>CM023538.1:1537574-2798212 GCA_013350335.1 Chimonanthus salicifolius
TTTTTATGGAAATTTAAAACTCATTAGTCATTAATATGGTGACTAAAGGTGGTCTGTTGCCCTAATTTTGGGGGCTTAAATCTCTTACAAGTTGGCCAAATTGCAATTATGACTAAAACCATTAGCTGAGATGTGCAACAGTGTAAGAGATTAAAGGGGTGAATGAAAGTGATAGGAAACATGGAAGAAAATGCAAGTTGATGAAGTGTGTGGACTTTGGATAGGGGGAAAAAAAAAATCAGAATAGAATATTATTGCAAGATTTGCAAACTTTACTTTTGCTCTATTGTCATGTATGGACAGTTTTTGGCAGTGTTAGTTAGCACAATTTATTATTGCCATTATTACAAAACAAGTGTGGGCCCTACCTAAACATGCATCTCTCACAAGATCTACTTGTCAAATTTCAGATCTCAAATGAGTGGATTAAATCAGGGGGTGCAAAAAATGTCCGGCGAGCGAATCTCACGAGGGTATTTCGTGTTTATATATACAGATTTTAGTTTATGTCCAATGTTACATTTTGCATAAATAGTAAAATTTTAATGAGCTATTTTTTATTATTTACGTAGATTTTGGTGAGTTGATTTGAAATTTCGAAGAGCCGAATTCAGAAGTATTACACTGTTCGTAAATTTTAGAGAGCCGATTTGAAATTTTAGAGACCCGAATTTAAGAATATTACACTGTTCATGAATTTTGGCTAGCAAACTTAAAATTTCGGCAAGTCGATTTGCACTGTTCATGCATTATTCTTTCTGGTACGGCAAGTGGAGGACAAATTGAGCATAAGTTAAAATTCGTGTCTGTAAATATGAAATACCTGTGTGAGGATCGCTGGCCAAAATGCCCCGGCCGATATGTAAATATTGGTTGATAAAATTCTATCTCCTCTTTTTTTTTAAAAAAATATTGGTACTATTTTATTATTTTATTTTTTCTAAATTAAAAAATATAAAAAACTGAAAAATAAAATGTTTATTTATTTTTTATAAATTGAAAACGTAAATATCGGCTGATATTTCCACCCGGACCCATCACCGTCTTGATTTTTTTTTGTTAAATACCGATATATATCGTTGATATATCGGCTATATCAACCGATAAATAGGTTGTACGACCGATACAATACGTATCGGCCGATATTATACGGCTCTAAAAAACCGATATATATCGGCCAATACTTTTGTATCGGCCGATATCTGTACCCCTAGATTAAATCGTAAAAAACAATGTTACTAAAAAATAATCATAAAATACTAATCCCAAAAATACACAATACTACCCTATAAATTTGCGCTATTAGGATAAGTCGAAGAGGAGTTAAACCCAAGACCTCTAGTTTAATCCTAAAAACTTAGACCAAGTGAGATACTGCATGCATCCGATGTCTTTCTTTCAATTGGAGAAAAAGTTCTTAAAACAAAACTATAAAAAATTTAGATGTCCACGAGATACTAGAAAATTTGTATTAAGAATAGCATAAATTAGTATTGTTCATGATTTAACTCAGCTTTAATATTTATTTGATAAAGTTTGGCCATTTGGATATCTTTAAAACATTTTTAAAGTTTAAATCTATAATGACAAGCCGTTTAAAAAGATTAGGGCAGTTGAGTCTCAACCATCCTAAAGGATTTGAAACTAATTACATTGGATTGTTAGACTATTTTATTATTTATAGTTGTCATTACTAGTGCGAACAATAGATTTTATATTTTATGTGTTTTGTATTTTAAAATTTTACAATTTATAATTATTTACATATTATTATATTTTAAAATATTAAATAAATTAATTAACATTATATATGATATAATGATGATTTCAGGAATTTTATCGAGTTTGACCATAGTTGAACCTCGATGTAATTAACCCTATTCAATTCAACATTTTTCTAAAATATTTTGATGTATAACTCAGTTTTTAAAATATTTGTAGAAAATTTTAATCTTTTTTCATAGAGAAAATGGTAAGGTGAGATGATATCACCTATATTTTATTGTCTTAGTCATACAAATTATTTTAAGAAGAACTCTAACTCTCTCCTCTGTTCTTCTAATCCAACACTTATAAGAATGATTTTGTTGAAAAAAATTAAATTTAAACACTGTATGAAAATTAGCTTAAATCACTTTAAATATAGTTTTAAAAAATCAAAGACTTAAAATTTTAACATTCAATTTTAGGCCTTAATTATATATAAGAGGAGATGTGATGAAAGCTTAAGTTTTTTTTTTTTTAATTTTAATTTTTTTTTAAATCCTGTATGAAGGGAGCTCTAGAAGAACTAAATATCTACACAAGAAAAAGCTGCTGAAAAGAAATGACTGAGTAGAGAAAAGGAAAGTAGGGCCCTTTTATCTTTGGGAGTGCTGCTACTTACATTCATATAAATCAATAAATATATGGGGTCCGATAAAGATATTGTCCAGTCACTTTTTGGGCAATATCTACCATAAAAAAAAAAATCTATAAAACAATTTAGTTATTTTAATTTTAATTTATTTTTGCTAAAGTGCAATTCTCTTAATGGACTTAATTAATTTGAGACATCTGTAAACTTTTCTATCTACACAAACACCTAATAAATTTATGAAAAATGGCTCTTTAGTGTAAAGAGAAAGTTAAATAATCAATAATTTTTTATTTATTCATTCATTTATTTATGTCTTGTTGAGATATAACAAGAAATGTTATTTAAATTATTATAAATTTTAGTGAAAGTAATATTTTGATGTAATTCTATATTTAAATTTTATATAGAAAAATATTACAGTTATATTAATGTCTCTCTCGTCTTCTAACATGATATCAATCGCTACATTTCTCTCAGCCTTGTAGAATTATTCGAAGGAAAATTGATAGATAGATGTACAATTATATCTATATTTTTCTTAGATATTAATGTGGTAAGTTATAATTTGTTGAATTTTAAAATTATAAGGGACATTTTATCAATAATAATTAATAAATCTAGCTATATTCAGTGGGCCATCATCATCATCAATGTGCAATTATTGTCTACTCAATTTTTTCATCTAACAGAGTGTCGACAAACTTTCCTCAATGCTAATAGCTCCAAGTCTCCAACTACCATACAATTCAATTATGTTAGATGAAGTGTTGGAGAACCAAAAGGGTCAATTCCTGTGCCAAGGCCTGCTATAGCAAGCTGGGTGCTTCTACTTCTAAATCAAACTCTCAGCATTAATTTTTCATTTTGCATTTTATTTGAAAAATAGAAAAAAATTACATGTAAAATAAAAATTGACAACGAATTATTATTCTATTAGTAAAAAATTAATTTCAATAGAGTCAATGATTCAGTCTAGAAATGACATGGGTTAGGTTATTAATTGTGCAGTGAGTTTTTTTTTTAAAAATCATATGATACTCACCATAAAATTCTTACGGATAGACTCTTATTCTTAAAACACACAAAGGTTAGGTCATGGGACTCGAACTCGTGACCTCCCACTTCATAGGATGAGAACCACCAGCTGAGCTACACCTGTGACCTATGTGCAGTGAGTTTTGTAGGTGATTACGATGTCACACATTATTGCACAGTTTTGATATCTTCTTGATAAACTCTCGATGTTTTATGCTATAATATTGATACTAGTTTGGGTGAAAAGTAAATTTTGTAGAGTGAGTAATCAATTATGAATAATACCTTTTATTTTAAAAAAGTTTTCAAAAGGTAAGGGTGAAATGATAAATAAGGGAAAACTTGAGATTTTTTATCTTTACCTTTTTGTTATCAAACAAGGGTAGTGAATGGTAAGATCTCATTTCCCTTACACTTTCTTCACACCTTCATCATCCAAATGCAGTTGAAGAGTTTGAAGACGGGTGTTAGAGATAGTATTATTTTATTATATAAAAGGATAGATTAGTGATCAGTCATTGTCCAAAAAGATTGATTAGTTATTCATTCTTAGAGTTGATATTTCTTTTGTATTATTCTCTGGTCAATGAAGATTAAGAATATTTGATAGATTAGACTCAAAGCCAAATTTTCAAGCCTAAATAATAAAAATGAGGCCACTTCCTCTGCCATGCATTGATGTTGTAGGCTTATCATGTTTTTCCTAGATTAGGTTACAATAGATGAGCCCTAGTCAACAGGCAAGCATGCATTTTCTACAATAATTGAGCCATTTTTTGGGGTTGACATGACTCAAATGCTAAAGCATTTTAGACACTCAATTCTTTAGAATAATCAATGTTTATAAAAGACTGAATTCTTACCCTTTTCATAAAAAAATAAAAATAAAAATTGGATCATAAAATTTATGTGGTACTTCTCTTTTCAGTGTTCAAAATCATATGACTAAAATGATCAAATGAAAATCAAAACTCATTTATTTACTATCTTTTTTCTTTTCTTTCTATATATATACTTTTTAAAAATGTGTGGACTGATTAAAACTTTAATAAGAAGAGAGATTTGAAAATCTTTGTAAGAATTATTGATATTTGAAAGCAACCAATTTTAGTGGGTTGGGTGCTTTTTAATGGTGTGCAGTATTCAGAACCAGATTCCATAAAGAGGCCCACATCCCCTTTGATGTGAAATGGCCTGACTGAAACCCCACTTGCTCCTACTTGAGATAATGAAAAGGAATTTTGAAAATTAAAATATGGATGATGACTGATGAGCTCCTACACATTTAGAACTTTTGAGTGAAAAAGAAAAAGATAGAAAACATAATCACTAGTTAAATTCCTAAAATTTTGAAGAGATTAAAAATGATGATTTGATTTATTCAATTAAAATAATTATTAATGAACCATGTAATAAAGGGAAAACCATTTTAGCAGATTTAACACTTTTAAACTTAACTCTTGAGGCTAAGAATAATTAAAAGATAAACATGATGTATCGTAGCACATGCGCCGAAAGCGTTAAAATTCTGTTGGCCCAAATGTATTGGCGAGTTACAATTGTTGCACCCAGGGATACAAATATCGACTGATACATTTCGTATCCACCGATATGAAACGGTTTTAGAGGGCCGAATATCGACCGATATAAAACGTAGCAGCATGCATGCAGTGACCGTTACATTTTCTCTCTCTTTCGAGTTTTGCTTTCCTTTTTTTTCAGAAAATTCTAATCTTTTTACATAAAATCAAGAAAATTCTGAATTTCAAGGATTTTTTTTTTACCAATGCTAATTTAAGGAATAAATGTTTTATCTCACTCAGAATTTTTCACTATCAGTCTTTTAGTGTTTTTTTACAAGAGAGAAATTCATAAAACTCTAATCCAAACAAGAATATAATAGAGTTGGATAATCAATTCTTCCATTTAAGCCCTATTTTATATAAATTACTGAAAATTTTATTTATAAGCTGGAGAACAACATTCCTAAATGAAATTGTTTGTCATGGAAAAGAACATTTTCAATGAAAATAAGTTTTTAGAAAAATCAAAGGACTTTATACCGAAAAGAAGCAATTTTTCAATTTACTTTTATTTTCCCATATTTAACAAAATTAAAAATTTCAATTAAAATATAAATCAACATTTATTATAAAAAAAAAATTAGTTTTAAAAAAGAAAGAAGCCGGTCATTCAGTGAATCTTTTGATTTTATCCAAGTTTTCAACTTTTAACACGCTTGCTGTATTCACTGCATTCATTTGTCGTTCATTGCTTTTGGCTTTTTCTACTTTTTTACTGTACAAAGCGTAAAAAACGACACGAGAGAGAGAGACATCAATCAAAATCAAGTATGTCTCCTGTTGAATTTTTCTTTAAAGAATTTTTTTATATATATATATTTTTATAAAAAGTTCATCAATTTAAATTAGTAAATGAATTTTTAAATTTAACAATTTAGATTAGTATAAATTGGAAACAAGAATTTTAGAAAGGTTGAGTGTCACACCTCGAACCCAGATGTGGGCTCGGAACGCGACAATTTTTTTTTTTTTTTTTTAAACAATAAACTCTAATCACCCATTGTCATAACTGGACTGGATCTTCAAGTTTACCAAAACCCGATCCTATAAAATGTCACACGTGCTTTTCACACATGGACTCAAACATGTACCATATGTCCTCATATACAACCCATTTAACACAACGAATATTTTCATTTGTCTCATCAGCGTTACGCACGAAAACATAGTAGATATAATGTATACGACATTAAAACTTATAGACATAAGTTTCTTATGCCACATGAGGCATATTTATAATAAAAACACACAAAATAGCCAAAGGTACGCTTGGTTTCCACGTGCGGAAAACCACAGACAATTGTCAAGTTCCGACTTTCAACGAGACACTACTGGTCCCTCCAATCCTTCCTCTGGTTCAAATCCTGTATTATAAGGGACGTGAGCTACTAGCCCAGTGAGGAAAGCTCACCATAAAATCCAACATACAATATTCATGGAATAAACAACAATGCATGTTCCATAAATGAAACGCAGTTAATTCACTTAACTCACTTTCACCATAACATCCAACATATTATATGAAACAATAAATAATGCATGTTTCATGAATGCAATGAGGTTAATCCACTTAACCCATTTTCACCCTAGGATCATCTTCTAAGGTTTTTACTCAGATTGTATTGTTAACACCGGGGTCGGTCCCCAGTCATGTTACAACACCGGGGTCAGCCCCCATTTAAAGTTCCAACCAGAACTAATATTAATTCCTCCACGGAAATAATATAGCAACTTGCAAGTGCATACGGTCTCCACGACCCAGTCTACTAGCCCATCCAACACCAACGGTTGATGGCGGTCGACCACAGCCTACTAACACGTCCAACCCAACGGTTCGCAAACGGTGTTCGGCTAATCTCAGCAATTATAGCCCAACGGCAAATATCAAACTTTACAAAGTTATTATCTTCCACAGATTTAACTTATGAACATAATTATCATATGCAAATGTCAAATGCATGATTTCTAGTGCCCTCCTTACAAAGGGACTTATTCTGAGAGAACCACTATATTTCAGCCTTACCATTTGGTGTATCAAATACCAATATAAGAGATCAATAAAATAATCAACATCACACAACATATAAAACTGGATTTAATAACACGAATGCCTTCACCCAGTTTTTACCCGACAATTCCCAGACAATCCATGGGTCCATACTGCGTTAGAGACTACAAGTCATCGACTCCCCGACACCATTTTAACGTCTACGTTCTAAACAGTTAGAACATTTACATCCCTTACATGTAGGCAGTGTCAGGTCTCGTATTCTGGACCTATATAGCGTTTTTCCATCTTTAATTGACCATGGGTCCCATTTCAGTTTGGTGTTAGTGAGTTTAACATATAACACAATACAAGTGTTGGTTCGAGTCTCCTCACCTTCTCCGGTTGAGTTTTTCACAGAAAATCTGTAAGATAGAGTAAAATGTATAAATTTTCTATTTGTCAGTATATACGCATAATAATTTTCAAAACCCTGTGCTATTTTTCCAGAAAACATGATATGTGTAATGAGTCACCTAGGCTCTTTCTACTCCTTTAAATTATGTCAGAAAGTTAGTTGTCAGCCATCCAAAACATTACAATAAAATGAAAAATATAAAGTACTCAGTGCCTTCTCTCAAATTGTCTTCTGGAGAAAGGACCATGGAGACGTATTGTGAGAGGCCCAGAGGGTACAGAGACAGTAAAGTAAATAAAAGTACTCAGTGTCCTATCCTCGTATTGTCTTCTAGAAGAAGGACGTATTGAGAATATGGCCCAGAGGGTACAGAGACAGTAAAGTAAATAAAAGTACTCAGTGCCCTATCCTCGTATTGTCTTCTGGAAGAAGGACGTATTGAGAATATGGCCCAGAGGGTACAGTACAGGAATTTAAACACATAAGGCGGAAAAATAAACACACAATAGTCAGCTGGGGTTAATCTTTTCCCCGATTTTACTTAGGGTCAAAAATTATATTTTGAACGTAAAATAATACGAATCTTGAGGGTAAAATTTAAAATTTAAGAGGAAATCTATTTTTCCTCCATTTTAAAAAAAATCTCATTTTTTTAACTCCAATACTAAGCTATTTTACTCTTAATTTGCTATGGAGTTAATAAAAATAAAAATAGAATTATTTCGATACCTTGGGTGCAAAATTCTGTATAAGATTGACTAAATTTGAAAACCTTTAAAAGAATTCAGGGAACCCGATCGTTCGGCTGCTGCTGGTATGGCCAAAGCAAGAGAAAAAAAAGAGGAAAGAAAAGAAAATGGGAGAGAGAGGGCTTGCTGTTTTTGAAAGAGGGAGAGAGAGCAAACGGCCGAGGAGTTTCTTTTTTTCTTTACCTTTTGCCTTCCTCGCCGATTACTCCTATTTATAGGCAGCCGTATGGATTTTTTTAATCATACAGGTTGCCGAAGCTATTCATAGGTTTATAAGTTTTTTAATAACTATGCATTTATTGTTATATATTTTATAATTACTATTACAACTACCATCAACCGCATAGGCAATTGGCGGTGTTATAATCTTCCAACACACCTACAAGCTACATCCGTAGCTTTAAAACTCATCTTTCACCTGTTTCTGATATTATTTTATAATATAATATTAGTTTATTCTTTTTACTATTTACATTTATGTCCTTTCTTTTATCGGAGTATTTCAGGGTCTCACTAAATTGATACAATTAGTTCAGTAGGTCAGGTATTAAAAACTGAGCATGGTATTAAAATTTGGAGTGAAATCTATCTCAAAAACCCAGTGTTTTTGCTAAAAATCACCGTTTTAAGAAAATCTCCTAATCTTCAAGATCCTTTTTGAAAGTATCCAACCTTATAGTTTGATAGAGTAAATTTGTCTGATAAAAATATTCTAAAGTTTCAAAGGGTTTTGAAGTCAAAAACCACATTTTCTAAGTAAAAGAATATTCAACGGCCCATATTTCATGGCTTAAAATAAATATCAAAAACTAACTATTTTAGAGTGTAAAGAAATAAACAATTTAGTTATAATACAGATTGAGTACTGACTCTCTCTGTATATTTTTAGGACTTCCTCTACCCTATCAAATTGGGGTTTTACCATTTTAAAACTTAGGGGTAAAATAAATTAGCGAAATTATAGCGAGATTGGCATGTCATTAGGTCCGGAATTTAAAAATAATGCATAATATAAAATTTGAAGTTCAAATTAAGTCAAATGACTGAGTTTATACAGCGGCTAAGGTTTAAGCCTAAAATAATATTATTATTATATTCGTAACTCACCCATATATCTTTGAAACTTAATTAGAAGAGTTACCTGATTCGGATCAAGTCAAACTTAGATCCGTTGAAAAACTTATTTGATACACTTTAAGATTAGAGGAAAATATTTCATAATTAACGGATAAAAATTATTTAATTAATCATAATTAATCATAATTAACTCCTAAATTGGGCTGGGGTATTACATTGAGGCAGTCTATTGGAGGAAAATTTATAGAAATAATATAGACAAGGGTGAAATTTACCCTAATTATCATCTTAACCCTCACTCAATTTTTTTTTTAATTCATCTGTGAAAAATTGTGAAATACTCAGCGTAAAATTTCCATGGGATTCGAACCCACAACCTCCTGTTTCTTGAGTTGGGAGACAACTAATTGAACTACACTTATTTTAAACTTTAAAATTGGAACAGTTGTAAATTATTATTTTTATTTTTATATTTGATGAAAGCCAAGAATTAGTAAGAAACATATAGATTTCAATTAAAAGTTTCAGGCTTAAGTATGCAAAAAGTGGTGAAGAAAAACTGGAGTCTGGTGTAGAAAATTTTAATATTTATATTTACACCGTGAAATTTACTCATGGTACACCAATTTTCTCATTTTTCTATTTTCACCTTTACATGAGAGAGAGATACGTGAGGATAAAATTTCTCATGTGAAGGTAAAATTGGAAAAATAAGAAAATTGGTGCACCATGAGTAAATTTCATGATATAAATATCCATACCCAGTTTTGTTTTTGATCTATGACTTATTAAATTTAGGATAATTTGAATATGGCTTTAAGGTAGACTTTAGAACAAGGTCAGCCATCCTAACACGGACAAAATTTATTAAAAAAACAGGATAGAGTGAAATTTCCATTTTATCCCTATCGGTGTACCGCTGATCAAGTAAAGGTGTGCCGATAACAAGTCATTCTGTATATCGGTACATCGATACTTGATGAACGGTACACCAAAATTTGATAAACGGCTCAATCATATATCTCCTAACAAATTTTACCCCTGTTAGAATAGATGTTATAGAAAAAACTCTACAATCAAGTTATTTAAGAGAGATTTCAAAATTTTAATTTAAAGAAATAAATTAAATTTGGACTATTTGGGGCCCAAATTTTTAATTTAAAGAAATAAATTAGTCCACACAAAGATTATTGGTATTTCCTTTATTTTCTAATAAACTCTGACACAACTATAATTGGCCTTGTGTATTGGATAAATATCTATCAAGATCAGAATTTTATCTGAGATTTGAAACTCAGATCCTGACTTAGATGGCCCTCCAAATGTGGTTGGATGGGCCATAGGTCTGCATTTTCTATTGGTCAAAGTTTGGGCCAAACTTGCAGGGCAGCTCCATTCTCTGAGGCCCAATAACATATTTGGCAAAGGCCTGGGGCAAGACTTGGACCTATAAGAACATTTACAAGCCTGGCCCAGTTTGTATTTTTCTTTTATTTTATTTAATTTTTATTTTCAAATTGGACCTTTAAGACGTTATGCGGACCTGGACCAATTATTACTTTTTTTCTTTTTAGCATTTTTTATTTTATTTATTTCTTTTTACCCAAACATTAGATAATTTGATGATAAATATCGGAAGGTAAGCAAGCCCACCTTAACATATAAAAATATAAGATGAATGAGTAGTTAATTACTTGATTATAAGGGCTACTAAACTTTAATATCATTCAATAAATAGATATTTTAATTTTCATGACTCTTAGCAATGGTAATAGTGCTTCAAGGGACATCAAGGCCCAGCCCGGGAAGGAGAGACTGTAAATCTATTGAAGGTTTGAATCCTGCAACTACCAATACCAATCAATTCTAGAGATTAAAGACTAAATTAAAACAAGATTATTTGTTTAAAATAAAAAATTGAACCTTTTCATTAGTTACAAGATTTTATACATTGGCTAGGCCCAAATGATGACTAAGAATGCCACTTATTCACATCTGGGCCTGAACCATAACCAACCCCTCCTGTTAGAGGACCCTCTTCATCGTTGGGAAAGGTTGACTGTGTGTATGGACCGGTCCCACATACAGACGGTGAGTGTCCCATGTGAGGGTAATATGGAAGGGCCCAGAAACAGATTTCGAGCCTAATGAGGGCCCAACTCGACCCAATAAACATCCCTCTTCTCCTTCGCATCGACCTAGCCTCCGTGAATTGCTGAATTTGATCCTTATCTAATTTGAATTCATTCCGAGTTGATCTCACTTTTATATTGATTACATCCAAGGTAGGCCCTATCTTAACTATTAATTTTTAGACGCTTGAACATCAAACTTTTCAAATCAAATGGACTTCGGGCCCATCCACCTGAACTCCACAAGGCCAAGATGCAAATGCTGCTCATGTGTGGCATTGCTCAGTTTAAATGATTCTTCTGTAAAGGCATTTTACATTTGATTGATGTTTCACATGTAGTTCATGATACATGAGGCCCAAGCAATTGCTTATTTGGAGAGATTCTTGTCATGTCATCGTCCATGTGGTTGTCATGTGTGCAATGACGTGGCTGACGATATAGAAATTCGTCCATGTAGCTGCCATGAAAGCAATGGGTCCCATTTGATGCCGTTTAGAACCACAAATCACAATGTAATGTTCCAAACAGGGGTCGAAATATCGGCCGATACATATCGTATCGGTTTTTTCAGAGCCGAACGATATCGGCCGATACGATATGTATCGGCCAATCAAAATTGTATCGGCCAATCAAAAAAGTTATCGGCCAATATGACCGATATTCGGTCTAGAATATCGGTTACCATATAGTCCGATATGTATAAAAATCGGTATTTAAAATTTATTTGATTTTTTTTTTTAAAAAAAAACAAAAACCGATATTGCCATTTTTACGGTTTTGAATATCGGAGGAGAGAGAAATGCAATTAAATGTAAATATGGGAGGAAAGAGAAACTTATCAGCTGATATTTGCATATCAGCCTGTAATATTCGGCCAAGCCGATATTTCGACCCCTGGTTCCTAAGGTTGATATCTCACTCATTCGAATTACGATAGAGGTGAAACTTGATGCAAGGGATGAAAGGGTTCTTGGATGATACTGAAGTGCAATTTCATCTACTTCATCGAGATCGTCCTCAAGAGCCTCATCATCTTCATAAGGGTTGTCATGCACTTCTTGATTGATGGCCGCATCACATGTTATAAAAAAATGAAGTTCATGAGAAACTTTTGAAGAATGGTCTTAAAAATTAATTAAGAAGGGTTCGCATGAATAGAATATTTGTGAAATTATTGCTTCTATTTAATTATTTTAGCTTTGTAATTTTGATCTTTAAAAATTGTAATCCGTAAGCAATTAATTTCATGAATTAGAATGATTGCAGATTACACCAACATTCTATTCATGTGTTGCTTTATATATCTCATTCAATTAAGTGCTTTAATCACAACTTTTTAGGACTCCTTATTCATTCTCCTTAAACTCATTTTAAATTTATTATTGTCTTAGACATTATTTAATGTCATTTTAAAATAAAATTTTATTTTTTAATGTACAATAGGAGTATTTAATTTTTTTACATAAAACAAATGACATGATTTCAACCTTTTCAATGAAACTACATAAAATATACAAATTAAATTAAATAAAAAATTTCCACCCTTAACTAATTTTTTAGTTTTAATTCCTTAAATATTCTTCTATAAATTAGTAAATTGAGTGAGAACTACCCACGGGGAAATGCCCCCAAAACTACCCATCTATTATGCCAGGATCACATCCACCTTGTGATGTATCATGTACAATTGGTATGAATAGGGAATTACATATTAATAAAATAAAATAAACCAAAAAATATGATGATTTCATTACCATTTGAAATAAAAAAAATTCTAAATCTTTGACCAAATTTTGATTTCAATAATTTATGCTATTTTACAGGATCACTAATCTTAATCCTATAAAAGTACTATAAAGACAATAGCTATATTAATTATGAGAAACAAAATTTAATTTAGAGATTTATATATATTTGATTTAAGTAAATAAATTGAATAGTTGAGAAAGTTTTATTTCAATCATTAATTTTATTTTATTTAAATTAATTTAATTTTTTATGTAAGTAATCATTTCTTTAATTTTATAAATATAATATAAATTGAATCACGATAACTTTGACTTAATTATGTCATCTTTGTGTATTTCTTAAAATAATTTTTTGACTTTGCTTATAAATATGACATAAATACCAACTTTCGAAAGGGAAAATGACAGAAAGACCCTTTTTCCATCAATCATTGGCCTCAACAACAGGAGTATGCATCGAAGTTTCAAAGAAATTGAGGATTTGAAGGTTCTCTGAAAAATCAAAATGCCATGAAATCTAGGAAAAAGAAGTGAGTGACGTTGGGTTTCTTCCTATCTCAATCTTGTTTTTCAATACTTCTGGTTTTGATCTTTTTTTTTTTTTCGGTTCCATGAATCTCTGCAGCTCAAGAAATCAGAATCATATTCATGAGGTATAATCCTTTTATTTTACACTATAAGTAGAGATTAAAGGTATTTAATGGTGAACTGAAGTAGAAATCTGCTTGTGGGTTCTTCTTCTCCAATTGAGCTTATTATAAACAATGTCAGGAGAAATCTGCTTCTGGGTTACGACAGAAATCAGAAGGCTTTGAAAGCCCAATAGATTTGTAGAGAGCATTGTGGAGAAAGCTTAAATTTTCTTCACCTTCTTGATTAATTAGAGTTAGAAAGGGAGTTCATCTTTTACAGGAGAATTATATACAATCAGAGTCTTCATCTTTAGGGCTTAAGGGGCAGGAGACAGGGTGTAAGGATCTAAACTTCAAAAAGAAGTGTTGTATCAGCTTTGCCCAACTAGATGATCTCGGAAGTTTGATTTGCCTCGAATTTTAACCATCAAATTTCAGCACCTCAAACTTTGTTTGCTGCTTTGGTTCGTTTGGGTCAAATCATAATTAGTCGATGCGGAGATTTTTCAAAAGGCCAGTTGTAAATCTGTTCAGATTCTGAGATGGCAGCAAGAATGTTGAATGCATGGTTGTGGGTTTTCTTACCTTCTAATTTCTATGTGGAGAGTTGAGCAATTTTCATTTGTGGGTCAGTTGTCTGCTGCATTGAATTGATTATTAGTTCAATAGATGCATAAACAAGTCGATTCTTCTTGCTCTCTCTGTCATTGTATTTTTCAATGTAGCATTGGTTGAATTTCTTGGGATTTTGGTTTTCATCATGTCGGAAAGAAATATGCAGCCAGCAATATATGATATGAGGAAATTCCTCTTCTGCTTATTCACCATCTCAATATTGCTTTTGGTCTTCTCTTGTTTTTTCATGCTGAGATCAAGTAATAGCTCTATGATTCCTGAATCAGTTCTCATGCTAATGCTCGTTAACAACACAACTGTCTTTAGAACCAATAACAATAGCAATGCTAATAATGCTAGTAACTTTCCTCGTCTCACGTCTGCAACTTTGGAAAGTTTTGATGGTGAAGGAACCATGTCAAGAGCTCAATGCAATGTTGGCCAACGTTTCAATTTCAACAAGGAAATAAGGATTTTAGGAAGAAAAGAAAATCAGAAAGCATGTGATCCAAACCGGGCATTGCTGAAAGTCTTTATGTATGATTTGCCTCCGAAATTTCATTTTGGTCTGTTGGATTGGAAAGGACCGAGTGGTAAAATATGGCCAGATGTTACTCGGATTGATAGCATCCCTGAGTACCCGGGTGGGTTGAATTTACAGCACAGTATTGAGTATTGGCTTACATTAGATCTTCTATCATCAAATGATCCTAGTGTGGTCAGGCCTTGTGCTGCAGTTAGAGTAAATGATTCGAGCCAGGCTGATATAATTTTTGTGCCCTTTTTCTCATCTGTGAGTTACAACAAATATTCTAAGCTACATGGAAAGGAAAAAATTAGTAGGAATCGGATGCTGCAGCAACAGTTGGTGGAGTTTTTGCAGAGTCAAGAAGAGTGGAAGAAATGGAACGGTAAGGATCATGTTATTCTGGCACACCATCCAAATAGCATGTTGGATGCTAGAAAGAAGCTTGGTTCTGCTATGTTTTTGCTTGCAGATTTTGGGAGATATCCTATTGAAATAGCCAACATCAACAAGGATATCATTGCTCCTTACATGCATCTTGTGAATACAATCGGCAATGACTCAGCCCTGTTCGAAGAACGCCCAATCTTGGTATTCTTTCAAGGAGCAATCTACAGGAAAGATGTAAGTTTTCATTCTTCTTCATTGTCCTGAATCAATGCTGAGATTGATAAGTGATTGGGATCTTAATTCTCATTCTGCAATGCAATCAGCCAATTCCTTCATTGGGGCTTAAATTGATTATGTAAGTGGTAAGATCCTATTTTTCATTTTCTCAATCCTGATCAATTTCAGCAACTAATGCTGACATTTATTCTGGGCAGTAAAGGCAGAAGGAATATTCAACTTTATGAGGTACCAACCATCAAAACCTTTTGATGTGGGGTACAATCAAACACACTGAAAACATTTGGTCTTTATATCATTTCCAAAGTTCCCAAAATACTCATTTTAGAGGTGGCCACTAATGAAAATGATCATTATAATATCAACAGAACTTGATGGACAATTCTTTTATGATGTCCTGGGGTAGTTCAACACATCAACATGTTTCTATGATATGACTGCTCAAAAAAGAAAAAAAAAATGTTTCTATGATATGGCTTGTATGAAATGAGTGACAGCTTACATTACAATGTCATGAGTTTAAAGTTACTAATTATCATCATCATCAGCAACTGCAGTAGCAGCATCCATCATCCCCATTTTGCGTCTTATATTTCCACTCTACCATATCAAAAACCATATTCTCCATCACCCTACTTTCTATCATGCCCTTCTTTGCCCCCTTAATCCAAGTCTTTAAAGGTCTACCACTTGTCCTAGTCCAACAACTTGTAGTTTTAAATTATTTGTGCTGGTGTCGTTTTTGGTCATCTAAAGACATGTCCAAACCTTCGTAGATGATTTCATAATATCTTCTCATCTATTGGTGTACCTTTAAAGTTCTTATAATATGATCATTTCTACTTCTATGTTTTAATGTATACTCATCCATTTTAGCATACACATTTCAGTTTTTTGTCTACTCTTCTTTTTTTCATTGCTCAATATTCTGCTCCTTAAAGCATTGCCAGCCAAATAGTTGCTTCAAAAGTAGCCTTTTTAGTCTTATTGGTGCTCTCTTGTTGCATAGCACCTCATTAGCTCGTCTACATTTTACCCATCCTGCACGTATCCTACTAGCTACGTCCAAATCAGATCCTTTGCTTACCTCTATGAATGACCCATTATAGTGGGTGGATAAAATGGAAACAGCACTTAAATTTTAAATACTAATATATGTATTTCGGCTCAAATAATCTAAGCCATTGGTATTTTTGTATATTGCCAGCCATTTTCCCAACAATATTTTCAGGACCAATTTCCTGTTGTAGATTTTGAATTTCTTCATCCAACATATTCTGGGGAATTATGTTGCATAATAAGTTATTCTCGTTCATGTCTTTTCATCTCCCTAAGGCATATTGTTAGGGAGAGATATACTTGCATGCATATAGGTTATTTTAAAGTTATAATAGGCCTTGTTTATGGTTTGTTTTAGATGGGATAAATGGCTATGACGACAACGATGATGATAAATAGGTTTTCTTTTGTTATGTCATTTTTTGCTATATGTGTATATATTGTTGGTGGTCAGATCAGTGACAATTGTATTCATTCTCTTTATTATCTTCTTTTTTGGGTGGATATGTTTCAGGGTGGTATCATTCGCCAAGAACTTTATTATCTTCTGAAAGATGAGAAAGATGTATACTTCACTTTTGGAAGCACACGACGAAATGGGATCAATAAGGCGGGCCAGGGAATGAGTTCTTCAAAATTCTGTCTGCATATTGCTGGAGACACCCCCTCTTCAAACCGCCTTTTTGATGCTATTGCAAGCCACTGTGTCCCTGTGATCATCAGTGATGAAATCGAACTTCCTTTTGAGGATGTCTTGGATTATTCGGAATTCTGCATCTTCGTTCATGCATCAGATGCTGTCAAGAAGGGCTTTCTAGTGACTCTACTAAGAGGAATCAGACACGTAGAGTGGACCAGAATGTGGAAAAGATCAAAGGAAATTGCACATCATTTCGAGTATCAGTACCCATCACAACCCGGAGATGCTGTGGAGATGCTTTGGGAGGCCATTGCACGTAAAATATCTTCTGTCCACTTGAAACTTCACAGGGAGAATAGATTCCATCAATCTCAGTGCACAGACAAGCATAAGATGAAGCTTTTGAAGAAAGGAGACTTGGTTCCAATGGCTACTTGAATGGTAGAAATATTTCTCCTTATTTGAAATTTCTCACAGTTTTTGGTTTTTGAAGTGGAAAAACAGATTCTTAGGTTCTCAATTTTGTCGATTGGAATTATATATGGCAGCAATCTGTTTACTCATTGGTCCTTGCAATGCTAAAATTCCTTGAATATGAGACTCTTAGATTGTATAAAAATGTAGGTAGATGGAAGTTGTCATAGTTCAAATTCCATTAGACTTACTATCAAGAAACAAGCCTCTGGAATTTCTCCATTCACTTGGACATCTCAAGACTCAGATTTTAGACATGGTGATAAGTTCTGACCTGAATTTTGTAAGGATAATAATCTTTATCGCTAAAAATTTCTTGTTATAGTGTTCAACAGAATTTCTCTCTCAATGTTGCATCATAATCAACAGCAAAAATGAAAAATCAACAGAGAATCACATAAGCTAACAAAAACAAATGACGTACCAAACGTTGAAACTAGCATCTGATTAAGATTTCCACTAAAATCTTGAACTGATGTTTTAAACGCAAACAAACAAATAATCCTTTCAAATAAAACCATTCCCCGTGCCTTAAACTTTTCTGACATACTCCTATTTGGCTATTCTACTTTGTATCAGTTTTAAGATCAATGGTAATACAGCTCTGTACATCTCTCTCTCTCTATAACAAAACCTTTATATATAGTAAATCAAATAGTAAAAACCAACCAACCCAAATCAAAATACTTCTAAAGAAGCAAAAGGAACCTTCTGGAAGTCTCCTCCCTTCGGGGATACTGACAGCATTCTGTTTTTCTTTACTGATTGTCTTTGTTATGGACTCTGCAGCAAGAAACAGGCAACAATCAGCATCTGTTGTGAATGGGGTCGGATCCTCTTCGGACTTTTCTCTTGCCCGATTGATTAGGATCAGAGGTTGGAGACACAGGTGCTGGTTTCTTCGTAGTATTGGTTTTCATTTCTTCGAGAGAAACTTCCTTGAGTATGCGCAACTTATCCGCTGCTGGTCTATGTTCTTGATCCCATCTCAGGACAAGGTCGATGCTTCGTACTCCTGAAACCTTTGGTGGAAGAACCACAAACACTACGATACAGAAAAGAATGATGAGACTTCGATAAGCATGGAAGCCCATGATTTCCAAAGTTGCAATCTTAAGTTGCAAAGGCAATGGAAGCAGCTCTGAGATGGTAATCTCTGTGTCTCTCTACTTATGGCCCAGTTTATCTGCTTCTACATATAAGCATGCCTTATTTCTAAAGTTCTCTGAGGTCTTTAAAGCACGAAACCCAAGGTTGGAGACACTTCTAAAGAAGTTAGATTCATTCAATCATATGCCTGCAATCCAAGCAAATTAAGGCTGTTTTAGAAGGTTCTGACAGGTTGAAATAAAGAAATTGGAGCCCCACCTTCTTCAGAAGCTAGGCATCTTTTCATTGGTTCCCTCCATCTCTATCATTCCCCATTGCTTTTGAAGTTTTGTCTAGTAAGCAAACTCTACCCTCATTTAGTAGGTCCTGTAAACTTGTTGACGGCGGCCACGTCATGCGGCAATGCTGATGTGTACATGTTTAAGAGCTTAATTGCCCAATGTATGGCTAATTTATTTGGCTTGGCTTCTGCTCTTTTTGATACTTAGATATATTAAAAATGGACCTTCTATGGATATTCAGAATGCAACTGTTATGTAGCAGCATTTTGGATTTTAAATAGGTCCGTTCCTTGCATAAGCAAGGAAATTTTGAAGGGTGAGAATAGATTCACCTATTCGACGATGTTGTTTGTTAAGTTAGCCACATATATGTGGATTGCAGTAGTAGGAAATAGATTTTTTTTGCTGTTCAATTTGAATCATAGGTTAGTTTGGATTTGAGAAATTTTAAGAGAAAATGTAGGAGATTTTCTTGTTCTTGTACAAAACAGTAGAAAAGTGGAGCGAGTAGAAATCATCTTTCTTTCGAGTAAGGAAAAATAATGATATTGCATCTTTATACAATTGCTCCTATCAAGAAATCACTAAACTGGACATTTTAGGAGAAACCCATACCTAGGAAGAGCCAATGAAGGAATTACATTCGTCCAGTGCCTGTAGCGATAAAAAAAATACAGATATACTAAAAAAAATATTTTCTTCCTCTTTTTAATGATAAATGAATAATCATTTGATCTGTAATGAAGTAATACGTTTTGTGTAGGATAATGGAGTAGATCCATTGATGCACCCATACATTGAGATATGAATATACTAATTAAATTGTGACAAAAAATCATTTTTTCGTCATGATAGAAAGGTGTTCTACAATATTTTAAGGGTCTATTGAGTGCTCCACTGTTATATCATAATAGATTTGAATACTTTCCCTATCTTGGTCTTATAAATAACTAAGAAAATAGATGGAGGGGTAAGGAAATAAAGGAATTAATCCTAAATATAAATACCCATCTCTGTCGATTCATTTAATCATTAAGTAAGAGAATGTTCTGAAGTCTTAATCATGTCCATTATGATTATGATTCTTGCAAGGCCATGTGGAGCTGAGGGCGGGAAAAATCAGCTGAAAAACTCTGGAGGACCAAGATGCAAATATCATTATTGTTTGGGTGTTTCACAAATTAAACGAAAGGGTTTTGGTCAAAATTCCACTCTAAATTTGTTAAGGGGTAAAAAATGGACACAACTTGTACATATAGTTCAGTTGATCTAAGCTTTTAAGATTAGAATATAGGTTTTAGATTCGACTCCTCATGGGCTTACTTGATACATCAGGCTCATGGGCGGTTTCATTTATCCGTAGAATTAGTCTCATCTCTAATGTGGAGTGAAGATATTCATGTTATCCGAAAAAATTAGACACAAACATAAAGAGTTCAAATGACTGAAATATCAATTGAGATTTTTTGACCTCTTAAGAGTCAATATTATGAATTTCGATGAAATTTAAAAGTTAGATTTGGAGTGGCTAGCAGGCCAGGCCAAGCCAAGCCAAGCCAAGCCGTAAACCAAAGTTAGCTTGCTACAGTTGCAAGCAAGCTCTAAAGCAGAGATAGATTGAAGAGAGAGGATTCGGAATGGAAGGCAAGAAGAGTAGGTACTTAGCTTTATGCTATTCCAAGATACTCTTGTGCTTTAGAATTCACCTTTCAAACCCTTAAGCTCTCTATTCCATGCAGGACACAAACAACACTTCTTGGTTTCTTGTGCTCAATGTGCTTCTTTATGCTTTTCTTTGGGCCATTCAAAGTTTCAAAGAAAGCCCACTTCAATCCTCTCACCATATTTCACCATCTCTCTTGATTTTTGTTTTCTTTTTCTTTTTTATTTCTTTTTATTCTCTCGTTTCTCCATGAAGACCAAGCCTCCCTTTATTTTCTTTTTCTATTTCTATATTGATTTACAAAATCACATGCAACAAGAAACGTTTCTAAAGCATGGATTGGTTTTATACTTTATCAAAACTCTCAAGGGATAGAATTTCATGGTTTTTAAGAAGATTGATTAAAGGTGGATGATGGGTCATCAGTCATGGTCCAAGCCAAATACCCCAGCTTGGATTTGGTATTAATAGATGGTGGGACTTATACCCTTTTCTTTCAAATAAAGTAAAAGGCCAACAGGGTGTTGCTTTCGAATATTGGTCTAACCTCTCATTGCCCCATTGTTATAATTTGTTGGATGATATGAAGAGGAGTTTGTAAAATCCACTCTAATTTTATTATCTTAACTTTGTAATTTTGAATTCTAACAGGCTAAGTTATCATGATTGTTTGAATGGACAAGTTTTAAAACATCTTTCTACAATCATCTGGTTATTGAATTCATTACTATAATAGATGATCCGATCGTTTTAGAGAAAATGACTACCTTAATTGATATAGAACTAGCGTAATTTAATATATAACTAGCATCTAAGTCTGGGCAATGCATGGGTGAAGAGAAAAGTTAAAATAGTAGTAAATTCTACAAATAATAAAATTAATTATTATTTTAAAATCAATGAAAAATAATTTACAAAAATATAATACAAATGAAGAATTAAGGCATAAACATATTGTAGAAATAAATGAAGGTAGTCATTTACATATATACATATATTTAAGGCATAAACATATGCCCGTTGGGCTTTTCAACTTGCTTGGCCATATGTACAGGTGTGATTGGTTGTATGGGTGACTGTTGATTCATTTTTCTTTTTTAAGTTTTTGTGAATTTCATTAAAGACTAAACGATTATATTTAAGTTTATACTTACTATCCTTTTTTTTTTTTAAATAAAAAGGCCAATAAAAATAATATTGGGTAGCGCTAATTTTTTTTTCTTTCTAAAAGAATGGAAATAATGTTGCAAGATTCTCTACATGTGGAGTGGGTGCATACAAATTCAAATGACCGCCCGTTGTATTATGGGAGGCACTTGTATGCATTTGAAAAAATGGGACGGTTAGATCTAATGTCTACAAGAGTTTCTGTGTGATTTTTAAGATTTTATCAGTTCAAGACGTAGATTTACCAAGTGTGCATAGTAAACTGTTTCTCT
The DNA here is from genome assembly GCA_013350335.1 of Chimonanthus salicifolius. Lineage (NCBI taxonomy): Eukaryota > Viridiplantae > Streptophyta > Magnoliopsida > Laurales > Calycanthaceae > Chimonanthus > Chimonanthus salicifolius. The sequence continues at coordinate 1,559,732 of CM023538.1, forward strand.
TCTAGATTTCAAAAATATATCTATGTTTGACATTTTGCGTATTTGGAAAGATATGACTGAGCTCTTTTAAGTTTTTCGCGTACTTACTTATTACCAGCCTTCTAGGCTTTACTGTGTTTTTTTTCTTTTCTCTTCTCTTTTTTTCTTGTTTCGTGCTTTTATCTATTAATATATGAACCATTTCAAAAAAAAAAAAAATTAATAATTTGTCTAAGATTTGTGCATGAATTATGTTTGCAAAAAATTGATCATAAATCACTGTTTCTTTACTTCAAAAATATTTGCACAAAAAAAATATATTTTTAATATTAACACAACCTAAATAGATTAACTGTTTCAAAGTTACTAAATTTAATCATAAAATCCATTCTTTTCATTTATAATCATTTTTGCACAAATTCTCCCTATTTTCAAATAATAATTTCTAATCATAAAATTTCCTTTTTTTCCCCTATCTTTTTGTTATTTTTTACAATTTTCCCTTAATAATATATGACACAGGTGGTTAAATTTCCAAACTCAACAAATCACATTCTATTATTTAGAAATATAAAATTTCACACAATGCAGACCTATTTACAAATCAGTTCAAACAAGTAGAGCATCTCATGTTATAGTTACAACGTAAGTTTAAAAATTGAGCAACTTGGCCTATCCCAATACGGCCAAGTCCTATTATTTTCACCCTATTCCAAACAGGACCCAGCCACTTCCAACTCAGACTTGACTTGTACGACTTGAATCCAAGTCCTCCCTCATGAGTCTGATACTGAGTCCGATAATTAAAACTATGGTTAGCACATGATAAGTGCAACCAAGTTCTTCAGGTTTGGATGTTTCTTTCGTTCAAATTAGCCAAACAACAAATGACGTGGTAGATTTCTTTGTCAAAAACAGAATTAACAGCTCAATCTCTAGGGTGTTCTATATTTGAGGCTGGGGAATCTTGAAATATATCTTGTTACCTCTCAAAAAAAGTGCAACTAGGTTCTTGGCCATATAACGATTTAACATAAATAACACAATCAAATGTGTGCTCTTTGTTTGCTTCTCATCTTTATTTAACAGAAATACATTGGCATTCTTAAACTAGAGACCATAGAAATAACGAAAAGGAATCATTCGGCACAGTTTTGCATTCAAATGTGAACATTTACTGTCATAGAAATGGACATGCCTCAGTGAATAGCTCACTCATTTCAATTGGAACATTAGGAGGAAAATTAATCAGTACAAGATCCCTTTTTTTGGCTTTCTAACAGTGAGACAGACCTGGACCATACCAATCTGACTTTTTTGTACATGACTGACACACTGAAATCTAAGATGCTGAAGAAACCACGGCTTGGTATGTAAACAAATCACAATTTATCACACTAGAGAACCTTGGAGAGCCTGCCTCTTTTTTTTTTCTTCCTTTCTTCTTCCTCTTTTTCTCTTCTTTTTTATTTTTATAATTTTTTTTGCCGAGGGGGGAAGGGTAGTGAGTTGGGGGGTTTGATGACATTTCTAGCAGGTACAGGAACTGAAATGCAGATCTCACCAGATTACAGCGTTATTGTTGAAGCGGCTCCTGGTGGGGAACAGCACCAGGCCCAGGAGCAACAGTAAACTGCAAGCCTCTTAGCTGTCCCGATTGCAACCTAAAAGTGACTTCTGCAGCAGCCAGTGCAGCAGCTTCCTGAGCCACAGATGGCACAAGCGGAATGAGAACACTTACAAAGAACATGTTTTTTTCATAATCAGTGATTTGTGGAAATTATACATATGAGATCATAATGCCCAAGCAAAAGCATGACTTGTGAGCACCTTAAACATACTGAATGTTGTTCATGCAATGTATGAAACTATATTCCAGCTAAGTATAGCTCGCACATTTGCCTCTCGGTACACTATGTTCAACAAAGTCAAATATCGACAGCAATGGCCAAGCCAGGAGAAGTCAATTAAGGGCCTGTTTGATAGAAATTTCTGTAGAATTTAAGAAATCTTGCTATAGCCATGTTACATTTGGTGGCTTGGAACTATAAGCTGGAATATGAGGATTATTCTACAACTGAAGTAGCTCAATATGTGGAATTTCAAAATAAAACTTTAAGATGAGAATTTATAAAGGTGAAATCTCATGTCGTCAGGAGGGTATAGAACAACCAGTTGACACCTTCCAAAAACTAGGTGGGGAGAGCATCTCTGTCACTGAAGCCCGAATAAGTACTCAGTGAAGTACAGACAACAGCAAAAGAATTCTGTTCTGAAGCATGGTTTTGTAAGAAACTGGATTCAACAAAATTCCTATTTTCTGGGATTTCGTAATTCCCACCCTCAAATTCCCATTTCAACAAACATGAAATTCTTGGTGGGGATTATAAAATTTCACAAAATCCAATGCCACCAAAGAATTCCAACCTAACAAACAGGCCTTAGGTTCCAACTTCAAATTCAATCATATTGCCCATGTCACCCCCAAGTGGAGCATGGCACTAATAAAGAGTGTAGAAAGATGGATATGCGCAACAAGGTGCATGATAAGAAAAGAGTAACCTGTCTTTGCCTTCGGCGTTGCAAGATGCTGATGGCCCAGGCCATGATGTAGCATGGTAACAAAAATCCAGCAGCTCGCAACAGGAATAGCTGTTCATTGTCAAATAGTTAATCATAGCCTGTCATCTTGGAAGAAATCTCAAGCCTGAAGTTACGTGTGTGTGTGTGTGTGTGTGTGTGGTGAGAAGCATATAGGAAACTTATCCCCCCAAAAAAATTCTAAAAATTTAGAATGAAACTAATTTATAATACCACTTACAGAGAAAAAAGTAGAAGCATCATCATTCTCATCAGGATTTGTGATTGTTAATGCATGCCTCAAAAGCAGAAGAGCCATCAACTGCGATGTGACCAAAATGGTATTACTTAAGCCAGTCAAAGGAAAGGAAGAAGAACAGGAAAGCCATAACATAAAATCACTGATAACAAAACTAAGTGTTTAATCTTTTTCATCAAAATTGGGAAGTTTTGAATCTCATCGTTAAAATGGAAAATTACAAAACTAACTAAATTTCTTAAAAACAATGAAATTATGTTAAATGGCTAAGAAGCTGATATAGACATTCACATATATAGAAACTTCTATAAGAGAGAGTATACAAGAGAGACGACTGACTCAGAAAAGGTAAGACAAATATGGCTATTGGGGATTTTATGTAGCTTTGTTTCTCTTAGTTCTTATGATATTTTCTTTGGTTACTAGTTCACAAAAAATAAAAGGCTAAAGATGGAATAGAGCTTAAAGAAGTTATCCTTCAGAGGCATATTCCTCACCTATACATTGTCCCAAAAATTGATTCCAGCGCTATTTTTTTAAAGCAGATTCCAGCACTATTCCAACAATTAGAGCTCCATGTTGAGCTCTAAGTATCCACGAGAACATGATTCATAGGGAGTCCAGGAAGGATCATTACCAGTCCAGTTGGAGTAGGCAACCACGCCCTCGGCCCTGCCCTCTACCACGACTACCACATCCTCTAAAGGGTGGATTGTTGCTGACTTGGGCAAGAAGAAAGAGCTTGATCAGTTGAAGATGCTAGGATGGAGGAATGATAACGAGCTTCTTCAGCTAGAAGAAGTGGTCGCAGCCTTTTCTCTTCTGGAAAGAGAAGTTACAAGCATTCAAACATCTTTAAAAAGACCTGAGTGATCATGACAAAAGGCAAAGCCAGTCTTTGCTACTACGCACGCTGATTGGTATTAATCCTCTCCCTCTCTTATTTGACCTTGTCACCAACGAAATGGCCAAGCCATCCAATGTGAAAATATCTTTCCAAATTTTTTACCCACCACCATGGTTGGTCACCAAAGTCATATCCCCTTCTATTTTGCTTAAATAATCTCTCTCAAAAGAGCATCCCCACCCCCCCCCCCTCTCCCCTTTTCTTCACCAAACCTCCAACAAATTTAGCAAAAAGAGACCAGTTCCATTAGATAGCATTTCCAAAAGTCCAGCCTCCAGTTTCTACAGGAAGTTTCACCTTATTCCAGTCTACGATTCACGATTCATAACATAAAATGATTTCATAACACGATTCGATTTTGACAACATTGGTACTACCTTGCCCCAGTCATTTACATCCTTTTTTTTTACTATATCAAGGGAATAGAATGGCATAGAAGTCTCTCAACTTATAAGAGCATTTTCATTTACATGCCTATATAAATATGCATATTGGATCTGACACAGATACGATACTAAGTTTGGAAATATCAATCATTTCTAACTGTTTGGCATAATATTCATAAATCTAAACAGATATTTACATTTACATACAAGTAACATAATAGACTAATGCTGATAAACTAGTACTAGAAAACACATTGTACTGTGGGGAATCCAACATAAGTGCTTGTGATTGCATGATTCGATCCTTTTGTTTAGTCAATTCAATCCAGTAAATAAAAGGGAGCTTACAATTAGAGCAGCAGAACGGCAGAATGCTGCGCCACTTGCATTTGTAGCAGCATAATCATCATACTCAGCTTCAAGAAAATGGCGTTCAGCAGCTGCCATTGCCAGGAGCCGAGGGTCATGCAAATCCAATGGAGTACCTGAGATGGTCCAACCTCCACTGCAACTCAAGTAAAAGAATTGTATAAGATAGAAATAAATGATGTATGGGTGGAAAATCAATATCACCATCATAGTCCTTGAAAGACAAAAGGGTGCGGGTAATGAACTTGCCTGATGTCAATGGTGGCTTCATCAGAAGGAACACGTGGAGGTGGAGCTGTGTAACCGGGCCCGTAAGGCTGCAGTCATACATAGGACGTCATATTCTACTGTCAATATGAACTGAAATACATTGCTCTAAAACTCAACAATGAGTTATGCACATAAAACCTACTTGTACGAAAGAAAAGAAAGAGAACATGACCAACCAATCAAATTCATAGAACACTGATAGTGTATGCTGCACCACTTGTTTCACACAGGTGTCAACAATGTCGTTCAATCTTCAAGTACAGCATTTGAAAAAAAAAAAGCTGCTGAAACAGCAACATATTGTACATGTACTGTAAGATTTAATGACACATACATGTTACGCCAAATTCATGCTCTTGTTTTACACAAGTGTAAACAATGTCATCCAATCCTCCAGTATAATATTTTAAAAAAAAAAAAAAAACGTTGAGACAGCAGCATGCTATACTACATTCATGCAACATAGGAGACAAGTAATCCAAAAACAAATTTGGTAAAATCTTGATTGATCAGCATAACTGCTTAAAGTACTTAAACCTGCTTACTTCTTAATTTAAGATGATTGTTAATTATGTATCAGCATAAATGAATTCTTATTGTGCACCTAATGAACTTGCACCATGTGTTCCTTTTTAATTAGATGACAATAAAAACAGGTCTAAAATTGTAGTTTTACAACAAATACTTCATCCTGATTGATCTCAGAAGTCATCTGAATGTATCTTGAAATTATTTAAAAAAGAAAGGAAAGTAACTATGGTAACTTCGTACATGCATGTAAATTCCTTAAGATACAATAGACTAACCTGATGGCAGATTTCACAAGTTATATCACCTTTCTCATTGCACCATCGCTGCACACACTTCCTGTGGGCAAACTGGATACAACATAGTTCTCAATTAAGACATCAAATAAATTGAGACAAACTGAGGCAAAGCATCATCAAAAAATGAGGGAAGAATAATAGCATAGAATACATAATATTAACTGTTATATATATATATATTTTTTTTAAGGCCAAGGTGTCCAGGCCTCTTAGAGCACCTGAGTAATCCTTGGGGCACATGTGGAAACCTCCATATCCACAAACACCAGGTAAAACTACTGGGGGTGGCCCTTTGGAGGAGTGGGAATTGACTCACGATTATATATGTATAGATAGATTGATATATATATGACCTCCACTGCATCAGAGACCACACCATTCAATAATCCATCATAAAGTGTGTGTCTGTGTGTGTGTGTGAGAGAGAGAGAGAGAGAGAGAGAGACCTTCAAACTCCCACTACATGCACAAGGAATTTCCAGGTTCTTGACATGGTCCTCCTCCTGGCAAATGCGGCACTCCACCATCTGAATAAGTGGCTCTTCTTCCTCAGGTATCTCGACACTCTTATCCTCATTACCTGAATGCACCTCAGGTGCCAAAGGACGACCCACTGGGGCTGCATCGTGAACACAAGAGCTCTCACCTGAGGACTCCAGAGACTCAGCCCCTTGTACGGATTCACCCAGGGTTGCAGGTGTTATGAGATGGTCAATATGCAAAACCAAATGATCCCCCATTCCTAAATTAATAAGCTTTCTTGTCTCAATTCCACTGAAAGCCTGAAAAAGTCACAAACGATGAAGCTGTCAGAAATCACTCAGAAATCAGGACATTTTTTTTTTGGAAAGAGGAGAGAGGGGAGGGAGGGGGGTGCGAAAGACTCTTTCTTCCGAGAAGTATACAATCAAAGTACCCCCAAATTCCGTGACAGAAACCACATAGATCTTAAATGCCTAAGAAACCAAAATTCCTACAAAAGACTCAAGATTTCCAATCAATCCCGTAAACAGAATCGATTTTTATGAATGCTCATTCCAACAATAGAGAAAATAAAAGAATTAAAAGGAAAGCTTCAGAACTTCTTCTTCCTAATAAGAAAGCCCTAGCCCGCACGGAGTAAGAAAGGGATAACAACGGAATTCACCCTCCGAAACGGTACAATATTCAATGATCCGGACAAAAACAACAAAAATCACTTCGGAAACTAGAAGAATCAAGGAAACCTCAAGAAAAACCCTAGAAATTAGCGGTCTCAACGAAAATTATATCAAAATGAAGAATTTTCTCCGCGCAATCCATAAGCAGAAGGAATAGAAAGCAAGAGCTAAAAGGAAAGATGAATTGAAGAGAATATACCTGAGAAGAAGATGTAGATCAGACCTTTTTCTTGTTCTTTAAGGTCGGAAAAATCAAGAGCAGAAGCGGAGCCTACACGTTCTTGACGTCGGTTGTTGAATGATGAAGAGGAAACTGTTAAAAAAGCGAAGAAAAAGAGGAGAACCTTTATATAAATTTATAGAAAATATTAATCTAATATTTATACAGCGCATCGTCTCTGCGCTCTGCGCGTTTTAGGCTCGGATACTCCGAACGTGTAGGCTCGGGAAAGCCGGTCTACGGGTTTCGGTGCGGAGAAGGCAATGCCATCTCTCCTACGTTTGGACTTTGCGGGTGAGGAAGACTTTATGTGTGGATATAGGTAAATTTTAAATTTATATTAAAAGAAATAGCATTTTTAATATTTTTAAATATGACCATCTAAAAGATGGTATTTCAATTGATGATTTTAATTATATGTTTAATTGTATAAAATATAATATAATTACTAAATAGATTAGCATAAATTTATTTATTTATTAAATTACTTAAAATATAAATTCAACTTTGAAATAAAAAATTTAAAGAGATTCTTCAAATCTCTTTATTTTAAAAGTATTTATCAAAATTTAAAGTAAGCTACGTAGTTTTATTAAATCATCATTGATCGAAATGACTGAAAGGGAAAAATAAATAAATATAAATGAACACTATAAAAATACGATTACAAGTAGGAAAGTAAAGCTTTCTAACATTTTAAAAAATATCTAATCATATGTTGTTACATAATTAGTGCTATATCAACTCAGTCAATAGAACTCAGTTGGTCTTCATTATCGTCATTATAACCAATAATTTCATTTGTCTACTACTCAAGACTCAGTATTTCTTAAATTTGAGTTTTCAAATTTTAAAATGAGACTTTGATATAATAAAATAAAAAATATATAGTAAAAAATTCAGTCTCACAATAAAGAAAATAATCAATGATAATGATTATATTTATTTTTAGTTATAATTAAAAGTGTGTTTGTGTCGTAAAGGATTAAAAGATGAGAGTGCACTTAGATAAAAGAATTTTTAGAATTGAAATTTGGGTTGAATTTTGACCTAACTCGCATGATTTGATATGAAAAATTTATAGGATAAATTATAATATTTTTTAAATTAGAGTTGCATGGAGTTATAAAAAAATTATATAAAATTTGAGTTGAATTGAGTTGAAATTTTTTTTTAAATGCAACCAACTCGACCCGATCCCATCTTCTTCACACTTTCCGTGAGGATTTTCCCTGTTCCTTCTTCCAGTTTTTCTCGAGTTCTCACCTTCTCTCACTTCTCTCATGTTCGTTCGCCCACCGCCCTGCCACCGCAACTGCAAAAGCCAAAGGACAGACCAAGAGACCCACTGCATAAATAAGCTTAAATCTTCAAGGGCCTTGGGATTTTACCCATGCTGCCATTGCCAGTTCATATGGATACATCACCCCAGCTCTGACCCTAAATAACTTCTGCTCTTCATCAAACAGCCATGAATTCTTTGTTACCATGTTTGAAATTTTGAAATTTAATGGTCCAAAACTAGATATCCGTTTCAGCCTACATGTTTTGAATTCCAAACCAGACTACCCATTTCCATTATCCGGCAATTGATACCAACGTATTTTTGAATTCCCTCACAAGAAAACATCAATGCCTTTCCCTTCTCAAGGTCTACAATTCCATGAAAATTCTCCATCAAATCCACGCCCACATCCAAACCTCCGGCCTCATTTCCTCAGATGGCTTTCTCCTCAGCGAAATGCTCAGATTTTGTGCACTTTCGCCGTACGGCGATTTGGATTATGCGCGTTCGCTCCTCGCCAATGCACTGTGTCCAATACCCGCTTCGTGGAACTTCCTCATAAGAGGCTACACCCAAAAAAATTCCCCAAAAGAAGCCGTTTTGACCTTCATTGATATGAAGTGGAGCAGAACAAGTCCCATCAAGCTCACCTTCCCTTTCCTTCTCAAGTCATGCGCGCAGATTTCTGATCTCAATTTGGGTAAACAGATCCAAACCCGTGTCTTAAAACATGGGGTCGATTCAGACGTTTATATTCAGAATACCTTTATCAGTTTTTATGGGTCCTGCAAAGAAATTTAAAGTTCCCGTCAAGTTTTTGACAAAATGTCTATTAGAACAGTAGTGTCTTGGAATGCAATTATATCTGGTTATGTTGAGAATTCACTGTCAAATGAATGTTTTGTGCTTTTTAATCTAATGCGGAGTTGCGGGCCTATACCGGATGAGACCACAATGGTGGTCTTGCTTTCTGCTTGCACGGAGCTTGGAAACTTGAGCTTGGGGAAATGGTTTCATTCTCATGTGGTTATCAAAGAGATGGTTGTGAATCTTCAATTGGGCACAACCCTTGTTGACATGTATGCTAAGTGTGGGGAGAGTGTATTCTCCCACCGAGTCTTTCATAGGATGCGTGAGAGGAATGTGTGGACGTGGAGTGCAAAGATACTGGGCTTCGCCCACCATGGGTTGGCAAAGGAGGCCCTTGATCTTTTTCAGCAGATGAAATACAATTCAATCAAGCCCAATTATGTCACGTTTCTTGGAGTTCTTTGCACTTGTAGCCATGCCGGACTGGTGGATGAAGGGTATGACTTCTTCTGGGAGATGTTGCAAGTTCATAAAATCAAACCAATGATGACACATTGTAGTGCCATGGTGGATAACTTGGGTCGGAGTGGTCAGTCTCGAAGAGGCTTATCAATTTATTAAATGCATGTCCGTGGAGCCTGATGCAGTTGTGTGGAGGACATTGCTTAGTGCATGCCAGTGCACACGATGCAAGTGGTAGTAGTGGTATTGGAGAGAATGTGAGGAAGAAGTTGCTCGACTTAGAGCCTAAACGGAGCGGAAATTATGTGATTATTTCTAACATGTATGCAGAGGTTGGGTTGTGAGAGGAAGTTGCAAATGTGCAGAGAGTGATGAAAAAAGAGGGCTTGAAGAAGATGGCAGGTGAGAGTTGTATCGAGGTGAATGGGTTGAGTTATAGATTTGTATCTGGGGATGATTCTTGCGTCGACCGCAAAGGGATCTACCAATTGCTTGATGGATTGAATGTGCAAATGAAGTTGGTTGGCTTTGCAGATGTGGATTTTCCTGAATTATAGCCTTCAAATGTTCTTTCAATTTAAACAAAAAAATTTGAAATTCATTCAATGTGGTGGTAAGAGAGCTTTGATTCATTCTTTTCAGTGAAGATGGGCATCACAGTTTGGGGATGACATGGGAAAGATTGTATTTTTAAGAATTTACAGAATTTATTGGCTTCTGGAGGAATATACAAAATATTTACTAAGTTCATTTGAAAATTCAAATTAAGTTATCTTTACATGTGTTGTACAACGAAGTTCAGTTTCTCAAGCTGTGATCAACTTAGGAACTGGGGTTGTGTTCATTTTTTCCATTGATATGTCGGTGAACTCAGACAGTATTGCTCTGAATTCATCTCCAGATAGTGTTTCCTTCTCCAGCAACACCTCTACTAGCTTGTCGATCGCTTCCCGGTTATTCCTTATGTGCATCTTAGCAATTTCATATGCATTATCAATGATAGTTTTTATTGATTTATCGATATCCTCTGCAAGTTTTTCTGACATGGAATTCCTTGCCAGCATTCTCAAAACAACATCGCTGCTTTGCACTGCTGGATCTGACAATGCCCACGGGCCAATCTCCGACATTCCAAACATTGTGACCATCTGTCCAAGAGAAATATACAGAATTAGATGCCACATTTCAAATGGAAGTTGTGTTCAATCGTGTTATACATGTTTCAAATACTGAAAGAAAAAGAAGCTGGTCAAGTAGTGGTAAAACAACAGGGATTCCAAGTGGGAGCTTGAATGATCTTCAGTTCTCCTTTTTTAGGGGGCTCATATACTTCTTGGGTTGATACTTCATACAAAATAAATCATGTCTATTTCTATAAAAATGTTCCTTTTTTTTCTAAATGATTATGGTGTTGAATCACAGGATTTCTATTCGCATAAATTGGAAGGATTTTGTCTGGTAAGTTGAAAAATGAGGAGGATTCAAATAGAAAACCGATAGGAGAAATGCTTTTGATAATTTTACTGATATATTTGAGAGGTGAGTTCAAAGAAACTTACTGTTTTGCAATCTGTGTGATCTGCTGCAAGTCCCCAGCTGCACCAGTAGTAATCTCTGGTTCCCCAAATATTATTTCCTCTGCTGCCCTGCCTCCAAGACCTCCAACTATTCTAGCAAAAATTTGTTTCTTAGAGACAAGAGCTGGGTCTTCCCCTGGCATGAACCAGGTGAGACCACGAGCTTGTCCACGAGGAATAAGGGTAACCTTCTGTACTGGGTCATGAGCAGGAGTCAGCGTCCTGCACTAACCAGAATTACAAATCCATTAGTATATACATTTGTATTGGTATAACAATGTACATGCTTCGATTATTGGATTAAGTGTTTATTGCAGATCATTCTAAAACATATAGTTCTCAAGGTCATAACAAATCCTTTCACAATGGCTAGTCATTTTAGGATGGGAACCGCCGCTGTGACAAGTAGGAGGGAAAAGTATGAAGACTTACGCACAAACTGCATGCCCAATCTCATGGTAGGCCACTAAGATCTTGTTCTTTCCATCTGTCATCTTGGTGCCCTCCATTCCAGCTACAATTCTGTCAATGGAATCATCAATTTCTTTCATTGTTATATACTCCCTTCCTCTTCTGCCAGCAAGAATGGCAGCTTCATTCATGAGATTTGCAAGGTCTGCACCACTAAAACCGGGCGTCCTCATTGCAATGACACTCAATGAGACACCCTTATCAAGCTTCTTGTTTTTTCCATGGACCTTCAATATTTCTTCTCTCCCTATTATATCTGGCAATCCAACAGTCACCTGTTCAAGAAATGATAAAAATTACTTCACTTATGGGGAGAAAATACAAATTTTACTTATCTCTAATGTCGAAATGGGCCACATATTTTTATATTGATCAAATCATGAGTCAAGAGAATCATGCTGGAAAATCATGTTTGGTAGACACCAGTTATTTTTATTAAACCATGTCTATACAATTTCTTACCTGTCTGTCAAACCTTCCTGGCCTAAGCAATGCCGAATCAAGAATTTCGGGTCGATTCGTGGCAGCAATGACAATCACTCCAGTATTTCCACTGAATCCATCCATTTCTGTAAGCAACTGATTAAGTGTTTGCTCCCTTTCGTCGTTTCCTCCTCCAATTCCTGTTCCTCTCTGCCTTCCAACAGCGTCAATTTCATCAATGAAAACCAAGCATGGAGAATTTTCCTTCGCTTTATTGAAAAGATCTCTCACTCTTGAAGCTCCTACTCCAACAAACATCTCAATGAACTCAGAACCTGATAGAGAAAAGAAAGGGACCCCGGCTTCTCCAGCAATTGCTTTGGCCAGCAATGTCTTGCCGGTCCCAGGCGGACCAACTAGCAACACTCCCTTTGGAATCCTTGCTCCAAGTGCAGTGAACTTTTGTGGGGATTTTAAGAACTCGACAATCTCTTGGAAATCTTGTTTTGCCTCATCCACTCCTGCTACGTCATCTAATGTCACCCCAGTGTTGGGTTCCATCTGGAACTTTGCTTTACTCCTGTTTGAATTTTTATACGATTACCAAATACTGAATTTCCAAAAGAATCATATTACAAATTATAAAAATTATACTTACAACCATAAGAAAACCTGAAAAAAAAAATAATAGACAAACAATAATCATCTAATGCAAATTCGGTAAAAGAATCATATGACAGAAATAGTTCTTGACTCTTTTTCCTAGTCATGTTTAAAAACTGATTCAAATTGAGTGTTTTGGGATGGAAACTTTGGTCTTGTTCTTGGTTGGATTCTATTTTAATTGTCTGAGAGAATTCAGAACAAATTATTGTGATTGAAAGAGTATAACTCCAAGGTACAGGAAGACACCGCAGAATATAAGGTGACAGAGAATATGATTTCTAATAGAACAAAATGGAAATGTAGGACTCCAGAATCAAACTCTAAATAGATGAAAAAATGGCTGAAGATGACGATAACGATAACGATGAGATAACGATAATGATGAGAGCGTATATGATGCCTTCATGCTTGCATAGTCTTAGACATTACCTCCCAAGACCAAATGGCAAGTTGGGTCCTCCAGTGGCATTCGTTGCTGATCCTCTTAGGAACAGAGTGCCAAGAAGAAGCAAGGGGAAGGCAAAATTCCCCAACAGATCGAGAATTGCAAGACCCATGTTAACTTCCATCGGATGGGCAGCAAAATCGACGTCTTTCTCTTTGAATTTCCTCAGCAATTCTTGCGGAAGCCCCGGCAACTGTATCTTAACTCTCTGAATTTTGTTCAATGCAGGATTGAAGATCTCTGCAATTGCAACACTTCCATTCTCAAACAAGTCCACCTTCTTCACCTCTCCTTCATCCAGATACTGTAAAAATCTTGAGTAAGACATTCTATTTGAAGTAGAATCTTGTGGGCTTTCTGGTTCAGCTCTTGCAGGTTGAATTATAGAAAACCCACCACCCAAAAGGCCCAGACCAGCAGATTTTAAGAGATTTCTTCTGCTGCTGGTGAAATCTGAAGGGGTTTTGGGATTTGGGTTTTCTTTGTAGAGGCATTTGGGAAGGTTTTCCTTTGAGAGATCTTGAGTTTTGCAGATGGGGAGCTGGGAAATTGATGATAGAGAGAAGGCTAGTGACATTTTTAGTGCGGTGATGAAGAAGATTTTTGAACTCTTTTTTCGGTGTTGAAGAACTGCGTTGGGTCAAATGGATCGTGTCAGTTGTTGCCTTGGGCTTGGAGGGAACGTTGGGAAGTTTAAATAAGGAGAGAGAGGATAAAGTTGGGTCCGGTCGAATCTGATTGGATCGAGTTGGGTCCCAAGACACTTTAAATTGAAACTTTAAATATGAAATTTATTTGATCCAAAATACAAAAATAATCATCTTTGACAGCAAACAAAAATCAGAGAAAAATACTTGAGACTAAGAGAATCAAAACTAAAATTCCAACTATTTTAATAGATTATGAGAGAACATATTGATCATAGAGGAAAAAAAAAAATTATGATAGATGACGAATAAAATAAAAAATCTTATAAGAATTCAGATTTAATAAATAAAAATTGAAAACAAAGAGATCTAAATAATCGAAAATTTTAAAAACTTAAAGCCTAAGAACCAAACTCAAGAATTCAATCATTTGAGAAAAAATAACAATCATGGAGTGTAAAAAATATGATAGAATCTAAAAATAAAATAAATAAAAAATCTCATAAAAATCCAAATTTAACAAACAAGAATTAAAGGAAAGATCCCATAATGTAAGAAATAAAATACCTTCATATAATTATATAATATATTAAAATATTAAAAGTACTTGATCATATTTATCGAATAAAATTAAATAAAAGTGGTTTACTCTTGAGAGTGACCAATGCAGTACCATTGTATTGATACCAATTAAGTCTAAATTACCCCGTGGAGTCTGAGATTCTTAAATCCTACTTGAAATTAACACAATTCAAGATTTGATGATTTTTTATCTAATTTTTAATTATTTTTAAATCAAATTTAAACGGGTTAAATTTTTATCCGACCCAACTTGCAACCCTAAAAGTGATGCTTCTAGCTCTTTCCAAGTTCTATGTGTAATCTAGTAGTGTCAGTTTCTTGAATTGTGTAGAGGATTTTGACGAATGAATCTAAGATAAATGACAAATGGTCGTGTGTAATTTGTGATCAAGGAGGAGATTTAATCCATTATTGTCCATACACGTGGACATTGGATATGACTATTTATTTTATTTTTCTAAATAAAGATGAAAATATGTGGATTTGAGTTGAGTTTGGAAACTTCCCTTTTTATTTCTAGAATGTGGTAAGCACAAAGCAGGAAGCCTCCTGTAGACTCGTGATAAAAGTTTCAACTTGCTTTTCTAGAAATTTGACACGTGGAAGCTCTCGTGACGATTAAAATAAATTTTCTTATTAGTAATTTTGCTTGCTTAGGTATACAGATTTTATATGAAATTCATTAAATGATTAATTTTTAAAAAAAAATTGAAGAGAGAGGGGAAATCTCGAACACAGCCCTATTAAGTACTGACCCTTCCTTTTGGATGGCATTCCAAAAGAGATAGCTATTAAATTTTATTATAGAGACTCGAACTCGCACTATATCACTTCTTGGTATTTGGATTAAAAGATTAAAACTATTGAATACAATTTAAAGTCTTATCTATTCTATTCAATAAAACCACGTAGCTTACTTTAAAATTTTAATTTTTCAAAGTTGAATTTAAGTCATTTAATAAATAGATCAATTTATACTAATCTACTTACTAAGTCATATTATATTTTATAAAATTAAATATTTAATTAAAATCATCTATCGAAACACCATCTTTGAGATCGTCTTTGTTAAAAATATTAAAAATACTATTCTTTTAATTATATTTAAAAATTACCTATATCCAACCTAAAGTCCAAATCAATTACATATCCGGCCCATCCTCAACGCGTAGTCCAAAACTCCAAACGTTTGAGAGTTGGGTTGTCTTCTCCGCACCGAAATCCGTAGACCGGTTTTGTCGAGCCTACACGTTCGAAGGGTATCCGAGCCTACAGGTTCGAAGGGTATCCGAGCCTACACCTTCGGGGTATCCTAGCCTACAAGTTCGGAGAATCCGAGCCTACACGTTCGGAGCATCCGAGCCTACACGTTCGGAGCATCCGAAGCTACACGTTCGGGATGTCCGAGCCTAAAACGCGCAGGCGCACGGACGACGGCCATGTATGAATATTAGAATAATTTCTTGGGTAGTGATTTGCTTTAAGAGAAGATAATTTATTTATTTTTTTATAAAAGAAATCATAGTGTTTAAATGGCTAACCTAATTTCTTAGGTACTCATCTTTTTCTTCGCTTTTTAAATCTCTTCTCTTCATTGATTAAGTCCAAGCGTTCAATTGATTATCCTTATTTAATTTAATTAATTTTGATTCAATAGAATTTTGAGTTAAATGAGCCAATGAGCTTTATTCAATTTTTTTTCTAATTGTGTTAAAAAATTCACTTGAATTATTTGACTCAATTGAATTTCTAATTAAAATTAAATTTTGAGTTTTTAATGATCTAATTAAGTAGGAAGTCGGCTAAACACATGATAAACAAGGTCTTTAGCCAAAATTCTAGTCCAATTGCTGAAGTTTTGGTCAAACACATCATAATCAAAGTATTTCTCTATCCAAAATTGATAAATAAAAGAAGTAAATGTCATTGAATAGAGTTGGAAGGAGGTCTTTTAAAATAAATTATTAATTTTTTATAGAGTTTATATTAGATAATGAGAATGCATTAGTTTAATAAATAGGAAGTACAAAAAAATTAACTTAAAGAAAAATTCTAGCTGTCCATATGACTTGAAATTAATCTAACAGTGAAGATATCTTGATATGAATTCAGATTAAATATGGATCCAATTTATAAAAGGTGGCCATTTAGACACCTGATTTTTCTATTAGGAGATATCTTTTTTTGAAATTTACGGATAAAATTATCATTTTGCCCTTTAGATTTTGAAAAATTATCCTCATCTGGATGCACATTGGAAAGACAAAATGATAATTTCACTATAAATTTAGAGAAATGAATTTTCCTAAAAGAAAAAGTCAGGTGTCAAAATAACTATCCTTTATGAAATGATGATGAGTAATAAAAAAGAAATGATATAAATATCAAATCAATATCACTTGATAATCTAATTCATGTCAAGCTAATTTACAAGAGGAAATAAGCCGGAAACAGTCGTTGGTTTTCTCAACGTCGCAATTTCAAATGGAGGAAATAAGCCGGAAACTCCTCATTCCTTCGTCAACTTTGCAATTTCAAATTTGACTAAAATATCGAAGAATTAAGAGACGTTGACTTCCTCCCATTGTGCTTCTGTGAGTTTGAAAGCTCCTTCTCCTTCTTCTTCCTCTTCCTCTTCCTCCTTTTTCTTCTTTTCCATCTTCTTCCTCTTCCTCCTTCTTCTTCCTTGTTACACTTTCATTTGAAAACATATTTACTGTTTCTTTTTTCTCTTCAGATTTTGATTTCGTCTATTTGTCATTCGTTTTGTCACTTTCCTTAAAGATAGATGGATCCTTACTCGGCTAGAGGTAATTAATAGTTCCTTACCAAAACCCATTTCTTAGAGATGAATTTTATTAGATTATCCTTCTTCAATGTAGTTAGTGTCTAAGTATGTACTTTCTCTTCCTTAAATCAATTTTCACATCCGAAGTTTGATTTTTATTTGTTGCAGAAGCACATCAAAGCTTGTCTATGAAAAGAGAATGCAACCATTGGTTCTTAAAAAATGGGGCTAGATTGTCACAAGATCTAATCACTTCATGCGATGGTCGAGTTAACCATATTCAGATCTTCTCTGAGGAAGAGCTGAGGAAGGCAACCAGCAACTATGACAAGAATCAAATTTTGGGCGACGTCGGAATTTTCACAAATTATAAGGGAATCCACCGTGATCGCATCGTCGTCATCCGGGCACCAAGTTCCGATGTTGCCATTGAGAAGGAGCAGATGGACTTTGTTTTCAACGAAATTGTCATCTTATCTCAAGTCAGCCATAAGAATGTGGTGAAGCTCTTGGGTTGTTGTCTTGAGACTCAAGTTCCTTTGCGGGTTTATGAATTCATGAGTAAAGGAGACCTTCATCACCATATCCATGAGGTCATGAGCTTTTCAAACCAAATTTCATGGCGCAATCGCCTAAAAATCGCCGATCAAGTTGCGTCTGCACTCACCTATTTGCACACTTCAACTTCTAAAGCAATTGTACACAGGGATGTCAAGTTGTCCAACATTTTATTAGATGAATTCTTCAATGCCAAATTAACTAATTTCAGGATTGCAACATCTATTCGTCCTGGAGAAAGACATGTGGATTTAGGCATTAAAGGTTCTTTGGGCCACATTGATCCTCAATATGCATGTAGTGGCAAATTTACATAGAAGAGTGATGTTCTTGGTTTTGGGTTGGTGTTGCTTGAGCTTTTAACTGGAAAAAAGGTAATTGATAGAAGCAGGGATGATGTCTGGTTGGATGATTTGGTTATTTCTTCAAGGAATGATGAGTGTCTCTACTCTGTTTTAGATTCAAGTATTTTGGAAGAGGAAATTACAGGGCAATTCAGGGCATGTGCAAAGCTTGCAGAGAGATGCATAAAATGGAATAGTGAACAGAGGCCCACAATGAGGGAAGTAGTTCAAGAGCTCAAATTATTGTGCTAATGTCTTGATATGTTTGAGGGATTTCTGAAGCAATGTGAATTCATCTATTTTGAAAAAGACACGAGAAAGATGTGACGTCTAGAATTTTCAAATTTTTAAAGAAACTGCAAATTGTATTAATTAATGTAAATTAATGCAATTAATTAGAAAAAATAAAAAAAATAATTGAAGAAATTAAATTGATGTCGAATATCACAATTGAAATTAAATACATGAAAGATAATTGAAATAATTCGATAATGTGTTACGTGGAAAAGGTAAGATGTCATGTCCAACCGACTGAAGAGTGGAAAAACCAACCCCTCTTTTGACCAAGTCTACGCTGTAGATATCAATTCCAAGACATGCGGATGAAAGTTCCGGGAAGTTCCACGTTCCATATGCACAGCACTTTCATCTGCCGCTCCATCATGTATCATGTACTTGGGCTGTTTCACCTTCTCTCTCCTCTTCATACATGCGTAATGCTCTTCCCTCCTGTTTTTTACACAGCAACTACACAGCAACTCCATTCTTTCATGTTCCTCATCGAAAACTTCACTTTCAAATTTTACACTAAAAAGCCCATTTCCCACTGAAAGCCAAGAAGAAAAAGCAATGAAGGAATCAAGAGGAAGGAAAGGAAAGAAAATGAAGGAAAAAAAAAAAGGGAATACAGAAGGCGTCTGAAAGGTTGGTGCATTTTTAAAATTAATATTTATATTTTAAAAAAGAGTATACAGTGATTTAGAATCAAATGAATTCAAATTTATAGAATGAAAATGAGACGATTCAGAAATTGTCGGATATTCTCTCAATTCACCGATTCAGAAATCGGATTCAAATTCGAAAAATTTATAGGTTAAATTGTGATTATTAAATTTCTAAAATGTAAGGATCAGTACGTTTTGATGGTGGACCAGTTTCACTAAACGATTCCCAATCACAAGTTCCACCAAGTGGTATCCGCCTTGAAAAAAAAAAAAAAATTGGTAACGGATCTTACCTTAATATGGTTGCTCATCCAGATGGATCCGGTCGTACATTCTTTTCCGATCAGCCTGGAAAAAAAATATGGTTGGCGACAATTCCTGAAAAAGGATCGGGTGGAACATTGGGAATTAATCAATCAAGCCCTTTCTTAGATTTTAGTTTCTGCACTTGGGCTAATCCAAAGTTCTTGCTGCAGAGAAAATTGCCTTCAGACCCAATTTGTCTTTCTTCAATCCAGAAAGAAGAAGATTCCACTACAAAGAAATCTGCCCCACAACTTCAAATTTCCCCCTTCCTTCTCACTACCTGGGAATTCGATTCACCCGTCCCAAGAGAAATACCAATCAACAACCCCGACCCGAAGAAACCCGAGAATAAACCCGTTTCAGAATCGGACTCCCCAAAGGACGAAGACGAAATGGGAAAATGCGAAAAAGGGGATTTTCAGTCTAGATTGTGGCAAAGGGGGTGGGTCGTTCGGTGATGCCTCCACCGCATAGGCAGCTCAAGTCAAAAGCGGACCATTGGAGGAACTGGGGAGTGTCTGCTATTCATCTACACCGGTGATGCCTGTGTTTGATGGTGGAAAAATCGGAACTTGGAACATATTCCGAGATCGTCTTCAGCCCTCTCTGAAGCCACCGATCGTTACCCATATGTTATGCCAGCCGACGCCCCTGCTAGACTTCCTCTGTTTCAGTCTTCTTCACCCTTCTCCCTTAGCCGATGGGGCCCAGGCACTCAAGAGAGGCCAAACGGGTACCCACGACTCGAGTCCCAGAAATTGGCCGCGTCCCCTGCTCATGATTCCGACTAATGTCGATGTCCCACTTCCGGTATTGGCAATATCTTCTTTGCCAGCTGGAAACGTAGAAGATGATTTAGTGTACCTTCTTTCTGCTGATCGTGGAAGCATGTTATAAAGAAAGGGGAAGAAGGAAGAAAACGTCTGTGTGACAGGAGGAAACCTGGGGGCTGCTTGGGGAGAGAAACGACAGAGCAGGGGGACTGCCAACGGCTGAGGCAGCACCTACCTTGCTGCTGCCGCTGCTTGTCAGCCCTCCTCTGCTTCAGCTTCTTCTTTAGCCGAACCCATCCCATCTACCTCACCTTTCCTTTTTACCAGTGCACAACTCAGTTTTCGTTACATATGTCTGCAGCAGCCCATTTTCCTGTTTATTTTGAATGGTTGGTACTTGGTATGACCATTGGTCTTTAGATACGGTGAATTATACGAAAAGGAGGGATTTGGGTTTATTTATTTTTAATGATGATACAGGCAGGTATTAGTGAGGTTGATTAGGGTGCGAATTATAGACACTTTGAAAAACTATCTCTACACACCTATTTTAGATTTTAGAGAGAAAATACAATTCTACCCTGTATTTTTACTTATTCGAACAAATTGTCAGATTATTTTGGCATTCGTTCAAACGAATGACCCTTTATAAATTCAATTTATTCGAACGAATAGAGTGAACAGTAACGCGTATTACTATTTAAATAATCAATACTGTGTACAGTTGTTCGAATTAACAATCGGCTCATTTTGAAGTGAACAGTAACGCGTATTACTATTCACCCATGCGTTCAAAATGAGCCGATTGTTAATTCGAACAACTGTACACAGTATTGATTATTTAAATAATATTTTTTTAAAAAAAATTAAAGTTATTTTTAAGCACTGTGTATTTTCAAAATTTCTTAAATTAAATATCCGGACTAATTACGATAACTTGATAAAAATACTTTAAGGCTTGAAGGTCTCTTGACACTCCCAAATGCTTAAAATACAGTGTTTTACAAATAAGGGTATTCTTAGGATGCGCCGAAAATACACTTGGGAGTGTCAAAAGACCTTGAAGTCTTAAAGTATTTTTATCAGTTTAACGTAATTAGTCTGAATATTCAATTTGAGAAATTTTAAAAATACACCATGATTAAAATATAGCTTTAAAGTTTTAAAGAAGATTTACACTATGCATTACTGTAGCATATGGAAGATAGATCGTTATTTTTTAAACACTCTATATTTCTAAAATTTCTCAAATTGAATATTCGGACTAATTACGATAACCTGATAAAAATACTTTAAGACTTCAAGGTCTTTTGACATTCCCAAATGTGTTTTCGTCACAACGTAGGGATACTCTTATTTGTAAAACACTGTATTTTAAGCATTTGGGAGTGTCAAAAGACCTTGAATTCTTAAAGTATTTTTATCAGGTTATCGTAATTAGGCTGGATATTTAATTTGAGAAATTTTGAAAATGCACAATGATTAAAAAATAACTTTAAAATTTTAAAGAAAAATTAATTATTTAAATAATCAATAAGGTGCACAGTAGTTCAAATGAACAATCGGCTCATTCGAACAAATCGGTGAACAGTAACGCACGTTACAGTTCACTCCATTCGTTCGAATGAATTGAATTTATACATAGGCCATTCGTTCGAACAAATGATTCATTCGAATGAATGCCAAAATAAACTGATAATTCGTTCGAATGAGTGAAAATAAGATGATAGAATGGTAATTTCACCCTAAAATCTGAAAACGGGTATGTAGAGGCAGTTTTTCCGGGTGTCTATAAGTCGCGCCTTGATTAGTGAGGACCGATAGGGGAAGTGTTAAACTCCAAAGAACTTAAAATTAAAGAGATACCATTAAATGGAAGATTAATGAGATTAATAAATTACGAGATTGGAAATCATGAACTCGAACTGATTACATGGTTTGTTTTGATTAATGAATGTAATCAGAGGATTGGAGGGTGATCTAGGAGCTGTACGTATCCCATAGACACTCCTTCGCGGAATTCTATTCGATCAAGTAGGTTTTTCCTACTTTCTTGATGTATCACATGACTGATATGTATGTGGAGATGGTATTTAATTTCAATACAAGATTTATAAGATTTATCGATGCATATACATGAAAGCATTCATCTTTGGGGAATGGGAATAGTTGAGTTAAAGGTTAAGGGATGTTAAACTCCAACCTGAAGTATATGACAATACCATAACTATTCTGCATGGCCGCGTCCATGAACACAGGAATTGGGCATATAAGATGGGTACAAAGCTCCTGGGTGAGAGACCCGAAACCTGCGCAGGAGAGTATGGGGGATAGTATACCCCCAGTAATTCAGATTAAATACTAGGAATTGGGTAGTAGCTTCCAGTTGGTGCCCCAAGAAAGCTACAGACATCATGGCCAATGATTATAACTGTTTGAATGGAAAGTACGATAGAGAGAAATGCATGGGCATGAGAGAGGTTTGCATTGATTCATGTACCATGGCATTTCAATCATGTTGATTTAATGAGTTATCAAAAGTATATTGATTATAAATTGATTTATGAAATGAATATAAATTGATTTCAAATGTTATATATATATGAGATATGAATTGCTTTTGAAATATGGGGTGGGGATGATTTTAACTCAATTATATGATATGAAGAACTTGTATGTTTTTCTCCGACTTTTATATATGCCATGTTGGTACCCACTTTGATGGGAAATCCTACTGGGCGTTGACTAAGCCCACAATATTCTATTATTTTCGAAATTAATACAGGGCGCAAGACGGTGCGTACGGTTAAGTTGATTGAGTAACTTTGAGAAGTTTGAGTTAATGTAATGAACCTTTATTTGAGATGTAACAGCCCAGCCCATAAAAAGGGCTTGGGGATCGGCCAACAAGATATTGTCCGCTTTGGGCCCACACGTGCACACGTGCGAGCCCACACTGTTTTTGGATCGGACCCGGCCCAAATCCTGGTCCAAAACGCGTCTTGTTGGTTTGAGGGAGAAAAGCTACTTATAAACCCCCTCTCAAACTCCTCAACTTCCGATGTGGGACTTTCCACAACTCCCACCCACTGCTGGGTTGTTGGATCCAACCGGCCCACTCTGCTGGCCCGTCCGACAGGGCCCAGTTTCACTTGGATCAGCCTATCTAGGGCCTGATCTCTAGCTCATGGGTCAGGATATCATATGAGAAGTACATGTTATGAGGATTATTATCCGGCTTTGTTTAGATTGAGAAAGATTGAATTATGGATTTAGATGAATGTATTTATTTCTGCATTATTGTAAGTTAGTGTGTTGCTAAACTTATGTGGACTCTTTCCACGTGCACACACTGGTTGGGTCAGTTAAGGGTCGAATCTTCGGATTTGGACTTAACTCGCATCGTGACACTCTTCCCTTTCTTCATGTTGTTAAATAAAAAAAAAAAAAAATTACTCTGATAGTTAGGGAGAAAAGGGAGGGGTGCTACAAAAGAGAGCATTGTAATGTCATTCTTGAAGATAATGAAATAAATTTTTCTCTCACTCTAGATACAAGTATATAATATTATTAGAATAATTTTTTCTATAAATTTATAGAAGGGCACTCCTCTACAATTTAGTTAATTTGATTCGACAGAATTTTGAGTTAAGTTGAGTCAACAAATTTTAAGTTTTTGAACAACGCAGATAAATAAAAAGTCAATCAAACACATGATAAACAAGACCCTTAACCAAAATTGCATCCAATTGTGAGAAAACAAGTAAATGACATTAATTCTCAGTTGAACACATTATAATTAAGGATTTGTCAGATATTATAAGAGGCCTGAACCTTGATCTTAAAAAAAAAAAAAATTCAAAGCCTTTAGCTGAAATTGCATCCAATTGCTGAAGAAACATGTAAATGACATTGATTCTTTTCTTATTTTATGAAAGAGTGAGAATAAATAAAGTTGAAGGATATCTTTTAAACTAACTTATTAAAATTTTATAAATTTTATATTATATAATGAGAATGCATCAGTTTAATAAATAGGAAGTACAATAAAATTTAACTTTGTTTTTTTTTAAGTATAATTTTAAAGGTTAAAAATTTCTAAATGTTCATATGACTTGAAATTAATCTAAGGATGAACATATTTCGATATGAGTTCAGATTAAATATGAGTCCAAATTATAAAATGACGATGAATAAGATAAAAAAAATATATAAATATTTGATCAATAACACTTAATAATCTAATTCATGTCAAGCTAATTTACAAGAGGAAATAAGCCGGCAAAGAGTATGGTTTCCTCTCAACTTGGCAATCTCAAATGGCGGTAATAAGCCGGAAACTACTCATTCCTTCGACAACTTTGCAATTTCAAATTTGACTAAAATATCTAAGAGACGTTGACTCCTCCTTCTTCTTTGTTTCACTTTCCTTTGAAAATATATCTACTGTTTCTTTTTTCTCTGCAGATTTTGATTTCGTCTATTTGGTATTCGAGGTTTTTCACTTTGCTTAAAGATAGATGAATCCTTACTCTGCTGGAGGTAATTTGTTCCTTGCCAAAGCCCATTTCTCTCCTTTCCAAATGATACATTCAATACAATTCCCTCAGTTACAGATTTTTGTCGAAATTCAAATATCTGTCAAAAAAATTTCAGTCTAAACTCAAATTAAAATATGCAGTTATTTGAAAATATCAGCCTAACATTTTGCAAGTGTTAGTCGATATTTTCGAGTTTCAGCCAAAACTTGTCCATAAATAGTAGTCTAAACTAAGTTTGATGTTTATTTGTTGCAGAAGCACATGAAAGCTTGTCTATGAAAAGAGAATGCAACCGTTGGTTCTTAAAAAATGGAGCTAGATTGTCAAAAGATCTAATTACTTCTTGCGATGGTCGAGTTAATCATATTATGATCTTCTCCGAGAAAGAGCTAAGAAAGGCAACCAACAACTATGACAAGAATCAAATTTTGCGTCATGATGGAACTTTCACAGTTATAAGGGAATACATAGGGATCGCATCGTCGTCGTCAAGGCACCAAGTTCCAATATTGCCATTGAGGAGGAGAAGATGGACTTTGTTTTCAACGAAATTGTCTTCTTATCTCAAGTCAGCCATAAGAATGTGGTGAAGCTCTTGGGTTGTTGTCTTGAGACTCAAGTTCCTTTGCTGGTTTATGAATTCGTAAGTAAAGGAAACCTTAACCTCTATATCCATGAGTTCATGAGATTTTCGAACCAAATTTCATGGCGCAATCGCCTAAAAATCGCCTATCAAATTGCGTATGCACTCACCTATTTGCACACTTCAACTTCTAGAGCAATTGTACACAGGGATGTCAAGTTGTCCAACATTTTAGTAGATGAATTCTTCAATGCAAAATTAGCTAATTTCAGTATTGCGACACATATTCGTCCTGGCGAAAGACATGTAGGGCTCAGTCATTAAAGGTTCTTTGGGCCGCATTGATCCTCAATATGCATGTACTGGCAAATTTACAGAGAAGAGTGATGTTTTTGGTTTTGGGTTGGTGTTGCTTGAGCTTTTAACTGGAAAAGAGGTACTTGATAGAAGCTGGGATCATGTCCGGTTGGGTGATGTACTTGATAGAAGCAGGGATCATGTCTGGTTGGGTGATCTGGTCATCTCTTCAATGAATGATGAGTGCCTCTACTCTGTTTTAGATTCAAGTATTTTGGAAGAGGAAATGAGAGGGCAATTCATGGCATGTGCAAAGCTTGCAGAGAGATGCACTAAAGGGAATAGTGAACAAAGGCCCACAATGAAAGAAGTAGTTCAAGAGCTTAAATTATTGTATTAATGTCTTGTATTTTATCGCGTAGCTAGAGTGTTTTAAAAACATTCTACTTGATGCAACCTATATATTATATATTTGAGGGATTTTTGAAGCAATGTGAATTCATCTATTTTGAGAATGTCATGAGAAAGAGAGCATTATAATACTATTCTCAAAGATAATGAAATAAACTTTTATTGAACGTTGTATTTCATCTTTTCTTCGTCTTTTTTTATTGCTTGTGTGTTTGTTATATCACAATGAAGCTTATCCCTTCGTCTCACTGATCGACCTTAGACTCTTTTGGATCATATCTAAGTACAAAGACTAAATAGAAAAAATTATTTTTGAAGAATTAAGTTCCAAAAAGGATCCTCCTTTTCTTTCCCATGCAGAATCCTTATTAGGAATGAGAATCATACTACAAACCAATAAATATGAGGGTTCTTGTATTCTTGCATCTGTACTGCTTGAACATTTTCATCAGTTTGGTTTTCTTGATATTCCTATTTATGGTTAATTTTTACCACTATTTTCTTTTGATAAATGTGTTTCACCTATAAATGTAAAGCAAAGGATACCGTTATTAAGCATCTCATGAATATAATTTTGTATGAAAATGTCCAACTTTTTAAGAATGAGTTCATTTTTTAATTCTATTACCTAAGATAAAAATTTCAACTGACAATATTACTTTATAACTTTAAAAGACCAAAGCATTAGGTTATTGAAAAGTAATACTAAAACTCTAGTCGGATCATGTCGGGTTTTAATAAATCAAATCCAATCCATGTCAAAAATTTATTGAACTCAATCTAACCCGACCGAATGATTGACCCAAATTACTCAATCCAACCCGACCCGACTTGGTGACCCAAGTCAACCGAGTAGTATTTTATAAAATGATGATGAGTAATAAAAAAGAAATGATATAAATATAAATATCACATGATAATCTAATTCATTTCAAGCTAATTTACAAAGAGGAAATAAGCCGGAAACAGTCGTTGGTTTCCTCAGCTTCAGCAATTTCAAATCGAGGAAATAAGCCTGAAACTCCTCATTCCTTCGTCAACTTTACAATTTCAAATTTGACTAAAATATCGAAGAATTAAGAGACGTTGCACTTCCTCCCATTTTGCTTTTGTGAGTTTGAAAGCTCCTTCACCTTCTTTTTCCTCTTCCTCTTCCTCCTTTTTCTTATTCTCCTTCTTTTTCCTCTTCCTCCTTCTTCTTCCTTGTTACACTTTCCTTTGAAAACATATTTACTGTTTCTTTTTTCTCTTCAGATTTTGATTTCGTCTATTTGTCATTCGTTTTGTCACTTTCCTTAAAGATAGATGGATCCTTACTCGGCTAGAGGTAATTAATAGTTCCTTACCAAAACCCATTTCTTAGAGATGAATTTTATTAGATTGTCCTTCTTCAATGTAGTTAGTGTCTAAGTATGTACTTTCTCTTCCTTAAATCAATTTTCACATTCGAAGTTTGATTTTTATTTGTTGCAGAAGCACATCAAAGCTTGTCTATGAAAAGAGAATGCAACCATTGGTTCTTAAAAAATGGGGCTAGATTGTCACAAGATCTAATCACTTCATGCGATGGTCGAGTTAACCATATTCATATCTTCTCTGAGGAAGAGCTGAGGAAGGCAACCAGCAACTATGACAAGAATCAAATTTTGGGCGACGTCGGAATTTTCACAAATTATAAGGGAATCCACCGTGATCGCATCGTCGTCATCCGGGCACCAAGTTCCGATGTTGCCATTGAGAAGGAGCAGATGGACTTTGTTTTCAACGAAATTGTCATCTTATCTCAAGTCAACCATAAGAATGTGGTGAAGCTCTTGGGTTGTTGTCTTGAGACTCAAGTTCCTTTGTGGGTTTTTGAATTCGTAAGTAAAGGAAACCTTCACCTCTATATCCATGAGTTCATGAGATTTTCGAACCAAATTTCATGGCGCAATCGCCTAAAAATCGCCAATCAAGTTGCGTCTGCACTCACCTATTTGCACACTGCAACTTCTAAAGCAATTGTACACAGGGATGTCAAGTTGTCCAACATTTTATTAGATGAATTCTTCAATGCCAAATTAACTAATTTCAAGATTGCAACATCTATTCGTCCTGGAGAAAGACATGTGGATTTAGGCATTAAAGGTTCTTTGGGCGACATTGATCCTCAATATGCATGTAGTGGCAAATTTACAGAGAAGAGTGATGTTTTTGGTTTTGGGTTGGTGTTGCTTGAGCTTTGAACTGGAAAAAAGGTAATTGATAGAAGCAGGGATGATGTCTGGTTGGGTGATTTGGTTATTTCTTCGAGGAATGATGAGTGTCTCTACTCTGTTTTAGATTCAAGTATTTTGGAAGAGGAAATTACAGGGCAATTCAGGGCATGTGCAAAGCTTGCAGAGAGATGCATAAAATGGAATAGTGAACAAAGGCCCACAATGAAGGAAGTAAAGAAACAAAAGAGATCTGATAGATAATGCCTAAATTTGGAATTAGTAAATTCCCCTCCACCATATTGGAAGATCCTAATTTTCTTGTCAAACTGAGTATCAATTTACTTTTGAAAAAGAATAAAACATTGAAAGAAATCTGATTTTTGCTTGAGAGGATAGAACCATGTATATCTGGTACATTCATCAACAAATATTACATAATAGCGATATCGTTGAAAAGATGTTACTAGGGCGGGGCCCCATAGATCAATATGAATCACGTCAAATGGTTCTGTGCAAAAATCATTGGATGAAATAATAAGAAGACGGCACGCCTTAGCCATTTGACAGCTATTACATATAGAATCAATTTTATTTTTGCTAGTGCTGATAACAAACTTATTCTTTTTCAAAAAGTCAACTACCCTTTCTTGAGGATGACCAAGTCGTTGATGCCAAACATCATCAGTTGCAGAGCGAAATCGTGTTGAAAACAGTGCTGCTTCCTCCTTGGGCTGAAGGGCGTACAAACCTCTAGACCTATTTCCTGAGGCAATCACGGCTCTGGTTTTGGCTGTCCTTGATCATAAAACCATGTGAATTAAATTCAACCACATAAGAATAATCAAAAGTAAGCTGACTGATAGATAATAAGTTCCGTTTAATCTCAGGAACTACTAAGACATTATCCAGACGCAAGTTTGTATTTGCCAGACCAATATGTGCAGATCTAATGTGAGAGATATCTAGGGAATTACCATTACCAACAAGAACCCTGTCACTGCCATGATATGGAACAAGAGATATAAGCTTACCAGGATCAGCAGTCATGTGAGATGTGGCTCCTGTGTCTGGATACCAAGTCTGCTCTGGAATATCAGTCAATGATGTTGCTGCAAGAGCCTGAGTCACATCATCTGGTTGATAGACTTGATTAAATCTATGCCAACACTCGAGAGCTGTATGTCGTAGTTTGCCATAGATTTGACACTTGAATTTCTTCTTCGGATTGAGAGTGTGTTGATGATGGAGTAGTGACTTGTGAGGGCCGATGAGATCCACCACTGTTATTTGAGGCTGTAGGAGATACGCGCTGATTGTTACCATCAGATTGGGGGGAGTGAACTCGTCCTTGAGTGAAGCCTCGTCCTCTGGAGGTAAAACTACCAGTTCCTCTTCCTCTTCTAGAACGGTTGTAATGTGACCGGCCAGAACGCTCTCCAACAAAAGCCAGATTGTGATTGGGAGAGGAGGAGTTGCTTGAGTTATAAAGATTCTTCATAGTTTCATGACCTTGTAGCAGAGGGATAAGGTCACGATAAGAAGGAATAGGTGGTTTGAGCATGGTAGTAACAAAGGACTCATAACCTTGACCTAGTCCTTTAAGAATACCAAAGACTTTGGTTCTATCATCCACAGGTTTGCAAATCGCAGCCAGATCATCACAGTAAGTTTTGAATGTATGAATGTACTCAGACATGAAAGAATTATTCTTAGAGTGCAACTGCTGCTTTGAAGAAGATAAAATTCTCGCTCTTGCGAATCTTGGGCAAACGAATTTAGCAAAGCACTCCAAACATCGGCCGATGTCTCAAGTCCGACAACCAGCCCAAGAACTTCTTTTGAAAGAGTGCCAGTAATCCATCCACGGAGAAGTCGATCAGATCTTCGCCATGCAATGTAAGCGGGATTAGTTGTTGTACTAGTCTCACCCCCAGTAATAGGTGGGGGTACTATAAGCAACAGATCTGGCATTGAAAAACCCCCGTCCGAAAAACCAAACATATCTTGGCTTTCTATGAGACCCATTACTTGGGTTTTCCAAAGAAGAAAATTTGTTTGGGTAAGTTTAATGGAAATAAAATTTCCAACATTTAAAGAAGAAGGGTACGGATAGGGGTGCAGTGATGAGGAGGCCATAGTGTAGTCAAAAGGAAATACAACTGTACCTGAGGCAACCTGTTGTGTTTCTTACTTTTTTTCTCAACGGGTGTCTGTTACACGTCTAGAAAACCCTCAAGCCGTGCGGCTGTTTTAAAAGAAAGAAGTAAAACAAAAGTTGTATCCCGCTGCAGCTCACGCGTATCGCGTGATCTAAGAAGAGCAGAGGAGGCAATCACCCGAGGGGTCAGATCTGAGGGCCATGCATGAACAAAGATCGGCGGCGAGCGTCCAGAGAGTCGGTTTACAGAGAGGAAGCAGAATCGGCGAAGGCAGTCAGATCTGATACAGCCAGACACCGGAAGCAGAGCGATCTGCAGTTTGCAGGTGGGCACTGAACGAATCGCCAAACAGCAGAATCGGCCTCTCGGAGGCACAGAGAGAGGCTCGGCAGATCTGAGTGGCTGACGGATGGTGGAGCGCTGGTGAAGCTACAAGCGCAATGGAGGAGCGCAGATCTGGGCAGATCTGAGTGAGATCTCCAGAGAAGAGTGTCGCAGGGCAACTGGGAGTAGATCGATAGCACAGGAAGGAGCGCCGAAGGTGGCCAGATCTAAGAGCAGATCTAGAAGTGAGAACAGGTGCAAACCAAGGATCTGCAGAAGAGGTGCGTGTCAGATCTGCGTGTGATATTTCTCATTCTCGGAGATCAGATTGGGAGGACTGATCGGAAATCAGCAGGGACAATCGGATCAGGCATGGTAGTGGCGACTGAGAAGCCGATCTGTTTCAGATCTGGTTGGTCTACGGGAGCCGGAGACGGCAAAAAAAGACAGCAGATTGAGGGAGAGGCAATGCGAGACAGAGGCTTGCCGAAGCACGGCGTGATGCAGATCACAATGCTCGGACAAGAACAGATCTGTTTCCATATCGGAGAGAGCAGAGAGGTAGCACTTTGCCTTCCAGATCGGATTTCAATCAATGCAGGAGAGATACCCACGCTGCGGATATGTGTGGAATTGCAGTGCAAACAGACGGCTTGGGGACTATTGGGTCTCCCACCGTCGAGGACACGGATGTTGTGTTGTGGAAGCAAAGATAGACGACGGAGAGAGAAGCAGTAGAGGCGTGCGCGGTACACACACTGGATTTCAGAAAACAGATCTGAAATCAGGAAGCAAGAACTACAATCAGCAGAGCCGGCAATGGGCTACTTCGGAGGATCTGTAATCAACAGATCAGAGATCGGCGTGGGAGGGTGGGAAGATTGACCTGCTCTGTAACCATAAAGAAACAAAAGAACAAGATCGTTTTCACAGTAATATTCTTTGATCACTGTGTGATTTCTATATTGATTTACAATATATTTTCTCCACCTTTCTTAGGTGATACAAAATGCGATATTTATAACAAAAAGATAAATAAGATAGATGAGAAGATAGAAGTCTGTTTTAATTAGCCTTCTTTGACTTTTGAACCACCGATGCTTATCTTCTGTAGATGAGGATCGGTTAGACTTCTTTGACTTTTGAATCTGGGTCTCCATCGGTGATGATCTTTATCCTCTTGAAATGAGGATCGGTGGTTTCAATCCCTCTGGCTGGATGAGCTTGAATGCCCTAATTTCTTTGTTTGAAATCATGGGTTGTACCGTCAATATCCCCCTTCAAACTGAGCCGTGGGTGACACCAGATGCCCAATTTGGTACATAATAGGTGATGTTGTTGTCGTGTAAGAGCTTTAGTAAAGATGTCAGCAACTTGTTGAGAAGATGGTACAAACTTTGTGACTAGAGAACCAAGAGCAACCTTTTCTCGAATAAAGTGATAATCAATTTCAATATGCTTAGTGCGCGCATGAAAGACAGGATTGATAGTCAGGTGTAATGCCGAAATATTATCAGAGTGAAGAATCGGGGGAGATGAGAGATGGAGACCAATATCACGGAGAAGATAAGTAAGCCATGTGAGTTCAGCAGCGGCAGAGGCGAAAGCTCGATACTCTGCTTTTGTAGTAGGTTTTTTTTTGCAGTCCAGGAGATACAGTTACTTCCTACATAGGTGCAAAAACCAGTTGTTGACCGACGAGTAGTTGGACAGCCACCCCAATCAACATCTGAGAAGGCAGAAAGTTGTATATGACAGCGAGCCAGAAGACGAAATCCATAATTGACAGTTCCTTGAAAATAGAGAAGAATACGCTCTACCATCTGAAAATGCAGAAGAGTAGGATTATGCAAATACTGGCACACATAATTGACACTGTAGGATAGATCAGGACGAGTGATAGTGAGATATTGCAAACCTCCAACAATGCTACGATAAAAGAAAGGATCCGGATAAGGATCATTATCGGTCGGATTTGGGCGCAACTTGGTGGCCATCGGTGTGGAGATGGGCTTACAACCTTGCATACGGGCACGCTCCAAAAGATCCAAGGCATATTTCTTCTGTGTGAGAAATAAGCCACCAGAGAATGGTAGAACGAAGATGCCAAGGAAGTAGTGTAGAGGGCCAAGGTCTTTCATTGCAAATTCCTTACTCAGTTGCGAAATAAATCCGTGAAGCGAGGCAGGATTAGACCTTGTGACGATACCATAAAGAAACAAAAGAACAGAGATTGTTTCACAGTAAAATTATTTAATCACTGTGTGATTTCTATATTGATTTACAATATATTTTTTCCACCTTTCTTAGGTGATACAAATGTGATATTTATAACAAAAGATAAATAAGATAGATGAGAAGGAAGAAGTCTATTTTAATTAGACTTCTTTGACTTTTGAACCACCGATCCTTATCTTCTGTAGATGAGGATCGGTTTAGACTTCTTTGAATTTTGAATCTGGGTCTCCATCAGTGATGATCCTTATCCTCTTGAGATGAGAATCGGTGGTTTCAATCCATCTGACTGGATGAACTTGAATGCCCTGATTTCTTTATTTGAAATCAGGGGTTGTACTGTCAATAGGAAGTAGTTCGAGAGCTCAAATTATTGTGTTAATGTCTTGTATTTTATTGCAACCTATATATTCTATGTTTGAGGGATTTATGAAGCAATGTGAATTCGTCTATTTTGAAAAAGAAATGACAAAGAGAGCATTGTAATGCCATTCTTGAAGATAAATGAAATAAACTTCTATCAATCCAAAGAGTGCCCTTTTATAAATTTATAGAAAAAATTATTCTAATAATATTATATACTTGTGTCTAGAGGGATTATCCTTCTACAATTTAGTTAATTTGATTCAACAGAATTTCGAGTTAAGTTGAGTCAACGAATTTTAAGTTTTTGAAACACATGGTAAGCAAGAACTTTAACCAAAATTGCATCCAATTGTGAGAAAACAAGTAAATGACATTAATTCTCAATGAACACATTATAATTAAGGATTTGTCCGGTGCTATAAGAGGTTTAAACACTTTGATCTGATCTTAAACTAAAAAAATCAAAGCATGCAGCTGAAATTGCATCCAATTGCTGACGAAACATGTAAATGACATTGATTCTTTTCTCATTTTATGAAAGAGTGACAATAAATAAAGTTGAAGGATGTCTTTTAAACTAATTTATTAAAAAAAATTATTATATAATGAGAATGCATTAGTTTAATAAATAGGAAGTACAATAAAATTTAACTAAAAAATTATTTTTAAGT
The DNA here is from genome assembly GCA_013350335.1 of Chimonanthus salicifolius. NCBI lineage: Eukaryota > Viridiplantae > Streptophyta > Magnoliopsida > Laurales > Calycanthaceae > Chimonanthus > Chimonanthus salicifolius. The sequence goes on from CM023538.1 coordinate 1,593,555, forward strand.
ATAATTTTAAAGGTTAAAAATTTCTAAATGTTCATATGACTTGAAATTAATATAACGATGAACATATTTTGATATGAGTTCAGATTAAATATGAGTCCAACTTATAAAATGACGATGAGTAAGATAAAAAATAATATAAATATTTGATCAATAACACTTAATAATCTAATTCATGTCAAGCTAATTTACAATAGGAAATAAGCCGGAAGCTACTCGATGGTTTCCTCAGAACTTGCCAATTTTAAATGGAGGAAATAAGCCGGAAGCTACTCGTTGGTTTCCTCAGAACTTGCCAATTTTAAATGGAGGAAATAAGCCGGAAACTACTCATTTGTTCGTCAACTTATGCAATCTGAAATTGGACTAAAATATCTAAGAAATAAGAGACAGTCGACTTCTTCTTCTTCTTTGTTTCACTTTCCTTGAAAACATATTTACTGTTTCTTTTTTCTCTGCAGATTTTGATTTCCTCTGTTTGGCATTCGTTTTGTCACTTTCCTTAAAGATAGATGGATACTTACTCGGCTGGAGGTAATTTGTTCCTCACCAAAACCCATTTCTCGTCTTTCCAAATGATACATTCAATACAATTTCCCTCAGTTACAGAGTTTTGTCGAAATTCAAAATATCTGTCAAAAATTGTCAGTCTAAACTCAAATTAAAAATATGCAGTTATTTGAAAATATCAGCAAAGATTTTGAAAATATTAGCCGATATTTTCGAATTTCAGCCAAAATGAGAGGGCGTGAGGGAGGATCGTTGAAGGCTATGTTTTTTCAGGGAAGATTTGTGGAAAAAAAATTAGATCTAAGTTAGGCTCTGTTAACAAATCCAACGTCCATTTATCGTACATGTTAATCAGGTCATCTTGGCCAAGTGATTTTTGGTACATCGATCAAGGTTGAGCCCAAGCCAAGTGTTGGGATTTTTTATCCCCCAAATCACAGTAGAAGCTAGAAACGAAATCACACACACAAAGAGAGACGAGATTTACGTGGTTCGGCTGAAGCCTACATCCACGGACAATACTCACAAAAGATTTCCACTAAATCCAAAGGTATTACAAAGTACAAATCCATCCCTTTGGGTTTGGGAATGGGTTTGTACTTTGTAATACCTTTGATTATAGTGAAATCTTTTGTGAGTGTTGCTTGTGGATGTAGGCTTCAGCCGAACCACGTAAATTCATTTGTCTTCTTTGTGTGTTTGTTTCCACTGATTAATTTGGTTTGGAGATAAATCCCAATACCAAGCCCAAGCTCAAGCATTGCATTTTATTGGATTATCCTTCTTCAATGTAGTTAGTGCCTAAGTGTGTACTTTCTCTTCCTTAAATCAATTTTCACACTTGAAGTTTGATTTTTATTTGTTGTAGAAGCACATCAAGGCTTGTCCATGAAAAGAGAATGCAACCGTTGGTTCTTAAAAAATGGAGCTAGATTGTCAAAAGATCTAATCACTTCTTGCGATGGTCGAGTTAACCATATTATGATCTTCTCTGAGGAGGAGCTGAGGAAGGCAACCAACAACTATGACAAGAATCAAATTTTGGGTGGAGATGGAATTTTCGCAAATTATAAGGGAATCCACAGGGATCGCATTGTCGTTGTCCGAGCACCGGCTTCTGATGATGCCATTGAGAAGATGCAGATAGACTTTGTTTTCAACGAAATTGTCATGTTATCTCAGCTCAACCATAAGAATGTGGTGAAGCTCTTGGGTTGTTGTCTTGAGACTCAAGTTCCTTTGCGGGTTTATGAATTCATGAGTCAAGGAAGCCTTTACGACCATATCCATGAGTTCATCAGCTTCTCAAACCAAATTTCATGGCGAAACCGCCTAAAAATTGCCAATCAAATTGCGTATGCACTCACCTATTTGCACACTGCAACTTCGACAGCAATTGTACACAGGGACGTGAAGTTGCAGAACATTTTATTAGATGAATTCTTCAATGCTAAATTAAATAATTTCACGATTGCAACATCTATTCGTCCTGGCGAAAGACATGTGGATTCAGAAATTAAAGGTTCTTTGGGCCTGCATTGATCCTGAATATGCATGTACTGGCAAATTTACAGAGAAGAGTGATGTTTTTGGTTTTGGGTTAGGTGTTGCTTGAGCTTTTGACTGGAAAAAAGGCAATTGATAAAAGCTGGGATCATGTCTGTTTGGGTGATGTATTTGATAGGAAGCAGGGATCATGTCTGGTTGGGTGATCTGGTCATCTCTTCAATGAATGATAAGTGCCTCTACTCTGTTTTAGATTCAAGTATTTTGGAAGAGGAAATTACAGGGACAATTCAGGGCATGTGCAAAGCTTGCAGAGAGATGCATAAAATGGAATAGTGAACAGAGGCCAACAATGAAGGAAGTAGTTCAAGAGCTCAAATTATTGTGTTGATGTCTTGTATTTTATCGCGTCGCGCGAGAGTGTTTTCGAAACATTTTACTTGATGCAGCCTATATATTGTATATTTGAGTGATTTTTGAAGCAATGTGAATTCATCTATTTTCACGAGAAAGAGAGCATTGTAATGCTATTCTCAAAGATAATTAAATAAGTTTTTATTGAACGTTGTATTTCTTCTTCTTCTTTTTGTTGCTTGTATGTTTGTTATATTATAATGAAGCTTATCCCATCGTCTCACTGACCAACCTTCGACTCTTTTGGATCATATCTAAGTACAAAGACTAAATAGAAAAAATTATTTTTGAAGAATTAAGTTCCAAAAAGGATCCTCATTTTCTTTCCCATGCAGAATCCTTATTTGGAATGAGAATCATACTACAAACCAGTAAATATGAGGTTTCTTGTATTCTTGCATCTGTACTGCTTGAACATTTTCATCCATTTGGTTTTTTTGATATTCCTATTTATGGTTAATTTTTACCACTATTTTCTTTTGATAAATGTATTTCACCTATAAATTTAAAGCAAAGGATACCGTTATTAAGCATCTCATGAATATAATTGAGTTTGTATGAAAATGTCCAACTTTTAAGAATGAGTTCATTTTTTAATTCTATTACCAAAGATAAAAATTTCAACTGATGATATTACTTAATAACTTTAAAGGACCAAAGCATTAGCTTATTGAAAAGTAATACTAAAACTCTAGTCGGACCATGTCGGGTTTTAATAAATCAAATCCAACCCATGTCAAAAATTTATTGAACTCAATCTGTAACGACCCGACCCGAACACACAGGGCTTAGGGCTTGACTCAGTGTGATATTGTCCGCTTTGGGCCTCGCATACAAACTCGAACCCGCACGGTTTTGCATTTGGGCCCAGGCCCACCTGGCCCGGCCCAAAAGGCCTCACACTAAGTTACACATGGGTGGCTTTCTAATAAACCCACTCCCTCCTTTCTCTCCCACCAATGTGGGACTTCAAGAGAGGGAGGGATAGGGTATCACACAATCTAACCTGACCGAATTATTGACCCGAATTACTCAACCCAACCCGACCTGAATTGCTAACCCAAGTCAACCGAGTAATATTTTACAACTTGGTACACGCAAGTCAAGTCGAGTTATGTCGGGACGGGTTAGGTTAATTTTAAATTTCTCAACCCAACCCGACCAGTTCTGAATTGCTGACCCAAGTCAACCCGAGTAGTATTTTACAACTTTGTGCACGTGGGTCAAGTCGGGTTACGTCGAGTCGGGTCAGGTTAATTTTAAATTTCTCAACACAACCTGAGCTAAATTTCATATGGATTTTTATTTTTCCAACCCGACCCGACCCGACCTGAAATATACAAATAAATAACCCAAACCCATTGACCCGACCCAAGTTTCACCCCTATACAAAAGGATCCAATCATATTAGAATTCTGCATCTGGGATTCGGGTTTGGACCCGGATCCGACCCGTTTAAATTCCTCCCTATTTGAAACAAATTTGAATTCGTGGTCCCCCATTAAGAAAAAGGAGTCTTTAAATGAGCAACGGCTCTTCTCTGTTGTCCCATTTTTTGAAATAAAAAAGAGAACCAACCCCTTTCGCTCTCTCCATAGAGGCAAAGAGGGAAAACAAAATCCCTAAATCCTGCCAAAAATCCCCCCCTCAATTCCTCTAAACTCCTATATTTTTCTTGATTTCTAGGGTTTCATCTCTCTCCCCTCGTCTCCACGGCCCAAATTCTCGATTCTTTCGATTTCTAGGGTTTCTAGCGTTGATTTGTTGTAAAAAGAATGGATCTTCCTTCCGATCTCGATGAATACATCCACGAATCCATCCAATGCTCGCTAGGCCTTCCTATATCCTCGAAGACAATGGACTTGAAGCTCCTTGCCTCCGAAGAATCGCGGAATCGCCTCCAAGATCAGATCTTCATCTTGCAAGATCGGTTAAAAGAAAAAGACGCAAGAATAGAGCGGTGCAAGGTTTGTATTTTGTCAAATACAGTTCCACTCTGATACAAAAATTGAAACAAAACCAATAAATCATGTACGGAACATTCTGGTCCCTTTTTCATTCATTTAAAGTATTTTGGAATAATGTTTGTAATGTTTCAACACTACTCAGGTCATATTTCATATAAATTTCATTCTATATAGTGTTTCATGTGTTTATTCATATTTTATATATTAAGAAATTTGAGTTCAAAATTTCTCCCACTTTAAATAATAGTAATTTGTGCTCCAATATACTTATGTAAATTTGAGTTATAAAAAATCATTTTGTTTATAGAATTTAAACCATGTGAAATACTCTCTTGAATTAAAAAATTACATTATATAGTTGCATTTTCTCTTTAAAAGATTGTCTTTTTCCCGAACAGAATAGCCAAAATGTCCCACTCGATTGGAAATATGAAACAATCACTGAAACGGAATTGACAACTATGTGAAAAATTCTTTGAATTTCTTTTCATGATGATTAAATGGTTTGGCTGTGTATTAGGCAGAAGCAACTATGAGTGCACAGGCATTGAAGAAATACATTGAAGAGAATCAGAAATTGGGGGAGAAATGCGCTAATCTGTTGTGTGAGTGTGAGAGGTGGGAGAGAGAATGCTTGCTCTATGACCGTGATAGAGAGGCGTTGATGGAGTTTGGGAATGATGCGGAAGGACGAGCAAAGGAAGCCGAGATGCGTGCTATCGATGCCGAAGGTGATGCGAGGAGGCTTGCTGAAGAACTGCTGTACTATAAACACGAATGTGAAACGCTTATGGTATTACTTTTAAATTTCTCTCTTGGTTTTCTTTCTTTTACTTTTGTTTTTTTAATCTTCTCATGTAATGCAAATGACACTGTTTCTTGTGTAATAATAGTTGAATGAAGCAAGGACAACCAAGGAGCTGTGCATGCTTAGGCAGAAGCTTGATGAAATGGAACATGTGAGGTATAAGATCATGGTACATAATGGTATTTCAGTGTTTTCAGGGTACTCTTGCATTTGTGTTTTAAATCTTTCACTCATGTAATAACAATGATATATGGTGGTGATGATCTTTCTTGCAGCCAATTTTCTGCACTTAAGGAAAATCAAGAATTACACTCACATTTTCTATCTAATGCTCCTGTAAGTTCATAGCTTTTTTGTTGCATTTTTATTTCTGCATAAAGTGCTTTGAAGTTTAATTGAGTGTATTAAATTTTCTTTTCTGTAGTACACATTTTCCTGATAATATACTTAAAAGAAGAATTTTACATTGTAAGATGGGTTGATTTGATTAATTTCCATGGAGTAAAATGAGCTTTACACATATAGGCTGATATTGCACTGGTCAGGCTCCTTATTGGCTGCAAAAAGCTTCTTGTGATCCTTCACCTTATGTAGGTTTCAAAAACTGTTCACTTGGGCTGGGATGAGCACAGAACAAGACTGGTTTTGTAACTGTAGAGTGCAGACAAAAAGAAAGCTCTTTCGGGATTACTTTGGAAGTAACTACCATCTAGTCATTCCAAAAAAAAAAAAAGCTTTAGACCTTTGAGTGGTTGGTTACTCGGGTCGGGCTGCAACTCGGGTCGGGCCAAAACCCGACCAGAGAAATCATGCTGGTCGGGTTGAGAATTTCGGGTCAGCGGGTCGGATCGGGTTAAGAAGATAAAACTCGCATGAAATTCGGGTCGGTTCGGGCTGAGGATTTTGCAAGTTAACCCGACCCGACCCGGCTAAAATGGATTCAGAATGAGGGTCGAGTCAGAATGCGGGTCGATTCGGGTTAGAATTCGGGTCGGGTCGGGTTGTGAAGTCTAGGTTGAGAATTCGGGTCGGATTGGGTTCCATATATACCAACTCGGGTTGGGTTGGGTTTTAAGGAACCCGACCCGAGTTGCAGCCCTAGTTACCATGGAAGATGGAAATGAACTGTTCTGTCAAGATTAATAAATTGGGAGAATTTTATTAGTTCTTTTTTTACTGAAACATGATTTTTAAATACCTCTTAACATAAATATCAGATAATGATAGAGATTTTTGTTTTATTTATCTTTAAATGAATCTGTTTCTTTCTTTCTGCATCCACTTTTTCCACTCTCTCAAATTAATTGTACTAGAATTGCTAGTGAAGGTCCATGTTGAGGTTCCTTTATCTGAAACCTTCTCCTCATTGTTTCCCTTTCACTTATTTCCATTTTCCATCATTGCTTGAAGATGGTACAAATATTGAACTAAAGAATGTTTGCCAAAGCCTTTTCTAAATTGAATGAAGTCATTTGAGTGAAGGTCCATGTTGAGGTTTCTTTATCTGAAACCTTCTCCTCATTGTTTCCCTTTCACTTATTTCCATTTTCCATCATTGCTTGAAGATGGTACGAATATTGAACTAAAGAATGTTTGCCAAAGCCTTTTCTAAATTGAATGAAGTCATTTTAGATAAAAATATAATAAGCTGTAAAAGAAGGAAAAACGTTGTCTGGTTTTATTTTCTTTGACAAATTTGTAAATTGCATTTGAAAGGGTGATTCATCTGGAGTCAACAAGGTTTCAGAAGGACAATTACTTGAATCAGTAATATCATCGGTGCTTGGGAAAGCTGGCACCACAGGACAGGTGAGAGACGCGGTTGAGGCAAATGCACGCTCTTTCTTAGAGGTGTACACAGGAGTTGAATCATGCCAAAGGTTGCTTAAACAATGGGAAAGGTCGGGTTTTTCCTCTCTTTAAAAAAGATTGAGTATTTTGCTTCAAATGTTAATAACTATAATATTTACAACAAAGTATATAATGTATAAGTAATTATCTGATCTTGGACATGTGTAAAAATGCCTATCTACTTCAAGCCTTGAAAATACAACAGTGAGGTCTGTGTTTAGTAATCCAGACCTTTGATTTTTATGGGTTCATAATCTTGGATACATACTATGCCTCCAAGTTGTCCCGAACAGGACAATCCTAATTCTTCCATTGACAGTTGCTGAGTTTTTGATAGAAAATGAGGGAAAAAACCAGGAATTTTCTTACTTTGAACAGAGAAGGCCAAAGGCCAAAGACTAGATGATAGTTAGGATAAGCCAATGTTAATTTAGGATGGTCTATCCATGGTAAGGCCCATCAGATCAATGATCTGTAATCTTATTTGTAAAACCCACATGGATGGATACTTTGGGTTATAATGCATGTCCTTGGGTTGAGGATCATACAATTTTAATTCTTTGAAGCTTTTCATTTTGTTCAGCTTTTAGAGCCTTCTTGAGGGGACCTCATAGGGTCATTGAGTCCCTAGTGATTTATTCTTATAGCACAATTTGTGCGTGTGAACCATGCATACTGGAAGAGAGAGAGAGATTGAGTCCCTAGTGATTTATTCTTATAGCACAATCTGTGGGTGTGAACCATGCATACTGGAAGAGAGAGAGAGAGAGAGAGAGAGAGAGAGAGAGATAAAAATTCTTGTTTTATGGGTTCAAGTCGCATTGCCATTTTTTTTTCTAAAATAGAGAAAGGGTGATTACCATTATGGAGCTTTTGTCTAAAACTTCCATCTTTTGGGCTTTGATGTCTCATACTGGAAGGAAGATTACATTCTGTATCCTAAAAATTCATATTTTAATTATTGCAGCTTAAGGCCGTCAACTAAGGCTGTTTTAGCATTGGTTGCTGAAGTGGGATCATTGCAGAAAGACAAGGAGAACCTTTGGAGAAATCTGTACAAGGCAGAAGAGGAGGTAGAGATAAATTTTCCATTACTTCTCTTCAAGTTTTGCTACATACCAACAATCATGATATAAGTCGTTTATTTTTTGTTTATCAGGTGAAAGTACTATATGAAGAACATAAGGTGTTGGATGATGAAAACAGAAGGCTTTTGAAGCTGCTTAACAGAGAAAGGAACCGTCAAGGATCTGATGGCAAAAGTGCCAGTGCTACTGCAAAGGTGAGATATTTTACTTTTGTCATATGCATTTACAATTCAATCAATTTTTTCCAATTTGGATATGATTCTGATTTCTCTTTGACTTTGCTCTTATATGTTTTTGCTTTATTATTTTTTGGGCACCTAGTTTCGAAATGGACTCATCTACTTATTTATCTGGTTCTTGTGAAGGGTAAACGAAAATCAAGTCCAGTGGAAAATGGTTCAGTTGGAAGGGCGATCGATTTCAGTGGACCAGAGTCACCAAGACAACCTCTGTCTCCACTACAACAGAATTCTCAAGAATCAAAATTGCACAAGAAGTAAGTACTCCATTTGTCGACGACGAAAGAGAAGACATGACAAGTAATCTTTTTTTTTTTTTTTGACAAGTAATCTTTCTCCCTCTTCTTTCGATGCTTACGATTGTAGTTGTGTCACTCTGTAATCAATTGAATGAACTAATGAATGAATGGATGAATGAAAATTCGTTTACAAATTCAATCTTTTCATGTGTTATTGATTATTTTCATGTTATAAATGGTTTCTCCCGTCCTCAAGTTAGTAAAAAGGAAGGCCGACTTTTCACTCGCTTGTCATTCAAACCACCTTGGCTTGTTTAGTTCATTTTCGAAATTTTAAATTCAAGGTATTGGCTGGAATTAGTTTCAAAGAAATTATCCTTTTTCTTGTATCAGTCGGGCCCATTTGAAACTACTATATAAAGCTTGAGTTGACCTCCAACCCTGAACCCTAGCCATGCCCATTTTGGAAGGTCCAAAGCTTGAGTTCAAGTTTTTTATATCCTTCACTTAATCTTAATGGCCATATATACAAGGTGTCTTTAAAAATCAAAGACACTTAATGAATTCAACCACTAAAGTCAAATAGCTAAAAATTAAGTTTTGACTAAAATTTGTTCCATTTATAGTTCATTGAGTCTCGTTTTAATTTGAACAATTAGTTTTTCAATCATCATCGTCACCAAATTATTTATCGATTGTTAGATAAGGAAAATTGTGGTTTGGAAATGAATTAAGCTAGCAAGACTCTCTAATGAGAGGTTCTAGATAGTTGAGTGTGTTTAATGAGTATGGATATGTCGTATATAAAGTTCTGATCATTTAAGCAAAACAATGATAATTTTTTTAATTTTTAATGAATATAAATCATTGATTTTTAAAATTTTAAAATTAAAGAATAAAACGATTAGATGGGATGAAACTGCACTCTATTCCATATGGTTTTCTTTATATCACGCTTAATCAATAATCACGTTAGTCTAAATTCTATTTAAAGAACAATCCTAGTGTCAAATCTCAATAAAAAAAGGTTTCATTAGATAGTTTTTTTCCCTACTCATCAGACAAAATACATAAGAAATAATTTCAAAAGAAAACTTTGACGAGGCACCAGATAATACCAAGTAATTCTTCCTGACACGTGTGATAGAATTTTGTGTGCCATAATGTGGAGAATGTGTTAAAGAGAATAAAAAATATAATTAAAATATATAATAAGGTCGGATAAGAAATAACACACAAATAAAATATAGTTGGAATTCCATGCTTATGAATCATCCCACTTCAGAACCATACAAAATCAAGGATTTATATCACTGTAATTTTTAAAGATTAAGATCATAAGATTAAAATGATCAAATATAAGTATAATTTACATACATCCTATAATATATAGTTTTCTATATATTTCATCCAATTATATGATCTTCTAATCACTTTTTATAGCCAATCTTCTTAATCTATTCTCTATAAGAATTCTCATAAAAGAATGAATAATAATTTTGATATCCGATAATGTTAGGCACCACTATATAGATTATCTAATATTAACGGTAACATATATTATATACTACTCCCTCCGTCCTATTTTAGTTGTTTCATTTGACATATTTGTATTTTTTAAAGAACTTCCTATAGAGGCTAGCACTACATGTGATCTTATCCTATTTTCAACACACTTTATACTACTCCAATATAAATGAGACAACTATTTCCGGACAATTCCAAAATCCATATAGGACAACTAATTTGGGACTAGAGAGAGTATTATAAAATACTGGTTTATGGTAATGTGACTCTTGGATTGACCCAAAAGTTTGGTTACACAAGAACAAAATATTTATGCTTGAAAAAATACCTTTATCATATTTTACTATCTCGATAGAAGTTCACATTTGTCGAGCATGATCGTCAGAGATATATTGTCGATCCGATCTACACTGTCTTCTCCAAAATCTCGTGCATTTGAGTTCATAACCATCCTCAAGAGTCTGCCCTTCATCCTCAGAACATGTTTTCTTACTTTTAAAAGGATTCCCCATATTTTCCTTTGATAGCCTCAACGTATCTCTACCATTTGGTGAGTACAACCAAAACATCTTTCATTTCATAATTGCTCACAGAGCACCTTTCCATGATGCGAATGAATACTTGAAACAATATAGGGTGGGCTTAGGATAATCTGAGTGAAATATGCAAGGCAGGTATGAACTTAAGCAATTCACAGCAACTTTTCATTTAAATGAATGCATAAAAGCTTCTGCAATTTTACATCAATGAAACATCCTTGAATATGGAAAGGAAGACACCATGTACAAATTCAGGTAAAAGAATCCGACTGTCACCATAACCCAACTCCAACAATTACAGATGAATTTTCAGCACACTGTATGTAACATTCTAATATAACATTAGCCTACTCATTCCCAACTACAGCATTTTAGCAAGCCAACTCCAAATAATCCAGTGAAAGTGGCTTCTTTGAATGGAGATTGCGATTCAAGCTTTTATTTGAAAAAATGTTAAGATTGACAGATAAGTGCATTTTTCAATGCAAAGAATGACTGACCTAGATCTATAAAGTTCAAGCTGCTACAGACTGCTTGTCATCAGGGTCTTCGAGATTCAGTGCTTGCAATAGCTTTGGCCAGGACTCTGGAATTCCACCGGGCAAATCAAATTCCAATAGTTTCCCACGACTACGGTAGAATTCTTCAACAGGTTCAGGTCTGCAGAAAAAAAGGGCTTTTCGTGAGTTTCTGTGCATTGACAAAATAGGTATGCTCTCATACATATCACATAGACATCATCTCATTGCACTAATGTGCAAAGTTGTAGTTAAATTCATATTTTTGAACCACACCTTTAAGTCCCTGAAAGAGAACCAGACCTTTCGATAACCTTCAAGAATTAATAAATTGCAATAAAAGATGTTTGCAATTTACTTCCAAAAAAAAAAACCACAAAACACACACAAAAAAAAAAAAGGTTTTCTGTTGTTCCACACATGTAACTGTATAGGTTTTCCCATATTGGTGCATGTGCCAGAGCAAAGCCAGATACTTGCAGATGCACCTCTGTATGGAGCAAAAATGGCATTTAAAGAACTTGGGCAATGGTTCCCTAATTCAATGAACATCACAAGCCAACTGAGTGTGTTTAACTGATTTTTAGGACCATTAATCTATATGATGATCCAAATATGATACTGCTTTCAAATGGTTTCAGACTGAAATCTAAAATGTAATAGATCTCCATGTCAGAGCCTGTAAATTCTATATTAATTTTTATATACATATAAAACAGTTTAAAAAGCTTAAAAATGAACACATGCATTTAAAAAAAAAAAAGATCTTTTAAATATGATTTTCGAAATATGCATGGGAAGAGTGGGAAGTGATATTTCAAAGAAGAAAAGGATGAGGCAGCATACCATCTCATGGTATACATGGAGTCGTTCTTTGACAACATCTTCAGTATCATCAGATCGTGTGGTGAGCTTCAACATACATTGAGCAGGAGGGAGAAGTGGAGCCATGTATATTCCAGGCTTCCCGTTCTCGCCCTTGATGTCGATGCAGGCAATGTTGAAGTTCCCTCCACATTCACTGCAAATTCTTCTTCCAAGGCACTTCTTGAGCAGGACATCTTCTCTGAGCTTTAGGTTAACCACCAAATCTATATCTGTCACTCCTTCCAATATCTCCTGCAAACACATGACATGAACTTAGAAAAAAAAAAAATGACAGAATATTTCTACATAACAAAAATACAGAAGTTGAAAACCGACGTTGGTATCTAAGTTGGTTAACGCTTCTAGGATCAAACTAGAGGTCTTGGGTTCAACTCCTCCCGGGCTTATACAATACACTGAGACTTGCAGGTGGTCTCAGTGTATCTGTGGAAATAGTCACACCTTTAATGTAGAGTAGAGATACCCACTTTATCAAAAAAAAATATATACATGAAGAAGTTGAAATCCCAATTGCCACAAGAACTTGTGGTTTATTTCTATCAAGAGGGAATAAAAGCTAGCATCCATGGTGATCTGCATGATGGATTAGGGGGAAAAGAAAAAAAAAACATTTTTACCAAGTGTTTCACTATTTTCATCATCTCTAAGAAAGAAGTAATATAAGAACAACAAAAGAGAAGTGCTAACTTCTGCTTAAATATTTTTCTACATACATGCACAAATATATACTTTATATGAAAGTTTCTAGTGCAAAGCTAATGAAAAGGAATAGTATGTTTACTCCCTTCCTCTTCTTAAAATGGAAAATTGAAATATTGATAATTTCCTTGGATGACAAGAGAGCATTGAGTTTGATCAAAAAGGAGAAATAAAGGATTGGTAATGAACTTAAAGACAACATGATCTGTAGAAGAACTTTATCTTAGGTTGCACAACCTAAGATTTCTTAAATAAATATAAACCCATGCTGTGGACCGGCACATGAAAACAATATGATTTAGAATGGCCATCAAAACCAGGATATGATCCACCCAACATGGGCAAGTCTAAAAACCTTCTTCGTAGTCAGGATAAACATAGGTCAGCAAAACCTAAGAATCAAAGTCTCCTACTCCATAGGTGAATCAGTAAAGAGGGTTCCTCCATGGAAACAACAAAAATGATGGTAGTGGTGGCACCAGCAGAGATGGCGATAGTAAAGCACTAGCATCAATTAAAGTTACATCCAATATTATTTGAACAGAGAAAAAAATACTGTCAACTGGAAATGGGTTACATCATGAAGACCATTTATGCTAAAACATACAAAAGATACCAATTCCTTTCCACATATGCACCAATAGAAGATGGAAACAACAATGAACAGGAAAACGAGTCAAATATTGCTACACTAAAAGATATTAAACGTGTTTCACAAAAAGATGAGACAATGGATTAAAAGAAATTATGCATTCCATGTTCCCTACCCTTTACAAAGATGCTCACCGCTTGTCTGATTGTCCGAGGAAAACCATCAAGAATGAATCCTGATTCGCCCTTAGCTCCTCCACTTTCAAGGCGTTTAGACAATAAACTTATTATGACTTCATCTGAAACCAATTTGCCTTGATTTACAATCTCTGCAAGCTGCAAAATCCATTGTAGCTAAAAACTGCTTTCATGTTTCAGAAGTACAAAAACTTACAGCAACAATCTTTCAGACAACTCCAACTTCTTTTAAACAATGAAATAGCAATTGAATAAATTGATCTGACCACCTCATAATCAAACAATATATACATAGAAACAGAGTAATGAATATGAAGGGCACACTGCGAAAATATTCAGCAATTAGATAGTTCAGCTATTAAAAGTTGGAAATAACTGCCACAACTATGTCATGACTTTTACTACAAAACAAACCCTAATGGCAGGCATAACTTAGTCTTAAATAGGGAAAAGTGGAGATCAAAGGGTAGAAACCTGAAGTATTTTTTTGAAATAGGCAGAATGCTGATTTATACACCACTGTTTAGTGCAAATGGCCTTTGATTATCCAATGAAACTTGATAAAGTTTTCTACTTGAAACCTATAGGCAAAAAAAGGATTGAAATATTAGGAGAGTGGTTCTATGATTCTCGACCCAAAATAAATGGGATACTGGCTTATGATGTGATGATCTAATTTTGAATGGATCAAACCATCTCCTAACTGGAATATTAGTTGATAATTCTGTTGTGATTCCAGAACATTCTGTTAAACGAGAACGATCGCATGAAAATTCGGGTGGATTTCACTTCTTCCATGTCCAACCCAATCTGCTCCATGTTTTCACATGCTTTGTGTTTCTCATATTCATATTTTATACCATTTTAGTTATTTTTGGTGAAAAATAGTGTTAAATTATTAATAATATTTGATTTCATTTTTATTTTAAGTTTTCACTATTTTCATGTTTTATTGTTATCTTTTTTGAATTTTTTATTTTTCATGCTGCCTTTCCATGGACGGAATAGTAGAATAGGAACAACAACTGAAACAAATTTGACAACTTTGATCAAAACTCAACTCAGATATCAAACAATAAAAATAAAAAATAAATGTAGAAAACCATTTGCCATCATTATGAAACTTTCGTTTCAGTTTCAACATAAAAAAAGAGAGAGAGAGAGAGAGACAGAAAAGGGTATAAGAGCATGAGCAATTTACAACAGGAGCAGTGGCAGGAAGAAGTAATTAGGAAAAAGAAGAGGCCAAAACGGGGAATTTAGAAGGAATTTACAAGAAAGAAAAAGGAACCTGTTCAAAGTTTAGTACCAAGATTTTCTTTTGATCAGCTAAAAGCATCTTTTTATCAAAACCCATCTCAGATATCCCCACAAAATAAAAATTAAAAATTAAAAAAAAAAAAGACGCATTGCCATCAAAATGACAATAAGGGCATACAAACAAGAGCAATTTAAAACAGGTGTAGTGGCAGGAGAGCTTAATTAGGAGAACAAATAGAGCCCAAAATGGGGAATTTATAAGAAACTTAGAAGGAATTTAAAGGAATTTCGAAGAAAGAGAAGGAACCTGCTGAGAGAGGGGGGCGGAGGTGGAGAGCTCGTGACGAACGAGATCGCCGGTGGCGATGTGAGGGACACTGAGCAGCTGAGATAGTCGGCCGGCGTACGTTCCCTTGCCGACGCCAGGGCAACCGAGAAACACCCATTGGACATTTCTTCCCTTGGCACCACCACGTCGACCGACCTCTTTTGCGGTCAGGGACTCTGACAGGCCAAAGTCATTTTCGGAAATTAGAGATGAGAAAGCGCGAATGGAAGAAGAATGAAGGGATTTGAGTCTTAAGAGGCGGCGGGTTAAGGCCGCCATGGAAATTGCAGAGAAGAGAAAAACAGAGGGAAACACAGATTTTTTTTGGGTCTTTGTAAAGATTAAGAGACGTTGCAAGACAAAGAGGGGCACAGGGAGGAACCGCGTCTTTCTTTTGTAGAATATTCCGTTTTTGGTGTGGCCCACCTAATCAACGGTTCTGATGTTCAAAAGATTCATCCAATTCGGCCACACAGCCGAATCATGAGTTTTAATGTAAAATTGCAAAAATATATTATTTGAGACTTTATTAGACTCGATCTAACCTTTACGATCTATGCATCTGTACTCTTCAATTAATTATAATAAAAAATAATTTATTTTTAAAACTAAAAATTACAATCATTTTAATAGATTTATTTTAAACATTTTATAGTCTACAATTATTTTCATTATAAAATAAATACTTTTTCGACATATTTTACTAAAGCTTTTATTACTATCAATTTATTACTAAAAATATTCTTTCTCATTAGGAAGAATATTGATCTTCCGTTATGTCATTTTTAATTAATTTTTTTATTTTTAAATTAGAATTTTTTTAATCTTTAATACATAAAATAAGAACTTAAAAATATTATTAATTTATTATCAAATTTTCAAGTCGCATTTTTAATTTTTAGATTCTTTCCTCTTTTTCTTTTCTTTTTTTGAATTAACGTGTGGAAAACTCAAATACATTTCTAGTAAAATTCCTACGGATGAGCTCACTATCCCTAAGGCACACCAAAGTTAGGCCATGGGGCTCGAGCCCATAGCCCGCCTAAAGAAACGGAAGGTTGCTTGTTCAAACCACATGGCCTAACTTTGGTGTACTTTGGGAGTAGTGGGTGCATTCCCACACGTTAATCTAAAAAAATAAAAAAAATAAGAACCTAAAAATTAAAAATGTTGAGGACTTGAAAATTTGATAATAAATTAATACTATTGACAGTTAAAATTAAAAGATTTTGAGTTAGGTCACGTCACTTATCAATGATATTAATAAAAAAAACTTCTCAAACACTCTCATGATGCCAAAAAGTATAATAATTAAGTATAATACTTAAAAATCTCATTTGACAAAAAATATCATCGATGAAGGTGATGATAATAATATAAATCTTTGAAAATAAATTATTAATATAAAATTCAAAATCTTTAAAGTAATTTGTCTTAGACTTAATTATAATAAATTTAAGTCTTTCATCTCATTAGTAAAATTGGAATATTAAAATGAAAATTTTAAATATGAATAGTATAGATGGAAGACTTGAGTTTAAAGTATAATTTTAACCAGAAAATATATCTTCATTATTTATTAAAGTCAAGTCTTATTTACGTATCAGACAAACAAAAACTAAATATATAAAGTATAATTTTAATACAATAGAAGATAAAAAAGGCAATTTAATTTAAATTGAAAATTACTTTACAATATTACTCCAGTATATAAAATTGAAAAATTACAAAATTCATATATAAGAAATAAAGAAAAACTACTAAAAAAATCCGGACTCACCTCAACAAGAGAAGAGTAAATCAATAATAAAATATATAGATAGTATAATGTTGGACTTTAAAGGTCATGATTTAGTCTAACTGAAAAATAAGACTAGAAAAACTAACCTTAATCACAGAAAATTTTATCTTTTAATTATGAAATTGACCATGATATTATTATTATGTCGATGCCTATTAAATTGAAAAAACTAAAAAAAAAGACAAAAACGTGTAGATTCGTCCGGTCTCTTGCAGATACGGAATCCCGTGAAGTTAGGAGAGGGTCACACAATTTGGGGTGCTTTTGCAGCTCACCCAATACTTCACGTTAAAGACTTTTGCCGAAGATGAACGAAGCACGCGGTCAAAGCGTGAGGCAAAAGAAATATGTTGCGTGTGCGTCTTCCACACCGTAAAAAAGAGAGCGGACTGCATCTCGCAACGTATCAATTTTCATCGAGTGCCAGACATGCACATCAATAAATGAACCACAGCAACATACAAGCGGGAGCACCATTTCGATCACTCCCACGAATGATTAAGTCGGATATGAATAATTGAATATGAAGTCGTTGGTGGTTTGGACAATGACGCGTTTAAGAGGGGAAATTTGGGGAGTAAGATTTCAGGTGCACCATATACGCACAGTACTTGTGCACGAAGCACGTTTTGATGTCTTCTGGTCTTTAAAATGTCGATGAAATGAGAATGACTAAACATTCTAATTGAATACAATAATGTCTTATGGTTAATTAAATCCGATGTTAAAAGAAGGGTTGCCATCCTAACACGTGTAAAGTTTTTTAAGAGATACGGATTTATTTAAACTTCTCACTTTACCTCCATCATCCTACTGTACTGAAAGCATTAAAAAAAAAATTTGTAAAAAATCAACTCATTTACCAATTTACCTACCGGATCACTTTCATTTGATTTAAGTAATACTATTTTTTTCATACAGAACAGCTAACCGGTGCACCGACCGGTTCACTAACTGATGCATCGACATTCCTTTTTTTTTTTTTAATGATTTCATATTGCAGGGGTAAATGGTAAAGTAGAAAATCCACAAAAACCCGTATCTCCTAAAAGACTTTATCCAAGTTAGGATGGCCACCCTAAAATAATACAATAATCTCAAGCTTACGATGCCAAATAGCCTTACGTGGGTCTTATGATTTATCCGAAAATTTTATATTTAAATATAAATTTATAAAAAAAAATACATTTATTAAATCATTCAAGTTATAAGTTTGATAGTTATGAAGTTCGAGAGATTAAAAAGAATATAATGTTTATATTCACTATCTCATGTGATATCTATTATAAGTTTTTTTTTAAAAAAAATAGTTATCAACATAGAGATCTAATTAGGTGACTATTTTAAAATTTAATATACTTTTTTTTTTTAATTTACATGTAGAAAACTGCGGGAAATCCAGCGTAAAACCCCCACGGGCGATACCCACTGCCCTTAGAGTACACCAAGTTAGGTCATGGGGGCTCGAACTTGGCACCTCCCACTTCTTGAAATGGAAGATTAACCAGTTGAGCTACACAATTTAATCTACTACACTACTTTGCTAAAGGGTTGCAAGTAAGACTGTGTTGGATCAGGTTTATGCTAAGCCATCTCAAATTATGATTTTTAAATCTAGAACTAACCTAACCTGAAATACCTCAAATCCATAATAGAACTCATAAATGAAAAAAATAAAGTGGAAAAAAAAATCCCACAAATGACTCAACTATGAGAAAATAAAAAAAATGAAAATTTAATATCATCAATTATTACAACAATAGTTTAAATTTAGAGAGTAGCCCGACAGCATTAAAGCATGGAGAGGCCTCCGACCTCTTTAGATTTTCAGTATTTTTCTAATATTTTTTAAACAGAATTTCCCTATAATATTTAGTCTAGTTTAGTTCTGAGATTATTGAGTTCTACTAATTTTTCATAGATATTGATGGGTGCATCAATACTTTTATATTTATCTGATGCAATAAAAATGAATAAAATATTTATTTTATTAAATGAGAAGAGTTATTAAAAAAGTGGACAAAATTGATATTTCACTAAGATTATAAGATGAATTGAAACTCTAGATGGAGTCCGCTAATAATTGTGAGACAACAAAGACCTTATCCCATCTGTCCTTTTTTTAAGTACCCACTATTTTCAGCCCTAATCCATCTGTCCTTTTTTTAAGTGCCCACTATTTTCAGCCCTAATGTCTTTGTTCTCCAAGAATCTTCCAATTAAATTTACAATACTAACACTCTTTAGTGAAATTTCTTATCAAAACAATTATAAGTTATACGGATGTCTTAAATAGATGACTATATAGTTGCAGCGTATGTGAAGTTTCTGCACTATCGATCATTCAAGCTATATAATTTTAGTTATGTAATTTTTTTATAAATTAGTTTAAAATTAAAAAATAAGATAATTAGATGACCGTAAAACTTTATATCTCTTATTCAAATGAAGCTCTTTACATCATATTCAAATTATACATTATATAGAGCTCAAGATTAGATAAAGGAATATCTTGTAGTCAACTGGTTGCCTCCCATCTTAGAAAGCAGAAAGTTATGGGTTCGAACTCTTATGATCTAACTTTAGTGTATCTTAGAAATAGTGGATTCACTCGTGGAAGTTTTACACTGAGTATCACATGATTTCTCATACATAAATTCAAAAAACAAATCAGCCAATTTTCACTTTTCACTTTAAGAATCTTAAATGCAACACATCTTATGGAAGTTACTATGAAATTGACTTGATTTCTACATGTCTATTTTAATTTTTATTATAGCAAACCTTACATCACAACATCACATCACATGATAGGTGAAGTGCCCTGAACACCCTTGCAAAGGCCAATACACCATAGAGCATGTTGGGACTTAATAACACCCTATTGTGTCCATTAATAGCCATAGTCCCATCACCTACCACCAAAGGATATGACGATCCTAGCAGTCCAAATCCCTATTCCTTGTTTTGATGAATGATAGGTACAGTGGAATAAATAAAGTTAATTGTTAATTTTTACTGATTTTAGCGCGTCAATGCATTTTAACCTTTAGATCAATTCATGACATAATCTAAAGATATTGGAATGATGGTCAGGAATCCATTTCTGTAAGTGAGAGTCTTGACTCCACCTAAAGGTTCACTCTACATAGAATTGTATGGGTAAAAGAGGCTTGTACATGTTCTGAAAATTAGTAGAAGTGCTTTATGAAGCGTGGACACCTGCCACTATATTGAGACACATCAGGGAGCATCGTCGACTTAATCACACTGACGATGCCGAGATCATCACCTAAGTATATAATGAGAGACTGAGAAACAAAGGTTTCTCGTAATAGATAGTAAGCCCCATGTTTAAAAACTGAATCAAACACAACTTAATACGAGCTTTCTTCATTTTCATTTTCTGTAATTGGGAACTTTAACCACTAAGAAACATAGGAAAAGAGAGAAAAGAAAGACATAATAGATAGTAGAGTGCATGATTATATGATTTACGATAGAATCAAATAGAAATGTATAACTCAAAAATTCAACCCAAATAAACGGAATGTTTGTCCAAACCCCTCACAGAACAATCTCTCATGCACCTGCAAACCCTGAAGAACTGATGGCCATTGAGCATTGTATGCTAGATTTTTTCAACCAAGCTGGTATGTGAGGAGGTCTCATTGACAAAGATCCACCGATTGTGTACTCTGAACAATGCATACAAATGCCAACATGCTACCAATTTCCTCAAGATTTGACCATTATTCAAGAGGGGTCCTGAACCCCAACCGAGAGCACGATGCAGGATAGAAAATAAGGATGTAAAGATTGAAGCAATTTCATAGGAAGACACAGTTTTCCTATGAAAATTATGCATAAACCATAGAGGAGATACATAAACCTTCTAATTGGATTTTCAATTTTAGCAGTTTTAGTACATTGAAATACTCCTTCCTGATGTTCTCCGGGGCGACTCGACTACAACCATCCTCCCCAACCTGTTTCCTATCAGCTCGAAGATCGATCTCGGCCATACAGGCAGCAAAGGCACACCAAAATACGAATCCTGGTACACTTCTTTGGAATCAACTTCGTCCAGTTCCTGTCTACCCACGATACCATGACCACCCTCCAACTGAATCCCCTACTCCTTTTACCACTTTCAGCACCTGTTCTTCTAACCAAAAAGAAAGCAGCAATAAATCTCCTCTCAGCCTCCTTATCTCAACCCTATCCGATCTTCAAAGACTGTAGGTAATGGAATATCATCTATTTTGAAAATTCTACAGTCCTTTTTGTCCAAAGCATTCAAAAATATTTGCTTACAGACAATGATGCCCAGGCACTGCATAGATATTTCAGGGATACTCCACCGATACGGTAGACATAAATTTTACACATAAAAATGAAGTGTCTGACAGGGACACTATTTCCTACATCAAAGTATCTGTGCAACATAGCTTACAGATACTATTTAAAAAAAGCTTAAGAATTTAGTCCAAGGTAGATGGTGGTTTTTACTTTCCTTCAAATAATAACTTTACAAGTTCCCTGCATTCAAGACCTCCAAGAACACCTGCAATTTAACTCAGGTAAAGAAGAAAACATCCTTCAATAATTTTGCAAATAAAAGAAACTAGGCAGTGAAGGAACTGAGCAAGGAAAATATTGCCACGATGTGGAAAATTCCCTATCTTATGCTGGTCTTAATGAGAAATCTCAAAATCAGAACTCTACAAATCCACAACAGGACATGTAACATTATAGTAGATTAATATCTTCCTAAAGCAACTGATGCATATGTAGCAGGCACATATAGCAGTGACAACAGTACTAGGTAGCAAGAAGGAAAAGATAAGAGATGCAAACAGAATATCTTCAAAGTGTAACATGTGCCCTTAATCTAATAAATTCAGTCCAATGTACCGGCATATGTCTAAAATGGACACCACAACACATAAGCTTTTAAACTCCTCCATCTTATGCTCTTTCAAAGGTAAAAGGTATTGTCCACATATCGAACCAATCACCATGCCTGAGTTCAGCACATTTGGCCCTATAATGTTGTGAACCACCAGTACAATCCAATTCAGCAGGCATGGACACAGGATCTCAGAATTTCAGATACAACAATACACTAGCATCTCTTACTGTAACTACCAAATGACTTAAGAAGGATGGACACTAACCTCATGGCAACATAATTTCCTTTTTATGTTTGTTTTACAAGAATTAGCAGCGTTGTTAAATCATGGAGGATACATGAATGGAGACCATTCATCACATCCATGTGTGTCATTAAAGCAAAAGAAAGAGATCATAACTGCCCTAAACTAGACATAAAACAGTGATTATTTGGACTTGATTTTACATTTTTACCAACACATCGTTCTCACCCTAGGAATATAAACAGAAGAGCGACCCAGTTCTGATGGTAATGCATCGATCTCAGTGAGATAATGATAGAATTGTAACTCGTTCAGCACATCAGGAAATGGCACTTCTTGAATCCCCTTCGATCCTATATGACCCTCAACATTTGTACATATCAATTACCGAAATGGAAAAAATAAACAAGAAATGAATTGAAAAGTAGACAAAGTAGGATCTGTAGGATCTATACTATATAATGAAGATGTTACCATCATTTGTTTGGAGTCGACTTTTCAAGTTCTATTTCTACATCTGATCCTATCATAAACTATACAACCAGTACTCTGCCATCTGACATGTCTTTTTTAATCCCTTCCCTCTACATTTTCAGTGGTCTACCTCTCCTCCTTGAGCCTACGATCTGCAGCCTTTCAACTCTATGTATTGGGGTCGTGTTTGATCTCCTACTTATATGACCAAATCACCTCAAATGAGTTTCTCTTGGTTTATCATCTATTAGAATATTTTCAAACTATCCCTAATGCATTTACTTCTAACTTTATCCATTAGAGTAAATCTACTTATCAAGCACAACATATGTGTCTCCATTACTCTGTCTATTTGTCTTTTCTTCATTACTAGTACTCTGCTCCATAAAACATTATGGATTTAATAATTATTTTATAGAATCATGCTTTTAAGAAATGTGGTACTACTTTTTTTTTTTATAAGCAATGTGATACTATTTGATCATACAATACTTCCGCTGACTTGTCTTCCTTTTTTTATGATGAAAAACCCCAAAACCTCCACCGATCCCCGAGTATGAGGGCGTTGGATAAACTCCAGATGTATGTAGCCCCCTGTAAGCCATGGGCATTGGGTTACTATAGGACTCGAACCTTAGACCTCTGGTTCCTGAGCCACCCCACTTCATTCTATTAGTTATACAAGTCAAATCCTTTATGAGATTTTACCATAGATCCCAAGTATCTATACTTATTACAGTGCGTTACTACGTTGTTTTCAATTTTGATCAGATCACCGTCACTAGCTTTTATTCTACTAAAGTTACATTCCATACATACTGTCTTAGCTTCTACGAGTTTTTAAACTATTTGTCACCAGAGTTTTCCTCCAAGATTCCCACCTAATATTGAGCAGTTGTTTCATCTCACTAATTAATACTATATTATCTGCAAAAAATATACACCATGATACATCATCTTGGATTCCCAATATTAAGTTATTCATGATCAATACAAATAGATCAAATCACCCTCACTATCATGAAGATGTACAACATTTTTTTGGATAACATGGGTATCCCAACCCCACATTGGAGGTGAGAGTAATCCCACGGGCATGCGTAAACCTCTCAATCTACACACACCGGTTAAACTTACGGGAGTGGCTCGTTGGGGTTGAGCGTGAATCGAGCTCAAGACCCCACTTCATGAGGCGGGCTTCTTGACCGTCAAGCCAACCCCTGTTTGGTAGATCTTTCAGAAAAGAATGAAAATGGTTTTCATTTAGAATGAAGGCAATACCTCCTTTTCGAAGAGAACAAAAATGGCACAAAAAACACCAGTTAACTTTTTAGAACCATTCTTTCTATCAAACACACTTTCTCAGAACCATTCCTATTCTCAAAATGATTTTTTATCTTTCTAGATACCAAACAGGATCATTAAGCCGGTAACTGCAGAAAGTATAATTGAGGAAGTAAAAAGATCTATTCTTGTTATGCATGCAACTGGATGAACCCACAGCCAACAACTCACTTTAGCATGAATAAGTTTAGAACAAATCCAACATAGATCAGATGGCTAGAAATGACAGTCGGGCTGAACTTTGGTAGATGCCTAGCATCCTGAAGCAAATGGATCCAACAATATTGTCCATGTTCTAATAGTGCAAAGTCGTCGTCATGCACAAAAACAACTCACTGGACTAGCAGAAACTGCACTACAATATCTTTACTGAACATGCAAGTGCAAAGACGAGTCCTTTCCAAATGATACAATCCCCTATTTAGTATTTAATACATGGTAGTTGATGAAAGAGGAGTAACCAAAAAAGGCATAAGAAAACTTCAAAAGTGAAGCCAAATGTTGAAATAAAATTGCCAACATCACAAAATAAATTACACCATGGAGAAATAGATTAGTAGGTTAACTGCCAACTTCCATTTCAGTGTTGTACAATTGAATGGCATTAGGGATTTCACATTCTGTTGTGCAGGACCAGATAATTTATTGGATTTGATTTCATCATTTAATGATAAGGTCAACAAACAAAAGAAAATAGATTTTAGGAATTTCTTGCCCACAAACAATAGGAGATTTTCTGTCCTTTGCCCCTTAATCTCTCATTGAGGACTCTTGCATTACAAATTCTTTGGAGTAAGCTCTTAATTCACAGATCCTAGAGAAAAGAGTGACTTCCAAAATGTAAATCCTAATAAAAAAAGAAAAAGTGGTAGTAGTAGATGTAGAAGAAGATGAAGCCACATTGCATCAGTTCATATCCAACTGTTTATTATTATAGATCAAATTAGACAGGTCAAATGTGCATACAGACAGGAAAAAAAGCATTATGATTACATGCACATAAAACCAGAGTACAGTCATTGAACAGCTATGAATCTGATTCTATTTATAAGTTACCATTACATGGACTGCAGTAAAATCTTTTGGTTCACCAACGTTCTCTTGGTCTGCCATCGGGAAAAACAGGAACTAGCACTTTGTCTTCAGCCTTTTTCAAAACGTCCTCATGTTTAACAGGTTTGCATTTCTTCAAACCCAAGGATTCCACCATCATCAAAATCTGGGGGTGTCTCATCCTCTTCATCACTCCAGCCATCCTCACCATCATACTCATCATCATCATTGTTATCGAACTCATCACCCGTTCCATCAGACATCAGATTTTCAACATCAGACCATGTATCACTGTCTTCCTCTCCAATTCCATCTTTTAATCCCATCACCATCTTCACTCTGAACACCATCTGCATCTGTTTTAGGCAAACTCCTTGAGAACCGGGGCACAGTTACAAGGGCACGCATCTTCTCCTTGATGATCAGCAACTGGTCCTTATCAATTAGATGAGAGTCACGGTATGATTCTCTCAAGAATACAGAATCCCTATCCCCTTTTAAAGACACATAAAACATGTCAGGGTGTCTGATAAGCATTCCCCTGAGCTGCTGTGAGAACCGAAACTCCTCTCTGAAATGAGTAAAATGATCCACCAGCGTTCTCTTTTCGACACAGAGGCTCAGAATCTCATGAACAACTCCACATGCATGCTTCTCTTTCTCAAGTGTACCGGCCCTCAGTTCACTAAAATCAGAGTACGGAGATATATAAGGAAGATCTCTAAACTTAGAAATCCTTCTCATATCGCCCTTTGGAAGATTCAGACCCTTGGGCAGTTTTACTCTATTGAATTTGAGAGGCCTATCTATGATAAGATTCTTCTCTTCAAGCTCTCTAGCATGATTTTCTTCCATGGAAAGCTCTGCAGCAGAAATTGCCAGAGTTGGATCCCAACTTGTCAGTTCAAGTGCAGGGCCTCGATCAGGTCGACACAACCTTAAAATACTGTGGATACCGCACACAGATTGTGTCCCGGAACTCAAGCGGAAGACCAAAGTCAGTTCTTAAGTGGGCAATCTTCTCCAAGAGAATTCGCTTCTCCAAAGACATCATCAATAGCTTCCTCAGCTTCTCAACCAACAGCGCTTCCATCTCATTCCTCACCCTCAATTCCTCCAAGTACAACCGATCTGCCTCAGGCGTCAACCTGAATTTTAGTGAATACACTCCTTCCTCGACAATTTCGAACACGCCTGGAAACCGCTTCAAGAGAGCAATAAATCTCCGCTTTTTGGTGAGACCCAAGTCCCTCCTATGCCTACCCAGATCTTTAAGGGACATTATCCGGTCTGGCTGACTCACCAAAATTTTCCTAATTTTCAATACCAGTTTCAGTTTCTTGTCACGCTCAATGACATTATCAAAGGGAAGCTCCTTCCTTCTCTTGACAACAGCTGTTATTGGGAAAAACGGGAATTGGGTTCTCCTCATTTTAGTCAATTCAACCTTGTTTCCATGTAAAACTAGACTCTTCCCAAGAAATGAGCTTTTTTCCTGCACTTCTAGTGGAGAAGGAGACATGGGATTTTTTAAAAAGGAGCTTTTTTCAAGGAGAGAGGAAGATGGGTAAGAAAGGAAAAGGGGTAAAGGGGTGGAAGAGTGGGTTTTTCCTGAAGATAAGAGCATCGTTGAATCCATGAAATTTCTTGGATTTCAGAGAAAATGGTTTTGAATTTCTGATATGAGGATTTATAGCTGTAGCAGAATAAAAAAACCTAGTTGAAGATATCAAAAATACATGAAAGGAAACAACACGAGAGAGAAGAAGAAGAAGATGACTGACCTGCAGCTGATTTTTCCTCCCCCTTCTTCTGGGGTTTTTGGAGGGTTTGGAGGAAAAATCTGAGCTATTTCTTATCAAGCTTTTCTCGTCGTCTTTTGAGAAATTATCCCTTGTGAACTGGTTCACAACTAAACAAATGAGAGCGTTTTGAGTGATTGGATCCAAAGGACGGGATGGGCCTGTCTTATTTCAGAATTCAGACTATATAAATAATTGTAATCTGAGCCCAAGTTCAACTTGAGTCCGAGTCCAATTTTACCAACCCAAGTTCCACCTCTACTTACATACATTTCTTAAAAATAATCAAATCTTCGGTAATGCATATCTTGATACGGTAAAAAAATTATCCCACAGTTCTAAGGATATAAGGATTCCAATCAAGTCTTGGGTTTATGATGCCAATAGTAGACCCAATAGATCTCATCTATATTTTTGCATTTATGTTTAATTTGACATCAATTTGAATTTTAAAGTATATTGATTTAACTCTATTAATTTCTATTAAGTCAAGATCTTTTTTAAATCCACTCATATATGTGGGCCCACTAGGCAGTGCACACGAAAATCCGTGGAACACAGTTCTCAGGGTATCAGGCTTCCTTGTTTCGGTGTGTTGAAGGTCATTTTCTTCTGCAGAGACTCGGATTAGTGTGAAAAAAAGGCCATAGCATAGACCTCAGACAGGACCCATAAAAGAAAAGACAGTCTTACCACAGGCCCATATCTAATCGTATGGTAATTGGGCCATAAATCATGAGAAAATAAAGATAAAAGGAAAAAACACAAGTATGGGCCTCCGTACAGAATCTGAGGCCCATTCTAGTGCCAGGTACTCCCAGCATCCTAGCAGTTCTCAAGCCAAGTTTCAACAGAAGAATGTTGCAAAAATCCTAGTCCAATTGGGCCAATAACATAGCTATGGCCCATTTATGTGCATTGTTGAAGACTATGGTAATACTTACAGAAAACATATAAGAAGCAGTCAGGCGTCGTATCCCTACACGAAGAAATCGTGAAAGTGAAGGCAAATGAACAATGCGGCCGTTCGGTTCTCCGGTGATGTCGCCGTCCTCATGAGAGTCTTGACTGTGCTAAACTGCCATGGAGCAGGTTTTCTCATAGAATGTGGAAGAGAGCTGGGCCTGGCATGGCCCTTTGGAGACTAAAAACAACATGGTGACAACAAAACAGAGGGGAAACACATGGAGCCCTTGTTGGGCTGGGCTTGCTATTAGGCATTAGCGAGTCCAAGCTTCTTTCCTTCTAAAGTTATGGTTGGTTTGTCATCTTCAAAAAGTTACATAAGGTTAGGAAAGTGGATTGGGCCTTTTTGTATTGTTAAATGATTTATTCAAGTGAACATGAAGCCCATGAAAAAACATTTAATAAAAAAGTCAAAATTGGTTAAATAATTCAATGCACGAAAATTTTGGAAATTTAAGTTAGTATTTCAATTCAATAATTCAATGAATTATAATTTTTGTGCCATTGAAGATTATCAACTTGTGTTGTATTAAATTTGTAATTCTATGTTCAGCTGGTTTGGAATCTATAATTAAAATGTTAAATAAATATGAATTTTTTTAGTTCTTGAATATTGACCCACATTTCAATCACTCGACTAATTTACTTAAAATATTAGAATGTTAAACAAAAATTTCAAAATAGGCTGGACTGCTGGAGAATGGGCCAAATATATATATTGAAATTTCTGAAAATATTGGTAAAATATTCAATTTTCCATGTTGGTTAATATAAATACATAAAGGGTTAAAATTTCAAATTTCATCCAAAATTTTCTTTGTTCTTTGAGTTTAACAATTTCATAAATGGGTCAATTTCCAACTCAGGTAATCTGAAGCCTTTGTATAATACCCTGGGTATAGAGTGCGGAGCGTGGCTATGGAGAAAAAGTCCTACAGTGCTAGTTGCATTAGAAATTCTCTAATATATAAGTGGTAACCTTTCCTCATTCTAAAATAAGGTTTTTTGAAAACAAGAGTGGATTGGCTTGTCTGTTACACTTTGATTGTAGTTGAAATTTGATAAAGCATCATATTCTTTACATTATAATTTCATATTAAAGTGAAATAAAAATATTAAAAGCATAAACTCATAAAGTACAAAACTTAAAATATACAATCATCTCTACAATTTTAATTGAGAAAATTATACACTATAAAGAGTTAGACTTCACATACATGGATGTGAACGATAGAGGACGAAAGAAAATTATTTCATCCAATCATCATAATTTTATAAAATAATCATGAAAAATCAACAACTAGAAACAATTAAATTTCAAACTATAAAAATCTCAAAACTAAAATAATCTAAAAAATTTCAAATTTAGCTAATACATTATAAATGCGTAGCCCTTGGATAATTTTTCTAGAGCTTTTGAAAATGTATAAATTCTTGGAATAAAGTACTTCTTCATAAAATTTTCATATTCATAATCTGATGGATAATTGTGAAGTCTGAGACATAAAATAATATTACAAAATTCTTGACTTTACAATTAAAAACAGTATTTCTATTTAAAGAATATTCAATGAATATTTTAAAAGGGGTCCAATCTCCAAAATATGTATTTTATTATTAATTATTTGTGGGTTTGTGCAGACAAGCCCTCGTGAGGACGACAAATATCCAATGAATCGATTCTATTCCTACCTTTAAAATTATTATTACATTTATTATGTTAATAATAAATATAAATATAAAATATAACCTTGAGCCTTTCACCAGAATAAAACAAAGGCATAAGCGGATTTTGCGCCGACAATGCCGTCCACAAAAACTACACCGAATAGAAAATGTTAAATTTATATTTAAAAAGAAGTATCATATCATTGGGCTGATACTTTAATAAATCTTTAGAAAAATATTTAATTATAATTTGTTACATAAATTTAAAAGATACGAAAGAATTATCATTCTTTTTTATTCTTTTTTTTTATCTTAAGCTTATTTTTAATTTAAATTCATTTTTACACATGCATATTATTTATTGAATTAAAAATTAAAGCTGAAAGAATATATTAAAAATGAAAATTAAATTAAATGAGAATAAATAAGGAAATTGACGATTAAAGATAACATCATATAATTTGATAAGATATAAAAATGGACATATAAATAGAGTATAATTATAACTTCATGCCTATCCAATTATTTAACCTTATTAAAATAGTATAAAAAATCAATAGTTTATAATATTATAATTTTAAATATCAAAATTATAAAAATAAAATGATCAAATAGAGTATAATCTCACATACATACATCTTATTCTATTTAAATAGCCCTTTATACATCTCATCTAATCAAGTAACATTCTCCATTTCTAATCACTTTTCAAAGTCAGGTTTCAAATCTCAGTGAATCTCAGTACCGGCCGATCTCTCACCTATTTTTTTTTTAATTAAATATAAAGATTTAAAAAACCGATAGATATTTAAATCCTTGTTGGAAACCATTCTTTTTAAGAAAGAGTTTCTCATTTTAAAATCACGTATTAAATAATTGTTTTAATCAAAATTTTAAGAAGTTTTCAAATAAGTGTAGATCTCTTAAACTGTATTTTGCTTTCCAATAAAATGTTTTTTAAGTGCACTAATGCAAAGAGACATACATAAGAATATATATATATATATATATATATATATATATAAGTGATTCTTATACAATCACGGTGCATTAAATTTTAAAGAAATTCTAATTTTATTATTATGTAAGAGTAAGAGTCAAATTTAAAAATAAAATAAAATTTGGTGCATTGTGTAAAAATCAATTCCCAATATATATTTATTAAAAAAATTAAATCTTAACATCTCATTAAAATAGAGTGAGAAATGAAATGTAAAATTAATTATTCATAACAATTTTTCAAAAAAAATTATTCAAATAGAATTACAGTATATGATGTTTTAACCCGTTAATCCGTTATATATTATAGAAAAAGCTAATCGGACTCCTCTTGGCCGAGGGTATCGTAATACGTGATCATTTTTTTATAGTTATCCACGTGTTATCCGTTGAAAATTTATTATTTCCTTCCATCATTTTCAATTGTCAGAACTTAAAGTCATATAAGTACTTTTTTGGATTTTATACACAATTTTTTGGATGAAGTTACTTCGCGTATAAATTTGTTTGAATAAATTTTTTATTCGAATAAATATACTCATGGTAATAAATATGTAATTTTCATTCTTTCGAACAAATGTTCATTCAAATAAATGAGTCAAATTTTATGAATAATTAACACACACATATATATTCGTTCGAATAAACCAAACTATCTATTTGAACTAATGAACGAAAATTATAATAAGGTGTTCGTTCGGATGAGTATATTTATTTGAACAAATTGAGAATGAACTGAAAGTTCGTTCGAATGAATTTATACGCAGAAGTAGAATCGTAACTTCACCCAAAAATTCAAAAACTGGTCTATAGAGGCAGATTTTCTGAGTGTCTATACGGCTCCCCTTAGTTTGATGTATAATTTTAAAGTTTAAATTTTGAATTTGATTTGAAAATCTAGAGTTGAGTAATTATAAATGTATTTTAATTTATTTATTGTTTCTATATAGGTGTAGTTCAACTTGTTGCCTCCCACCTCAGGAAGTGGGAGGTTGCGGTTCGAGCCTACATGGTGTAATTCTGGTGCGCTTTAGGAATAGTGGACTTACTCGTGGAAGTTTTACGTTAAGTATCCCGTGGTTTTCTACAAGTAAATTCAAAAAAAAAATTATTTTAATAAATTTACTAATTCGTTGACTCATAATTCTATTAACGTTATTCGATTTCAACTAAGTTTTTTAGAGTTTTTAATTGCATTATATATATAATCAGTTTTACTTGAAGCCTATTTAATCAAATTGAGTTATATTTTAATCTATCCACTTTTAATTATTTAAAATTTATATTTTTGTGGTGAAATATGTAGGCTTGAATATAAGATTTATAAAGAGTCGTTGTAATTAATTTATTGAAGCTATAATTTTTAAACTTAACTTTAATCTCTTAAATCATTTTTAATTAAAAAACGTTTTTACCATTGAAAATAAAATCCTTTCAAGAAAGATTTTTGCTTAAATTCAGAGGCCATCCAAAAACACATTGTTTTTTAAGTATCTCTATTTTAAATCAAAATCATCATAATAAATATCACAATCTCACCCATTTGGATAAGGAGAGATCCTCCCACGGGCATTTCGTGTTTAGCAACACAGGTTTTAGAATATTTTTGATTTTACCCTTCACATGAATAGTAAAATTTCAATGGGTTGATTTTTACTATTCATGCTGACTTTTGTTGTTCACCGGCGAGCCGATTTAAAATTTTGAAGAGCCGAATTGCACTGTTCATGAATTTCGACGAGCCGACTTACAATTTCGAAAAGCCAAATTCAAGAAACATTCCACTGTTCATGATTTTCGACGAGCCGACTTGTAATTTCGGAGAGCCGATTTCAGAAAACATTGCACTGTGCATGATTTTTGGCAAGCCGACTTGCAATTCAGAGAGCCAATTTTAGGAAATATTGCACTGTTCATGATTTTCGGCGAGCCAAGTAACAATTTCAGAGAGCCGATTTCAGGAAACATTGCACTGTTCATGATTTTCGACGAGCTGACTTGCAATTCGAATAGCCGATTTCAAGAAACATTGCATTGTTCATGCATTCTTCTTTCCGGAACGGTAGGTGGAGGATAAATCCGTTATACGATAAAATCCGTATCAGTATATACAAAATATCCATGTGATGATCGCTCTTCTTTGGATAATGATCGATGTACCATGGTACACAACTTTTAAAATGATAAGACCATTTTACTCTCTTTTTTAAAGTAAAAAGAGAGAAGAAGAAAAGTAATGCTAAAATGGTGCACTATGTCATATTTTTTAAGCATTTAAATTTTAATCATTTTAATTACCTATTTTAAATCACAAAATAGATACTCCCGACCATTTTAATTATTTAATTTGATATAAATGAGACTAACTATTTTGAAACAATTTCAAAATCTAAATAAAACAACTAAATTGGGACAAATATGTGATAAGTGGAAAATCACTTTAATCCTTTTTGTTTTATACTGAAATATGAATTTAATAAACATAAAACCAATTTAACCATACATTCGATCCTAAATTAAATTATTTGTTATTTTTAATCTGAATTTTTATACTACAAAATTTTATTCGTTCCTATTCATAAAAACATGCTTTTAATATTTTTTATTTAACTGGCTGAAGGGGTTAAATCAGTTTCAGCTTCAAAGCTATAAGTTCAAGAAATTTCATTTAATTATTTTTTAATGACTAACAACCCTTTTTTCTCAAAAAAATAATAAGAATATTTCGGTGACGATTGCAATTGATTAGACTAACTTCAACCTAAAAGGAGAGAGAGAGAGATTGATTAAGATTCCTAATTACAAATAAGACAAAATGCTAATCAATTTATTAACAGTTTAGTTCCCCTCATTCAAAGAAAGCCGAAGAGACAAAGAAAAAGAAATCCTACGAAATAAAAGAGCAAAGAAAAGGAACAAAAAGGAGACGAAAAAAAGAAAAAAAATCCTACAGCAGTGAGATTTTGAAGAACAGAGATGGAATTGGGAAGGGAACCAACAACCAAAGCATTAATGAAACCGTATTCAATCAAGCGCAGCAGTAGGTCCACTCGTCGTCGCCGCCATTCTCCGGCTGCCCCATGTAGTAGCAACCATTGGGAACGCAATTTGCACGGCCGCCGGCAATGGCCGTGGAAGATCCGGCACTCTCTGCAGCAAGGTAAGGCATGGAGTGGAAAGAGTGCGCAAGTGAGGCAATGAGATTGTCGGCATGTGCATCCTCTGCCCGGCACTTGAGATTATTGAACATGAGCTCCGGCTCGTGCTGCATAGCACGAAGAACGTCAGCACACGACAGACCCGGCACAACCCCGGTCACTGCAAAGCTATGAGGGCCATCTGATTGCACCACTCGCACCACGTTTGGGCTGCCGAAAAGGTTGTGCATTCCACCGAGGGCTTCCTGGTATGAACCTCCGAGAAACATGCCGAGATAGTAACCCCCGCCGCTGTTGCCATCGAGCTCATGCAACGGCAGGCTGTTCTCGAAGCCGATGAACTTGTCCACTTTCCCGTCGCTGTCGCAAGTTAGGTCGGACAATATGCCCCTTGCAACTGGCCGCTGATCAAGACGGTGAATCGGAACAATTGGGAACAGCTGCCCAATGGCCCAGAAATCCGGCAACGAAGTAAACAGAGAGAGATTCACATGATATGTGCGAACACAATTCGATGCTCCGACTGCCTCTGCCACCAATTCACAGAGTCGGTCGACAGCTGCCAAGTTTTCGAGGCTAAGCCCGCCACTTTTAAACTGATCTGCGCACCGCCGCTTGAGCTGATCTGCATAGACCAAGCAAGCTTCATATTCCCTGTGCATCGCCGCGGCCATTAAGTTCTTGTAATCAGTGATCACATCATCCGCCAGGTGTTCGACAAAATAATTGAGATCAATACCACCTACAGAAGCAGTGGCAGACGCATCCGTAGAAGAAACTGCCTCAAATACAAGAATGGAATGGTGTGACACGAGCGCCCGACCACTCTCGCTGCAAATTATCGGATGCTTAGCAAACTTATAATTGCACACGGAATGGATCGTATTTACCACGGTGGTGGCATACTCATCAAGCCCATATCCGACTGACATGTCTGATCCTGGGGATTTTGACCCATCGTAGTCAATGCCGAGACCACCGCCAATGTCAATGACCCGCATGTCAGCACCAAGTCGAGCAAGCTCACAATAAATCTGTGCCGCCTCACCAACGCCATCGGCGAGCAGTGTCGTGGATGGGATTTGAGATCCAATATGGAAATGCAGAAGCTGGAGGCAGTCCAGCATGTCAGCATTCCGGAGCTTCTTTGCAACGTTCAATATCTGCATCGTTGTCAGCCCGAATTTTCCTTTTTCGCCTGAAGTCGATCCAAAGTGGCCAGAATGCTTGGTCCTGAGCTTCGCTCGGAGGCCGATCACTGGGCGAATGCCAATGCGACGGCTGATATCAATTACCAAATCAAGTTCCTCTTCCTGTTCAAGTACAATCACCGAATTAATCTGGAGTTTCTGGGCGACGAGTGCAAGGGAGATGTATTCTGCGTCTTTGTAGCCATTGCAAATCAGAAATGCCTCCGGATTTCCCTTGCAGAGACAACTCATGGCAAGGAGAAGCTCGGGCTTTGATCCGGCTTCAAGGCCGAATCGGAATGGTGAGCCAAATTTCACGATATCTTCAACAATGAACCGGTCTTGATTACATTTTACCGGATAGACGCCTTGGTAATGTGAGCCATAGCCGGAGGACAGAATGGCGGAATCGAAGGCCGATTGGAGTGATTGGAGGCGGTGATGGAGCACATCAGGGAGCCGCACGATTAGCGGAAGCTGTAGCCCCAGCCCGCCTGAGGATTTCGGATCGGTCGCCTTTTTGACCACCTTCAAGAGATCCACCTCTTGGTGGGGGAATGACTCCGATCCGTAAGGTCGAACGGATATGTTGCCGGAGGAGTTGACGGAGAAGTAGGGAGCACCCCAAGCGTCGATCTTGTAAAGGGAGGCGGAGCGGTTTGGCGTCCATTGGTCATCGGTGGCGACGCTGAGGGGTGTGAGAGGGTTGGTTGCTGGAGATGGAGGAAGGACGCCGGAAAAGAATTCCGGCGCGGGAAGAGAGCCGCCGGCGAGAGGAGGAGCTGCGGCATCTAGGCAGCATGCCATGGCCGGCATCTCTCTTCCCTTCCCTTCCCCTCTTCCCTTCCCAGATCTGTTTGGCTCTTTCTAAGAAAATGAAATGAAGAAATGAGAATGCAGAAAGGAAAGAAAAAACAAGCTGCCCTTTCTTTCCCCCTTCCCTATCAAATCTGTTTGGATCTTGGAAAATTGAAAGAATCAAAGGAAATGAAGAAGAGATCTAGGGTTCCACTTCGAGAGGTGGTGTTGCAACCGTAACGTCCTTTATTTATATCACCGATGTAGGGTATTTTCGTAAACACAGATCTAACCTCAGATTAGTGACCTGACCCCACATGAATTCTAATGATCCAGTTTTATTTCTTGTAATTATAAAGTTTGCATTTTTCCTAAAAATTAACCTATGAGATAATTAAACACAGCTGGAATATGTATAATAAAAAATAATTTCATTTTAACACATTCATCCACGAGATTTTAGTAAATAAACTGAACAGTTAACATGAACTTCATTTAGCCGTCCATTATTTATATTTTTAAATCAAGAGATTTTTATCGGCTAAAAAATTAATCTTTTTTTATGAAAATAATAAAAAATTATTTTGTAAGATAGAAAAACTTAATAAAATAATTTATTTGCAATTATTTTGCAATGATATGAGCTTAACTTGGTATTTTGGAAAATTAAATTCTTCTTTTCTATGGTTGAGTGGTGAGTGGTGACCACCGGTTCGTGGTCCGAACCAGGGGTGGTTGGACCACGAGGTTAGGTGTACGTGTCAATTACGCGTCGAGAATGCGCGTGGAGATGGTGTCAAATTGGGCGTCGCGGGTGGATTCTCGAAGGATAAGGTTTGTTTTTATGGGGAGAGAGAAAAGAACCTTGCTACCGTGACTTTGTGGGGTACTGGGAGTAACATACAATATTTTTTAGGATATTTTAGAAAAAGTCTCTATCTCTTTTTTTTTTCAGATTTAGGGTACCGTGACTTCTTTGGTTGATATTTTCATCAGATATTTGTCTAAATTCAATATATATTTTACAATTTTCATCAATTATTTTTAAAATTAAATTTAAATATTAACAGAAAAGAACTTTGTTATTTCTAAAAAATAATATTTATCTAAATTCAACTTATGATATACAATTTTTGTCTTTTAAAAAAATCAAAACTACATACTTAGAAGAAAGAATTTAACGTCATAACTCTTTTAAAAAAAAAGTCTCATAATTTTTCTACAGTTTAAAAAAAACTTTAAATTTTTCATGAGTTCTTGAAAAAAAAATCTTAGTTGTCCAAATTCAAAAATTAAAGTTAAGTATAGTTTTAAGTCCCTTCTAAAAAAAACTAAAATATATATTCAAATTAACCAAAACATCAAAATTTAACCGCATATAAAATTTTTAGCCGACTCATCTAAAGCCACAAAATCAATGGTTGTAGTCGAAAAATCAAAAGCCTATGAATGATATATCCCTTTGAATTTTTGTATTCGAACACAATAATAAGAGATTTACTATCAATTTGAATAGTTTAATGAAGTCAAAAGTCATATTTTAAGATGATAGATTAAAATCTATAAAATATATATATTAAATTGCAATGATGATAAATACATTTTCACTATTGAATTAATTATAATAATTTATTTTTAATAAAAATATAGACAATATATAATTCAACATATTCTATTTTTTAATATGATATTATTCTCGGTCATCTATTTATCTATATTATTTGCTATCATGTGGACTCCTATCTGAGCCCGTAAGAAAATTCAGACTTTCAATTTAAGCACGAGCCAAATTACAGTAATTAAGATATCTTATAAATACAAATTTTACTTATTTAATATATTTATCAGTTTGATCTTAATTTAATTAGATTTTACCAAATCTTAATTACGATAAAATTTCATGTAGATGAGAAAAACGTTGTGAGAGGGCAGTTATATGATGTGACAAAAGTATCGAAAGTCATATTAGTGAGTTTGGAAGGTGAGGACTGAATCCCGGTATCTAAGATTCCCAGATCCTCCCAGTCCCAAATCCGACCGTCCCCTCTCCCTTGTGACTAGGGCCCACCCCTTTTGTATTTACGTGAAATCGTCCTTGACTTTAGAGTGGTACCCAACTTTCCGTTTCCTGGTCGCCACGTCACACGCTCCGTCTTCTTATGGTGGGGGCCGGAGCAGAGAGTCCGGTCCAATTAATTGCGAGACAGTGAGACCGTCAACCCTATTGGGTAAAAATTAAAGTTAAAAATGGATTGAGTTGCGCCAGGGATTTTGGTTGATTTGAGTTCTTCTTCAATGAAATTAATGAATTAAGCTGAATAAGGTCTATTTTGAACGGTGACATTTTAATACATCAAAATTTATTAAAAGACTGGGATGCAGTGAAATTTTTATTCTATCTCTATTAATATATTGTTTATTAATATCAGTGTACTGATAATACGTAACTTTACATATATATATATATATATATATATTATATTCTGTATATCAATACATCAATACTTTATGAGCAATACTGATAATACACATCTCTGCATATATTTATCTATTTATCTAACTAAAGAGACTAATATAATAAGTAATATATAAAATTATGTATTGAATGAGTATAGGTTTCATATAATTATATGTGCCTAACACTAATCAGACTCGTCAAGTCCACTTAATTATTTTTGAGTTTGGGTTAACTTTACCCGTTCATAAACATGTTCAGGTGAGGTCCAGTTGGATTATTTATTAAATCGGGGTCACGGTCAAATCGAAACATGTATTAAACTTGATTTTACTTTTTATATGTTTATTTCTAGGCCGCCCACGGGATTTTTACTGAAAAGTCAATTTTACTTTTTACCTCCTTTCGTAATTCCATAAAAAAGAAATATACAAGTGGTGCACCGCTGATTTCAACGTACAAGTGGAGTGAAACTAGCCGTGCACGGCACCCCAAAAATTTCTTATAAAATTTTAAATTTATTTTTTAATTATTGTATATTTTCAAAAATTCTCAAATTGAATATACAGAATAATTACAAGAACCTGATAAAAATACTTTAAAACTTAAAAGAACTTTTGACACTTCTAAATGCTTAAAAAAGTGTATTTTACAAATAAGGATATCTCTCGACTATGTCGAAAACGTACTTCTGGAAGTCCAAACAACAAATCGTAAATCCCGTTGAACTCCAAATTTAAAAATGGAACAAATATGTGAAATTTGAAAACTTAAATCTTTCAAATGATTATTTACAAAAAATATGTGCCATTTTTCCATCCCAATTCTCGTCCCTTCTTCAAAACAAAAAAATCCAGTTAAACAATCATTTGAAAGATCTAAGTTTTCAAATTTCACATATTTGTTCAGTTTTGAATTTGGAGTTCGACGGTTTTTACGCTTTGTCTTTGAACTTCCGGAAGTGTGTTTTCGACATAGCTGAGGGATACTCTTATTTATAAAATACTGTGTTTTAAGTATTTGGGAGTGTCAAAAGATCTTAAAGTCTTAAAATATTTTTATCAGCTTAATTAGTCCGGATATTCAATTTGGAAAATTTTGAAAATACACAGTACTTAAAAAATAACTTTAAAATTTAAAGGAGATTTTTAGAGTGCGGTGCACAGTGCTTGGACGTTGAAACAAACGGTGCACCGTTTGGAACTTTTTTTTTAAGAGATTACCAAAGGTGAAGGGTAAAATTGACCTTTCACATAAATTTTTTAAAACCCGTGTCCACTGACAAAAAAAATCCCGTGTTAGGATGGGCGGGCTTATTTCTATTATTTTCACTAAAATTTCCATTTTTCTTTCTTTTAGAAAATAGTACAATACGTTTTCAATTTCTTCATATATTTTAATAATTTATTTTTACAATAATAAAATCTTAATCATATATTAATTTTACATCATAATGGTTTAAAGTGGTCAGTTTCACTGGTTGAACCTTGACAAATATAATTCAATTGATGATTTGATTTTTAAAGCATTGCCGGTGTATATATATTTCTTATACTTAAAATTACATAACAAAAATTCGAGAGAGAGCCTCAAGTCTCTCTATATTAGTGAGATTACTAAATAAAAACTTAATCATAATCTAAAAAATAATAATCAACCATTTTTTGGTAAATCGATCAACATTATTTGATGCACATAGCTATCCAATGAAAATAATTGAAATGAGACTTTACTTTGATTGTTCATCGTTTATTTATATTAAATTATTATTTTATGAGACTATTCTTTTGTTATAAAAAAATGTATAACCTATTTTTAGTTTTGTGAGGCCAAGAACTTGAATTAGATCGTTCTTTGTTGAATTAAGAAAAAAAAAAAAACTGAAGTTCAAAATTTTGGTTGAAATATTTGTTTCTAAATTGTTAAATATGAAAATATTAGTATTTTGGGTTATTAATAGTTTTTTTTAATAGACTGTAATTTTTAACCCAATTCAACCGAGATTTTGGCCTTTCCAAAATATCGTAATATCATTATCAACGTAATTTTTTTCTCTTCCAAACTAAAGCATAAAGCAACTTAAAAGTAAAATAGAAATCATTTTAGAAAATTAAAAATAAAATAAGTATGAAAATAAAAAGTAAAAAATGTGAAAATCGAAATCTAAACTTAATTATTTTTTCAGAAAAGACATTTGAAAATCATAAAATAAAAATAAAAAGAATTAAAACATGAAAACGGGAAATTTAACCGAAGGAAATTAAAATTCAAGAAAAAATAAAGTTTAAATAACCATTTATCCCTAAATATATAATCAGTTTACTTGAAGCCACTAATATGACACTGACATTAAAATGAGAGAACTTTGAATTTGGTTCCATCAACTTTCATTGTTCTAATAAGATTTATGAAGAGAAATTCTTTTTTGATTTATTAAACCATTGGTTCAGATTGAAGGGTTCTTCAGTTGTACCAAATATTCTAATTCTTTTAAGATGAGCTTTCACCTTTTAGTCATGGACGACTCTTATGCGGTGGTCGTCAATGAGATTTGAGATCACACTTTTTTTTCCTCACACAACCGTATTTATTCTTTATTCCTTATGAATTATGTCCGACCAAATTTGAATATATTTAAAATTAATTTCATCATAAATTAAAAAATTATTAAAATTAACTCTTT
Organism: Chimonanthus salicifolius; assembly: GCA_013350335.1. NCBI lineage: Eukaryota > Viridiplantae > Streptophyta > Magnoliopsida > Laurales > Calycanthaceae > Chimonanthus > Chimonanthus salicifolius. The sequence continues at coordinate 1,634,272 of CM023538.1, forward strand.
TTTAAATTTGGATGACTGTTTTTTTTTTTAAATATTATTCTAAAAATATTTTTTTAAACCCTTCCATAACTCAACTTTACTTTTTTTTTTTTAACAGGAGTGTTCTCACTTTATATTGGAGGTGAGACTAATCCCCAGAACATATGTAAAGCTTCCAATCCATACATATGGTTTCGTCGATGAAGAGTGGCTTAGAGAAGTTGAGTGAGAATCGAACTCTAGACCAGGGCCGTCTAGACACAAATTGAGGCCTGAGGCAAAAATCTAAATGGAGCTTTCTTAATATTTAACATATTATTATAAGAATATTTAATTAAAATTTTAATAATATATAATAAAATAAATTATTCTAGATAATTTTTTTTTTAACTTAAAAAGATCAGGAGGCCAGCAATACAGAGCATTGAAAATTTTATCCATCCGAGTGAAATTAGCATATTCAGCAATTAAAATAGAATAATAACACTTTAAATGATCAGTATACGAGTGGGCTGAAATGTAAACAGAGAGTGAGAGATGAGTTCTCTCTACTGCTCTTATCTTCTTCTTCTTTTTTATATAATCTGAATAATTTACAAACAATTAGCTGAGAAATGGCAGTGAAAAAATAAACCCAAATCATTTCCTCTTTTTTTTTTTCAATCCCATTTACAATATCAAATTTAACAAAACATTTAAGGAAAACCTACCTGAGAAACGAAATGGGGATGGAGGAATAACAGAGAGAAGGGTTTTCTGGACCTACTTTGATGTTTTAAACCTCTTTTGAAAATAATCTTAACAAGTTTTGAGATTAAAACTAGTTATAATTAAAATTAATATTAGCATTAAATCAAGAAGAAAAGAGATATAAGGATTAATATGAGAATCATTTACATAAATCTGAAAGAGGAAGAAGATGGATTTCGACCGATCTGGGTTTTAGAACGAATTTTCATTTCGATTTTAACAGGAATTTTCCAAAACTACCTTACATCATAAATTCATTAATCCAATCTGTTTATCAATTATAACCAAAATTTTAAACTAAGAAATAATAAAGAAATGAAATGAGAAAGAAAAGGGTCCTTACCAAAAACTTGCATAAGTCAGAGAAAGAGAGTGAAGATGTAATTTTTGGGCTCTAATAATCAACAAAGAGAGAGGGGTTGAAGAGAGATTGAGAGTCTGAAAGAGAGAAATAAAAACCCCTTTTTATAGTTGCGTTGAGCTTCAACCTCATGGCGATTGACTTGGATGGGAGCCAACCTAAGGCGACCGTCTTGGTTGTCAAAGGATAAGGACGGCCCTGCTCTAGACTTTACTTTTATAGATTTTTTAGAATCCTTGAATAACTCTCTTATATATTTTTTTTAATAATCTTAATAATTTTTTATTTTGAAATATTATTTTGCTTTCAATATTTTACTCCAATTCTTTTGACTGATATTCTTCAAGTGTTGAAGAAAAGAGTTTTATTTCAAAGAAATTAAAATCTAATTTTATTTAAAATATATCAGGGGTTGAAATCCTGCGTATTGGCGGAGATATCGACCGTCGTCCGAAAATTCGGCAGAGCCGAATTTTCGACCCCTGAAATATATAAACGTAAGGGCCAACGTCATGCAGTGAGACTGAGAGAGACATCCACCGGAGAATGGTCTGATTATTCACATGCTCATGTGGGCTTTACAGGAAAAGTCGAGGAAGTTTCGCAGCGTTGAACGTAAAAGAAGAGAACGGTCGATTCACGAAAACTCTGATGCCAGACTGAGTTGTGAAGTTTTCGTGACTCGGTTTAAATAAATAATATAATAATATACAATAAAAATTAAAATAAATTAGAAAATTGTTGCATTATAATTATGGAAATAAATTTTATTTGAAAATTTACCTATTTAATTTAAATAAATAAGGTCTATCATTGATGAAGAATTTCATTTCAACTTATTATTTTTTTAGTTTCAATTAAGTAGTTTTATATGTTTAACAAAATTAATTTATATTAAATTCTTTATATCAATAATTATTTTTTTCATTTTGTAGAATCACCGGATTTCGCCTAATTGGGTTCCTCTACAAACTAGTTCTCTTGTGAGAACAACTTGGTGGGTTTTATAGGTGGATTTAAAAGGTTTTGCATTATTTACAGTACCCATAAAATTTTATTTTGATTGGATATATCATATTTTTTAAGGTTTTTACATATTAAATTTTATTTGATTGTGAAAATTTATTATTTTAAGTTAATAAACTATAAAAATTTGATAGTTCAATTGACAGACACTTTGGCTTAAGAGTTAGAGAAAAGTTACATGTATCTAGAGGTTTATCTAATACTCTCATACTCACTAGAGATTTATACAAATCGCCTTGGACCTCAATTGGAACAAAATGAGGTGCAAGTTCGAATCAAGATGCATGTGACTTGTGGGGTAGAAGAGTGGAAGTTATAGACCTCTAAAATTTTATTCAATATTCTTGAACTCATGATTTAAAATTTTTCATTTTAAAAAATATACAACTCAGTGTATCATAAAAATTACATATGACTCTCTCCATTTAAAATTGATATAATAAATATTTAAAATAAAAAAAAAATTATTTAAAGAGCAATTTAAGTAGCAATGACACAAGAATATGTATGACAACCCATCCTGTCTAGTAGAGGCATTTAGTAGGCCCATCTAATCTAAAGAAAATTTGTGGTGCCAATGTTTTGGCTGATCTAAACAAGTCTCTGTATGGGTCCCACTATCTAAATCTTCATTTGACCTAAATGCACGTTTCTGACCTTTTTTATGGCCAGCTTCAACTATGACAAATTTAGATTTAAATATATATTTTTTGAATATCTACCGCTTATCTCCACTTAGATAGATACTGTCACAAGAATCAAAGTTCGAGAGCTATTTTTTTTTTTTACATATTTAATGTTGAATTGATGTTGGTGAATTCAAACCCATCTCAACTCAAATAATTGTATCGAGTAGGTTTCTTTGCTCTTCAATAAATCAAAAAGCATAAAAAACAATGTTATCATAATTGGATGGTCTAACAATCGTCTTCGAGTTATTTTGAATTTAACAACAGTCAAAACCGGTCAAGTAATAATATAATATAAATATTACATATAACATTAAGTAAGACACCTTTTACAAATAATATTAATATAAATATTACAAATAACATTCAAATTCTGAGTAATATATTAAAACGGTGAAAGATATGGGATAGAAATGGTAAGAAACCTTTATATTTCAAATATATCTATTTTTTAATATTTTGAAGGGAAATTATTTAAAAAAATAAAAAAATTCAAATTATGTGAACTACAGTTCACTGCTTGCGGTTTTATCTTCAAAACCGCAAAAAACCGCAGTTCACAGCGGTTTTTGCAGTCCTATTACCTGTGCGATTTTTTGCCTTGATCGAACCGCACTGGAACTGCCGATTTGACGGTGGTTCGGTTGAGCTTTGATAACATTGGATAAATCCCGTATAAAGTCATAACAATAGGAAATTTCATGAAATTCAACATGGGCATAAGATCAAATGAATTAGTTGCAAACTTGCAATTATTTAAATGACATGCTATATCTCCAATTAATGAAAGTCAACCATCATAATAATATAATGAATGCTCCCTCTATCTCTATTTGTTGAAGATAACTAGGAAATGGATTTTTAGAGTTAGAAATACAGTGATATCGTTCATGAATTTGTCAACTATTTTCTATTTTAGAACAGATTTGCATGTTGACATGATAAAGGTTGGTCAGATTTTAAAAAATCATTAAAATTTAATTTTAAAATATATTTTTTAAACTTTATGATCTTTTTTTTTTTATCCCAATTTTCGACCTCCAAAAAATTATCTCAACCGTGCGAATACTACGATTCAACATGGGCCCAGTTGCCTAATATTTCAGTATTTCAACTGATGTTGTTTTTTAAAATAAAAAGGGCCCAAAATGGACTGCAATGGGCAATATTTTGGTTGCAATTTTTTGGCCCATTAAGGACCCAATATTGCTGACTCACTTAAATTAAAAACTTAGTTTAGAATTGGATTTGCACTGCTTTATCTCCTAGGTATGATGACTAATTTTGGATAATAAAATCCCTGAATTCATTAGTAATCAATAAACGTGTCTAACAAAATCTAAAAGAAAATCTTTAGGGCTCACGAATACTCGATACAAAATGTAACTGGGCCTTGAGACCCAACTTCACTTGATCAGGCCTGGAACGATATTTCTCCTTATGTTGACTTCCTTATGGAACAAGGCATACATAACAAACCCAATTACACTTTGGGCCCATTTCATTCTATTCTTACTATTCTAAAATATACAGACCAATCGCCATTCAGGACATAAAGGAGCTCACTGTGGTTGCCATGAATTACATGAAATCCAACTCATTTAGTTTATATATACACTAAACTAATGTGTATACGTTAAATAACAATAATTTGAAACAAAAGCCTATCTAAAAATTCTAGCCAATGTAAATTTATAATGGTAAACTATGATTAGTACATGTTGATGGCCCATAACCATCACATTAGATGAATGGCTAACAATACTTTATAGAGTTAATTTTGTAAATTGGAACATTTAGTAGCATCCCTTAGGTTGATGAGCATTGGATTTGACCAATATACCATGTATGATTGATTCTCCATATAGGCCTATCATGGCCCATTATCTAAAGGCCCAGTAAGACCCACTATAAATAGGTCGGTTAAAGCCCATTACCTAGGGCTCATTAAAATCCATTGCTTAAAATGTTATTGAGGTCCATATCCAAAAAATTGACTAATTAATGGAATTCGAGCAATGATTTTTTTTAACTTACGTGTGGAAAATCCAATGTAAAATTTCTACAGATCAAACTTGACACCTCTCGCTTCGTAAGACGAGATATTACCAATTGAGTTACACCCATATGGGCAACTTCAAACAATGCTCAGTGATAATTATTTTCACAAAATTACTCTCTATGCTTAACAGGGGTAGAAAAATCGGCCAGGCCGAGATCCCGGCTGATTTTTCATATAGCCGATATATCGGCCGAATTTTTTCTCTCTCCTGCCCATTTTTTTTTAAAATTCAAAAAAATTACAGTAAATGCAGATAATTATGAGCTTATTGAATATGTAATTTTTCATAAAATATCGGATATGTACATCCTTCTAATATATTTTTGAAGTTACAATAACGAGAAATTATATAATTAGTAATAAAATGGTGAAAATTACAAGGAAATGATATAAATGAGGAAAATTTGTAGAAATAATTTAATAATTTATTTTCTTAGTCAATGAGTGTTATTTTAAATTATGAATTATAGAAATAAAATAAATAAATAATAAAATGATTGAAAATTACATAATAATGTTAAAAAAATATTAGAAAATGAAACTAATGGGGTCCTAATCACTTGAACTGATAACTACACAAATGTCATACATAATAATATAATGTTTTTTTTCATTTGAGAAAATAGATTTTATTTTTCATTAATAATAATTAGATAAATAAAATTATTAGATAAAATTATGAGCTATAGTTAATCATGTTAAATTAATATAATAAAAATAAAGAATACCTTCTAATAATAATGACAATGGTAAAAATATTAGATGGTAAATATAATATTAAACTATGACAATAAGATAAATAAAAGAAAATATTATACTTTTTACTTTCAATAAAAGTAAATATTATATTTAAAATAAAAAAATTATTACTTTTATATTAAAAATAACTTTTTGATAAAATGTAAGAATACAAAGAGGCTTCTAAGTGACCTCTTTAGGAAGCTCACGTGAGCTCTTCTTTTTATAAAGAGATAAAATGGGTTTTCTCTTATAAACCCTAATGCTCATCTTTTAATACCCTTCTTCTCTTTCACTCTCTCTATTAAACCCTACCAGCCGCCTGCCACCCTGTGTATTTTTCCCATCAACGAAGAAGAGAAAGAAGAGAAGAAAGCTGTGAAAGGTGTGTGATTTTTTTTCTTCAATCTTTTCTCTATATTTTCTTTTTTCTCTTTCCATTCTTGTCCGATATTTAAAAAAAAAGGGGGAGTTTTTTTTTTTTAAAAAAAAAAATCGAATTTTTTTGGTACGGCCGATACGTATAATTCAGTGGTAAAAAATCCGAATTATATCGGCCGATACACACAGTATCAGCAGATATTTTGACCCCTGATGCTTTCTAAAGAATGCATCTATGTTCAGATTTTCATTCTATTTAGAATATTAGGTTTTATTATTCAATTATTGTATTAATTTTTTTACTATTTAGATTTTTTTTTTTTAAATCACCTTCAATTTCATTGCCTTATTAAGATTTTTTAAGTGATGCCAAATTAAGTCCTTATCATCCATGTAAATGTCACTCCTTTAAACAGACCAACACAACTGTTAAATCACTCTTCTACTTTTTATTAAAATAGACAAAGGTTAGACAACCTTCTAAATATATATATATACTCGTTAAAATCACATATCAATCTCGACACTACATATAGAGATCCATATGCCTTGTATGGTGCACATATGGAATCCTTGAATTATGATTTATCTTCAATCACAAATTATAATAATTATTAAAGTAATTTTCAATCACCAACTTATCTCTTATTGAGCTTGAATTGCAAATTCACCTGTTTCCTTCCAAATAGATTGATGCATTTGAAGCTAAGTTTAATTGATCTTGAACTAGAAAATAAAACAAAATTTCATGTGGCATCAGAAAAAAGTTACAAAATCAATTGTTTGGACTTTGGAGTTTTAAATTATATAAAATGATCACTCAAACACCGGTAATATAGTGTATTATACCGAGCACATAGACATAACTTTGTCATATAGACTCTGATTGAGACGATTTCAGAGATGTTGAAATAGAATTTAAAGAACTACATGACCGAAGGTCTAAGCAGCTTATTCACTCAAAGTTCTATATTTACTTTTTTTAGAAACTTTGACAGCGATTATCTCATGATCCATAGTAATTTTGAGGATGTTCTATAGCAGAATTTTGATGTACTTAGTTGTTCGAATATTTATATTCAATAAATTTCATTTATTATTTTTAAAATTACCATAATATTATGGCTTAAACATCTATTTAGCGGGTCCTAACATGTAATTAGCGGGTAACCCGTCCAACCCCAGCAATACACTGAAGAAAATACAATCTTTTAACACAGATATTATCATTCATGAGATGGTCAAAACCAAATTTCATCACTTTTAACTGCTCACACAAAAGATTCAAAAGTGGGTCCCACAATTTAGATGCTCAAGATATTCTTATTCCTACACGTAGGCCATTGATTTTGCCTGCCGCCCATGTTCACTTGGCTGGTTTGGCCCCCAACTCCCACTTTCCACTTGGCTTCACAAATTGGTAGCACACCTACTGCCATGAACTAGTGCACATAAAAATAAAATAAATTTAAAATTGAAGTAGGGTGTTTAATTTTTATCTAATCTGCCAATTCTATGTGGATAATTTATTAAATTTCTTTAAGTTCATTTAAAATTCTTACTTTTATAAAATTGGAAAAAAAAAAATTTGAACATCTAAATGACTGTATTCTAATGATAAAATTACATATTTAAAATCTTCAATTTTTTTAATTTTCTGTAAAAATTTAAAAGAGAGAGAAAGTGCAACAAGCATTGCCAGCTATTATGGACCATATTTTATACCCAAAATATTTGTCCACATAAGTGGGATAATCACATCCACTTGTCACCATCAGGACCAGCCCTAATTATAGGTCGAGTAGGCTGTCGCTTAAGACCTCCTCTAATGCGACTAATGACTTTACTTATAATTTCAGAGCTTCTAAAATCTCAAAGCCCACACTGCACGTAAACCCATCCCGACGATAGTAACCATCTTGAAGACGTAAACGGTAGCATGCATCCCTTTCAAATGACAAAGCAGGCACCAATAATTAGTGCTGCACATACATAATGCATGTATCAGTCATATCCCTTGCTTTCTTTGGCTAAGTCATGGTAGTAAAATAATAATCACAACCAGTGATTTTGCTTGAATGAAAAGAATTCATCACCATTCCATTTGGAAAAAAAAAATATACCAATAAAAGGACTTTCTATTGGCCATTGATGACAGTGCAACTCATAATCTGAAGAGGTGGGACCCGACATAATGTCACGATCATGGTTTCATCCCAGCCGTTGAATGACCGTCGTGGTCATGCACTGGAGGAATTGACGACTGCAAAATCATGATAGATAAAAAGTGAAATGATCCATTCAAAAAAAAAAAAAGTGAAATGATCCAACACTCAAGTTTGTTTCAACTTTCAAACTTGTCGTGATCTTCTATCAAATTATAATAAAATATATATAAAAAAAGAAATTTAAATGATGTGAAAATAAGAGGTATTTTTGTCTCCAATTTTATCCTTTACAAATTTAAAAATAAAAGGGACAAAATAGGAAAGTTTCAAGGGAGCCTTTTTTTATTTTTAAGTACCGATTACAAATCAAAACTCAAAAAATATTAAGTTAACCATTTAGACACCTGACTTTTTTTTAAGAGACATCTTATTTCAAAATTTTATATGAAATTACCATTTTGTCCCTCAGTTTTATGTAGAGGAATTATTTTTTAAAAAAAAATTATGGAACAAAATGATAATTTTCACAAATTTTTTGAAATGAAGTGTCTCTTAAAAGAAAAATAGGGTATCTAAATAGCCACCCAATATTAATTAAACTTGACTTACTTATCCTAAGATGGCATATGAAAAATTTTTGCTACAACAAATTCAATACGTTTTCAAGTATAATATGTAAAGTATGTAGTATAACTTTTCCTAATAACAAAATTAAAATTACACGAGTTTTGCAGGTGATTTTATGAATATGTGGGATTAATCTCGCTTCTAATATAGGATGGAAATATGTATGTTATCAAAAAGAAAATTAAGACAATACAGTAGATTATGATCCATATATAAAATACTGGTTTTGATGTAATTTATAATCTCATATCCAATGTAAAATGGAAATATGTATGTTATAAAAAAAAAAAAACAATACAGTAGATTATGATCCATATATAAAATACTAGTTTTGGTGTAATTTATAATTATTTAATCTTAAACAGTAAAATAGATAATGGAATAAAATTTACTCGAGCCATCATTTCTTAGCCCAAGCTTCAAGGGCTCTAAATTAGCAAAAAAAATTGAGGGGCAGATGCCTTCCTTCTTGTGAAATAATAGACCCTCTAACATGTCATTTGCCTCAAAAAGTACATTCATCACTTCTAATGCTTAGCCTTTTCTAGCAAAGTTATTTTGAAAAAGAAAATTAAGTAAATAGACAAATTCTTTAAAAAAAAAACTTAAATTTTTTCTCAAAAGTTATTTAAGAAAAGTATAAATGGACAAATTCCATTTTTTCCAAAGTTGAAAAGCGACCATTATTGAATATCTCCATCATTATATTGAGCATCAAAGATAAAAAAATTAGCCTCTAATAATTTTATTTTAATCTTAAAAATAAATACTAAAATAATTTACTAAAAACTATTTCAAACTATTTGATAATTCTCATAATGAACTATTCAACCACAGTGTTAGATAAAAGCTTTATATGTAGAAATAACAAAATCTTCAAGATTTTTAAAATATTTTTTTATAATATAATTCCACGAGTATACGTAATCCTCTCAATTCAAATATACTAATTAAGTCTGTGAAGAATGACCCATTGAAATTGAGCGCCGAACTGATTAACTCAAGACCCCACTCTAAGTAAAAAAAAACTTAAGCAAATGTCTATAAACAGTGGACCCCACTAAAATAAAACACCTGAATCATCAGATCATAGCCCCACCAACAAAGTCTACAGTGACTTCAAAGGCAAGTGCCATGCCATGTCACTCACCACTTCCCTAACAAGAAAAAAAAAACATACGGTGGCAAACACAAGTATGAAAAGTGATGAAATTCATCTCCACCATCAATTGACCAAATGACACCATTAAATCATCAACAAATTTAAATGACAAAAATACCTTTATCATCATTTATAAAACCCTTTGATCTTTCAATGGCACTCCTCTAAAACATAGATACAACGCAGTGGCCCAAGTTATGGAAGAAGAACTTGAGCAGCTTGTTCATGGGAAGAAAGGAGATAACGGAGTGCCGGCGGCTGTGACGACGAAGATCGAGCTGACGGTGGACGAGATCATTGAGGAGTATGTTGGGTCTTTTGGGTTCTCTCAGCTGCTACAAGTGTTCTTGGTCTCTCTTGCATGGATGTTTGATTCACAGAACACATTGATCACCATCTTCAGCGATGCGCAGCCGTCGTGGAGGTGCACCGGTTCTTCTCCATGTTCCGGGGCTTCTTCAGTGTGCAAGCTCGAGCCGGGGACATGGGTATGGGAGGGAGGGAAGGGAAGCTCTACCATAGCTGAATGGGGGCTGATATGTGAGAACAAGTTCAGAGCTGGCATTCCTGCTTCCGTGTTCTTCCTCGGCTCCATTTTTGGTATGATTTCTCATCTTGGAATTCGATGAGAAAGTGGAGGGCATTTTGGTCAGGAAATTATTTTTTCTCAATTAAACTATTAATCATGATAAAGGAAAAAAAAATAAAACTCAAAATGAGTCAAAACGTTTGACTGAAATTTATGGATCCATTGATGCCCCAACATTTCAGACCTCTTTGAAATTTCAAACTGAGAGTGTGGGTCCCACCAGAACACGGATTGTGAAGGGTTTAGATCCATAATCAAGGGGTTAAACATGTTTAGCCGAAGATATATGTAAAACACTTATCTACTCACCCTTTCGTGTGTTAGGATTGGGTATCCAGATCAAAAAGCGAACTTGGATCAGATATCTAATCCTAATAAGTGATATTAGGGTCATATTTCTAAACTAATACATGTGAACTCAAGGATCCCCAGTCGAACGGGATAGCAGACTGCATTTTATTCCATGAAAAATCTCGTTTGAAGAGAGATTGTTAGGGTAATGAACGAACCCAACATAATTATAGTAGTGCTGACTACGTAAATTTTATCTAAGCATGCATAGCATGAATAAAATTAAATATTTGAGCCCTTCACCACCTTCCTGGGGAATTGCAAGTCGGATTGGCGCCTTCTGGTCCACTACACTGTCATTCATACTCTCCTTAGCTCTATGAATCGGGACTATGGTTCGATTCAGAATACTTTAAAGAATTTACTCATTGTCGCTGAGAATGCTTTCTCCCGGATTACTCACTCAACCAATTCTTTCATTCCACGTGGAATTTTGAATGGTGTCTAGAATGTTTTTGTTCTAATCAGGCTTCTGCCTTGCCATATTTTGGGCCTGGCTTCTTTTTTGGGTTCATCTTAGACCCATTTTGACTTATCTTTTGCATGGCTCAGGACTGTAGGCTACACTGTACATTTTGAGCCTTTCCCCTTTTTTAATGAAATTACTAACCAACATTAATAAATAAATAATTAAATATTTGATAATAATGATGACAGGATGATCTATATTGCAGGCTCTGCCTTTCACGGCCGATTGGCTGATGCTTACTTAGGAAGGAAGAAAACAGTGCTTCTCTCGTGCCTTCTAACTTCCATCACTGCCTTCCTAACATCTCTCTCCCCCAATGTGTGGATTTACGCCCTCCTCCGCTTTGCAAATGGGTTTGCTCGATCCGGCATCGGAATTTGCTGCCTCGTCCTCTCAACGGAGACGGTTGGCCGGAAATGGCGCGGCCAAGTGGGCCAATATGGTTTCTTCTTCTTTACGGCAGGTTTCCTGTCTCTCCCTCTAATAGCCTACCCAAACAAAACCTCGTGGAGAAACATATACAGAGTCATTTCACTCCTCCCACTACTATACTCCTGCATAATTCTCCCTTTTGTCTCTGAATCTCCGAGATGGCTTTCGGTCCGAGGAAGAACAGAGGAAGCAATGCAAGTCTTGAGCAAGTTGGCAAATCTCAATGGTAAAAAAATACCAATGAATGTAACCATCTTATCCAATGCTAAAATGAATGAACTCAATTTGACTGAGAGCTTATGGTCAGTAAGGTGGGCCACAAAAAGAATGGTTGTGATCATGATTGCGGGTTTCGGAATCGGGTTTGTTTACTATGGAGTTCAGCTCAATGTAGAGAATTTGAACTTCAATCTCTACTTCACAGTGGCACTAAATGCTCTCTTGGAAATTCCAGCTGTCTTCTTTGGTAGTGTCCTGTTAGGCTTCATGGAACGTCGAATTCTCTTCTCTGTATCTGCGTACATCACCGGCATTTCGTGCATTCTTTGCATCATTTTCTCCGGCAAGAACACGGGTAGAAAAGAAAGCACCGAATCAAGAGGTAGCTGGGCTCAATTGACTGCAGAAGCAGTTGGATTTATGGCAGCTTCGACGGCTTTCGATGTTCTTTACATCTACTGTGTGGAGCTATTTCCTACTAATGTTAGGAACTTCTCTGTTTCGATGTTGCGGCAAGCACTGATGTTGGGGGCGGCGATCGCACCAGTTTTGGTCGTGTTGGGCCGATTGAGTCCTTCAATTTCGTTTCTGATCTTTGGTTGCTTTGCCTTATTTAGTGGGATTGTAACATTTTGGCTGCCTGAAACCAGGAATGCTCCTCTGTATGAGACACTCGAGCAGCAAGAGAAAGAGGAGAAGCAAAATTTGGTTTCTGACCCAGAAATTGAATTGGCAAAGTAGTGAAAATAATGTGTTTCTTTTCTCCCAATTGATTGATGTTAAAATCTTGAAATGGGCAATATTCACCTGTAAAACAAAAAAAATATGTCTGTAAATTTGAAATGTGATTAAGTTACTGCAATTCAACATGTTCAAGACCAGAGAGTGTGGTTGTATGAAATGGGGAAAAGACAGTAAATGATGTAGGATAGGTAAATAAATTGGTGATATATGAGACCTTTTTAACCTTTCGAAAAATTTCAGCCAATATTTTGACAATTTTGATCCATCTTGGACCAAATTTTTAAATATTAGACTTCTCAATATTTTTGTTTTCCATTTTATGCCATCTTCAAGAATCGTCTTAGGTTCGAGTCTCGTAGCCATTCGATGCTCACGAGTACATTTTTACCCAAATTATTACATATTTTTTACAAAATGTTTAATTGAATAAAATTTGATTGTTATATTTTTTTACTTAAATTCTGACTTTCGGATCAAACATCAAACTTTCTTAAACTAAGGTCATCTAACCTAAATGTAATTTGGGTTTCAGATTTTGAACCTAAACAGGCTGAGCTTGAGTAAACCCAAGCCAATTTTTTTTTTTTTTATCGTGCGAGCTTGGTAGGGCTGCAACTCGGATTGGGCTTTGGCCCGACTTGCATGACCCAACCCATGAAATCATGTGGGTCTGGTCGAGAATTTTGGATTAGTGGGTCTGGTTGGGTTGAGAAGGTGAAAACCCGCATGAAATTTAGGTCGGGTCGTGTTGAAGATTTTATAAGTTATTCTGACCCGATCCGACCAGGCTAAAATTAGATTAAAATTGGTTCAAAATGAGGGTCGGATCAGGTCGGGTTGTGAAGTTCGGGTTGAGAATTCGGGTCGAATTCCAAATATATCAACTCGGGTCAAGTTGAGTTTTAAGGAACTCGACTCGCTCAACCTGAGTCGCAGCCCATGAGCTTGGGTAAGGCCGGCAGCCCCTGTCCAAATTACAATCTTAATTACAAAATAAGATTGTACTATTGATAATCAAGATTACAAAATTAAGTGTATAGAAGTGAAAATGCAATATTACCGATCAATCAATTAGAAAGAAGCAGATATAAGCTTTGGCAAATGATAATAAATATGATTTTTGTAAAACTAAGGTATTCAAACGTCTTATCTGATTACTTAATCTTTGAGACATGTGCAAATCTCTTAATCTACATACATCGTATACAAATAATAAATATTTTTTATATTAAAGGGGACTTTCAAGAATAAATATCGCCAAAAGAATAATTTCAAAATTTACACTCTGGGGTTTTTTAATTTGAAAAAGAATTTAAAAGGATTAATCTAAGTTTTGCATTTTTTTAAGCAGATGAACTTGTATTCTAATTTTGATAAGTTGGACAGATTGCAGATAGACTCAAACTTTTATATATTTTATTGGGCCGTTGACAGCTCGGCCCAAGCCTGACACGTTTATATATAAGTGTCCCAATGGTCTCTTGCATGGATGGATGGATAAGTTTAGCTAATGTGTGGCAGAAAATAAGATTGATATTTTATATTTAAGTGATTAAATTATTAGAATGATCTGATCCACTCCACTCTCCAATTCATCACATTAATCAAAGTGCCACGTTTTTCCTTTTTCTTTTTGGAGATGAGGTTCTCTTTTGGAATATGTGTAAGGATCATATCAACAATCTCAATCACAATTAGATGATTTCATTTTATACAATAAAAATCCACAATCCACATGTTATATTATTGTCCTTTTCTCTCATTTTCATAGACGAGGGGCAGGTAATTAGATAATGGAATTAATTATGAAGTGGGAGATTGCGTGTTTAAATTTTTATGGTATAATCTTGTTTATGGGGGTTTTAGGGATTGAGTTTTTCTACATGTAAATTTGAAAAAAAGAAATTATATAGATAGTTTTGTAATACCTCCACCTACTTCAAAGAAAATTTCACATCGATAGTGAGGTGGGTGGGTTGGGTGTTAATACGAGGGAATCCCTCATCTCCCATGTGTGAGGTATTTTGGACCTTGCCATATGGGCTAGGGCCCAAATCGAAACCGTGAGAGCATGGTGGGCTCAAGGTGGATAATATCATACTGAAAAGTTGGGATAGAGTCGTTACAAGTTTAGATTGTCTAAATTTTTAAGATTAAATTAGATATTTTAAATTTAATTTTTCTTCAGTTTATTTGATATACGATATTTGAATGTGGTTTCATGTATTCGTGAGATTATTCTCACCTTCAATATAAATAGAGATAATCATGTGGTAAAAAAAGATATCCAATCTTTTAATATATATTTGACCTTAATATTCAAATAATTTAATATATAATCTTTTAATATATATTTTTTTATGATTAAAATGTTCAGGTCTAAATTTACAAGGAATGATTTTTTTTATAGTGGAGTGAAAATCAAAATCAAAACTTCTTCTTAATAAAACGGATTTTTGACGATTACTTTAACTCGTTAGGATTTGTTCATGAATTATAGAAGACTGATGTATTTATAGATGAATGTTGTGATATGTAAAATATCAAAATCATGGGCATGTTTTTAACAGTCGATAATTTAATCTATGATCATGAAATATACAGTAAAAATCAAATATAGTAGCTAGAGTAAAAGATTGAAATTCCTTCATGGACGATCTCCATCTATGGTGGGCCTCATCTTATCATGTGCACAATTACCATGGGAATGTGGTAAGAAGCTCAAAACTCTGAAAAACCCAAAGGAGAAGACACAAATTTTTAAGACAAAACTAAATAAAAAATGTGATAGGATGGTGTGAAGGATATGCATGAATTCTCTCAGAAGAGATGAAGCCTTATCCATTTCCTCTTTTCCCCTGTTCCCAAGTCCGTCTAAAAACCAGAGAAAACATGGATAATTCCGAATCTGCAAATAAATGAGAGAGAGAGAGAATTGGGCTATAAATAGAGAGTGGTATCTTCAACTCAAAGTTCCATCTGTCGAGGGTTTGAAGTTTGAATGAGTGATCACTTAATAGAGAATGGATGCTTCAATCAACCCACAAAATAAGCATGGGATCATGGTTGAACAAGACTATGTATGCTGCTCGGATTCTTCCTCATCGGATATTTCTGTTACTTCCCTCACATCATCATCATCAGATCTCACTGAAGATGCATCTTCGCCTGGCCTCCTCGTCGACATCCGATCAAAGGGCGAGTGGGCCTCTCTATCAGATGTCATCTCTTGTGGAACAACTTCCCT
Organism: Chimonanthus salicifolius; assembly: GCA_013350335.1. NCBI lineage: Eukaryota > Viridiplantae > Streptophyta > Magnoliopsida > Laurales > Calycanthaceae > Chimonanthus > Chimonanthus salicifolius. Next base: position 1,650,266 of record CM023538.1, read on the forward strand.
TCAAGTAAATTTTGACCAAGCTTCCAACCCAAAAAAACTAGTCTGATCGACGGAGTGATTCAGTCTCATAAAAGTCTTTAATTTCATCCCTCACAACTAATGTGAGATTCTCGTTCGCACCCATCAATCTCTTTTGGAATGAGATTATCCGGTGGATAGACCAATCATTCCGTTTGACTAAGAAATTTCAGAGTCCACAGCTATCATTTGGGAATCTTTCTTTTACTCAACCCAAAAAAATTAGCCTGACTGGTAGGTGGAGTAACATGTGGGCTGCTAGGGTGAGAGCAACATTAGAATGGATTACCTCTTAAGAAGTTTTTATGGTGCATCCCTTTATACTGAATTTGATGATTTTTTTTTTTTCTCTTTTGGACCTTAAACTTCTCTTATTAAATTTCTTTCTTTGTTTTTCTGAAAAAAATATTTTATTTTTTTCAAAGTTTACAATGCTCGAGTGAGAGCAAGACTAGGTATGAGTGCTGTCTTGGGAAGTTCTAGTGTTAATGAATTTAATGATAAGATGTTTTAATTTTTTTTTCTAGTGACACTTATTGGGCCTTTTTTTCTTTGATGGATAGGAGAGGTCTTTCAAAGCACTACCAAGGAAAATCTCAATCATTTTCATGTCTGTTGAATGTGAGAAGCTTAGAGGATCTTCCCAAACCAGAGAACCCATACAAGAAGAAGTTGAAATCATGTAAGAGCTATGGAGGGGACTTAGACATGCAGAGATCAAAGACCATCACAAAGAAGGCTGCAACAAGTTCTTGTTCTTCTCTCAATGCAAAGAAGAGTGGCCTCTTAAGCAACAGGCCTCCCATCTCTTCACATATAACTAGTAGTTAATGGAAATGCAACCAAACCCCTTTGTTTGTATAAAAGGATATCAAGTCTCTCATAGCTTGATTTGTGGTAATAGATTAGGTTCAAATGCTCTCAAACACTGGAATCAATATCATGCAAAAACAATTTCCATCCATCCAATTTGAGACTTATGATGACATGATCATGATTAGAAAAAATATCATTTGATTTTGTTAATGATCAAAGTATCTATGTTTTTTAGAGTATTCGATTAATCTTCAGAACATATGTAAGTCTCTCTACCCATACATAACATAACAAATAGTTTTACAAAAAGTGACTCTTTGAAATGGAAATTAATCCGATGATGTTTTCTTACAACGACCTCTAAACCTCTTTTGATTATGGATTGACCCATTTCCACGGGTCTCTATACGGCGTTGAATCTTCCTTAAGAGCCTATTAGAATTTAATCCATCTAATCTAGAGTAGAATTTAAACAAGAATTTTTTTGGATGTTGATCATGATTGTCAATGTAAAATGTGACTACTTTTTAAAAGCAAGTTTAATGGCTATATTTCTTTGTGACGTCTTAACGTGATTAATATAAAAAATGTTCACCTATTTTACAATGTATGATTATTTATTACAAAACGAATCAATTTTCTTTTTTAAAAGAAGTGGACATCAATAGCCTTTTCTTAGTTTCTGTCTAAACTCTAAAGCGCTCAATAAATTAAAATCATCTAATAGAAGATACTTATGGGTTTTTAACTTTGATTTATATCAATTTTAATGTTTTTTTTATCAAAAATATAGTGATATTGTATCTCCATTATCAATATCTCATATGGTTTTGTCCCCTCAGAAATTCATCATCATTCTATTTAGCCAGCTCCATATTTAAATGTGTGAGTAATTAGATTACTTTTAACATTGTTTGATGCCTTCTATATTCAACTTTATACCCTCCCCATTCTACAAAATTAGAGAGCTTTGGACCTTGCTTCAATAAAAATTTATCAAAAACAACCATTTCAATAAAGATTGAAAGTAATGTGATGTATAAGAATGAAGAACGATCCATTGTTATCTCATCTTAATGCTAAGGGTGAATTCAAATAGTATTTTTAAGATACATATATATTTAAATTTTGTGAAATTATTAAATCCACTGTTAAATAAATTAAATGAGAGGGGTATGATAAACTTTTTAAATTTCTTATGAAAATGATTTAGATTTTTAGGAGGTGGACCTTGCATATCTCTAATAATGTTAAAATGATATTGTAAAATCATTTGTTAATAAAGTTTATTACTTCCTTAAAATTCTCAGGTTGGTTGGAATTAATGTTTAGTGAAACAGGATAAAATTCCAAAATTCAAGAAATCATAAATCTCATAAAGGCTTAGGTCTAAATCAGTTATCTTAGTTCATAGAGAGATTTCTTCAAGAAGCTTCAAATCTTATAAAGAGAACAAATGCAGAAATATTTGGGAAATAAAAGGATGGAAATCTAATTTCATTTACAAAACAAAAATTACATATCAAATTAGGGTATCAATTATCCATATTTTATTTATTTAGAGTAGGGTTTTTAGTTTTACCTTTCTATTTGACTATCATACACTATCTTCTAATAAGTGAATCTATCAAGTTGATGCGGGCTTGTATTTTTAGGAACTCAATATGGGAAATTCTTATTGGCATCAGATTCCGCTTCAAATTAAGATATGACCAAGGTTTTAAACATTAAGTAATTTAATTTTTAAGGGCCAATTCGATGGTCAAAATCTATTTTATTTATGTGAAATTTTAATATTAAATTCCCCTCAACACAAAAAAGGACTATTTCTATCTAGCATCGGTGGATTAGAAAGTTTTTACATGTCTTAAAAATTAGTTAGATGAGGCAATCGAATACATTGGTTTTAAAAAATAACAAGTTAATTTTTAGATGATGTATTTCAATAAAAAATAGATTAATTAAATTTCAAAAATATAATTTATAAAAATTTAAAAACCAACAGTGAAAATGAAGTTATTTTGAATGGTCAGATTAACTCAAGATACAGCCCCCATTTGAGCTTGTTATTCATCAATGACATCCCACGAGGCTTATCAAATCGAATGCAATCGGTATCATACCAGCAGAATGCATTCATAATTCAAATTTATAATTATTTTAGCTTTAAATTTAAGTTTTAAATAACAAAATACAGTTTTAAAAATGAATTAAGTTTAAATTAACTAAGATTTAGTCTCCTTTCGTTTCTATGGATTATTATACAATTTAAATTGATTCCAATGATTTTCATCTGATTTTATATAAGATTTGATTTATCGCTTTGACTATTTTGATTATTCAATATTTCACTTTTCTTATTGAATTATGAGTTATACTGATCCTGATCTAGAGCTCACACTTCAGAATTTCAGAGTTGTTCTTCCCAAATTTAAACCCTAGAAAACCTCAGACTTCATACCCCCAAACCCCTCCATAAGTCCATGATCCTTCACTCCAGCATCTGATTCTCGGTATATCAGAAGTAGGGTTTTGGGTCTTCCCTTTTTCAAGCAGAAGGAAGAAGAAGAAGGAGAAGGATTGAAGAAATGCAGCAACAGCCGCATTCCAATTCTCTTAACCACGCACCGAAACGAAAGCGATCGGAAGACCCTCCAAATTCCCCGCCTCAATCTAACGGATTCGATCCCTCCCTTCTCGAAGCCCTCGAGAAATCCCAAAATGCCGTCGACGTTCTCGACGTCCGCACCGTCAAGAAGCTCGTCCTCTCCTTCGAGCGCCGCCTCCGTGACAACCTCGAAGCCCGAATGAAGTACCCCGACAACCCCGACAAATTCGCCGAGTCTGAAATTGAGCTCCACGAAGAACTCCAGAAGCTCAAGATCCTTGCTGGCGGGCCCGACCTTTATCCGGACCTTGTCAATCTCAATACCATCCCCTCCATTGTTGGCCTCCTTGCCCATGACAATTCTGACATTGCCCTTGATGTCGTCTCCCTCCTTGTTGACCTCACAGATGAGGATGTCCTTGACGACAATGATGAGCCTGCTCGCATCCTTGTTGATTCCCTCGTTGAGAATAATGCCCTTGAACTCCTTGTCCAGAACCTCGCTCGCCTCTCTGATGCAGACCAAGATGAGTCTGCCGCCATTTACAACACTCTTGCGACAATAGAAAATATGATTGAAGTCAAGCCTGCAGTTGCCGAGCTAGTCTGTGAGCGTACCAAGTTACTCCGATGGCTCCTTGGAAAGATTAAAGTCCGCGAATTTGATAGCAATAAGCAGTACGCATCAGAAATCTTGGCCATTATGCTGCAGAATAGTCCTGCCAATCAGAAGAGGCTGGGGCAGATGAATGGTGTGGATATTGTTCTGCAGGCAGTTGCAATGTACAAGTCGAGGGATCCAAGGAGCTCTGATGAGGAGGAGATGGTCGAGAATTTGTTTGATTGTCTTTGCTCTCTGTTGATGCTGATGGAGAACAAGGAGCGGTTTGTGAAGGCAGAAGGGGTGGAGTTGATGATTATTATCATGAAGCAGAAGAAGTCAGCATATGGGTCTGCAATTCGGGCACTGGATTTTGCAATGACCAAGTACCCTTCAGCATGCGAGCGGTTTGTGGATGTTCTGGGATTGAAGACTGCATTTGCTGCTTTCATGGGTAAGGCAAGTTCTCGTCATCAACTCATTTTCAATTTATTATGATTGTTTGGATTATCCGAGGTGTGAAACCAAAATAAGTTGCAGTTTTGTTGTATGTTATTAGTGTTGGGGCTGCGAACGTGTCTCACATTAGAAGTGTAGAGGGAGATGTAGGGATTTTTAAAGGACTTGGGTCATTCCACCTATTAGGCTGCTGGTAACAATTAGGTTATAGTTTCATTTGCATTTGTCTTAATGTTTTAATGTGAGAATTGATGATGCAGATTCCTCTAAGTAAGAAGAACAAGGAGAGATACCAAGAGGAGTTAGAAGAGCGTATAATTTCTCTTATCGCATCATTGTTTGGTAAGGAGGCAATTGAATTCTGAACCGGCAGATTTGGTGTCATTCTATTATGAATTTTATGTATGAGTTTGAGACACCTTATTTTGTTGGGGAAATATGAGTTGAGACACTTGATTTCCAATCTATGTATGTATCTTCTTCTTTAGCAGCTGAGTTTGTCAAACTGTTACAATTTTTGTTGTTTGCCCTCAATTTTCAGACACATGTGCAAGTGTTGGTTGTAGGGTTTATCATTTGATTGTCGAAGAAGCTTCATCATAAGATATATATTTCTTTGTAGCCTAAGCTTTGAAGGAACCAAGATCTGCAATGTAAACCCCCTAAATTTGCATCAGTTCTAGGGTTTAAGGTTACTAACTTCAAGCAGGCAGTAAATGAGAATAATAAGGGGATAAGAAACTCATATGGATTTGACAAAATCACCAAGGAATCACTCCCAAGACACAAAACAAGAAGAATTCCAACACCCCAACTACACAAACCTTCTCTCTCTTCAAATGGTAACATGGCTCGAGCAAATTTGGTGTTTCTCTCTCATAATTGGATTTGGCAATTTGTATCTTGTGTTTTGGCCTCACTGTTGGCCTCTCTTGGTGGCGGTTGCCGTACCTGTTTTTGCTGTTTTTTGTTCTTATATGGTTTTTTTTTCTTGTATTTGCACCTCTAGTGCCTCTTTATCTATTAACATATGAACCATTTCAACTTTAATTGGATTTGGCATTTTTACCCCTATGGGCTGACTGCATATCTTCTCCAATACCATTTATCTTTTCTATTTGGGGTTGGCACTCGTAATTTGATTTGGCAATTTTTATCAGGACTTGAATCTCCAATGTTGTGGTTGCGAAAATGAACACTTGGTAACTGTGCTACATGCTCTTTTCTTTATAGCTGAATAGGAATCTACCCTAGTGTAGGACCCATAGCTGTGTCCTGCCTACTGATCAATAGGAACCCTTATTTTCTAGTAAACTGTTCTAAACTTTAAACCTAGCCTGGTCTTATGGGTCCCATTTTGAACATGCACCTAGTTCACATGATTCCGTACCGATCAAAATCACCATTGTGACATCAATGGTTGGGGCTCACCTTCTAACATGGCATGTTAGGAAAAAGGGGAATTTAAGCCTGACATTGTACTAGTTCCTCTCTCTCCCCCTCTACATGTTTCTGCATGCATGGTGAATATTTTCACCCCTGCATGCATGGTAAATATTTTCACCTCCACAAACAAATTTTAAAGGCAAAGCTGCAAACCACGAGTGTCATATCTAGTGAACCAAGGAATGTGGACCATGTGAAGTGAACCCAATGTGGGGACTGGTGACCAGCTGAAATTCGTATGAGAAATGTGAAGCAAATGTTTGAGCAAGCTTAACCAGCAAACAAACCATATCTGGTGATTCCAGCTAAACCTAACTGCAAAATGCCATAGTTGACATATGCCAAATATGAGTTTCTGCACTTACAACTTAAAGCAAGACTTTCTTACTTGAATTTCCATTCCTTTCTGCTCCTCATCTTGCTATTTTCTTCATAACGTGATCTATTTAGTTGCCAACTGTTGATTCTGCACATAGATTTTCAACATTCTGTTTATGCTTTCAATTATGATATAGTTGGACTAAACTTTTGGTAGCATGTGGCATTTATTTTAAGGTGGCATTTTGAGAGGTTCAAGGAGGGAGAGATTGTTAAGTAAATTTGTTGAAAATGAATGCGAGAAGATAGATAGACTTATGGAACTTTATATGAGGTAAAAGTCGGAATTTTTGGAATTCATGTTGTCTGCTTAATGCTAATGCCACCTTTAAAAATAATCTTGCCTTAATAGAATTGCACCGATTGACATACATTTAACTTCAATTTTTTTTGCAGATATTCTGATAGGGTTAAAGCAGAGACTGAAAGGCTAAGTCAACTAGAACTTGATGACTTAGAGGTGATTATTCTTTTGTTAACAATTTTATGTACCAACATGATTTGTCTTGAATGTCAAACTTTGTTGGAAATTCATCATCATTGTCATTATGTACTTTCAACAGATGGATGACGATGAGCGCTACAACCGGAAATTAGAGTCAGGACTTTACACCCTACAAGTAAGAATCTCCCTACAACATTCTTGAGCCTTCCTTCTCCACTGCTCTGTTTCACAGAAATGCAAACCAATTCTAGTTACTATACTGACCAAACTCCCTTTTAACTGTCCATTGCAGTTGATTGCAATTATCCTTGGCCATCTTTGGTCCTCTGAGTAAGTAATTAGTTTCACATTCTCTCCATGGAAACGGGGGGATTCAGAGATAACTAGTGTATGGTGCTAATTAGGGCATGTAACTCTATGCAGGCACCGCCGAATGAGAGAAAGAATTGAGCTACTTCTCAGACAGCAAAAATTGACAAAGAATGATGTTAAGGATATCCTTCAGGTATTTGAAATGGTCTGCAAATGAAGCTTGGAACTTTCATAGATTAGCGTGACACTGTGCTGAATAGATTGTGTGTTCTTTTACAATTTACTGCATTGTATTTTGTGCAGGTGCACATGGGCTGTGGTAAGACTGGGCCGTAGTGAGTTCATCACAATTTTACTGGCTTACCCTAGCCCATCCTGCACTTGGCACAGGCTGAAACCATTGAGCCTGGCCCAAGCCCTTGGGATTTTGCTCAATATTATACCCACATTTTAGAAGAGCCCTCTACACCACATTTACCATAAAGGGAGAGAGAACTAGGAGAAGACGTATATGTCAAACCAAACAACTTGAGAAAATGCTCGATATTTTACAAGTGAAGCCACATCTAACAAAAACACTGTTTGGGTTTAACCTTGGACAATGATACTCCCACCAACAATGACGTGATGCCTGCTAAACAAATGATCCTGCATTTGAAACTTGTTCAAACCCTCAACCCAACAAAAGGAGGGCTCTCTAGGGTGGCTACCCACCTATAAATTGATACTGGATCCAAAGACAAATCAGTAATGCTATTCTTTGTTTCTACTGTTAATTTTCAGATTTCTATCCAATGATCCTGGACATAATCCTGGGCATGAGGGGAAAAATCAGAAGTTTTTCATTCATCCTTGATTTGTGAATTGGATTAGAATTTCCTCTATTCCATCCATTTGGAGTACGTCATTGTTGGGACAAATGACTGCTGATAATGATGATGATGATGGAAAATGCAATGACACATTTCACCTATGATCTAATGCTTTAAAGCTTAAGAATGCTAATCCACTGCAGTGTTGTATCAGTGCTACCACTGATAATACTGTTTCTCTTGAAAGCTAAAACAAATAAAATCCAGTGGAGGGAGAAGTTGAAAGGATGACATTAATCTACATATTAGAATGACATCAAAATCATGGCAGGAGGCCTGACATGGTTGACATGAATATGCTTTATGTGTGATGAGGATTTGCTTACATTCTAAATTATTCAGTGCCAGGACAAACAACTTTGCTCATGAATGAATGGTGGCTGTTGCCTGTTGTGAAGATGCAGTTTTTTGTTATGTAACATTTGTTTGAAAAACTTTCAAATATGATTATTTTTGTCTTAAATTATTCATCTAAAATTTTCCATTCCTTCTAAATAGCAAATGTTGCTGGATTTTATTGTAGGAGTATCACGATAACATTGGAGATGTGGATGGGCCAGAAGAAATGGATCGGGCACAAGCAAAAATCCAAAAGTTCATTGCAGCATTTTGATAAACAGATACTACGACATGCCGAAATGGAATTGTATTTTTGGAATTGAGTTCGATTGCATGTGGTAGAATAGAACACTATTATTAACCTTTCATATATTGAAGCCTGTGCTGCAGAAAGCATCAGGAAGAGTGAAGGAAAGATATTCAGTAAGGTAGTCCAGCCTCATGCTTTCTTGTAGTTTTTATACTGTCATCTATGAGCTATCCTTTTGCAGAGATTTAACATTTTTTTTTTCAAAATGCAACAAGGGTATGTATCATCTTATCTATCAGTGAAACATCTCAATTTTAGTCTCCTTAAAGGAAGGATGTTAGTGTTTGTGTCCTATGATTATCAGTGCAAAGTCTATTAAAAGGATATTTGGATTATCGGCACAAAAGTAACAAGTAGGAAAAAAATAAATGCTGGATATTGGCCTACTAAAGCATAAGAGGCGTCTCCTAACAGAAATTGAGGTGTTCCATTACGATTGAAGACATTATCTAACGTGGAAGTAAGTCACGTACAGTTTCTCTGTTAACCGTATGTATCGCCATAAATCACTTTATGTATTCTCGCTCTTTTTTTTTTTTTTTTCTCTTTTAAAAATAATATAGAAAAATAACAAAAATTGAAAGTTGAAATTTTAATACGTTACAATTTTTTTTTAAAATAACATAGGACTTCAAAACATCTCTAATTTTTTTATAAAAAAGAAAATCAATACGTAGAAATACTTAATATGAACTTTATATTCTCAAATACTCTTAGGTGACATGTATTTTATAATTCGAGTAACAATTTTTTTCTGTAAATTTTTTTGGTTTCATAAAAATATCAGTATATTAAAAAAATGGGCATACTTTAAAAACTCTATCAATAACATTAACAACTTTTCATTAAATTGTAGAAACATATATATATATATATATATATTTTTTTTTTTTTTTGGTGACAAAACTCAAAAATAAAAAGTAACTTAAACAGCCCAACTTTTATCCATTTTTTTTGAAAAATTATACAGACAACCTACAAACTATATAAATAACATTATCATATTTCCATTCAATTACATAACCACGAGATATTGTTTCATTAAATTATTTTCATAAAATACTCAAATTTTTAAATGATCTTAAGAGAGAATTTGAAAAAATAATGGAAAGAATTCAAAATTATAAAAAATGATAAAATAACTCTAAAATTCAATAACTTACTTTTAAACCTCTTAAAATTAAAAAATATTGATGAAAATAATGCTAAAATAAGCCAAAATTGCTTTAAAAAAAAATCGTGTATCAATGTTTTGCATGTTGGCAGTTTGATAAATTGTGCATTGACAGCCAAAATTCCAATATATAGGCCAATAGGCAAGGTATGGACCCATACTAAAGCCTATGATTAACCAACTCGAAAATAGAAATATTTCACACCAAAATATGATTTTCATTCCCCTTTCCATCCAGGGAATTTACGCATTACCTTGTAAAAAACTTCGTTACAAAAGGATCTCTCACAGCATCTGAAAACAGTGGATGCAGGCCTCATATGCACTTCCAACGGGAAAACAATCTGATCCATCTTTCACTGATCGTGTCTCTTCCCCTACCGCTCCCAACCTCACCACCTTTGCCAACAACATTCACTCCAGAACGGAACCTCAGGTAGCACAGAAATCAAGGAAAAGGCTCAACTTGTGTACAAGGATATCCCCCGTGCCATAAAGAGGCTTGCTCTTGATGATCCAATCCTTATCTAGAATTCCTGCTTTTGCGTTCCTCTGCATCTCATCATGAAAAATAGAAACGATCTCATAAATGCATGACCTAAGAACATCAGCCATCACGTACGCCTTCGAATGCAAAGCACCACCTCTCTTTTTACCAACAAAATCTCTTCTTCCAGTGTTCGCAGTTGCCCACCGAATATTAGAGGGCCCCAACAGCTGTGAAGAGTGTGGATTTGTCTTCTTCCCCATACATGCTTCAACAGCGAGCAGACAAGATAGCAATGTTGAGACCACAGACGCATTGCAGCCGGTGAGTTGAGCGACTCCAAACCTATCCTCTCTACGGGAGCATGAAGTAAGTGCAGCAACAGTCCTGGCACACCATGCACATAACTGCATTGTATTCCATGATAATCATTAGTCTCTAAACAGGGTGGTTGAAGTAGCGCGTGAAGGAAATAAAGAATGATAGAAACATCAGTGACTCAAGCGACAACATCATATGGGAACAAAGGGAAAAAGGTCTACTTTTGGGTCCTGCATACAAAGGGAAGAGCTAATACAATAAAATGGTATTAAGAGACACTACACAAATGTTGGAACGGCAGCAAGTATGAATTAGCTGCTCCCAAATCCCAATCCCAAAAACATGCAATGCTCATGAATTCCAAATTAACATTCAGGACCATTGATGATATGTGCCCCACTGTAAATGGAGCCACAAAGGCCATCTACATGGAAGATCACACCCATTTGTGAAAGACAATTTTAAGCCACTGGTTGACTAGTTTTTTAAATGAGATGCTTCAAGAACAGTTCATTCCTGGCCTGCAAATCAATAGTTTGGATAATACTTCACGTGAATAATATGAAGAGCAGTAAACTGTATATTACAGTGGAGAATGATTCTACAATGCAGTCTACGATGCAGTCTGGTAGGAGTATTGATATTTTAGTTTGCTCTATGGTAAAAAATAATAATAATAATAAAATCAGTAACAAAACCTACTTTTACATGAATGCCTATTACACAAAACAACTAAAAAGCTTATATGATTTAGTTTTATCATGCTTTACACACTAGAATATAAACACACTTTTTTCTTTTTGAAGGATATATCAAAACATATCATCATCATTCAAAAAAAGATATATCAAAACATAAGTTACGCAACAGGCAACTATCGACCATCCACACAGTAACAAGCCCATCTCTATTTGGAATCAGCTTACCCAAGATTTTTCCCTTAAATAGTACTTGGCAGTGGCCCAGGAACCATACAACATTAAGTGGTAGAAGAAAACAAATTTCCAAGTACACGATACTCGGGGAGAGTCAATGCCAAAAATTGGATGATAAAATTCATTTTTTAGGTATCACACTAGCACTTGCATTGCACCATGCCTTGGATAATACATGGACTGAACGGGCCAGGAAATTAAAATTGGTACCCTGTGCAGGCCCAACACAACCTAAAAACTACTTTAGACCTAAAAGCAACAAACAGTTGAATGGTCAAAGTATCAAACCATGGAAAACAGCGATCAAACCTTTTCCATTTACAATAAAATAAAATAAAAACATTGTGCAAGATCCTCTTTGGAAACTTAATGAGGATTTGGGAGTGATTTCTCCGAGCATAGATCATGTTTCACTTTTTCATTAGAAAATTTTGGATAATCCATCAAAGTTTTGGATGTTCACATTCCCTACTGTATGTCATAATACCACAGTTAGATGCATGTTAGCATTTAAGTGCTGTTTTATCTTGACAATGCATATTATGACATAGTTATTTTATTTTTAAGTAAAATTATTTATTTTCATCATTACTATCTGAAGGTTAAAATAAAGTTTGAACCAATGGTTGAACCACACTGAACCAAAACATTCTTATGACGGTTGAAACACAGGTTCAGTACTTCAGTTCTCAAGATATTGCTCCCAGTCAGATCATCTTCTTAAAATCATGCTTTAAAGGCATGATGGAAACTCCTTTTTTTTTTTGCCCTTTTGTTTGAAAGCTAAGCATAATGGAAACTTGATTATGTTCATCATTATGACGTAAAGGTTGAGGGTTCAAGTCATGACATTGTCTGAAAACATAAAAAAGGCATGATGCAAACATGATCTCTGTTCTACTCCTGTACTAGAGAAATTTACTTGAACTGATTATTTAGATCCTTCAGGAGAAGTATATAGTTGCATTACCTGGCTGGGCTAGCATCTTAACAAGGTTTTTTTTTTACCTGAAGCAATCAGTAGCTTCAGAAAGATAAAGCACTTACAGTCATCCAATGATGTCAATTTAAAAGTAGACACATAATAAAGACGTTTTAAGTGATTAATAAGCATAAATATATAAAAAATGAAAGGATTTATTTTTCAAACTGTGGAGTATCATATAACAACTTTCTTAGTATAAATTGTTTGGACTAGAGAAATGGAAAAAAAAATGTGTAAAGCACCTGGAAGTCATTGAATGCTTTATGGAGTTTTGAGTCAACATGAATATCAGTTGGTGCAGCTAACTGCTGCGAAAACAAATCTGGCTTGTCTGCAGAACTCCCCTCCAAACCTTCACAAAGCTTTGATGTAAGCTGCTCCAGAGGCCTCAAGCATACAGAGATAACTTGTCTATATGTCTCCCCAGTTTCTTCAAAGAACGCAGCTCGACGCCAGGCATCAACATTACTCTCAGAAACCATACATAGATCAAGATAAGCAAGATATTGGAAAAGGGACCGCGGTGTGCTCTGCTCAAGGGCTGCAAGGAGATGCTCACTTGGATTTGTTTCTGCAGCAGCCGATCCTTGTGGCGGTGCAAAAATGATCCTCCTTGTATGTAGCACCTGCAACAAATATGCTTTCACAAATCATATGGAAGCAGTAGATGCTTTCTACCGAAGAGGTCCAACCAACGATGACCAGAATCTCACTGATGAAAAGAAGAAAATAGGTATAATACACACGAAAAAGCATCTGAACAAAATCCAATGAGTAGAAAGTGTCCATAAAATTTCTAATTTTTGCAAATTCAAAAACAAATAAACAGAAGTTTCTCTTTAAATAGGGAGCAGTGCTACTGTGAGCACCAAAAAGCATTTCCTGAGGCCAAAATAAAATTCAATAATTATTCAGAAGAACTAGAATATAAATGCTGAGAAAGCCAACCTGAAGCAAGTGATGACTGAATTCCCAGCAGAAAGAAACAACAGAAGTTCCAAGGTAAAAGGTAAACTCCCGAATGATGAATAACTTGACTGTACTCTTCGTCTTGTACTCATCTGGCAGAAATACCATGAGCACAGTTGAAAATACATAAGCTAAACTTGATAGCTTTAAAGCTTCTCTGAGGGATGAAGGAATTGCCATCTTCAAACTGAAGAAAAGGGGGCGCTGCAAATATCATCAGTTAAAAGCCATTAAAAATGAATGGTGCATAACTTGGGGAGATGCGCTGCAACAGATCTCAGTATCTCATTAAATACCTGCAGGTTCTACTATTTATTATAAGAGCTAGCATAAGTAGATTGCACAGTACTCTATGAGAACAAACTTTGATCAGTTAAGAAATGAAGACAAGTAGTATAATCAATTCATAGCATTGTTTACAACATTGGTCATTGTAGACACAAATTTCAGCATTTGAATGATTCACAAGTTCCCATCTTCATCTTTGGAAACTGATTAGCAACCTTTTGCACCCCTTTCATGAGTTGCAAACTTTGAGCAGAAATTACAATTTGAAAGATCGCAGGAATTTAAAGAAACTAGAAAATTACATCAATGTAAGAGTTCAAGCTTCAAGTTCATGTAGGTGCAACTTAGTGCATGAATCTTCTAGCAGGGTCCAATTAGCTTCGTTTACTTCTATAAATTCATTTGTTCTTAAATTCTCCCATGGGGTTAGACTGACTTGTTCCACTTGTTGGAGTCTGTAAATGAATCCTCCACCGCAGTCTAAAGACACTCCTCTTGTTAGAGGTCCAAATGAATTCTCTAGCAGGGTCAAATGCTTATGTCAATAAGCATTTTCCCTTCTACTTGAACCATTAGTGGAGTCCCAATAACATGTTGCAATCATAGGACATGAATGATGGTCTGATGTCAATTGCAACTAAAACTGAATTTACAAAATGGACCAAGAAATCAGCATTTCCAGATAATCCAAAGTAGACTGACGTCTTTCATGTTGGGTGAACCTGAAATTGATTTTTTTTTTTTTTTTCTTGTATTCATAATACTTCTAAACAGTAGCAAAATGAAAAGCACATAAAACCAAAAAAGAAAAAAATTTAAAAGTCAAGGGAAGAACCTGAATGATCGGGAACGTCAAAACCCATCGCTCCCTATAGATGTAATGCATTCCATAAACAACCCCGAATGCAAGCCCTCTCAATCCCAATTCGAGCAACCTCGCTGCATCAAATGGAACAGACGGACCACAAACGGCAAACACTGAAAAGAATCCTGAAAAACCACATAGGATTATAAACAGGAGGAATCCCAGCGATGTTCGGGCGCGGCGACGAAAGTCAGCAACGGAGGGGTCGGAAGGACCACCGACGATAATTGATTTGATAAAAACGGAAAAGAAACCGAGGGTGAGCTGCGCCGGGGTGGCGGAGGGGTGGGAGTGAGGGGAGGAGAGGAAGAAGATGGAGAAGGAGAATAGGAAGAGAGAGAGAAGGAAGGAGAGAAAGGAGAAGAAGGAGAAGAGAGAGAATAAATTGGAGCTGGTGAGGGGAGAGAGGATTAGGGTTTTGTACAAGAAGAGGGAGGAAGTAGAGATGATGGATTGCCAGATTAGAAACCCTAGCCAACGTTTCTTCACGATCTCTTCTGGAGACATCATCTTTTTCCTTTAACAGTCGTGTTCTCCAGCAAGACGAATTCTTTTAGGGCTTCTCCAGCTAGAGAGATGCAGAATTGCAGATTGCAGAGACGGAGTGTGGAGAGGGTTTTGATGGGTTTACACTCGTAGAGGAGGATAAATTTGGGAGGAGAGGCGGGACAGAAATGTGGATGAAAATTGAAATTATATGATTTTTTTTTCCTTTTATTAATTTCATTTATTTTTTATATAAATTAATTTGATATAAATTTTATAAAATAAAATTAGAATAAATGATTTTCATTAGATGAAAAGAGTCGCTCATGACTACAAGGAGAATTCATTTGATTAAAAAAAAAAGAGACAACTCTTTCTTCTTACCACTTTTGATATTAATTTAATTAATATAAATATATTAAAATAAAAGTAGAGTAAATAATTTCCAAAGTGAGAAATAGATAAAAAGGGTAAGTTAAAATTTTTAAATGTTTTTTTTTTTTTTTAAATTTCTATCATGTGAATGATGGTATTGTATTAAGAGAGAAAAAAAAGGCATCTCGATCAAGATACTTGGTCTTAAATGTGAAGTACAAGAGTTAAATATTTTAAATTAAAATATAAATATAACAATTTAATTTTAAACTCGATGTTTCAACTTAATCTTTAATACTCTCTCCGTCCTATTTTAGTTGTCTCATTTAAAATATTTGTATTTTTTAAAAAACTCACTGTATAAAGCTAGAAGAGAGGGAGTATAAATTTACTTAAATTCATCACTCATATATTTTAAAGAGAATTTAAAATTACACATATATTTAAGTGACGATAATCATTTGTCATATCTAAAAATGACCCATTAATAATATTGAGATATTGGTAAGAAAGAATGAGAGAAGAAGAAAGTAAATTGATGAAAAATCTAAAGACACAAAGATCCATTTGAGTCTTTATTTATTTTTCAAAATCCAAGTCATAAGGCCCACGGTCCTAATCTATGTTTGGGTCTGTTAATAGCAACAAAGCCCTAATTAAAATAGACTCAAGGCTCGACCAAACCTGTTATACCCTTAAATCCAAGACTTTTAATAATTCAAAGTATTGTGAAAATTTATACTAATTCAAAATATTAGTTTTTTTTTTTTTTATTTAGATTCAACTTTAATTTGTATCTCTACCTTTGAATTAAAGGTCATAAATAAAATATTTATTTAATAATTTAATTAATCTTAATAATTCAAATACGAGAGTAACAATGCATTGCATTTTAGAGTGTTTATTATTCTATGAACATCCATCTAATCAACTATTTTTCTTATTTCAGACTACCTAATCTTTTCAATCCAATATCTCCAAAACCAGGCAAGTAAATTATTCAATTTGAAAACTAAAACTTTATTGAGATGTACTAACGAAGCATGTCATCAAATAAATCCTAGATTATATATAATTAGATGTGATTTAAAGAGAGTTATATAGGGTAGTCATTTAGACACCTCACTTTTCTTTTAAGAGACACCTTATTTTAAATTTTTATGTGAAATTACCATTTTTCCCTTCAGTTTTGTGTGGAGGAATCATCTTTTTAAAAAAAATTGAAGGCTAAAATGGTAATTTTCATACAAAATTTTGAAATGGGGTATCTCTTAAAAGAAAAGTGAGGTATCTAAATAGCCATCCGTTATATAAGTAGTTTGTGTATGAAGTTTGAACTCCATATGATTATTCTATTCCTTGATTTAAACTTTTAAAAATCAATAATTTTATTTATCAACATTTAAAAATTAAAATTATAAGACTTAATTTATGAATTCACCTTAAAACTTTATATATTTCGTATTCATACAATCACCTTTCAAATGAATCAATCCATGCTTTAATCCATTTAATAGCTTCTCGTTAGTCTAACTCTTTGAAAAAAAATGATACTTAAACTATTCTATCCACTGTTGGACCACCAAATGAACCGTCCAGATCACTTAACCGATCATGCATCAAAAATAAAATCACTCAGGCCATCAATCTCAACTCCATTTGTAGGAATCGTCTCCAACTTTGAGTTCCAATTGTATATGACAAGTTTATTTAGCTGTCATGTTACGAGACAAAAGTCCCATATGGTCAAAAGCTTGGGATCACGGATTTAAATATCGATCTGATATATAGCATTGATACCTCAGCTGATACCGAGATTTGAACCCCAAGTTGAAATGGTATTGGGCTTAAAATGTGAGGGTGGCACTTCTCTCAATTGCTAGTTATTTTGGGATGAAAATCACTCTCGTAATAATTGGTACATGAGCAAACGAAGACACTCTTGTGCAGGATCACTAGGAATTGAGCTCGGGAGCCTGTCATGGGACACAAATCCTACATTGGCAGAAGCTTAGGATGGTCTTGTGCTTAAAATGTGAGGGATGACACCTCCCTCTAATTTTGTGATGGAAAATTGACTCCGTGTCACTGTGCTCATTTGAGTCCAAAATTTCTTATGTATTATTATCCTTAAATTTATAAATTATGTTAAATAAATTTTATATTCATACAAATATAAATTAAAAATATTAGATTTTATAAGGTGGGGATTAAATTTAGATTTTTAAGTACTAGACCTATGCTGAGTTGCTTACCCAAATTCTAAATCCAATAAACTCAACCCATCCTGGGTCAATCTGAATCCAAATTATTTTTCAGAGTTTTTCACGTGGGCTCTAATGAGGGAGGCCCGCCCAATTTTCATCCCCACGGCCCGACCCTCCAAAGTCCACAACGTCACTTGACTTTTCAACTTCCAAACAAGCACGTAAGAGGAAGAACTCAAGAATATCATGCCAGTGGCTCCCACTGCCCCTAGAGATACTCGGTGTGTGTGGTTAGGAAGACTTGTACATGGTCTAAAGATTAGTCAAGTGCTGTAATAGACCTTGACACCTTAGTCATATAAAAAAAAAAGTGATCGATTGATAAGGAATTACCGTTCTAACTCTGTTTTAGGTGAGATTTAAATGACAGTAAATCTGAAATTTTAGTGTAAATGAATGATATGTAAATACAATTTAAAGGAGGGAACAAATAAAGTTTGCATGACCTTTTGTATTGAAATGCTTGTTTACTTCCTTTTCCTGCCTTTCTTTGGGATGTAAACATGTATAATTAAATTGGTTACAAGGACAAAGCATCTGTGCAATTTGTTTGTAATTTGTCCAAGTTCCAATTGTGTCAAATACTGTTTGACAGATTCCTTTATTTGGCAATAAATACTTTTCAGTTGAAAAAGAAAGATAACCTAATTTGAACTAGCAAGTAAGGATCAAGTGCAGAATTTTTTAGCTTTATTGTCTGTTTATTTAATGCGTTTACTTTTATTTTTTAAAGGTAACCAAGACGTATATATTAAGTTGATAAAAGAATCTTACAAGTACAAGAAATTGGCCTAAGTGACTTAGACCGGCTAGAACAAATTATACAAAAAACCTTAACTTACCGTACAAACACTAAGCATACTGAAACATGTTTTTTTTTTTATTTTCAAACTCAAGTATATTAAGAAGTTCTGACAGATCTCTATGTTTCAGTGATTATATTTTCAAGCTTTTGCTTATTGTACACATTGGTGTTGGTAAGTCGTGCCTTGTATTAAGATTTGTGGTAAAGTTTCAACTTCAGATTATCATTTACTTCTTAGATGCCACTTAATATTACTTTTGTTTACTATTATTATGAGCCATGCTGCTATTATCTTAATTGATAGTGGACACAATCAATTTGTACTTCACAACTCAATAGTTATTTTGTTATGTTGTGCAGAACGAATCATATTGTGAGAATGTGAGGGTACCGGTACTGTGGGTGGTGATTATGTAAGTGTAATGATAACTCTGTCTTTCAAACTCAGCAAAGTTCTTTGTAACCAGATCTAACCTCACCTCTTGTAGAAAAGCCGGACTATGGAGCATGATGGGAAGATCATCAAACTTCAGATAGTGAGTAATTCATATACTTGACGTGAAAAGATATATCTGGTTTGAATATTAGATGGCTAAAGCTGATGGTTGAAACCCACTTTGTATCAGTTTGATACTGCTGGTCAAGAACGTTTCCGGACATTGACAAGCAGTTACTACCGAGGTGTAGATGGAATCATTGTCAGTATATACCACTTTAGCCTTTCTTTGGTGATCATGTCTCTGGACCAATATAATTGGGTCAGACATCCTAACACGGACAAAATCAGTTAGAAAACACATGAAATAAAGTGAAATTCCTATTTTATCCATATCAGTGTACCGCTAATCAAGTATCGGTGTACCGATAACACACCGCTGTTTGTATAAATTCTACATATCGATACCCCGGTATTTGACGAGCAAAAGTAAAATGAGAATTTCACTCTTAACAAATCTTACTCGTGTTAGAATGGGCGTTCATATAATTAAACTCATTTCTCGACCTTTTCTTCTGGCAGATTGTTCATGATGTTACTCAGCACGCAAAGCTTCAACAACGTCAAGCAGTGGCTGAATGAAATTGACAGATATGCAAATAAAAGTGTGAACAAGCTTTTGGTTGGCAACAAGTGCGACATGATTCATCGCAGAGTTGTTTCTTCTCAAACAGCCAAGGTTTTTTTCTGTTACTCCTATGTTGTGTTTTTACTACTTTTTATTCCTCCCGTAGATTCATCATTTGAGGTTGGGCCAGATTTAACCTGAGCCCATGTAAAAAATCCAGAAAAAACAGATTATGGTTTGACCTGATCTCAGGTTGGGCTAATTTTTAAGCCTGAATTCAATTAGATTTTGGGTCAATTTTTGGCCCCAAAACCCAAATATGATTCGAATTTACAAAATCTTTTTTTTTTTATGTAAAGATCACAATTTGTATAAATATAACATTTATGTACATACAATTTATATTTTAGTACATTAATACAAAACTTTCCATTTTCTAGCTAAATTAGCCTGAGCCCATTTAGCCCTTTTGTACATTTTGGGTTTGAAAGCGTTTGGGTTTGACTAATTTGGGTTAACCTGGATTTTGTCTTTGCCCCTTTATTGCAGATTGGACCGACCCAAAATTGTTTGTGCACAATAGTACCATCTTCTTATTTTTCCCAAAAGAAAACGACTATGATATTGTGTTTCTATTATGTTGATTTTGTAATTTTTAGAATGAATTGTTGTTTGCTGCTTTAACAAAAAGCAAACCAAGATCATGGAGGTCCTCTCTTGATCTTGCACCGACATATTTCTTTACTGCTGTGTAGGCATTTGCTGATGAAAATGGTCTTCTTTTCACAGAAACGAGTGCTAAGTATTCAACTGATGTCGAAGAGGCATTAATGATCATGGTTTCTGCCATGAAGCTTCTTCTTATGGATTTTGTAGAACCACCATTGGCTTGAGTGGATTATTGAAGTTTGTGGAAGTAAAGATACAAACTAAAAGTATCGACCCGGATATAAGATATCTTTCATGATCCAATTCAGAATAGTTAAATAATTTTGTATTTTTCATGTAGCGAGCGAGACTTTACATGTGGTAGTTCAATTGGCAGACAATTGGCTCATGAATTAGAAATCTAAATTCAAGTCTTATTGTCACTTGATGCTCGTGACTTGTATGTTGCTGAGTGTATTTGGAGTTTTTTCGAATGCTTTAATATATAAAGAGAGGTGGCGATGCCTGACGTTTTTGTAAATTGACAAAAAGTTTCATATCGATTAATTCAAGAACCAATAACTCCATATAAACTCATTTTTCTAGTTGTTTCAGATTCTTGATCCTTTCGGCTTCGGTTTGGATTGTTGGCTTACATTTTTGTCTTTTTTAGTGACTTTTTTTGTATTTGCATATTTGGTACCTCATTTTCTTTTAATATATATACCATTCAAAAATATTATCTATCTTTTTTACCAAAAAAATGAAGTGTAAAACACACTTGAGACATAGACACGTTGTCTACATTGGAAGTGTAAAATTGATTTTGGTAGGAACATCGTCGCATCTCTTTATCTAGATCTCATTAAAAGGATTCCTTTCAATAGATCGTTACTCCATATAAATTTAAACTATATTTTTTTCACTTAATTTTTGATAAAAAATAAATAAAAATTTATTAATGCATGAAATAAAATTTTTAGAACTACATTAACTTCTAAAACACCATATAAAGCGTTCCTAGTAAAAAAACCATTTCACAATATTTTAATTATATTTTTTATTACACTTAATTTTTGGATAAAAAATTGGAAAAAAAATTAAATGAATGAAAGAAAAGATTTAGGCACTACTTTAACTTCTAAAACATCACTTATTCAATTCCTAATAAAAAATGCATAAACATTCATATTCAAAAAATGATTTTTTTTTTTGAATGGTTAATATATTATAAAAAAGAAGCACCAGAGGCGTAAGAATGTAATTACAAGCTTTATAGGTACATAAAATATTAATTTAAAAAAATAATGTCTTGAGATATGAAGGCTACACTAAGTATTTCGAAAAAAAAAAAAAAATATATTGATTATCCGGACATGCATAAAAAATATAGGTTACAGGTTCGAATCCCCATGGTCTAATTTTCGTGTGCCTTAAGGGTAGTAGGCCTATTTGTAAGGACTTTAGTAAAACTGTGTCTGAATTTCTACACGTCAAAATATATATATATATATATATAATCACAGAGCTGTAGTATTTTTAAGACTGATCTCCAACTTTGAGTTCCAAATGTTTATGATAGGTTTATTGGAGCGTGTGCTCTTTTTTAGTCTAAAATATTTTATTTATTATTTTTAAATGCATAAATCATATTAAATAAATTTTATAATTAAAAAGATTAGATTTTATAAGAAGGGTCTTAAATTTAGATTTTTAGGTACTAGACCTATGCTGACCCAAAACTTTAATTCCAATATAATTTTTTGGAGTATGAAATAAAGTCGACCCATCCTGGGTCAATCTGAATCCATTTTTTTTTTTTTTAAGTTTATTTTGAGGGCTCAGATGAGGCCCGCTCACTTTTCACCCCTAAGACGAAGAAATCAAAAACCATCCGAGTGGGCCCATAACTATAATGAAGCTACAGGAGGAATCTCAATCGCTCGAGCTTGATGATAGCTCCATTCCTCGTCGGAAAACGAAAAGCCTCGACGACGGCTACATTCCTCGTCGGAAACCGAAAAGCCATTTCACTGCCCTTTATACTTTGCAGAACGAGGAAAAGAAAAGGACAATGTACGGAGGAAGGAATCAAAGAAGACTTGAAACGGTAGACGTTTCTTACTTGTTAAGCTACCTTTCCGAATCTCCATTTCCTTTTCTTCTTCCCTCACCAACTCCGATATTCTTTTCCTCTTTCCTCATTTCATCAACTCGAACATAGAATGCAAGCGTTTATTTCTTGATCTACACTGATCTAAACACCGAGGCCGACATAACAGAGTCGGAGAAGAGAAGGTAAGATTCTTTTATCTTTTCATTCCTCCGATTTGAATCCCTCTTCCGAATCTACCAAATTTTCATTGAAAGTACTACTCTGATCTAAGTCTAAAAGATAATTATATCTCCTGTACTGGATTAAAATGAATTTGACTTTTGTTGATGTTATATCTGCGTCGGTTATTTATCGAATTGTTTGAACGGTGAGGATTGAAGGAGAAGAGGAGTAGGAGTGGAGAAGCAATGGAGAAAGGGAAAGGGAAAGGGAAGGAAGGAGATTTGGTGGACGTTGTCTTCTCCTGGTCTCTCTCAGATGTTCTTAACAAAGATCTTCTTAAAGACAAGGTAAGATTTTTTAATTTTTTTTTTCTTCTTTTTTGAAAATTATGAATTTCTAAAATGAATTTATATTTTATGGATTTTCTTAATAGTCTGAACTAACGGGTCTATGGACTATGGAAATTATTTTAGAGTAAAATCTGCTTGTAACCGCTTTTTTCTTTTTAGTTTGGTAAGAATGTACAGTGATTAAGAAAAACTACGATAAATTAATTTTTTATTTATTTTCAACCTTTCTGAAATTTAGATTTTGATAAATGTTGAATCTTTATAATAAAACTTAGTTTTAGTCTGTTAATTAATCTGCATTCCAACATCTTGGGAGAACGGACTGGCAGGCGAGTTTCAACGAATTTTGTTATGTCACGTGATGTGACATGTTACGAGTTGTACAGTACACTGCATAGCATGGTAGAGTTGTGGATGGATTAAATGAGAAATTAAAAATAATGAATAGCTAAATGGTTTATTATAAAAAAAATCAGTTTTTTGAAAACATCGTAATATCTCAACCTTTAACTTTATGTTTTTTAAATTATTAAATAGAAATTTATATCTATGATGTTCAATCATTTGTATCAATTAAGTTAAATTAAAATAAAGATAAAAACATCTTTTAGACAATTTATATTTAACACCATATGGGCCACAATAGACCAATATTATATATATATATATATATATATATATATATATATATATTATTATTTAAAGTATTTTATTACTTTATCTGATTAATCTTCAAAACACGTGTAAATCTTTCAATCCACATACACTTGATATATTCAATAGATACGGACCTTTGGAGTAAAATACCAATATTTTGCATTGTATGTTTGGTCATTATATTAGGTGGAGACAAGAGGAGTGTTATTTGCAAATGAAATTTTACACTTTGCAATTTGCAATCTACCACAATGTATAAAAGTATATGATGTTTCAGTGACGATCTGACTCCCCGTACATAATATTGTCCATTTTGGACTTCACTTGAGCCTAAATGATTTTGTTTTTAGACCCGGTCCAAAAAGCCTTATGCTATGGGAGACGAGCTCCCCTCTTAAATCTCCTCTCCCCATCCTGGGCAATGTCGGAACCTTCCCACACGCCCAGGTGGGCTGGGCAGGGTGTCACAATTTCTCTACGACCTTTCATTTCGGAAGATGTCAAGATCAAAATAAGATTCACTATATATATATAGGAGCTATCATCCCATGAGCATTAATGGATGATTGTGATTCATTTAAAGGATAATTATTAATTTTATCTTAAATGGTTAGTTGTTACCTTTAATAGGCAATATTCATTATAAAATAATAAATGATGAATTTGTCATCAGATTCACCGGATATACTCTCTATTTAGAGTTTTTAATTCTCTTGATTTAAATGAACGATGAGTCTACCTTATATGATCTTTTTTCTCTATGTATGTGTTTGCAGGTGAAAGAGATACCCACCACTTCCAATCCTTGCATCATTATTTTGGGTCTTTCATTTCTCCTCTAGTAGAAGAAACACATGCAGATTTGCAGTCTAGTATGGAGGCTCTTGCTCAAGCTCCATTTCTAAAAATACTACCTGGGGCAAAATATAAGCCAGGAAAGGAGGAGGGGTTTGTATATAGCATGGTTGTGGTACCTGAACCTCACAGAACTGGACCAGTTGAGGGTGGTAAGGAACCTTATGTTCCTTCTAAGGATGATATAATCGCTTTGTCAGAAGTGAAGCCAGCAACTGCATCTGATTTAAACAGAGAAGGAAGATCATATGTTCTTGCTGTAATGACCAGTGTTAACCCTTCCAATGGCCCTCCACCATACAAAATTAAAGTTAGAGCATCGAAGCGGGTTGCAGTTTCCTGTTGATAGGAAGCAATCTCTTCTTGCTGTTGTCCTGATGAATATCAAGACAAATGAGCGGATATGGAAGTCACTGCATATGAATGAACTTGGCATGCAGAGAAATCTGGGTGTTATTAAGACCGTCTTGGATGTGGACTCAAAGGTACGTAAATCTAAGCTCAAGTAAGAGAAGTATATGATGGAGATGCAAGACCTAACCGAATTATGGTAAGTCTCTTGCATTTGCTTATTTATTTTCAAAGAGTGTTCTTCGTATTGAGAAATGATCACGTGCAAGAGCCCTAACTATAATAAGTTAAATCATACATCGTGGATATCATTTTGATGAAAACCTTCCTGCATGTACAGGCCCCATGTGGGACCCTATTGATGATGAATCTAAATGGTTGAAATGTTGGTTTTTCTTTTAGATTTAGATATTAACTTAATTGATGCCAATTTGATGTATTCTCATTGTTGGATCGAGCATCATGGATAAAACATTTATCCAATTATTTTATTTTGATTTAAAAAATTAAGGGATTAGGTGATATTATGAGCTCCATTTTCAACAGTTTGATACCAAGTTGCATGAATACAGGATGCAATCGTTTTCTCAATATCTGTTTGTGATAGGCGAAGAACTGCATAATCAGAAGCCCACTGAGGCCTAATGACAATTGAATTGAGATACACTGTCGGCTCTCTTCAATCTACCATGAATCCTGGTGTTTTTCAATGTAACGATGAATAGTCTAAGAATATTTTGCTAAAACCTTGAAAATCTCAATTGTTTCGTAAGCAATAAAGAAAACCTGTCTTTTCTTTAAAAAGAAGGCATCCAATATTTCGATGATTCATGAATAGAGAAATAGCTATGAAGTCCATTGTGTATTATTGTCTTATTTATTTTCAGAACTCTAAGCATTATTTTTCACTTGTACTGAAAAAAGTTCGTCTAGGAATTTTTTTCATTGATAAGTTTGTATAGGACTTTGTTCATTGGTATGTTATTGTCATCACATTTAAATTACAGGCTGTTAGGAGCTGTGATCTGTGTGTTTCTGGAGAAGAAATCAGTATCGAGGGCAAAAATCTGAAAAAGAAATTGCTTGATTTGAACCTAAATGCATCACAAACTGATGCCATATTAAGTTCTGTTGTCGCAAGACAATGCAATCACCGGCATCCTGTTAAACTTATCTGGGGTCCTCCTGGGACTGGAAAGACGAAAACTGTCAGCACATTGCTATGGATACTAATGTCAATGAAATGCAGAACTCTTACATGTGCACCGACAAATGTTGCTGTGAAGGAAGTCGCCTCACGCTTGCTGAGGTTGGTAGGAGGTTCATGTAAGAAAGGCAATTGTTCGTCGGGTGATATGTTGTTATTTGGAAATAAGGACCGAATGATTATCGATGACGATCTTCAGGACATATTTTTTGACTATCGTGCCGATAGGCTTTGCAGAGTGCTTTGCGCCTTCATCCTGGGTGGACACATCATCTAGATTCGATGATAGGCTTTCTCCAAGACTGCTTTCCTCGTTACCGATTGTATCTGGAGAATACAGAGGAAAAGAGTGACTCTCTAACATTTCAGGAATTTATGAGAAAGCGATTCAGTCTTAAGGCAAAGGCATTGAGAGATTGTATAAGAATCATGTGCACTCACCTACCAACATCTTTTATTTCAAGAGGCATGTTAGAACTGATGGCTTCAGTTTGTGATTTGTTTCAATCTTTTGAAAGTTTGTTATGCATGGGTGACATTGCCCACAAAGAGTTGGAGGACCTGTTTAAGCTTCCTGATGAAATGATTAGTACAAAGCTCAAGGATGGGGGCATCATTGGCTCAGTGGCCTTGTTGTGTAATACTAGAAATGAGTGCATTCGTATCCTGGGACATCTGCACCAGGCTTTCCAGATTCCAAAATTGCTCAAGAAAGGTCTGATCCGAGAATTCTGCTTCAAAAGATGCCACCCTCATTTTTTGTACTGTTTCTAGTTCGTTTAGGTTACATTCAGATGCATATGGAACCATTGGAGATGTTGGTCATTGATGAAGCTGCTCAATTAAAAGAATGTGAGTCGACAATTCCCTTACAACTTTTGGGTATACAACATGCTATTCTCATAGGTGATGAACGCCAGTTGCCCGCAATGGTTAAGAGCAAGGTGCGTTTTGTTCACTGCCCCAGAAAATTATAATTCAAAGTGATGCCCAAATTTTGGTGATCCAAGCCGTTCATTTATTGGGTGGTTCATCTATGGAAGGTTGATGGCGATAAGGGTTAGGTTTGCAAATGATGGTTAGAAATAAAAATAAATAAATAAAAAATATATCCAACATGATGTTCTTGACTGCGTAAGGCAAGCTAATTGGATTATAGTGATTGTTTGATGGATAAAACTTTTGTTCTCTTGCCTATTCAATGTGGATCAGGCAACCTGAAATATACATTCTAACCAAACATTTTACTATACATTTCTGTTTACATCTCTGTACGCTGCTGATAGAATTTCTTGATTGATAGATGTGATCTTATCCTTTCTTAGGTATCAGATGAAGCTGGTTTCGGAAGGAGTCTATTTGAAAGGTTGAGTTCATTGGGACACGGGAAGCACCTTCTTGATATGCAGTATAGAATGCATCCTTCCATAAGTTCATTTCCAAATGCCAACTTTTATGACAATCAGATTTTAGATGCTCCAAATGTCAAGTGTAAGAGTTACAGAAGGC
Organism: Chimonanthus salicifolius; assembly: GCA_013350335.1. Taxonomy (NCBI): domain Eukaryota; kingdom Viridiplantae; phylum Streptophyta; class Magnoliopsida; order Laurales; family Calycanthaceae; genus Chimonanthus; species Chimonanthus salicifolius. The sequence continues at coordinate 1,677,746 of CM023538.1, forward strand.
ATTATCTTCCAGGGGAAATGTATGGTTCTTACTCGTTTATAAATATTTCGAATGGAAAGGAGATATACAAGAATGGATGTAGCCCAAAAAATGTCGTTGAGGTGGCTGTGGTTCTACAGTTGGTGAAAAACCTTTTTGAAGGTATGCAAGTTTGAATGATTTGAGTTTTTTCGTTGGGAATTTGTTAAAAGCAAGCATTGTCTCTTGGTGCCATGATTACATGACAAAATTTTATTTTTCAATATAATTCTGTAGTATGTGTACATTCTCACCATTTCCTTTGCATGTTACATATGTATGCGACCATATTTGCATTAATTAAACAAAGTCATGGAAATGTTACTCATTTTGAGAATGGTAACTGTTTGTTTCTTTCTTGTATTTAGGTTTGTATTTAATTCCTGTTTCTTTGATGAAAACTTTAATGGTCTCAATTTGATTGTGCTTCTGCAGCATATCTTCCACTGAAGCAGAAGCTGAGTGTTGGTGTTATATCCCCTTACACAGCTCAAGTTTCAGAAATTCAGAATAAGCTCGGAAAAATATACCAGACCGATGACAACTTTACTGTGAGTGTGAGGTCCATTGATGGGTTTCAAGGTGGTGAAGAGGATGTGATAATAATATCTACAGTCAGATCAAATCTAAAAGGAAAAGTGGGATTCCTCTCCAGTACTCAACGAACAAATGTAGCTTTGACTCGAGCCAGGTACAATCTAGCATCAACAGTTATAAACAACCTTCTGGAGCTGTATGTGTGCACATGTTGGCGTGCAAATTTTGGTTGATTTGGTGCTTGTGTCAGTCTTGAAATGTTAAAAACATGATGCCAATAGCCAGTTAACAACCCCATTAGAATCTTGCAGTATAAAATACACTGATATGTTGAAACAAGTCTAGAAAATCCTTTAAATATGTTTTTCTCATCTAATTAGGGCTTCCTTTGTAGTTTTAGTGCTTGACTAGTTTATTTCCATTGCAGGCATTGCCTTTGGATCTTAGGGAATGAAGCTTACTCTAATTAAAAGTAATGATATCTGGAAGAAAATAGTCCTTGATGCAAAGAATCGAGGATGCTTCTTTAATGCAGAAACAGATAACCGTTTAGCTGAAGCAATCATGCTAGAGCTTGGCCAGTTTAATCATTTACTATGTACGGACTCTATTCTTTTCAACAGAGCACGGTGGAAGGTGTGTTGTTTCTTCGTTCTTGTTGGTAACCTTCCCCTTGTTTGGAAATTCCTGCTCATTATTTATTTTAGCCTCTTATTAGATTGAAACAATGATACATTCCTTCCCAATTTGAGGTTCCATAGAGAGAAAACAAGAAAGTGCTGAGAAAAAATAAACAGAGTTTCCATAGATTACCTAAAGTTTATAAAATATGCTAAACTTACCAGACCCATTACAAGTTGATTTTTGTAAGTTAAGGAACCCATCTATGTCATGTTAAGTCAAATTAAAAACCTCATCACCACCATCAACATTGACATCTTTGGCAGCAGCAGCAGCAGTAATTTTCCCATTTATTTAGGCTGCCACCAAATAGAAACCTATTTTTCTAACTATAATCTGAATTTCTCATGTCTCTGTATTCTCTCGTGTCAAATCATTTTAAGTAAATCTACAAAGCAGTGTGCATATTAGAAAAATATAACAGGTCCACCCTTCTTTTATATACCTGTTAACCATGTGATCTATCTAGCTCATTTACCTCAGAACCTTAGTACATCAAATAAAACGATAAGCAGAATTGCATTGCTGATAGGTTCAATTCAAGGAGTAAATGAACCATGAGTATAACCCTTAAGTTCCAATTCAATGATAGATTATTAATTCAGATGCGTCATTTGGCACACTCTCCCTCATTGGTATATCACTGCTCTAACCATCTATTGCTGCAATGTTGCATAATTGTGCACCACCTGTTAGCGGTGGCCATCAAAGAACACATCAATAATTTTTTTTATGCAATCCATGTTAATGATCTGGTTAGTGTCACATTTCCTCATTCAATCTGATAATCATAGGAGCAATGCCTTAAAATTTCAGTGCCATCTGTTCTTTCTAGAAGGTGTTCCTACATTTTGTTGGCGTGAATTGTCATTAGAGTAATTATAGGAGGTTGCTTGATTGTAAATCCCTGAATATAAGGGTCAACCGTGATTCTAGTTATTTTATCCATAAAATCAGTATAGTCATAAATAGGAATTCCTATGTATATAAATACATCTAACTCTGTGTAAAGAAATACAAGAGAGAAATATACAGAAAAAACATTTTTTCCATGACTTTTGACACATTTATCTTTTGGGTTATCATCCTTAATAGTGCAAATGTAAGCCACTCTTCATATACCGAATGAGAGAGAGAGAGAGAGAGAGAGAGAGATTTATCTATAAACAACTATTGGTTTGCCGAATGGAATTTCCTTGCTTTTGCTAAGCTTTCTAACTGACAGCCTCAATTGCTTATTGTGCAATTTTGCATAGGTTGAGTTCACAGAGAATTTTAAGAACTCATTTGCACGGATAAAAGGAGTTGAAACTAAGAAGCAAGTGGTTCAAGTACTAGAGAAGCTTTCAAGTGGTTGGCGTCCTAATAAGGGGGATCTTGATGGTGTGAGTGGAAGTTCATTTCAGCTATTGAAAAAGTACATTGTCCAAGGGAGGTGTCTTGTTCTTTCAGTTGATGTTCTGAAGCATTCAACCTACACTTGTCAAGTTTTGATGTTTTGGGATATTCTACCTTTGGTGGAGATACCGGAATTGGTTAAACGTTTGGACAATATATCTGGAAAGTATACCAAGGATCATATGTTAAAATGCAAATTCAAATGTGAAGAAGGGTACGCTCAATCGATTTCTTTCCCTTCTGTGAATTTTTGTGCAATTTATTACTCGTACTTTTCAGTATATCAATTTTTTTTTGGGGATACAAGGAAACCCGCTGCCCCCCACTTTGTTTTGAACCCTGGTAAAACCTTGGATACATGACATCACCCACCAGCACCATGTATCCGGTTAGCCACTCACAAGGATTCAAAGTCCTGATTGATACACTTTGGATGGAATGCACTTTTTTTTGGTTTTGCTTTATGGGTTCGGGGTAGATGTTGGAGATGTTGGAAACCCACACACACACCCCACTCGGATTGTTCTCTCTTTTAACTTTTCCCTAGTTTTTGGTGCCATCTCTGGACAAATGTTGTTTTGAAACAAAATTGGTAAGAATGAGGATTGCCAATACACAACAAAATAAAGGTGCATTTTTGTGTTGTCTTCTGTAATGCCATATTCACCATGAGTCATCCTAGTGGAGTCTTCAAGTTAACCAAATAAGCTGGTTGCCGGCTGAAGTTTTTTTTTGGGTTTTCAGACTCAGTTTTTTTTTCATTCCTCTCTAAGTTTTGGTGCTAACCTTGTGTCCTTTGATGTATATGTTAGGTTAGAGATTATGCTCCCTCTTCTCCTGTAACTTGTTTATGTTGCTTTAGGGAGTTAATTGTTCCAATGATTTGGAAAATTGGCCGAGGAGATGATCCTCCCAAGAATATCGAAAAAACTATCAAGAATTTATCAAATCAATTGGATTCACTCAGTATCAGCAAGGAACATGTTGCTTCTACCTCAAAGTCAAGGTAAATTATTAAATTGTACACTTGGATATTCTCAAAATCGAAAGAATTTAGCTAAAAAAAGGTGGTTATTTGTTCAACTGTTTTGGACTAGTTTCTTGGGAAAACATGTAGGATTCTACTTTAGTTTTTTTAATCCGCAAATCATTATCATCATACCATAGTGATCGATTGTTGAAATGTTGGAAAGTTGGTATCTTTCACACTGTTGTTCTGCTTTTTGTGCTGCCTTGATTGCAAAGTGGAACTTCTGCCTTTTTTTTAAGACTAAGATGTCAAGTCATCTTGAGTACATAGAAATGAAACCTTAAAACTTTCTTGTTTCATTGCAGTCACGGCCAATTATCCCTTCATAACTCTATGATGTCAACCCATTGCAACAACAGAGGCTCAGGGACTAGATCCAAACCAGGTCCAGTGCATGGGAAAAATAGTTTCAGAGCCATCGAGTACAACCACTCATTCGAAGTCCAAGAAAGAGCAAAAAGGTATGGATTTGATACTGAACGATTTTTTTCTGCCTTTGTTGTCTCATAGCTTTGATTCATTCATGGAGAGCTAGAGCTGCCAATCAACGTCACCCAGACCCACAACCGAAAATTAAAACATGTCAAATGTTTGCACAAGAATGGTCTATTGGGCCAATTTCAACTCCAAGCTCCATCCTTCCTACTTCCTATGTGCATGTCCATGCACAAATGTTGTGTTTTGCTTGGATTGCTGCTTTCTTCTGTTTAAGTAATAGACTCGTTTGGTGCAGGCACCGAAGGTTTGATGACTAAACAAGTTAGTCTTTGGCAAAGGTGTGTAGCCCATTTTTATTGTCGCAATCCTTATATGTTAGATAAAATTACAAACTTGGGGCATATTTGGAGGCATGGATTTCTGTCATCCCTCCCTATTTGAAGAAACTTGGGGCATCATATGGTTAGTTCAATTGGCAGACGCTTTCAGTCTTTGGCTCATGAATCAAATTTCTAGATTCGAGTCCCATAGTCATTTGGTGCCCGTGGCTTGTATGTTGCCGAGTGTATCTGGAGTGTTATCCAATGCCCTCGTACATAAAGAGAGGTTGTGATGCTGGTAGTTTTTGTATAGTGACAGCAAGTTCGATATCGGTTATTTCAAGAAACCAATACTTCATATAACACTTATGACACCCTCCTCATCATGATTTTCTAACAGTTTTCTAATCTGGATCTAAAACCTCTGGCCCCCACCCCATCAAGAAACGACGACACAAGTGAAGTCAAATTGTGCTTTTGTGTTTTCCCAGCAAGAAACCCTAACTGTGATCTTTTCACTGTCGATAGGAGGGAAAGTCAGCCAGCCGTGAATGCTGGTAAACTTGAGTCAGTGCAACTGCATATGCCTGCACAGCCACAAACACAAAGGGATGGACGTTGCCAGTAGCTTTGAGAGACGAAAATGCCCTCATTATTTTGTCAGAATTTCGGCGCAGATGAAGCGGCCCTACAATTATTTGAGAACGTCAGAGAGGTGTGGATGCATCTGATGTAAAATTGATTTGGACCTGTATTTGACTTTTGTGTGAATACTGATTTCTAGTATATACTTTGACAAGTCGATATTTAGCAACTTTTTTTTTTATATTGTAATTATTTGCTAGATCTTTATGATCGGTATTTACACAGTATTGGAAAATGATAAAAAAAGAAAGAAATTGAGCTAAATCCAAAGCATGAATCTGATTGCATGCCTAAAATCTTGTCCAATTGAAACCTTGGTCTCATAAAGAGTCCAGATCGTTTGGAGAACATTCATTTGGGTCTTCAACGGACACAGGAGGGACATGCCATAGATGTGGTATTGTGGTAAGGCACATATTTTACACAAAAATGAAGTGTACAGCATGGACACGTTGCCTTTATTGAAGTGCCCTATGCAGGTAAGGTAAAAGAAAATTAAACGTAATTAAAAGTTCTAGTATGAACTCGACTTGTCGAACAAAATAGTTGTGTTCATAGTAGAGCTTGTACTTAAAATAAATGAACTTAAAAGCTCGAGTCCGATATTTTGAATAATTTTTTTTTTCTCAAATTCATTTATTTAGGTTGGGAGAGGGCTCGGGTTCTAGTTAAGGGCCCTTGTGGCCCGTTGTGCTTGTATTTAAGAAATAAATGGGATTAAAAGCTTGAGTCTGATCCATCAAATAAAAAAATTATGTCCAAACCCGTTTATTTAGGTCGGAGATGTGACAACTGAAGACCTTTTAGTTTTTACTGGAAAGGTAAAATGAGTTGAATAAAATTTGAAACCAAGATATCCATTCGGAAAACAAGTATCTTTATTGCTTTGCTATGGTTTTAGTTAATGTCTTTTTATATATATATGTAACGTTGTGTGTGCTGGTAAAACTAATGTGTTGTTTCGGCAATATATAATGTTATTTAGGTGGTTGTGCTTGTGCTTGTGATTCTAAAATTATAGAATGGGTAATTTGGTTAAAAAAGGTCTTACCCTGGTGCTAAGAGGCATTTTGATTCAATTTCAGATTTTATAGGTGTACTTACCCAAATTTACAACTTTTGAGATACTATAAGCAAAATATCCCTTATTTTTTTTATGAGAGAGAATTTAAAGATATCACTTTTCTTCAATCCTATCACCTCTAATTCATGATCTAAAATGTTTACCAATTGAGTTATCCCATGCAGAGATTAAATTTTCTTTTTATTGAATTAATTTGGTTTGATTTTTTAAATCAATTTAATTTGATATAACTTTTATAAAATAAAAGTAGAATAATTGATTTACATAGATAAAAGAGTTGGCTCGTGATTACAACGTAGAAGCTTTCGCTTCGATTAAAAACATGACAACTCTCTTTTTTTTTTTTTTAATACCACTTTTGATATTAATCTAATGTGGTATAAATATTTAGAATTAAAAATAGAGTAAATGATTTCCAAAGTGAGCAATAGATAAAAAGGGTAAATGATAATTTTTAGATTTTTTGAGTTCGAAATGTATATGATAGGTTTATTTGAGTGGGCTTCTGTATTATTTTTAAGTTCCTAAATTACATTAAATAAATTTCATATTTATACAAATATAAATTAAAAATATTAGATTTCATAAGATGTGACTTAAATTCAAATTCAAATTCCAATATAATATTTTTGAGTATGAAAATAAACTCGGCCCTTCCTGAGTCAATCTGAAATTCTGAATCCAATTATTTTTCCACGCTTTTCACGCGGGCTCTGATGCGGGAGGCCCGCCCAGTTTCCATTCCTACGGCCCTACTCTCTACACTCTACAGTCCACGACTTCACTCGGCTTTTCAACTTCCTAATTCCAGTGGGCCCATATCTATAATGAAGCCGGAGGATGACTATTCCTCGTCGGAAAACGAAAAGCCATTGCACTGTATTTTTTCTTTACGAAAGCAGGAAAAAAAGAAGACGACACCGTACAGATTCCATCGAAGGACTCGAAGAAGACTTGAAACAGCAGAAGTTTCTTACTTGTTAAGCTATCGTTACTTCCTTCAAAAACTACCTTTCCCAATCTCCATTTCCTTTTCTTCTTCCTTCATCAACTCCAATATTCTTTTCCTCTTTCCTCATTTCATCAGCTCAAACATAGAATTCAAGCGTTTGATCGAAGAGTTAACCCTTGCTTTTGATCTACATTGATCTAAAAACCGAGGCGGACAGAACAGAGTCGGAGAAGAGAAGGTAAGATTGTTTGTTCTTTCATTCCTTCGATATGAATTCGTCTTCCGAATCTACCAAATTTTCATCGAAATTACTACTCTGATCTAAGTCTAAAAGATAAGTATATCTCCTATACTGGATTAAAATGAGTTTGATTCTTGCGATTTGTTTCATAATCATGGAATTGTTTCTACAGTGAGGATTGAAGGAGAAGAGGAGTAGGAGTGGAGAAGCAATGAAGAAAGGGAAAGGGAAGGGAAGGAGATTTGGTGGACGTTGTCTTCTCCTGGTCTCTCGCAGATGTTCTTAACAAAGATCTTCTTAAAGACGAGGTAAGATTTTTCCTTTTTTTTTTTTCTTCTTTTTTGAAAATTATGAATTTCTAAAATGAATTTATATTTTATGGATTTTCTTGATATTCTGAACTAACGGGTCTATGGAAATTATTTTAGAGTAAAATCTGCTTATAATCGCTTTTATTTTTTTTACTTTGGTAAGAATGTACAGTGATTAAGAAAAACTGCGATAAATTCATTAATTTTTTTTTAATTTTCAACCTTTCTGAAATCTGAAATTTTAGATTTTACTAAATGTTGAATCTTTATAATAAAACTTAGTTTTAGTCGGTTAATTAATCTGCATTCCAACATCTTGGGAGAACAGACTGGCAGGTGAGTTTCAACGAATTCTGTCATGTCACGTGATGCCACATGTTATGAGGTGTACACTGCATAGCATGATAGAGTTGTGGATGGATTAATATTAAAGAATTAGAAATTCAAAATAATGAATGATTAAGAGGTTTATTATATAAGTTTTCAATTTATACAAAATAGAAAACATCAAGATATCTCAACCTTTAACTTTTATGTTTTTTAAATTATTAAATAAGAATTAATATCTATAATATTCAAATCCATCTAATGTATCAGGAGACCAATATTTTGCATGGTATGTTTGATCATTGGAAATTGATTGGTGCTCCAACAATCTTACGGTTGGTGTACTAAAAATGGGTAAAATGAACCTCTTACGGTTGATGCACTAAAAATGAGTAAAATATTCATTTTACTCAAATTATTTTCCAATCTCTCTTCCCATTTATTTAGACAAAATGGGTATTTCACTCATTTTAATGTCCCAAGGATAAAAGTGTTGGTGCACCAATCACTTTCTTTGATCATTACATGATATAGAGCACTTGAGCCAATAGTGGGGGTTATATTATGAAATATTTGCAATTGAAATTATACAATATGCAATCTGCAATCTGCGACAATGTATAAAAATATGTGATGTCTCTCTACGACCTTTCATTCCAGAAGATGTCAAGATCAAAAGAAGATTGATTATATATAGGAGCTATCACCCCATGAGCATTAATCATATGAATCATTTAAAGGATAATTATTAATTTTATTATAAATTGTTAGTTGTTTTTCGTTTTGGATAACATATACGTTGGAGGTGAGACTAATTCTACAGTTACACGAAACCACATGCAACCCTCGTGTGAAATTGTTAGTTGTTACTTTAAATTGAATGGTTAGAAATATCCATTATAGAGTAGTGGATGATGAATTTGTCATCAGATTCACCCGATATACTCTCTATTTAGAGTTTTTAATTCTCTTAATTTAAATGAACGATGTGTGTCATATAAGATCTTTTTCTCTATGTATGTGTTTGCAGGTGAAAGAGATACCCACCACTTTCCAATCCTTGCATCATTATTTTGGGTCTTTCATTTCTCCTCTAGTAGAAGAAACACATGCAGATTTGCAGTCTAGTATGGAGGCTCTTGCTCAAGCTCCATTTCTAAAAATACTACCTGGGGCAAAATATAAGCCAGGAAAGGAGGGGTTTGTATATAGCATGGTTGTGGTACCTGAACCTCACAGAACTGGACCAGTTGAGGGTGGTAAGGAACCTTATGTTCCTTCTAAGGATGATATAATCGCTTTTTCAGAAGTGAAGCCAGCAATTGCATCTGATTTAAACAGAAAGGAAGATCATATGTACTTGCTGTAATTACCAATGTTAACCCTGCCAATGGCCCACCATACAAAATTAAAGTTAGAGCATCGAAGCAGGTTGAATTTCCAGTTGATAAGAAGCAATCTCTTCTTGCTATTTTCTTGATGAATATCAAGACAAATGAGCGGATATGGAAGGCACTGCATATGGATGAAATTAGCATGCAGAGAAATCTGGGTGTTATTAAGACCTTGCTGGAGGTGGACTCAACGGTACGTAAATCTAACTCAAGTAGGAGAAGTATATCTTGTGTTGGGTGGTCTGTTTGATGTTTTTTTTGTTTCTTTTTTCTTGTTCTTTTTCTTGTTTCTTGTCCTTTGTGGCTCTGAGTATATATCTCCTATACTCAGACCCTTTCTCTATATCCCCTTCTCTTAATGAAATTAAATCGTCGATGTTTCAAAAAAAGAAATTAAATCGTCGATGTTTCAAAAAAAAAAAGTAAGAGAAGTATATGATGGAGATGCAAGACCTAACCGAATTACAGTAAATCTCTTGCACCTGGTTATTTATTTTCAAGAAGTGTTCTTCGTAATGAGAAATGATCACGTGCAAGAGCCCTAACTATAATAACGTTAAGTTATACATCGTGGATATCATTTAGACAAAAACCTGCCTGCTTGTATAGGTCCCATGTGGGACTCAATTAATGATCAATCTAAATGGTTGAAATGTTGGTTTTTCTTTTAGATTTAGATATAAACTTAATTGATGTCAATTTGATGTATTTTCATTGTTGGATTGAGCATCATGGATAAAACATTTATCCAATGATTTTATTTTGATTTTAAAAAATTAAGAGATTAGGTGATATGAAGAAGTCCATTTTCAACAGTTTGATACCAAGTTGCATGAATACAGGTGGGATCGTTTTCATCAAAGAAGTTATTGGATCTCTATATCTGTTTATGATAGGCGAAGAACTGCATAATCAGATGCCAACTGAGGCCTAATTACTATTGAATTGAGATACACTGTCCGCTCTATTCAATCTACCATGCATCCTCTTGTTATTCAATGTAATGATGAATAGTCCTCGTAGGCAATAAGAATATTTTGCTAAAACCTTGAAAATCTCAATTGTTTCGTAAGCGATAAAGAAAACCTGTCTTTTCTTTAAATAGAAGGCATCCAAAATTTCATGATTTATGAATAGATAGAAATAGTTATGAAGTCTATTGTGTATTATTGTCTTATTTATTTTCAGAACTCTAAGCATTATTTTTCACTTGTACTGAAAAAAGTTCGTCTAGGAATTCTTTTCATTGATAAGTTTGTATAGGACTTTGTTCATTGGTATGTTACTGTTATCACATTTAAATTACAGGCTGTTAGGAGCTGTGATCTCTGTGTTTCTGGAGAAGAAATCAGTATCGAGGGCAAAAATCTGAAAAAGAAATTGCTTGATTTGAACCTAAATGCATCACAAACTGATGCCATATTAAGTTCTGTTGTCGCAAGACAATGCAATCACCGGCATCCTGTTAAACTTATCTGGGGTCCTCCTGGGACTGGAAAGACGAAAACTGCCAGCACATTGCTATGGATACTAATGTCAATGAAATGCAGAACTCTTACATGTGCTCCGACAAATGTTGCTGTTAAGGAAGTTGCGTCGCACTTGCTGGGGTTGGTGGGAGATTCATGTAAGGAAGGCAATTGTTCATTGGGTGATATATTGTTATTTGGAAATGAGGACCGAATGAATATTGATGGCGATCTTCAGGACATATTTCTTGACTATCGTGCTGACAAGCTTGCACAGTGCTTTGCGCCTTCATCTGGGTGGACACATCATCTAGATTCGATGATAGGCTTTCTCCAAGACTGCGTTCCTCGTTACCGATTGTATCTGGAGAATACAGAGGAAAAGAGTGACTCTCTAACATTTCAGGAATTTATAAGAAAGCGATTCAGTCTTAAGGCAAAGGCATTGACAGATTGTATAAGAATCATGTGCACTCACCTACCAACATCTTTTATTTCAAGAGGCATGTTAGAACTGATGGCTTCAGTTTGTGATTTGTTTCAATCTTTTGAAAGTTTGTTATGCATGGGTGACATTGCCCACAAAGAGTTGGAGGACCTGTTTAAGCTTCCTGATGAAATGATTAGTACAACTCAAGGATGGGGGCATCATTGGCTCAGTGGCCTTGTTGTGTAATACTAGAAATGAGTGCATTCGTATCCTGGGACATCTGCACCAGGCTTTCCAGATTCCAAAATTGCTCAAGAAAGGTCTGATCCAAGAATTCTGCTTCAAAAGTGCCACCCTCATTTTTTGTACTGTTTCTAGTTCGTTTAGGTTACATTCAGTGCATATGGAACCATTGGAGATGTTAGTCATTGATGAAGCTGCTCAGTTAAAAGAATGTGAGTCGACAATTCCCTTACAACTTTTGGGTATACAACATGCTGTTCTCATAGGTGATGAACGCCAGTTGCCCGCAATGGTTAAGAGCAAGGTGCGTGTTTTGTTCACTGCCCCAGAAAATTATAATTCAAAGTGATGCCCAAATTTTGGTGATCCAAGCTGTTCATTTATTGGGTGGTTCATCTATGGAAGGTTGATGGCGATAAGGGTTAGGTTTGCAAATGATGGTTAGAAATAAAAATAAATAAATAAAAATATACCCAACATGATGTTCTTGACTGCGTAAGGCAAGCTAATTGGATTATAGGGATTGTTTGATGGATGAACTTTTGTTCTCTTGCCTATTCAATGTGGATCAGGCAAACTGATTGATGGGCTGCATGCTATGGAAATAACAACCTGAATGGAGAGAACTTATACATTCTAACCATACATTTTACTATACATTTCTGTTTACATCTCTGTCGTCATATGCCTGCTTATAGATATTCTTGATTGATAGCTGGGATCTTATCCTTTCTTAGGTTTCAGATGAAGCTGGTTTCGGAAGAAGTATATTTGAAAGGTTGAGTTCTTTGGGACATGGGAAGCACCTTCTTGATATGCAATATAGAATGCATCCTTCCATAAGTTCATTTCCAAATGCCAACTTTTATGACAATCAGATTTTAGATGCTCCAAATGTCAAGTGTAAAAGTTACAGAAGGCATTATCTTCCAGGGAAAATGTATGGTTCTTACTCATTTATAAATATTTCGAATGGAAATGACATAAACAAGAATGGATGTAGCCCAAAAAATGTGGTTGAGGTGGCTGTGGTTCTACAGTTGGTGAAAAGCCTCTTTGAAGGTATGCAAGTTTGAATGATTTGAGTTTTTTCGTTGGGAATTTGTTAAAAGCAAGCATGGTCTCTTAGGTGCCATGATTACATGACAGAATTTTAATTTTCAATATAATTCTGTAGTGTGTGTACATTCTCACCATTTCCTTTGCATGTTACATATATATACGTCCATATTTTCATTAATTAAACAAAGTCATGGAAATGTTACTCATTTTGAGAATGGTAACTGTTCATTTCTTTCTTGTATTTAGGTTTGTATTTAATTCAGTGTTTCTTTGATGACAACTTTAATGGTCTGAGTTTGATTGTGCTTCTGCAGCATTTCTTTCTCTGAAGCAGAAGCTGAGTGTTGGTGTTATATCCCCTTACACAGCTCAAGTTTCAGAAATTCAGAATAAGCTCGGAAAAATATACCAGACCTGATAACAACTTTACTGTGAGTGTCAGGTCCATTGATGGATTTCAAGGTGGTGAAGAGGATGTGATAATAATATCTACAGTCAGATCAAATCTAAAAGGAATAGTGGGATTCCTCTCCAGTACTCAACGAACGAATGTAGCTTTGACTCGAGCCAGGTACTCTCTAGCATCAACAGTTATAAACAACCTCCTGGAGCTGTTTGTGTGCACATGTGGGCTGTGTTTGGTTGGTTCGGTACTTGTATCGGTGTTGGAATGGAAAAATCATGATGCCAATAGCCAGTTAAAAACCCTATTAGAATCTTGCAGTATAAAATTCAATGTTATTTTGACTAGTTTATTTCCATTGCAGGCACTGCCTTTGGATCTTAGGGAATGCAGTTACTCTAACTAGAAGTAATGATATCTGGAAGAAAATAGTCCTTGATGCAAAGAAACGAGGATGCTTCTTTAATGCAGAAACAGATAACCGTTTATCTGAAGCAATCAGGCAGGCAGTCATAGAGCTTGGCCAGTTCAATCATTTACTATGTACGAACTCCATTCTTTTCAACAGAGCACGGTGGAAGGTGTGTTGTTTCTTTGTTCTTGTTGGTAACCTTCTCCTTGTCTGGAAATTCCTGCTCATTATTTATTTTAGCCTCTTACTAGATTGAAACAATGATAGATTCCTTCCCAATTTGAGGTTCCATAGAGAGAACAAGAAAGTGCGAGAAAAAATAAATAGAGTTTCCATAGATTACCTAAATTTGTATAAATTATGCTAAACTTACCAGACCCATTACAAGTTGATTTTTGTAAGGTGAGGAACCCATCTATGTCATGTTAAGTCCAATTAAAAACCTCAAATCATTGGCAGGCAGCAGCAGCAGTAGTTTTCCATCTATTTAGGCTGTCTCCAATTAGAAACCTATTTTTCTAACTATAGTCTGAATTTCTCATGTCTATATTCTCTGTGCCAAATTATTTTAAAGTAAACCACAAAGCAGTTTGAATATTAGAAGGATATAACTGTTCCACTCTTCTTCTAATACCTGTTAACCATGGGATCTATCTGCCTCATTTACCTCCGAACTTTAGTACATCAAATGAAATGATCTTTATGATACAGCAGTTCAGTCCACATAAACATGTGAAATTCATGTGTAAAGTAGTGATATCTGGATCCAATATAAGAAGTAAATGATCCATCAGTATAGTCCACAAATTCCAATTCAAGGATAGATTATTAATTCCGATGAGTCATTTTGCATACTCTCCCTCATTGTTATATCACTGCTTAAGCATCTACTGTTGAAATGTTGCATAATTGTGCACCACCTGTTAGCAGCCATCAAAGAACACATCAATAATTATTTCATGCAATCCATGATAATGATCTGGTTAGTGTCCCATTTCCTCATTCAATCTGGTAAGCATAGGGGAGAGAGAGAGGTGTTCCTCCATTTATCTTTTGGGTTATCATCCATAATAGTGCAAATATAAGCCATTCTTCATAAACTGAATGTGCGTGTGTGAGAGAGAGAGAGAGAGAGAGAGAGAGAGAGAGAGAGAGAGGGAGATTTATTTATCTATAAAAAGTATTGGTTTGCCAAATGGAATTTCCTTGCTTTTGCTAAACTTTCTAACTGATAGCCTCAATTGCTTATTGTGCAATTTTGCATAGGTTGGGTTCACCGATAATTTTAAGAATTCATTTGCTCGGATAAAAGGAGCTGAAATTGAGAAGCAAGGTGGTTCAAGTACTAGAGAATCTTTCAAGTGGTTGGCGTCCTAATAAGGGGGATCTTGACAGGTGTGAGTGGTAGTTCATTTCAGCTATTGAAAGAGTACATTGTCCAAGGGAGGGGTCTTGTTCTTTCAGTTGATGTTGTGAAGCATTCAAAATACCTTTGTCAAGTTTTGATGTTTTGGGATATTCTACCTTTGGCGGAGATACCGGAATTGGTTAAACATTTGGATAATATATTTGGAAAGTATACCGAGGATCATTTGTTAAAATGCAAATTCAAATGTGAAGAGGGGTATGTCCAATCGATTTCTTACCCTTTTTGAATTTTTGTGCAATATATAGCTCGTACTTTTCTGTTTATCAGATATTTAGATGTGTCATTGGTACACGTTGGATGGAATACACTTTTTGTTGGTTTTGATTTATGGGTTCTCAGGGTAGAAGTTGGAGATGTTGGAAACCCACACAAACACCCCACTCTGGATTGTTTTGGGCTGAAGTGTTTTTTTTTTTTTTTTTCTCTTTTATTTTTTTCCCTAGTTTTTTGGTGCCATCTCTGGACAAATATTTTTTTGAACCAGAATTGGTAAGGATGAGGTTTGCTAAAGGTGCATCTTCCTAGTTGAGTCTTCAAGTTAACCCGCAAGGCTGATTGCCGGTTGGTTGCCAGGTGAAGATTTTTGGGTTTTCAGACACTGTTTTTTTAGCCGGCAAGTTCTAGTGCTAACCTTGTGGCCTTTGATGTATATGCTAGTTCGAGATTTGAATATGCATAACCTATGATTTGATTATGCTCTCTCTTATCCTGCAACTTGTTACTGTTGCTTTAGGGAGTTAATTGTTCCAATGAGGTGGAAAATTGGCCCAGGAAATGATCCTACCAAGAATCTCAAAAAAACTATCAAGAATGTATCAAATCAATTGGGTTCGCTCAGTATCAGCAAGGAACCTGGTGCTTCTACCTCAAAGTCAAGGTAAATTGTTAAATTGTACATTTGGATGTTCTCAAAATCAAAAGAATTTAGCTAAAAATAGGTGGTTGTTTGTTCAACTGTTTTGGGCTGGATTCTTGGGAAAGCAGGTAGGATTATGTTTTAATATTTTTAGTCCACAAATCATTATCATCATACCATAGTGATCGATTACTGAAATTTTGGAAAGTCGGTATCTTTTACATTGTTGTTTTGCTTTTTGTGCTGCCTTGATTGCAAAGTGGAACTTCGGCTTTATTTTCTTAAGACCAACATGTCGATGCCTCTTGGGTACATAGAAATGATACTTTGAAACTTTCTTGTTTCATGGACATTAACGACCAATTATCTCTTCTTGACTCTATTCTGTCAACTCATTGCAACAGCAAAGGCTCAGGGAATAGATCCAAACCAGGTCCAGGAGATGATCCTCCCAAGAATCATAAAAAAACTAACAAGAATTTATCAAATCAATTGAGTTCGCTCAAGATCAGCAAGGAATCTGGTGCTTCTACCTCAAAGTCAAGGTAAATTGTTAAATTGTAGATTTTTTTTCTTTTTTTTTTTAAGCAGTATAGAAATTATTTCATTAGAAGAGAGGAAAAAGGTCTAAAAGAATTAGGCCAAAGAAAAAGAAAACACAAGAAAATGGAAAAAAGTAAACAAAACAAAAGAAAAGACAAATAGTCCACAAGGCCATTCCTTTTCATAAGAAGAAGACTTCTGAAAACTGGTCAGAAACTCTAAGTTTGACGAAGTAGTCTACTACTCCATTTGATGCTCGTCCGATCTAAACGAAGGAAACATCAAGCTTGAAACCAAGTCTCTAATCTCTCTCACCAAAGTGATCAATTTCCATGGAGGACGCCTTAGTCCCTTAGCTCATTTAATCGCATTTTCCGAATCCCTTGGATGTTCTCAAAATCGAAAGAATTTAGCTAAAAATAGGTGGTTATTTGTTCAACTGTTTTCGAATGGTTTCTTGGGAAACCATGTAGGGTTTTGCTTTAGTATTTTTAATCCGCAATTCATTATCTTCATACCATAGTGATTGATTGTTGAAATGTTGGAAAGTTGGTATCTTTCACATTGTTGTTCTGCTTTTTATGTTGCCCCGATTGCAAAGTAGAACTGCTTTTTTTTTAAGACCAAGGTATTGAGGCCTCTTGTGTACATAGAATTGAGACCTTAAAACTTTCTTATTTCATTGCCAGTCACGACCTTCATAACTTTATTTTGTCAACCCATTGCAACAGCAGAGGCTCAGGGAATAGATCCAAACCAGATCCAGTGCATGGGAAAAATGGTTCAGAACCATCAAGTACTCATTCGAAGTCCAAGAAAAAGAGCAAAAAGGTATGGTTTGATACTTTAATGATTTTTTTTTCTACCTTTGTTGTCTCATAGCTTTGATTTATTCATGAAGAGCTAGAGCTGCTAATCAACCTCACCCGGAGCCCACGACCGAACATTAAAACATGTCAAATGTTTGCACAAGAATGGTCTATTAGCCAATTTCAACTCCAAGCTCCAACCTTGCTACTTCCTATGTGTATGTCCATGCACAAATGTTGTGTTTTGCTTGGATTGTTATTTTTGTGGTTCAAGTAATAGGCTTGTTTAGTGCAATGACTAAACAAGTTAGTCTTTGGCAAAGGTGTGTATCTCATTTTTACTGTCGCAATCTTTATATGTTATATATAAAATTATAAACTTGGGGCATATTTGGAAGCATGATTTCTGTCATCCCTCCTTATTTGAAGAAATTTTACATTTGAAAAAGTGCTGATTCGATTTCTATGGTCTATCTAAGCAACAAGAATCTCACTTTGATCATTCAAGGAGACATTCATGTGTCCAAGCACCAAAAATCCCCTCGAGATGTTTCTTGATGATCATCTTTCTACTCTGCCACTCTATGAAACTCATTCTAATCTATTCATAAATTGTGTTGTTTCCATACAAAACGAAGGTTTGATTTGAGTGGGATAAATCACAGTAAAATTGATTTAATTGAAGCAAATGCTTGAGATCAGTGCTTTCATCAAGCCTATGGACTTGACTCCATAAGGTTTTGAGTCAAGTTTGAATTTCGAGCTTTCGAGCCATGGTTCAGATCTATTTATTTATGCTTATTAAATTCTCATGAACACTTTTCTACATGTAGTCTCACTTCTATGTAATATTTTTGTTTTCTTTGTTATAATGCAGGAAGGATGATGGCTCATGATACTCAGTTTACAGGGGCAAAAATTGTATCTGATTGTTAACTCATTTTGAACTTTTTATATTCAATATTTGCCCAAACTATCAAATTAGTGAAATTTGTTCTTCTACAAAGGGAAGTGTTTGCATGGAACTTCAGTTATTTTTCTATTAACTCATTTTATCTCAAACTGTAAACATCAGATATTCAAAGTGATATTACATACATCTCCCATATTATCTGAAATAATTTCATTAAAAATATAACTTTTGACAACTTATAAGATAAGCTTATAAAAATCTCACATTTTTCTTTTTTCAAAAAAAACAAAAAAAAAAAAGCAAAGCCAAGGGGGGTTGGAGTGAATGACTGATTGGCCGAAATCCGCGTCACAAAGTTAGAGTCTGAGTTCGATTTCTCATTCTATCCACTCTATTATTGTGACTTGTACCAGTCTGATGGTTTAAAAGATTTGAACACCTTGATATTAAAAAAAATATACATCACATATACCACCAACAATCTGCGTTATCCACAACTAATTTAGATAAAAAATTACTGAGTCATTTCGCTAAATGTTTTTAGATAATTTTGCAAGGACACCCTCTTTGTGAAGGGAATGCAGCACTTTGTTGGTATCTTACCACTATGTCAATCACATTAGGCGTTTTCTATTTAAGTTCAATAATATTTGTATATTATTTTATTAATTTTTTATTGAAGAAACTTCGAAATGAGAATTATCTTAGAAAACCAGACTTTCATTAATTTAAAAAAAAAAGACTTGAAAAATCGTGACACTTTATAAACTATATCAATTACATTAAGATATTTCTATTGAATTTTATAAGTACTGAATATTATCATTAAATTATTCTTACAACATCTCCTAATTCAAGAGAGCTGAAATTCAAATAAATTAATAAAAATAATTCAAAATGATTAAATTTAAAATAAAAAATGGGTGTTTGAAATAAAAAACATACTTTTCGAACTTGCTTAGAAGCATTTTTAAATCATGCTTGATGTAATAAAAAAGATTCGACGTTCCCGCTTTAGGAAGCAAAGGTTACGGGTTTGAATCTCTATAGTCTTATCTTAGTGTGTCCTAGTGATAATGGGCTCACTCGTAGAAATTTTCTGCTGGATTTTCTACAATTTTTCACACGTGAATTAAAAAAAATGATCAAGATAATTTTATTAAAAATAAAAAAAAATTCATAGACCGATATTACTTGATATTTTTCAGCTCTATTATTGTACCATAAGACCATTATTTATTGTACGACCATACGCATTCTGTCCGCTAATATTTGTATGATTGCTGCCAAAACCAACCATTCAACCCACGTAACAATAAATTAATTTAGAAAAATAACAAGTTGACGAACTCCACACACATGACATGTTTACTAGGTATGGGACTCGGTAACTCAATTTTCGAGCAAATCATTGCATTTTGACCAGCGTCATATTTAGACTCGTCTTGAATATAGTTGAGTTTGAGTCAACTCGGCTGCCAACTTCTAAAACCTTGATATCGATAATGAGAAGAAAAAAAAAAGAGTATTTGTAGGGCCCTAGACTAAAACCCATTTTTATTCTCACATTCTAATTTGGCACTCTTCTAATATTCTAAATGATGCTTAATATTATATCAAAAGTTAAATGATGATCAGTCATCTTAATATAGACAAAATTTGCTAGGAAATATGGGATAGAATAAAATTCCCATTTTATTCTTATCAATGTACCTATAATACGCTGCTCTACATGCATATATTCTGCATATCGATAACTCATATAAGAATTTGTCAAGCTCGTGATGATCAGAGTCGGCCCTAAGATTTCAGAGGCCCTAAGCGAACTCTTAAGGTGGACCTTTTATACACTTAAAAAAAATAAAATCATATTTTTTTTCACAAAGTGTGAACTGTGATACCCACTCCCCCCAACCAAATGTGGGAAAGTGAAAAAGTCACACATCGGTTGGGAGGATGAAATGGAGAGGGCTTTTAAGTGGCCAAAGCCCCTTGACCTTGTAAGACGCGTTTTGGGCCGGGCCACGTGGGCCTGGGCCCAAATGCAAAACCGTGCAGGTTTAAGCTGTGTCCGAGGTCCAAA
This sequence comes from Chimonanthus salicifolius, assembly GCA_013350335.1. NCBI lineage: Eukaryota > Viridiplantae > Streptophyta > Magnoliopsida > Laurales > Calycanthaceae > Chimonanthus > Chimonanthus salicifolius. Next base: position 1,697,774 of record CM023538.1, read on the forward strand.
GCGGACAATATGTTACAGAAACATTCAAATAAAATATCATAATCAAATTTATAACAAAGTATTATTTAAAAATTATTTTTCTCGAGGATTTTGAGATGCAAAATTCTAATTAAATTACTATATTTAAGTTTTTTAACATATTTTTTTAAATAGATAAGATAGTTAATCCATTCAATATTTCTTGTGACAAATTTAATTTCCACTTGTGTCATGTATATTAATTTTTTATTACTATTTTATTGTATTTAAAAAAAGTAGTTGACATATTAAAGTATATAATGCATTTAAAACAACTTATAAAATAAAATTATATTAAAAAATTATCATTCATTTATAAACTATAAAACACAAAATAGTCATTCAAATGTAAATCCACTTTCTTTCCATTCAACCATCTATATTACAATGAACAATAAGTTTCCTCAATTGAGGACTTCTTTAAGTCACACTTTTATTAAAATTTCTAAAAAAATTATAAGAATAATGATTAGTTAAAATCTGACCTTTATATAATAATTTTAATCTTGTAATAGAGTCAATTAATCATCCCAATTCTTAATTTTTAAAATAAAAATAAAACTAAAAGATAAATGTTTTTTCTTAATTTTCAAAATAAAAATAAAACTAAAGGATATATGTTTTTTTATCATGATGTTTAATCTGGGAAAAAAATTGGCGTAAAAAATGTACCCAACGTGAATCAACATGAGATCTATAGAATGAAAGTCACACCAACTACCATCATACCCTAGATTCATTTGCTAATAAAATAAATATTAAAATAACTTTATAACAGTAAAATAAGGTACATGAATTTAAAAAATTAAACTCGACTTGGGGGTGATGGCCTAGTTAACTTAAGGACAGAGTCGAGCATGATAATAATTTCTATGAAATATATAAAATGAGAATTTCACTTTATCACGTATCTTCTAACAAATTTTACATCTGTTAAGACGAGGGAATTTAAATGATGCGGTCATTTTTTGAGTTTTTTTTACTGACTCAGAGTCAATCCAACCGAAGTTGCACCGACTCAGCCGCCCTCCGTCTCACCACGTCAACAAATCGAGAATCATTAGTATTCTCTCACTCTCACTCTCTCTTTGTAAAAAGAAAAACGTCAACCAATCCTAAGACAAAGCACAGTACGGAGAGTATGAAAAAGCATAGAAAAAGAGGAGAAAAGAAAGAAAGATCATTGTATTTTAAAAAAAGAAATGTGAGGAAAGGACCCAGAACGACGACTCTAAGATGACTCCAAAGAGCCCAAATCCCCTGCAACATCAAGGAGCGACATTTCTTAATTCTTAAGCGATTAGAGCATCATTGCTTTTTACCAACTCCTTTCCCATTCCACATTTCCTCTTTCCTCATTTCATCAATCAGCGACACAGATATGTAGAGAGAGAGAGAGAGAGAAAGGGTCATATCTTCTGCCATTTCAGGTGCTTTAAATCTTGATTATTTTGGTTTTATATCTGTGGCCCTGATTTACTGAAATGGGTGACTGTCGTTTTGTTTGAAGGTGTGGATTGAAAAAGTAGAGAAGAAGAAGAAGAAGTGGAGAAGAGATGGAGAAAGGAAAAGAAAGGCAAAGAGATTTGGTGGACATGGTTTTTTCCTGGTCTCTTGAAGATGTTCTCAACAAACAACTGCTTAAAGACAAGGTATGTATGATTAATTACATTTTTAGAGCTTTAAATCAAGAATTAAGATGATTGACATATTTATTCAATTCAAGTGTTCTAATATCTTAATTAAAGGACTTGAATCTTGAACTTGGCTCGCAATACAACTGAGTCAAGTAACTCGATCAGAGTTTTTAATTCGACTTGAAAAAGTTAATATAACTCAAGTTACAAATATCAGCTAAAATCGAAATTTTTAGTCAATATTTGTTAAAATATCAAGGATTCGATATTGATCTTATGGAAAAGATCAAATTTCAGTCGAAAATGATTTTTTAAAAGTAAAAAATGGGCTCGAATGGCTGAACTTGCAGCTATGAACTCATTAAGAACATGAAAATGGATCTCACTCCTACTTACTTACTCAAATTTCTTTAGAGTTTAATTAATTTAAATTAAGCAAAATTTTGTATTTTCAAAATTATAGACTATTATTTTGTAATTAGGTCAAGAGGGGCCACCCTTAAATAATAATAATAGCGTCTATTGAAAATTTTTGGGGTATTTATGGACGGCTTTGATCTGATCTGAAAGAAGCACTTGATGGACGGTCTAGATCTGGAGTTACGTGCCACGTGTGGAGATTTCTTAGTTTCCCTGAGGTACACAGAGAGTCGTAGACTGAGTCTGAAACTCTGAAAGAGGATTTTCCGGGCGTCTGGAAGGGTTACAAGTGGCACGTCATATCTGTCTTTTCTCTTGTGAAATTGGTGTTTTGTGAAGAAAAGGCAGGAGCCTTCTAACGGCGTTAAAACCGAGGCACGTGCAGGACATACGTGTGAAAGTGCTGGAATAGCTGCTTGGTGGCCGTACACTTATGAGACATAAATATGTTAGATTTAGACCAGATTTAGACAAATTTTTTCCATTTGAAAAATTGATGATTTCTACGAGACAAATTTTCATGGTTCAAAAGCACCAAGTTATAGTGATCAAATGGCAGCAAAATTTAATATACATTTTATTGGACACTAACCATTCAAAGATTTGTGACATGATTAAAAGAACAGAAAAATAGACTGCCATTAAAAGAATTCAAATCAAATCGAGCGTATAGTTAGTAAAAATAAATGGAAAAATCCTAAAAAAATCATAATAAACTATAATACTAATATGAAAAAGATGTGCCAATAAAGAACTAAAATGCCAAAATAGAAGAAGATAAGAAACACATACAGTTTAAATGGTGGAATCCAACTATATATTTCATGCGATTCTATTTTCTAATTTTAAATATGATAGATAGTATGAAAAAGATGTTAACATATAACATATTTACTAACAATGATATATTACTTACAATACTTGTCAGTCACATTAGTGGGTTTTTGGATTTGAAGATGGTGAGAGCAAAACCCACATCTAAAAACAAATGGATATCAAATTTAAATTCCTAAAACTTGCATATAAACCTATTTATTTTGGGTACAACGATTTGGAATTTGGATTTTTTAGTATCTATTTACATTCTATGAGAGAGAGAGCGAGTATGATAAAGATGTTGACACATAACATATTCATTATCAGTAGATATATTATTTACATTATTTATCATTCAGATTAGGGGATTATTGAATTCAAATTGGGTTCAAATATGGTTAGAACCAATTTATGAAAAATAAATGGATGTTAGATTTAGATTCCTCAAATTTGCATATGAAACTGTTTGTTTTGGGTCATATGTTCGAGATTTTTGAATATTTTTATTATCCACACACACTCAGAGAGAGAGAGAGAGAGAGAGTGGATGTTTTAGCAGCAAAGCTGATGAATACTCTTGCATTTGCAGGTGGAACGGATCCCCAATACATTCCAATCCACACAACAATATTTCCAGTCATTTGTATATCCTTTGATCGAAGAAACACACGCAGACTTGTATTCAAGCATGGAAACAATTGCTCAAGCACCACTTCTCAAAGTACTACCTGGTGCAAAATCCAAGTCACGTAATGAAGAGTTTGTATATAACTTAAACGTCATGCCTCAGAGAAGTGGCCTAGTTGAGGGTGGTAAGGAAACTTACATTCCCTCCAATGAAGATATCTTAGTCTTTTCGGAAATGAAGCCTGCAGATGCAGCTGATTTAAACCGAGAAGGAAGATCATTTGTTCTTGGTGTAATAACTGGTATTAAGGGTCCTCAATTTGGACCGCCATACAAAATTACGTTAAAAGTATCGAAGCAAGTCGCCTTTCCAAATGATAGGAAGCAATGTCTTTTTGCTGTTTACATGATAAACATCAAGACAAACAATCGGATATGGAAGGCACTGAATTCATACCAAGGCATGCAGAGAAATCTGGATGTGATTAGCAGTTTCCTCGACGTGGATTCCATGGTATTTCAATCTAATTAATGTTCTTTGAGTGTTTATATATTTTTAATCTTTGCCTGAGATTTATGTTATTTTCGTGATATATGTACTGTGGATATCTTTTAAGCTTTGATTTCTTAGATACTTCTACAGTTCTACTATCAACTAAAGCTATCTTTTGACAAATAAAAAATGGTATCAAGAATAGAGCATTTTAAGCTAATTGTCAAAGAAAGTGAAATTGCAACCATTTCACTGTAAATGTAGGACACAGAAGAACTATGCAAATCCTGTTTCTATGTGTTTGATTGTGTTTTGCTGCATTTTGGTTTTTTTTATTTTCAACAATTTGCATAGGACTTGATCACCAATATGTTATTGGTATGATATTCTTATCACAGGTTGGGAGAAGCTGTGTCCATTGTTCTACTTCTACACAAGACACCGATGTGGAGAGCATGAGTTTGCGATATAAATTAATGCCATTTTCACTAAATGGGTCACAAACTGATGCAGTATTAAGCGCTGTTGCTGCCAGGCAATGCAATCATCAACATTCGGTCAAAATCATCTGGGGTCCCCCTGGGACTGGAAAAACAAAAACAGTCACCACATTGCTATGGGTGGTCATGACAATGAAATGTAGAACTCTTACATGTGCACCAACGAATGTCGCTGTTTTAGAAGTCGCCTCACGTTTGCTGAGGTTGGTCAACGATTCATCTGGGAATGGAATTTGTTCATTGGGCGATGTGTTGTTATTTGGAAATAAAGATCGAATGGATATTGATGTCAATCTTCAGGACATATTTCTAGACCATCGCATCAAAAAACTTACGGAGTGTTTTGCGCCAATGTCAGGGTGGAGTCATCAAGTAGACTCAATGATAGGTCTCCTTGAAAGTTGTGTTCATCACTATCAATTGTATCTGAAGAGTGAAAATGAAGAGAATTGTTCCTTAGCATTCCCGGTATTTGTCAGGAACAAATTGAGTCCCATTGCTAAGGCACTGACAGAAAATATAAGAATCATGTCCACTCATTTACCAACTGGTTTTCTTTCAGATAAGAACTTTGAACTGATGACTTCAGTTGGGGATTTACTTCAGTCATTTGAAAATTTGTTATGTAATGTTGCAGACGCTGAGCTAGAAGGCCTATTTATGCAGTCTGACGAAGTGATTAGTATGAAACTCAGTGGCGGGAGCATTAATGGTTCATTGGCATTGTTATGCAATATTAGACATGAGTGCCTTTGTATCTTGAGAATTCTTCGTGAATCTTTGCAGATTCCACCTTTGCTTGAGAAAGGTCGATTCCAAGATTTCTGTTTCAAAAGTGCAACCCTCATATTTTGTACTGCTTCAGCTTCTTTTAAGTTGCATTCAGTGAAGATGGAGCCGTTAGAATTATTGGTCATGGATGAAGCTGCTCAATTAAAAGAATGTGAATCGACAATTCCCTTACAACTTTTGGCTATAAAGCATGCGATTCTCATAGGTGATGAACGTCAATTGCCTGCCATGGTTAAAAGCAAGGTCCGCATTTACAGGAAATATTCAGTTCATGGCACAAAAAATCAATCATTGAAGCCAGAAATACATAAATGTGGGGCCCACCTTTCAATGATCCAGATTTTCCATCAAATTGGTGGTTCCACTGGATGGTTGACATTGATAAGAGATACCCACTAGACAATCTCTATACAAGTGGATGGTTAGAAAACCTCAAAATGAATGGTTTATGTTGATTATGGGGACTATTTGAACGTGGAAAAATTTTAACTATTGCTTTCTCAAAGCAGGTTTGTCGAGGTAATTGATCTGTATTATTGATAGATGGCCCCAAATGCTAGAGGCAGCAAGATTCTTGGTCTGAGTGAGAAGTGAAGATAGCTAAGCAGTTTATAATACATATCCTTTACTGATTTGTATTAACAATCGAGAATTGATTCTTATGTCAGATTGCAGAGAAAGCTGGTTTTGGAAGAAGCGTATTTGAAAGGTTAAGTTCGTTGGGACATGCTAAGCAGCTTCTTGATGTTCAATATCGAATGCATCCTTCCATATGTTCTTTCCCAAATACCAACTTTTACAAAAAACAGATTTTGAATGCTCCGAATGTCAAAAATGAAAATTACAGAAGGCAGTACCTTCCAGGACAAATATTTGGCTCTTACTCATTTATAAATATTTTGTATGGAAAGGAGATGTATGATAATGGGCATAGCCCAAAAAATGTGGTTGAAGTTGCTGTTATTTTGCAGATGGTGAAAAGACTTTTTAAAGGTATGTAATATCAAATGTTAGATTCATTTGAAGTTTGTTTAGAAGGAAGATTTTTTGTGTCATGAATATCTGACATCATTTTTAAAAAAATAAAAATAAATTGTAATATGTATGCATTCACATTATTTCATTGTGACATGAATGGTTGGTTTTCATTTTACTTCTGCAGCATCTCATTCTCTGAAGCAGAAACTTAGTGTTGGTATTGTATCCCCCTATATTGCTCAAGTTTCAGAAATTCAACAGAAGATTGGTTCAATCTATGAGTCTAGTAATTTTATTGTCAGTGTTAAGTCCATTGATGGGTTTCAAGGTGGTGAAGAGGATGTGATAATAATGTCCACAGTTAGATCAAATGCTAAAGGAGCGGTTGGATTTCTTTCTAATCTTCAACGAACAAATGTAGCTTTGACTAGGGCCAGGTACACTATCTTGCTTAATATCAAAAACTATCTACAGTGATAATCATCATCATCGTCAAAGCCACTAATCCTATCTACTGGTGGTCAACTTTCTACGTTTTTTCTCTTCCATTCTAACCTATTAAAAATAATACCCTCATTCTAACCTACAAGTGGCCTGCTTGTTTCTTTTACTTGCATTCTTTCAATTTCTTCTAACAAAGCCTATGGTCTCCTGTGTATGTGCCCAAATCACTTGAGCAACTCTCTCATTTTCTCATCGATTGTGGCTAGCCAAAAAGTCCCTAATGCATTAAATCGTAATTCTCTCTTTTAATGATACTATACTCATTACCTTTCAAAAAAAAAAATGATACTATATTCATTCATCTTAGAATTTGCATTCTCGTTACCATCATATTGTCCATTTTATTTTTCATTATTACTTATAGTCGGCTCCACAAAACATTGTTGGCCGAAGCCATATCTGAAGAAGCTCTTGGATCATGTACAATTATCTTTCAAGGTTTCTTGTGTGGCCTTACTTGTCTGTTTCCATGCAGGCACTGCCTTTGGATCTTAGGGAATGAGCCAACTTTGACTAAAAGTGGTTATCCCTGGAGGAAAATAGTTCTAGATGCAAGGAAGCGAGGATGCTTCTTCAATGCAGATAAGGATGATAATTTGCTTGAAGCAATCATACAGGCGGTCATTGACTTTGACCAGGTTGATGACTTGCTACATGAGGACTCTATTCTTTTCAGCAGAGCACGGTGGAAGGTATGTGGTTTATTCTCTCTCATCAGCAATTTTATTATATCTTGCTCTCATATTTTTGTTTCTCTCAGTTACTAGATTGAAATGAAGCGTAGTCCTCCCCATTTCCAGGTGCTAAGAAAGTACATATTTTAGTTCCCAATCGAAATATCCAGGTGTGAGCGAACTTGTTCTACCTTCATCTTCAACTATTTTATATAAGCAAACCACTAGATCTAACCTGAATCAATATTTATAAGTTGAGAAGGACCTAATTCGCTTTAACTAATATGAGGGGAAAAAAATCCTATTCTTCATCTCACTTGATCCCTTATGTTCTTCAATTCAAATTAATTTTGTAAATAAGTGAATTCATATTTTTATAAAGAACTATACATAATGGTCTTTTTACTAGAAACAAGATTAAATATTCCTCAATAAAACTCCTTTTTTATCCATGGGAATCTAGCTTATTGACCTAAGAAATTTATATCTTATTAAAATGGTTATCAGAATGAGAAGCCAATGGATATAATTTACAGTTTTACACAATGGATATGGCGTTCATCCACCCAATAATGTGAAATTCATGTGTGAAGTGGTGATATCTTGATGCAAGAGGGTGATAAATCATTAATTGCTGTAATATAAATAAGTTCCATTGATGAATAAAAAATTTGAATGGAAAAGGAACAAAATAATCTATGTAATAATTTTGGATTTCAACTGTCTCATATGCATAGAAGAATGGATAACCATCATTTCTAAATTTTCAAAAGTCTGCATCCCTTTTCTTGTAAATTTCTATCAATAGTGCTCATTTTCAAGTTGTTGAAGTGGTTCTAGAACATGTGCATTTGCACTGAATTTACTTTGCTCAGGATTTAGGTGGTTGCAAAAATCACACCTCACTTAGATTTCAGTTTGTTGTTTAATGTCTGTACAATGTCACATTGTCATTGCTGCATTGAGATTCTCTTTTGCATCTGCCCAAATTGCAGATGCAGAATGTAATTTCTTTACTTTTATATATTATTTGGATGTGCCTACCTACTGATATTTGCATTTGATTCTGTATAGGTTCAATTTACCGATGAATTTAGGGATTCTTTTACACGGATAAAGAGAACTGATATTCGGAAGCAAGTGGCAGAGGTACTGATGAAGCTTTCTAGTGGCTGGCGTCCCAAGGAAGACCTTGACTGTGTGAGTGGAAGTTCCTTCCAGCTCTTGAAGCAGTACAATGTCCAAGGGCAGTATCTTATGTTGACAGTTGACATTATGAAGCAGTCAACCGAAATTCAAGTGTTGAAATTTTGGGATATTATACCTTCAGTAGAGATACCAGAGTTGGTTAAACGTTTGGACAATACATTTGGAAAGTATACCGACGATTATATATTCAAGTGCAAATTCAAATTCAAACAAGGGTATGTCCAGTCTTTCTTTTTTTCCCCTGCCAGAATTTTTGTGCAGTGTATTGCTTCTTTTTCTGTTTATCATCTGTTTTCTGGTGTTCTGTTACCGTTCTTCTTTTTCTGTTCATCATCTGTTTTCTGGTGTTCTGTTACCATTCTTTTGGACAAGTGTTATTTTCAAGAATAATGGTTCTACACTTTTTGAGTTTTGACAAGTATTTTTTTTGCTATAAATGTGGGATACACAGAAGTTTGGACTTGGTTTTGTTTTATTACAAAAGTTTGGACAGAACCAATTTTTCTTGTCTTGTTTTATGCGTTCTTGTGATAAATGTGGGTCACAATTACTGCTTGGAAATTTTTTGAAATTCAGGTTTTGGTGCATACTTCAGACAGGTGTTGTTTTGAAACTGAATTGTTGTGAGAATTCGGAGGTGTGCTATTTTCAAGCAATTTTGGTGTGACACTTTGAAACTAATAGCACCTTTTTCTTGCATTAAGAGATTTTCCACAAGAATGTTGAAATTTGATGTCACTCTTCTCAAACATATAAATTTGACTAAAATTCAACCCATTCATCTTGAACTTATTGAATATAGAGTCTTTATCTTTTATAATCAAGTACATTTATCAAATTAAGTCACCTATTCACTTTTCAAATCAGTTTGATCAAAACCAAAGAAGATAAAGGGGATTATTGTGCTATCTTTTTATAATGTGGTCTTTATTTGCATTTTCTTAATCAAGTTTTTGAGTTGGTTCAATGAGGCTGGATGAGGAATGAGATAGCCTGAGTTTTTGGGTTTCAGAACTTGAATCATATGTTTTTAGCCCCCTTAGGGAACCTTTTCGCTACTTGCATATCCAGCCTTTTGCTTGTGAACCTTTTAATTGGAATTGATGTATTTGTTTATTTTGGAGATATGAATATGTGATCCATTTGTCATGATTATGTTCTTTCTAATTCTTCAACTTATTCTTGTTGGATTAGGGAGTTGATTGTTCCAATGAGTTGGAAAGTTGGTCAAGAAGTTGTTCCTCCCAAAGTTGTCAGCAAAACTGTCGAAAATATATCAAGTCATTTGGATTCACTTAATTTAGGCAAGGAACCTGGTGTTTCTACCTCAACTTCAAGGTAAATTGTAGTTTGTCCATTCAGATGTACTGAAGATAGCTAGCACCCTAGACAAAGAGGGTGTTTGTCGGCAGTGAAAAGCTGCTTGTTCTAATTCTCAAACCTGATCAGGGATATGTTCCTTATTAGATGATTTTATTGCAATTGTGGAAAGTGAGATTGATTGCAGAGGAGAAGCATGGAAACATTGGAAAAAGTATCTTTTAATTTTTTATGCTTGACAATACTGAAAAATTGTATGGCATGTGTATGCTTTGTTGGATAATCTTGATATGTAGAATTACATGAGCATTCTACAAGATCATAAACAGTTGCAACAAAATCTTCTAGTGAGGGAACTTACCCTTGATTTAGGTATGTGGTTAAGTATAAAGCAGTTTGTTCTCCATTACTTGTTTGTTCAACTATGTTAGGCCGATTTGTTATCTAAACCACAAATGGTGGTTACCATTCTCCATTTTTTGAGCTCATTATTATCATTATGGATTTCCATCTTGATTGAGGGTTGGAAAGGTGGAAAATTCGTCAAACATGTGTGGAAATGGACCCATGCAGTTTTTCAAAATATTCAAACCATTTGCAACTTGGATACATCCAAATGCGACTATTAAACTTTTATTCTATATTGTAAATACATAAACGTAACTCTCTTAACTAATTGCAAAATCAGGAATTTGGGGAATGGATCAACAGCAGGTCCAGTGCAAAGAAATGTTATTTCCCATCTATTGACTACGGCCGCTGATTTGGAGTCTCAGAAAAAGAATAAAGGTCAGGACTTGATACTTCTGATTTTTCCTCCTTTATTGCCTCATAACTGATGAGCCACCAGCAATGTGGTGTGGTGTGGTGTGGTGTTGGTGGTGGTGTTGGTTTGGAGGGTCGTTACTGATGCCTCATGTATGAAGTCCTTGTTTAGGTCATTTGTCCCAAAAACTGGTTGATACTCTCATCTATCTAGTGGATCAAACACAATTACATCAAAATTTTCTGCTGCCATGTTTTCTAAGCCATTCATTGTTTATATACATGTGGTATTCCTGATAAGTGATGACTAGATCAGCCTTTTCTTGTGCTATGTTACCTTTGCCATCACCTCATCTGATGGTATAGGCCTCAAAGCAGTTTTTAAAACCTGGAAAGATTCAAAATTTCAAATTGACCTGATTGGTTTTCAAGTCAAGTAAGACTGGCGATGAGCTAACTCAATTACTTCACAGGTCAGCTCCATCCATATTGAATGTTTAAACAATGCCCTAGAGTGAGGAATGAACCTAGTCAAGGGCCCAAGATTCTGTAGAAAAGATGTCAAATATTTGCATAAGTTGTCCCATGTTTATATTGATATCTGAGACTATGGCCAAGAAGTGGTCCAATGAGCATTCAGCCTAATTTCCTAGGAGCATGGTATGTGGATTCTTCATTTTACATGGGTTTTCGTTTCTCTAATGCATCTGTTGGTGCAGGCATTGGAGGTGTGCGGCCCAATCAAGCCATTGTTCAGCAAAGGTGTGTAATACACCGAGACGGCATTTTGAATATTTGGTTTATACCATCACCTGCAACAAAAGGGGGTTCTTTAACCTTGTTTGGAGAAATTTAATTACGAAGATTTTCTGAATTGATTTCCATCAGTGTATTTAGAGAAAAAATTCTTAGTTTTGGTCTATCAAAGATAAAGATAATACGTCTAACAAGCCATTGTAGTGGTTTTCTGATGGCCATTTTTTAGAACCCTACAATCTTGGCACAATTATTTCACACTTGAAATAAAGAAAAAGGGTGTCACCATGTACACCATCTCTCCTGCAATTCATACCTGTCATTTATGACATGTGCTCCAAGTCTACCAATTAAAATGATTGTAACAATGGAAGTGATCAGTGATGAATGCAATGAGTTCTTCAGCCCAGGGACATGCAGCTTATTGGTGGAACCCATTGTCCTACCATACAGATGAGGCGATGTAGAATTGGCATCTATTGGCAACCATTCACATTGATTATTTTCTCTTTGGATCGAAGGCCATAGTATGGACAGTTCTAAATTCTAATGTTTGGTTTACTGGGGCCAAAATGTGTTTGATTGCTTGTTCATTTCATTTTTCCTTTTAATTACACACATACATATGATAAATAGAATATGTTTAGTCTTTTCTCCTACTGTCTGTAAAATGAATACAAGTGAATGATTTTTAAGGAATTACTGTTCCAACTCTGTTTTAGTTGAAAAATAAATGACAGTAAATCTGAAATTTTAGTGTAAATGAATAATATATATATATATATATATATATATAAATATAATTTAAAGGAGTGAACAAATAAAGTTTGTACGACCTTTTGTATTAAAATGTTTGTTTCCTTCCTTTTCCTGTCTTTCTTTGTGTTGGTAAACATGTATAGTTAAATTGGTTTGAAACTTGATTGGTTACAAGGACAAAGCATCTGTGCATACTGCATACATGTTTCTCCTTGCATATTTGGGCAAGTACGGAAGCTGCAATTTGATTGTAATTTGTCCAAGTTCAAATTGTGTCAAATACTGTTTGACAGATTCCTCAGTTGAAAAAGAAAGAAAACTTAATTTTAACCAGCAAGAAGGATCAAGTGCGGAATTTTTTTAGCTTTATTCTCTGTTTATTTATTGTGTTTACTTATACTGAAACATGTTTTTAATTTCTTTTATTTTCTAACTCAAGTATATCAAGAAGTTCTGACAGATCTCTATGTTTCAGTGATTATTTTTTCAAGCTTTTGCTTATTGGAGACGCTGGTGTTGGCAAGTCATGCCTTCTATTAAGATTTGTGGTAAAGTTTCAACTTCAGATTATCATTTACTTCTTAGATGCCACTTAATATTGTTGTTGTTTACTTCTTTTATGAGCCATACTGCTATTATAGTGTCCTTTCTACTAAAGTTAAAATGCAGTTCTCTAGAGTGGCTAATAAACACTATAATTAATGTGAATTGGAATATGTAATCTCATGAGATTTACAGCGAACTTTTCCATTCATCCATCCCCATACCTTTGGAGCATCAACATTGAAAAAGATGTTGACAAACTCATTCATGTTGACAATAATTAATCAAACATGCCAAGATGGCCTGAAAAAACTTCTAAAACCATAAATCCTTTTTTTTTTAGAACGATATAATCCTTTTATCATGATTCCTAAGTTCCAAACTTCGTCATCATTGGAGTAATTTATCCATCAATCTTGGGGTTGGCACTTACAATTAGATTTTCCAAATTTTTTCTATGAGGCAGCCGACTGCCTGCCTGATGCCATAGAATTTGAACCCACAACATTAAGGTTGCAACCAGCAACACTTACCAACTGTGCTAAGTTTCAAACTTATCATACGAAACCAGTTTCCTTAATTTCTTTATGGTTATATATGATGTGTCCCATTACTTTCTTTTGTTTTACAAAGGATAACAAGCTTTTAAATGCACAGAGACAGTGATTTCCATCTCATGCTACATTGGGTATTTGAGTCTAGATGATGTCTAGGCACCCTCCCAGATACTTGAGTCCCCCCAGATCTTGATCAAGTCACTGTAGCAAAAACGTATCAACAAGTTCCATTGTACGTAAATCACAAAAAAATAGGAAAAATATGAAATTCAAGCATTGCATTCATGGCCTCACCATGCACCAAGTTTTCGTGAAAGTCAAATACTACGGTGGCAGCCACATTGTTCATGTTTGTTTTTCTCTCTCAATGCTTTGTGAATGGCATGAGAATATAGAAACTAATAGCCACTGATCGAGTGTGTCCTTAAGAGATGAGAAAAAAACTAAAAGAATTGAACATGGATGATGGGAAGTCATGAACCAACCTTGTACATGAATATGTATTACACATGCACATGAGAAAAATAAATCTTGAGAAAGAAGATGACTCATGCTTGTGAACAGAGGAACCATATGACCACCTTGATTGGATAATTTGGGATTTTTTGTCATTTGTCTACAATGAAACTTGCACTTTTGATATAGCTTTCACCACAGCAACTTCAACAAGTAGTATACAGAATGAGTCAATTCTCTTGCAGGTGAATCAAATTTTCTCCTTGATTTGATCTAGGATCCATTTAGATACACTACAACTGAAGAAACTTTAGTCAGCAATTCAGTGTTCTTGTTTTCAAGGAGACTCAACGTACCTGGTCTAAGCTATGTTGGGCTAGACAATGAACACTAGTTTCCTACGAAACATCTTGACTACTTTGGTTGAGCTACCAAGACAATTGCATCTGCATTTTGAGTCAACTTGTTTATGACCCTGCTGAACTTATGACTCGGCATTTTTGTCCATTCCAAAGTTAGGAAGAAAACATTCTTGATAGAAGTTTGGTGATAAGAAGTATGCTTTGACAGAAGAAGGTGCTTGGACAAGAGGGATAGCGACTACCATCTTGCATGGTCAATTGAAGTTCATTGATAGTGGACACAATCAATTTGTACCCCACTCCTTCACAACTCTATTGTTACTTTGTTATGTTGTGCAGAACGAATCATACTGGGAGGGCACGCCTACTGTGGGTGTTGATTATGTAAGTGTAATGATAACTGTCTTTCAAACTGAGAAAAGTTCTTTGTAACCTGCTCTAACCTCACCTCTTTTTTTGTTGCATCTGTAGAAAAGCCGGACTATAGAGCATGATGGGAAGATCATCAAACTTCAGATAGTGAGTAATTCATATACTTGTCGTGAAAAGATAAATCTGGTTTAAATAGTAGATGGCTAAAGCTGATAGTTGAAACCCATTTTGTATCAGTGGGATACTGGTGGCGGAGAACGTTTCCGGACATTGACAAGCAGTTACTACCGAGATGCAGATGGAATCATTGTCAGTATACCACTTTAGCCTTTCTTTGGTGATCATGTTTCTGGACCAATACAATTAAACTCATTTCTCAACCTTTTCTTCGGGCAGATTGTTTATGATGTTACTAAGCAAGCAAGTTTCAATAACGTCAAGCAGTGGCTGAATGAAATTGACAGACATGCAAATAAAAATGTGAACAAGCTTTTGGTTGGCAACAAATGCGACATGATTCCTTGCAAAGTTGTTTCTGCTGAAACAGCTAAGGTTATTTTTGTGTTTTTACTAGTCTTTTTTCCTCTCATAGTTAAGCATTCATCATTAGAGAACTTAAGCGGCCAGGTTTAACCTGAGCCCATGTAGAAAACTCTAAATATGAGTCAATGTTTGGCCCGAAAACTCAAATATGAGTCAAATTTACAAAATCTAACTTTATTTAATTTAAGTATCGTAATTTGTATAAATATGACATTTATGTAATATAGTTTATATTTTAATACATTAATACAAAAATTCCTATTTTATAGCTAAATAAGCCTGAGCCCAATAAGCCGTATGTACATTTTGGGCTTGAAGGCGGGCTCAAGTCCTACAAACACAATTTGGAATGGGCTTGGGTTTGACTAATTTGAATTAGCCTGGGTTCAGTCTCAGACCCTTTATTGCAATTCGGACACAGGTTCCGGCAGACCCAAAACTCGGACCGACACACCCAAGTTACAGCCCTACTCCCATCAATACAGAACATCGTCTGTGCACATCAGTACCATCTTCATTTTTCCAAAAAAAAATAAAAGACTGATTGTGTTTCTATTACGTCGATTTTGTAAATGATTATTCTTAATGAATTGTTGTTTGCTGCTTTAACAAAAAGCAGACCAAATTTTGATCTTGCACCGACATATTTCTTTACTGCTGTGTAGGCATTTGCTGATAGAAATGGTCTTCTTTTCACGGAAACTAGTGCCAAGTATTTAATTGAGGTGGAGGAGGCATTAATGATCTTGGTTTCTGCCATAAAGAATCGGTGAGCTCTCCTACATTCTCTTCTAGACACAGCTTCTTCTTATGGTTTTTGTAGAACCACCATTGGCTTCAGTAGATTATTGAAGCTTGTGAAAGTAAAAATAAATATTCTTAGGAAGCATATCAAGGTAAAATACTTTTTCAAGAAAGTGATGAGGAATAACTGCAGAAGCTGAGATACCCCTCTCATAATTAGGTTGCACCTGAACAGGTTGGCCTGAGCCTACTTGTCTTTTAGGCAGTCACATTCCCAATCTGGATTTGGGTTGATTTCACAAAGGCTGAGTCCAAGACTAATTTGTACTTTCTGGAGTAGCCAGACTTGGGCTTTACTTGGGGCAGTGTTGAACCTGACTCTGAGTATTGTGCAAATCTTCATGTATCAACCCAGATATCAGATATCGCTCACGACCCAATTCATGATAGACTAGTTAAATAGTTTTGTATTTTTCATGTACAACAAGCGAGACCTCTCACAGGGTAGCTCAACTGACTCACACTTTGGCTAAAGAATCAGATATCCCAAGTTCGAGTCCCGTAGTCACTTGATCTCCGTTGTTTGTAAGTTGCAAGATACTGACTGCATCCAAGTTTTATTCAATGCCCTCGTACTTGAGGAGAGGTTGGGGTCTTGAGGTTTGTACAAGCAACGAGACCCTGCCAATATCTGGATTACTGGCAACTCCAAAATCCTTTTTAACTTGGTTTGCCAAGAGGTGCCAGGTGTAGAAAAGATATAATCTGAGTATATTAATTAAATCCCTATGCTATTACAGGTATTTATAGCCTCTAGCCGACTCTAGGGCTATTACACTCAAACTCAAACTCTATGTTAATCATAAATCAAATACACCTCTTAATTAGAGGTAAACCCAAACTAGGACTCCTAAGTAGATAATCAGTCTAATTATTCCAACACGCCCCCGCAAGCTGAAGCGTGGATAAACGCGAAGCTTGGAACGTGGAGAACCGGCAAATGAACTGCAAAAGTGGCAACCAACTGGCCATGGAGATTGGTTGAAGCAACACACTAATTGACTGCAAAATTTGATGAAGAGGCAGCATTGACTGGCTGCAAAATGTCAGGCGGCGAACACCGATGGCGACCTGAAATAGAGAAAGAGGCTCGGACGACAGCAGTGGCCGTAAGATAATTGTCTGGCAAACAAGGATCGCAATATGCGATAAATACAAGCAATGAGTGACCTGCAAAACAAGGGGCTGAAGCCATCATATCGATCAATCAGATCATAAAGGCCAGCGAACAATAGCTGTAGCCATAAAGGCCAGCAAATAAAAGCTGAAGTCATAAAGACCAACAAATAAGGCTGTAACTATAAAATGCCAGCAAATGGGGCTGTAGCCATGAAAGAGCAGCAAATGAGGCTGTAACCATAAAAGGCCAGAAAATAAGGTTGTAACCATGAAAGGCCAGCAAATGGAGCTGTAACTATAAAAGGTCAGCAAAAATTGGGGACGAATTAGTCCTTCAGATAAAAGGAGTGGATGAATTCCACAACAAATGGACATGTGTCCAAAACATGCCGTCTCATTTTCGAGAAACGACAAAACAAGACATGCTCGAACGAAGGGCAAGTTGCATCCCTTTCTTCGGCGAAAGAGACCTTCTCATATTTAGAGAAATGGCAAAACAATGCTGCTCGATAGGCAGCTAAGTAGGAAGAGAAGGGCAATTTGTGTCCCTTACTTCAGTTCTCCCCCTTTCTTCTTGACACAAATCTCGCAGTTCGTGGCAAGAAGAAACAACAGACAAACAGAGGTCGTAACAGGTTGGTTACGCCAATGGTGGTGGTGAATAGACGGAACAACAATGGACGATTTGGGCGGCACTGCAACTTCCTCATCAGTCCCAGTCCTTGCACGCTAGTCAGGCAGCATTCTCATTGTATTATAACTCCATAAGCCATGAATTTTGATTTTTCATGTTCCTAGCAAGTGGTCACCTCCATGGTGATCCTTTTCATTGGATGCAGGTAGAGTTGCTCATAGTAGAACATTAGAAGAGTAGCAACAAGGTGCTTCAGCTTGCGGCAGCAGATCGGCTGCAGCAGCGAGGCAGATCGGCTGCAGCAGCCTGAGCCAGCGGCCGAGCATAGTGGAGGAGGCCAGATGAGATCAGGAAGGGGTTGTTTCAGATCGGAGGAAACCGAGAACAGTCAAGGGGGAGACCCAAATCGGCCTCACACTGAGAAACGGCAGAAGAGATCCCATCGCCAGCCGCGTCATTGGTAGTAGCCGCGAACAAGAAGAAGGGGGTTTCAGAAGAAAAACCCATCTCAGATCGATACAGATAGACGTAGAGATGCTGCAATTCAGATTCAGGCAACCACCGACAGAGAACAGCCAGATCTGTTTCTCGGTGGAGCAATCGCATGGTGGTAGGAGGCAGCGTCGGACCTGAGGGGGACAATCTGCAACAGGAAAGATCAGATCTCAGCAAAGAGGCTTAGCCAGAGGAAGTTGCAATCGCACTACTGAAGGAGAGATCTGAGGAACAGCGGCGGCAAGGGTGCCTAGCGTTGTTTCATATCAGCGGGCGGAGGCCTGCAGACACTGGAGAAGCAGGAAGAGGCGGATTTGGCAGCCGTGGCAACAATAGTAGCATTGAGGGTTTGCAGATCTGCGATCTGTGGCAGTGGCAGGGAAAGAAACCGGAAGGGAGCAGATCGTGAAGTGAGCAGCAAGATGGAGGCCAGAGAGAGCAGCGACGGTGCAAGGGTTGCCGCCGGCCATCAGTGGAAGCGAGCGCCTGAGGGAGTGGCGTGTCGGGCCGGAGCGGAGACAGAGGCAGGAGAGAGGCAAGCGGAGCAAATCACCATCGAATCAGATCTGGTGCTATTTTCTGGATCTGAAGAGCAGCTGCGTCGTGAATGGGCTGTTTTCTCAGAGAGAGGCTCTTGGTCTGTGGATGCAAGAGGCTCTTGGTCTCCACCGGCCAGTCCTCAGAAAAAACGGATGTGTTCGGTTTTGGAATCCTCCTGAGAGCTCTAGAATTTGGCAAAGCAACAAGGCCAGATCGATGCAAGCAGAAACAGTCCTGGGTTCTTAGAACTGTGAAGATCAAGCGATCGATGAACCAAGATGGACTGTGAAACCGAATTGGGAAGCACCCATATGAGTAGCCTGCAGATCTTTCATCGAGATCTCCCTCCCTCCCTCTGCCGATGTATCTATTTGGGCAGAGGGAGAGGGAAAAAAAATGTTTATTGAGGTCCACTCAGGAACGAATTTTGACTGATACCATGTAGAAAAGATAAATTGTGTATCTCGTTGAATACCTAAGCTATTACATATATTTATAGCCTCTAGCCGACTCTAGGGCTATCACACTCAAACTCAAACTCTATGCTAATCATAAATCAAATACACCTCTTAATTAGAGGTAAATCCAAACTAGGACTCCTAATTAGATAATAAGTCTAATTATTCCAATACCACGTCCTTAGACCCGCTAACCTCTGGGCCCCATCAAGAAACAACGTACACAAGTAAAATCAAATTGTGCTTTTGTGCCTTCCCAACAAGAAACCCTAACTATGATCTTTTCACTTTCACTGTCGCCAGGAGGGAAAGTCAGCCAGCCGTGAATGCTGGTCAACTCGTGTCAGTGCGACTGCATATGCCCGAACGGCCACGACTGCATATGCCCATGCCCGAACAACCACAAACACAGAGGAGTGCATGTTGCTACATTCTCTGAGAGACGATGCATATGATGTGAATTTGATTTTGGATCTGTATTTGGCTTTTGTGTAAATACACATTTCTAGTATATACTTTCACGAGTCGATATTTAGCACCTTTTTTCTTTTTGGGTTGTAATTATTTGCTACATCTTTAATTCTTTATTATGGTATTTACACAGTATTGGAAAATGATAAAAAAAAAAAAAATGAGCTCAAATCAAAGCATTTATCTGATTCATGCTAAAATCTGGTCGACACCTTGGTCTCATAAAAGAGTATGCATGGTTTGGATAACATTCAGTTGATTCTTCAACATCCACATATCTATGATTAGAGCAGGCCCTACGCCACCTAGGACCCCCACACAGTTAAACTCTTTAATATACCAGTCACAAACGGTCCCTAAAATTTCACTCCGCCTAGAGGTTAGGGTCCTGAGATTTTAGGGGATCTCAGGGCCGACTCTGTCTATGATGTCCGGACACACTAGAGACATGCCATTGATGTGGCAAAGCATCATAAATTTTACGCATAAAAATGAAATGAACAGCATGGACATGTTGCAAATAGTGTCTATACCATATTTCATATTATATGGCCAATGCCCATAAATAAACGAGAAAAATGAGTAATCTCATGTACTCCTGTAGAAAATTTTGTTCTGGGAGCATCGGCCATTTTATGTTGATAAGATTTTAAAAAAAAAGTTATTAGAAAATGTTTTTTTCCCTCTCCCTTTTACATTTGATTCATGGGTGGCACTTGCTTCTTAATTTCTTCAAATCTTAAAAATGGATGATTGGGCATCATAAACCACAGTCATAATATCATTACTTTGGGTCATGTACGCCAAATCCTCGTGTCCAATTGGATGAGCAGATCAGATACTTAAAATAGAGTGGCGGGTCAGGGTGACTCGACCAAAGTGGTCATATCTAGTCATATAGTCGTTTTATGAAATTATGTGTAATATGATTCATATTTTAGGAAAACAATACAAAAAAATTATTTTGGCCCAAAAAAACCTGAGCCCAGATGAGATCACTATGCATACGTTTGAAATTGGGCTCTGGTCTCTTATAAATAAAAGTCAGTGCAGACTTGAGTAATAACAGATCAGTTCAACTTGAGCCTGTTTCCGGGCTTCGGCCCTTAAAAGTACAAACTCAAACTGGACTCAGGGTGGGCCAAACCCAGCATGATCCACCCAAGTTGCGACCCTAAACATTGTGAACCCTCTTCAACAAAAACAGGGTCAATAATCAACTTGTCTTCATTAATGTTGGCCTAATTGATCCACTAGACAAGTTATTCACAATTTGTGCCATCCCCAAAGAAAAAAAAAATCGGCCGATATGGTCAATTGGTTGTGGGCTCAGCCGATATCTCGACTGATATTTGTCCAGATCGGACGAATATCGGCGTAGATATCGGCCCATATATATTAAAAAAAAACAGCCTTTTTATTATTTTTAAATGAATTTTTTCCAAAAAAAAAATCACCGAGATTTCTAAAAAAACAAATTTGAAGAGAGAAAGAGATTGCTCAAGATCTTGGCCGAAACAAAAATTCAGCTCGATTCAGCCGAATTTTCGACCTCTGCATCCCATTTCGCTTGATGAAATATTGGTAGGATCTCACTGCCACCAAACTTATTTGTATTCCTTTGCTATTATTTTATCCAAGTAACACTTTGTACCCAAATAGCATAATGTATAAAACAGTGTTTGGCAAATTCAAATCTGAGAAAGTCCATAGTTTCGAATTTCGATCATACCCAAAGACAGGAGAAACGAGTGTCTTTGGATGATTCGTACGTCAATCAAAGAAGTTTCAAGACCAATTAATAATATGGGTTTGATTCAGACACCAGTGTTTTTACCAACACCTGATACTTATTTTCCCTATTTTACCCTTCCCCGACAATTTTTAGCAATCATTAGAAGAATTCATTTTCTCACGAGTTAGTGTCTGATATTTATAAAAACAGTGGTGTCCAAATCAAAACCCTTAATAATATATTTTACACTCAAGAAAGGGGAGGAGGGCGCGCATAGAAGATTTTCAAACATCAGTGAGTTCATAAACACTTGGTTCACTTCATCATTGTCTTCATATACTTTTTACACAAATATAAAATTTACTTTAATTTTATTCACATTGTTTAATACAAATATGACACAAAGGTACAACCATGGCTCCATGAGAGAGAGAGAAAGAGAAAAGATGACCATATATAAACGAACTGATCAATCAGAACCATCTTCTTTCCTGCATTGTCACAACCAAATGTATTTCAACTCTATGAGTCAATGTACTGAAAGTTATTCATAAAAAATCGAACAGAAAGGAATTTGAGGTGATATGAAATTAACGAAGGTGTTTCGAGACGACCAATTCTTTCTCTATTTCAATCTATGACCAGATTTATTATGAAATATAACTTAACAGGCACTTCCATAGGTTGGCTCATACAAGTCTGGTTATGTTCCAGGTGAAGCTTGTCTTAGCCCAGTTCAACTAGTTATTGCGGCATTCAGATCAAAATGCAGTCATGAAATTGGCTGAAAGTTGGCCTTTGGCCTAGCTTGTTGGCAATATATTATGTCAGTCCATGTTTGGACTTTAGTCAAGTATTTTGGGCAAAGTTGCACCGTACGGATACAGAAAATACAGAAATTCGAAAAGCCTTTAATCCGAAATAAATGGGTATGGAACTTCAGATGCTAATTATGGATCTTTTTTTTTTTTTTTTTTTGTATTTGAAACCAAATCCAAATTCTGATTTTTATATGGATTTGGACATGGTCAGGTTTGAATCTGATAACCCATCAGTCCAAATGGTGAAGTTCTAAATGATATGCATAAACAGGACATAAATTCAGTATAAGTAATGTAGTAATAAAAATTACAAGAAATTCCAAATCTGAATCTGGAACTGGACCATGAATCAGACCCAAACGTGCATTTAGAAGTAAGCATCTTCAGGCCAATTCAGATTTGGATCCTACAGCATGAAGCTAAGTCGATTTTGGAACCTATATAAAGGATTTGGATAAAAATTCATATTTTACTTGAATCCAATCCAAATCCAACCAGTATACATCCATTGCATTGTGTTCAAGCTTGCAAACCCACACTATCCACAAGGGACAATACTAATGTAAGCTAGTGCACAAGGATCTTGCTAAGCAGAAGTGAAGCAAATGTTTCTGGGGTTGGCATGTTGCTGGGGTCCGCTGCGAATGCCAGTGTCGACGGGGCAATATGACCTAGCCATTTTTAAAACATTACTCTTAAGAGTGGTTTTTCTAGCACTCCAATCTAAAACAATGAAATGGACAGTTGAGTGACAATGTTTGCGATTTTTCTGCCCCCAATCATATGGTGATCCAATTTGAGGTTGGAAAACAGAAAACTTATTTCCACCCTGTGTGGTTCTGATTATAAAGCAGTCCAAACACAGCTGACCAGATAATCTTCTGTTTTCATCTAAGTCTGTTCTACATGGGAAAATCTATATGCACAAGCGAAATTAATTACCTGGATTGTGAGGTAGAAGCACCAGCTTCCCTGCCTATACTGAGTGAATCTAAATGGCTCGATAAATCCTCAATGGTATTGCCAAGATTGTCAGAGGGAACAACTTCTGGAATGATTTCTTTAATCAAACAGCCATCCTCATCTGCATTAAAGAAGCATCCTCGTTTCCTTGCATCAAGGACTATTTTCCCCCACAGATCATCACTTTTAAGAGTTTCCTCATTCCCTAGGATCCAAAGGCAATGCCTGCAGTAGAAATAAACAAGTCGGGGTACTAACCCAGTCATAACTTGAAGATAATAGAAAGTTCCAATCTTTTCTGGCCATGGTATAAATTATCATATGATTCATGTTGCTAGGTTCTTGTTGGTTTTCTAGCTAAAACTAGTGCATTTTTAATGTGTGACCGATGCAAGCACTTGATCAATCAGAAAAGACACCAATATGGCTCATCTGTGATACAAGTCCAGTAGTGTGAATCAATTCTTCATTCAAAATTCTGTAATTTTCTTAAATCAGGTCATTGTTTCTTTGACACCTATGATTTAAATTTACTGCCAAAGATGGCTTGAAGTTCTATGACTTTTCACATTGAAGAAAGATAAGTACCTGGCCCTAGTCAAAGCTACATTTGTTCGTTGAGGACTGGAAAGGTGTCCCACAGCTCCTTTAGTATTTGATCTGACTGTCGACATAATTATCACATCCTCTTCACCACCTTGAAACCCATCAATTGACCTAACACTCACAGTAAAGTCACAATAGTTGTCATAGATTTTTCCAAGCTTCTCCTGAATTGCAAAAACCTGAGCATTGTAAGGGGATATGATACCAACAGTAACCTTCTGCCCCAGAGTACGAGATGCTGTAGAAATAAAATGAAAATCAGACCATTCTTGTTGTCATTGAAGAAGTGAAATGAAACTGCATACCAAAACACAACCAAGAAAGCAACTCATGATACCAAGAGAACATTTCCTTCTAAATGAAGTGCATACAGATTCACTGTAACAATTTGAACTTACATACCTTCGAAAAGTCCTTTCACCATCTCCAAAATTGCAGCCACCTGAACCATGTTTTTCGGGCTATGCCCATTATGAAATACCTCATTTCCATTTGAAATATTTATGAATGAATAAGAACCATAAATATGTCCTGCAAGAAAATGCCTTTTATATCTTTCATCTTTGACATTTGGAGCATCCAAAATCTGGTTGTTGTAAAAGTTCTCATTTGGAAAAGAACTTATAGAAGGATGCATTCTGTACTGCACATTAAGAAGGTTCTTCTTATGTCCCAGTGAACTCAGCCTTTCAAAAAGACTTCTTCCAAAACCAGCTTGCTCTGAAACCTGACAAAGGGTAAAATCTCTACTGTCAAAGGAGGAGTTCTAACGACAAAGAAGACATAGTAAGCGGAATACCAAATCCATATTGTGAAATGCTTGGCTAGATAATTGACTTCTCTTTTTAATGATCAGATAAATCACTATGTTGGACCCACTTTGAATAAGACTAAAGTTGCCTTCATCAATCAATCCCGTTAATCAAATTGCTATAGAGAATCGTGGAGCCCTATACATGCTAGCTTAAGTGATTAATTTTCATGGCTTAAATTTAAACAAAACTTGTCAAGTTAAGGCATGTTTGTTTATTTCCACAGATAAAGAGAGTAATGAAATTTTATATCTCCCCTCAGGAAAGTGGTTTAATTAACAATGATCCTACAAGTAGGGAAATCTACTTGTTGCACTTCCATGAATACAAATTTTAATGAAAATCTTATCTTCTATCAAACATGGGAAATAAAAAGTGGGTTTAGTATTATTTTGCATAAAAAAAAAAAAAACTAATTCTGTTTTTTACAAAACCAGTCAAAACCGAAGAAAACTGGTTAAAAAAAGTGGGTTTGGCATTGCTTTTCAATGAAAACTACTTCTGTTTTTTTTTCCCTTTAAAATATTAAAAAATGTATATATCTGAAATATAAATGTTTATTATCATTTCTATCCCATATCTTTCACCGTTTTGGTATATTACTCAAAATTGGTTTTCCAGCTCATGATTGAACAAACCTCTAGGTTAAATGATTACTTTCTAGAACTTAGAATTAAACAAAACTTGTCAGGTTAAGGCATGTTTGGGTATTTCCACAGATAAATAGAGTAATGAAATTTCATATCTCCCCTCATGGGAAAGTGGTTTCATTAACAATTATCCTAGGAAAATATACTTTTCGCACATCCATGAATACAAATTTTAATTAAAATCCTATCTTCTAGTAAAAATGGGAAATAAAAAGTGAGTTTGGTATTGCTTTTCATAAAAAAAACTACTTCTAATTTTTTTTTTTTTAATTTTTCCCTTCAAAATATAAAAAATTAATATTAAAAATGTATATATTTGAAATATAAATGTTTGTTACCATTTCTAATCCATATCTTTTACCGTTTTGGTGTATTACTCAAAATTTGAATGTTATTTTTAATATTTATATTGATGTTATTGGTAAAAAGTGTCTTACTTAATGTTATATGTAATATTTATATTATATTACTACTTAACCAGTTTTGACGGCTTTTACCGACTTTGACCACAAGTGAACTCGGTTGAACCCAAAATGCCTCGAAGGGTTTGTTAGATAGTCTCGTTCCGATAACATTCGTTTTTGTATGCGTCTATTTTCATTGAAAATCCTACTTCAGTGAAAAACATACCCTAAACAAATGATTTTTGGGGACTAGAATTAAACAAACCTTGCTTTTAACCATTGCAGGCAACTGACACTCATCACCTATGAGGACAGCATGCTGTATGCCCAAAAGTTGCAAGGGAATTGTTGATTCACATTCTCTTAACTGCGCAGCTTCGTCAATAACCAATGCTTTCAATGGTTTCATCTCCACCGAATGTAACCTAAATGAAGTTGAAACAGTACAAAAAAGGCAGGGTAGCATTTGTGAAACAGAAATCGTGGATTTGGTCTTTCTCAAGTAAACATGGTAACGTGAATGATCTACGAAGATGTGTCAGGATATGGAGGCACATAGTTCTACTCTTCCACAAATTGGCCATTGAGCCATTAATCTCCCCAGCCTTGAGCTTTGCATTCATCACTTCTTCAGAATGCACAAATAGGTCCTCCAGCTCTTTGTCTGTTTTCTTGTCCATCATGCACAATGAACTCCAGAAAGTCTTAAACAAATCACAAATGGAAGTCATCAGTTTAAAATTTGTAGCCGAAATATAAGACATTGGTAGGTGAGTGCACAAGGTTCTTATACAATCTTCCAGTGCCTCTGAAATGGGACCAAAGTGCTTTCTCAAAAACTGACAAAACGTTAATGGGTCATCCTTTTTTTTTGCATTCTCTAGATATGATCTGTAACGACGAAGAGAGTTTTCGAGAAAGTCTATAGTTGAATCTACTCGGTCATTCCACCCCGACAATTGTGCAAAACACCCTGTAAGCTTTTTGACACGATTGTCTAGAAATACATCTTGAAGATCATCACCGATATTCATTCGATTCTCGTTTCCAAATAACAATATATCACCCAATGAGCAAACTTCTTTTGTGCATGAATCTCTGACCAACTTCACCAAACGTGAGACAACTTCCATAACTGCAACATTGGTTGGAGCACATGTAAGAGTTCTACATTTCATTGACTTGAGTGTCCATAGCAATGTGCTGACCGTTTTGGTTTTGCCAGTCCCAGGAGGACCCCAGATGAGTTTAACTGAATGCTGGTGATTGCAATGAATTGCCGCAACAGAACTTAATACTGCAATCAATCTGTGATTGATTTAGGTTGAAGGAAAGTAATTTATCTTGAACATTTATGCCGTCAACATTGATGTCTTGTCTAGAAGAACAGAGATCACAACTTCTCCCAACCTGTAATTAGAAAAATAGTAATGATACGATAACATACTGGAGAGAGGTGACCAAATCCTATGTGAATAATATTCTTTTTCAGTACAAGTGAAAAACAATTTGTTTACAGGGACTGAAGATAGAGAAATCACAATCTATTTTATCACAATTGCTGCTCATAAATCATGTAAACAGAGTTTGAATTGTGTATAGTGTTCCACAAAAGTGAGTGGAATCATCTGCCAACATGGATCATGTTCATGGAGCTCACCGTGTCACCAACATAAAGTCATAAATGGAGGGTTGTGGACATTACAAACATAAAGTCTGCCGGAAATTGTTAGTCATCAACTCCAGTAGACATTGTTAGCTATATGCACTGTAATAATGATCGTAAGACTTTGACTGGTTCTTATGTTGATGGTTTACAATCAATAATTAGAAAATAAACAACTAGTAATATCCAGTGGATCTAACTTTTACATATTAAAACATGTACCCTTATGAATCACTCGAATTTATATCAATAACATGGTGTTTTGGCAACCCTGAGCCATGGTAAAACATTTCCATTCTAACTTAGGCACTGGTCACAAATCTGCCCTTCTCATATGGTCCTCTCGATTATCATATCTAACTGTGGAATCCAAGATCTATTTAAAACAGAGTCATTAATGAGTCTTAATAGGGGAAGTCTGGTTAGAGAGAGAAAAAACCATAAACAATAAGGAAAGTTAGAAGGGTAGGCATACCGTAGAATCCACATCGAGCACACCCTTAATGAGATCCAAATTTTTCTGCATGCTTGTATGCAAATTCACCGCCTTCCACATACGGTTGTTTGTCTTAATGTTCATCATCAAAACAGCAAGATACTTCCTTGCACCACTTGGAAAAACGACTCGCTTTGATGTTTTCACTTGAATTCTGTATGGTGGGCCGCTTTCGGGATCCCTAACATTGGTTACTACAGCAAGAACATATGATCCCTCCAATCTTTTTAGATGAGCTGCATTTGTAGGCCTCACTTGTGACAGAACAAAGATATCTTCATTGGATGGAATGTATTCATTTTCTTTGCCTCTTTCAGCTGATCCAATTCTATGAGGCACGGCGATTACGTCGTAAACACACTTTTCTTCAGATGATTTTGATTCTGCTCCAGATATAATTCTCAGAACCGATGCTCGAAAAAGAGTGTCCAAGCTTGAATTCAAGTCGACTCGCGTTTCTTCGAGCAGAGGATACACAAATGAACTCAGATAGTGTTTCTATCGATTGGAAGGTGGTAGGGATCTGGTTCACCTGCATCACCATGCATACAGTAATCTATGTGGGTCAAGCAGGAGTTGAATTACATGATTGACGAGGTTCATGCATTCTCTCCCTTGATTACAAACTTTTAACTTAAAAAGTCTAGAATTACTTATTATTGAAATATCAAAAGTCTATAAATAAAGTATGACAGAACTGCAACATGTCTTAAGCATTTTGTGCATTTAAGCATAAGGGCCTCAACTGGGGCCACTCAAGTGCACCCTATATCAAAACTAATGTCTTCTCATTAATGAAATCACTGAATTAAACATTATAAGTGATTTAAAGCGATTGGATATATTCGGAGTTTTACTTGACACTCTCGTACTCAAGAAAAGGTAGGAGTTTTAAAAAATTGACCAATATAAGTAAAAAATTATCTAATAATTTAATTTAAATTTTAAAAATGACTAGAAAATGATTTATAGACCTTATTTAGAATAATTCTATAATCATCATATAATTTATCCAATCATCTAATGATTTCTGTTTTTGATTGCTTTGTTTTTGCACGTCGGGTGTCTCATTGTTTTCTAATACATGAACCATTTAAAAAATAATAATTTCACCGTTGCCGCAAGTTGAAAGTGACGCCGTAACGTCGTTATTTTAAACACGTGCCAGTTTGACAACGACGTACAGTGACATCACGAGCCATGCATCATTCCATTTCTTCGGAACGGGAGGAAAGTCCCTCTTCTCCGTCTTCTATTCTCAGTCCCCGACCGTAAAAAAAAAAAAAAAAAGTACATGCACGTAGGTCGAAATCTGGACCGTTCATCAGCTTCTAAACTTCTAATTTGAGATGATCAAACGACAACCGTACAAAAAATGCGGTAAATTTCTTACCT
The DNA here is from genome assembly GCA_013350335.1 of Chimonanthus salicifolius. Taxonomy (NCBI): domain Eukaryota; kingdom Viridiplantae; phylum Streptophyta; class Magnoliopsida; order Laurales; family Calycanthaceae; genus Chimonanthus; species Chimonanthus salicifolius. Next base: position 1,726,944 of record CM023538.1, read on the forward strand.
TGTCCTTGAGCAGATCCCTGTTCTGAACATCTTGGACGGACCACGAGAAGATGACATCTTCCAATCCTCCCTTTTTCTGCTCCATATATGAAAACTTCTACCCGAAATGTCTACCTAAATCAGAGCCGTTAAAGAAACCCAAGTTCAAAATCGACACAATTTCCAGTAGTTCTTCATCAAAACACCTTGAGTTTAAATAGAAGAAGAAGAAAAAGCAATTATCTTTCTTGGTGTGGAAATGAAATGGAAATTTCAATGGGAATTGGGAATTGGAAAAGTCGCAGAAAGAAGTAACGAAAGCGTATGGGCTAAGAAACGCATTTCTTCTGTTGTCGACGTACTACTGTTTGGGGTCTACACCGGTTCTTCTTGGAGTCTTCGTCTTATTTAAGTAAAGGAAAGGCGTACATAGACGCGTCAAATTCTTTCCTTCGAACGAAGTTTGTGAGGAGTGGGATTTTTAAATGAATATATTTTTTGATCGATTTTTACAAATAAGTTATTAAAACTTTTTTACTCTAAATTTTATAAATTTTGAGACTAATTTTAATTGAAAAGAGTATAATTTTGAGTTTAAAAAATCGTACCCAAATAATTAAATAACTTCTATTTTAATTCTTTAGGATATAATTTTTTAAGTCCAAAACTATACTCTTTTCACTTAAAATCAATCCTGAGTTTATAAAATTCAGAGTAGATGAATTTTGATACCTTATTTATAGAAATCGGTTGAGAAACGACTTCGTTTGAAAATACCACTTCACAACGAATTTTTTTCATTGGGTGGATCATTCGCTAGGAGGAAGAGCCGTTTCAAGTGAAAGGGAAAAATGATAATTTCCATCTAGAAAAATGTGTAAGAAAAGATTTCTCAAGTGCCTATAAAGACTCCTTAAGTAAAATAACAAAATTCAATCGAGTCTGGTCTCCAACAAGGTTTTGTCATTAAATATGACTTCTATAATCTATACCGTTAGATATTTTAAATATGAACATGGGTGCATGAATTTTCATCACTGGAGGGTCATCTTTTTTTATGTAATTTTAAATTTTAAAATCAACGATATATATTAATTAAAACATTAAAGGTAACCATTATATAGCTTATATGATTTCTCATATTTATGTAATTATCTGTTTACTGCACTAAATTATGTAGATTTTATAATCTATTTAATAGAAAGTCTTGTTAAAAAGTTTCACTAGTACAATCTTGCTAACCTAACTCTAAAACATGGTAGGTCATATAAAAGTTGGATCTCAAAAATATTGGATTTGAGGTCGGGTTGATTTCAAGTTTGGAAAATCCTCTTTAGGTTGTGTAAGATAAAGAGAGAAAAATTTACCTTTTTTAAAAAAAATCTTTTGAGCTTCTTCTTCTGAGACTTGGATTCTGTTCTTCATTCCTCATGTGATATTTTTATGCTTCCATAGCCTAACAAGAAGGCCATGTTAAACTAAAAAGAAGAAGAAGAAGAAGATAGTAAGTGGAAGGACTGAGAGATTTGGTAGACTTAGTTTTCTCTTGGTCTCTCGAAGATATATTCAACAAGAACCTCTACAAAAATAAGGTCACACGCTTTTCCACCACCTCAGACCCACTTCTACAGGAAATGTTAGTCTTCTAGATTAATTTACATGATAATCACATTTCCTTTTGATCTTTGTTTAACATTTATATTAATTTACATATTAATCACATTCATTTCTTATGTTTTCTTTAAAAATTCTTAATTGTCTATGGGTTTCTCTTTTCTCTGTGCATGTCTTATTTATAGTCTATAGTTTGGTTGATGGTTTTCACTTTTCAATAATATTAAAAAAAATTATAAAATTGATGCCTTTAATATCTTGCCTTTGTTTTCCAAGTGGAAAAGATTCAATCCAAAGAACAATATTTAGAGTCATATGTATTTCCTCTACATGAGGAAGTACGTGCTGAATTTTCATCAGAAAATGGATTTATCCATTTTTCTTCTTAAATGAGTCGAGTTATCAATTTTTTGATCCACTTCATTACAGCAGGGTTAGCCCAGACCTGTTTACTTAGTAGACTCTTAACTTTGACAAGAAAGATTGAAGCCCAAACACGATCCATTGACTGCCCCATTGAGCATCCATCAGTCAAGCCCATTTGGAGATTTCTAGACCACGGTCAGGCCCATTAGATGAAGTTTTGAAGATTTCTGATATGCTACTTTAAAGTATGTGAAAAAAATTGTGGAAAAACTTCAAATTTGGAAAAAAACTAGAGTTGTCATGTGTTTTACTATGCTTAAATGGTGTTAACATCCATTAAACTCCAAAAACTTCAAATTAAAAATTAGAGAAAATAGAGAAATTCAAAAATACAAGCAAAACAATTAAATCACACTCTATAAGTAAATATTCGTCGAAATGTATTAAGCTAAGGTTAAAAAAAAATAACTAATGTGATACGTATTGGTTGAAAAATATCAGTTCAGTCAGGGTTGATACATACCAACCAATTCAGGTTATTCTACGGTTGTATCATATTGGCCAATATGGCTACATTATCAGTCCTTTTTTAATCTTTTTAGATTTTTTAATCCTTTCAACCATATTCGGTTTGAATCTTATATTGGATATAATTTTGAAAAGGTTTAGAAGCAGGTATTGGTCTATTTCGATTTCATTTTCTTTTAGATTTAGTCATTTTGAGTAATTTTTATCCTTTATGCAGTAAGGTAATCAGAATTTTGGATTTTAAAAAAAAAATTAATTTAGTAGAATAATGTTGAGCATTTGTAGAATAGAATGAAGATATTTTAATATGATTAATACAGTTTACGTCAAGCAAGTTGAGTCAAGGGTTAAAAATACGTTATCGGCCGATATTTTTCTCTCTTCCTTTTTTTTTAAAAAAAAAGGGGCCGATATCGACCGATATTTTGATATCGGCCAATATATCGGCTGATATTGTGAATATCGGCCGATACGTATCATATCGGCCCATATTCACTAGTTTCAAAACCGTTTCATATCTCGGCCAATACGATACGTATCGGCTGATATTTGTACTCCTGAATTGAACAGTAAGGTTAAAAAGCACCATTCACAACTTGTGGTGCGCAAGACTCATGTGAGAGTTCATTTAATGGTAATTCTAAACCCACTTTAAATGTTATTTTTTTCTTTTGGTACATTTTTTTTATTGTCTTGATCATAATAACTAAAAAGAAGCCTTCAACAATTTATCTTTCACCTTTAATAATTAAAAGTTAGAATAATTTAATAGATTCATTTTCAACATTTTGATATTCTCCATTTTAATTTATTCACCCAACTTTTTTATTATGGAATGAGATCCACTCTCAGAAGGAGACCATCAAAGCATCACAGCACTCCACCATTGTAAGTTGTGACCAACCTTGCTGACTCAACTTGCATAGGCTGCAATAAAGGTTGTAAAGGGATTATTAATATTATTATTGTTGTTGTTATTATTATTATTATTATATATTTTTGTGGTGGGAGGTTTAGTTGGTTGCTTGTAAAAGTGGAGAATAAGAAAAAAATGAAACCTTGTACTAGAGAGTGAGAGTAAGGTTATAGAAAATTCTAACGTATTATTGGATTATATCTTTTCATACTCTATATTAATATGAAAAAAATATTTAATTATTATTTTAATTAATTTTTGAAAGACCAATCAATCGTAATTTATCACGTGAGAATAAGAATATGAAATAATTTAATTTAATGATAAGTATATATGATTTATAGATTTTGCAATTGCTTTGGTAGATTCATTGGCAGAATCCAATGAGAGGAAGAAACCATCATCATCTTTGTCTCTCAACATTTCCACCTTTCATGGTTGGATGCCCATCGACGACTAAACAGAAGTTACGAGACAAAATAGTAATAATAAAGAGTTTGAATAAATAATATTTTTTAATAAATTGTGAAGTGGCAGAAAATAAAAGACTTCAATAAGCATAATAATAATAATAATAAGTGTACGGAGGTCGAGATATTAGTTTTGAAAATCTATATATATGGACTGATATTGATACCAAATTTTTAATCCCTGAGTGTACAATGGATAAAAAAGAAAGAAGAGATTCTTCTCCATTCCTCCCACGATATACTCTATAAAGCCCCACATTCAGGAAAAAAGGCCGAGAATTGAGATCCCTGGCTTTGAGGTCACCTCACCACCACACTCAAGTGAATATACTCTTCCTAAGTTCTGACCTGTAACGCATGAGAACCCAGCACGGGTGTTTACTTTGCTTCTCATAAAGAAAGCCTTAATTAATGTTGGAGAGTATGGTAAATTCTTCTCTTATATTTATATAGACATAGATTAGACATGTATTGGGGCAACGAATGAGTCTTATATTGGTTGTGAAATGAGAGATTTAAGATTTATAAAGGTGTTAGGGTCATTTCACCTAATGAGCTAGCGTTTTAGAGCTGGATATCCAGAGATCTTCTAACCGGACGGAATAGTCAGCGACGTTCTATCCACTGGAGAGTCTTTTTCAAAGGAGGGAGGGGGGGATCGTTAGAACATCAAACAAGTCACACATTGGTTGTGGAGGGAGGATTTAGGCTAGCCCATTAGGAGGAGTGGTCCTTGAAGGCTTGGATTGGCATGAGAATAAAATATAGAACGGTAAGTTATTGAGTGACGAAGTAGGATAGTGAAATTGAAAAATCAATCTACAATGAGTGAATAAATAATCTTGATGATCATAGTGACACTCCAAAAACATACACCAGACAAACTGTGGAGATCTCATCAGTTAGGCATCCAAGAGAACACAAGCACTTCCATTCATCTTTATTTGGTTTTCTATTGGATGCTTTGAGTGTAACTTGTGGAGTCCAGCAAGACCACATTAAATTTAAAGAAAGAAAAGGGAAAAACCCAAGAAGTAAACTTTAGTTAGCTTTCTGATGAATCCTTATGGTTCTAAAGTATCTTTCTGCGTACTATACATGGTGTGAACTTATCTTTGAATGTTAAAGAATAAGAAAAGAATAAAGAGATGAATGGCTTTACTTGGGGTAGCTCCAAATTCCTTATCTTGAGAGATGATAAAGCTAGAGAAAGTGGAGGACATGGTTTGAGGTTTCCTTTAATGGGTCACTCTCGGGATAAGTAGATCCCTCTTGGTGGGGGAGAATCCAGATCCTTCTCAACTTGAAAAATCCTGTATAGTAATAGAAAGAAAGTCCTAACAAAGGGAAGAAAATCCTTACTTTCTGACTCATTCTGTAGCAGTGGCCCATTGTAAAGAAAGTGGCACAGCACCATATTTGGGGTTGATCCAACCTCCAACTGTTTGGTTATGCGTAATTAGTACATGTACAGATCACTGAATCATTCCCATAATAATACCACTCAACTTTCAGACTCAAGATGATGTGGCCATGATGCTCATTACTGTGGAAAGATGCATGCCCTTCTGACTGTTATGGGCTTTGGCACATGAAGAAGTCTTTCTTAAGGCTTACCTATTTGTTTCGTTTTTACACCATTGATGAAAATAAGTAGGTCGTCTATTTTTTTTAGATATAAAGTCTTTCATCTCACTCTTGCTTTACTATTACAATTGGGCGAAATCCCAATTCAATCAAACACAACAGAAGACAAACATAAAACACAAATCGAATAATCCACAAAGAGAGAAGACACATATTTACGTGGTTCAGCTAATGGCCTACATCCAAAGGCAGCAATTGACGAAGATCCATCAATATCAAAAGGGGAGATACAAATGTACAAATATTCTCAAACTCATTTCCTCACATTGACTCTTTCTCTCTCTAACCAAACTCTCAGTTCTCGGAGCTCCAGTGCCAAGCCAAGCCAAAACACTCTCACATCTCTCACTATATACAGTTTTCATATATGAAAGAGATACAAGTTGGATATCGCTAAATAAAGTCAAATCAGGTCAGACCAAATTGAGCCAATATTCTAACAAATTGTGTATCACTCCTTCCAAAGGAGACAAAAAAAAAAAAAAGAGAAGAGAATCCATTGTTTCAGTGAATTCATTAACTTGGGTAATTTAGCTGTACAGTAAAGTGGAACTAATCTTTTGAACGGATTCAAAGCTGAGCCAACAACCCATATAAGGGAAATCTAGTGCTTTAAGAGCCAAATGTCACGGAAGTGCTTCCTGTCCGAAAATCGTTAACCACTATGGGTGGTGTCTACCCTCCTTATAAGCCTAGGACCCTTCTAGCACACATCGGATGTAGGACTCAACACACGCTTGCATGACAGACTCTCCAGCCCAATCCCTGACGCCCTAGTCATGAAGATCCACACCTCTTTCGTGTAGGTCCCATGCGTCAAGGGGATCCCTGCTGCAATGCCCCCGAGCCCACACGATAGTTCCCCTAGGTTGGCTCTGATACCACTTGTCACAGAGGCGCTAGTCATCCAGCTGAGGACATCCTAACACATGGCTGGCTACAGTATCCCTAGTATATTCTTGTCTTGTTACCTCTCAAGGTCGTACCCATATCGCCCTCAACCAGTAAATGTTGGCTTCCACTACCTACCTCCACTTATAAGCCTAAATCTTTCTGAGCACACATCCAATGTGAGACTTAATACACACCCGCATGCCCACGTGTGACACAAAGCTAAAGTGTTGGAATAGTTTTTGCCCTTTTTACTATATTATAAAAAGAAATAGTCATGCGTAAGAACTCTATCTAGGCATCTTAATGGCATTTGTTGTTGAAGTATATTACTTCATCCAAGCATTCAATAACTGTCGAAGCCATGAGGCCCCTACTCCATCACCTTCACGGCTTCACTTGTTGACAGTGACAAGTCTCAGTACTATTCCAAAAAAACCAATCAATAAATAAATTTCAAGAAAAATAAGATAAGGTCGTCATAATTTCAATTCTCAATTGGAGATGACAGTAGCATCCGCCATTTTGGCTTATACTCGTTATTTTCTCATAAAAGTCATAAAATGTTTGTTGGCAATTGCTTTAAATTACAAATTGCATAAACTGTATAGACTATAGATTTTAAAATTTTCACTGTTGTAACCAAATGATTGACTATATTTAAATTTTTTTAACATTTATTTTTCAATAGATAAGATAACTAATCCATTCAATATTTCTTATGACATTGTAAACCGAAGATAAGATTTTATCAGTTTTAACTTTGAAAATCTTTTATACGCAATTCATGCATTTGGAAAATAACAATTCATTGTTTTTTATATAATTTAGCAATTCAATTGTTTCTTTTACTTCTTTTGGTACTACATTTTTATCATATTCGAGTGCAACACTAATGTAAATTCTCATTTGAAACGAAGATATTATTATTATTTTAATTTTTCAATTTTTTTGAATTTTTTTAAAAAAATTAAAATTATCTTAATTATAATGATTTATATTTGTATATTACATCTGATAACATCTACATTGATCAAATGAATAAAGCTATATTTTTTCATCTCTTCAAATTTTAAAAGCTTTAAATTATTTTTAATTCAAAACTCAATATAGGTTTCTCTTTCGCTCTATTTAGATGATACATATATTTTAAAAGATTTTTTATTAATTAAAATTATTGTTATTTTTATTATTATTATTAAACTCAATAAAATGAGGATTATAATAATTATTATTATGATTATTACTATCATTATTTTAATTTTTTAAGAAACCCACGTTTTAAATTCAGTAGAAAATTTGTCAATATATAAATTTTTAATTTTGAGTGTTTTAAATTCGAAATAGTTAAAAATAATCAAATGATTTCAAGTGATAGTAAGATTTGAAGGCCGGTCTATTTAGATGATACATATATTTTAAAAGATTCTTTATTAATTCAAATTATTGTTATTTTCATTATTATTATTAAACTCAATAAAAATGAGGATTATAATAAAATAAGATTCTTTATTAATTCAAATTATTGTTATTTTCATTATTATTATTAAACTCAATAAAAATGAGGATTATAATAATTATTATTATGATTGTTACTATTATTATTTTAATTTTTAAGAAATCCACATTTTAAATTGAGTAGATGATACATATTTTTTTTAAAAAAATATTACTATTATATGCAAGACAAGCATCCTAACTGAATTATACAACAATGTATTTATGCTTTTATATGCATTATTAACTATTTAACATATAATAAATAAGTTTATGGACTTGAGGGCCCTAGGAAGCAACTTACTTCGCCTATAGCCAGGGTTGGCCATGTTCGTCTTATTTAAGTAAAGGGGGAGCCATTTCCAACACACCCGGTTTCCAAAAATTGATGAAAATTATCCTTTTGCCCTTCCACTTAGAAACGCTACCGAACGAAAAAAATTCCTTAAGATGAATTCAAAAATTCGTTCGAACAAATTGGCTCTGAAGTGGGATTTTTAAACTAAACCGTTTCTCGATCGATTTCTACAAAAAAATGTATCAAAATTCACCTACTCTGAATTTTATGAACTCCATGACTAATTTTAAGTGAAAAGGAGTATAGTTTTGGACTTCCAAAATAGTACCCAAAGAATTAAGAGGGAAGTTCCTTAATTTTTTGTGTACGATTTTTAAGCCAAAAACTATACCTTTTTTTACTTAAAATCAGTCCCGGAGTTCATAAAATTCAGAGTAGATGAATTTTGATTAATAATGAGTGATTTCTTCGTTTGAAGGAAGTGGGCTGTAGAGTGAGATTTTCAAATGAGTCCGTTTCTTAACTGATTTCTACAAACAAGGTATCAAAATTCATCTACTCTGAATTTTATGAACTCCGGGACTGATTTTAAGTGAAAAGGGGCTTCGTTTGAAAATCCCACTTCACAACGTTCGGAAGCGGCATTTTTAAGTAAAAGGGCAAAAGGGTAATTTCCATCTACTTTTGGAAAACATTAAATATGACTTCTATAATCTATACCGTTAGATATTTTAAATATGAATAGGGGTGCATGAATTTTCATCACTGGAGGGTCATCTTTCTTCTGTACTTTTAAATTTTAAATCAACGATATATATTAATTAAAACATTAAAGGTAACTATTACATGGCTTATATGATTTCTCATATTTATATAATTATCTGTTTACTACACTAAATTAATGTAGATTTTATAATCTATTTGATAGAAAGTCTTGTTAAAAAGTTTCACTAGTACAATCTAGCTAACCTAACTCTAAAACATGGTAGGTCAATACAAGTTGGACCTCAAAAATATTGGATTTGAGTTCGGGTTTATTTCAAGTGTCGAAGATCCTCCCTAGGTTGTGTAAGATAAAGGGTGAAAAATTTAGTATAATTGATTGTAATTAGTTATTTTTTTATACTTTATACATGTAATCTCTTTCTTTTTAACACAATTTAATACAATACAAATAGAGGAATTGCTCTCCACCAATATTTTCTTTCTCTTTTTTTTTTTCTCTATTATTATTTTCTAAGTGCGCAGCCTTTGGAGTGCCCGACTAATTTTTAAGATATATGCAAGTCTCTCTACCTACACACCATGTGAATCTAAATAGTCATCAATTGAGTTCTCAGTTTGTGTAAATTAAGAAAAAAAAAACCATTTTTGAAAGCCATGAATAGAAACAACATCAAAATATTGATTTATTATTATTATTATACTATTTTTTAATGCTAAAAATACTCTTTTTAGCAATGTTATCAGATTCAGACGGAAGGGTTCGACCGGAACCGTGGTGATTGCGGTTCGGTCCTGACCGAAAACTGGTTCTGCGTCTAAACCGCGGTTTTCTATGATTTTTTTATTTATTTATTTTTTAACTTTTCCCCTTCAAAAAATAAAAAATTAATATTAAAAAATGTATGTATTTGAAATATAAATATTTATTACTATTTATATTACATATCTTTCAACGTTTTTGTATATTACTCAAAGTTTCAATATTATTGATGAGCACAGAAATATGATAATTTTATCCCTGAATATTTGATTAGTTAGTTTTTAAATTTTGTTTATTTTATATTATTATTATAATATATTATATATTCTAAAATTATATTTGTTAATATATTATATTAATTAATTATATCTAATTAAATGCATTTTTATATCTTGTCAGATGGGTGTATTGCATGGAAACATTTTCTAACTGATCTACAATTTAAACCAGCAAATACAAAAGAAAGAGAGAGAGAGAAGCATTGCAAAGGCCAACATATGCTGTATCGTGTACAGCAGAACAAGAAAAAAAAACTTAAAATAAAGAAAGAAGATGATTGTCTTGTGAACATCAACTGAAAATGAAAGAGGAAGGTGGCTACTGTTCGTTCAAACACAAAGAGTTGAATGGATAAGATCTTCAAACCTCATCAACACTATTGTTTAGTCTATATTGATGACATCCTAGTGTGGTTTTAAGCTTTTCTGCTAACTCTTCTTCTAGAGTTAACCTGGGTTTAAGGGCTAAAGTCACTGATCCTTGGGTCTTGGTGGAGACAAGCAAGTTCAGTTCTATGGTCTATCTTGGTATTTTTAACTGTACAGCAGACTACATTCCTCACATAGTCAAGTACAGAGGAAGCTTAGCAATGAAGCTAAGAAAGACACAAGTTAACGGAGACAAAGAAAGAGAAGCACGGCAGAGAAAAAAAAGTAGAAAAGATGGATAGCTGGTACGGTGGCTATGAATAAAAAGAGAGGAAGGCAAGACCGACTAAATAAAAGAAAGAAAACAGAGAATCGGCTGAATTCAAGTGGGCGCGCTAATTTTATTTCCTCTCTCCTCTTATAAAAATCACCCCATCCTCATTGAGAAGTATTGGAACGGGACTCGGCTGACAGTAGAGAAGTACCGTGGCATTGGCGCGGAATCTCATAGGATCACTCGGGTTTTATTTTTCTCCATTTTTTATTTTAATTTTGTAATGCTCAGCTAAATTTTTTACTGACGTTGAGGATGAAACTTCATTAATGAAATAATTCTTCTTTATTTATTTATTTATTTTCAAATTATGTATGTTTGATTATTTATGATTTTAACTTCATCAAATTAATAGATGTTAATTATTTTTACCATCAATACTATATATTTTTATTATTAATATTAATATCTAATTAATTAATGTTTGGTTTTTAATTGAATAAAAATAAACCCTTTGATTCATTATTTTCTTTTATTTTAATTTAAATACATTGAATGCTTAGATTAATACTTTGATCCATTGTGGTTTAAATTAAGATATAATACATTGAATTCTTAGAAATTATATCTTTAAAAGCGAGGGAAAATCTAAATTTTGAACACTATGTTAATGAACTCAAATATTTAAATCTTTAAAAACTAGGAATTGATAAATAAATAATTGAAATATTATGGATTTAATGGTGGTGGAATCCGATACCTTAGTAATTTCTCTCACTTTATTCAATCTCTATTTTAGTTGTTTTATTTTAATTTTGTATGTTTAATTCAAGCATCTTCCATAAAAAGTGTTAACTACGTTAAGGTTAAAATATTAGACTTTTTAATTTATTTTCTCGTTCATTCTAAATCAAATCAATGTGGATTCGACATCGCACTTGCATATCTCTATACTTCAATTCGATTTGTGCGCTTGCGAGTAATTATAAATTTAAAATTTATACGATAATTATTTTAAATATTTATATTAATTTTATTGGTAAAAGGTGTTTCATTTAATGTTATATGTAATATTTATATTATATTACTACTTGACCGACTTTGACCGGCTTTCACCGCAGCTGAACCCGGTTGAATCCAAAATGACTCGAAGATGGTTCGTTAGACGGTCCGATTATGATAACATTGCTTTTTAGGTTAAATGACATTTATAAAAAAAAAAAACTACTATTTATTATTGAATAAAAAGTGGGCTTCTTGCTTATACAATTACTTACTAGTTACTACACACTTGTTGCATTCTTTTGGATAGAGAGCTAATCAGGTCTTTCCCATTTTAAAATTCAATCGACCAAAACACATTTTAAAGTGATGTTTTTGAATGTATATAATAAATTTGTAATTAAAAATATTTTTGATATTTTAACATTGGTTATTGATTTTCTTATTCTAAAAATAGAATGATATTTTTTTAAGATAGAAATTAAGTCAACCAAACTCGAGTCTCAATATGGCTGGGAATTGAGAAACGGATACTGACGGTTCGAATTCCAATGCCAATTGCCAAATTCCGAAAACAAAATGAAGTCCTAAAAATCTTCCTTTTTTTTCTTTTTCTTTTGATCTTCTTCTTCTGAGAATTGGATTCTGTTCTTCTTTATTCCTCACGTGATTTTTTTATTCTGAGAATTGGATTCTGTTCTTTATTCCTCAGGTGTTTTTTTTTTTTTTTTTATGGATTCTGTTCTTCTTTATTCCTCAGGTGATTTTTTTAAGCTTCCATATCCACTTTCAAGGAAGTAGAAACACGGTTAACAAGGGGGGCATCTTAAACAAAGAAGAAGATGGTAAGTGGAAGGACTGAAGGAGATTTGGTAGACTTGGTTTTCTCTTGGTCTCTCGAAGATATGTTCAACGAGAACCTCTACAAAAATAAGGTCAGACGCTTTTCCACCACCTCAGACCCACTTCTACAGGAAATGTTAGTCTTCTAGATTAATTTACATATTAATCACATTCATTTCTTATGTTTTCTTTACAAAACTAAAAATTCTTAATTCTCTGTGGGTTTCTCTTTTCTTTGTGCATGTCTTATTTATAGTCTATAGTTTGCTTGATGGTTTTCACTTTTCAATAAGATTAAAAAATTATAAAATTGATGCCTTTAATATCTTGCCTCTGTTTTCCAGGTGGAAAGGATCCCTGCAACTTTTCAATCCACAGAACAATATTTAGAGTCATATGTATTTCCTCTACTTGAGGAAGTACGTGCTGAATTTTCGTCAGCTCTTGAGGTTCTTTCTCGTGCACCAATTTCTGAAATACAAGTGATTGCGAAAACTAGTCCTTGTGAAGAACTAGAGTATCTAATTAAATTTGATTTCCAGAAAAATGATTCAGACAAAAATAGCAATGTAGTTTACGAACCAACTGTTGGAGATATCTTTGTTTTCTCTGATTGGAGTCCTGTGAGTGTCAATGATTTTAACAAGTATAGAAGACCATATATCATTGCTTTGGTTAGTAGTGCTTTGGTTAGTAGTACTGGGGATGATACTGCTCAAAAAAAAAGTACTGGGGATGATGAAAGCACAGAGATATCTGATTTGATTGTAGTCAAAACATCGAAGTTTATTGATGCTGCCAAATGTAGACAAAAGAAAGCTTTGTTTGCGATTTATTTGCTGAATATAACAACATATGATCGTATGTGGAGAGCACTGAACTTTCAAACCTGCATGCTGAGAAATCCAAGCATCATCAAGGAGGTTTTGTACACTAGCTCATCGGTGAGACTTCCATGAACTTGCTTATGTTTTAGAGGAAAGTTTTCAATGTGATTTTGCAATGAACTATCAAGCCTTATTTTTCAAGGCCACAAAAATTTAGAAATTAGATACAAATTTGAAGTGATCAATATTTTGAGGAGCTTAAGAATCATGGGTTGCTTGGTCCAATTGCAGAAAACCATTGGTTTTTCAAATTAACTGGTGTGTGACTTTTGTCAATTCCACACCAATAAAAGTGAATGGGTCACATATTTAAACATAGAAGTACGCCCACCTAGGGTGCACAAGTGATGAACAATTGATTCTGCACTGCGTAATTGAAGCAAATCCTACAATGAGTGACCAAAAAGATGGCATTGTTACCACTTGTACCATCTTGTTTTCATGTTATGATGGAAAGTCACATAAAATGGTCTGGTCACATGCTTAGTAGACAAGAAACTTGGTTGGAAGGGAATAAAAAGGATATGGTAGGTTTTTGATGGGATAGAATGGAAGAGAATTTAAAAAGACAACTGCAAATAAATGAGATAAATTGCTTTGATGATGATGACGGTGGTGTTCCTTTCATTTGTCTTTTAATATTGCTTCTACTTCTTGGAAATGATTGCATTGTGCTTTCAATTCCATGTTTGAATGATCATGATCTATAAATGGTAAATGATATGCCTGTTTTTTCGGGCTATTCTTTGACCTTCTTGATGATGTTACCAGTTTGCCTGGCATCTAAAGTATTTGGAATTTGGTTGCTTCTGTCACAGCAGACTAGAGGAAGTTGCCAACGCTGTTCAATTGGAGAAAATGGCAATCTATGCATAGATTTACACTCAATGAATTTGAATGAGTCACAAATTCATGCCATATTGAGTTCTATTTCAGCAAGCCAATGTTATCATAAACCTATGATCAAGCTTATTTGGGGGCCACCTGGAACTGGAAAGACGAAAACGGTCGGCATACTTCTACAGGGCATTACTAACATTGGAATGCAAAACCATTACATGTGCACCAACAAATGTTGCAATCAAGGAAGTTAGCAAGCGTCTTTTGTCTTTGCTAGAAGAGGAATGTCAAGATGATATTTGTTTGCTGGGTGATGTAGTGTTATTTGGAAACAATACGCGCATGAAAGTCGAAGAAGATCTTCTTGAGATATTTCTTGGTTATCGCAGTAAGAGGCTTGTTGAATGCTTTGTCCCACTAACTGGGTGGAATCATCAGGTAATATCAATGATAGATTTTCTTGAAGATAGTCTTACTCAGTATGAAAATTACCTAGAAATTGAAAAAGGAAAGGAAAAGGAGGGTGGCACAGAAATTGAAGAGGAAAAGGGAAAGAAGAAGGATGACACAAAATTTGAAAAAGAAAAGGAAAAGGAGGAGGGTGGCACAAGGAAGGATCCATTGGTTTTTCGGGAATTTGTCAGAAACCAGTTCAATGCCATGTCTAAGGCACTGACAATCTGCTTAAAAACATTGTGCACCCATCTACCAACTTGTTTCATATCAAAGAACTTTGAAGACATTTTGAGAGTTCTCAATTTGCTTGAGCATTTTGGACGTTGGTTACGCTCAGATAATTATACTGACAAAGAGCTTGAGGATATTTTCCGGCACATTGGTGGAGTAACAGATGAATTCTACCAATCATTGGATGTGCTTAAAGTTTGGGAAACTGGTTCCTGTATGATAGGCCCGATGCACAAAATACTAGCTAATTGCCTTACAATCCTAAGAAGACTACGCCAAAATCTTATCCTTCCTTCCTTTTACGCAGAAGATTCAATCCGGGAATTTTGTTTGAGCAATGCCACACTAATTTTCTGTACTGCTTCTAGTTCATCAAAGTTTCATTCAATAGAAATGGTAAAGCCAATGGAGCTGCTGGTAATTGATGAAGCAGCTCAGTTGAAAGAATGTGAAACATTAATTCCCTTACAGTTGGGTATACGGCATGCTATTCTAATAGGCGACGAGTGTCAATTACCTGCAATGGTTAGAAGTAAGGTTTGTGTCATTTAAAAAAAAAAAAAAAAAACTTTTGTTACCATGTAACTTTTAATCGATGATATGATTCTTCTTTTACTTCTGGTATTTTACCTTTTATTAGGTTTCAGAGAAAGCTGGTTTTGGAAGAAGCCTCTTTGAAAGGTTGAGCTCACTAGGACATGAAAAATCCCTTCTTAATATGCAGTATAGAATGCATCCGTCAATAAGTCTCTTCCCAAATTGCAATTTTTATAGCAACCAGATTTTGGATGCTCCGAATGTCCGAGATAAAAGTCATGAAAGGCATTACCTTCCAGGAATAATGTACGGCACCTACTCATTTATAAGCATTCCTTATGGGAAAGAGGTGTTTGATGATGGGCATAGCCGAAAAAATATAATTGAGGTATCTGCAGTTCTTCATTTACTTAAACGTCTTCATGAAGGTATGTAGATCGTACTGAGTTTTGTTTTAATCATAATTTCATCATTTCCTTGAGGAGAGATTTCATTCTATGACAAGAAAGCATGTGTGAAGTCACTTGGGCTTGTTATTTGCTAAAATTTCTATAGTTTTCTGTTATTATGCTGGACTTATGTTAATTTTATTGCATTGAAATATTGAACCTCTCTGACATCTCTAGTCTCTAAAGTTGGCCTGACATACATACTCGTGCATTGCTTATTTTTGTGAAGAAAATTGAACTAGTTTTGTGTGTGTTCTATTTTCTTTATCAATACTCAATGTTTGTGAGGTTGCATTTTGGATTTTGGTATTGACTTTGATGTGATAGTGTCTTTAATCATAATGATAATGATCTTTGATATCGGCTATATTTTACAGTGTCTGTAGCATCAAGGCAGAGGCTTAGTGTTGGCGTAATTTCACCCTATACTGCCCAAATTGTTGCAATCAAAGAGAAACTTGGTGACACATACAAGATGAATAGATACTTTGCTGTAAATGTCAAATCGGTTGATGGTTTTCAAGGTGGTGAGGAAGATATTATAATAATTTCTACTGTCAGGTCAAATGGCAATGGATCAGTCGGTTTCCTTTCTAATTGTCAGCGTACAAATGTGGCTTTGACAAGAGCAAAGTATGATTCTCTTGCTTCTATACAAAGGATCATTTATTCAATTATAGTGCATAAGCAGAAAGAGGTTCTTTTTCATTTGGAATGTGTTCAAGTCTACATATGCGTTTTTTTTGCTGATTGTTGTTAAAATGTTACGATGCAAAATACATATTTTTACTATTCACATGACATGACAAGAGAAAATATTTGTATCAGTTTAGAAATCTTATGATTTCTATGGATGATAAAGAGTTATGGGGCTAGTTGGAATGTGAAAAAACTTTTGGTTTTGATGGTTTTTAAGGCTTGGGTTGTTGGGTGTCCAGGATTTTTTATTTTTTTAGGGATTTTTAGTTTATCATTGGTTTTTGCAACATTCACTGGAGTATATATTGGTATTCTGATTTTAGAAGTTAGACTTTGAAATTTGAGCTCTGGTGGATAGTTACATATTATTTTACTTTATTTGCAAAACTTTCATATTCACGTTAGACTGAAACAAAGATGAAGAATTGCTCATATTATTACTTTTTGTAGATGTCTTTTATATTGTTTCATGTATTTATATATTTTTTCAAGGAAATTCTTATGAATCTCATGACTCGTGATTTGCGATTCAAGACATAAAATGATGTTATGGTACAATTTGATTTTCGTAACATTCGTTTTGAAAATTTATCATTTCCTTTGCAGGCACTGCCTTTGGATTCTGGGGAACGGAGTGACTTTGCTTAATAGTGGTTCTATTTGGGAGAGACTGGTCCTCGATGCCAAGGATCGGGGATGCTTCTTTAGCATTGATCAGGACAGGCAGTTGGCTGAAGCCATCATACCTGCTATCATCGAACTTGACCAACTTGATGGCTTATTTAGCATGGATGCATTACTTTTTAGTAGGTCAAGGTGGAAGGTATGTGTCTATTTTTTCCGTTCCCTTTCATAGATTATCAATGTAGTGTTTTATACAAATTCTATATTTTGCTGCAACTGTGAAAAGCTACCATTATTTCAAGCTCCCTTATGGAAATGTGTACCTTTGGCTATTGGATGTCTTTGAATCAAGAGAAACAGGCATATTTTTGTACACAAGCAGCTGCTTTGTCTTGGCTTCTAAATTGTTTGTGGGTATTTCAAAAACTCACTTTAGAGACCTTAGGGGGTGGGGAATCTCTTAACTTTTGAGATTTTGGTGGCTTTTTATTTTATTTGTATCTCTTTGGATGTTTCTTTTGGGCTTGTCCAATCCCTCTTTGGGTCCCCCTCTGTTTTGCATCTTTCTTTTTCTAGATGACTTTTTTTGTGGCCACCACTTGGGCCTAAAAGAAATAATGATCAGGGACTTCACAAAAAAAGGATATCATTTGAAGTTTTTTTCTAGAAAACGATTTATAAAAATGCAATTAACTGCATTGACCTTTTTTAACGTTGAATTTTGCAGCTTTTTTTAAAGGTTGTTGAGTGACTTGAGTCATTCACATGTTTCTATTGTGCATAGGTTCTGTTTACTGAAGATTTTAAGAGGTCATTTGAAAGAATTAAAAGCGCAGAGTTCCGAAGCAAAGTGGTCGAGTTATTCCTGAAACTTGCTAATGGTTGGCGTCCTGTGGAGAGTAATCCTGACTTCATTTATGGAAGTTCTTTTCATCTTATGCAACACTGCAGAGTTGAAAAACACTATCTTATTTGGACAGTTGAAATTTTGATATTGTCTAATTACATCCAAGTGTTGAAGTTTTGGGATATTTTATGTCTAGAAGAGGTACCAGAGCTTGTTCGATATCTAAACAATACCTTTGTGAAGTATTCTGAAACTTACATCTATCATTGCAGACTAAAGTCCTTTGAAGGGTATGTACTCTTCTTATTCACATATTCTTTTCCCTCCTATGCATAGAAGATTCAACTTTCATTATATGCAACAATGGATTAGATTTTACATTTTTCGGATAAGCTTATGGAGAGTGGCCCTATGTGTTGAGTGTGATTTGAACACAAGACCTCTTGCATTTTGGTCAGGTTCTTGGCCATCACGCCTACCCCTGAGGGTTGATTAGATTTTACTTATTGTGGCTCAAATTTTGGCTTTTGGGCCAAACTCGGGCTTTCATGTAGTAGGCCAGTACAATCCAAATTTAAGTTTGACCTTTAGAGCAAAAAATGAGCCCGACCCAAGCTTGGGTCAACCCAAACTTAACTTTTTTTGAATTCTCATCAGGCTTTGGTTTGGTTGACATGAGCCCACCCTACTTATGTTTATCAAGAGAAAGCAACCCACAACTTTAGAATCCCATTTTGCCGCAGTTATGATCCTTGGAGGGATTGTACTTATAATAGAAATGGTGAAAATATTGGCAGATGGAGATGTGGACCACTTCATTTATGTGGTTTTCTCCATAGCATGGAATCAAGAAATTTTTTTTGCTTTCCATTTGGAGGAACAAGGATAGAAGTCTATTTTTAGAATTCCATGAGAGAGATCCATCTGTCCATTGCGCCCTTCGGTAATCCTTTACTGAATGTTGAATCAATTGAAAGAAACATCTAAAATTTGGCTGTATCATCCTTTTTTCAAGTGTAACTTCTATGAACATATGCCTTAACAGAGCATAATGGGAAAATGCTTACTATTGCGACCACAAATGTTGCAGGTTGAAGTCATGTTACTGTTTGTAAAAGAAAAATAAGTTCTACCTATCAAACCAGCCCCATGTAACTTTCATTAGGCGATTGTCCCCTCATGAATGGTAGTCAACCCAAGGCCCCAACTAGGCCCCATGAGGTTCAAATTGACACACTCAACTACCCCTGCAAATTATATCATTACCCAATTTGAATTCATTTTGAGTTAATCTCATTAATCAATTAAAGAGTCCATCCAAAATTGATCCTATGTTTACCATTGGTTTTTGGACCCTTGAGAATCATGGCTTTTCAAATCCAATCGACCTGATTTTGTATGAGAAACATCATTTTAAAATACATTTTAAACTCATCCATTCTCATGCATTGTACCCTCACCCCTATAGGCCCCAAAGGGCCTAGGGGCAATCATTGCTCATCGGCAACTGTCCCCCAAGAGAAAGTGATTCCAAAGATGCTTTGGCAACTATTGACATTACACACTCTTCCCACACTCTTAATTAACTACAATATTCATATACTTCTTAAAGTTTTGAAGCTTCTTCCTAACCATGTCAAGCTTCTGAGGTTGGTTGTGTGTACAAGTATGTGCCTTCATTTACAATTTTGTATTCACTGATCCTTCTTTTTATGCTTTTATCTTGTGCTAGAAATTTGGAGGTTCCAATGACTTGGGAAACTTGTCCGGACATTCATGAAAGTAAGAATCTTCTCAAAACTGTGACTGAGCCTGAAGAAGATTTATCTAATCGGTTTGCATCCCTTGATCTATGAAGGAAACCCGTTGCTTTTGCGATGTGTTTGTATTTCTTAATCTAACAAAAGCTTTTGGAGCTCAATACTTACTCTTTTCTAAGGACTTGTGTATTTTACCTTATTATGTTTGAACTAAGATGTGTTTTTTTGTGTTTCTGTGGCACTTGACTGTTTATTTGCTAAATGTAAAAGTGTATTGTAGTATGCTGATAGCCAAGTTACTCTAATGGCCTACTGTTTTATAATCATTTCCCAGTCTTTAACTCACTCACATTCACAGAAACATGAACATGTATAGACAAATTTTCTTCCACAATCCTTCATGCATATAAGCTTAATGGGATCAAGCCAAACAAGGCCTAATCGCAGGCTTTATTGCTTCTCTTCCATTCAGTCATGTCATAACAAAAATGATAGCAAATGATCGATTCACTGTTGAGAGCATCAACCCCAAAAGGATAATACTGTCATAGTTAAGAAAGGTTAAAAAGAAGAAGATATTTGTTATGTTGTTCATATGCGGATGAGTAAAAAGAGATGTCGGGCTATAGTTATTGCATCATCGTCTCAGAGAAGGTTGTTCTTTAGCTCAAATCCGACTGGAAACCCATCATAAATAAACAGATTTGAACATATATATACTTGCCTATCGGGCTAGGGTCAAGTTAAATTCTTGAGTCCGTTTATACAAACACTTATGCTCAAGCTTTTACAAGAAGCAAGTGAAAGCTTGTTGGACTTTTGGGCCCATTTAGGCATTATACGGGTGAGGTGAATGTGTACACATGCTTCATTTTTCTTTTCTTTTTTTAAATTTATTTTGGAATTAATTAAAAATGACTGTTCATATAGAAAGTAAATATGATGAACCAAGTGGGTCAAATTTGAGTTTAAAACTCAATTTCTACCAACTAGATCTTAGTTGACGCTTAGTGTTTTTAACCACTACAATCAAGTGGTTAAAAATTAAATTTTGAATTCAAATTTGATCCACTTATAACTCATCATATCTACTTTCAATATCTGACTTTTGGGTTTTTATAGTATTAAACAAGTGGACTTGGACAAAGTATTTTTCCAAACGGGTAAACTTGGGCTTTAACCTTGGAAATCCTAATGGGCTTCGAGTAGGGTATAGCTTCTTTGTATATAAACAAGCTTGGGCTGCCATAGACCATGGCCCGCCTAAACCCGGCCGTGAAGACCCCTAATTTAGATGAGCTAGTGGAGGATTGGAAGTTGGAACCAATTTCTGAAATTCCAGTCTCATTGATTTAGACTTGGCTATTCTAAGGCCTGAGGGCTCGGTCCGGATAGGCCCAGAGGTGATTGATGCAAGATGACCCTATTGTAGTCCACATGCAACCATTTGTGACAAAATAAAAATTTAGTCTATATTTTTAAAATGTGAAATGTTCGGATATTGTTGATACTACAAAAATTGACCCTTGATATGAATTTAATTTTTTTTATCTTAATCAATGATGTGTTTAGTGAGTAGTATGATATTGTCAATGGTATCAAATCAGTATTCTTTTAAAATTTCAATTAATGGTGAACTACTGAACTATGTTAATATCAGGCCCAAGTCTAGGTATGAGCACTTAGAGGCCTATTTTCGTCAAACCATAGCCCAACAGATTTTGTATGTGCCTGACCATAGCTAAGTAAAGCCTCTTTAATGAAAAAAAATAAATACGTAGATGAAGTGAAACCCTTTAATAAAGAGATTAAATGAAATTTATTTTTATAACCTTTTTTTAATAACATATTCATCCCCATCTTATATTGAAGTTGAGATAGGAACACTCCTATTGCTTCTTCTTTTTAATTTTCTGATTGATTGTGCTAATTTTAAGTAAAAACAATTTTATTCAATTAAAAAAAAGATTATTTAATAAAAAAATCTTATAGAAATGAGAGATTATCTATCGTGAATTAGTTCATCTTAACCTTATAGTTAGACTTTTATAAACCTTATATTACACAATGACAATGAATTAATTTGTTTAAGAAAAGGATAAAATTTATTTTGAAAAAAAAATTAAATACAAATTTAAAGGCTAATTTTTTTTTTTTACTACAATTGCGAATATAACTCATAATAATTTTTGGAGGAATAATCTAATATGGTTATCCTGATGTTAATATACTTTTAAGTGAAGATATGTGGAGCCTATCTGTCAAAAATCTATAACGATCAATATATAATGTTTTAGATTTTATAAAACTATTCTATCTACACCTGGATGAGTTAAATGAGAAGAATATGATAAATTTTATAAATTTTCTGATCAATCCAACTATTGATTAATTAATTCTACATATATATTAAAATGGTGCAATCCAATTATGTTTTACATATAATGTTATTTTGTAATTCTAAATATAATAGATATATAGTAGAAATGTATAAAGATAAGTATTAGAGTTTCATCGTTATTTAGTTTAATATATAATATTTATTAATAATAAATATATTTATTTGTATTATTTGTTAATATATTTAAGAAATCCCTTCTTCTTTTACCGACCTAATGTTAGGTTCCTCTTCTTATTTTCTCACTATGTTCGCTCTCTCGATCTCCCTTCTCTCCCACTCCTACGATCTGGTACGATCCTCTCTTCTTCGAGTTTGAATTTTTGTAGTCAGAGATGGGAATGCACGGAAGCAGCAGGAGAAGTAAGAAGAGCCGCGAAGAGAAATCTTCTAGAAAACCGAGCAGAAGATCTGACGATGAAGTTCACGGAAGCAGCAGGAGAACTTCTAGAAAACCGAGCAGAAGATCTGACGATGAAGTTTTGGGATCTGAGTCCGAATCAGATAGCGTACGCGGCAGCCTTAAGCGGATTAAGCGGAGGGAGATAACAGAAGAAGAAAGGAAGAAGAACCGCAAAGAGAAATCTTCTAGAAGACGGAGCAGATCTGACGATGAAGATTCAGAGGAAGAAAGGAAGAAGAACCGCAAAGAGAAGTCTTCTAGAAGACGGAGCAGAAGATCTGACGATGAAGATTCGGAATCTGAGTCCGAATCCGATAATGTAGGAGCCAGCCGGAAGCTGATTAAGCCGAGGAAGATAACGGATGAAGAAATCACCGAGTACCTTGCAAAGAAAGCACAGAAGAAGGTGGGTGGACTTCTCATAGAATCGAATCTCATGCTTTCCTGTTTTAGGGTTCTTGTTTTGAAGATTCAATATTTTGTTTCGTTTTTTTTTTTTTTTTTCAGGCTTTGAAGGTCGCAAAGCAGCTGAAGTCGCAGACGGTTTCAGGTTACTCGAATGATTCCAATCCTTTTGGAGATTCAAGTCTGAACGAAAAGTATGTTTGCTTAGTTCTTCTATTTTTTATATTTATTTATTTATGGGTAGAGTTTTGAAAATTTTAGTGAGATTAATGTTTTTGAGTTGTGGGAACGTCTAGTTGGATTGGGAGTTCCAGTACTCCTTAAAAAACAATGGCTTCAAAATTTGGGTTCTGGGGATTTATTTTTTGTGCAAAAAGAAGAGCTGCGACATTTAAAAATTTCTTTTCAATTTCATATTATACTTGAATTTATTGAGTTTTTAGAATTTCTAATTAGTTTGGAGGTTCCAATGAATATTAGCTATGTAAAAAGACAAATTCTAGCTTTCGACCCCTAAAATTCACTGCAACCTAGTGATCAGCTACAAACAAACCAGTAACTAACTGAAGCGTATTTTTGGATTCTAGGGGAAAAATCTAGAATTCAGGAAAAATGTACTTTCCATAGTTGTCAACTTGGTTTCAGTGATGATTTATCTGTCTCTAGAGTAGAACATTTCTATGTGTTGTCTATTTCAGTGTTCCAGATGCTTTTAAGAAGCAAATATAAATAAATTTGTAACCCTTTTCACTTAAAAAGGGTTTTTACATGATTTTAACTGTCTAGAGAAAATGACATAACTTGTATAACTTTGACTTATGTAAAAATATATATTGAAATACACAAATATACTATGTAAAGTATGGGGATTTTTAAACTCCATCTATTTTCAATATATTAGAAATATGAATATCTTAATTAAGAAAAGAATTAAAAATATATACCTTGAAATTGGTTGAAATGAGACCAAAGTAGGGTTGAAGTAAGATTAAAATAATGCTAGAATAGTTGAAATAAATTAGAAGAGGGGCCAGAACATGTAGTTACATGATTCCATTTCAGTTTTGTATCGGCACAGATGATTTCAAGTCATTTTGCCCAGACAGAACAGAATTGACAACTATGCTTCTTTCTGACTATGGCTCAAACAGAAACCTATATCTGTGTATGCTCATGTTCATATTCAAATGCACCAAGTGGTTGGATATTCTCTCATGTTGTAACCATGCACTGGGTTACAGGTTTGTATGGCGGAAGAAGATAGAACGAGATGTTACTCAAGGTGCTGGACTGGACATGTTTTCTGTGAAAGCTGAAAAAAAGAGACAAAAAGAAAGAATGGTATGCATTTTTGCTGTGATTACTAGGCATCATGAATTTTTCATTCCATAAAACAAAAGGCGTCACCCATAAGTATCCGCTTCAGTGTTTCGGCCGGTGCGGACAAGTTCCAAGTTCAATGCCCTGCGAATGTAGAAGGACATGGAGCCAGGGCTTATCTTATGTCAAATCCAAAAAATCAAATAGAGAGTTGAAAGATACCAGAGCAATGTTGTATCAGACTACTTGTCTTCTTGTTTTGGATCTCCAAGCTTTTGGAATGCTCCAAATTCCACCGATCTTTCTTCTATTCTACGAGTCCTTGAAAAGCTGCCACCTTTATTTTCTCATTATTCACCCTTTCAATATAAAAGATTGCTTAGTTCTGCCTCTCATTCATTGCCAATTTCACATCTATCTTTTTTATAATAAATGTGCTACTTCCATTATGTTCCTTTTTAGAAGTAAAAAATATAATACCAACCAATAAATTGTCATGTATAAAACACTAAAACTGTCAAGAAATTTTAGATTTGCCTTCTTTTTAGTTTGGGTTTTATTATTTTACTTCGAAAAAATGAGCTATGGAAGCAGTGGATTTTATTGCTTCTCAAAAGTAGTACATTGTATTTGTCTTTCTCCTTATTGTACTTGATTCTGCATCTATAATGCAGGCAGAGATTGAGAAAGTGAAGAAAAGAAGGGAAGAAAGAGAAATTGAAAGGGCACAGCGTGAGGAGGAAATGGTAAGACTAAATCTTATCTTCAATGATTGTTCTCATTGTTGACCTATATTAAGAAGGAAGAAGAGAAGATTGGGATTTACCTAAGGGAATATATTTAGTTTTGCCAACAAGCTAAACTGAAGATATTGATTCACATTCTGTCATTTTATGTTTTCATTCCCTGTTTTTTGATCTGCTTGCATTCATATCCTGTTGCAGCAAATGTTGGCTCGTGAACGTGCTAGAGCTGAATTTTATGATTGGGAGAAGAAAGCAGAAGAGGTATGTAGGAAAATCCATTATTTCTCATATGTTTTGGTCAAAAAGCATGTCATAGAAATTCATTTTGGCTTGCTGTTGTTTTATATTTTAGTTTAGTTTCTTGTGAGTTTGTTAAGTTATACAGGTACTAACACTTCCTTCAACAGTTCCATTTTGATCAAAGCAAAATTAGATCAGAGATCAGGCTGCGTGATGGTCGGACAAAACCCATTGACATTCTTTCCAAGAATCTTAATGGTTCAGATGATTTTGATATTGAATTGAACGAACCATACATGGTTTTCAAGGTGAATCTCTCTTTGGTTACATGTCAGAAACTGCAAGCATTTTTTTTTATTGTGCAGTCACTTTTCAGTCCTGTATTGTGTGTAGGGTTAGTGTGATTTTGCATTTTGCTTAATAATATCCTATCCTCTTTTCATCACAAGCGTTAGTCATTTAACACGTCTTAAAACCAAAATTGGAATGCATATGATCTTTACATAAACAGAATGTCGTCACATCATCATTCAATATTTTCCCCCTTTTCATCTTTATATGTTGATTGTTTTCATCTTGAACACTTGTGATAAATCCAACAGGGCCTGACAGTTAAAGAAATGGAAGAACTTCGGGATGACATCAAAATGCACCTAGAAATGGATAGGGCTACACCAACACACATCAAGTTTTGGGAGGTCATACCCTTTCCCTTGCCCCTGCCCCTATTTGATTATGTCTTTTTATTTTTGTAATTCTAATTTAGTAGGATCTCATTGAAATATGAAATCTATTGCTCATTCTTCTTTGTTGATTATTTGCTAATAGTTTCTTTGTAACTAGTTGTTGACTTGTAAGACTGTCGAATGTTTTGAGACTTTTGCTTTTTGTTGTTATTTAATTTGATTTTTACTCCCTCTATATACTGGGAGGCTTTTTTTGCAATTACTGTATGACCGTATCTCAAGTCCTCCACTTCGGTAATTTTCATGTCTGGCACTAAGGGGCATGATTAGCATCTACCGCTGGATGGGGAAATTTGTTTTCCTTGGGATCAGTTTTGAGAAATTATTATCCGTGTAAGAAAATGTTTTGACTTTGTCAATTTTGTTACGTTGGTCCATCTATCACATTTTTCTGCTCATTTTGAGCACTTCGATCATCTGATCAGTGGAGAGGTAGCACTTAGTGGAGAATTTGTGGACATTTTAGAAAAAACTTATGAGTACCGTGATGGGATATGATCAGCACAACATGATCTCATGCCTACCTTGATTTGAGTTATAAATTGGAGTCACATATCAGATGAATTCTAATGTGCATAAAGAATCTCCAAGTTGTGAGCCTTGTCTGCCTCTAACTCTTTCTAAATCTGAAGGATGGATCTGATGCTGCCATCCGAAGCTCAATCAAACCAAATGTGATTGTTGAAGGCCCATTAGACTAGAATGGGGCTCATGAAGACTTATTTGTGGAAATTTCACTCCACATCCATACAAGAATCGATGGTGGAAAGAGAGAGCCATACAACCTTTCCATCGGGCCTAGTTTCATGCAATTTGGAGCCCCAAATGAGAGAGATATGGAAGAAGGCCTTTTTTCATGATGTTTTGGACCTTAAAACCCATGTTTTGAAGCCCATTTACTGCATCCAAGGTGGACACACGAATTCCACATCATCTTTATGCCATTGCCAAGTTGGATGCCATGTCCCATGCCACATGGCAAGGAATCTACTCAATATAGAAGGTTGTGGGTTCCCAAGGCTTGTTTTGGACCAAAAAACCAACTTAGAAACTCAAGAAATAGCAAGGCAAGCTTGCTTGGGCATGTGGATCTATGGGAGGAGAAATTTGAATCTTCAAATCTAGCAATGAATTTGAATGAAAGGCCAAGAATTGTCCATATCACCATTTATGATGTAATAATTAGTTTTTGATAGTCCACATAGGATAACTAATTCCACATGGATTTTTCCCATTGGTGGAAGTCTAGGTTATGGAGTAACTATAGATGAAAGTCAAAACATTTATTTGATCCACATGCATGGCCTTGGGATAGCATGTTTTAATTTTTTATTGTTATTTTCCTACAATTTAGTTGATCCCAAACCCTATTAATACAAGGCCTGGGAGACCACTGTAACACATAATTTGGAATTGAAGTTTATTTGAAGTGTAAAGCTTTGGCTAGAATTTCTCCTTTTAGGTGACTTCTAGTTTGGTTCTTTAGAATTTTATTTTGTGTGTGTTTGAACTGAAATGAATTTAAGTGTTGGTTTTATTTTTGCATGGTGAATTTGAATGTTCATGTATTGCATTTTTCCAATTGTTTAATTGAATTGTAATTCCATTACCAAATTGGTTTTTTAGAAGGTTCTTAGTGTATCTCAATTAGTGCATAAATCATTGCATTCAAATTTACAATTCTACTCGTCTTGAATTTTTCAAACACCTAATTTCTTGGTAAATTTTGTTTGTCAGAAATGAGCCCTAATGAAATTAGTGCCATCTTTCTTTTTCTTGAGAACAATTGAGAGTTGGTTTAGGGTTTCTATTATCGAAGATTTTAATTTGGACCTAAATTCTATCGTTAAGTTGGTGGTCTAAGGAAGTGTGCGAGATTTCACACCTTCATCAATTGGGGATCTAATTCTTATAGTTATGACCTTTTGTTCGTCATCAGGATCTTAGTTCACTAATATCGAGCTGAGTTTAACTAAATGATGTAAGAATGATGAGGGCATTAGTGAGCCAGGTCATGTTGAAGCTACTGAAGTGTATTATTGAGGCCGATGGTCTAGGTAGAAGCAATATAAGAGTCTATTAATGGTCTATATGCTCTTTATGCTCTATATGTAGTTTCTGGAGGCTGATGGATCGAATGATTGTGTATTCTATTGATCTCTGAAAAGGGTTTGTGTTATGGCTTAAAATACCAAACTGGGGTCCAAATTCATACTAGATTTTGTTGGTGCTCTGGGTTGAATCAGACACAATCTAAGCTGTATTAATTTCTGTATTTGGTTCATGTTACTAAAAACTACAATCCTGTGACACTGAGATTCAAAAATGTCTATTAGTCAGATCTAGGATTGTCATAACATAATGAATTTTCAAAACTGATTTATCTACAACTGATATCTGCCTTTTAGTTCATGTTGTTGGCTAATTCCATCAGTCCATTTACGGCACAAAATCAGACTGGCAGAACCTTTCTTGCAAATATATAGTTTACATAATACATATATTTTCACCTCTTTCTGCTGGATTTCTTCATGAAGCAGAATACATCGTTTCATTTTCTTTCCAGCATTTAAAGACCATTTACTAATAACTGTTTTTGTTCATTAAAAGAATGGTAATTCTAGTTATTCAGAAGTTGGAGTATATATGACAGCTAAATGATACCTGCACCTATTAGCTACTGCAAAAGTTGTAGTCTGAGTTAAATACTTCATTATAGATGCTGTTTTGTATTTCATGATCTTATTAATGCACTCAAATCCTTCTTTGGAACTTATCGTGGTCTTCAGATGTTATGCGCTGCACTATTGCAATCTTAGTTTTTTTGAGGTACTTAACGTGATATATATATATATATATATATATATATATATGAAAGATAAATAGTTTTATTGCCAACATGATATATTTTTGCAACAGGCTTTGATGGTGGTTTGTGATTGGGAGCTTGCTGAGGCTCGGAAGAGGGATGCACTTGATCGGGCTAGAGTTCGTGGTGAGGAGCCACCTGCTGATGTACTTGCTGAAGAACGGGGCTTACATGCAAGCATTGAAGCAGACGTCAAGACCCTTTTGCAGGGTAAATCACATGCTGAATTGGAGGCACTGCAGTCTCAGATTGAGTCACAGATGCTCTCTGGAAAAGCAAAGGTAGTTGAGTATTGGGAGGCCATTCTGAAACGCCTACATATATTCAAGGCAAAGGTACACAATTTTTTTACTCTATTTCCTGTACATGTCTGTACTAAAGGTGAATAAGGACTTGCATTCATGCTTATGTACACTTGAATAGCTACATAAACATATCAAAGCTTTAGGCAACTAGGTGTTGGACAAGATGGCTGTCATTTTCATCTCCAACTAATCTCATTTCTTGACGTTATGGTAATTAGGAAGGAAATCACAACTTGATGGTGTACCCCTGAGATTCCATTAGAAATAGGGAATGCATTTAAATAGTAAAGATTTAAGACTGGAATTTGTTATTCTGTGTATTTTGGAAACTTGACATTTCATGCACTTTCAACTCAGTCAATTAGTTTTTTGTCTAGAGGTTGCAGGAGAATTTTGCATCACCTTTAGTCTGTGCATGCTTCTATGACCTTTTGGAGTAGCTTTTGACCTTCAAGAAAAACCACAGAAAGGCAATGCCCATCCAAGGGTGCCTTGTAGTGGATTTCCATAGTAGGACGATGCCAAGAAGTTTCAGAAAACAGATATGTAGAAACTTAAATATTTCCTGCTCTATAGCATCCCTGTTACTGCAGTGCTGATCATTAATGATGAGGAGGTTGATTCTGTTTATCCAATGTCTGGCATTAGCTTTATTATGGAAGAGTTTATTATTCTTATCCTCTTCATTGACTCATTTATATCAAGATCGCTGCTTCTATTTACGTTTTGCTGAATGGACTTGTTTTTGGACTCCTCTTCAAAAGTAACTTCGGATCCTATCTTTATTTGATATCTCACCCTCTTCTTCTGGTGAGTAAATATGGAAAATATTAGCCACAATGCCACCCTTAGAGCCTGAATTTGACTCCTCCCGGAGTAACCTGATACACAAGGCTTGTGGACAGTTTCTTGTATCTATAGATTAGTCTCACCTTTATGTGGAGTGGGGAAACCCATGTTATTCACAAAAAAAGGCCACCCTTTGATTCCATGGGGAAGTGTAGGACTTCTTCCATTTGTTAATTATTTTTCCCCTAAACATACTGAAGCTTCTGGACCAAATGGAACACTTTTCAGTGATGAAAATGGGCTTCTTCCAGGTGTCCTTACATTCCCCTTTTAATGATGAAAATAGGTGTCATTTGGTCTGCTAACAAGAAAGCAGACAGCCTAGCTAAGGAGGGGGGTGAATCTGTCTCTTTCAGTTTCTAGATCTTATTGTTCCTGGTCTTGTTCCAGCCATATGGGACTTTTCTAGATCTTAATCTGTCTGGGACTGTGTTTCATTTTCTTCTGGGCTTCCTTGATGTTCCTTGTATCAGGAGGGCCTTTTCAGTTGGCTTGTGGGGCTTTTGTTTCTTTGTTTCATTGGGCTGGTGGCTCTTTCCTTTTGAACTTGAGGTGTTTTATTTTTCTCCATATCAATAAACTTATCACCATAAGAAAAAAAAAGGCTTCCTTCTGCCATATTATTGCAACCACCAATGTTACGGCTGCTGCTTCATGTGTGACATATGTTTCTTTTCAATTTCAATCATTGCTAGCCTTTTGAACGATGGAAATGGAGACTGGTCTATTTGGTGAAATTAGATGGCCATCATACATTTTTATGTTAACCTGTGGCTGCCGAGTCCTGATGATGAATCCAGCATTTGCTTGTAAATTATCTTATTTCTTTCTGTTTCTATTTTTATATTTCAGCTTGGAAAATTTTCAGCTATATAACTGTTATTGCAGGCTTCTCTTAAGGAAATCCACACCGGCCTGCTGCGTAAGCACTTGCAGCGTTTGGAACAGCCTGTGGAGGCTGAGCAAAGGTTGGAAATGAAGAATGATCTGAAGGGTGAAGAAGAAACATTGGTTGAGATGGAAGGTACTTTTCTCATCCTATGTCTTTGCATGATTCTTTTAGTTGCATTACACTAATCGTGCTTTTGCTGATATATCTAGATGCTCAACAACATTCTCCTGAACCCATTATTGAAGAGCCAGCAGATGAACTGGAAGAAGAGGCTGGTTCTTTTTCACCGGAATTATTGCATGGTGATGAAGATGAAACAGCAATTGACCCTGAAGAGGACAGGGCTGAGCTGGTAATCCATTTACTTGCTAGTCTCTTTCTTGCTCAGATTTTTTTTTTTTTCCTGTAACGGCAATAAAACAAAAGAATTCATTAAAGAGAAGGGAGAAGTACATGGAAAGCTAGAGACTGAGGTACAAAAAGACTTGTACCACAGAACCCCATTGTAATTTAAATTACACTCAAAACCAAAAGGAAAACAAAGATATAAAATACCCAACCCTAAGAAGACAGGATTACAAAAATTCCAGCCCCTCTACCAACTCTAAGTTTTGCCAGATAATCCACCACCCTGTTGGCTGTCCTCCTCACATGTCTAAAGGATACTGAGTTCCCGGCATTGAGATCCTAATTTCTCTAGCCAACAGAATCGGTTTCCAAGGAGGTATTTTATCGCCGCATGCTCATTGAATAGCAAATCACTAAATTCCCCTCAATCACTCTCTCCATTATTGTCTAGCCTACAGGGAGAAGCTCTCCTAATGCTTAGCAATTCTGTCTCATTGGAATCCTTAACTCCCACTGACTCCGAAAAACAGAAAAGCATCTGATCCGCACTGTCTCTAGCCACCCTACCTATACCCACATGACCCGTCTTTTCCCTTACAGCACCGTCTACATTTACCGCAGGTAGAGACCACTCAATTTTTGTAGCTACACTTCTATTTGTTTCCCATACCCACCCCCCAGGATAGGTACAAATCCAACATTGAAGTACCTTTGAACTCTTTGTTCACTGAAAACATGGAAAGAGACTCCAGCAAGCAACCTCAAAAATTTCCTTTGAGTTCCTCTCCTTGTTACTAAAGACTCTAGAATTTCTTTCCTTCCAAATGGCCCATAGAATCACTGTTGGGACAGAAACCAAGCTAACTTCTGAAAGGACAAAACCTCCACCCTTCCAAAATCTCAATTAGAGATCTCTTCCTCACCCGAGAACAATTCAATAATGAGAGAAATCTGCCCCATATCATTTGAGCCACCCCACTGCCTGAGATGTGATCCACACTTACTCCGCTCAACTGCAAAATTCACACGAGAGATTATCCTCCTCTGGTCTTACGCCCCTACATCTAAGTTCTCCACATGAAAGTTTGAACTCTAGGCAGCGTTACTCGCTTCCTCAAAAGAGACCATGGTGGGTTATCTCCATCATTTGAGGCAAGCACCAACCTGACCCCCTGCGTTTAACCCAATAATAACCCTCAGACATACATTGATGTTTTTCATTTTTGTTTCCATGTAAATAATAAATTTATCAAAGAAGTTTTTAATTATTGAGAAAGGATTTGTTTCAAATAAAAAATTGAAAAATATATAGTAACAAAAAGCTTGAGGGAAATGCCAATATCTTTTGCAACAATTCTATTTGAAAGACATCAAAATTCCTTAAAAACGTCGAGGAAGCTAAACTTTCTGGACTGTCTTCAGAAGTCCTCTGGTGGTTCCTTTCCAAATTCATTAGAAAACTCTGTAAAAGGGTCATGTAATCTTGAAACAGAGGGCAATTGGCTAGTGGTTGACCTTCAAACAGACATTTGACTCCACTCCATTTAGCAACGAACTGTGTGCGTCGTTTTGAGCAATATCCACAATATTTAAGTTGTCGGTTTGTACTTGTTCATGACATTTTACTGACCCAAGCATCAAGCTTATGGGCTTCATTGTGGAGATTACATCCCATAAATTGTTGCTGAAGGTGTTAAACCCCGAGTCTTAAGGAGCCATTTGCTAATATCTTTGGTGGAATTTAGTGCATAAGTGGGCAACACATCAACTGACATGGCTTCCAATTCATGGTATGGTTTGACCA
Source organism: Chimonanthus salicifolius (assembly GCA_013350335.1). Taxonomy (NCBI): domain Eukaryota; kingdom Viridiplantae; phylum Streptophyta; class Magnoliopsida; order Laurales; family Calycanthaceae; genus Chimonanthus; species Chimonanthus salicifolius. The sequence goes on from CM023538.1 coordinate 1,760,057, forward strand.
TGTAGTTTTTTTCACCTAGGATTTTAAAAGAAATTTCAATCTTCTTTATCATAGTCTGAGGATATTGGCATACCTCCAACCTGTAATTCATATAATTCATCTGTGTCAAAACTGTCTTTAGGTCACAGGGCTATGGCAATTGATGCTGCATGGAAAGTATATATACTCGAGTATAAATTGCTTTTGGTTGACCTCCCATTTTCCTGTGCTTTGTATTTACCAGGAACGGAAACGTGTGGCTGTGTTGGAAGAACAACAAAGAAGGCTTCAAGAAGCCATGGCAGCAAAATCATCCACGCATCCTGAAGACAACTTGGAGTTGAAAGCCATGAAAGAAATGGGAGATATGGTGGAGGGAGATGCAGTCTTTGGTGGTGGTGCTGAAGTCAATTTGGAGTCACAGGTTTGCATGGACCGCATAGTCTCTCTCTGGTTATTGCACATGGTTATCATGTATTGCTTGCTTAGCCATTAATGTCCATGCAGGTATACTGGTGGCACGACAAATACCGTCCAAGAAAGCCAAAGTATTTCAATCGTGTGCATACAGGATACGAGTGGAATAAATATAATCAAACACATTACGATCATGACAACCCTCCTCCAAAGATTGTGCAGGGATACAAATTCAATATATTCTACCCTGATCTTGTTGACAAGACAAAGGCTCCTGTTTACACCATTGAGAAGGATGGTAGCACCTGGTGAGACATGTCTGATACGGTTCCATGCCGGGCCTCCATACGAAGATATAGTAAGTTGTTCCCTCTCTCTCTCTCTCTCTCTCTCTCTCTCTCTCTCTCTCCATGCATGCATCTGATTGTAAACAATATGGAGAATTTAATGTCCTGTATAGGGACCCATTGTTTAATTTAGATTGGCAATCTAGTGAGGCCTCCAAAGCCAAATAACTCAAAGTCTGCAAATATATCAGACCTACAAATTAGATGGTTAGTATATATATCACTGTTTTGGACAATGACCCACAAATTAGTTTGGTATCTAGAAGATGTCTTGGGCACCTTGATATGTGATTGGCCTTAGAAGTATCTGGATACTAAACCATGAACCCTATTATGGAATATAGAATCACCAACCGGAATATTTTATGCATCCTTGCAGACATAATAACTCTTTATCATTTGGATTCTTTCTCACAATGGTTAAATGCATGCAGGCTTTCCGAATTGTTAATAAGGAGTGGGAGTACTCGCACAAGAAGGGCTTCAAATGCACTTTTGAGCGAGGTATTTTGCATGTTTATTTCAACTTCAAGAGGTATCGGTACCGCAGATAGGACTGGAGGATGTATTTTTTTTTTTTAATGATGGCAGGATGTATTTTTGTGTATATTGTAAAATACATTTAAGATAAACCTGAAATATAGTGTCAGAACTCTCTCACAACTCTGGGTGATTTATATCTATATCTAAATTTTTAGATACAAAACATTTTAGCTGTTTAGATTATTATTATTATTAAATAGGCTCTACATGGGCCGTACAGCAGACATTGACGATTCACCAGGGCTGGCTATTGCAATTTCTTGCTTTGCTTCAAAAATAAATCATCATCAATTAAAAGGGGTTTTAGAAAGTAAGGACTCAAGTGTAGGAAGAAGGCTTCTATGATCTGAAGTATCTCAATTTTCTTAAAAATAAAGATGTAATGTGTGTTGTTCTGCTAATCTCTTAATCGGGAGATTCACTGCATACTTGGATAGCTCATAAACACAGTATGCAGTTACTGTTGAGACTTAGACTATAATACGTGGTCATCCAGCCTAATTAAGTTTTGGGTCTGTTAAAAAATGACCGCAAATTACAACTGAAATGGGTATAAATCTCGGCCAATAGGTGTGTATCGGCTGATCTAGCGGCTGATGCACACTGAGATTTTAAAAAAAATAGGGAAGAGAGGTATCGGCCTGAGATGCTGATATCTTGCTAAATCTGATTTTTTATCCCTGGTAACAAGAATTAGTCAAATTCAAGCCCATCTTGAATTGTATTTATGGGACTCAACTTTCAATTTCAAGCTCAAATGTACGTGTGAGTCCATCACTCTATCCATACTGGAGCTTATTTGGGCCTCTATAATGGAACCTTTTGTATTACTTTCTTGACTTATAAACTATATTATATAAACTTTAAAATGATAAAATTGAATTTTAAAAATATGATTAGCCTAGGATAAGTATGACGTCATCAACATCTATATGGGCCACGTAAAAGGAGAAATATTTTAATTTAAGAAATCTGATTATAATAAAGTCTACTACATCTTCACTGTTCATTTAGGAAAAAAAAAAGAGGTATTGATTCAGGTCATAACGTTTTTACAGACACTCAACATAATTTCATGATAAATTGTTTTTTCTTTTTACTATTTTGCTCTTTTGCTTTAAATTGGCCTTTTAATAAGAGATTCAATTCTGTGTTGATTGTATGCACCTTGCTGCGATTAGATTATTTTTTTTTCACACTTATCTTCTAATAATCCTCACAAACAATATCATTTAAATTCTTTTTATAAATTTTATTTAATTTAAAAAGAAGGGAAAAAATTGAATTTAAATATGAATTTCAAAATCACTTTTAAATCAAAAGACTGTTTTTATACTTAGCAATTTACTATTGTGGCTTTGTATCAGAAAATGATAATTAGCAATATCATTTAAATTCTTTTTATAAATTTTATTTACATTTAAAAAGAAGGGACAAAAATTAATAATTGAATTTAAATACAAATTTCAAAATCACTTTTAAATCAAAAGTCTGTGTTTATACTTAACAATTTACTATTGTGGCTTTGTATCAGAAAAGTATATTTTACAATTAAATATATTTAATAAAATAATTAAAGTGACATTTTATTTTTTAAGAAAAAACAAAAATATTCGTGGACGGCAGGATTCGAACCTGCGCGGGCGAGCCCACATGATTTCTAGTCATGCCCGATAACCACTCCGGCACGTCCACCTCAGAATATCTAATGTTAAAGATAAATTATTTATACAATTTACAAAACTCAAGTGCTAGACACATTTAACATGTGACCTTTTTGGGTCGACTAAATTATACTAAAGTAAGGATTTAGATTCATTTGAATATAAAATTAATTTTTCAAAATTTTACTTTAAATTTGATATAAATCTATAGATAACTATGAAGTTCTTATTTTAATTTCAAAATAAGAAAGTAATCTATAGCTAACTATTATTATTTTTTTTAAATTTAAATATAACTTTAGTTGATATTTATTTGAGGTATATTATTTATCATTAAATTGATCAAGATAAATTCAAATATTTATTTAATAATTTATTTTTATTTTAAAAATTAAAAAGTATATATTCCAAAAATACAATAGTTGCTACAATAATTTATCCATCAATTTTTTTTTATTACAAAGTGGGACCAGCTCGACATTTAATGTATGTCAAACTTGTTGCTACAATAATTTATCCATCAATTTTTTATTACAAAGTGGGACCAGCTCGACATTTAATGTATGTCAAACTTGCACTATTATGTAAAGCAGGACTTTGTGTTTAATTTTGAATATAGTGTGAATTCAATTTCTTTGAATTTAGTTTATAGTTTTGAAAAAAAATTACTTTGTAAGTTATAATAAAATTAAGCTAATTTTGTATGCAAATTCTGATGGTACAAAATTTATCTGAAATCCAAAATTTCAAATTTATCTACGAATTTTTTTTAAAAACGCATGTAAAAAAATTCCAATCCTTCCTTAGCGACCTGAGCACCAAACAAAACTTTGTATATAATTTTTTAAAATATTAACTAAATTTTTTAGACAAAACAAAACCAATAAATTTTATGATATAATCTTTTAAATATTAACTAAAAGTTTTAGCCTAAAATAAATCCTATATCAAAATTTGTAACTCAGATCCCAAGTCATGGGACCAGAGGCCCAACAATCATGGGAGCCCCAACGAAACGTCACTTCCCATAGAAATACATGTATAGAGGAAGGTACCGTCGACTTACCCGGTATGTGTGGGATAAGGGGTTTTCACACACTCCAAATGACTAGAGGAGTAGTCGGGTGGGACGCGTGAACACCACCACAAAAAAAAAAAAAAAAATAGACCCAAACAATCGTAGCTCCATCCTCTAGCTAATGATGCTCCTCCTGTTAGTGAACCATTGATTACTATGCCTGCCAATCCAACAGTGAGACCAACTGGTCCTTCACCTGTAACCTGCTCTGCTATCAACAATGGTCTTCCATATTCAAGAAACAGCAGGAAACCTCCCTCTCTCTTGAGTATGTTCCTTCAAATCCAAATGCTGTTGTTTTCACCAATGAAGAAATTGCTTTGTGATGAATGATGTTAGACTGTTTATAATAGGCCCAAAGAGCTGGGATGCATTTCCTGCATTACTGGAATTGAAACTCTTTTGAGAAATAAGTTACAGAAGTTATTTAAAAAGAAAAAAAAAATGATTGTATTGATTTAGGAACTTGCTAGACATATGAATGAAGCATTCATTCAATTTCAACCATTCACAGAACAGAAAAGAACAGAAGAAACACCAACACACATACAATCAATTACAAAAATTAGAGAAAGAATAAGCGCCACGGAAGAAATGGGGAAAGGATGAATAGGAGGCAGCAATTGTTGTTCTTGTCATCCATCAATGACCGTCGTGAGTCTGTCTATGAATTAACAAGGGAGGTGGAAATTGGAACAACGATGACCAAAATGAGTAGAAGAAGCAGGATTATGGCAATGCACATCCACTTCCTGCTACTCTTCTGGTACTCCTTGGCACTTTTCAGGTTCTTGGACCCATCCTTGATGTAGTTCGACGCGCTCGTAACGTGGTGTTCAATGTCATCCATCTGTTCACCCTGTGCCTCCACCATCACCGCCATGTCCAAAAACACCTGGTGCAGCTCCAGCAGGCTTCTCTCAATCTCCTTGGCCGTGTCGTGCCGGTCCTGGATCTCGGTCACCGTTTCAACAATCTTTCCCCTTCCATGTTCTTGCATTGCCTTCTGCAAGAAGCTCTCGCTCTCCCCACTTGACACGATCTTCTCAATGACATCCTCACCAGGGTACTCTCCAGTTATGGTGAAGTACCGCCTTTCGACGGTCTCCTTGTACTCTGCCATTGCCCGCTGACGCAGGGATTGGAAATCAAGCATCAGCTCCTTGAGCTTCTTGCGGAGGCCATTCGCGACTGCCGTCCTGGTCCGGTCAATTGGTGTCCCCTGTCCACAGCCGGAGAGGCGGCGATTGACAGAATTGGCCTGATCCATTGCCTCCAATTGGGACCCGATTGCCCGTGCTTTCTTCAGGACAGCAACAATGTCGGCATTGATGCTTTGGCGAATGACTTTTAGGGCTTCAGGCCTGTGGAGGGATTTACTCTGTTCATTGGACTCCTGCAGCCGAACAAGGAGATCTCTGATCGAACCCATCTCCTCCCTCACCTTGGCTGCTTCCTCTAGGAACTGATTTAGCTTCTCATCGCCCATTTGGGCCGCCATCTCCATCTCATCAGGGCCGGCTTCAACGTCTTTCAGCGCCGATTTCTTCAAATCGACATAGCTGGTGAAGGATTTGGTCATCAAGTCATTCATCTTTCTTTCGAGATCTCTCCCTTTCTTTTGTTTCTGCGTTTGAACTCCACCCACCAAAACCAAATCACCCAAGAAGTGCAGTAGCAAGTTGCAGGCCTTTCTTTTTTATAGAGAATATTTGTTGCTGTGAAACAGTGAAAGAGATAGGAAGGGAATGGGAGACAATGGATGGAAGACGAGTCCTCTTTTTTAATTTGACATTGGATATAGCCGTTGAATGTTTGCAACGGATCTATTTAGGATTCTCTCGTGTTCAGGTGTCTCAGATTGCCGATGGGTCCCATTTCATCTACGAAGTTCTCGAGAGACGTTAGTGAGGAAGATATAATTATTTTAATATATTTAGAATTATAGGTAATTTTTCTTTCCATTTAATATAAATGTAAGATAACGAATAAATAAATTTAAAAACTTCTGCATGTACTGCATGTTCTATATTACATGAACAAAACCGTTTATAAACAATAATTTATATTTTCTAAATGTACTACATGCCAATTTATTTAAAAAAAATACACTTATAATGTTAATTTGGTGCTGCAAATGCAATATCAAATCCAGACTTATATTTGTGACTTAATTTAAAATTTAATCAAATCAAATTATCTCATCCTCCCAATTCAAAATTCAAATTGTTTATTGGAGTCGACTTATACTTTTTCAATATTTTAACAATCCATTAAATTCATTAAAGTGCACTTTGATTCACTTTAAAACAAGTAGATTTTAGCGGCGGATAAGACCTTGCTAGTGATACACTTGAACAAGAGTTAGCACTAAATGGATCAATGGGACCTACATAATTAATTGTGGTAAATAGATAATATATAGATATAGAGTGAAAAGTTTCATATCTAATTAATTATTCAAAGTATATAATGTTAGTCTTTTAAGTTTTAAATGATACAAGTCACTGGTTTCTAAAAGTTCAAAAAAAAAATAAAAAAAATAGGAAAATTAAATGAGAATGAAACTTAAAAGGGTTTTAAAAGATAAAGAATCAAGTGTAGTGAGAAGGCTTCTATAGTATGAAGTATCTCAAATTTCTAAAAAATCAAGACGTAATGTGAGTTATTCTGCTAGTTCAACAAAGTTGGTCACGTGACTAATTTTATAATTTGGAGATTCACCAAAAATAGCTTAAATTGCAATTAAAAAATTAGAGCATGAATCTAGACCTAAATTAATCAAAATTGATCTAAATCAATCAATTTTAAACTCAAAATGAACGTGTGAGCTATCTAGATTGGGGCTTATGTGGGTCTATAATGGAAACCTTTTGTATTATTTTATTGAGCTATAAATTATATTATATAAATTTTAAAAATGATAAATTGAATTTTGATATATGATTAACCTAAGTCATACTTGGAGCTGATGTGGCCAATCAGCCTTATTGCTTTCCACATGAGATGATTTAAAAACCACTTTATTATGTCCCCTAATTCACCATCATTATATAAATAATCAACTAATCTATTGTTTTTTTAATAGTCGAAGGAGCCTAAGATAAGTATGATGCCATCGACATCGATGTGGATCACATAAATTGAGAAATATTTTAATTTAGGAAATCTGGTTATAATAAAGTCTACATTTTCACTATTTATTTAGAAAATAAAAGTATTAATTCAGGGGGTGGTGCCTTTACTTACATTACACTTGACACTTTCAAAAATAAAATATATTTTTGATATGAAGCTACAAAAGTTGATGACTGAATTTGAATACAAATTTGAAAGTCGTTTTTACATTAAAATATTCAGTTTTTTATACTTAACTATTTATTATTGTGGCTTTGTAACAAAAAAATTATTTAACTATTAAATATATTTAAAAAATAATAATTCAAATGATATTTTAATTATTTAAGAAAAAGAAAGATAGCAGTGTAAAATTATTATGTAAAACTCACGAGCAAAACAAAGTCGTGGATGGCTAAGAAGCTCATGGTCAAACCCATTTAGGTCACTTTCAATAGAGTTATTCTTCATTGTTTAAACTCAGTACTGTATATGTGTGTAGGGTGAGACGCTTGAACACCTTTGATCATAAAAAAAAATATATGAAAATTTTCAACTATCTATTTACATTTACATTGTCCGATTCAATTTTCAACTGCAATTTTTTATACAGGTTTTTATATTAAAAATTACCATGGTATATGCTATTATTAAGATTTTGCCTTGGAGAAAATTTTCAATTCCTTTTTAGATTGGAAAAAAAATTGGGGAAGCAAGCGAAAATTTTGGATAATGTCTTTAAGATTGACTGATATTTAAATAATATTGTAAGATGTTTTTAAAATTTATGTTTCATCCTGAGTCTATACAGATAATTCAGCTGTAATTTGCTATTGGGGGTATATAGTACCAACTCAAAAATTCTATTATTCCACGTATGTGGTGTGGCAGTGTGAGCATGTCTATTTTCAATTTTGGTTGTCAATTATTTTATCCGAGACCAATTGGAGTGTTTGTATTCTGTAGGAACAATGGAAAGGAGGTGGTCCAAAAGGTAAAAGTAATTTGAAAATATTCTCTCTATTTTTTTTAATTCACTCGTGGACGTCGGTAGAATATTTCGCGTAAGATCTCTATGGATTGAACTCACTACTCTTTGAGCACACACAGGTTAAGACATGAAAGCTCGAACTTGTAACTTTTCGCTTCTTCAGATGGTAGGCAACCAACTACACCATGAATAATGTGAAAATATTCTCTACATTTATATTAAAATAGGAGAGTCTTAATTTATTTTCCCACACTTGTAGATTGATGGCAATATGTTCTTTTCCCATGAGTAATGTTTTGAAATGGCAAAATAATAATTTTTCTGTAAGGATTATCTTTGCATGAGTCCACATACGAAAAATAATTATTAAAAAGGGACGGTATAATAAATAACAGACGAATTTTTTTGTTTATCAAATTATCATAATCTTATCGAGTGATTGGTAAAATTAAACAATTTAATTTATTTAAATTAGTTAGTTTTAAATGTTAAATTCACAAGACTAAAATTATTAAATAAAGACAGAGTTACACTATGTAATTAATTTTACAGCACTACCAATAGCGTATATTTGGGTTAACTGAAATTTACTTTATAAGTCATTGCTACGTTATTTTTTACCATCATTATTGTATTATAAAACCAAGGACTCAATTACAAATAATTTTAACTATCATAGAGCAAACTATAATTCTTAAAAATTCATAAGTTAAAAAAATATTATATATATATATTTAAAGGTCCCGACTCAACTTGTCCTTAGGGGGACGCTGGTCAATGCAATCATTTGATTTTGTCGGTTATTGTTGTCACCATCAAATTAATATTTTTTTTTTAAAAGAAAAGGTCAAGACTTTAATTTAGGCCAGCTTTCCATCCATCTGAATTTTCTTTTCCTATACATCTATATAGTCTGTTTTCAAAAATTTGGATGACATGATATTTTTGCCCTTCCACTCTGTATTCCGCCGCATTGGCCAAACTCCTCTCATTTGTTCAAAGGTGAGTATTGCTGAACACGGTGCATGAGAGGAGAAGAAAATGGGTGGGTTCCACCATTGATCGAAACTTAGGGTCTTCTTTATTCGTAGATAGGTGGACCAAGGGTGACCATGATAGTGTCGATCCTAGAGTGAGGGGAGAAGAAAATAGGTGGGCCCCACCATTGATCGAAACCTAGGGTCTTCCTTATTCGTAGATAGGTGGGCTAGAGGCGATCATGGTTGTGTCGATCTTAGGGTTAGAAGTGTAGGATCCACTTGGATTTAAGAAAAAAACTCAGAAAATTGGGTTTCGATCGCCCAAATCAGCAGCAGAAGAAATTGGCCGGAGGAGAGTCCCACGTAAGTCCGATCAACCGAGAGATACCTTTATTTGTAAGATACTGTGTTTTAAGCATTTAAGAGTGTCAAAAGACCTTGAAGTTTTAAAGTATTTTTATTAGGTTATCGTAATTAGTCCGGATATTCAATTTGAGAAATTTTAAAAATACACAGTACTTAAAAAATAACTTTAAAGTTTTAAAGAAGATTTTATTATTTAAATAATGTACTATGCATTACTGTAGCATCGGTTCATTCGAACGAATGTTCTGCCCATTCGTTCATTCGTTCGAATTACTTCATTCATTAGAACGAATGTCGAATGAACTGACAGTTCGTTCGAATAAGTAAAAATACAGAGGTATAATGATAATCTCACCTGAAAATCTAAAATCGAGTATGTAGAGGCAGAAAATCCAGGTGTATGTAAGTCGCGCCTTTTTTATATTATCTTTCTATATTTTTATTCTTAGTCTTTTGATTAAATTTAAATTCTTTTGGTAAATTTGAATAAATTTTACTTATTAAGAATTTGAGCTAAATTTTTTGTAGTCTCTTGTCAAAACATAAAGGGTTGCCATCAAAACTCACATAGGGTTTTAGTGAATTTCTCATTTTACCCTCATTCATCCGTATAGAAAAATTAAAAAAATCAAATATTCAGAAATCGATTCACTGTCCAGTGAATCGGTGCACCGACCGAATCACTGGAAAATGGGAATTTGAGAAAAATGATCCGGTCGGTGTACCGATTTCTTGAGACATAAAAGAGTTCAAATTGGTGCACTGATTCACTAGAAAATGCTCCAGTCGGTGCACCGATTTCTAATTGTGTGATTTTTTAATTTTTTTGTACTGATAAGTGGAGGTAAAGTGGGATGTATCAAAATTATCTCTGAAAAGACAATTCTGGTGTGAGGACAAAATAATAAAACTGAAAAAATAATTTCAGAACCGGATTAAGACCCGTTAAACTCTCACGCAATGGTCTACTCCTAGTCTCCTGCTACTACTCTCACTCAAACCCATATTGGTCTATTGCTGGTCGCGGGAGAGACGAGAGTCGAGAGTGATCTGTACGGCGAGGAAAAATACCAATAGCTTCTCCCTCTCTATTTCCTCCTTTTTCGTAAATCTTCGTAAACGAATCCGATTCACTTTCCCATTTTCTCACTCTCTCAATCTATTTTTCCCTCTCTAATCGATTCATTTCCTCCTCCGTTTCCATTTTCCATCCAAACGCTCCCAAACAACTTTCCAAGAAACTCTCTTCATTTTTTCTACAGTGCAAATCAGTACAACGGTACGTGCACCATATTTAAAGCTGTTATTTTTTTTATTCTACAGTGCATCTCTGGGAAAAGAGAAGACGTGGAATCGACTTTTCCACATTTTTCGTGCTCTTGACAAGGATCTTACCTTTTCCTTTTGAAAAAGAGAGCATTTGGATGTCCTTTTTTCCTTCGGAGGTTGTTTTCTTGCTTAAGAATATATCCTCTCTCTCTCACTCTCATTCTATCCCTCTTTTTTTATGCGAGGTTCGTGCTTTTCTATTCAGGATCGCGTGGAAATGGAGTTTACGGATTGGGGAGACGATAGTGGAAATGCGAGGATGATGATCCTGGAAGGACGGCAAGAGAAGCCGGCGGTTGACTTCCGTTTGAGCGATATGGTTATCTCGTGGAGTATAGAAGATATCATCAACGAAGATCGTTTCAGAGACAAGGTCATTAGCTTTAATCAACTCTTAATCACGTCTTTACCATTATTAGCTTCATTCTTTATCTTTATCATTACTTGAAAAGAAATTCGGATGGAATTACCACCTCTGTCCGTTGAGCACACAATTCTTGAAGTTAAAAAATTTGGACTGAAGAAGTTTAAAATAATTAGGATAACTCAATGGATATTTCCACTTATCACTCGAGAAAAAAAAACGCTGATTTGGGATATATATATATATATATATAATTTTTTTTTTCTTGAAACGAGAGTATGGTATTAACCCAACAAGATTAATCCCTTCAAGCCTGCACCGCCCCACACAGCTAGTCCGAATAAGGTGGTAGTCCTAAAGTTTGATCCCGGGGACATGAGGGTCTCTTTTCTTATAAAATAAAATTTATAATTTTTATGATTATTAATTTTTATTATTTAGAGAAAATATGTATGCAAGAATTGAACAATAAGTTTTTTATTATTTTTTTTAAGACCAAAGGTGTCTAGGCGCCCCACGCACACCTCCCTACACACATAAGGGTTCAAAAGATGAGGAGTAATCATATAGAAAGTGATCCAAAGGAGTTTGATCGTGAATGGAATTCAATATCTACGGTGCTTCTTGATCGTCAGACCAGCCCTTTTTGAGTTATAATTTTTTTTTTCTATTATTAAGTGGGTGAGACATTAGTTATAATTTGATTATACTTTATTTTAGATTATAATAACAATGAAGATGATTATTAAAATAATAATAACAACAACAATGATACCACTAATAATAATAACATTTACATACATTATATGGATGTAATAAGGTGCAATTTGCTTGCGTTTTACCTTAAGTCGCTTTAATTTAATATAAAATTTATAATTTAGGTGAGGTTAGATTAGTTCAAATATATTATGTTGGATTGTTGAATCATTCTATTATTTATAACTATAAATGTGATTATTACTGTTGTAAGGTGTGATTATTACATTTGTGGGCTTCGTTTTTATCCTTAAAAAGCTTAACAAGTTGTGGGTGTGCTTGTGCATTTTTATAACACAAAGCAGGTTTCTGTTTGGATTTGGGCTTGGGCTTGGGCTAAGGGAACCCCGACCGAACGTAGCTGGTCATTAGTACTAATTGTAGGTCAATATTGAGAAAGTATGAGATGTGAATCGGTTTGTGGTGAAATCAAAACTAACCTGTTATAGGAGTTATTTTAGATGATAAGGATTAATTGGTTTTAAATATTTATATATGCATAAAAAATTAACTTAAACAAATTATTATAAGTGTTGTTTTTAAATGTTAAAAGTTCTAATAATTTGTATAGCTTGAGTTTAATCCAATGATTAATGTATCTCAAAATGAGTTCAAATATTAATTCGTGAGTACAAGACATAAACAATGTGAACCCATGCTCTTTCATAATTTGTTAAGCCCATGCATAATTTTAATTTGGACAATTTGGACAAACACTAGTGTTTTAATAGATTGCGTGTCTCAATCTATGATTAAAAAAGAATTATATAGATGAATAGTGAGCATGGCAATACTAAAAAATGAAATCTATTTAATCATGTTAGTCTTTAATTTTTTAAAATTAACAACATATCATTGGATATATTTTTAGAGCTATTGTGATTAATTCAACATTTGAAAATGAAACAAATAGAAATTATAAAACCTTTTTAAGTATAAAATGGATCTGCGTGCTCGGACCCCTCGTGGGGCTTATTTATTTTTAAATCTAAACAATTTAAAGTGTTTTTTTTTTTTAATTTAGTTCTAATTTAAATTGATGTCTGTTTTCTAACAATTGAATTGAGTATTATTAATAATATTACTATTTTAAATTTAAATAATTAAGAGGTAAGATGATTTGATGAACTTTATTACGAATAGTTTAACAATCTTCATAATTAATTATATTTTTTATCATAAATTAGGTATCTCTTTAACGTTGCACATCAGATGCCTCGAACTTAAACATCCCAGTGTCTGGAAGACGTACTCCTAATCTTTAGGCCTCGATGATGTGCCAACTTTAAGATATCTTTTAATAATTAAATCCAATAACTTTAAATGGAATAAGAAGTTAATGTTTGATAGGTCACTGTAATAGGATAGAGTAAGCAGTTAATTAGATAAAAAAAATGTCAAATTTAAATATAAAATTCTAATTCCAAGGGATATTTTTCCCTGGGTTTAGGCTCTACCGTTAAAATTGATAAAAGGAAAAAGACTGGAAAAATAAAATATAAGACGTGGACGGCAGGATTCGAACCTGCGCTGGCAAAGCTCACATGATTTCTAGTCATGCCCCATAACCACTCCCGCACGTCCACTTTATGAGTGTGACGTCAAACAAATACTCACTGCCACTATCGTAGTCTAAGTTTACTCCAAATATTCTCAGTCCTGTTTGAGTCTTTGTATTAGGCTTGGTTTTTGAATTGTCTGGCAAAAATAAATAACAACGGAAGCGCTGCTGACACTATTGCAAAATGGATTGTCCATTCTTTTCTAAATTCACCCCAAATATTCGCCTCTCCATTCTCAGTCCTGTTTGTATTTGGCCTTGGTTTTTGAATCGTCTGGCAAAAAAATAAAAAATTCTATCCATTTTTTACTTGACACAAAATCACAAATCACGTACACATACTATATATTTTTCACTTCTTCTCACTTTTATCAGAAATTTTTAGCCTTGGTGAGGATTCAACAGATTGTTGAAATTGACTTAGAATCACTTGAATTTTTTTGCACAATCCGAATGTACCCTTTGAGTATTTCCTTGTAACAACACTCCAATGAGCTTGAATAGTTCCTTTTCTTTATTTGTCTGTTGTGGTGAGAGCACCAGTATATACTCATTTGATGGGCTTTTTTTTTTTTTCAAATTTCTTCTGTCTTGAGTCATAACTAAGTGTTCTCCTTGGCTCAACTCAAATCTGACATCCATATGACTTGACCCAGAATACTTTATTATTGGAACAATTGTGCCTGCAGGCTCTTGCCTAGTTGGATTTTATGTACTTCTTTTTGGGTACACATTTTTACACGAGAGAATTTTTTCATCTTACACGTGAATTCAATTTTTTTTTGAAATTTCAGTTTTACCTTTCCAACCAACACAGAAAGTGGAAGGGTAAAATGGAAATTTCAATTTTTTTTTTGAATTCCCATGTAAAATAAAATGATTATCCCGTGTGAGAATGTTTTCCCTTCTTTCTTTTCCATGCAAAAGAAGAATCTGATTTTCCGAGATAAGCATGTCAGTGTTTGAAATGTTATGGCAATGCATTTTGACCTAAAAGAATGGACTATGTTAGCTTCTGTCATACTTACTGGTATGATATAGTAATTCTTCTCCATGGCATGTGCATTGTTATTATTATTTTAAATGTGAGCTCATATATTGTATTCATTTTCTTATTTTGCGTTCACAGGTGGAAATGATAACTGAAACTTTTGAGTCAGTTCACAATTATCTTGATTCTTTTGTTTATCCCCTTATTGAAGAAACACGTGCAGATTTGTGCTGTAGTTTGGAAGATATCTGTGATTCACCTTATGCTGAAATAATTGCCATAGGAGAATCAGAAGGAAGGTTGGGGTTGTTTTACTATATTGACATTGATGGTTGGAAAAGAGGATCTAGCATGGGTGGTGACAGTTTTTTTTCTGAAATGGGCATGGGTGGTGACAGTTACCAGCCGAAGCCTGGCGATGTATTGATTCTGTCAACTATGAAACCTGAATCTGTATCTGATCTGAATCGACATGGAGTGAATTACTTTTTAGCTTCAGTTGTTCAAGTTGGAATGGATGAGGAAACCCAAAAGAGGTATAAAATTAAAGTATCAAAGAGCATTGAAGTTACAAGCAGCATGGGAAACTCTCTTTATGCAATGTATCTTACGAGTATAACAACGAACATTCGGATATGGAAGGCACTTCACTTGGATTCAAGCATGAATAGTAATCTGAACATCATTGAAGCAGTCCTAGACATGAAGAAGATGGTATCTATGATGAATTCTTTTGTTCTTATTTATTTGGCATATTCATATAATAAGGACATTTTCTACAAAAATAAACTGAAGAGTTTCTTTCAGCACATGGTCAATTCCTGGTAGGCCTAAAATTGGGTTGGTACGTCACTTTGTATGTTGGATATGGACTTTTTTTTATTTTTTATTTTATTTTCCTAGCTATGTTTCTCAAACTTCTGTCCCAACTGATGATTATTTTATCCTTCATATTTTAAATGGGTTTCCATGAAGGTTCCATTAAATTTGCAAACGTGTGAACTTTGACACTTTCTACAAAGAACCTCTTGAATATAAATTTACTACACAAATATCTCTTTCTATTTGTTTCAGTACTTATTTTCATTTTACATTTTAAAGCACCAATGTGCGTCCTTCGCTTTCCCTCCCCCCAGCTCTCTTTCTCTCTCCATCCATTTCTCCATGCATAACTTTGAATTAACTGGCCATTTAATGGTAAAGGATGTTCGTGGTTAGCCTCACCTGTACATCTCACTCATCTATGCACAAATTGGTGTGGTGAAGATTTTTTTAAAATATCCTTAATGCAACTATCTTTTTGAATTTCTCTAACTTTTTATCAGTGGTTATAGTGTTCTAGACTTAAGCTGTAGTCTTGGTCCTTTTGTAGATGTAATAAGAATTCTTGTTTTAATTTTTGTGATTACAGGAGGAAGCAGCAAGTGGTTCCTCTTCTGCCGAAGTAAGTGATGCTTGGGCCTCTGACTCTTCTATTGACTTTCTTCGTTCCAGTCTGGATATTTCACAAAAGAATGCAGTATTAGGAGCTATTTCGGCGATACATTGCCAGCATTCATATTCAGTACAGCTTGTCAAGGGCCTACCTGGTACAGGAAAGACGAAAACTGTTAGTTCACTGTTATGGATGCTTTTGAATATGAATTTCAGAACTCTGGCATGTGCTCCTACCAATGTTGCCGTTTTAGAGTTATGCTTACGCCTCGTGTGGATGGTTAAAGAGTCCCGTCGTTTTGATGATGAAAATGGTTTACCTTGTCCCTTGGGAAGTTTGGTTTTATTTGGAAACAAGGATAGGATGTTTCTACCCGACGAGCTTCAAGAGATTTTTCTGGATTTTCGAGTCAAAAGGCTTTCTGAATGCTTTGCACCAATGTCTGGATGGAAATATCTGCTGGTTTCATTGATATCTTTGCTGAGAGACTGCATTGAACAATATAATATGTTCTTGGAAAATGAAAAGAACAAGGAGAATGATGTCCAAAAAATAGAAACAGACGAGACTGATGGCCAAAAAAAAGAAACAGTGAAGGAGAGTGATGGGCAGAAAAAAGGAACAGGCAAGGTGAATGTTGGCTTGAAAGAGTTCTTAAGACAGAAATTTAAGGCCATTGCATCCCCACTTGTCGATTGCATGTGGAATCTTTGGATCCATTTACCCAGAAGCTGCTTCTCCAAACAGAATGAAGCAAACATCCTTGCTCTACGAAACATGCTTGAAGCTTTTGGAAGCTTGTTGCACAGTAAAGACGTTTCAGATAAAGAACTTGAGGAAATATTTTTCAATGAAAATTTGGAGAATGAATGTTTTTCATCAACTGATTCAGTTCCTGCTGATGCTATATTTGAGGGCACTACAATAGAGGCACTTGTACAAGTTAGAAGGGAATGTTTGCGTTTACTAATAATACTTCAAAGAACCCTTAAAATTCAACATTATGTTGCAACAAGCCTGATCAAAGAATACTGTCTGAAGAGTGCCAATCTTCTTTTTTGCACTGCATCTAGTTCTTCTTATTTGCATTATGTGCAGATGAAACCAATGGAAGTGTTGGTTATTGACGAGGCGGCACAATTGAAGGAATGTGAGTCTCTAATTCCTCTTCGACTTAAAGGGTTACGGCATACTATTCTTATAGGAGATGAGCGCCAATTGCCTTCAATGGTGAAGAGTAAGGTTGGTGTTTTCTCTACCCAGTGCACCTCTCTCTCTTTCTCTATCTCTATGTATATGTTTTATTTTGTTGAATTCGATCATTTTATGCTAGGTTTCTCGGGCAGTTGGGTATGGAAGAAGTCTCTTTGAAAGGTTGATCTTTCTGGGACATGACAAACATCTTCTCAATGTTCAATATCGTATGCATCCCTCAATAAGTTCTTTCCCAAATGCCAAGTTTTATGATAACCAGATTTTGGATGGTCCAAATGTTAAGCGTTCTAGTTATGAAAAGCATTATCTTCCTGGACCAATCTATGGTGCTTACTCATTTATAAATATAGCTGATGGGAGAGAAGAAAGGGAAGATGCTGGGAAAAGTTGGAGAAATATGGTAGAAGTAGCTGTTGTCCTGAAAATAATCAGAAGCCTCTTTAAGTGTATGGTTACTACAAACTTATTTCTTCAAACTGTGTTTATGTTGCTGTTTCCTGTTACACTGTGCTATACATACCTTTTCTCTTTGAATGCATTTTCTTTTATTTCTTTTTCAGGTTTATTGTTGCTAGATGTCCTATTGACGATGCATTTACTGATATGAATTGCATAAAGATGTACTTCAAGAGAACCTAATCATCCAGTTTTAACTTTGATTTTCCTTTCTCTTTGAAGTTATAACTTGCAGCATCAAAATCAGAGAAATTCCATTTTTTTTGTCAGGCTACAAAAAGTGTGTTCGTCTTGGGTGCATGTATAATATTTACGCTTTCAGTAACTAATTGCCTTGATTCTGACATTAAAACAGAAGGGTCTATTGAACAACCTAATTGTCTTGGGAAGGTTGTATGAAAGGGATAGGTAGAGTGAGCAGTCGTTTGGTTAAGTGGGCAACACCTCCATTAGATTATTGTAAATTCAATGTTGATGGGCAGCTAGGGGCAAACCAGGTCCGGCAGGAATTGTGGGAGTACTTCATGATGATAGGGGCAATATGTAGCAGCCTTCTCCGAATCTGTAGGGTCTATGGAATCAAACGAAGTTGAACTAAGGGCAATTAGGAGTGCACTTCAGATCTGGTCAAGGTTTAGGAGAGGAAATCTCATTATCGATGGTGACTCAACTAATGCTATCTCCTGGGCTAGTAATAGGAAATTCCCCCCATGGAGGTTGGTTGGTATTGTTAGGGATATTTGGAGAATGTGCTATAGGGGTAACATCTCCTTCATTCATACTCCTCGTTCAGCTAACGGTGTGGCACGAAAGCTGGTGTTCATCTTCAGTCTCCGGTGATGGAATTCTTCTCACCCACCAACCGCGAGAGTTAGGGGACTTGAATCCTCCTTTGATTTTTAGCTCGGGATGACATTTTGATGTATCTTTGCTTGTATTTCTCATTTTCCTATGTGTTCTTATTTCTATATATATGTTCGTTTGCTTTGCTCTGAGTATATTCCTCTTATACTCAGACCCTTCTTATGTAATCTTTTCCTTTATTAATAAAATCCAGTGGTTAATGTTTCCAAAAAAATAAAAGAACAACCTAACAAAATTGTAAATGATACTTAATAGTTAATAGTATGAGTGTTTGAATGGGGAAAATGATTCTCTTCCTTAATGATGGTAATATATTGAAAGATTTATGGTCTTGCATCTTTAATTATAATATCCATAAATTCCAGCATGCTAAATTTCTTGGTTCTAGGATACCCGGTGGACACTTGAATTACCACCTTCTAGTTGAGTTGAACGAGTCTCTTATTCATTGAGACTTGTGCGAACTGCATGAACTTG
Source organism: Chimonanthus salicifolius (assembly GCA_013350335.1). Taxonomy (NCBI): domain Eukaryota; kingdom Viridiplantae; phylum Streptophyta; class Magnoliopsida; order Laurales; family Calycanthaceae; genus Chimonanthus; species Chimonanthus salicifolius. The sequence goes on from CM023538.1 coordinate 1,778,987, forward strand.
CTCTACTGTTGTGGGCATTATAACCTAGTAGTACTTTACTCCTACATCTATCTTATTTCTCTCATTGCAACAGTAAGTCTTATATGCACACTCAACAGTCTAAGAAGGCAAAATAGAACGAAGGATTTTGTTGTAGTACATTGGATCTGAGATCCTAGAGGTTTGCTTAATTGTTTATTTTTGGATGACAAGATCCTGTAGTACATATTGATGCTGTGCACTCCCTTAATCTTGAAGGTTGCAACTTCTTTTCACTTTACTATTCGAAAGGAAAACAAAATGTAAATTTGCATTGCACAATGTATGACTGGTACCATCTCAAGTTACTTATACATACAGCTGCATGATATAACTGGGCTTGTATAAAGCCTGTAAATGGTGCTAACTTATAAATCTCTTTTAAACTTATCAATGAAGTACTTAATATTCACCTGGAGGTGACTGTCTACTATTGTTTGCACAAGATGACTGAGTGATCTTTATAATTGTGAGAATGCTCCCAAAACCTGAACCACAAAATTGTCATTGTGATTAGGCTACCACGTGCATGTGCTCATGTTGGATATCCACGAGAAGACCAAAGTGTTTCTTAGCTATGTGCACCAAGAGACATAAGATGGAATTGGTTTTAGTTTACAACCAATGTGGTGCTCTGAACAAATCTATTTTTCACACACTGTATGGAAGGTCTATTCTTGAAAGTATTTTTGAAACCTTCAAAATGCAACAAGCAAACCCCTAATAGTTCAAAATGTCCGTTTAATGTTTCCCTAGAATTCATCCAATAGTCTTCCATAGACTCCATATAATTTCTTTTCTGATGCAGGCAAAGGCCATAACTACAAAATATCTGATCACCAATTGATTTAGGTGTGAAATCTCGTACACTTTCTTCAACCTCCAATTTAAATTAAATTTTAGATCCGAATTCGACAATCCGAATCAAAGAACATAAAACTTAGAATCCCCAACCGAAGTTTACTCAAGAACGGGATTAGATTCAAAATCTCAGTAGGATTATTGACACCATGTAAAAACACACTGATGAATTTGGCATTCAATTGAAATCAAAATGAACATGGAATTGTAATTTCATATGCAATGGTTAGTTTAATTGGAAACATAAATTAAATGCAAAAGAGGGACCAACCCAATTAAAATCAACTCAACAAAATAAATAATTAAAATTCAAAAGAAATTAGAACTCACCAATCTAGGAGAGATACCAAAGCTTCAAGGTTCAAATTTTATTCATCCAATTGTGTGTCTACAAGCAATGGTACCCACTCTTATTTATAATGGAGTGTGGCCCTACATAAAAGGAAAATTACAATGTAATAAAAGAGAAAATCGTCCATGCTTCCTTGTTCCATTGTCCATTCCTTTAGCTCTAAATCTATGGATGCTTCCACGCCAGTTCCTTTAGTAAGCTCCTACCTTCTCTTCCATTCCACCATTCTCTGTGTTCCAAGTGTCCTTATTACATGGAAATTGTAAGAAAATTATAATACAAAAATTTACAATTGTCCATGGTGATTCTCCACATGCCAGCTTGCATTTGGAAACCCTAAGTTTAAGGACTCCACAAATCTCTCTCTCCATTTTCGTCCCTTGCTTCCAATTCGCATTCCAATTTCGTTTAGCAACAAAATTGTAGGCTGATCCAATCACCCGTGCTTCCAAGAATGAGAGGATCCTTTGGCAACTAAAAATTATGATAATTTGGTGACATGTCTGTCATGTGAGTGATGACATATCATTCGTCCAAGTAGATTCCTTGCAGCAAATGGGCCTCTTAAAGTGGGCTTATAAGGTCCCTAACATGTCATTACTGGCCTAGACTCATAGCACACTCATATGGTCTCCAAACCGAGTGCAAATGGGTCCATTAGAAAGCTCTTTGGGCCCTCTTTTCCACTATCAATTCTAGCATGCAATTGAAGTAGAATTTCACCAATTAAGTTCACATGGGTCCCACCATCTTCTAATGGGTCTTCATGATTTTCATTTAGCTTTATTGAGCTTCCGATGGCCGCATCATTTTCAATGAAATGGTGAAGCTCTTATAGAAGAAGAAAAAACATCACAAACAATAAGATTTTCCCCCCAAAAAAAGTCTTTTTCTTCTTCAATATTCATTGATTTTGTAATTGGAAAAAGGGAGCTTGAACCTAAAATGTGAGAGGGACTAAGTTTATAAACCATGGTAGGTTGATGCTTATAATGAGTGCGTTATTGTACATCAAATGGTTCAACTATTTATTGATTAATTTACTACTAATGCATCTAACCTTTTTGTGGGTTTTCTCTAGTTCTCTTTTCATTTCCACGGTAGAACATATGCCCTTGTATTTGAATACTTTTAGTAGCTAGCATGTAACACTTCATTTTTATAGATTGATTATGTTCCATTAAGTTTGCTATATTTTAGGGAAGGTGCAAGTTCTGAATTTTGCTTTTACAGCTTGGGAAGGAGCAGGTAAGAAGCTTAGTATTGGAGTGGTGTCCCCTTATAGTGCTCAAGTCAAAGCAATTGATGAAAAAATGGCAAACATGTATGAAATGTGCAATGGATTTTCAGTGAAGATTAGATCCGTGGATGGGTTTCAAGGTGGTGAAGAGGATGTAATAATACTTTCTACTGTAAGGTCTAACTGTCATGGATCAATTGGATTTCTTGATAGTTTGAACCGAACAAATGTGGCATTGACAAGGGCCAGGTAGATTTTAAGTAAATCAATCCCCCTCCCCCCTCCCCCCTCCCACATCAAAAAAAGCCCACCGAAAACTCCTCGTTGCCTTCCCTTTGTCTTCTTTCTTTCCCCTCCTACTTCTTCTTTTTCAAGCTATTCTTTTGTTGTTGATCTTTACATTGAATTTTTCCTTTTTATTTTCTGGACCATTAGTTGATTGCTTTTTCACTTGCCTTTTTCAATTGTAGACATTGTCTCTGGATTTTGGGAAATGCATCAACTTTAAGTAGAAGCGATACAATTTGGGCAGAATTAGTCAATGATGCAAAGAAACGTGGATGCCTTTTCAATGCTGACATAGACAAAGGCTTGGCTAAAGTGATATTAGATGTTAAGAATGAACTTAATCAACTTGATGATTTTCTCCGTCGAGATTCCATACTTCTTACAACTGCTAGATGGAAGGTAATGATGCTAAAATATTTTGCCATACTGACATATGGTTGTACCAATGTTGTGAAAATCAAATCATATTGTAAAATTGTTTTACGTTTTGAATCGTAAACCAAATAAGCTTTGGATATGAATATATTCATGTTAGAATTTTTTTTTTTGGTACTGAATATTGACAAAATTTGTGTACGCCTGTGTTATGTGTAGGTTCTTTTCAGTGACGATTTTAGGAAGTCATTTGCAAGGTTAAAGTCCAAGGAGACCAGAAAAGCAGTGATTCAGTTGTTGTTAAGGCTTGCTGATGGTTGGTGTCCAAGAAGCAGAAGTATTGATTCCCTGCATGCATCTCAACTTGCTAAACAGTGCAAGATCAGGGATTTGTTTCTTATTTGGATGGTTGATATTGAAAAGGATGAGGGGTATAGTCAGTTGTTGAGGGTTTGGGACATTATACCACAATCTGAGATTCCAAAACTTGTCAAGCGTCTAGATAATGTGTTTGCAATGTACACAGATGATCATATAAACCACTGCAAAGTGAGGCAAATTGAAGGGTATGTTTACACATTTGGTTCTTAATTGTCTAAAATGGTTGAATTTTTCCTCTTTGATAACTTTATATTATGTTGCTTGTTTTATATTAGCTAATTAAATTAACTTTTTCCAATTTTTATTTATGTACTAGGAAACTTGAAGTACCTATGACTTGGAAAGTAGAGAAGGAAATTATTCGTTACAAGAAACATTGTGACACTGCATCTGAGACTGAATTTGATGTTAGTGGTCATATGGAGAAGTCAAAGGTTAGTGAGAGTTTATTGCTGATGAAGTTCTATTCTTTGTCGTCTGGTGTGGTCAAGCACTTGCTTACTGCTAATGACGGGATGGAAATAGATCTTCCATTTGTACTAACAGATCAGGAACAAGATATCATTCGCTTCCCCAGTAGCACATTTATCTTAGGAAGGTCTGGGACTGGGAAAACAACAGTGTTGACAATGAAAATGGTTCAAAAGGAACAACAACATTGTTTGTCGTCAAAAGGACTTCCTATCAGTAAGGATGGTATGCCTGTTGAACCTGGGAAGCATGATTTTAATGAAGAAGTTGAGCCGGTGAAGGGAACAGTTTTACGTCAGCTTTTTGTAACTGTAAGTCCAAAACTTTCATATGCAATAAGGAGCCATATTAGTCGACTTCAAAGGTGTGGTACCCATGCAACTTATTTTATTTTTCTTTGAAATATGATTTAGTACCTTATCTAAGTTTATATGTAGTATTTTCTTGCCAGTCTTTGCACATTTTGGCCAGACAACCCTCTTCCTCATCCTCTCTCTCTCTCTCTCTCTCTCTCTCTCTCTCTCTCTCTCTCTCTCTCTGTGTCTCTCATATCTTTCTTTAGTAGCTCATGCACCATGTGAAGCATGAGATTTCCTGTCTTCCCTTTTTGTTTTGTGCAATTGCTCTGGCATTTTTGGATTACACCAATCCTATGGCAGCTGTACATGCTATAGCTACTTCTCTATGGGTTTGTCGTCCATATTTTAGTGCTAAGAGCTAAAATTCTGCTTCCTTATTGTCAAGCTATCAAAATTAGCATACATCAAATTAAATGAGGTTATTTTGAAAATATACTGATTGATGTTCTCTTGCATGATGTTGCTAAGTTATGTTCAAGTTTGATTGTTTGGGGAAGATGGAATAATTATCTTTAGTTGTAGAGGATGTTAGACATTGAAGAATTTGTAAAAAAACAAAAAGCTGTAGAATGGAAGGTGATGTAGGACATGAGAGACCCATCTCTCTTAGGATTTCCTATTTTCGCATTATTTTTAATTTAGAATTCTTATGTCATACGAAGCTAGGTCGGTAGCTTTCCTATTTGATTTAGGAGTCCTTTTCTATTTTGATATCTTATTTTTTTTCTTATAAATACAATGCATGTAAGAGAGGGACTTACCTCTTCAATTATTATGAAATAAAAATCAGATTTGTTTATCCCTTGCCTTCGAGCACAGGTTATCTTCTCTTTTCTGCCTCTAGTTCCAAACAAATCCATTGATTGGCTGAGTTCCAGTGTTGCATTTAAAGATCTTGGGCTTAATCCCAAGTGATTACATTGTCGCCGTCGACTGGGCCTCATCCCAGTCTTCCGTCGTTATCTCCTTCTCGCCTCTACTGCATCGTCTCCTCCATACAGCAGTTCCGCCACTGTTTCTGCATCTTCTATCTCCTCTTGTCAACTTCGCCTTCTTCCATAAGCCAGGTACTACCTTTTTCATCTTCTTCCCGGAGATCCCTATCATCTTCTTCTTCTTCCCTTCGATCTCTCTTCCCTCTTCTCCCACTTCCGCCGCAAGTCTCTGCTTCTTCCGTTGCCTCCCTTTTCCCCTTTCAGTTCTTTCCCTTTCTTCCATTCGAAAATACCCTAGCCCTAAGATTAAGTCTCGCACGTGCCACTCATTTGCCCATTTAAGTTGTTTTCACACGTGTGAACCATTTCGCGTGTGTGAGTCCCGATAAGAGCCGGAATTGACTTAATTTGATTTTTATCCCCGCTTCCCCTACATTAGAAGGTCTTTCCTTCCTTGTGAATGAAAAGGAGACATTTAAATGAAAAGGAAAAAGGAAAAAGGAAAAAAAAGGTGTAAAGATACAGGTCAGAACTTGACATGTACATATAGTGCATTCTTACATTCTTAAATACATGAATTCATGTTTCCATCATCTAGAGAGATGCTTATCTTGGAATACATGGGGCTGCATAAAGATGGAGATGGTTCTCTTTATTTGCTATTTTGGCCTCATAAGTTTCATATGATACCAGAAAGTTGTCACGTCCCGACCCGAAAAGTGGGCCCAGAACGTCACTGATTTTTTATTTTTTTTTGAAACTAAACTCAAGAATTCTAACTGGGCCGGATCAACGGTTAGGTCCAAAGGTCACACATGATCTCAACATGTATAGTCAAACACATACCATAAGTCTACCCAAAACACAAACAAATAATTCCATGAACGAATTATTATTACATCAAAATCAGAGTAGCTACGGAACACATGATAGTTCAATATATCACGTTAATACAAATTAAGTACCACACACGGTACTTTACATAAACAAATGGTTCAAGGAACCAAAAGACAAAGATAGCGGAATTCCCCTTAGTGGGAATCCCAAGGCAACGCAGCAGCTTATCCATCCTAAGCTTCATACAAAGGGTTCTCCTCCTCGGGCACATTTCCTGAAACGTGAGTGGTGTAAGTTAACTAGCCCAGTGAAGGAAATATAACAATGCAGTCTAATGAAACATCAGGTTAGTTAAATAATCAACATTTGCAATATGATATCTCATGCTTGACAATAAATTCTCAACATCATTCCATTACTGTTGTCATCCATCGTAACACCTACATACTACGCTGAGACATTGTATTAAGTCCCGACATGGTCAAAATACATCCTTGCAAGTACATCTCCGGCCCTCACATGGCCAATACTGACACTCCTCAAGTCAGCAACTGTCGACACCCCTAGTCCAGTAGACATAAACCATCTCACACACATGGCCGATATTGGTTCAATAGTCAAGGGCAAGTGGAAGCAGTATTACATATCTCATATGATCAACATCATGAACATTTATAATCATCATAAGCACTTCTTACAACAGTGCGTCATGTCCGGGCACATGGGTGGATTCATCAAAACTTGAAACCACTCACTGCTCAAGATTCATCTCATTAAACCTGATTATATCTACTGCAAAATTAAGTCCCCTCACCAAAATTGTGTGGTATCGCGGTCTCTGCCAACATGCAAACAAGTGTGCAATCAATAGTTGGTCAATATACATAGCATTCAAATAAGTAATATTTCGAAACCATACTGTTTTCCCAAAAATCTCCAAGGTAAATGGAATTGAGTCTCCTATTTGATTTCTAACCATTTTTAAGTTATAATCATCCACAATATAATAATAATAAAGTGCTCAGACCAAATCTCATATTGTCTTCTGGGCATGACCAGATTGACGTATTGAGTTAGGTCTAAATGCTCAGGTCACTTCTTGTATTGTCTTCTGGATAGGACCATATTGACATGTTGAGTAAGGCCTCGACGTCGCTCAGTGCCTGACAGATATAGCGTCGGCCTGGAAGTGAAGTCACTTAGTGCCCGACAAATAGAGTCGGCTTGGAAGTGAACACAATAGTAATACACTATAGTAATAAAAGAAGAAGGATTAGTACAAATTTTAAATTATCAAATGGGTATAAACATCACATTTAAAACTTAGGATCTAAACATGCATCATCAATCAATCAAGATTTTACATTAAAAAACTGGGTTCCTAGGAACATGCCTCGGAACCAGGTACTGTGGCTTCGGATCATCCGAACCACGGCCTAAAACTAGTCCATAGACTTCGGAACATGGATCTGTCTTCGGACCGTTCGAAGGTCAGGTCTCGGATTGTCCGAAGGTCCTTCCAAACCGAAAAACAGAAAACAGACTTCGATGGGTCTCGGTGTGTCTCGGAACATGCCGAGAGAAGCTCGGATCGTCCGAACCTCTCAGTCCTTCCGAAGGTAGCTCGGAGCATCCGGAGCAGAGGCGGGCAATAGTTAGCCTCTGGCCACTTCGGAACTTCGAGCCGAAGCTCGGAATGTCCGAAGGGTCACTCTCGGACCGTCCGAAGGGGGTTACCCTCGGATCGTCCGAAGCACAACTCTCGGACCATCCGAGAGTCGTCTTCCTCTTCTGTCTGCAACGACAGACAGTAACGGGCAGCAACACCATGAAATATGAATCTAGAAACAGTGGATTTTTTAGATTCGATTTTCACATCTAACCGGTCAAATGGACTCATCAGTGAGTCCTCTCACCTTAGGGAATGAATTAAAACCTTAACAGTGATTAAACCAACGGATTTTAATATCAAAACCAAAGTGGTACAAAATTTCCATGGTTTTTCTTAAACTTCAAATCTATTTTACTCACTCAAAACTCAGTAAAAAATGCTCTTCCTTGATTCTAAACCGACTGAAATTTAAAGAGGAACACAATGGTTACCTTCGTTTGAGTTCCTGGGTTGAAAATCCCGATTTTGAAAAAACTTCCTCTTTAAGCTACGGTCAACCAAAGTTTGAAAAACAGGGGCAGAGGGAGAGGGTGGTGGGCTGGTTTGGTTTCACAGAGCTGAGAGACTGAGATGAAAACTATCTGGGGGAGGAAATCAGCTGAGAGGAGAGGCCATTTATAGCCTTTGCTGGGCAATCGGTGGAGGCCATGATGGGTGCTGCATGCAGCGGCAACCCATCACCCCGCAAAGTAACGGCAGTAACGAACAGTGAATTGTGTTTTTGCAAATAAATCCTTCTGGCTGACTTCTGGTTTTTTGCAGATAGGTCCATTTTTTATAAAAATCGGTTTTTACTACAATAATACTTTTAAAGCTTAAATGATTTTTAATCCAACTTGACAGATAAGTTGGGTTTTGAAAACTCTAACCACCATAAAAATTTGGAGATTTAAAATTCACTAAAAACCATAGATTTAAATAAAATTCATATTTTAACACTATTTACTTAACTTGTGTTAAATAAAATAAATTAAAATCCTTATTTTTGGGGTTTGAAGAGGTAAACTAAACTGTACTAAAATGGTCTAACATACTATGCTTGTCTAAAAAAAATTATCATTTCCAAAATCATTTAAAAATATTTATTTCTCCCTTTTGGGGTCTTGACGAGCAGTTTTAAATATCATTTTCTGAAAATAAAATAATTCTGAAATCAGAAATAGAAATCCTTGATTAAGGAAAATAATATCATCCAATAATAATCACATAATGACATAAATAATAAAATAATATCAATAAGTGGTAAATTACTATTTTGCCCCTTCCAGCTAGACGAGCTGGATCACTGAACTTTCGAATTCAGATTGGGCCACACGTGGGCTTTTTACAAAACCCTAACCGTAATCTTCGAGATTTACCGGTTGAAGAAGGATTTATTAAACTATTTACGCCTAATTTGGGTCAAAATATTACAAAAGTAGCTAAAATTCTGTTGAGAGAAAGGGATATGGGATTATAAGATTCATATGCTAGAAAAGGTTGATCTATTTCTAAAACAAGTTAGACATGAACATTTTTCAGGTTTATATCTTGATTATGATATACTAAAATATTATTAGCAACACCCAGTTTCTGTGATTGAGCACATGTGGAACTATCTTTCCACATCGACAAATGCCAAATGTGATCTAGTGCATACTGCTACATCTTGACAGTGAATCTACTATTACTTTGTTGTTTTAAATTCTTAGACGTTCATTTCAAGTATTAAACTTGTTCATTTTGTTGGCAAGGTCCTTCCTCTGATTTTGTTTGCTTCTTGAAGATTCTCTATCTTTTCATTTTTCCCTATTATTTGAAGTGATTATGTCTCTTCTGTTGAACGCTGCACAATTCTCATTTTATTGTTTTCTTTATCCAGCTTTATTTCAGGTGGTGACTATTCTGATACTGGAGATTCCATTGATATGCATGATATCAGGGACAGTTTAACTGATTTTCTGGATATTCCTGATAGCTTTGTTGACATACCACAGAAGCATTTCCCTCTTGTAGTCACCTTCCAAAAGTTCTTATTGATGCTTGACGGGACCATGAACAGATCATTTTTTGATAAGTTTCATGGTGTAAAGGATTTTTTTGGTGATAACAGGGCTGTTTCAAAGTCTCTTGCATTTCAAGCTTTCATACAAAGTAAAGAGATTAACTATGAGCGCTTTGTTACAGCTTATTGGCCTCATTTTAATGCACAGTTGACAAAAAAGCTTGACCCATCAACGGTTTTCACCCAGATCATATCACATATAAAAGGTGGGCTGGGAGCAGGGGGCACCCCTGATGGTAAACTTAGCAGGGAGGAGTATGTGATGCTTTCTGAGAGTCGGATTTCCAATTTGAGTAGTGAAAAAAGAGAAAGAATATATGATATTTTTCTTGATTATGAAAAGAAAAAACTAGCTAATGAAGAATTCGATTTGTGTGATTTTGCTTCTGACCTTCATTACCGGTTGACTAGGGAGGGTTATGCTGGGGAGATGATGGATTTTGTTTATATTGACGAGGTCCAGGACCTCACAATGAGACAAATTGCACTTTTCAAATATGTTTGCAAAAATTATCAGGAAGGCTTTGTATTTGCTGGTGATACCGCTCAGACTATTGCACGGGGAATTGATTTCAGGTTTCAGGACATACGGTCCTTATTTTACAAGGAGTTTCTTTCTGGACTGAGAAGTGAGTGTAACATGTCAAAGGACAAGGCCGTACATTTCTCAAGTATTTTTCATTTAAATCAGAACTTCCGTACGCATGCTGGTGTTCTGAAACTGTCACAGAGTGTTATGGACCTACTGTATCGTTTTTTCAAATTGTCCGTTGATGTTTTAAGCCCTGAGATTAGTCTTATATATGGAGAATCCCCAGTTATACTTGATTTGGGGAATGATGAAAATGCTATTACAACTATTTTTGGTAATAGTGGAGCTCCTAGAGATAATATGCATGGTTTTGGAGCTGAACAAGTAATTTTAGTTCGTGATGATTGTGATAAGAAGCAGATTTTTGAGCATATTGGTAAACAAGCCCTTGTTCTAACAGTTGTTGAATGCAAGGGATTAGAATTTCAGGTAATTATCGTTCTCATCTTAAGAGTTGTTTAAGGAGTTATAGGATACAGTACACTGCTGTCAAACTGGTGCCAGTGGGGACAAGACTATGGATTGCAAACAGAAACCTTCGGATGGAAGATACTAGTTGTCCAACATCTTTATTTTTTACTGATTGGGTCTAACTATTAAGTCATTGAATTTATTTTTAGTCTCCTGCATGAATTACATGGGGTAATCAGTTCAATCTTCTCATTTAACAATGCATGAGTACCCTTTTAAGTCATGTTTATATGGATGCCATACAAGTATTGATGTGTCGAGATCCTTATGATTTACCATATACAAGCATCCACTCTGAAAAATATGCATATGGAGACTAGATGTCTTGATGCATTGGCATAATGTAACTCTTTTTCTTAACTTGTAATCCTTATATATATTTATTTATCTTTTATTGTTTATGCAGGATGTTTTGCTATATAATTTTTTTGGATCTTCTCTATTGAAGAATCAATGGAGAGTAATTTATGAATATATGAAGGAGCAGAATCCACTCGATTCCACCTCACCGAGGTCATTCCCAAGCTTTGATAGGTCCAAGCACAATGCCCTGTGTTCGGAATTGAAGCATCTTTATGTTGCTATTACTCGTACACGGCAAAGGCTTTGGATTTGTGAAACTACTGATGAATACTCGAAGCCCATGTTTGATTTTTGGAAGAAGTCGTGCCTGATCCAGGTAAGACATTTGGATAGTTCACTTGCACAGGCAATGCAATCAGAAAGCAGCCCAGAGGATTGGAGATCATGTGGTATAAAGGTTTGTAGCCTTGCAGTTGTGATTTGTCTAACTCAATCTTAATCTTCTATAGCATTTATCTTCTTTGACTTGCTTCTTTGTCAATCTGGCAGTTATTTAACGAGGGTAACTTTGAGATGGCTACTATGTGCTTTGAGCTGGGCTGGAGACGAATTCAGGGAAAAATGGGCAAAAGCAGCTGGTCATCGTGCTAGAGCTGATCGGATTCTTTCTGCAGATCCTAAGGAGGCTCAGGCTGCACTAAGAAATGCTGCAGAGATTTATGAAAGTATTGGAAAGGCGGAAGAAGCTGCTGGTTGTTTTGTGACGTTAAAAGAATACAAGAGAGCAGGTTTATGTTCTTATTCATATTGCATTAGATGTACAAAATCCTGTCTCACCATATAATGGTAGCAGTTACACAGGCCCACACTTGAAATGTTTGCAGTGTTGGATATGTAGTCACCAACTCATATCCATTCCTCTCTTTCTCAATGAATTGGATTCTAAAAGCATCTCCAATGGAGAGTCTCCAAATTTGACTCCAATTTGGCATATTCTCTATATTTGGAGGTTCATAGGTCCCACTTTCCCACATTCCTACACCAACCATACCAATCTCCAAATTCACTATTCATTCTCCAAATCCTTATTCTTTTATTTAAAAAAAAATGAAAAATCACATATTGTGCTCCCATTTTTTTTCTTAATGTAACTATGACATCATATATTTATCCAAAATTAAATTATTTAACACTTTTTTTAAACTAAATAATATACCCATGAAATTACAAATTAAAATTCATTAAGAAAATAAATAAAAACCCATTACAAACTAATGAAATACATTAAAAAAAATAAAAATACATAAAGAAACTAATAAAAGATACATCAGCCAAGAACTAAGAAATTAAAATTACAAGCACTAGTAATCCACAAATGTCATTTCTCATGTAATCTTTTTGTTATTGCTTAAGTTGAAATTTTATTTCTCGTTTTTTGTGGGATTTTATAACTTTGAATTGTTATTGGAGACAATTGGTTTTTAGTTAATCACTTTTTATTTTTGTAAAAAATTATCTCAAAATAAATAAATAATAAAAGTAAACTAAAAAGAGTTTATTAATGAATTAAGTTAAAAATTAAATATTTATTAAACATGATTAAAATATTTAATAATACATTATTAGTGAATTGTTTTGGCTTAAGATAATAAATAGTAGATGATTAGTACATGGGTCCCACATGAATAGTGTTTTGGAGACCATCTCCAAATTTTTTTGGAGACCTCCAAATTTGGAGATACTATTCACAAAAACTCCAAATCTCTAAATTTTTAGAGAGAGCGCATGTGGTTGGATTTGTGTTTGTTGGGCCACTCTCCAAATTTGGAGATTTAGAGCATCCATTAAGATGCCTGGACACTTGTACATACTGAACATAGTGTCAGAGACCCATACCCTTGTCAGATACCTTGATACTTGCAAAATACTTGGTTAAGCATGCTTTAATAGTTTTTTATTGTCATAACTTACTAGACATGTACAATATATGGCTATAAAATATCCTACTAAAAATGTCTACTGAACAGACCCAATGCCATGAAATTACAGTAAAATGATATAATCCATGAAATTACTATAAAATGATATAATCCTAGCCTTGAACCAATGTGCCATAAAAAAATTATTTGCTCCCACCGAGTTGGAATCCTTAGAGTTTCCTTATAATTGCCAGGTATAGGCTTTGACACTGTGTACTGTGGTTCCAATCTTAATGTATACAGTTTCATTGTGGCCAATGGTATTTCATGCCATCAATATGTGCCGACTTTAAGTTGTGAAGTTTTCTACATTCCCTCTGTTTTAAGTGTATATTAAGTTGTCTCAATTTGAGTTTCTGTTCCTCTTGATTTTATTTTCTTATATATCCAGGGGAAATATATTTGTGGAAATGTGGCACATCAAGGCTTAAGGAAGCAGGGGAATGTTTTTCCAAGGCAGGATGTTGGGTTCAAGCTGCTGAAGTTTATGCTCAAGGCAGATTTTTCTCTAAATGCTTATTTGTTTGCAAAGATGGAAGACTTTTTGATAAAGGGTTACAATATATAGAAGAGTGGAAGCAAAATTCATCAACTAATGAATTTGAAAAGCTTCAAGAGTTGGATGGGATTAAAAGAGAGTTTTTAGAGAGTTGTGCTGTTCACTATTTTGAGCTTGGAGAAACCAAGCATATGATGACTTTTGTTAAAGCTCTTGGATCTATGGATTTAATTCGCAGTTTCTTGAGGTCCAGAAATTTGCTTGATGAACTGTTAGTGTTGGAGATTGAAGCAGGCAATTACATGGAGGCTGCTGACATTGCTCGAATGAAAGGTAATCTCCTGCTAGAGGCTGAGATACTCGAGAAAGCTGGGGACTATGAAAAAGCTTCACACTTGATTATGTTTTATGTGGTTATGAATTCTCTGTGGACAACTGGAAGCAAAGGTTGGCCCTTGAAGAAGTTCTCGGGTAAAGAGGAACATTTGGTCAAGGCTAAATCTCTTGCAGAGCTAGCCTCTAGTTCCTTCCATGAGTTTGTGTGTTTAAAGGTGGACATATTATCAGAGCAATCTACAAGCTTGCCAAGCATGTCAAAACAGTTGGATTCTGCTCAGCGATTCCAAAACACCCTCCTGGAAATTTTGTCTCAGCGCAAGATAGTGGATGCCCATCTACAGGTGGGGCCTTCAAATTTTCATTTAGAATCTGAAATGGTTTTGGATGTGAAAAGGCATGCAGATGAGATGATGTCTCAGAATTACTTCTCTATCGAGACATTGGTGTACTTTTGGAAGTCGTGGATGGAAAAGATAATGAATATATTGTCTCGCCTTTGTCTTGTTGAAAGTTCTGCCAGTAATGACTGCTTCCCAGACGAAAATTTCTGTTTGGAATATTTTGGAGTCCTGAAAAAAGATAAGAATACATATGTTGTGCTCAACTCCAATGCATATTGGATTAGAGGAAATTATGGGAATTCTCCTCAACAGGATGGGAACTTTGTTTGGATGGATGCCCATCAGTTCACGTCAAAATTGAAAGGTTTTGGGCTACAGAAGTGCTCTCTGTAGGTATGAAAGTACTCGAGAAATTGGAATCTTTTCATTGTTTTCCTACGAGGATACCGTTGTCTTTTTTTCAAGGGCGAGTCATCCTTCATCTTTTTGAAGTTTCAAAATTGCTTAATGAATCGAAGTGTTGTGATGGAAGGCTGCATAAGTTCATTAATTTGTCTAAGCAGTGGTTTTACGAAATAATGTTTCCTTTTGATTGTGGAAGAGAGATTGCAAGGAGTATGTTTGCTTTGCGTGAGTGTGAAATTTTTCGGAAGATGCTTGATGAAATCCTTGTTGATAATCTCAAGCCTAAAAATGGTAAGTTGACACATGGGCAGATTGGTCGGGTGATGATGCTTTTGTTTGTATCTGGAAGTTTATCTAATGAATTGTTTGATAAGATCAGATCCTGCTTGGTCCAGATGCCACAGTGGAAAGCCTTTGTTGAAGAGCTAAAATCATACTTAGATTCTGGCTCTAAAGTAGTTTCTCTTGTAGGCAGGTTTAAAGAAGCTTTGGAAAGTACATTCAATGGTTGGAGTCGGGAGCATGATTACATATCACCCCACTGTTTCATGTATCTTATTGAATGCCTTTTGTTTCTTGTGTCATCCCTCCATGGTCAGAGAGGCTTCTTTTTCACTACAAAGTTCTCTTTGTTTGAAATTTTTGTTTGCCAACATTGGAAGTACTCATTGAGCACCAGCATGGTTATACCCGATGTGGAATTTGGAACTACAATGGGTTTTTCGCTGGAATTCATTGCAGAGACAATGGAAAACCTTCTTTTTGACAAGCTTGGCACAAGAGAATGGATAAGGACGTTCTACCCTAATAATCAATACTCTTACCACTCATCACTGATATTGAGATTCATTGTTGTTGTTTATTTGGCACAACTTAACTCACCCTGGGGTCTTCCCAGCATCACAAAAGTTCTAAGTAGGAAAGATGTTCTTTCAGATTTACCTCGTTCGTTCTCTGAGATACTTCGAAGAGTTGGTCTTGACCGAGTGAGAGACCTGTTTCAGGTTTCAAAAATTATTGCTCAAGCCTTGAGCAGTGTTGGAAACCCTTTGGTGGTGGTGTGCACCCAAGATAATTGCTCAAACTTTTTACATCTGAACACCATGGTTGTTTCTCTAGAAAAAGTCCAATGTAAAGAGGATGTCATTGCATTACTCTTTCCTAAGAGCCTAGCAGTTGTAGACTGGAAAGGACATACACGTGAGTTGGAAAATACAGATCGTAGGAGGGCGGTTCTTGCTTGCAGTGATGATAGCCCCAAAGATGATTCTGTAACACCTTTCCACTTCAAAAACTTCTGAGAAGGAATGTCAGGATTCTGGGATAGAAAATGAAAATGAATGTGAGGATCTGGAAAGAAAATATGGACTGTTTTGGGGAACATTTGATATTTTTGAACCAAACAAACATGGACATTCCAAGAACGTGGATAAATCTACACTTGATGTTCATCAAATTAAGGTACAGGAAGTAGAGGTTTGTATATTTGTTTATTTTACATTATTCAGGTGCTTCTTTTTCTTTTTTCTTTTTTCTTTTTTTCATGTAGTGTGTTTTCATTGTCAATACTGCTTTTATGTTTGTTTTGTTCAGCTGGACATGAAGTCATCCATTTGTGTTCTTGATGCTGCAACGACCAGCTTAAAGGAGAAAATCCTTCAGCAAGGTGATGGTGGAGATGTACTTGGAGAACTGAAGTACATGCTTGATGAATTGAGACAACTTTCTGACAGGTTAGCAACCTTCAATATCCTTGCTTCTATCATTTTTACCCATTGATTGAAATGTGCAATGTTTCTAAACTTGTTCATGCTGATCAATGACACGGTTCCTCGATTTGAATGTTGCTATCTGCCATTTCTCTCAGCGTAAGGTTGTTCGACATGAAATATGTTAAACGAATCACAAGATTTATAAAATATATCCGTTTGACTTAATGATGCTAAGAAGTGACTACTTCCAAATTTTCACTATAAATATTGCAAGGCGTAACTTGAATCCAAGATTTCTTTGTTGAGTTTGGAGGATTAATGCATCATTTCCTTATCCACTAGTCCAAGATTCCAGTAGTCATCTATTTTCTTGGCCGTATCTGGTTTGCTTTTCTTAAATTTTTTTGTATTTTGTAGGGTTGTGATTTCCATTTTTTAGTGTTTTCCTTGTGGTTTTCATTCAGACTCCAATACTAAGTGCAATTTACGTAATAGTTCCTTGGTATAATTTTTGTAGGAGGGGTTGAAAATTCGTTATCGGCCGATATATCGGCCGATATTTTTCTCTCTCCAGCCGATATCGGCCGATATAATACGGCCGATATTTCAACCGATATTGTGAATATCGGCCGATAACGATATTTATCGGCCGATATTCACCACTAGAAAACCGATACATATCGGCTGATACATATCGTATCGGCCGATATTTGCACCCCTGTTTTGTAGTAACTTGGCCAAAAAAAAAAATCAATTTATCAAGGAAGCAATCAGGCAGTTAATAAAAAGTTCTAGCAATGGGGATCATTTGAAGAATGCATACACAAGAAATGGGTCTCTTTGAGTATTTTGATTCTATATTGTGAGCAACTTCAACGAAACTACGACCCATAGATGCAGTTTTGCCCATTGTCAACATTTGAGGTCACATTTGTTAAAAAATGGGAGAGACAATGATACCACTGTAATATTTTTCCTGTGCATATTCCACTGAATTTTTTTGAATCATTAAAAGTTAAATTCCATTAAATTGAAATAGGAGTACATAAGAAGGGGTTGAGTATAGGAGATATATACTCAGAGCAACGAAGAAAAAGCAAGGAAGAGAAATCCGAGAAAGCAAGAATAAAGTAAGAAAATACAACAAGTAGCCACCCCAATAGCACAATCCCTAACTCCCAAGGTTGGTGGAGAGAGAAAGAATCTAATTGAGAGAGAGGCATAATATCTCCCATAATCTATTACAATTAATCACAGTATAATTTCAATCAATCATAATCTAAATTTTATCTTAATATTATCGTAACACCCTCCTCAAACTCTAGTGGGTGTATCCACTTGAGTTTGAACTCATTCAACTTGATGATCCAACGGTTGGATGATGCCACTAGACAAAGCAAAACAAGTTGGCGTTCAGGACATGCCCGTGAAGCTAAGAACAAAACCAACGTGCCACGTGCGGATGAGTTGAAGTTGACAGAGATCGACAAACCCTGATGATCTCGACGACGTGAATCACAATTGAAGAAAGAGACAAACAGATCCAGAACACATGAAATCCGGTTATCAGAAGCATACTGAATTCGCAACAGAAAGAACCGAACAGGTTACCACAAGGATCAGCTCAAGCAGACAAATGACCTATACTGGGTCACAAACAAATACACTGTAGCACTGGTAATGACGAGTGAAGACAATGACAACAAGAATGATGAGCAGAGCAACAAAAAGAAAAGTGATGTCAAATGGCAAATATCCATCCAAACAGTGGTGAAAACACAGATAAAAGAACTTCAAATTTAATTTCTAACAAACAAAAATATATTCTTAAGTCTAAGGTTGTGATTGGATGGTGATCTGGTTGCAGCAGAAAAAACAAAACAAAAAGAAAAAAAGACTTGGAAAGATTGTAGAACTGAGAGACTGCCGAAATTGGCCAAAGAAGGGATGGAATCATGAAAAAGGAGTCGGTGATCGCGTTATCTATCAACGTCCTTTAATCATCATTATCAAAGCTACTACGTTAATGTATCTGGGCTTGGCTGTCTTTTTTTCTTTTTTCCATTCTATCCTTGTTATGCAATCTACATTATGTTTGTTTTGTTTTGCAGGGTTATCAAACAAGATTACAATATTTCGACAATTCAAGAGTTGTTCGCAAAGATACGGGAACAGAGGCCAAGGCTAAAGCCGTTCTTGGATTCATTGTTTATACCGAGTGCCCCTACTGAAGCCAAAGAGGATCCCCTAGCTACTACTGGTGCTTCATCTAGTCAGGGTTTTTCGATCTCACCGATTAATTTTCTTTTAAAGATTCATAATCATTTTAAAAAAGTCTAATATTTAACTCGTATAAACATTATTAAGCACTCCATTTAATGTCATTTAAACAATTAAAGTGCACTTTGATTGTGAGACCCTGACCCGGCCCAGACGACCGAGTCCACTAAGGGTCAGGCCCAAGTGAAGAGAGTGAAGTGGGAGTGTGTTTGTGTGCTTGAAGGTGAAAACCAAGGTCCCACATCGGAAGTTGAGGAGTTTGAGAGGGGGTTTATAAGTAGTCTTGCCCTCCTGTTCCACCAAGACTCGTTTTGGACTCGGACTTAGGTCGGGTCCGATCCAAAAACCGTGTGGGCTTGAGCGTGTGCACGTGTGTGCGCGTGTGGGCCCAAAGCAGATAGTATCTTGCTGGGCTGAGCTCGAAGCCCTTTTTATGGTCCAGACTGCTACAAATGGTATCAGAACCAAGTTTAGCACTCGAACTGTGTGGGTCTACTGCCTTCCACTAGATTCATTGGGTTGAGTCGGGGACGGTTCTGGGCTTAGGGGCATGGATTGTGAGACCCTGACCTAGCCCAGACGGCCGAATCCACTAAGGGACATGGCCCAAGTGAAGAGAATAGAGTGGGAGTTTGTTTGTGTGCTTGAGAGTGAAAACCAAGGTCCCACATCGGAAGTTGAGGAATTTGAAAGGGGGTTTATAAGTAGCATTGCCCTTCTCTTCCAACAAAAAGCGCTTTGGGCTCGAACTTGGACCGGGTCCGATCCAAAAACCGTGCTGGTTCACGTGTGTGCGCTTGTAGGCCCAAAGCGGACAGAATTTTGCTGGGCTAAGTCCCAAGTCTTTTTCATGAGCCGGAGTGTTACATTGATTCACTTTAAAACAAGTAGATTTTAGCTGGTATGACCTTGTTAGTGATACTCTGGAACAAGACTTAGCACTAAATGGATCAATGGGACCTAACTAATTAGTTGGGGTAAATAGATAATATATAGATATAGAGAGTGAAAAGTTTCATCTTTAATTAATTATTTGAAGTATATAATTTTGATCTTGTAAGTTTTAAATAATATAAGTGAGTTCAAAATGAAAAGATAGGATAATTAAATGAGTATGAAACTTAAAAGGGTTAGCAAATAAGGAATCAAGTGTAGTAAAAAGGCTTCTATAATATGAAGTATCTCAATTTTCTAAAAATTCAAGACATAATGTGAGTTATTCTGCTGGTTCAATAAAGTTGATCATGTAACTAATTTTATAATTCGGAGATTCACCAAAAATAGCTTAAATTGCAATTAAAAAATTAGAGCATGAATCCAGACCTAAATTAACCAAAATTGATCTAAATCAATCAATTTTAAACCCAAAATGTACGTGTGAGCTATCTAGGTTGGGGCTTATTTGAGTCTATAATGGGAATCTTTTGTATTATTTTATTGAGCTACAAATTATATTATATAAATTTTAAAAATGATAAATTGAATTTTGATATATGATTAACCTAAGTCATACTTGGAGCTGATGTGGCCAATCAGCCTTATTGCTTTCCACATGAGATGATTTAAAAGCCACTTTATTATGTCCCCTAATTCACCATCATTGTATAAATAACCAACTAATCTATTGTTTTTTTTTTTATCAAAGGAACCTAAGATAAGTATGATGCCATCGACATCGATGTGGATCACATAAATTGAGAAATATTTTAATTTAGGAAATCTGGTTATAATAAAGTCTACATTATCACTATTTATTTATAAAATAAAAGTATTAATTTGGGGGGTGATGTTTTTACACACTTTCAAAAATAAAATATATTTTTGATATGAAGCTACAAAAATTGATGACTGAATTTGAATACAAATTTGAAAGTCGTTTTTATATTAAAATATTCAGTTTTTATACTTAACTATTTATTATTGTGGCTTTGTATCAAAAAAATTACATTTTTTAAAATTTATTTTACAATTAAATATATTTAAAAAATAATAATTCAAATGATATTTTAATTTTTTAAGAAAAAGAAAGATAGCAGTGTAAAATTATTATGTAAAACTCTAGAGCAAAACAAAGTCGTGGACGGCAGGATTCGAACCTGCGCGGGCGAGCCCACATGATTTCTAGTCATGCCCGATAACCACTCCGGCACGTCCACCAAGTGACAACATGAGGTAAAGTTAAGTTATCTACATCTATATTTCCAAAACTTAATTGCTTGCCCCATTTGACACGTGACATTTTTGGGTCAACCAATTATGCCAAGTAAGAATTTAGATTCATTTAAATGAAAAATTATATTTCCTAATTTGTACTTTGAATTTAATATAATAGATAGATAACTATGAAACTCTTGTTTTAAAACCCAACCCAAGTTTCGCCCCTAATATCTTTTCACTTGTATTTTGTACTTACACCTTTGGTATCTCTTTATATATATATATATATATATATATATATATATATATATATATATATATATATATATCATTTATAACAAAAAATCTTTTACTTGTGGATGAAAAATGGATTTATCAATTCAGTTATGGGTGGGGATAGGGAGTTGGTTTGAGTGTTCGATGGCTAAGAAGCTCCTACTGTGAAGGGTTCTTGAGTTTGGTTCATAGTCAAATCCTTTTAGGTCACTTTCGATGGAGTTATTTTTCATTATTTAGACTCAATACTTTATATATGTGTAGGGTGAGACGCTTGAACACCTTTGATGGAGTTATTTTTCATTATTTAGACTCAATACTTTATATATGTGTAGGGTGAGACGCTTGAACACCTTTGATTAATGAAAGAAATAGATGAAAAATTTTCAATTATCTATTTACATTGTCCGATTCAATTTTCAACCGCACTTTTTGTATACAGATTTTTTTATATTAAAAATTACCATGGTATATGCTAAGATTAAGATTTTGACTTGGAGAAAATTTTCAATTCCTTTTTAGATTGGAAAAAATTTGGGGAAGCGAGCGAAAATTTTGGATAATGTTTTTAAGATTGACTGATATTTAAATAATATTGTAAGATGTTTTTAAAATCAGAGCATTTACACACATCCGAAAATCCTGCCTCTACACACCCGTTTTTGAAATTTCGTGGCAAATTACCATTTTACCTCCATATTTCCAATCATTCGAATGAATGCCTAGTTATTTTGATATTCATTCGAATTAATGGGCTGAACAGTAACACGGAATACTGTTCACCCCCATTCATTCGAATGAATACTGTTTATCAAATGAATGTATGTTCATTCATTCAAATGAATGGGCTTCATTTATTCGTATGAACATACATTCGAATGAATGAAGCTCATTCATTCGAATGATTCCTACAGCGCTTCATTCATTCGAATCCTTCAGCGCTTCATTCATTCCTACAGCAGGAACAATAACATTATTTAAATATTTATTTTTAAAACTTTAAACTTATTTTTTGAGCATTGTGTATTTCTAAAATTTCTCAAATTGAATATCTATACTAATTACAATAACCTGATAAAAATAGCTTAAGACTTTAAGGTCTTTTGACACTCTTAAATATTTAAAACACAGTATTTTACAAATAAGGGTATCCCTAGGCTGTGTCGAAAACATATTTGAAAGTGTCAAAAGACCTTAAAGTCTTAAGATATTTTTATCAGGTTATTATAATTAGTCTAGATATTCAATTTGAGAAATTTTGGAAATACACAGTGCTAAAAAATAACTGTCTATATTTTAAAACTTTAAACTTATTTTTTAAGCACTGTGTATTTTTAAAATTTCTCAAATTGAATATCCAGAATAATTACGATAACCTGATAAAAATACTTTAAGACTTCAAGGTCTTTTGACACTTCCAAATGTGTTTTCGACCCACAGCCTAGGGATACCCTTATTTGTAAAATACTGTGTTTTAAATATTTAGGAGTGTCAAAAGACCTTAAAGTCTTAAGGTATTTTTATCAGGTTATTGTAATTAGTCTAGATATTTAATTTGAGAAATTTTGAAAATACACAGTATTCAAAAAATAAGTTTAAAATTTTAAAAATAAATATTTAAATAATGTTACTGCTTGCTGTAGGAATGAATGAAGCGCTGAACGATTCGAATGAATGAAGCGCTGTAGGAATCATTCAAATGAATGGGCTTCATTTATTCGAATGTATGAACATAGATTCCCATTCATTTGAATGCATGAACATAGATTCATTGTTAAACAGTATTCATTCGAATGAATGAAGTTCATTCATTCCAATTAATGGGGCTGAACAGTATTTCGTGTTACTGTTCAGCCCATTCATTCGAATAAATGCCAAAATAACTGGGCATTCATTCGAATGAATGCCAAAGTGAACTGGGCATTCATTCGAATAATTGGAAATACAGGGGGTAAAATGGTCATTTGCCACAAAATTTCAAAAACAGATGTGTAGAAGCAGGATTTTTGAGTGTGTGTAAGTGCTCCCTTTTAAAATTTATGTTTCATCCCGAGTCTATACAGATAATTCAGCTGTAATTTGCTATTGGCGGTATAAAGTACCAACTCAAAAATTCTATTATTCCACGTATGTGGTGTGGCAGTGTGAGCATGTCTATTTTCAATTTTGGTTGTCAATTATTTTATCCGATACCAGTTGGAGTGTTTGTACTCTGTAGGAACAATGGCAAGGAGGTGGTCAAAAGGTCAAAAAAATGTAAATTTAATTTGAAAAAAATATTTTTTTTTAATTTACACATGGGAAATCTCGGGATACCTAGTGTAAAACTTCTACAGATGAGTCCACTACTCCTAGAGCACACCAAGGTTAAGTCATGGGGGCTTCAAACTCACAACTTTCCACTTCATAAGACAGGAGACAACCAGTTGACCTACACCCATGTAGATGATTTGAAAATATTCTTTACATTTATATAAAAATAGAAAATTCTTAATTAATTTCTAACACTTGTAGATTGATGGCAATAAGTTCTTTTCCCATGAGTAATATTTTGAAATGGCAAAATAATAAAAAATTTTGTAAGGATTATCTTTGCATGAGTCAATATACGAAAAATAATTATGAAACGTGAAGGGTAAAATAAATAATTAACAGATGAATTTTTTTATTTATTAAATTATCATAATCTTATCGAGTGATTGGTAAAATTAAACAATTTAATTTATTTAAATTTGTTAGTTTTAAATGTTAAATTCACAAGACTAAAATTATTAAATAAAGACAAAGTTACACTATGTACTTGAGTATACAGAACTACCATTACCGTATATTTGGGTTAACTGAAATTTAGTTTATAAGTCGTAGCTACGTTATTTTTTGCCATCATTTGTATATTATAAAACCAAGGACTCAATTACAAATAATTTTAACTATCATAGAGCAAACTATAATTGTTAAAAATTCATAAGTTAAAAAAAATAGGATGTCATTTAGACAATTCATTTTTTTTTAAAAGACACTCTATTTTAAAAGAATTTATAAAAGTTACTATTTTATCTTTCAGTTTTATTTTTTATTTTTTATTTAAAATTAAGAGACAAAATGATAATTTTATATGAAATTTTGAAATATGTGGTGCCCAAAAAATATTATATGTATTATTTTATTAAAAGTCCCGACTCAACTTGTCCTCAAGGAGACCTTCGTCAATGCAATCATTTATTTTGTCGGTTATTGTTGTCACCATCAAATTACTTTTTTTATAATAAAAAAATAGAAAAAGTCGTGGACGAGACTTTAATTTATATGAAGTCATTAAAGAATTTCTAATTAGACAATTCATCACAAATTAGACATGCATCAACTATTTGAATTAGAGAACTATTATTTTTTCTTGCTATACTTAAAATCTTTTATTATCTATTATTTATATTGCTTTTTCTCTCTTGAATGAGTATTTGAATAATACAAAATTTAAAAACTCTAATATCATGAAATAACTTTTACGATCTCTATACTTTTAGTTAGGGCTACAACTCTAGGTTGGATTTTAATCTGACTTGAGAAATCATGCGGGTCGAGTCAAGAATTTTGAGTTAGCATATTCAGTCGGTTCGGGTTGAGAATATAAAAAACTGCATGGAATTCAGGATCGAGTTAGGTTGAGGATTTTACAAGTTAATTCGATCCGATCCCAACCAGACTAAAATAAGATTAAAATGAGTTCAGAATGTGGATCAGGTTAGAATTTGAGTTAGAATTTGTGTCACGTCGAGTTATGAAGTTCGGGTCGAGAATTTAGGTTGGGTCGGATTCATAAATATCAACTCGGATCGAGTTAGGTTTTAAGGGAATCGACTTGCCTTACCAGAGTTGAAGCCCTACTTTTAGTACTATAATTATAAACATGTCATATTAGTTGAGCCCATTTAAACAAATTGTCAACTAGTATTATCATAGATGTAAGTTAGGGTGGAGTGAGGAGTTTCCCCTCGGTATAAAAAGGAAAAAAATTATCATCATAGATGTCATGAGAAATCTTTTAGTTTTTCTTCTAATATTCACTACTTATATGCTTCATAGGACCTCAATTTTTTTTCCTCTCCAAATAAAAGATATTTTTTTAATGAGAGGTCAGTGAATTCATTCAAAAACTTACTTTTGTTAAAGAGACTATCAAATTTTTATTTTAAAAACATCTATATCAAATTTAAAGTTTATATAATATCTCATACATGAATTTAAATTATATAATTAAAAATATAAAATATTTTAGATCTAAATAGAAAACCAAAATATATAAAATGATTATAATTGGATGTTATTGACAGAGACACCTAAAATTCGAATTATGAGAACTGACTCTTTTTTTTTTTTTTTCACATTTTAGACGATGTATGTATAGAAAATTAAATTCAATATCTTTGATGTCCTGACTAAATAAAACCAATTAAAATCCCATTTCCTACCCACATCTTAGAAGCTAGGGTGGAGAACAGTGGGACACTAGGACTCATGGAAAATATCTTAGATTTTTTTAAAGTATAAAATTTGATTTATATTTTCTTTTAAGGATTACTAAAAAATTAAATTTAAATTGAATAGTATGAAGTAGATGTAGGTATAACATATGCATTTAAGAGTTCAACATCGTTTAAATTTGAATATAAAATTGATAATATGGAGTGAATGAAATACAAATTTTGTTTAAATATGACCCAATTTCAATTATAAATTTGGGCATGGTGGGTAAAGGCTAAAGCAAAAATGTTAATAATAGTGTTAGTATTATTTATATTAGAAGAAATTTATTATATCCTAAAAACATTCATAAAATTTAAGTCAATTTCGACCATTGTCATCAGCAGTAACATCAGATTTTATGATAAATCATATTACTAATCACTCTATATTCTATCATATCATTTTTTATATCATCTTTCTATATTTTTATTTGTGGTCTTTTAATTAAACTTAAATTCTTTTGGTAAATTTGATTAAATTTTATTTAACATAAGGGGTTGCCATCCTAACACACAGGAAAACTCATACGGGTTTTAATGAATTTCTCATTTTATCCATCATTTACCCGTACAGGAAAATTTAAAAATAAAATATTCAGAAATCGATTCACTTTTCAGTGAATCGGTGCACTGGACCGGTGCACCGACCGAATCACTTAAAAATGAAAATTTGATAAAAATAATCTGATCGATATATTGATTTATTAAGACTGTGAAAGAATTCAAATTGATGCACTGATTCACTGTAGTATCTCTCTCTAAAAATTATTTTTGTGCAGACAAAATGCTAAAACTGAGAAAGTAAGCTCTACTCCTAGTCTCATGCTACTACTCTAAAACAAAGCCATACAAGTAACCAATGGACGCGTGGACGTTAGCTATTGGTCTATTGCTGGTCGCGGGAGAGACGAGTCTTGAGAGTGATCTGTACGGCGGGAAGAACACCAATAGCCTCTCCATCTCTATTTCCTCCTTTTTCGTAAATCTTCGTAAACGAATCCGATGCACTTTCCCATTTTCTCACTCTCTTTCAATCTATTTTTCCCTCTCTAATCGATTCATTTCATCCTCCGTTTCCATTTTCCATCCAAACGCTCCCAAACAACTTTCTAAGAAACTCTCTCCATTTTTTCTACGTGCAAATCAGTACAACGGTACGTGCGCCATATTTAAAGCTGTTATTTTTTTTTCTACAGTGCATCTCTGGGAAAAGAGAAGACGTGGAATCGACTTTTCCACATTTTTCGTGCTCTTGACAAGGATCTTACCTTTTCCTTTTGAAAAAGAGAGCATTTGGATGCCCTTTTTTCCTTCGGAGGTTGTTATCTTGCTTGCGAAGATATCCTCTCTCTCTCACTCTCATTCTATCCCTCTTTTTTTATGCGAGGTTCGTGCTTTTCTATTCAGGATCGTGTGGAAATGGAGTTTACGGATTGGGAAGACGATAGTGGAAATGCGAGGATGATGATCCTGGAAGGACGGCAAGAGAAGCCGGCGCTTGACTTCCGTTTGACCGATATGGTTATCTCGTGGAGTATAGAAGATATCTTCAACGAAGATCGTTTCAGAGACAAGGTCATTAGCTTTAATCAACTCTTAATCACGTCTTTACCATTATGAGCTTCATTCTTTATCTTTATCATTATTTGAAAAGAAATTCGGATGGAAATTACCACCTCTGTCCGTTGAGCATACAATTCTTGAAGTTAAAAAATTTGGACTAAAGAAGTTTAAAATAATTAGGATAACTCAATGGATATTTCCACTTATCACTCGAGAAAAAAAAAACGCTCATTTGGGACATTTATTTTCTATCAAAATTGGTTTCTTATATATATATATATATATATTTTTTTTTTTTTTTTTGAAACGAGAGTATCCCTTGAGGTATTAACCCTAGCTTCAAGGTTTGATCCCAGGGACATGAGGATCTCTTACCTTATAAAATAAAATTTATAATTTTTATTATTTAGAGAAAAAATGTATGCAATAATTGAACAATAAGTTCATTATTATTATTTTTAAGGCAAAAGGTGTCTAAACATCATGTGCACACTTCCCTGCACACATATGGGTCCAAAAGATGAAGAGTAAGACCATAGAAAGTGGCCTAAGGAGTTTGATCGTAAATGGAATTTAATATCCAGGGCGCTTTGTGATAGTTAGGCCAGCCCTTTTTTAGTTATAATTTTTTTTTTTCTATTATTAACTGGGTGAGACATTAGTTATAATTTGATTACACTTTATTTTAGATTATAATAACAATGAAGATGATTATTAAAATAATAATAACAACAACAATGATACCACTAATAATAATAACATTTACATACATTATATGGATGTCATAAGGTGCAATTTGCTTGTGTTTTACCTTAAGTCACGTTGATTTAATATAAAATTTATAATTTAGGTAGGTTAGATTAGTTCAAATATATTATGTTGGATTGTTGAATCATTCTATTATTTATAATTATAAATGTGATTATTACATTTGTGGGCTTCGTTTTTATCCTTAAAAAGCTTAACAAGTTGTGGGTGTGCTTGTGCATTTTTAGAATACAAAGCAGGCTTGGGCTTGGGTTTGGGCTTGGGCTAAGGGAACCCCGACCGAACCTAGCTGGTCATCAGCACTAATTGTAGGCAGGGGTCAAAATATCGGCCGATACTGTGCGTATCGGCCGATATAATTCGGATTTTCAACCACCCAATTATATCGGCCTTACAAAAAAAAATTCAGGCCAATATGACCGAATTATCGGTCATGATATCGACCGAATTTTAAAAATTCTGTTGTTTGTTTTTTTTATAAAAAATATCGGCCGAGATGACCGATATATCGGTCCAAATCTCGGCCGAATCTGGGGCAAATTTGGGCCGAGTCGGCCTTTTTTTCCCCCAAAAAACTAGTAAAACTCGGGCCTGGGCCCAACTCAAATCTCTGTGTATAGGGGACTGCAGGATTCGGCTGGTCCGGCATGCGTGAATATTTTATTATTTTTTTTAAATCTGAAAAATCGACGCGGTCCAATTTTTTTCTATAAATATCATTCACTTACACCTCAAATTTCACACCTTATTTTCAAGGGAAAAACCAGATTTTACTATTTCTCTTCCAAAAAAAATTTCACTCTTCATTACTTGATTTAACTAAGTTCTAAACGACCCGGATTTGGTTGAAACTGAACGATCCAGACCGTTCAAAGTTTTCTTCATTTATAGATCTACTGATCTTGTAAGTTTTGTAATTTATTTCGATTTATCTGTATTTTATTTTAATTTTTTTAGCCAAAAATAACATAAAAGTGTTATAAAAAGTTAAAAAATGCTTGAAGTTAAATAAGATATGTAGTAAATAAAAGCTTTATAAAGGTATTATAATTTTTTTTCCATCTGAATGTATCTGTAGTTATTTTTTGTGTACTTTGTTGGTTACTAATTTTTTTCATTTATTTATTCCTTTTTGTTAACTATTTCAACATAAAATCGCATAAATGAAAAAAAAAGTTAGAAAATGATAATACCTATAAAATAATAGATGAACATTTTTCATTTTCTCTTAGTTACTGTTACTAACATGTCAAAATTTACAGCAACATTTTTTACATTCATTTACTCTTTATTTTAATTATTTCATCATTAACTATAGATTATGACATATAAATGTTA
Source organism: Chimonanthus salicifolius (assembly GCA_013350335.1). Lineage (NCBI taxonomy): Eukaryota > Viridiplantae > Streptophyta > Magnoliopsida > Laurales > Calycanthaceae > Chimonanthus > Chimonanthus salicifolius. The sequence goes on from CM023538.1 coordinate 1,808,366, forward strand.
GTAAATGGTAAAACCTATAAAATAATAGATGAAATTTTTTTATTTGCTGTTATTTACTGTATACTAACTTCTTTTACAGGGGTGTAATTTTTTCCTTTTATTTTCTTTCTTTTTGTAATTATTTCAATATTATTTATGGACTATGACATATAAATGTTAGAAAATGGTAAAACCTATAAAATAATACATGAAATTTTTTTATTTGCTGTTATTTACTGTATACTAACTTCTTTTACAGGGATGCAATTTTTTCCTTTTATTTTCTTTCTTTTGGTAATTATTTCATTATTATCTATGGACTATGACATATAAATGTTAGAAAATGGTAAAACCTATAAAATAATACATGAAATTTTTTTATTTGCTGTTATTTACTGTATACTAACTTCTTCTATAGGGATGTAATTTTTTCCTTTTATTTTCTTTCTTTTTGTAATTATTTCAATATTATTTATGGACTATGACATATAAATGTTAGAAAATAGTAAAACCTATAAAATAATACATGAAATAACACTCATTGACTAAGAAAATAAATTATGAAATTATTTCTACAAATTTTCCTCATTTATATCCTTTTCTTTGTAATTTTCACCATTTTATTACTAATTATATAATTTCCTGCTATCGTAACTTCAAAAATATATTAGAAGATGTAAATGTCCGATATTTTATGAAAAAATTACATATTCAATAAGATCATAATTATCTGCATTTACTGTAATTTTTTTGAATTTTTTTTTTTTTAAAAAAAAGACGGGCAAGAGAGAGAAAAAGTTCAGCCGATATATCGGCCGATATGAAAAATCGGATGGGATATCGGCCCGGCCGATTTTTCTACCCCTGATTGTAGGTCAATATTGAGAAAGTATGAGATGTGAATCGGTTTGTTCTGAACTCAAAACTAACCTTTTATAGGAGTTATTTTAGATGATAAGGATTAATTGGTTTTAAATATTTATATATGTATAAAAAATTAACTTAAACAAATTATTGTAAATGTTAGTTTTAAATGTTAAAAGTTCTAATAATTTGTATAGCTTGAGTTTAATCCAATAATTAATGTATCTCAAAATGAGTTCAAATATTACTTCGTGAGTACAAGACATAAACAATGTGAACCCATGTTCTTTCATAATTTGTTAAGCCCATGCATAATTTTAGTTTGGGCAATTTGGACAAACACTTAAGCTAAAAAACACATTACGTGTCTCAATCTATGACTAAAAGAATTATATAGATGAATAGATGAGCATGGCAATATTAAAAAATGAAATCTATTTAATCATGTTAGTCTTTAATTTTTTAAAATTTATAATTTAGGTGAGGTTAGATTAGTTCAAATATATTATGTTGGATTGTTGAATCATTCTATTATTTATAATTATAAATGTGATTATTACTGTTGTAAGGTGTGATTATTACATTTGTGGGCTTCGTTTTTATCCTTAAAAAGCTTAACAAGTTGTGGGTGTGCTTGTGCATTTTTAGAATACAAAGCGGGCTTGGGCTTGGGCTTGGGCTTGGCTTGGGCTTGGGCTAAGGCTAAGGGAACCCCGACCGAACGTAGCTGGTCATTAGCACTAATTGTAGGTCAATATTGAGAAAGTATGAGATGTGAATCGGTTTGTTGTGAACTCAAAACTAACCTGTTATAGGAGTTATTTTAGATGATAAGGATTAATTGGTTTTAAATATTTATATATGTATAGAAAATTAACTTAAACAAATTATTATAAGTGTTAGTTTTAAATATTAAAAGTTCTAATAATTTGTATAGCTTGAGTTTAATCCAATGATTAATGTATCTCAAAATGAGTTCAAATATTACTTCGTGAGTACAAGACATAAACAATGTGAACCCATGCTCTTTCATAATTTGTTAAGCCCATGCATAATTTTAGTTTGGACAATTTGGACAAATGCTAGAGCTAAAAAACACAGGTATTTTAATAGATTACGTGTCTCAATCTATAATTAAAAAAGAATTATATAGATGAATAGATGAGCATGGCAATACTAAAAAATGAAATCTATTTAATCATGTTAGTCTTTAATTTTTTAAAATTAACAGCATATCATTGAATATATTTTTAGAGCTATTGTGATTAATTCAACATTGAAAATGAGTCAAATAGAAATTATAAAACCTTTTTAAGTATAAAATGGATCCGTGTGCTCAGGCCCCTCGTGGGGCTTATTTATTTTTGAATCTAAACAATTCAAAGTGTTTTTTTATAAATTTAGTTCTAATTTAAATTGATGTCTGTTTTCTAACAATTGAATTGAGTATAATTAATAATATTATTATTTTAAATTTAAATAATTAAGAGGTAAGATGATTTGATGAACTTTATTACGAATAGTTTAACAATCTTCATAATTAATTATATTTTTTTATCATAAATTAGGTATCTCTTTAACATTGCACTGTCAGATACCTCGAACTTAAACATTGTGTCTGGAAGTCTTACTCTTAATCTAAAGACCTCGATGATGTGCCAACTTTAAGGATATTTTTTAATAATTAAATCCAATAACTTTTAATGGAATAAGAAGTTAATGTTTGATAGGTCACTATAATAGGATAGAGTAAGCAGTTAATTTGATAAAAAAAATGTCAAATTTAAATATAAAATTCTAATTCCAAGGGATATTTTTCCGTGGGTTTAGGCTCCACCGTTAAAATTGATAAACGGAAAAAGACTCGAAAAATAAAATGTAAAACGTGGACGGCAGGATTCGAACCTGCGCGGGCAAAGCCCACATGATTTCTAGTCATGCCCGATAACCACTCCGGCACGTCTACTTTATGAGTTTTAACGTCAAACAAATACTCACTGCCACTAGTCGTAGTCTAAGTTTACTCCAAATAGTCACCTCTCCATTCTCAGTCCTGTTTTGAGTCTTTGTATTAGGCTTGGTTTTTGAATTGTCTGGCAAAAATAAATAACAACGGAAGCGCTGCTGACACTTTGCAAAAGGGATTGTCCATTCTTTTCTAAATTCACCCCAAATATTCGCCTCTCCATTCTCAGTCCTGTTTGTATTTGGCCTTGTTTTTTGAATCGTCTGGCAAAAAAATAAAAAATTCTATCCATTTTTAACTTGACACAAAATCACAAATCACGTACACATACTATACATTTTTCACTTCTTCTCACTTTTATCAGAAAATTTTAGCCTTGGTGAGGATTCAACAGATTGTTGAAATTGACTTAGAATCACTTGAATTTTTTTGCACAATCCAAATGTACCCTCTGAGTATTTCCTTGTAACAACACTCCAATGAGCTTGAATAGTTCCTTTTCTTTATTTGTCTGTTGTGGTGAGAACACCAGTATATACTCATTTGATGGGCTTTTTTTTTTTAAAGAAAAATTTCTGCTGTCTTGAGTCATTACTAAGTGTTCTCCTTGGCTCAACTCAAATCTGACATCCATATGACTTGACCCAGCATACTTTATTATTCAACAGGCTCTTGCGTAGTTGGATTTTATATACTTCTTTTTGGATACACATTTTTACACGGGAGAATTTTTTCATCTCACACGTGAATTCAATTTTTTTTTGAAATTCCAGTTTTACTCTTCCAATCAACAGAGAAAGTAGAAGGGTAAAATGGAAATTTCAAAAAAAAAAAATAGATTTGAATTCCCGTGTAAGATAAAAGGATTCTCCCGTGTGAGAATGTTTACCCTTCTTTTCCATGCAAAAGAAGAATCTGACTTTCCGAGATAAGCATGTCAGTGTTTTAAATGTTATGGCAATGCATTTTGACCTAAAAGAATGGACTATGTTAGCTTCTGTCATGCTTACTAGTATGATATAGTAATTCTTCTCCACGGCATGTGCGTTGTTATTATTATTTTAAATGTGAGCTCATATATTGTAATCATTTTCTTATTTTGCGTTCACAGGTGGAAATGATAACTGAAACTTTTGAGTCAGTTCACAATTATCTTGATTCTTTTGTTTATCCCCTTATTGAAGAAACACGTGCAGATTTGTGCTGTGGTTTGGAAGATATCTGTGATTCACCTTATGCTGAAATAATTGCCATAGGAGAATCAGAGGGAAGGTGGGGGTTGCTTTACTATATTGACATTGATGGTTGGAAAAGAGGATCTAGCATGGGTGGTGACAGTTTTTTTTTTGAAATGGGCATGGGTGGTGACAGTTACCAGCCGAAGCCTGGCGATGTATTGATTCTGTCAACTATGAAACCTGAATCTGTATCTGATCTGAATCGACATGGAGTGAATTACTTTTTAGCTTCAGTTGTTGAAGTTGGAATGGATGAGGAAACCCAAAAGAGGTATAAAATTAAAGTATCAAAGAGCATTGAGGTTACAAGCGGCATGGGAAACTCTCTTTATGCAATGTATCTTACGAGTATAACGACGAACATTCGAATATGGAAGGCACTTCACTTGGATTCAAGCATGAATAGTAATCTGAACATCATTGAAGCAGTCCTAGACATGAAGAAGATGGTATCTATGATGAATTCTTTTGTTCTTATTTATTTGGCATATTCATATAATAAGGACATTTTCTACAAAAATAAACTGAAGAGTTTCTTTTCAGCACATGGTCCATTCCTGTTAGGCCTAAAATTGGGTTGGTATGTCACTTTGTATGTTGGATGTGGACTATTTTTTATTTTTATTTTCCTAGCTGTCATGTTTCTCAAACTTCTGTCCCAACTGATGATTATTTTATCCTTCATATTTTAAATGGGTTTGCATGAAGGTCGGATTAAATTTGCAAGCGTGTGAACTTTGACACTTTCTAAAAAGAACCTCTTGAATATAAATTTAGTACACAGATATCTCTTTCTATTTGTTTCAGTACTTATTTTCATTTTACATTTTAAAGCACAAATGTGCGTCTTCGCTTTCCCTCCCCCCTGCTCTCTCTCTCTCTCTCTCTCTCTCTCTGTCTCCATCCTTTTCTCCATGCATAACTTTGAATTAACTGGCCATTTAATGGTAAAGGATGTTCATGGTTAGCCTCACCTGTACATCTCACTCATCTATGCACAAATTGGTTTGGTGAAGATTTTTTTGAATATCCTTAATGCAACTATCTTTTTGAATTTCTCTAACTTTTAATCAGTGGTTATAGTGTTCTAGACTTAAGCTGTAGTCTTGATCCTTTTGTAGATGTAATAAGAATTCTTGTTTTAATTTTTGTTATTACAGGAGGAAGCAGCAAGTGGTTCCTCTTCTGCCGAAGTAAGTGATGCTTGGGCCTCTGACATTTCCATTGACTTTCTTCGTTCCAGTCTGGATATTTCGCAAAAGAATGCAGTATTAGGAGCTATTTCGGCGATAAATTGCCAGCATTCATATTCAGTACAGCTTGTCAAGGGCCCACCTGGTACAGGAAAGACGAAAACTGTTAGTTCACTGTTATGGATGCTTTTGAATATGAATTGCAGAACTCTGGCATGTGCTCCTACCAATGTTGCTGTTTTAGAGTTATGCTCACGCCTCGTGTGGATGGTTAAAGAGTCCCGTCGTTTTGATGATGAAAATGGTTTACCTTGTCCCTTGGGAAGTTTGGTTTTATTTGGAAACAAGGGTAGGATGTTTGTACCCGACGAGCTTCAAGAGATTTTTCTGGATTTTCGAGTCAAAAGGCTTTCTAAATGCTTTGCACCAATGTCTGGATGGAAATATCTGCTGGTTTCATTGATATCTTTGCTGAGAGACTGCATTGAACAATATAATATGTTCTTGGAAAATGAAAAGAACAAGGAGAATGATGTCCAAAAAATAGAAACAGACGAGACTGATGGCCAAAAAAAAGAAACAGTGAAGGGGAGTGATGGGCAGAAAAAAGGAACAGGCAAGGTGAATGTTGGCTTGAAAGAGTTCTTAAGACAGAAATTTAAGGCCATTGCATCCCCACTTGTCGATTGCATGTGGGATCTTTGGATCCATTTACCCAGAAGCTGCTTCTCCAAACAGAATGAAGCAAACATCCTTGCTCTACGAAATATGCTTGAAGCTTTTGGAAGCTTGTTGCACAGTAAAGACGTTTCAGATAAAGAACTTGAGAAAATATTTTTCAATGAAAATTTGGAGAATGAATGTTTTTCATCAACTGATTTAGTTCCTGCTGATGCTATATTTGAGGGCAATACAATAGAGGCACTTGTACAAGTTAGAAGGGAATGTTTGCGTTTACTAATAACACTTCAAAGAACCCTTAAAATTCAACATTATGTTGCAACAAGCTTGATCAAAGAATACTGTCTGAAGAGTGCCAATCTTCTCTTCTGCACTGCATCTAGTTCTTCTTATTTGCATTATGTGCAGATGAAACCAATGGAGGTGTTGGTTATTGACGAGGCAGCACAATTGAAGGAATGTGAGTCTCTAATTCCTCTTCGACTTAAAGGGTTACGGCATAGTATTCTTATAGGAGATGAGCGCCAATTGCCTTCAATGGTGAAGAGTGAGGTTGGTGTTTTCTCTACCCAGTGCACCTCTCTCTCTTTCTCTATCTCTATGTATATGTTTTATTTTATTGAATTCGATCATTTTATGCTAGGTTTCTCGGGCAGTTGGGTATGGAAGAAGTCTCTTTGAAAGGTTGATCTTTCTGGGACATGACAAACATCTTCTCAATGTTCAATATCGTATGCATCCTGCAATAAGTTCTTTCCCAAATGCCAAGTTTTATGATAACCAGATTTCGGATGGTCCAAATGTTAAGCGTTCTAGTTATGAAAAGCATTATCTTCCTGGACCAATCTATGGTGCTTACTCATTTATAAATATAGCTGATGGGAGAGAAGAAAGGGAAGATGCTGGGAAAAGTTGGAGAAATATGGTAGAAGTAGCTGTTGTCCTGAAAATAATCAGAAGCCTCTTTAAATGTATGGTTACTACAAACTTATTTCTTCATACTGTGTTTATGTTGCTGTTTCCTGTTACACTGTACTATACATACCTTTTCTCTTTGAATGTATTTTCTTTTATTTCTTTTTCAGGTTTTAGTTGTTGCTAGATGTCCTATTGACGATGCATTTACTGATATGAATTGCATAAAAATTTACTTCAAGAGAACCTAATCATCCAGTTTTAACTTTGATTTTCTTTCTCTTTGAAGTTATAACTTGCAGCTTCAAAATCAGAGAAATTCCATTTTTTTTGTCAGGCTACAAAAAGTGTGTTTTTCTTGGGTGCATGTATAATATTTACACTTTCAGTAACTAATTACCTTGATTCTGACATTAAAACAGAAGCGTCTATTGAACAACCTAACAAAATTGTAAATGATACTAGTTAATAGTATGAGTTTATGAATGGGGAAAATGATTCTCATCCTTAATGATAGTAATATATTGAAAGATTTATGGTCTTACATCTTTAATTATAATATCCATGAATTCCAGCATGCTAAATTTCTTGGTTCTAGGATATCCGGTGGACACTTGAATTACCACCTTCTAGTTGAGTTGAACGAGTCTCTTATTCATTGGGACTTGTGCGAACTGCATAAACTTTCTCTACTGTTGTGGGCATTATAACCTAGTAGTACTTCACTCCTACATCTATCTTATTTCTCTCATTGCAACAGTAAGTCTTATATGCACACTCAACAATCTAAGAAGACAAAATAGAAAGAAGGATTTTGTTGTAGTACATTGGATCTGAGATCCTAGTGGTTTGCTTAATTGTTTATTTTTGGATGACAAGATCCTGTAGTACATATTGATGCTGTGCACTCCCTTTATCTTGAAGGTTGCAACTTCTTTTCAATTTACTATTCGAAAGGAAAACAAAATGTAAATTTGCATTGCACAATGTATGACTGGTACCATCTCAAGTTACTTATACATACAGCTGCATGATATAACTGGGCTTGTATATAGCCTGTAAATGGTGCTAACTTGTAGATCTCTTTTAAACTTATTAATGAAGTACTTAATATTCACCTGAAGGTGACTGTCTACTACTGTTTGCACAAGATGATTGAGTGATCTTTATAATTGTGAGAATGCTCCCAAAACGTGAACCACAAAATTGTCATTGTGATTAGGCTACCACGAGCATGTGCTCATGTTGGATGTCCAAGAGAAGACCAAAGTGTTTCTTAGCTATGTGCACCAAGAGACATAAGATGGAGTTGGTTTTAGTTTACAACCAATGTGGTGCTTTGAACAAATCTATTTTTCACACACTGTATGGATGGTCTATTCTTGACAGTATTTTTGAAACCTTCAAAATGCAACAAGCATACCCCTAATAGTTCTAAATGTCCATTTAATGTTTCCCTAGCATTCATCCAATGGTCTTCCATGGACTCCATATAATTTCTTTTCTGATGCAGTCAAAGGTCGTAACTACAAACTATCTGATCACCAATTGATGTAGGCGTGAAATCTTGTACACTTTCTTAAACCTCCAATTTATATTAAATTTTAGATTCCGAATTCGACAATCCAAATCAAAGAACATAAAACTTAGAATCCCCAACCGAAGTTTACTCAAGAACGGGATTAGGTTCAAAATCTCACTAGGATTATTGACACCATGCAAAAACACACTGATGAATTTGGCATTCAATTGAAATCAAAATGAACATGGAATTGTAATTTCATATGCAATGGTTAATTTAATTGGAAACATAAATTAAATGCAAAAGAGGGACCAATCCAATTAAAATCAACTCAACAAAATAACAAGTTAAAATTCATAAGAAATTAGAACTCACCAATCTAGGAGAGATACCAAAGCTTCAAGGTTCAAATTTTATTCATCCAATTGTGTCTACAAGCAATGGTACCCACTCTTATTTATAATGGAGTGTGGGCCTTACATAAAAGGAAAATTACAATGTAATAAAAGAGAAAATCGTCCATGCTTCCTTGTTCCATTGTCCATTCCCTTAGCTCCAAATCTTTGGATAATTCCACGCCATTTCCTTTAGTAAGCTCTTACCTTCTCTACCATTCCACCATTCTCGGTGTTCCAAGTGTCCTTATTACATGGAAATTGTAATAAAATTAAAATACAAAAATTTACAATTGTCCATGGTGATCCTCCACATACCAACTTGCATTTGGAAACCCTAAGTTTAAGGACTCCACAAATCTCTCTCCATTTTCGTCCCTTGCTTCCAATTCTCATTCCAATTTCGTTTAGCAACAAAATTGTAGGATGATCCATTCGCCCGTTCTTCCAAGAATGAGAGGATCCTTTGGCAACTAAAAATTATGATAAGTTGGTGACATTTCTGTCATGTGAGTGATGACATATCAAATTCGTCCAAGTAGATTCCTTGCAGCAAATGGGCCTCTTAAAGTGGGCTTATGAGGTCCCTAACATGTCATTACTGGCCTGGACTCATAGCACACTCATATGGGCTCCAAATCGAGTGCAAATGGGTCCATTAGAAAGCTCTTTGGGCCCTCTTTTCCACTATCAATTCTAGCATGCAATTGAAGTAGAATTTCACCAATTAAGTTCACATGGGTCCCACCATCTTCTAATGGGTCTTCATGATTTTCATTTAGCTTTATTGAGCTTCCGATGGCTGCATCATTTTCAATGAAATGGTGAAGCTCTTATAGAAGAAGAAAAAAACATCACAAACAATAATATTTTTCCCCCAAAAAAAAAGTCTTTTTCTTCTTCAATATTCATTGATTTTGTAATTGGAAAAAAGGGTGCTTGAACCTAAAATGGGAGAGGGACTAAGTTTATAAACCATGGTAGATTGATGCTTATAATGAGTGAGTTATTGTACATCAAATGGTTCAACTATTTATTGATTAATTTACTACTAATGTATCTAACCTTTTTGTGGGTTTTCTCTAGTTCTCTTTTCATTTCCACGGTAGAACATATGCTCTTGTAGTTGAATACTGTTAGTAGCTAGCATGTAAGACTTCATTTTTATAGATTGATCATGTTCCATTAAGTTTGCTATATTTTAGGGAAGGTGCAAGTTCTGAATTTTGCTTTTACAGCTTGGGAAGGAACAGGTAAGAGGCTTAGTATTGGAGTGGTGTCCCCTTATAGTGCTCAAGTCAAAGCAATTGATGAAAAAATGGCAAACATGTACGAAATGTGCAATGGATTTTCAGTGAAGATTAGATCCGTTGATGGGTTTCAAGGTGGTGAAGAGGATGTAATAATTCTTTCTACAGTAAGGTCTAACTGTCATGGAACAATTGGATTTCTTGATAGTTTGAACAGAACAAATGTGGCATTGACAAGGGCCAGGTAGATTTTAAGTAAATCAATCCCCCTCCCCCCTCCCTCATCAAAAAAAGCCCACCAAAAACTCCTCTTTGCCTTCCCTTTGTCTTCTTTCTTTCCCCTCCTACTTCTTCTTTTTCAAGCTATTCTTTTGTTGTTGATCTTTACATTGAATTTTTCCTTTTTATTTTCTGGACCATTAGTTGATTGCTTTTTCACTTGCCTTTTTCAATTGTAGACATTGTCTCTGGATTTTGGGAAATGCCTTCACTTTAATTAGAAGAGATACAATTTGGGCAGAATTAGTCAATGATGCGAAGAAACGTGGTTGCCTTTTCAATGCTGACATAGACAAAGGCTTGGCTAAAGTGATATTAGATGTTAAGCATGAACTTAATCAACTTGATGATTTGCTCCGTCCAGATTCTGTACTTCTTACAACTGCTAGATGGAAGGTATGATGCTAAAATATTTTGCCGTACTGGCATATGGTTGTACCAATGTTGTGAAAATCAAATCATATTGTAAAATTGTTTTACGTTTTGAATTGTAAACCAAATAAGCTTTGGATGTAATTATATGAATATATTCATGTTAGATTTTTTTTTGGTACTGAATATTGACAAAATTTGTGTACGTCTGTGTTATGTGTAGGTTCTTTTCAGTGACGATTTTAGGAAATCATTTGCAAAGTTAAAGTCATTGGAGACCAGAAAAGCAGTGATTCAGTTGTTGTTGAGGCTTGCTGATGGTTGGCGTCCAAGAAGCAAAAGTATTGATTCCCTGCATGCATCTCAACTTGCTAAACAGTGCAAGATCAGGGATTTGTTTCTTATTTGGATGGTTGATATTGACAAGGATGAGGGGTATAGTCAGTTGTTGAGGGTTTGGGACATTATACCACAATCTGAGATTCCAAAACTTGTCAAGCGTCTAGATAATGTGTTTGCAATGTACACAGATGAACATATGAACCACTGCAAAATGAGGCAAATTGAAGGGTATGTTTACACATTTGGTTCTTAATTGTCTAAAATGGTTGACCTTTTCCTCTTTGATAACTTTATATTATGTTGCTTGTTTTATATTAGCTAATTAAATTAACTTTTTCCTATTTTTATTTATGTACTAGGAAACTTGAAGTACCTATGACTTGGAAAGGAGGGAAGGAAATTATTCGTTACAAGAAACATTGTGATACTGCATCTGAGACTGAATTTGATGTTAGTGGTCATATGGAGAACTCAAAGGTTAGTGAGAGTTTCTTGTTGATGAAGTTCTATTCTTTGTCGTCTGGTGTGGTCAAGCACTTGCTTACTGCTAATGATGGGATGGAAATAGATCTTCCATTTGTACTAACAGATCAGGAACAAGATATCATTCGCTTCCCCAGTAGCACATTTATCTTAGGAAGGTCTGGGACTGGGAAAACAACAGTGTTGACAATGAAAATGGTTCAAAAGGAACAACAACATTGTTTGTCGTCAAAAGGACTTCCTATCACTAAGGATGGTATGCCTGTTGAACCTGGGAAGCATGATTTTAATGAAGAAGTTGAGCCGGTGAAGGGAACAGTTTTACGTCAGCTTTTTGTAACTGTGAGCCCAAAACTTTCATATGCAATAAGGAGCCATATTAGTCGACTTCAAAGGTGTGGTACCCATGCAACTTATTTTATTTTTCTTTGAAATATGATTTAGTACCTTATCTAAGTTTATATGTAGTATTTTCTTGCCAGTCTTTGCACATTTTGGCCAGAAAACCCTCGCCCTCTCTCTCTCTCTCTCTCTCTCTCTCTCTCATATCTTTCTTTAGTAGCCCATGCACCATGTGAAGCATGAGATTTCCTGTCTTCCCTTTTTGTTTTGTGCAATTGCTCTAGCATTTTTGGATTACACCAATCCTATGGCAGCTGTACATGCTATAGCTACTTCTCTATGGGTTTGTCGTCCATATTTTAGTGCTAAGAGCTAAAATTCTGCTTCCTTATTGTCAAGCTATCAAAATTAGCATACATCAAATTAAATGGGGTTATTTTGAAAATATACTCATTGATGTTCTCTTGCATGATGTTGCTAAGTTATGTTCAAGTTTGATTATTTGGGGAAGATGGAATAATTATCTTTAGTTGTAGAGGATGTTAGACATTGAAGAATTTGTACAAAAACAAAAAGCAGTAGAATGGAAGGTCTCTCCTTGCATGTGAATGAAAAGGAGACATTTAAATAAAAAAGAAAAAGGAAAAAAAAAGGTGTAAAGATACAGGTCAGAACTTGACATGTACATATAGTGCATTCTTACATTCTTAAACTACATGCATTCATGTTTCCATCACCTAGAGAGATGCTTATCTTGGAATACATGGGGCTGCATAAAGATGGAGATGGTTCTCTTTATTCGCTATTTTGGCCTCATAAGTTTCATATGATACCAAAAAGTAGCTAAAATTCTGTTGAGAGAGAGGGATATGGGATTATAAGATTCATATGCTAGAAAAGGTTGATCTATTTCTAAAACAAGTTAGACATGAAAATTTTTCAGGTTTATATCTTGATTATGATATACTAAAATATTATTAGCAACACCCAGTTTCTGTGATTGAGCACATGTGGAACTATCTTTCCACATCGACAAATGCCAAATGTGATCTAGTGCATCCTGTGACACTCCGAAATTTTAAAGATTATTAAAATTGAATTTATGTTAATTAATTGAGATTAATGGGAATTAATCAACTAATTAGAGAAAATAAGAGGAAGATTAATTGAGGAAATTAATCTATAAATTAATGTCGGGTATCACGATCAGAAATCTAACATATAAGATTTAATTAAGAATGATTGGGTGGCGACGTGTCACGTCAAGTCAAAAAGGATCCGAATGGAATACTTTAAAGACACAAGGGCATAAGGGGAATGGAAAAGTCAAGATAAGTGTTTGACCAAGTCATACGGTGGAAGTGGAACTTCCACTGCGTGAATAGTAACTGCATGAATAGTACCGTGAATAGTAACCCTTCCATCTTATGTGCGCACGGCAGTGGGTTGTTCCCACTTCCTATGCACACGGCACCCACTCCCCACTACTCCATACACACGGCAGTCTTTCCCTCTCTTCTTTATACACGAACAACACTTCTTCTTCCTCTTCTTTTCTTTACACGGCAAAACTCCGTACACCCTAAATTCCCCACTGAAAAACCTATCTTCCTACTGTGAAACTAAGAAAGGAAAAGCGAGGAAGGAAAGGAAAAGTGAGAGAAAAAGAAAAGGGATTACGAAAAGCTTCAATAAAGGTTGGTTCAATTTTAATATTGATGTTTAGTTTAAATAAGAGTCTAGGGTGATTCAGAATCAACCCTGGATGAGTATGAATTTATAAATGGGACTGATTAGGAAATTTTCGGGTACGCTCTCCAATTCAGAAATCAGGTTCAAATCTCTAAAAGTATTTATTAAATTAGGATTATGGAAGGGGATTGGAATTAATGAAGAAAAGATCTTTTATTTTATTATTGTTCTTTTCATATTAAATGATTTCTTTTATAAAAGATTAAAAAGGGGTAAACCCCATTTACGATGGTGTTGGAGAAGAAAGATAAAAAGGGAAGAAATAAAATCAAAAGAGATTTTTAAAAGACTAAGATAGAGCTCTCATCCACTTCTCAGATTGAGATCAACCTTCCTTTCATCACGTCTGATGCATCGGGTGAGAAGGTCAGTTCTTGACCTCTTTTAATTCCTTCTTTTGGCATTTCCATTCTTTTCAATGAATTTCATGATTGGTGGGTTGTAAACAAAATTTGGACTGTGGAAGGGGGAATTGTGGTCAGTGATATGGGATTATAGTGGTGTCACCATTTTCAGCCGGAGTACCAGTTACAGATGTATTGACCAGTCGGAGGTTTAAGGGTGGCAGTTGCAGCATCGGCAGTCCTTTGGCATTTCGATTCCAGGCCTGTCTTCTCATCTCTTCCCTCATCAAATCACCCAAAGTATCTCTTTCTCTGCTCACAAGGTATTTGATTAAATTCCCTATCCAAAGACTTTCCCTTGGAAACTCTGCTGAGGTCCATACCCACTTGTAACTTGAGTGCTTGTTGTGAAGTAATGGCAGCTGAGATATTCAAACTACAAGAACTCCTAAAATTCAAACTGTCAAATTCATGGCTGCTTGGAGATTGAATACATCCTTGTTAGGTGTTATGTGGAGAACCCAGTTTTGGTGATTCTGCTGTTTTTGGAAAAAATTGAAGAGCAGAAGATTCAGGATTGTTCTGCTCTTCATACTCAGAGTACTGATATCCTTGCCAGGTTTTAATCTCAAGGATTGCTTTGAAGTAATTGCTGGTTCATGTGTAAAATCTGTCTTTTTGGATTGGATCTTTAATACCCTTCTTGAAAACTATAATTCCTCAATTCCCTAACACACCACTGTACCTTGAGTCTGTGAAAGGTCTGAAATGTCTCCCATGTTGGCTGCATCATGATCAACATAATTGAGTCTTTGAGATGGTCCTATATGGGTCTAATCTTAATTGCTTAGCCACCCAGCATCTTCACTTGAAACAGGGTCTGCTCAACAATTGAATTTCCTGGTGTGTAGTATTAGTGATTGAAGCAGTAACTGTAACTTCAGTTATCACATCATCCTTCATTATTGCAATGTTGTCTATGCCTCTTCCCTTCTCAATCTTGCCTTTAAATATCTATGCTAATTCTTCAAATCAGTGAATTACAAATGCCTTTTCTGTATTTGAATATGCAATGAAATCAGTATTTCAGTTTGCATGCATTTGTTTTTCTTGACCTTTGTTTGATATACGTGATAGACATGGTTGATGTCTATGATAGAAATCTAAGCAGTTTGGGTTTAGGCGAAAGAGAGAGGGCAGAAATGGTTTTGTCACTTCTTCTCTTGCCACTACCTCTCTCTCTTGCTGCAGCAGAAATGATTCAGCTCTTATGTTCTGGCCCATTCTATTTCATAAGTGGGCCCCAATCATTGCAAGAATGGCCAGCATTGTACTTATGTAAACAGTTTTGGATCTGTTCCAAAATGAACCAGTCCTTTCCCTCTCCATGATCGCTCCAAGTGGACCAACCCACTTTTCTTATTTTCATCCTAGGGAAACCTATCTCACATTCTGAGAATTGCTTCAACTCAGTTGACAAAAGGAGAGCTAACATGGAAAAGAAAGAAAAGAGAATCCCAAGCATACCTTGATTTCAGACAGTCAAAGAAGAGTTAAATTATTTGCACTTGAAGAAATATCTCCTTGGTACTCGTTTTACATACCATGCATCTATTTGTTTAATTGCTTAGAAGCATCCCATTGAACATATAATTTAGATCAATTGAAAATAGTGAATAATCTTAATGTTGTATTATTAGAGATTACAACCTAGAGATATGGTGAATTTTATGAGAAGGATGGGATTGGATTTATTTTTAATGATGATCCAGGCAGTGGTGAGGTCGATAGTGAGAATTGATATGGGAAATTATTAACTCCTAAGAACTTAGAATGAAAGAGAGACAATTAAATGAAAGATTAATGAGATTAATAAACTATGAGGTTGGAAATCATGATCTCGAACTGATTATATAGTATGTCTTGATTAATGAATGTAACCAGAGGATCGGAGGGCGATCTAAGAGCTGTACGTACCCCGTAGCAACTCATTCACGGAACTTTACTGATCAGGTAGGTTTTCCTACTTTCTTGATGTATCTCATGACTATTATGTATGTGGAAATTATATTTAATTTCAATGCATATTTCGAATGATTTATCGATGCATGAGCATGAAAGCATGCATCTGGTGGGGATGAGAATAGTTGAGATAATGGTTAGAGGATGTTAAACTCTAACATGAGAAATATGAAACACCATAACTATTCGGTATGGCCGCGTCCATGAACACAGGAATTGGGCAATTAAGATGGGCTCAAAGCTCCTGGGTGAGAGACCCGAAACCTGCGCAGGATAGTATGGGTGATGGTATACCCCCGGTAACTCCGGTTAAATACTAGGAATTGGGTAGTAGCTCCCATCTGGTGCCCCAGGAAAGCTACGGACATAATGGCCAATGATTAGAACTGTTTGAATGGAAAGTGT
The DNA here is from genome assembly GCA_013350335.1 of Chimonanthus salicifolius. Taxonomy (NCBI): domain Eukaryota; kingdom Viridiplantae; phylum Streptophyta; class Magnoliopsida; order Laurales; family Calycanthaceae; genus Chimonanthus; species Chimonanthus salicifolius. The sequence continues at coordinate 1,824,710 of CM023538.1, forward strand.
GATAGAAGGAAATGCATGGGCATGAGAGGGGTTTGCATTGATTCATGTACCATGGCATTTGCATCATGTTGATTTAATGAGTTATCAAAAGTATGTTGATTATGAATTGATATATGAGATGAATATGATTTGATTTCAAATGCTTTATATATATTGATTATGAATTGATTTTGAAATATGGGGTGGGAATGTTTTCAACTGAATTATATGATATGAAGAACTGTATATGTTTTCCCTGATTTTATATATGTCATATTGATACCCCCTTTGATGGGAAATCCTACTGGGCATTGACTAAGCCTACAATATTCTATTCTTTTAGAAGTTAACACAGGAAAGGAGAAATGTGATGAGGCTGGACCAAGCGTCAGTCATGCATAGACGAGGATGGCGCAAGAGAGGATTGCGTGGAGAGTTACTTATTAATATAGTAGAGAATGAACATTTAAGTTGATTGAGTAACTTTGAGAAGTTTTTAATTAATGTAATGAACCTTTATTTGAGAAGTATATGTTATCAGGATTCTTGTCAGGCTTTGCTTAGATTGAGAAAGATTGAATGATGAATTTAAATAGATGTACTTATTTCCGCATTATTGTGAGTTAGTGTGTTGATAGGTTTACGTGGAATCTTTCCATGTGCACACACTCGTTGGGCCAGTTAAGGGTCGAATCTGCGGATTCGGACTTAACTCGCGTCGTGGCACTCTCCCCTTTCTTCAGGTTGTTAATTTAAAAAAAAAAAAAAAATACTCTGAAATTTAGGGAGAAAAGGGAGGGGCGCTACACATACTGCTACATCTTGACAGTGAATCTACTATTACTTTGTTGTTTTCAATTCTTAGACGTTCATTTCAAGTATTAAACTTGTTCATTTTGTTGGCAAGGTCCTTCCTCTGATTTTGTTTGCTTCTTGAAGATTCTCTATCTTTTCATTTTTCCCTATTATTTGAAGTGATTATGTCTCTTCTGTTGAATGCTGCACAATTCTCATTTTATTGTTTTCTTTATCCAGCTTTATTTCAGGTGGTGACTATTCTGATACTGGAGATTCCATTGATATGCATGACATCAGTGACAGTTTAACTGATTTTCTGGATATTCCTGATAGCTTTGTTGACATACCACAGAAGCATTTCCCTCTTGTAGTCACCTTCCAAAAGTTCTTATTGATGCTTGACGGGACCATGAACAACTCATTTTTTGATAAGTTTCATGGTGTAAAGGATTTTTTTGGTGATGACAGGGCAGTTTCAAAGTCTCTTGCATTACAAGCTTTCATACAAAGTAAAGAGATTAATTATGAGCGCTTTGTTACAGCTTATTGGCCTCATTTTAATGCACAGTTGACAAAAAAGCTTGACCCATCAACGGTTTTCACCCAGATCATATCACATATAAAAGGTGGGCAGGGAGCAGGGGGCACCCTTGATGGTAAACTTAGCAGGGAGGAGTATGTGATGCTTTCGGAGAGTCGGATTTCCAATTTGAGTAGTGAAAAAAGAGAAAGAATATATGATATTTTTCTTGATTATGAAAAGAAAAAACTAGCTAATGAAGAATTCGATTTGTGTGATTTTGTTTCTGACCTTCATTACCGGTTGACTAGGGAGGGTTATGCTGGGGAGATGATGGATTTTGTTTATATTGATGAGGTCCAGGACCTCACAATGAGACAAATTGCACTTTTCAAATATGTTTGCAAAAATTATCAGGAAGGCTTCGTTTTTGCTGGTGATACTGCTCAGACTATTGCCCGGGGAATTGATTTCAGGTTTCAGGACATACGGTCCTTGTTTTACAAGGAGTTTCTTTCTGGACTGAGAAGTGAGTGTAACATGTCAAAGGACAAGGCCGTACATGTCTCAAGCATTTTTCATTTAAATCAGAACTTCCGTACGCATGCTGGTGTTCTGAAACTGTCACAGAGTGTTATGGACCTACTGTATCGCTTTTTCAGATTGTCCGTTGATGTTTTAAGCCCTGAGATTAGTCTTATATATGGAGAATCCCCAGTTATACTTGACTCGGGGAATGATGAAAATGCTATTATAACTATTTTTGGTAATAGCGGAGCTCCTAGAGATAATATGCATGGTTTTGGAGCTGAACAAGTAATTTTAGTTCGTGATGATTGTGATAAGAAGCAGATTTTTGAGCATGTTGGTAAACAAGCCCTTGTTCTAACAGTTGTTGAATGCAAGGGATTAGAATTTCAGGTAATTATCGTTCTCATCTTAAGAGTTGTTCATAGGAGTTATAGGATACAGTACACTGCTGTCAAACTGGTGCCAGTGGGGACAAGACTATGGATTGCAAACAGAAACCTTCAGATGGAAGATACTAGTTGTCCAACATCTTTATTTTTTACTGATTGGGTCTAACTGTTAAGTCATTGAATTTATTTTTAGTCTCCTGCATGAATTACAAGGGGTAATCAGTTCAATCTTCTCGTTTAACAATGCATGAGTACCCTTTTAAGTCATGTTTATATGGATGCCATACAAGTATTGATGTGTCGAGATCCTTATGATTTACCATATACAAGCATCCACTCTGAAAAATGTGCATATGGAGACTAGATGTCTTGATGCATTGGCATAATGTAACTCTTTTTCTTAACTTGTAATCCTTATATATATTTATTTATCTTTTATTGTTTATGCAGGATGTTTTGCTATATAATTTTTTTGGATCTTCTCTATTGAAGAATCAATGGAGAGTAATTTATGAATATATGAAGGAGCAGAATCTACTCGATTCCACCTCACCGAGGTCATTCCCAAGCTTTGATAGGTCCAAGCACAATGCCCTGTGTTCGGAATTGAAGCATCTTTATGTTGCTATTACTCGTACACGGCAAAGGCTTTGGATTTGTGAAACTACTGATGAATACTCGAAGCCCATGTTTGATTTTTGGAAGAAGTCGTGCCTGGTCCAGGTAAGACATTTGGATAGTTCACTTGCACAGGCAATGCAATCAGAAAGCAGCCCAGAGGATTGGAGATCACGTGGTATAAAGGTTTGTAGCCTTGCAGTTGTGATTTTTCTAACTCAATCTTAATCTTCTGTAGAATTTATCTTCTTTGACTTGCTTCTTTGTCAATCTGTCAGTTATTTAACGAGGGTAACTTTGAGATGGCTACTATGTGCTTTGAGCGGGCTGGAGACGAATTCAGGGAAAAATGGGCAAAAGCAGCTGGTCATCGTGCTAGAGCTGATCGGATTCTTTCTGCAGATCCTAAGGAGGCTCAGGCTGCACTAAGAAATGCTGCAGAGATTTATGAAAGTATTGGAAAGGCGGAAGCAGCTGCTGGTTGTTTTGTGACGTTAAAAGAATACAAGAGAGCAGGTTTATGTTCTTATTCATATTGCATTAGATGTACAAAATCCTGTCTCACCATATAATGGTAGCAGTTACACAGGCCCACACTTGAAATGTTTGGAGTGTTGGATATGTAGTCACCAACTCATATCCATTCCTCTCTTTCTCAATGAATTGGATTATAAGAGCATCTCCAATGGAGAGTCTCCAAATTTGACTCCAAATTGGCATATTCTCTATATTTGGAGGTTCATAGTCCCACTTTCCCACATTCCTACACCAACCATACCGATCTCCAAATTCACTATTCATTCTCCAAATCCTTATTCTTTTATTTTAAAAAAAATGAAAAATCACATATTGTGCTCCCATTTTTTTTTCTTAATGTAATTATGACATGATATATATATCCAAAATTAAATTATTTAACAGTTTTTTAAAACTAAATAATATACCCATGAAATTACAAATTAAAATTCATTAAGAAAATCAATAAAAACCAATTGCAAACTAATGAAATACATTAAAAAAATAAAAATACATAAAGAAACTAAGAAAAGATACATCAGCCAAGACCTAAGAAATTTAAATTACAAGCACTAGTAATCCAAAAATGTCATTTCTCATGTAATCTTTTTGTTATTGCTTAAGTTGAAATTTTATTTCTCGTTTTTTATGGGATTTTATAACTTTAATTGTTATTGGAGACAATTGGTTTTTAGTTAATCAATTTTTTTATTTGTAAAAAAATATCTCAAAATAAATAAATAATAAAAGTAAACTAAAAAGAGTTTATTAATGAATTAATTTAAAAATTAAAATTTTATTAAAACATGATTAAAATATTTAATAATACGTTATTGGTGAATTGTTTTGGCTTAAAATAATAATAGTAGATGATTAGTACATGGGTCCCACATGAATAGTGTTTTGGAGACCATCTCCAAATTTTTTTGGAGACCTCCAAATTTGGAGATTCTATTCACAAAAACTCGAAATCTCTAAATTTTTAGAGATAGTGCATGTGGTTGGATTTGTGTTTGTTGGGCCACTCTCCAAATTTGGAGATTTAGAGCACCCATTAAGATGCCTGGACACTAGTGCATACTGAACATAGGGTCAGAGACCCATACCCTTGTCAGATACCTTGATACTTGTAAAATACTTGGTTAAGCATGCTTTAACAGTTTTTTATTGTCATAACTTACTAGACATGTACAATATATGGCTATAAAATATCCTACTAAAAATGTCTACTAAACAGACACAATCCATGAAATTACAGTAAAATGATATAATCCATGAAATTACTATAAAATGATATAATCCTAGCCTTGAACCAGTGTGCCATAAAAAAATTATTTGCTCCCACCGAGTTGGAATCCTTAGAGTTTCCTTATAATTGCCAGGTATAGGCTTTGACACTTTGTAGTTGTGGTTCCAATCTTAATGTATACAGTTTCATTGTGGCCAATGGTATTTCATGCCATCAATATATGCCGACTTTAAGTTGTGAAGTTTTCTACATTCCCTCTGTTTTAAGTGTATAGTAAGTTGTCTCAATTTGAGTTTCTGTTCCACTTGATTTTATTTTCTTATATATCCAGGGGAAATATATTTGTGGAAATGTGGCACATCAAGGCTTAAGGAAGCAGGGGAATGTTTTTCCAAGGCAGGATGTTGGGTTGAAGCTGCTGAAGTTTATGCTAAAGGCAGATTTTTCTCTAAATGCTTATTTGTTTGCAAAGATGGAAGACTTTTTGATAAAGGGTTACAATATATAGAAGAGTGGAAGCAAAATTCATCAACTAATGAATTTGAAAAGCTTCAAGAGTTGGATGGGATTAAAAGAGAGTTTTTAGAGAGTTGTGCTGTTCACTATTTTGAGCTTGGAGAAACCAAGCATATGATGACTTTTGTTAAAGCTCTTGGATCTATGGATTTAATTCGCAGTTTCTTGAGGTCCAGAAATTTGCTTGATGAACTGTTAGTGTTGGAGATTGAAGCAGGTAATTACATGGAGGCTGCTGACATTGCTCGAATGAAAGGTAATCTCCTGCTAGAGGCTGAGATACTCGAGAAAGCTGGGGACTATGAAAAAGCTTCACACTTGATTATGTTTTATGTGGTTATGAATTCTCTGTGGACAACTGGAAGCAAAGGTTGGCCCTCGAAGAAGTTCTCGGGTAAAGAGGAACATTTGGTCAAGGCTAAATCTCTTGCAGAGCTAGCCTCTACTTCCTTCCATGAGTTTGTGTGTTTAAAGGTGGACATATTATCAGAGCAATCTACAAGCTTGCCAAGCATGTCAAAACAGTTGGATTCTGCTCAGCGATTCCAAAACACCCTCCTGGAAATTTTGTCTCAGCGCAAGATAGTGGATGCCCATCTGCAGGTGGGGCCTTCAAATTTTCATTTAGAATCTGAAATGGTTTTGGATGTGAAAAGGCATGCAGATGAGATGATGTCTCAGAATTACTTCTCTATCGAGACATTGGTGTACTTTTGGAAGTCGTGGATGGAAAAGATAATGAATATATTGTCTCGCCTTTGTCTTGTTGAAAGTTCTGCCAGTAATGACTGCTTACCAGACGAAAATTTCTGTTTGGAATATTTTGGAGTCCTGAAAAAAGATAAGAATACATATGTTGTGCTCAACTCCAATGCATATTGGATTAGAGGAAATTATGGGAATTCTCCTCAACAGGATGGGAACTTTGTTTGGATGGATGCCCATCAGTTCACGTCAAAAATTGAAAGGTTTTGGGCTACAGAAGTGCTCTCTGTAGGTATGAAAGTACTCGAGAAATTGGAATCTTTTCATTGTTTTCCTACGAGGATACCATTGTCTTTTTTTCAAGGGCGAGTCATCCTTCATCTTTTTGAAGTTTCAAAATTGCTTAATGAATCGAAGTGTTGTGATGGAAGGCTGCATAAGTTCATTAATTTGTCTAAGCAGTGGTTTTACGAAATAATGTTTCCTTTTGATTGTAGAAGAGAGATTGCAAGGAGTATGTTTGCTTTGCGTGAGTGTGAAATTTTTCGGAAGATGCTTGATGAAATCCTTGTTGATAATCTCAAGCCTAAAAATGGTAAGTTGACACATGGGCAGATTGGTCGGGTGATGATGCTTTTGTTTGTATCTGGAAGTTTATCTAATGAATTGTTTGATAAGATCAGATCCTGCTTGGTCCAGATGCCACAGTGGAAAGCCTTTGTTGAGGAGCTAAAATCATACTTAGATTCTGGCTCTAAAGTAGTTTCTCTTGTAGGCAGGTTTAAAGAAGCTTTGGAAAGTACATTCAATGGTTGGAGTCGGGAGCATGATTACATATCACCCCACTGTTTCATGTATCTTATTGAATGCCTTTTGTTTCTTGTGTCATCCCTCCATGGTCAGAGAGGCTTCTTTTTCACTACAAAGTTCTCTTTGTTTGAAATTTTTGTTTGCCAACATTGGAAGTACTCATTGAGCACCAGCATGGTTGTACCTGATGTGGAATTTGGAACTACAATGGGTTTTTCGCTGGAATTCATTGCAGAGACAATGGAAAACCTTCTTTTTGACAAGCTTGGCACAAGAGAATGGATAAGGATGTTCTACCCTAATAATCAATACTTTTACCACTCATCACTGATATTGAGATTCATTGTTGTTGTTTGTTTGGCACAACTTAACTCACCCTGGGGTCTTCCCAGCATCACAAAAGTTCTAAGTAGGAAAGATGTTCTTTCAGATTTACCTCGTTCGTTCTCTGAGATACTTCGAAGAGTTGGTCTTGACCGAGTGAGAGACCTGTTTCAGGTTTCAAAAATTATTGCTCAAGCCTTGAGCAGTGTTGGAAACCCTTTGGTGGTGGTGTGCACCCAAGATAATTGCTCAAACTTTTTACATCTGAACACCATGGTTGTTTCTCTAGAAAAAGTCCAATGTAAAGAGGATGTCATTGCATTACTCTTTCCTAAGAGCCTAGCAGTTGTAGACGGGAAAGGACATACACGTGAGTTGGAAAATACAGATCGTAGGAAGTCGGTTCTTGCTTGCAGTGATGATAGCCACAAAGATGATTCTGAACACCTTTCCACTTCAAAAACTTCTGAGAAGGAATGTCAGGATTCAGGGATAGAAAATGAAAATGAATGTGGGGATCTGGAAAGAAAATATGGACTGTTTTGGGGAACATTTGATATTTTTGAACCAAACAAACATGGACATTCCAAGAACGTGGATAAATCTACACTTGATGTTCATCAAATTAAGGTACAGGAAGTAGAGGTTTGTATATTTGTTTATTTTACATTATTCAGGTGCTTCTTTTTCTTTTTTCTTTTTTTCATGTAGTGTGTTTTCATCGTCAATACTGCTTTTATGTTTGTTTTGTTCAGCTGGACATGAAGTCATCCATTTGTGTTCTTGATGCCGCAACGACCCGCTTGAAGAAGAAAATCCTTCAGCAAGTTGATGGTGGAGATGTACTTGGAGAACTGAAGTACATGCTTGATGAATTGAAACAACTATCTGACAGGTTAGCTACCTTCAAAATCCTTGCTTCTATCATTTTTACCCATTGATTGAAATGTGCAATGTTTCTAAACTTGTTCATCTGATCAATGACACGGTTCCTCGATTTGAATGTTGCTATCTGCCATTTCTCTCAGCGTAAGGTTGTTCGACATGAAATATGTTAAACGAATCACAAGATTTATAAAATATATCCGTTTGACTTAATGATGCTAAGAAGTGACTACTTCCAAATTTTCACTATAAATATTGCAAGGTGTAACTTGAATCCAAGATTTCTTTGTTGAGTTTGGAGGATTAATGCTTCATTTCCTTATCCACAAGTCCAAGATTCCAGTATCATCTATTTTCTTGGCCGTATCTGGTTTGCTTTTCTTAAATTTTTTTGTATTTTGTAGGGTTGTGATTTAGATTCCATTTTTTAGTGTTTTCCTTGTGGTTTTCATTCAGACTCCAGTACTAAGTGCAATTTACGTAATAGTTACTTGGTATAATTTTTGGAGTAACTTGGCCAAAAAAAAAAAATTCAATTTATCAAGCAATCAGGCAGTTAATAAAAAGTTCTAGCAATGGGGATCATTTGAAGAATGCATACACAAGAAATGGGTCTCTTTGAGTATTTGATTCACAATCAATAGAAATTTGGTTCTAATAGATTCATAGCTATGAAATAGATTCTATATTGAAAGCAACTTCAACTAAACATTAAAAGTCTGTTAAAAAATGGGAGAGACATTTTTGCCCATTGTCAACATTTGAGGTCACATCCGTTAAAAAATGGGAGAGAATGATACCACTGTAATATTTTCCTGTCCACTGAATAAGATCCAAATTTTAGACTGCATCAAAAAAAAATCTAATTTTTTTTTTTGAAACATTAAAAGTTAAATTCCATTAAATTGAAATAGGAGTACATAAGAAGGGGTTGAGTATAGGAGATATATATTCAGAGCAACGAAGAAGAAGCAAGGAAGAGAAACCAGAGAAAACAAGAAATGAAGTAAGAAAATACAAGTATCCACCCCAATAGTACAACTCCCTAACTCCCAAGGTTGGTGGAGGGAAAGAAATAATCTAATTGAGAGAGATGCATAATATCTCCCATAATCTATTACAATCAATCACAATATAATTTCAATCAATCATAATCTAAATTTTATCTTAATATTATCTTAACACCCCCCTCAAACTCTGGTGGGTGTATCCACTTGCGTTTGAACTTATTCAACTTGATGTTCCAACGGTTGGATGATGCCACTAGACAGAGCAAAACAAGTTGGCGTTCAGGACATGCCCGTGAAGCTAAGAACAAAACCACCGTGCCACGTGCGGATGAGTTGAAGTTGACAGAGATCGACAAACCCTGATGATCTCGACGACGTGAATCACAATTGAAGAAAGAGACAAACAGATCCAGAACACATGAAATCCGGTTATCAGAAGCATACGAATTCGCAACAGAAAGAACCGAACGGTTACCACAAGGATCAGCTCAAGCAGACAAATGACCTATACTGGGTCACAAACAAATACACGGTAGCACTGGTAATGACGAGTGAAGACAATGACAACAAGAATGATGAGCAGAGCAACAAAAAGAAAAGTGATGGCAATGGCAAATATCCATCCAAATAGTGGTGAAAACACAAATAAAAGAACTTCAAATATAATTTCTAACAAACAAAAATATATTCTCAAGTCTAAGGTTGTGATTGGATGGTGATCTGGTTGCAGCAGAAAAAAAAAAAACAAAAACAAAAAAAGACTTGGAAAGATTGTAGAACTGAGAGACCGCCGAAATTGGCCAAAGAAGGGATGGAATCATGAAAAAGGAGTCTGGTGATTGCGTTATATATCAACGTCCTTTAATCATCATTATCAAAGCTACTACGTTAATGTATCTGGGCTTGGCTGTCTTTTTTTTTTTTTTGTCCATTCTATCCCATTATTCACTTCTATCCTTGTTATGCAATCTACATTATGTTTGCATGGTGACATTTGGGGGTTTGTTTTGTTTTGCAGGGTTAACAAACAAGATTACAATATTTCGACAATTCAAGAGTTGTTCGCAAAGATAAGGGAACAGCGGCCAAGGCTAAAGCCGTTCTTGGATTCATTGTTTATACCGAGTGCCCCTACTGAAGCCAAAGAAGACCCCCCAGCTACTCCTGTTGCTTCATCTAGTCAGGGCAAGGGCAAGGGCAATAAGGGGAAGAGAAATAATAAATCCAAGAAAAAGGGTAAAGGCAAGGGCAAATAGAAAAACAGTATTTGATATTTTATTTTATATTTTGTGTTTTGGCAGCGATGGAAAGGTGTAATTAAATAGGGATTCAAAGGAACCTTTCAAAAAAAAAAATGAAAAAGAGAACATCACTGACATACATTATTAAGTTTTGTTGCTTTTTATACAAGTAACAGCAATGATTGGGACCAGGGGTCAAGATATCGGCCGATACATTTGATATGGGTTTTAAGCACCGTATAATATCGGCCGATACGTATTGTATTGGCTGGACAACCTATTTATCGGCTGATATGGCTGATATAACGGCATATATATCGGTCCGATATCGATCGATATGATTCATATCGGTATGTCGAAATATTGGCCCAGATATCGGCCGATATTTACAGTTTTGAATTTTTTTTTTTAAAAAAAAACAGTTTCTTTTTTGAATTTTTTATATTTTTTAATTCAAAAAAAATAAAATAATAAAATAATACTGATATTTACAAAAAAAAAAAAAAACAAAAGAGAAGGGAGAATCATATCTGCCGGGGCGTTTTTTGCACCCCTGGTTGGGATTTTGTAGGTTGAGATCTTCTATCATACTATTACCTGTTTGGTAACCTCATATTCTTAAATGGAAATAGAATAGGGTGGGCATTTAGATACCCGACTTTTTTGTTAGGAGACACTCTTTTTCGAAAATTAAGGTGAAATTATCATTTTGCACTTCCAATTTTGAAAAATCTTTAATCGTCCAAATGTACATTCAAAAGAGTAAAATGATAATTTTACTCTAAATTTTGAAAAACGGTATTTCCTAACAGAACAGTCGAGTGTCTAAATGACTTCCCTTAGAATATTATAGAATTTCCTGAATTCTCTAAAGAATTTCATGTTTGATAAAAAATTGTTTTGTTTGGCAGATGATATCAGTGCAGTGACTAACACATATGCTGATCTTTTATATAAAGGTGACATATATTGTATGGGTCAATAGTATTGTGTTAGTAGTTTTATATTCCAACGAATATCAATGTTCTAATCTACACTACCAAAATCATCTATTTCTTATTTTAATTTCAAAAGCCCTATTTCTATATTCAACCATCTATTTTATGATTTAATAAAAAAATAGTTTAATTTTTTTTTTTAACATCTAAGTAGATTTTAAAAATACTTATTATTTAATGAATCTCAAAAGTGATTGCATATTAATGAATAAATTGTAAAAGAGGTCAACTATCAAATTATCAAGGAAAAAACCTAGGACCGAAACTAAACACTTCTATTGTCAGTTCTGTCCCTGCTACAAATTACAAAAGCAAAATGAAAATTGAAAAGTCATCTTTGCATTGTGACTTCTTCGAAATGTCGATTAATATCTTTTCACCTGTGGAAAAAAATGGATTCACCAGTTCAGTATTGGGTGGTGAACTGGTGATTTTTCAATTATCTATATACATTGTAGTTCAATTTTCAACTGCACTTTTTTATTGATTTCATCTTAAAAATTACTGTGGTGTATGCTGAGACTAAGATTTTGGCTTGGAGAAATTTTTCGATTCCTTTTTAGATTGAAAAAATGGTGAAAGTGAGCGAAAATTTTGGATAATATTGTAGGATTTTTCCGAAATTTATGTTTCAGCCCGAATATATACAGATAAATTCGGCTGTAATTTGTAACTGGGGGTATAAAATACCAACTCAAAATTTCCACTGTTCCACATAATTTTCCTTATATGGTGAGCATGCCTATTTTCAATATTTTGGTTGTCAATTATTTTATCCAAGGTCAGTTGGAATGTTTGTAGGACCAATGGCAAGGAGATGGTGCAAAAGATTTTAAAAAAAAATGTAAAGATAATTTGAAAACATTCTTTACATTTAGATAAACATTCTTGAATGATAAACAAGATTACAGAATCAAACCAGATTCAGAAAACTGATGAAAAAAAAACTTCAGATCTGTTGTGGAGAGCAGGCTCTGAATAAGCCCCTTGTCGAACTTCTAGAATTTTCAGGATTTGCATCAACTGCTTGCAGACAAACAGATGGATCTCCTGAAATTGTTGCACAAATTTTTGCTTACATTACTGCACTACTGCTACCAGAAATATTTTCTTAGAATCTCTTCAAAGTAGAAGAAGGATCTCTGCATTTCAGGATAAGGGGTCTCCAAGAAAAGTGAAGAAAACAAGCATTGATTGGGGATCTTTCATTCATGATTTTGGTCAATGGGAATTGCTGCTTCATTCAAAGAATAGCTATAGAATTTTGTTGCTGTCTGAAAAACATTGCTTGAATCCTATAGCCAAATACAGCAAAGATTGTCCAAACTGAGAACATATCTAGATTGCAAATGGGACAGAAGCAGAGATTGCTTTCATCAACTGCTATAAGGCCAAAGATGGTACAATCACCCCAACTTTGGTAGAGTACAGCTTAGAACCATTGATATTCATTAGAGTATAAAACTACTAACACAATACTATTGGCCTAACTCAATATATGAGCACAATTTCAACTAAAAAATCAAATTCAAACCACTTGATTTTAGTGTGTGAAAATCACATGACGTCTTTGCTTTTTTCCTTAAAACACATGGTGATTTCTATTTTTAATATTAAATGATTAAATTTGATTCACATGTCGAGCTTAAAATGATTTTTCGATGTCACCGATTAATTTTCTTTTAAATATTCATAATCATTTTAAAAAGTCTAATATATAACTCATATAAACCTTATTAAGCACTCCATTTAATGTCATTTAAACAATTAAAGTGCACTTTGATTGTGAGACCCTGACCTGGCCTAGACGGCCGAGTCCACTAAGGGTCAGGCCCAAGTGAAGAGAGTGGAGTGGGAGTGTGTTTGTGTGCTTGAGGGTGAAAACCAAGATCCCACATAGGAAGTTGAGGAGTTTGAGAGGGGGTTTATAAGTAGTCTTGCCCTCTTCTTCCAGCAAGATGCGTTTTGGACCCTGGACTTGGGCCGGCCGGATCCGATCCAAAAATTGTACGGGCTCGCGCGTGTGCACGTGTGTGGCCCCAAAGCGGATAATATCTTGCTGGGCCGAGCCCCAAGCCCTTTTTATGAGTCGGGCTATTACAAATTGTATTAGAGCCGAGTTCAGCACTCGGACTGCATGGGCCTACTACCTTCCACTGGATTCATTGGGTTGAGTCGGGGAGGGCTCTGGGCTTAGGGGGGTGGATTGTGAGACCCTGATCTGGCCTAGACGGCCGAGTCCACTAAGGGCCAGGCCCAAGTGAAGAGAGTAGAGTGGGAGTGTGTTTATGTGCTTGAGAGTGAAAACCAAGATCCCACATCGGAAGTTGAGTGAGGAGTTGAGAGGGGGGTTTATAAGTAGTTTTGCCCTCCTCTTCCAACAAGATGTGTTTTGGACCCAGACTTGGGCCGGGTCTGATCCAAAAACCGTGCGGGCTCGCTCATGTGCACGTGTGTGCCCGTGTGGCCCAAAATGGACAGTATCTTGTTAGGTCGAGTCCCAAGCCCTTTTTATGGGCCGGGCTGTTACATTGATTCACTTTAAAACAAGTAGATTTTAGCTGGTATGCCCTTGTTAGTGATACTCTTGAACAAGACGTAGCACTAAATGGATCAATGGGACCTGCATAATTAGTTGGGGTAAATAGATAATATATAGATATAGAGAGTGAAAAGTTTCATCTCTAATTAATTATTCGAAGTATGTAACTTTCATCTTTTAAGTTTTAAATAATATAAGTGAGTTCAAAATGAAAAGATAGGATAATTAAATGAGTATGAAACTTAAAAGGGTTTTAGCAAATAAGGAATCAAGTAGTAGTAAAAAGGCTTCTATAATATGAAGTATCTCAATTTTCTAAAAATTGTGAGTTATTCTGCTAGTTCAATAAAGTTGATGACGTGAGTAACTTTATAATTCGGAGATTCACCAAAAATAGCTTAAATTGCAATTAAAAAATTAGAGCATGAATCTAGACCTAAATCAATCAATTTTAAACCCAAAATGTACGTGTGAGCTACAAATTATATTATATAAATTTTAAAAATGATAAATTGAATTTTGATATATGATTAACTTAAGTCGTACTTGGAGCTGATGTGATCGTTACAAGTGGTATCAGAACACGGTTCAACATTCGGACTGTGTGGGCTCTACTTGCGTGACGTTGCATGTCTGAGTGTGTGGACCCCCTGTCAGTGTGACGTGACAAAGCCGGGGATGACTCTGGCCTTAAGGGGGTAGATTGTAGCAGGGGTTTAAAAATCGGCTCGGCCGATATGCGATATGGCCGATAATTTTATCTCTCATACCGATATCGGCATTTTCTCTCTCCTCCGATATCGAAACCGTGAAAAAACAGCAAAAAACCGTGATGAACAGTGATGAATCAGTGACAAAACCGCAAAAAACCGTTAAAAACCGCCAAAGCAGTAAACCCTGAACCTTTAAAAACCGTGAAGAACCGCGAAAAACATTTAAAAACCGCCAAAAACCGTGAAAGCAGTAAACCCTGAACCGTTAAAAACCGTGAAGAACCGCAAAAAACCGTTAAAAACCGCCAAGAACCGTGTAAAAACCGTAGCGGTGTTTAAAAAAAAATATATATATATATATATATATATATATATATATATATATATATATATATATATATATATATATATATATATATATATATATATATTAAATGCCGATATTTATGAATATCGGCCGATAATTGTACAGTACGGCCGATACTTATCGTATCGGCCGATATTTGCACCTTAGGATTGTAGCACCCCACCCAAGTCCCACATCGGATGTGGAGTTGGGTGGAGGGGCTATATATGAGGCAAAAGCCCCTCTCCATCACAAGGCCTTTGGGCCTTGCCATGTGGGCCAGGCCCAGAACAAAGCTGTGAGGGCCCACGTGGGGTCTAAAGTGGACAATATTGTAATGCATAGGGTCGAGTCGTTACAAAAAAAATTGGATAATATTTTTAAGATTGACTGAAATTTAAATAATATTGTAGGATTTTTCTGAAATTTATGTTTCAGCCCGCATATTACAGATAAATTCAGCTGTAATTTGTTACTAGGGGTATAAAATACCAACTCAAAATTTCCACTGTTCCACATTATTTTCCTTATATGGTGAGCATGCCTATTTTCAATATTTTGGTTGTCAATTATTTATCCAAGGATAGTTGGAATGTTTGTAGGACCAATGGCAAGGAGATGGTGCAGAAGATTTAAAAAAAATGTAAAGATAATTTGAAAACATTCTTTACATTTAGATAAATGATCATTTTTATAAGGCTTATCTTTTTAGATAAGCTGTTCCAACCACTACACAAAGATTGTCCAAACTGAGAACATATGTAGATAGCAAATGGGACAGAAGCAGAGATTGCTTTCATCAAGTGGTGTAAAGGCCAAAGATCGTACAATCACCCCAACTTTGGTAAGAGTATAGATTAGAACCATTGATATTCATTAGAGTACAAAACTACTAACACAATACCATTGGCCTAACTCAATATGTGAGCACAAATTCAACTAAAAAATAAAATTTGAACCACTTAATTTTAGTGTTTGAAAATCACATGACGTCTTTGCTTTTTTCTTTAAAACACATGGTGATTTCTATTGTTAAGATTAAATGATTAAATTTGATTCACATGTTGAGCTTAAAATGATTTTTCGATCTAACCGATTAATTTTTATTTAAAGATTTATAATCATTTAAAAAAGTCTAATATATAATTCATATAAACCTTATTAAGCACTCCATTTAATGTCATTTAAACACTTATATTGAAGAGAACCTTGAGGGGTAAACATTCTTCTCTCACTTCTCTTAGAGTCTTATCCCAGGAGAAGTAGGGTGACTTCTCTTGCTATAAGCCTATGAGTACTCTCCATCCAAATACAATTTTAGTAGATAAGTCATCATGGCATTGACTTAAATTTGGATCACCCCTTACCCTTAAAGTAAATAAAACCTGACCTAACTCTAATACATATAGAAAGTGATACCCTAATTATAGAGTTGGACACATCTAATGACAGAGGATGTTGGTGAATATTTGAGTTCTTGATTATTAACTACAACTATACTGGAAAGTTAAAACTACATATCAATTTCAACTTTTAGATTTGAATCTATGCCTAAATTGATTATTCAATTGGTTTTCAAGTTGTATTTGCCCAAAGTTAATAACTCAGTATTAAATGACAGCTAAATAATGTATTTAGGAAAAAAGGATAAAATCTTTATGAGAAAAAAAAGTCTAATTTTAGAAGAAAGATGTAGGGTAACAATATATATTACTATATGTTATTATTTGTGGGCCTTACTATCACTTAGGTGGACGTGCCGGAGTGGTTATCGGGCATGACTAGAAATCATGTGGGCTCGCCCGCGCAGGTTCGAATCCTGCCGTCCACGCTTTTGTTTTTCATCTTTTCGAGTAGATATATTAAATATTAACTGATATATAAATATTGATTAATTTTTTAGTAAAAATTTGCATCTCGTTTATTGTGTCTTTCATTCTTTAGTATAATATATTGACTGGACTCTTTTCTAGTTTTTCTTCTTTTGAACACTATACAAATTTTTAAATATCAATTAAAGTTTTATTTCTATTCGGCAACAATTTGTTACTCAAATGTAGAGCTAGGGTGAAAAGCATCCTACCTTTTTCCTTACCAATTTCTTTTAAAATAAATAAATAAATAAATATATATATATATATATATATATATAAATGATAATAAAGATAAAGTTATAAATAAACATATTAGGGATAATTTAAAAATGGATAGTGATTTTTACACTATGAGTTTTTCTCATAGTATTACAACATTAAAGAGATAAAATATAGAAGAAAGGAATAAAAGTTAAAGGTGAAATTGAAATTTTTTTTAATGTTACCAAAATAAAAACTCATGATGCAAAAATTATTAACCTTTAAAAATAGGTCTAATAAATGACAAATTGTAAAAAACTCATTTGAGGTGCTTAGTTCTGTTAGTAAAAGATCAAGAATAACTCCAGTGCATATAGAGACTATAAATCGAATGCACTAAAAGGAGAATGCGACTTCTTAAAACTTGGATGAAAGGGGGATATGATAGACTATAGAGTTATGATAGGGTAAATTGAAGAACAATAATTCATAAAATTAACCCCAAATTAATGAAACATTGTCTGTTAACTGCTAATAATGAATTAATGATGACGTTGAGGATGAATTATGAATTCAAAAAGGTCCAAAAAGTAAATGGTTATAATTTAGTGACTCATGATCCAAATTTTTAGACCGGCCAAAATAAGTCGACTGTTAAATCATCTTCCAATTTTTGTGAAAAATCTAAACATGTTTGAGCTGTTAGATTTTTAAAACATTGTGCTATAGCTAATCTCATCAAGTTATAACAATTTACTTTGGACTTCTTCTAGACCATTGATTGTTTAGAAAAATATAATTGATTCTTTTTTTTTTAGTAAATTTAGAATGCAACTTGGAACCAGAAGAAGAAAAAACATCAATTGTATTTTTCTTAAAAATCAATGGTCTAAAAAAGTCCAAACTCCAAAGTAAATTATTATAACTTGACAAGATTACGAAACTCAGAAAAAAATTTGATTTGACCAAAGTTGTGGTTTTTTCTTAAAAGGAAAAAAAAAAAATAACATTGATCCATAATTTTAAAGCTTTGTGCTACATAATTTTTTTTTCTATGGTATTTTTTCAATTTTTTTATTTTTTGTTTCTTTTCATTTTTGTGGTATTTTTTCTTACCTCTGTATATCATAACCCCGCTCCCGCTGCATTTTTTTCCTTTACTACTCATTGTATCTCAAAACTTTCTCCTACCCCCCTTTTTCACATAAATGATGTCTTAAAAGGGGTTTTTCAGAAGACTTTTCTAGATATTTTATTTGATAAATACAGGTGGAAATATATATTAAAAAATAGAAAAAGAAGAGCAAGAGAGTAGGAGGAGAAACATCCCGCTACAGGAGAAATAGGTTTTCTTAGGTAGAGAAAAAAGAGAAAAGTAAACTCTCTTTTCTCCTATTTAAATAAATATTAAGTAAGTGAAGAAACAAAAATTCTTAAATTTGAAGTGGCAGCCGTACTTAAGTAGGAATGGGATTTATTCATTTATTGATCTCTCCCTCCTTATACATTGTGTGTGATTTGCAATTCTTCGACAAAGGATGGAATATAATGGTTTTTTTTTTTTTTAATATACGTGTGAAAAGTCACAGAATACTCACCGTAGAACTCCCGTATGTGAGCCAACTACCTCTAAAGCACACCAAAGTTAGGCTGAAGGCTCGAATCCACAACCTCTCACTTCATGAGACAAGAGGCAATCAATTGAACTACAACTACATAGGTATATAATAGTCTTTTGATATTCAAATTAAACGACATAGATTTGATAGCTAGGGTTTAGGACACTTTTTGGTAATTTGATCTAAATAATAATCGCTTATGTACAAAATCACACCATATTAGATCAAAATAACCATCTAATTTCCACCAATTTCATGTGGGTCTGATGACTCCTTATGGACACCATTCACACGATTATTGTTTTTAAGTATAATGCAGCCAACACGTGACAATATTGGCCATGAAAATGTTTCCATTTTGAGAAATAAAGAAAAAGAAAAAAATGGAAAACCATTTTAAGCATATTTTGATTCAAATAAGGGATCTGTTTAGATCTCTAAAGGAAAAAAAAAATTTTGATTTAAAAAAATGTTCAAAATTCTAAAAGAAAACAGAAAACCAATATTAACAAACACTTCATATGAAATTTATGTTCTTTAATTTCTCACAATAAACCCGGATCTTAATTTATAATATTTTTCAAAAAAAACCTTTAATTTCATAAAAATATTGAAAAAAATAGAAAAGTGACTTACATACCATACAAACTATATCAATCACACTTTACACATCTTCATTTAATTCCATAAACATCCAAAGTCGTTCCATAAAATTCTCCACAAAAAGACTTCAAAATGAAGATTATCTTAGTAAAACTATAAAAAATGGTAAAAAATAAAGAAAAATGAAGACCCGACACTTGGTTAAGCCTTCCTACCTGAATATGATAAAACAATTATAGGTGGGCCAAAAAATGCCGTACAAACAAAGGAGATTGGAATATAAATATATAATGATGCAAATAGGCAAAATGAGCTGTATAGAAAGCATATAATAGCAAGAGGAGGGAAGGAAAGCCACTACAATGGCCCATTCATACCCAAAACCGAGGGTGAAAGATGCATAATTTCCACTCCACCCGAAAGGGTCACTCCCCGTCGATTAGTCGGGCCACGTGCTCTAAAAGGTCGGGACACCTTGGTCATAAAAAAAAATGCATAATTCATTGGTTACACCTGTTTCACCTTAATATGCAATTGCTATACCAAAATGAATCTAATAATGAAATCTTTCATCATACCAATTTTTTGAACAGTACGTTTCATTTCTCCCCCATTTCATTCGTGATTATAACAAGCATCATTTAGAGGAACTAAAGGAAATGCATCTGCATTTATGGAAAAGAAAAAAAAGGAGTTCTGCATAGTTCCAATTCAGCACAAAATGACATATAGATCATGTGAAATAAAGAAAGAAAGAAGCCATACATGAAAGAGGGAGGCAAACACTGCACTTTGTATGAAGAGTGAGGGAAGGGGAGAGCACACACCGCCACTGTAATCAATTTCATGTGATACTCCAGCGAGACAAATAAGGGGAAGAAATGAAGAGTTCAATAGAAAAGTAAATTTGGGTTAAAAATAAAAAGGAACACAAATGGAGAGAAGTGAGAGAGGTTTTGTGCTGCCAAGGGGTGTTACTAGAAGTAGCTAAGCAAACCATTGAGGTTCCTAACTTCCTAATGCTCTGTTGGGATGAATGGAAAGTAAAGTACTTTCCTCGAGAGAAAACCATTTCTTAGCCAAAAGCGATTCAACCTGTTTCTACTTTTAGTTCAAAATGGTTATTTTCAAAAAATGTAGTTACCTTTCCATGAATTCAAATGAAGCCCATGGTGGAATTCCCTGTTGGTTTAGTGTGTCTGTGTATGTAACACTTTCAGAATCCAGGTACTCGGTTTCATGTTCTTAAAATATATTGCAGATAGCCCTGCTCGTTGGATCAATAGATTCCACATGAGCAAGAGAATAAGCAATTTCTATATCACATATTCCATAAATGCACCCAAAAAACAACTGCAGGAAACTATAGCATACACATGGAATGAGATGAATAATATCATTGATCACATTAATTTCCGCAGAAATGTCCAAAACAAGGTGTCGTTCAGTTTCAATTTGAAATGAAATTGCTGTTGCAATTCAACATCTTTTGAGACTTGACAGTAAAAGTATAAAATACCAGCAATAAATTTTTAATGGGGAGTCCTCACCTTCTCACAAAACCGAAGAAGAACTCACCTCCCCAGTTATTACCATCTGAAGTTTTATTCAATTTCTGAGCCACCCAGTACTCAATTCTCTGAATTGGTCCCAAAGAGCTTCATCCTTGATAGTGGCGTCTGCAAGAACCCCTCGACCTCGAATTTCCTCGGCGAGAGCTCATTGTACTTGGCAAACTGCTCCCTTGCCTCCTTATTCCTGTTCAACAAACTAAAAATCACGCCTTGGCAGAAATATGGCCTGTAATCCTTTGGATCCTCCTCTGCCAGATCCCGATAACTTTGAAGTGCCTCCTCAACATTCTTCTGCAGGAACTGAATCTGGGCCATGATCAACCTCACGTCACGCGCCTCTTTCTCCTTCTCCTCAGCCTTGGCAAGCGCCAGTGCTTCCTCCAGCCGTTGGATAACAGCCTCCCCCTCGCCACACCGGTCCATGAGAAGTGCATTCTCAAAAAGAGCTTCAAACGATAGCGGATTGACGGCCAGGATCTCTTCAAAAACCTTTCTTGCCTCAGCTGGCTCACTCATCTCATTGAGAAGCCTCGCCATGAGGAATTTCCACTCAATCTCAGCCGGCTGCACGGCCACGAGCCGCTGCAAGATCTGCAACGCTTCAGAGTCCTCTCCTGATTCTAGCTTCTGCTGGAGGAGGGACTTCAGGGCATCGACAGCATCCGATCGTGATTCAAGGAACTGCGAAAGTGGTGATTTTTCACTTTCTACTTCTTGTTCTTGTTTTTCTTCTTCTACCAATTTCTCTTCTTGCAATACAGGTGATGAGGATTCTGCTTTGGATGGGAATTGAGAGACTGTTCCGAAGAAAAGGGCGGCGGCAGTGGCAGAGAAGATTAGGGTTTTGGAGGTGGTTTTGAGCGTTTGCAGAAGAGGGATTTTTGGGGTGTTTGGATTTAAGCTGGAAGAAACCCTAAACCTAGAATTTGAGTATTTGCGGGAGGGGAAAACAAGGCTAGAGGAGGAAGAAGGTTTAATGGTTGAAAGAAAAGAGGGGTTTCTAGCATGGAAGAGAGAAGTTGGGGAGATGGAAATGGAGATGGAATCCATGACTATGGCTAGGGTTAGGATTTGGGAGGAGAAACTCAAGAATTTAGGGTTTCCCTCTCTCCTCTCTCTCTCTTATCTGAGACTCTTGTACTATTGCAGAGCACAAGCAAGCATGGGTTGCACGAGAGGGAGTTTTTTAAAAGGATTTAGGCCGTTAACGGATCGGTTATCGGGTCGGACTAGGTTATATTAATTTAATAAAAAATCTTAAAATAATTAATGCCTTTTTTGAAGAAATATTTAATGTTTAAATTTTGATTAATTAATTAAACCATTTTTTATTCAATTTAATTATATTCTTTATTAGGTCAAACTATTTTGAATCGTTGTAAACTATAATATTAGTCGTCATTATCATTATAAATTAAAATTCCATTTATTTGTTTTCCACTTCAATTGTGTTTGTCTCAACCTGTCATCCATTACAGTTATTTTTAAATTGTCTTTATGCAATCATTTCTATTTCTATTATTTAAAATTAAATTATCATTCATTGTAGTATGCACATCTTCGTTACCTTAACTGTATCGATTTGTTTTTTTCTTTTAACCCAACACTCTCTCTTGTAGAACATTACTAATTGACCTGCCCATCTTAACACGGGCATTTTTTGTTAGTAGACACGGGATAATGTAAATTTCTTATTTTACCCTTTGCTAGTCCATACGAGAAGATTTAAAAGTACGAACACCAGAAATTGGTGAACCGCTCACTAGTTACAGGTACACCGATACTTAAATGTATACCACACTCTTGATTTGGTATACTGATCCTAAGTGAACCGAAATTTGTACACAGAGCGGTGTACCTTTACCGCTTCTCTTTCTCTTTGCACCGCGAATTCTACCCCCTCACAACGTGCCGATATCCCTCCCTGACGAGCTCGACGATCTCGCACTCTTTTGCAGAGCAGCTCTTGCTTCAAACTCCCCTCCCGCTCCGACCCCCACTCCTAAAATCGCCTTCCTTTCCTCACCAATTCCGACCTTGCATTCGCTCCATTGTGGGAGAAATTTTTCAAGGGCGAAAATTGCCTTTAGAACATCTACATCTACGCCGATCCCACTGCCCGCCTCAGTCCTGCCTCAGGTGTGTTTAAGGGCCGGTTCATTGCTGGAAAACGCACTCAACGAGCATCGCCGGCTCTAACTTCTGCTGCCCAATGTCTCCTCGTTGTCGCCCTTCTTGATGATCCAGCAAATTCCTTCTTTGCTCTCCTCTCCCAGAGCTGCATTCCTCTCCACTCATTCAAATTTGTCTATCACACACTTTTTGGGTCTCAGATAAGTGAATCAACTCGGCCTGACTCGGTGCCCACACTACCGGAGCTTTATTGAAATCCTTCACAATGAGACAACGCTTTGGGAGCGCTACAATGCTCGTGGGAATGATGTGATGCTGCTTGAAATACCCTTTGCCGATTTTCGAGTTGGGTCACAGTTCTTTGTGCTGACGCACTGGCACGCTCTACTGGTGATCCAGGACTGGCGCTTGTGGCAGAAATTCCGACTTCCCTGTCATCGAATTGAGTCTTGCTACCCAGAGGTACACCGCACTGTGTACGATCGGTACACCAAACCACGAGTGTGGTATACATTTACAGTATCGGTATACCTGTAACTAATGAGCGGTTCACCAGTGTTTGCATTTTTTAATCTTTCCGTACCGACCAGTGAAGGGTAAAATGGAAAATTCACATTATCCCGTGTCTGTTGACAAAAAATGCCCGTGTTAGGATGGGCGGCCTACTAATCTTATGAATGTTTCATAAAATCGAAGCTCTAAGCAATGTGGACCATAATATTAGTATAAAATCATAATAACAAAATAATTATTAAATTTAAAACTAAATTACCAAAAAATTGAAAATCATATTGCATCTATGATTTTGTAATTGCTGCAATGAAATAATACTTTCAATCAAAAAGAAGAAAATTTTCTAAACAAATAAAAAATAGAATAGTATTTAGGCAAAATGAATTGTCTTAGCAATACCTTATAGTCATAGATTGGTTTAGGCCCAATTTTTTTATGACAGAAGGTGTTCAAACATCTCATTCGATTAATCCTTCAAAGAATGTGCACACTTCCCTACACATCAGGTTCGTCGATGGAAAATAATCCATGGGAAGTGCCCTAGGGGTGTTGCACGACGGTCAAGGCACTGGCCTTAGGTCTTGGAGTCAATTCCTGCCAACACCCCAGGGGTGGTCAAGGTCCAATTTGATTGAACCTAGTTTCTTTTGATTTCCATCTAAATAACAAAGTGTCCATTAAATTTTAATATAGAGTTAATTATAGGTTCAATCATAGTTCGATCATTATCAGACAGTGTTTGAGGTATTTCTTTACACATTTAATAAAATAGATGAGCTCTAAGTAATCCCGTAAAAGCCTGTCGAGCCTTTCAGCAAAAAAAATTCTATACACAACTTTTCCTATGAGGACGCAGTTCCAAGAAGAATGACCAATCCCAAAGAATGAACCATCTACACTCACAAAGAAGCAATGATCTCCAAACCTTTGCTAAACCTTTTCTAATTTATATGAGATTTATAACAAGCGCAAACGGCAGAAAATTAAAATGGCTGCCCTAATTCAAGAAACTGTACAAAAATACAAACAGATCTACACCCCCAATCAAATTTACAAGAGGGCAAAAGAAAAAAATACAAAGAAACATAGAAGTCTAGCTGCTAAATTGGAACCATCAGGTCCCTAACCTCTTTACACCACATTCTGAACAAAACTTGGAAGTCTCTCTTAAGTACAGTGCTCCACATTCATCGCAATACTTCGCAAGAGTAGTAGGCTGAAAAAAAGGAAAAGATGTCAGATTACATGTTTGAGAAAAAAAAAATTCCCTTGCAATTCTATACCTGTCACATTGTAGCTTGTAAAGTACATGAAATAGTTCAATACATTAGCTTAGCTAATGTAGAAAAAACTACTAACTTCTGTGGAGAATGTAATTATTGCCTTCTCTTGCAATTCTACGAACTGTAATGTTTATGCAGATTAACCAATCAAACCCTCCTGCTCTCCAACAGAAAGTTTTCAATTGGCAATGGCCATGCTTAAGTAGCAAATCCAAATGGAAGAAATCACATGAATCTCAATTCTCAAGGACGTCCACTCATCTACTAAGAACTAAGGTTATGCTAAGTTGGAGATAGAACAGATGGAATGGATGAAGCTGGGTCACTTGTGAAACAAAAAGATGTTTTGCCACAGAATGTATCATCTGATGCAACGAGTATCAGCTGATATTTAAACAACTAAAGTAACAAGAAAATTTGAGATGAAACAAGACTTGTACAATGAATAATAGAGAAGAGTGGGAAAGGTAACAAATTGCAGCCTTGAATTACTAAAAAAAGGCATCAACCAGAAGTACACTCACCATTACATGCAAGCGTCCTCCAACAGTGGCCTCCAGTAAGGGGTTGCAAGCAAGCCATGTGCTGGGACATAGTTGGAGATTGATGATGAGGAATCTCTTGTACGTGTGAAGAATGTCCACATTGATGGGTGCTCGGGAAGTGCGTGGTTTGTTGATTTTGATGTATAGATTGATGATGTGTTTGCTGCAAAGGATGATACTGAGGTTGATGTGGAAGCTGTTGCATATGATGCTTGGGTTGAGGCTGCTGTTGGTTTTGAGGCTGTCAAACAAGTAGAGAATGTGTTAACTTCTGAAATCAGAATTAAATGCATGCATAGGCTATGAGTTTGGGTAACCAGAAATAAATGTCAAGTTACCACTGTACTGCTGTCAGTAGAAAGTTACCAAACAAAAAATCAAATATTAACACTAAAGCTAAAGGTGTCTCCCAAGTCATATAGTGCCAATAACTATGGGTAACAAGATTTAAGTAGTTCCTCTGGACCAGGTTATGCTCATTCATAGGTTACATCAAGTCTCATGAACTACCGTTTTCCAGCTAATTTATTTGGTCAGTACTAACTGTTGGGTTTTGGCTCAAAAGGTCCTTACTGGGCCAGGTTCGCTATTAGTGAGGCCCAGCAGGCCCAGTTGTACTTCATATACACAAGTATATAATGTCTCTTTCCCTTAGGGTTTCTTGAGCTATGAATGTAGAGAAAGAGAGACTGAGAGGAAGGGATGGGTAGGGTTAGTGTAATCCTTGTAACCTGTCCAGGAACTTCATCTTAGTAAAATCAACACGCTCCGTAGACGTAGGCAATATTGCCAATCCACGTAAAATCTTGTGTTTCTCTTGTGTGGTGTATTTGATCTTTGTGATTTGCATTTTAATTTCCAACACTAACAAGTATATTTAACTGAGGCAACTGCCTCCAATACCAATAAAGAAATAGCACTATGAGTTCAAGGAAACAGATGCCATTATGAAAATTTACCACATTGCACTTGATCTAAAGGAAAATAAGTAGGTAACTAGGATATCCTTGAATTCCTGACGTTAGTTGTCAAAATCACATTTCTAGACAAAAGTGATGAAACCAAAAACACCAGAATAGCACAGTGCAAGATGTGTTCATGGAAACTGAGGGAGGTATAGATGCATATCCTTACTTCATTTACAGGACGGAACCCCGATGCAGTACCCAGTGGAGAAGAATTATCTGTGCCAGAGAATGCCTAAGCAAGTACAGTCAACAGCAAATATTCAAAAGACCTTTAATTGAATTGAGCATTACATAGCATGTGCTCAAGTAAGCATCTAACTTACTGGCAATCCGGGGATACTCGACACTGAATGCGATGGAACACGCCTGTACTTATGCCTAGGTGAATAAAATTTGTAGTCCCTTGCAGTAATTGCCACTTCAAGTCGACCTGTCAAGCGTTTGAACCTGCGGAGCAGTCCTATATTTATGTCAAGGTAGAGGCCACTTAAAAATAATAAATTCAATTCAACATCCAATAAAACTACAACTACTAATTATTACTACCATCATCATCATCATTGTTGTTGTTGTTGCTACAAACATATTTTTGAAGTTTCAATGCCAACATTATTATTATTGATATAAATGATGCTCTCGCTGCTGCCCCAGTTGATGATAATGATGATGATTAACTCATCCAATATAAATGTTCACTGCAAACGTTTGTGCACGAATCAAATTCCAGCGGAAGTAATGGAACACAAATTAACACATTTCAAACTTCTCTATAAAACATGAGCAACTCACCATTCTGCATCTTCAATTGTCATAGTATTTGGTTTTTCAACAATCGCTAAACCATTGACCACTACAAAACGAACACGTTTTTCTTCCTGAATTACCAGCTCTGGGAACCTTGTCCTTGTTTCAAGAGAAGTAGCCAGTTCTCTTCTTTTAAATGTGCAGGGTCCTAAAAGTTCAACACATTAACACATAAGACAGACAGACAGAACAGATGAGAATAAATGGATAAATAAAGAGACCAGTTTTAAAAGCACATGGGTGTAGAAGATCCAAGTAATACCTTTCCTTGGAAATTTTTTTGCTAGTCTTCTATACAAACCACCTGCTGCTTCAAGTGCAACTCCAATGGTCTTCTCCCGGATCCCATCCAAGGAGGCAAGCCGCATATTCACATTATGTACAAGAGTCTCATACACATTTGCCACATACATCAAAGGTAAAAGAAACCTTGGGTCACCTTCATAATGTACATCCCTTGGCTTTCTCTTGTTCAGTTTATCTTGTCCAGGTTGGTTATCATAATCTGCCTCAGAAGAATCCACCACTTCAATGACGTGTTCACTAATGAAATGATCCACAACAATTTGCAAAAATCTTGCTCTTGCAGTTTCAATCGGCAGAATATCTGATTCAAAGTTTGGAGCCAATCACTCAATTGAAAAACAAAAAAAAAGGGCTGTTCTTAGTTCAATATGAACTGCAACGGAAAGCTGGTAAATTAAAACAATTGGGAGTCACCATCAATGGTCAAGATATCATATGGAGATCTGGATGACCCATTATTTTCAAGGCCAGAGCGATCCTCATCTACTCCAACACCATGAAGCGGCAACGAGTTTCTATAGGATTCATGTAAGCAATCCTGAGAAATAATACAAAAAGGGGGAAAAGTGAAAAAAAAAATACATGAATGAAAATTCCATAAATACAAAGTAAAAGAAACAAAGATATTATTATTATCATCTACTGCTGCTGCTGCCACTACTGCTATTTTTGACTAATTGACTTATTCTATCTCTCAAAAAATTAAAAGAAAAAAAATTCTACACTACTACTACTTACTGCTGCTATATTATCACTTTTATTGTTTGGAAAACTTTATCCTGACAACTGAGGCCTGCTCACAATGTGATTGCATCCCGTTTCTAATTATATTTTGTGAGTTGTTAACAAGAAATGCAACTTCAGTGCACAAGAGTATAATCTACAAGGCAGAAGTGAGGAATATAAAGATAATGTAGCAGTGAATACTGGAGTAAGTTGCTAGGTACACTTACATGTCAGAAACCAACATGGCTACAAGGTGTCCAACTCAGCAGATCGAAACGATATAACATTTGTGGATTCAAGAATTTTGTTAATACTAATTAGACTTTTATTTTGAAATAAAAATAACATGTAAGAATAATAACATCAACAAAAAATTGTATATATGTTACTCAATTCAATCAAATAAGAAGGCTATAGTATTTTAGTTAGACCTCAAAAGAAGAAAAGATTGATAATATTTTGCCACCATGCAAAACTATGCTAAGCTAGTAACATGAAGAATCCAGCACAGAGTTATGTCCAACACTGGTACGTCTAAACATATCAATGAACCAATTTAACTTGTATATCACATAGAGGATATACAAGTTATTGCATTCAGACATACATTCATTTGATCCAGACCACAAAATCATACACAGAAACTATCAAATCGTAGGCAAGTATCTGCAGAATTACAACTTTTGACCACCATTCCCTTCAATCATTCACTGATCACTGCTCAAACAATTAGAATAGCCCAATCAGAGTACCCTCCAGACTCCGGCCCATGACCCATCCATGGTGAGGCCCACTATGAGCGGACCTGCAACAAGCTAATGTATGCCATGTGTTAAGTGGAGCGCACACGCATCAGAAGTCATGTTGCTAATAGGAATTTCTCCTTTATCCATGCACAATTTCTGTGGTATCAAAACAGTAGAGGAAAAATTCCATACTCAGCAATTTCACTTGGGAAGAAAACCTGCTTTCTCAGCACAATGATTGGGTCAAGCAACTCTTCCACCATTCCAATTTCCCCAAATATACTCCTGAATGGGCCGCCCTGATGGGTTTTTGACCTTCCCAAAAACTTGTATTTTTGGGGGTGCCATGTTTTGGGCTATTCTTATGCAGGTTTTGAATTGGAGGTAATCTTTTTTTCTTTTTGGCATAGGAGGGGGGAGGGAGGTGGTGGTGGGGTTGTATTCTTGTACATGGGATGATGACATACATTACAATTGGCCATACGGCATAAAATACAATTTGTTCTAGTTAGTATAGGTTTTGTCATTTTCATATCATTTTCTTAAATACCAACATAAAAAATGGTTTCTCTCGATAAAATTTTGTATAAGCCATCAAATTTGGATCAAAGATCATGGCTCCAATGGATGACAACAAATTTTTGTAGATGCATTACTATATTGCGTTTCCTAGTCAAACTACACAGATGAATTGCAAGAATAAAGCCAAAATTGTGCCTCTACTACCAAAAACAGTGGTACCCACCATCAAGAGCTGGAATCTTTAGCAAACAAAACTGGAAATCAAAACTATTTCCAATTATAAAGCTTCCAACGTTCACATTTTCCATCCAAATAAATAAAAACATCAAAGCTTCAATCTTCCGCAAACAAAACTGGAAAAAAATGCAAATATAAAGCTCCCCAGATCTGTATTTTCCATTAATTAACTTGAAACCAATAATCAAACGAATATCAAAAGAAGCACCCAATTTAGACAAATAGCAACAGGAAGCGAGTAGAGCTTACAACAGAATTTGACTCGTCGTCATTGTCCAGACTATCTTCAGTCACACCATCACGGTCGACATCACTGATCCCATCGATCTCTCCCGGCCGCGCATCGACGGTGTTAAGATCATGTAGCGAGCTTCCAATAAACGAGTTCGCAGACCTCAGATTGTAATGCTGGACCGGAACCCTACTTCCCATTTGCTCCAGTGAAAGTGAGGCGAAAAGCGAAAACCCCAAAACACTAGAAAACGGTCCCTGTCTCCCCTTTTCTTCTTTTCCTTTCTCTTTTTCTGAAACCTGCGAATGAGAAGACGAATCGCTACTGAATCCATGGAGGAGAATGTCTCTCTATCTTTTCTTTTGCAAGTCCTGAAACGGCTATTTATTTTATCTGAATTTTTTGGGAAGAACTGGGAAATTTGGAACCCTGGAATCTGGACCATACCTGAGCTAAAGAAGTCCGGAGCCTGCCTCCAAACCTCTCCCCGACGTCCACACCTGCTTCCAAGCCGAAAACCCTAAATCACTTTAAATACTTCCTCAAAATTACCAAAAACCCCCAACATATTCTAGAATTTACTCAATGAGAAATAAAGAATAAATGAATGAAGAATATTATATTATAAATCAAATGAAATTTTATGCGTCTTCCAATAACACTTTATGTACAAACACACAAACAATGAGTCTATTTTTAAATGGGTTTTAGCTCTCATTAAATATAATATGAATAGAATCATAAAATAGAAGGATGCATAAAATTTCATTTGATTTATAATATAAATGTTTGGATTATATAGTTAATTTTCTTATCAAAGAATGGAAAAATCAATCAACACTTTCTATTTTTATACACCTTCCAAATGCATTATGTTCTACAAATTAGAAATTTAATCATTGTATTGACTTGCTATTAATCTCGGAGAAGAACATCATGACAATGTTACCTCGCTTTATATACATTATTTTTCAATATACACTACTTGCATAATTGCATTATAATGAGGTGAAGTCTTTTACTTAGTTTGGATTAATGAGTTTTTTTTTTTTTAATCTGAACCATTTCGTTCAACTTGTAGACTTGAATAAAAATATTGGATTTGAATTACATATATCTTGAAAAAAATTAATTATGCATATCTTTTACATGAAATAAATCTGAGTTGGTGTAGATTGAGTTTTTTTTTCATCTGAACCATCTCTCTCCCAAACACAAATGAAAAAAATTAAGTTTTTATCCTATTGTCCTTTTTTTTTTTTGCTATTAGTTTAAACCCATGTTCTGTATCCATATCCCAAAAATCTTAATTGATTGCTCCCCTTTCCCTTACTCTAATGGTTTTGTATGAAAGGAAAGTCTTTATATTTTATTTTTTATTTAAATTATTTTCATAAATTTTTTATTTTATAGAAATTAAAGTTGAATTAGTCCAAGTTGAGCTAGTTATTTAAAAAATTGGATCGAATTGAGAAAAAAAGAATTGTAATTACTAATGACTAATTTTAACGGAATCAATCCATTCATGCTCTTAAATAGAAGGTAATAAGTAGGAGGTGATAATTTTTAATTTGAAAGTTTAACCCACTAAATCAACTACACCTAATTTTTAAAAAATACCAAAATTTGATTATAAGCATAAAGGAATCACCATAGATTAAAAAACATTAATTAACCTAACATGACTTGATGCAGATCGAGTTCATTTGAAGAGTTCTAAATCCAAACGTAATTTTTTTTAAAAATATTATTCAATATATCCTCATCCTACGTAACTCGGCTCGGCGAGTCGGCCGTCCCTATTTCCCCGTTCCTCCTTCCTTCCCCTCTTTCCTAGCTCGCTTCCCATCCTCATAACAAGGTGACACACACTCTCTATCTTGTTCGCTCGCTTCCGTCCCATCCTCACACCAAGGTTACTCTCTCTCTGTCTATCGGTATTTCTTTTTGTTTGATGAACGATATTCAAGTTGGGTATTTGTGAAGTTGGAATCTGGGAGCGTTTGCGACAAGCTCAATTCAAGTTTGAGGTGTTTGGATGGAAATCCGTGTAGGGTGGTGATGAATTGGAATTGCGACCTCCCACGTACACTATCCAAATAACTATGAATTTGACAATATAAAATTTTACATCAACTTATTTATTGACATGGTTTTGTGTCGAGTCTCGTTTGACCCCTTCAGAAATCTTATCCATGATCTCTGTTACAATCATCGCTGTTGATTTTATTTCTGTTCCGATCAAAACTTGTTAGAAAAAGTGAGAGAAAATATCCACAATGAGCTGGTTCTTGTGAACCTGATAGGTATATTTTTTACAGGGCTTAGTTTAGTTGATGAAAATGATTTAATTTACGAGATATCTACTCTTGTATATGAATTGTGCCAAAATTAGGGTTGAATAAATCATTTCAAGTATGGTTATGAAGGGTATAAAGTTTCAATCGTTTATATGACTTGAGATTAATTCAGTGGTGAGTGCATCTCAAAATGGGTTCAAATTGCATTAAAAATCCAGTTTAGAATGGATTATTTCTCAGAAAGTAAACTTATTGTTTTTTTTTTTTCTTTTTATCGAAGTGTTCTCAAACTATTCAATGCGTGTCCTGATATTTTGAGTTTGATTGTAAAAAGGGGAAATGGTATATAAAACAAATTTGGTAGACAGTTGCAGATTTGAATGGAAACTCCATCAGAAAAGTCTAATCTTCATACCTGGCCGAACATCGAAAATCCGTCCGAGTTGTTTTATTTTATTTATTATCTTGTATTTTCATTTATTTTGATTATTTTCTAATTTTTAGAATTAGAATTGAATTAGGATTAAGAGTTTAGATCAAGAGTAGGATGTAGATTTTGAAATTAAATTTGAAATCAAATAACAATTTTTGTATTTTCTCTTATATAAATACCCTTACGTGCAGTGAAGATGAATAATGAATTGAAATTGATTTGGGTTTTCCAACTTATCTTCCTCTCCTCTCCTCTCTCCCCTGGATTCGGGTTTCCTCTCCTTTCTTCCACATCTTCTGCTGTCTTCTTCTAATTCTATCTTCTTCTTCTATTTCTTTAATCTTCTTCCCATTCTCTCTCTTCTTCACTCTTTCCCTCGTTCTGCTGCATCTGACACCGCCACAATCCAGATCTGCTCGCCCATTTACCCGGACGTCAGATTTATTCGCCACAATCACCATAACCGTCGCCGCCGCACCACCACACTGCTGTTTCCTTCAACCTGCAACCCACATCTAATCCCAGGTATCCCCCATCTATTCTTCTTCTCATTCCCTTCATCCTCTTCTCCATCTCTTAACCCAACGCTAATGTCCATAGCCATTCTGCCATCCGTCCCTACTGTTTACTGGTTTGTCCAGCATACTTCCAACGTCCACCATCTATTACATTCCACCAATCCACCCCCATATCAACAAATCCCATTTAAAACTATATCATGCTATCCCACTTTACTTACTACCTTAAATCCCATTAAGAACCCTTGTACTTTCACTTATCAACACCCACATTAGACCCCTTTGACCGTACATAATTAGTTGTCCCATTACATCCATCCATTTTTTTTAATTTAATCCATTAAAACCTCATTTAATCCATTTATTTTCCATTTCATCCCATAGAACCCATTACCATTAATCCTTTCAACCCGATCCCACCTGCTGCGTCATTTTATGTGGGCTGAATTTTGATTTACTGTGTTTTGCACACAATTTTGATGTGGGAAATGAATGATACTACATGATCTGGATGAGGCATTTATCGGTGGGCATACAATGTATAAAATTATAGATCATGTTTTCTACTGCCTCACTTATTGCATGATCATAAGTTTGAGATATGTTCTGACCGATAAGTGAATGATAAATTGCGAATTGCAATAGTTGGAGTTTTGTATCAATGTCCTAGTAGTCAAACTGTCAAAAGGTAGACCTAGGCTCAAAACCTATTTTGTGCTTTGACTAACTCTAAAAGTGGTTTGCCTTAATTAAGCCTAGATATATATTTTTTGGGGGAAAAACTTTCTGCAATGGCCCTAGTTTTTAGTTTTTTATTTTTTGAACTTTTAGATTTTAAGTGCTTTGGAAGCATTGTAATGAATGCTCCAAAAACACTCTAAAATTCCTCGAAGATCCCTAGGCATGAAGTTTGAGATTCAATCCCTTGTTCCCAAAGATAATGTAAAAAAGACCGAGACATATATTCTCTTCAATTATCACTTCTCAAGATTTTAAGAAGACAATCGAACTGAGTAAAAAACTATTTTATGCTACTTTTTAGTAGGAGTTGAAATGTAGAACTCAAAAACTGACCCCAAATATAGGGAAGCTGCTACTATTATAATGGTTTCTTGAAATCATGATCATTAGTTTGTGGTGTTGATGAGTATCTTTACATTCTGAAGATGTCTGGAGAAGAGGAGGAGAATGCTGCAGAGCTAAAGATTGGAGATGGTCAGTGACATTTCTTATACATTTGACTTATTGTTCTTATTGTTTTCTTATTGCATCATTTGGTTATGTTTCCTTGTTACTCTCTCATAGTGTAAATATGATTTCCCTGTTTGCATATTGACATTTTTCATAATTCATGTCTTCAATGCATAGTTCCTTTACTGCTTATGTTTGACTACCATTGACTTCGATGATGTTTTTTTATTCCCATCTAGTGTCTTGGAACATATACAGCTAAAAACAAACAATTAAAACTTTGGTTCTAACTTTCGTCCACATTTTGTGAATAAAAATTTCTTTAATTGTTGCATGTCTTCAGTTAACTCTGGAACAGAGCAGGAAGAAGAAAATGAGAATTGAATGCAAAAATTGTAGTTATGCACTTATTTTCATTCTTTAAAACTTGTAGATTTCTTTTGTTGGTAAATGCTTAAGTAACATGTTCACAAGTGTGTTCTTTTCATAACTTGGAGACAGAATGGATCACTTAGTAATTGATCATTCAATTTTGTGCTGCAATGCATTCTTTCCACCACCTAAATGGGATGGCTCCCTTAATCTCATATTGAATATTTCGTCTGTCTCTTTATAGTTTTTGTTATTATTTTTATGGTAAAAGAAATGATGCGTATTAGCATGCTACTATAGCCATAGTAGCAACACACGAGAAAATCATTGCATTGGACCTCATCTAAACATAATAGAGAGCTTCACTTGGCAGCTCATCTCTTTTTCCTAATGTTTGGTGTTCATTCAATTGTTCATACTCTTTAAGAAAAACATTGAATCTTCAACTCAATGGCCTATAGATGGTGGTGTGGGTATGTTCTCTATCTTTATTCATACTCTAAGAAAAACATTGAATCTTCAACTAAGTAGCCTATAGATGGTAGAGTAGGTGTATAAAGACATCCCTCCTAAATAATAATAAATAAAAAGTGCT
The DNA here is from genome assembly GCA_013350335.1 of Chimonanthus salicifolius. Lineage (NCBI taxonomy): Eukaryota > Viridiplantae > Streptophyta > Magnoliopsida > Laurales > Calycanthaceae > Chimonanthus > Chimonanthus salicifolius. Next base: position 1,859,695 of record CM023538.1, read on the forward strand.
AATACCAGGTGTTTAACTTGGCCCTGGCCCAGCTTAAACTGTGACTGACATAATGTGCTTTTGGTGCGATATTGGCTGGAACTGGTGGGGTTTGGGCTACGGGCTTGCCCAAACTTCATAACCAATCTGGAATCTGCTGTAGCTCAGGTTGAGGCCTTAATATGACCCAAACCAACTGATAACAGACTCAAACCCACCTGCAACCAAGTGTTGCAAACTTGCAATAGTAGCTTTTGTCAATGTGTTACAGGCTCACAACAACAACAATAGCATGATATTGGGTTTTTAGGATTTGGACCAAGATATGGTGATATTTTTACATTGGGTTGACTCAAGCAAACTAATTAGAATTTTTTCCTGAAGTTGTTATTTTAAACTTGGATTGGGTCATGAGTTACATGTTGGGCTTAAAAAAATCAACCAAATTCAAACTGGCCCACTCCGCCAGAGTTGCACTTGTACAGATAAAAATGTGACCGCTTCTTCATTGAAAAAGAAAAAAAAGGTCTCTGCTTCTGTTTTATGGCTTCCTTCTCTATTCAGTTTGACACTTCTGCTACGATATTTAGCGTCTTTGTTGCTTATTCATTGCCTTGCAATCCGTTTCTGAACCTATGTTGTCTGTTTTTTTCTTCCAGAGTTTTTAAAGGCAAAATGCTTGATGAATTGTGAAGTTGCTTTGGTTCTGGAACGGAAATATGACCAGTTTCAGCAGACCTCTGATGATCCCATGAATCAAGTTTCTCAGTGAGTTTAAGGACTCACCTTTTTTTTTTAAGTCATTTTTCACTTTTCTTTAGTAAATTGAGTAATGGTCATTCGGTGTATTTAGTATGTGATTATTTTAGTATTCAGTAGCTTCAATGTTTATATCCACAATGGCAGAAATTTAATTTTTTGTTCCCTTTCCTTTCAGAGTTTTTGAGAAATCATTGCAATATGTTAAGCGCTTTAGCCGCTATAAGAATCCAGATGCTGTTAGACAAGTTCGAGAGTATCCTTTTACCTTCATGAGGATGACTGGATGTCTCTTTGTTCTTTTTTAATTGAAATTGTCTTTTTGACTGTTTCAGGTTTATGCAACATATATGATTTCATGCAATTAGTTTTCCTAGTCTGCATCCATTTTGAAAACTGGAATGGTTTTCACAGGCTTATTATTTAAGGAAATTTGGCTTCTGGTAAATGGGAACAAGTGGAGATTTAAGTGCTGAAATTAAGCTATTCTGAACACGGTTAAAATGGCAAATGCAGTTTTTAGCAAGTTAATTGTATCCAAAACTGAGAGCTACATTTTACTGTTTTGTCTATATACCGGTCATCAGCATTATCCAATCCAAAATCCAATCTACTTGGGTTGGCTTTTTGCAACTTTTCCAATCAATCATGTGAAAACATGTTATTCATCACTTTAGGATCTAGCACCTCTCTCTCTCTAATGGACTGTCCTCTACTAAGTTACCAAATAGATATGTTATCCATTGGCGTCCTGCTTCTCCTAGTTCCTTGTACTTTTAACCCTGCAATTCTTCACATTGGTTTTGTCGCTGGTTTTTTGTATGTGTGCACAAACCATCTTAAACGACATTTCCTGATCTTCTCTTCCATTGGGAGGCCTTGAGGTTTCTTTTATGTATTCATTTTTATTCTATCTTTTACTTCACACCTTAGTACTAATACACGTATCTCTAAAAAAATCTACTTTAGCTTCTTACTGTTACTGCATTGCTCAGTATGTAGCTCTATATAACTGTGCATTTCCATCTGCCATCTTATAGAAAATGCCTGTTTGGTTGATGGAAGTACTCAATCAAACAACAGTTCACTAGCTTGCCCACTGTGTTGATTGTAGCATTGAAATCAATCCCTCTATTTTATTCTAAAGTTGCAACCTAGTATCGAGGTCTTTCACAATGCAGTACTAATCATTTTCAATTTTAACCAATTCATTTTTTAAAGGAAATTTTAATGAATTCATCCCCCATTCTCAGATCTCTTAAAGTTACCCTCCACATGTTTGTCTTTGCCCTACTAAATTTTAAACCATTTGCCTAAAAAAATTCTCTACAATTCCAACTTAGCTAGATTTGTTCTCACTAGTTTGTACTGCTTCACTTGCAAATTAGATTCACAAGGGGACTTCAACCATTTGATGCTAAGTTGCCCATAACTATTGAAGCCCAGCGGGAAATGAGAACTCTATACAGATCTCAAAGTTGTCGCTTCACACATAGTTACTGACTTGTTGTTGCCCCTCACGTGTTTGCGGACACACAACACACACATGCACACACATAAACATGCCTGTAGCGTCTGTGTAATATTTTTTTGCTGAACTGAATGTGTTTATCCAAAATATCAGTGATGTGATTCTTAACCGACACATTCAGAATTCTCAGTCGAAACCAGCTGGCTGAGTTTGAGGTAATATAATCATTAAATTTTTCATCGATATGAATCTTGAAATCTTCTTCAGGCATTCATTATTAATTTAATGTACTTCTTGACCCTTGCAGCTTTGTGTTCTTGGCAACCTTTGCCCAGAAACTGTCGAAGAAGCTATTGCTCTGGTTCCATCTCTCAAGGTAAACTCTACATCCATAGATGCCATTCTCATTCCATGGTTCATGATAATGTTAGTCTAGTTCAGAGATATTTCTTTGGCTCACTTTGTTCTGCATCTTAGACACGTGTGTTCGGACGTTTCATTTGTTTGGGCATTCATGAGTACATCCTTTCATATGGCTCATTATTTTCTATGCATACTGAGATGAGGGAGGGTAGCATGGTGATACCAGTGTTGGTTTGTTCATTTGGGTGTGTTTACTAATATAGGGGCGTGTTTGGATTGGTAGATAATTTTTAGGGGATTCACTTGGTTAAGAGATTCTACTTACCAGGGTGCTGTCCTAATGATAAATTCTCCTACTTATATTTTTTATCTTATTTGGTAATTTTGGTAAGAAGCTATTCTAACATAAAAGAAATCTTGTTTGGTAAATTTAACTAGTAGAAAATCACCATATTGTTTTTTTTCTTGCCATGTCAGTTCATAATCTATGTAGGGCCCATATTTTTTGAAATCTATGTTGGGCCCATGTGATGACAAGAATCCATTGTTAACTAAGTGGATCCATTATGGGGACTGGGAAGATGGAAAAGAGAAGGGTAAGTGGTACAATTTTGACTAAGATGGATTTGGGTAGAAGAGGTTTGGTGAGCGTGGATAGTGACATTAGTTGCCCACTGTGTGGTTCAGCTGATGAAACTATTGATCACCTACTAGTCAACTGTCCTTTGACGTGGAAGCTGTGGAATTTCTTTACGGATCTTTTGGGAGTGGCATGGGCTTTTTCGAGATCTCTGGATGAGTTGTTGGGGTCTTGGTACCTCACCTATTGTAACCGTAGGAGAAAATTGGCATGGATCACAATTCCCGCTGTGGTAATGTGGACCATATGGAAAGAAAGGAATGCCAGGATCTTTGAAGGTAAGGCTGAGGAGATCAAGGTTATTTGTCAGACGACAAAATGGAGGTTGTGTGTATGGTTGTGTTCGAATAAAGAATTTAAAGATATTAAAGCCTCAAACCTTTTTCAGTGTTGGGAGGGCGGGATGATGTCTAGTTCCAGTAGTAGAAAGAAAAAGCTGGATTGGGCCCCTACGCCAAGTGGTACATTGAAATTTAATGTGGATGGAGCTTCTAGGGGTAAGCCGGGACTTGCTAGGATTGGGGGTGTTCTAAGAGATCATATGGGATCAATTAGCATGGTTTTTTTTGAGTCTGTGGGGATAATGGAATCAAACGAGGCTGAACTTCTTAGCATTAGGAGAGCCTCGACCCTAAGAGCCGGTTTTATGGGGAGGAGGAAATTGGTGATTGAGAGTGATTCTTCAATGCTGTCAAATGGGCTGGGGGTTGAAGCGGCCCTCTTGGAGGTTAATTCCCTTGGTTAGGAAGATAAAGAAGTTGGTCTCAGGCCTTGAGGTGTCATTTGTTCATATTCGTCGCATGACTAACGGTTTGGCCGATTTCTTTGAGAAAAATGGAGTGGATGGTTCAAATTGTAGCACGTTCTGGCTTCAAGGAGGATGATGTTTATTGTTCTTTTATGCTTTCTAGCTTGTTGTTGCTTCTGTTGGGTCTAAGCCTTTTAGATATTGTAATTTCCTTTTGATTTCTTTTCAATGAAAATCTTCTCTTTAATGCTTTTATGGGAGAAATATCTTTCTACACTGTACGAGCCTAACCCCTTAAATCTTGGGTCAATGCAGCAGTTAGGACATGAGAGAAGTTATAAATTTCAGCCAAATTTTTTGGTATGGGCACACGTTAAATATGTATGTTTTGAAAGTATTGATTGATAGTTAGAAAATTGGCCAGAATTTCTAAATATTGGCCAAAATTTGTAACTCGGTGCATGACGATATTCAGCTCCTCGTCTACTGACTTTGCTCTTATGACCTAAAAATAAAAACTGCTGTTGCTTGGTACTGCTACTAGCAGGGAAAACCCATGAAATGCTTGCATTTTCTATTTTCTAGTATAATCTTGTGCATTTGTTTTCCAGAGCCAAGGACGGATTCATGACGATGACGCGATCGAGAAAATGTTGCATGACCTGTCTCTCATCAAGAAATTTGAATAGGGGCAGATGGAATGGATGCTCAAAGAAGCTGCAGAAGAAATTGTCGAAATGGAGTCTTATCAGATTATCATACCCTACTTTCTTTTTCAAAGTGTTTTTTCTTTCCAAAATGTAGTCAATCATCTAATATTGGAGAAGCAGAAACTTGGGTAAAGATGTTTGATATTATCCACTGAGAACTATTTAATTTGAGAATTCTGTAATTTTTGTTATGGCAATTGATAAGATATTGGTATTTTTTATAAGAAGAGACACTTTAGTAAACTTTTTCACCACTTAAATAATAAATAAATGAAAAAAAAAATGTAACACTAGTGTCCCTTATTATCTTTATCCATTAAATTTAGACATTACCTAAATTTTTTTAATTCAACTCTAAAGTTGTTCTGGTATAAAATTTTATCCAACAGTTGAATTTTTTTTATAAACAAAGACTCATCTAATTATATGGATTTTTCTATTCTTTAGATTTTAATTTTGCTTTAAGAATTTTTTATGGTATGTAAGTTTGTCCATACAGTTCAAATTGAGGTCATTTTAAATGGTGTTATAACTCATACAACTTTGTAGCCATCCATCATTGGACCCACATTAAGTGGAAAGGCTGGGGCATTATGTGAGACCTAGAGTTAAATTTAGTGGTGCAAAATAGTGGATTGATTGATGTATATGAGTTCTCAACAAATAATTCTTCAATGTTTCTCATTTCTTTTGTATTTGGCTTTTAAACGTACTATATCAACTACAATCTTACTATACTCAAGATCTAAACAAAACAGTTTCTAAGATTTGAAAGATTTTTGTATGATGATAAGAGAAATTCTTCATTATGATCAGGTTAATTTGGATCCATTGTAAACTTTAAATGAAATACTTAGTTTGATTTATTAATTTAGTTTAAAAAAATGACCAAATTTTTTTATTAATTTTTCACAATAATTTCATCGAATTATGGGCCAGATTTGAACTTTATATATATATATATATATATATATATATATATATATATATATATATATATATAGACACACCGAGAGAGAGAGCGCGCGAGCGCTTGGACCCCTTCTTCCATATCTGCTTCACTTGATCTTGTACTGCAGACTTCTGTCTAAAACCCTAAACCCTAAGTGAAAAATGGCTCTTATCTTCACTTCGTCCCTCATATTCAACCTCTCTTCTTCTCCAAACTTCTTGACCCCTAAACCCAAAATCCCACCGTTCTCCTCCAACCCCATTTTCTCCTCCAAATCACCACCATCTTCAATTCACCCATTCCTTTTCTCAACCTCCAAATCCCCATTCCCCACCTCCCCAAGAAGTCACCTAATCTTACCAGCATTTTCATCTTCATCGTCGCCGACGTCTTTTCGCTTCTTTGAAGTGGATGATGACCTAGATTCTTCTCCTTGGGAGGGTGCTCTTGTATACAAGAGAGACCCATCTGTATCCCATGTGGAATTCTGTACCACCCTTGAAAGGCTTGGCTTGGGAAAGCTATCCTCCCCCATATCCGGGTCCCGTGCCTCCGATATTGGTCTCCGGGTCACCAAAGCTGTCAAGGATTTCCCTCTTGGCACGCCTGTCCACGTCTCCGTTGATGTAACTCGGAAGAAGAAGAAGCTGAGGCTCGACGGCATTTTACGCACAGTCATTAGCCTTGGTTGCAACAGGTGAGTTCAGCATCTTTGCCCTTCTTTTTTAGCCCACAATTCTTGAGTGGAACCTTCAACACATTTCAGCTGAAATTCTGGACACTAATTTTTCATTTTGTTTTTCAAAAAATATTACCGCCCTATGCATTTCAAATTTGGGCCAAAATTTCATATTTTGGCCACTATATATATATATTTTCTATCTTTCTGAAGGTAGAACACAAGCCCCACCACAGGACTTCGGGTTCCAGGAATTCTGGAGTGGGAATTATGAAATCATGTGAAATTCTAACTGATGCCAAGCCTCCCAACATACTTGCTATAGGAATTATTTAAATTCCAGAATTTTCATAATTTGTAAATTCCAGAATTTCCATAATTTGTAAATTCCAGAATTTTAGGGAATTATAAACTCTGCTTGAACTTTCAAATAAATAGGACTTTTTTCTTTAGAATTAAGTGGATCTTTATCAAGGCTGTTTGGCAGGCTTGGAATTTTGAAGTCTCAAAAGAAATTTCCAGAACTTAGAAATTCCACCTGGAAGTGTTGTTTCGTAATTCTAGAAGGCCTTGATTGCTCTAGATTCTGGAATTCTAAGATTCCAACTAATAATTCTATGCCTACCAAAAGAGAGAGAGAGAGAGCCCATTACAGGATTTCTATGAATCCAAAAGTGGCAGAATTTGCTAATTTCAGAGTTTAAGGAAGTATAAATTCTGCTGGAATTTTCTACTGAACAAACTCGTCTGGAATTCTCATTTTCCCGCATATGTCTGAGTCTACCATGGAATCCCAGGCTACTAAGGGATCCCCTGCTGCAGAATTCTTACTGGCTTTGTCAAGAATCTTAAGTTAAAAGTGAGGACAAATAACAATTACTAGGATAAGAGGTATTCCATGAGTCATTGTGCTAATCATATGATCCGAACTTTTCATAATAGCAGAACCCTTTCTTTCATCGGGTCATGACCCTGCATTTCAAATCCATTTGATTTTAGGAATGTGTCAAAACAGAATGGAATAGGTTGGATGACCTTGTACTTGGATCAAGTTCAAGTCCATTCACCCGATTCGGCTCCATTCTTATTCCTAAAACGAAACAGGCCCTTATGGTTGTGAGCTGAACTGAAATCACATTTGGTGTGGTTCTCAAAATTGTACCTCGTAGAAATTAATATATCATCTACGAATGAGTACTCACTTTTTTTTTAACTATAAATGATTATGTCTTCCCCCCATATCTCCATGCTAGTGATCAACTGCTAAACTAATTTATTTATTTTTGGTTTGTGTTTCTGAAGTTCTCAACAGAAGCACGGCACCCGCTCTTCATTGACGTTCTGTTAATTTTTTGCATTTGCCATCAACTGGTCACTTGTTTATATCTGATATCTTTTTCATTTTATGCTGAAGGTGTGGTGAGCCAGCAGCGGAATGCATATTCTCCAACTTCACTCTTCTTTTAACTGAAGAACCCATCGGAGAACCAGATAGTTTTTTTATGGGGACAATTTATGGTGAAGAGAAATCCAAAACTTCTAGCAGGAGTAGCGATGAGGACGACAATGAAGATTCAATTGATTTGGAGGACCAGCTGTACTTTCCAGCCGAAGAAAAAGAGGTAGACATATCCAAACACATTAGGGACATGATACATGTAGAGATCACTATCAATGCAGTATGTGATCCAAAATGCAAAGGTTTGTGTTTAAAATGTGGCACTAATTTGAATAAGAGTGGCTGTAATTGTAGCAAAAGTGTGGCACAGGGAAAAGATATGGCTACCTCCGAAGCTTGATAGAATCACATGCAGCAGTGATGTGAAAGCCTTTACATGACTGGATTTATCATTGATGTCGTTGTTTCCACACAATTTTGTATATTGGTTTTCCTGTGATTAAAGAAATCTGAGAACGATGAATGTAAATCCAGATATATTGACATCGTCAAAGTGTTATCCCCTCTCATATATCTGGGCTTGGCTAATATAATCTGCCTCTTTCAGAGATATCTTGTACCATCCAGATTTGAAGTTCATTTATTTATTTTACATGCCTTCGCATTAGGGCTTGTTTTGGCAGGCATTAGAACACCGAAATGGTTTTTTTTTTTTTTTTCAGGCTTGCATTGGATGAGCTAATCTTTAACCGAAAATGCTAAATGGATGCATCTCTTTGTCCGACGCCTCGGCCTCTGTCTAAAGCTTTGGCTTGTAAACTATATATGCCATGCATACAAGTCAGAGTGGAGGAGGCATGGAGGAGTCTGGCTGAAGGAGGATGGCATTTTTCATCTTTTAACATCTCAGTGAGGTGAAATGTCTTACTTTAGCTGTCCCATTGGCAAAACCTATATTCTTATTCTGGAGTTCCACAGGATTTTTAACAAATTGCATATTTGCAAAGGGCCTATAAGAACATGAATGTGAATGAAGAATGGAGAGAGCAATTTGAGAGATTATTCATCGTGAACCCGAGGACTAAATTTTGTAGGTTTATATTAGATGGTGAGAATGAGTTAATTTGGTAGATTTTCTCTTGAATATGTAGTATGACAAAATTCAACCTGAAAATTTATTTAAAATATAGTTTTTAAGGGCTAAAAAAGTTTAAACTATCGATAGGACTTTAAGCTCAATCCAAACAGCGAGAGCATCTAGAGATACTTTCAAATTGAGCATAAAATCTAATTTACAGACCCATATAGACTCGATAAAAAAATAGTCATATGGTTCCATTGAATTGATTCATTATAGATACACTTGCAAAGTTGTCGGTCGAATGATAACACATACAGAATACATGAAGGATGCAAATTTGCATCTACATCCATGAAGGATGCAAATTTTGGTTTTCTAACCATATGAGAAATTTGTACTGTTATAGTGATCGCGATTGAGATTTTACAGAGACCATAGATGGTCCTTTGGAATTTGGACCAATGATCTAGTGACCAACATCTAACAACCTGCTATTCTCAAAATTTTAAAATTCTTAATACACAAGCTGGTCCCATGAGAATATGTATAGACTAAGGTCCCATCGATTTACTCGATATGTGCAGATAGGGGGGTTTTCACACACCCCAGAGGACTAGTCGGATGCGACGCCTGAACACCTCTGGATTTCAAAAAAAAACAAGGGAGCTAGATTTGGTTAAGCCTGCACTGAAGATGGTGGATAATGTTGTCAACAATTGTGATACCAGTAGAATGCTTGTCACACATTAATTACCAAGAGAGTGGTAATTTCGCCCAAGTGCATGGATTTTACATGGAGCTTATGAGCTTATTTAGTAATCAATCTAACTTGTTCATGTATAATGTCTTTTGAGCCAATACTTATCGCTAATACTATATATATCATTAATATTAAGGGCCACTCCCTATAGTATTATTACCCATTATATCTAGATAGAGAAATTTGCACATATTCTAAGAATTAGTCAGATACTGTATTTACCACTGATATTAGTTTCTGACTAACATTAAGGACCTAAATGGTATAACTATCTACTCAATGTTCCAAATTCAATACTCAACAACTAAGAGTAATGACCATAAGATGGAGTTCACTTTAGATGACCTTGTAGATAATGAGATTTCACAACCATCACGCCACAAGACACGCCCTTCTTTAGGCCCCAAACATGGCTCCAAAATAGTGGCAATTCAACAAAATAATCTCCAATTGTCACTTTACCATCATTTTTCCCCTTGTTTTCTTTTTGCCATGTTCTCCCACGAAATTATTATTATTGTAATTTAGAGAAACTGTAGTAAAGGGCAAGGAGCCAGTGAAAATTGAAAAGAATTAGAACCGTTAATTTAAGAAATGTCAACTGCCACAAAATAGCAAAGAACAAAAAACAAATGCAATATTGAAAACCCAGAAGCTTATCCTTATGATGCATAGATTAAAAAGGAATAACTATCTATGGATCAGTTTCAAATCTAATACAGACCAAGATTCCATGAGGAACCCAGCTCAGAACTACAGTTCAATTGCCCAAGCCCATTAAGCCTGAGGCTTTCATCCCATCTTCATAGGCTTTCAATCAGCAGAATACAAGAAAAAGGCTCCGCACTCTTACAAAGGAAACCAGATGCTCCACCCATGTTGCAGGCTGACATTCAATAAATGATAACTCAAATTTTCTCTTGCAGATCGACAGTGTAAACAATCTGACAATGCTCTTAGGATAGCATGGCCCCAATCCTGCTTGAGAAGTCATCCCCGTCTTCATCGTCCATGTATTCCTCTTCTGCATCTGCATTGTCATCTTCATTTTTGAACTCCCCACCCTCAGTCAAGTCAAAATCATATTCCCCTTCTCCCTGCTCGTATGTGTCAAGTTCATGATCTTCTGTTGTATCAATCCTCATCCCTGCCTCCATCGCAAGTGCCTCTCCTTTCTCTACAGCACTTGGGTCATCGTGTACTAATTCATCACCCTCAGCTGTGGCCAGACCATCATCATAGTTGTCATTTTCTTCTGTTGCTTGGACCGTGTCAGTGGTAACCCTAGCTTCTTTGTTGGAATCAAAGGCCTGAGCAGTTGGTATTTCTGTAGCTGCTGTTGGAGAACCATCCCCTGAGTCTGATCTTTCCTTGAGGCTACTGTCCTCTCCCTCACTAGAGGAAGTGCCATTCCCAGCCACTGCTCCTCTCTTTCTCTTCAGAATCTCGCCAAGTGATTTTGGACCCTCAAAAGAAAGAGAGTTTTCAGGTTCTTCATTGTGTCTTCCCGTTTTCATGGTTTTGGATTCCACAACCACTTGGCTCCTGAATGTAGCAGCATTACTGGTCTTCGTAGATAATTCTTCACTGCTGTCAGAAACTTTTGTGCCTTTCAGCTCAGCAAGGCTTTTTGGACCAGCAAAATTCACTGTGTCAGTCTCATCCCTCTTTATAGATTGGCCCCTAAAGTTTCTTCCTTCACTGGCAAAGTTCTCTTGGGACCTTCTGATTTTGTCATGGTGCCTTCCCTGGTAAGGTAGGGACCTGCCTGGTGATGATCTACCCCAGTTCCTTACTCTGTCCATGTCTCTATCAGAATGCAGATCGTTAGCTTTATCTGGTGAAGATCTCCCTGGGAGTGTTATCCTACCTTGCAGACGATTGCTGATAGAGGTCTCAGGTGGAAAAAGGCGTTGGTCCCTGCGAGGATGACCCCGATATCTTCGTTCCTCACCATACCGGTCGTCCCTACGGTTGATCTCAACTCGCCTATCAGGGCTAGTTGTTGATCTTGAACCATTAACCTTTCTTTGCTTTGATAAACGATGACGCAGGTCTGACCTGTCAATTTGATCCGGGCTTTCCTCCCTAAGTCTCCTCCTTTCCACCACGGATTGACGTTCGATGACTCTTTCAGATGAAACCCTGGGCTGTTCCCAACCAAACTGATCATGTGGCCGTCCATATTGGTCATAATCTCGATACCCATTGTATGGCTCTCTATCAAATTTAGCGAGTGACTCACGCTCGGATGGATGGTCATAATCATATTCATTCATTAAGTTGATATGCCTACCACCGTTACCAGCAGCTCTTCCATATTCATCCTCATGGTGGAAATATTCCGCCTCTTCAGGCTCATCATCTACAAGCACATCAAAACCAGGAGAGGACTCCCCCAAGAATTCACCAGCCTCCCTACCATTCTGAAGATGTTCCTCCAACGGTGGAGCTTGATGAGCACGGGGTCTATTTGCAGCATTTACACTGACAACTGGTGCACTATTTTGCTTAGGTCTAGAAAGCTCATTAATTAATGGTACAGATGGCATAGTTCTCTTAGCTGGTATTCCATTATTTGGTGCAGGGTTTGCTGTCGGTGGTGCTTCCAATGGCTTTACAATATTGGCCTGAGGCATCTTCTGTTGGGAGGTGCACTTTTCAAATACCATAGTAGGCTTCTTAAGCGTCAGGGTAGGTTCTGTAACAGATCCTGCTACTTTTGGTGCCTGCTGCAGGGGTGGATTGACAATGGGCTCAGACCCATGCATGTAGGGGCACCTATCACCCTTTAAACAAAGCCCCTTCTGGAAATAAAAGCAAGGCACGCTTTGTTTATTGGCACTGTAAGGAGTAGCATGTGCTGCAGGCATTTGCATTGAGGCTCCAGTTTGTGAGGGAGGCAGAACTTGTCCTGCACTAGCTCCTGGACTACCCAACAAACCCTCAAGTGGCTGAAAGGAAAATATTGGCATTAGATTCCAAACCATTGCTCATAAGTTATTAAAAAAATGATGAAAAACAGCGAAATTCATTTTCACAAACTTGGCATGCAAGCAGTAGTATGCTTGCATGCATACCTTTCTGCATATAAACAGAAGATTAAACATGTGGAAATGAACGACTGCAAATGCAAAAACAAATTTATGAATAATGTACACAGAGTAAACAAACAATTAAAATATAATTAATGAAAACATAAATGATATGGGAAGAGCAATGAAAAAGAAGGTGAGACTCACCGGATGCCTGAACGAACATTTTAGATTCAAGCAGTTACCATTTAACCAGTACCAGCAATCCCTGGGGTTCATCCTGGCACCTTCACTATGGCGATACTCGCAGTCAACTCCCTGAAAGAAGGACAAGTCATATTAGATATCTTAAGTGCTAGAACAAAAATAAACACTACCCTTAACTTGTATAATGGTGTGTAACATTATAAAATCTCTATGCTCTACCTCATGCATTGTGCAAGAAATGAACAAGTAATATTAGAAATTCAGAAACTATTGTTGAAAAAAATAACAGTATCTCAGAAGACAAGTAAACAAGAACTCAGAAATACCGTGGATATGGATTTATCTCAAATAAAGTGCTTTTATAGGTCAATTGCCTTTTCCTTTTTTTTTCTTGAAACATAGTCAACTGTTGTTTCATGATTAAAAAGAGGAAAAAATGAAAAAGGAGTTAAGAAAAAGAACGAATGTCAACTCGCACACTTGGGCTGGAAAAAAATATGAAACGCAGTGGAAAGTTCTTGAAACTTTTTATGTTGCCTTATGTAATATGAAGATTCAAAAGTGACATTGTAATTCCTTTGCCCACAAACCAGTCTCACAAAAGGGGAAAGAAAGTGCTTGTTTAATATAGCTCCACAGACAGTGCTCTTTCATTAAGAACTAACTCAAGGGGAACTTACTTCCAGTCAAATGAAACATATCTGTGAATAAGTCTACTTGCATGCTTAGAAATTCCCATACAAGGAGCATTAATGCCAATCACTAGTCAGTGCTGAAACAAATTTCAATTCTGAAAAGGTAAAAGTAGCCCGATTTAATGCATCTAGATCGGTATTGCACTGACTCACTGGATTCGGATCCCATTTCAGACAAGCCCATTAATATAACTATTTTTTGGATTTTTAAAATTCCATTTTTTAGAAGTTAGGCAAGCAAGTTTCTAGAAAGAGTAAAGATCACTAAAGGGAAGGCCAGCATCCCAAGTTGGCTAATCATCATCAGGGAGTTCCCTCAAAAGCTACTAAGCTAACTGGAGAGATTCATTATCATCATCGATCTAGGGTTCACTCTCAGAAAAGGATTTTGCTAATTGTTTTTCATGGGTCAAATGCTTTTCATACCGACATGACTCTCAGAGAATGATTTTAGCCATTCTAAACAGTTCTAATTTTTATGACCTTCAACATTTCTCAACATTTTGCAAAGATTTTGTGGATTGAGTCCATGCTTGGTAGTCATGCATAGCTGGCATGGACCCGTGTTAACAGCATGACTTGGTGCTTGTGACCACCAACAAAGTAATGGGCACTAGATTTCTAAACCTAGTTTGCGTGTGACAGTTGGCAGTTTTCATCCAAATGGTAACACCAGGAGCAATCAGGATTTACTATCAGAGTAGGGCAGCTTCATAGTTGTGGTTACATAAGAACATGAACATTTCTAAGCAACAGCGTACTTTCATCATACAGGTGTGGCCTACCTGATGAGGAACCTGTACTGTGTTGCCCCTCCAGACATCACTCATGTGGAATTGGAATATGAGGTGAGTGCAAAGTGGAGTGACCCAATTAAATAGACCAGATTAACATAGAGAAAACCTGCTGCAGAGAAACCCCACATTTTACTTTCCCTCTGTTTGATGTTTACTGTTAACAGTCGGAGCAGAGAAACCGTCCAAAAATTTGAGCAAATAGTCAGAGTGGAAAAACAGTTAGAATCCTAGGTATGTCTTCAAACAGTTTGATGAAATGGGAAGCTATGTAAACTGAGGTGATCATAATTTGCTCACTCCATAGACATCCAAAATGGTTGCCCCAACAAGCAGGGTCTCCATTTCTCTCAAAATAGGTGCTTATCAAATTGTGGCAAACACCTACCCTTAGTGCAAATGATTTCTCCCACCCAGTTAACCCACATCAAAATCAACCTCGCTGGAAGTCTAGGAATATTTGAAGCAGCCATATCAAAAGATCTTCAACACACAACAGTGAGTCGAATTCCTTGTTGCTAAAAAATCTTAGATGCCCAAAAATCTAATTCACCATCAGATACCAACACATTTCAATCTAAACATAAATCAATTAATTCAGGGGAGAATCTCCATATATATCAGGATAGACAAAAACAACATCAAGCAAATCAAGAATCAATAACCAAGACCTTTTACATAATAAAGATAACAACAATGAAAACAGCAACAACCATAGCTTGCTTTATGCAGCATCCAAAACATCCAATCTCTATTGAAAAATTACAAATCCATGCAAAAGAACTCTGTGAGAAACCCAAATCAGGGCGGAGTTCAAAAACCTCAATTTTCAAAAGCTCAATCTAGCACAATCCTCCAAATCCAAGACTGAAACCCAAAATTTGACGCACCAAAAGAAACAATTCACTTGAGGAAAAACAATATTAATTCATGTCACACCAAACACCATATTACTTCAAAGAGCCTCCATAATTATCAAGATAGAGAAAAGCCCAAATCGAGCAAATCCCAAATCCATGACCAAGATCTTTCACATAATAATGATAACAACAATGAAACGCATCATCTGAAATCTCCAACTTCCATGGAAAGTTCCAAACCCAAACCTTTGAATCCATTCACAAGATCTCAAGAAACCCAAATCAGGGCAGCACACAAAAAACCCAATATTTAAAAGCTCAACCTAACCCAAAATTCAATGCGTACAAAGAACCATTCCCCTGCAAAAAATCCAAATTATTTCATGTCCATACTAAGCTCAAGTTTACTTCAAAAAGCCTCAATAATTATCAGGTTGGAGAAAAACACATATGAAGCAAATCCTGGATCCAAAACCAAGATCTTTCACATAATAATGAGAACCACAGCAACAACAACCCTAGCTCTGTGCAGCATCCGAAACCTCCAATTTCTAAGGAAAAGGTTCCAAATATAAACCTCCGAATCCATTCACAAGATCTCCACAAGAAAACTAAATCAGGTAGAGCTCAAAAGGCCAAACATTCAAAAGCCGAATCTAACCCAAAATTTGATAGGCGAAAAGAAACGACTCCCTCACAAAAAAAAAAACTGCTTTGATGCAAAATCCATGAGATAAAGAGAGGAAAAGACTCAAGAGATTCAAAACTCAACGAAAAAACCCTAGATAGACAAGAAACCCTAAAAAAAAAAAAAAACAAGGAGGCGGAGAAGAGAGGCATACCTTTTTGCAAGTCAAAGGCGAGGCGAGAAAATAGACGCAGTCCGTATTCCGCTTCAGGGCCTCTTCCTCGGCGGTGGGGTTCGGATCGCGATGCCCCGATTCCATCATTCGGAGCTCGGAATCCAGCGAAATCGAGATCCGTACGAATTCAGAAGCGAGAATCGGATCGGGAAGAAGAATAAGAGAGGGATCTAAGATTATCAGATCGGATGAGAAGAAAATACAAAATAGAAAGAGAGAACGAGAGAAGAAAAGATGAGAGAGGGGAGGGTTTAGAGAACTATAAAAGAGAACAGGCTTTTTAACGTTTATTCGTTTGTTTTCTTGTATTTCTAAGGTGCAGATGAGAGGATCCCACAAAAGCTTTTTCTGCTTCTTATAACCTCACCGCTCTCTGTCTCTATCGCTCTCTCCTCTTCCCCTTTTTTATAACTTTCACACTTTCTAAATTTATTTTATCATACATTGTATTTTAAATAACTTTTAAAATATATTATTTATTGATATATTTTAAATAGAATACCAAAATGAATTATGAAAATTGTGATTATAAAAGATATTAGACTAATAATAAAGGGGCTAAAGTTTTAAACCGTTGTTAGCTTAGATGAAGTTGTGTGTATTAATACATGGGCCTTGTAATGGAACATAGTTAATGATAGTTTACGGTTAAATTAATGATCTAAAGTAATTTAATAAATTTTATTTTAAAATCTTTATGATCTCTATACTAATTTATTTATTGAATCCACCGTGAGAGTGACAATGAGAATTTCCACTGCAGGGCATCCAATCAAATGTATAACTTTCAACTTGTTCACCATGTGAGAAAATATATTGGTAATAATTAAAAAAATTAATGTCTTATATGAGTAACTGTTTAAATAAGACTATAGAATATGTATTTCATAATCTAAATTATCTAATAAAGTGGGAATTTCGAGTTAAAGGTGGGTTGTGATCTAGATAATTGAAATTAAATTTGTATTTGTATTTATACTTTAATATATTTTTATGAAAAACAGATGTTAATTAAAATGGAAAGATATCTTAAAAGTGAATATTTATACTTCATTTAATTATATTTTTATGAATATATTTAGCATTTGAAAGGAAACCCTACCTTACCTGATGAGATCTTTGGCATTTTACTTCATTTTGGACATGTGGGCCCATTAGAGACTACAAGATTTTGGGCTGAAGTTGGTTTGCCACTTTGCCCTATTTCTCTTAAAAGGTGTTTCCATCATTTTAGTATTTTACTCACTTGAATAATCGATTGCTAGGCCCGAGTACAACTAAGGCTTTTGTTTCAGTCATTTGGGCCCATTAAAAACTACAGAATTTTGGGTTGGGCTTGGTTTGAGTTTTACAAGGACTGGGATAGCACAATTCCTAGGCCTGGCAGTCACGATTTCGGCTCCTATTTCTTTCGGGTTTGACCTGAATCTCCATTGGAATGATAGGAGACACTTACAATACTGCATTCAGAAAAAAAGAAAAAAAAATTGGCTAAAAATTGAACTTTCAGTAAAACAAAATCAAATAATTTCGCGTATTCCAACCCAAAATATCACCAAAATTCGGTCCATTTCAGTAAAATTGACTGATTTTTTTTTGAAAAAAAAAGTAATATAAACTAGACCCATAATGGGCCGAAATGGCCAAAATATTTGCTCAAATCCCATTAATTTGTATGTTTCTGCCATTCAAAACTTAGGGTGGTATATTTGAGACCTACATATCATATTGAAGAATATATGTTCTAGACATGATTATATATAAATACTTTGAGAACAATATTCTATTTATTTGATGGAACCACCAAAATGGATGCTCACTAAGCTTGAATTTTTATTTTAATACAAATTTTCTATTTGAACTATTTTCAAATTTAGTGATCCACTACTAAATGAATAAAAAATCAGGAATAAGTGTTTATATATAAATAAATGTACAAAAAATACTTCATTTAATATACTTTACAGATCAGAACCGGACCATGTAACGAACCGTCTTCGAGCATGTCAAAGTTCAACCGGGTTCGACCGCGGTCAAAGCCGGTCAAGTATTAAAATAATATAAATATTATATATAATATTAAGTAAGATATATTTTACCAATAATATTAATATAAATATTAAAATAACATTCAAACTCTGAGTAATATACCAAAACGGTGAAATATATAGGATAGTAATAGTAATAAACTTTAATATTTCAAATATATACATTTTTATAAGTGGAAAATTTAAAAAAAAAAAATCAAATATATGAACCGCGGTTCACGGTTTTGGTGTCAAAATAGCATTAAACCGCAGTTTTGACCGGTTTTATACAGTTTTGACCGCCATCCGGTTTTTTACCCGGACCGAGCTGCAGACCACGTAGTTCAGCCGCGGTTCGGTCCGGTTCTGATGACACTGCTTTACAGCCCTAAAGTGTTCCACGTGTCAGGACTTGTCTACAATTCGACGCAGTCCAGCTTAAAAGGGCCAGACTTGTTGGGCTTTAGGTCATAAGATTGGATCTTCACCGAAAATGTCTCTTTAGGGAATCGTGGCAATTGAATTTGTTGAAAACAATCACATGTAGACATTTAGTGAACTGATAAACATTGATTGGTTACGATCTGCCCACTTTAGCTGGCTGGATTGGGATCGGATCGAAGAAAAATCTCCACATAAATCTGCTGCTCAGATTCAAGCTACACATCCAAATCTTATAAATAATAACAGATGCAGCTCTATTTTTAAATATTAAAGAGTCTTAATTTTGATAGTAAAAAATTATAATTTTATTAAAAGATAAAATTATCCTTCTGAGCACATGTAGATTGATGTCATTTTATTAAAGAAAAGAAGGGTCTTATTATCTTTGTATTAAGTATCTACCCAATACACCAAAAGCCTTAGAGGTGATAAAATGCATAAAATCAAACCCTCGACAATTAGCTCTTTCAATAGGTTACCCCTTCTAAGTTCTAAGATTCGAATTGCCTGCTCTGATACAAAATGTGAAGTACCTAACAAATACACAAAAAGCTCGAAATCTGAGAAGTCCATCCTATACTAAGTTGACCCAACTCAATGTTCATGTCTCAGGTTGAACCCCACTAGGCTCATAACACTCTGCCCTTCACTTTTTATCCGTTACAAAATGGCAAACAGGCTTAGATAAATTGAAATTCAGCAGTTCTTATTGATTGATAGACATAAAATAAGACACTGACTGAATAAGTTTTGAAATTGAAATGAGCATCGGACGGAACCACCACTAAGAAAAGATCGAGGATTTATAGGGAAGCCATCTTATCAAAAACCTAAAGAAAAAATCTTACATTTCAAGCTTGAATCAATAAGTATTCCTTCAAAAACATCAGTCATTGTGACATTCGAAGTTGATTGGAGACAAAGATGAAATAAATCAATGATCAAACATGATGTAAACATATGATTGTTCCAATATGCTTACATATGTAAACAGCTAGGATGTGTCCAAGCGATTGATATAGAAGTATTTGCCCAGTCAGTCTATAAATTTTAGCATATAACAGTAGCTACATATATAATTTGATGTTACATTATAATTATTTAAAATTAATCTAGAAAAAAATAGTTTCCATCTCTATGCTGAGCGACCAGATCAGATTCAAAGATAGACTTTTAGTGGAACCAATTTCCACCTCCGCCTCACATTGGATTCAAATGTGCGAGGTGGTACACTCAGTCAATTATCCATATTTATTCAATGGGAGTAAAACTTAACTCACCTACTTATGTTATACTTGTGTTACATCCTGCTCATGCCTTAAATGCACCATCGCACCGGACAATAGAAAATTCCTATGATTCTTCGCAGCATGAATCACAATTCACAGGCATCATTTCATACTAATACAAACTACTAAAGCAACAAAGAGTACCTTGGATAGGTATTAAAAAAAGGGTACACATTCATATGGGCCAACATAGCTAATATTGAATACAATGCATATCAGCCATTTACCACCGATGCAAGGGCATTATTTTTTAAACAATTTAAAAAATTTATAAAAAAGAAACACAAATTAATAATCGACAGCGGCGAGAACAAGTAATATGCAGGAGAATAGAGCAAGAGCAAAAACATACGGTCTGCATGCTTGTGTATATATAACAGAGGAAGGTTTTGTTTCCCATCTGTAGCCCTATGTTTATATATTTACCAAATACATGGCACTTGAAGAGTTGGAAGCCTACTGATATAAGAAGGAGAAACATTGGGAGGATTGACATAAAACCTACATGGAGGTGGTCGATCAAACGATGACCATATATAACACACATTTGGACATACGCAGGAGTAGAAGCAGGCGAGGATGAGCGTCCAAAACACTACATGTCACACAATTATCTGCATTCAGGAAAGAATGTATATAAGCATTATTATGAATTCATAACTGAAGGATGATAAAATGATAATTACCAATGTAAACTAGCAAACACATCAAGAATATACAAAGGTCAAGTGAACAAGATAGCAAAATCATCACCAGATGCACAAAGCAACAATGGCATGAGAACAATAGCTGTGATGACAACGAGAGAGGCTTTCTTCAAATTAAAACCAGTTAAAAAGGAACTATATGTACCAACCCACTAATGACACAAGTCACATCCCGATCAAATCCATACAATAAAGGCCATTGTTATTGGTTCTTAAATTTGAAATTTCTGTCTATTTGAAAAAAGAACGAACGAAAGTAGGGTACATACATATAAAGACATCTACGGTCTACCAAATGCTTTTTAAGGTGTTCAGGCCTCTTAGAGCACCAAACTAATCCTCGGGGCATGTGCAAACCCCCCTACCCACAAACACCGGGTAACTCTACGGGAGAGTGGCTCTTTGGGAAGGAGTGAGAATCGAACTCAAGACTCCTGCCTGCTTCCTAAGGCTGGTTCCTGGCCATCACTCCAACCCCTTTGAGTTCTACTATCAACCAAATGCTTAGATTGAAATCTCTAATATTCTAGAAATTGAAAATTCTAGTTTGTTCGCATGTGGATCTTTTGATGTCCTTTATTCTATAGTTTGCCTCTGGTGCACTTCTAGTGCCCATCATGATTTTTTGTTTGTTTTTGTTACCACTTCAACAAAAGAAAAGATAAACGGGGAAAAGAAGATCCAAGCTATATGGCGTTTTTGTTATTTCAAAGACAAAATGGGGGAAACAAAGGAGCATGTCGACCACCATAGGATAATGAAAATTCATACAGCTACAACCAGGAAACGAGGCTACAAGACATTGACCTAAGAACTATTAAGATATATTTAGAATTATTGTAATTGGTTGTGATAGATTACTTCGATTATGATTGATTGTGAGAGATTGTGTCTCTCTCTCAAATAGGGAAATTAGGATTCTCAGTTATCTACTATATATTTGTCTCTCATTCAGTAAACTAATAACAGAGAAATATTATAGTGATATCATCGTCTCTCTGATTTTCTAACGAGAACAAGTGTATCCTCGCATGTTATAGACTTGGTTTGCTTGCAGTTGTGAACAGGTATGGAAATCTTTGACTTAAGGAATGACCAGTGAGGGTCAATTCCAAGTTGCCCAGTCATTTATCAACACCGGGCTCCATATGAGAATCTTTTAGGCATAAAAGCATTCTAAAAAATACCAATAATCTGGAAAAATACAGAACAGTATAATTTAAGCTAAAAGTCAAATGACCCAGCACACTTTATGTATAAAATATGAATATAAATGCTTAGAATGTAGAATGCAAAATGCCTGATAAATGTCCAAATCCATAGATCTGATTCATGTCTCTAAACTAAAAACGTTGATAGAAATAATGAAATCTAATGAAATGATAGAGCATACCTCTTTCATGAAAACCCCAAAAATCCAAAATGGGCCTTTGGTTGACAGCTTCAATTTGGCTTTTACACCTTCCCCGAGGAAAATAATAAAAAATAACTCATTTAGGGAAACAATTCATAAATAAGTTTGATGAGGAACATTAAGAAGCATTTGGTTTGATTATTTTGAGGCTCAAAAATTTTTTTGGAACAAGAAAAAAGGAGAGAGAGAGAGAGACAGGAGAAGAAAGGGTGTGGGATGGGGACAGTTTAAGTTTTAATGTAAACAACCAAAATACATCTGGAATTAGTAAAGTGACGAGTTATTTTGAATTCATGTGCCTCGAGTGAAAATGCAAAGTCATCTACATATCCTTGAGCAACAAGCTCATCACCTCAAAAGCCAAATATTTGCATTTTGGGACAACTTAAATATAGCGGTATGCTGTGTGATGTACAAGCACTAGAGTGCTTGCAGGTATATTATTTGTACACACGAAAAATTAATGGCATCATGAAGTAAGACATACCACAATAGACCCTTTAATATTCAAGCGAGCCAACAGAGGGTATCCCAGAAACAAAGTTCGGGGCCTCACAGCTGCCATTGCTGTGTTTCTGACCACCAGACAGATTTACAGACTCACAATCCTGCTTCCCCATTTTCAGCACATCCTCGGGTGAAAGGATTTTGATATACCATACATTATTCACAAATGCCCTGCAAAATCAAGTACAGTAAAGGTGAGCATTTTTTTAAATTACAGTCACTTTTATGGAGTTCCAGACTCTTGAAAGTCAAAATTTTGATACGTCCTAAAAATTTGAAAAACGTCAAATTTATAAGGAGGACGCTAACATGAAGAAACACCTAATATGAACATCATGTTCTAAACTATCCGAGTGACATGTACCTCCTATACAATTCATAATTTTTTTTTTTCTGTAAAAAATTCTGAATTCCATAAAAATGTCAGAATATTAAAAAAATTACATAAAGATCCTAAAAAGTTTACCAATCACATTAAGGGATCTTCATTTAATTGTGGGAATATTTGTATACCATTTCATTCTTCTTCTTCTTCTTTTTTTGACAAAAAACTCAAAAATGGAAAGTATCTTAGAAATCCTAACTTTTATTAAATTATCAAAAAAAATCTTGGAAAATCATAGACACCCTACAGATTATGTGAATTACAATAATACATCTCCATTGAATCCCATAAGCACTGGATATTAATTCATTAAATTATTTTCATAAAAAACTCAAAATTTAAGATTATCTTAGTCAAAATTCAAAAACTTGATGAAAATAACTCTAAAATTGAATAAATTTCCTTTAAACCTTTATAAATTCAAAAAATATTGGTGAAAATAATTCGAAAATCAGTCAAAACCGATTTAAAAATAAATAAATAACCAACATCAGCCAATAATATGCAATATCGGCCAATAAATTGGCCACTATTGGCAATTGACCCCATCCCTAAACGGCACGATATGTATCGCTAACCTCTGGGCCGATATATATATATATATATATCGGCTCACCCCTTTCCTAAAGGACACGATATGTATCGGCCATTTTTTTAAACTAAGCCTCTAGGAAGTCAGTCCATACTCTCCACACTTTTCTCCAATTGACATCACTTTACCAACTTGTACATAAGTTTGATAATTTGTTACTAATCATTGCAATAGTCAGAACTGTCATAGTTTCACCCGTATCAACCATCAGTATGACATGATGCTGATATAGACATCATATTGGCATGTATTGGCCAATACCACGAAACATGCAATACCGCAGCCTTTAATGACAGTTTCAGGTGATTACTAGTTGTAATAAAAATGACTGGATGCAATTATGACTAAAATTAGAAAAAAAAATTGCAGTACTAAAGATGCTTTGAAATTACTTATTGTTGTTTAAATAACTATGGCTGTAATTATGGGCTACAGTGAAGATAGATATCAAAATCTTAATTAACAAGTTCATTAACTGCCAACGACATTTCTAAAGATGAGGCATGACTCATTGGGGTTACCAGACAATGCAGCCAGTGCAATAGGGAAGTCATACATAACGGAGCAGCCTTTTGAATATGCTACTGTTGATGGGTTATTAATGAAATGCCGTTGTATTACAACTAACATCACTAAAATATGCTTAATTTTTATGAATTATGCTTAAATTAAAAGGTAAATAAATAGGGTGTCATTAGAGCACACACAATGGAAAGAAAAATAAATAAATAATCAATTTTAAGCAAAATTGCCATCATCTGACAGCTGTGCAGCACTTTTGGGGGCAAAAGATGACCACCCCCCCTCCAAAAAACAAAAAAAAAAGATACACGTGTCAGCAGATACATTATATACAGTGTTTTTTGAGAATCAAATGCACTAGACATACTGGATTTTTGAGAATCTGATACACTGTACTTACATTTACATCTATTCTGCCAATGCAAAAAAAGGAAGTTTTTATCTCCATCCCACTTTACACATTGATATGAAGATTTTCTACTTGATTGTCTTTTTATTATCTAACCTTCCACTTTCTTCTATTAATAGAGGAAAATTTTTCCAGGTTGTTAAACCATGCTAAGCTAATATACCAAAGAATGAACTCATGCAACAGGTATACGATAGTAGCTAAAAAATGCTAGAGAAATCTAAGAATCATGCATCTCACATATCTCATTAGCAAAGTAGGGATCTCTCTTAAAAACTTACTCCCACGGGTCGTCTCCAAGGAGAAGCACATCGTTCTCCCTGTCAACAAATACAAGCTGCCAGCCTGATCTCAGAGGGTCATCCAGCTGCCCCTCAATTCCGAACATCCGACCCAGCTCCTCTCGCAGCTCATGATAGCTACTAAAGCGAGTGATGTCCAAGGACCTCCCAACTGACCCTGACTTGTAAACCTGCAAAGTTTAGAGCAAGTTCAGATAAACTTCAAACTGTCATTTAGGACACCAAGCAACTCTCACCTTCACGAATGTCCCACTTGCTGGGTCAACTTGTCCCACATTCTGAAGCAAACCAGACGAGTCTTCTAAGCAACCATACATAGAATTCTGGAAGTTCGAAGCAGCAAGTGGCATAGCGGATACATCAGTGTCAATAGCACCATTGCTGAGATTAGCCACTTGAGTTGGCAGGCCCGGAGAGTCTATGTTAACACCAAACAGTGTATGAGTCTGGGAATCTGCAGTACAATTTTGTGGCTCCATGGCACCATCTTTCCCAGGGAATGGTGGAAGCAACAAAGAATTACCAAAAGAGCTGACCTGTGGCACTTGAAAATCTGGCACCCAGGATGATTGCTGCTGCTCACTCATTATTGAATGACCAATCCTTGAGAAGTTCATAAGATTGGCACTTCCTTCTGGACACAATGAACCCAACATATTTTGTAAGCTGGAAGGAGTTGGGGCCGTTGAAAAGGTTGTCATAGAATCTGGAAACACTGTTTTTTCCAGTAACGAAGTTGGCAAATGTGATTGTTGCTGCTGACTCTGATCATTCGGAATCTGATATGCCTTTTGATAGGTTTCATGTTGTTGTTGCTGTTGCTGGTGTTGGCCCTGATGCTTCCGCTGATCATTAAATGTCTGCGGCAATTGTTGCTGCAGAAGGTGGTTTCGAGTCTGGTTCTCTGATACATTGTGCGCCTGGGCATGAAGGATATGAGGAGGCTGAATTTGCTGAAAAATTTGCTGCTGCAGCAATGGATTGGGCCTGCACAATTGTTGGGGATATTGGAAAGGTTGCTGAAAGTTGAGGAATTGTTGTTTCAAAGAATCCCCTGCTCTTATATCCTGCAATGCTGCTGCTGCCATGGCTTGGTATTGATCATGCTGGTTTCCTAGTGGCAAGGGATCAAGTCTCTGCTGTATCCAGTGGCCCATACCAAGTGACTGAAAATTCATGGACTGATGAAGGCCTTGCTCACCACCATCCCCTCTCAACCACATGAATCCATTGTTTTCATCTTCTTTAGTATCTGAGATGACAAACAAAACAAAAACATTAATTTTTGATCCATAACATCTTCTGACTAAGAGGTGCATTTTTAATCCATAACATCTTCTGACTAAGAGGCAGCACTGCTTAGAGAAATGTTGTTTGTCCTCTCTCTCTCTCTCTAGAATGCTCATCCTCTTATTACAACTTAAATTCATATGGGGCCTGGGAACGTGTGGAAAATCCCTGAGCTTTTAAGTTTGGATTCTCTGAAACATAGAGTTAGAGGGTGGGCACATCAATTTTTTATCCATGACGTCTTCTAACCGGGTGGAATGTTCATCCTCTTATTACAATATAAATTCATATGGAGCATGGGAATATGTGGAAAATCACTGAGCTTTTAAGATTGGGTTCGCTGAAAAATAGAGTCAGAGGGTGCGGCTCACCCTCTAACATATCCAAAGGGATGGATGATATGAATCATGTGGTTCACTGACTATGCAACTGTTAAAAAAGCTATATCAGATCATCTTAGCCCTTTATTTGTGAGCCTTGAAAAAGATCAGAGATGTTAATATATTTCATAGATGATACAGAATCATGTGCTTTACAGAATATGCAACTGTTTTTTTTTATTTATTTTAAAAGCCACATCAGATCATCTTAACCCTTCATTTTTTTAGAAAAAGATACATTAATATATTTCGTGCTTTGATTCAACAGTGAGAATAGGTCAAAAGAACATTGGCTTAAGCCAGGTTTGAATCCAAAGGGTAGAGTACTATGTGGAGCAATTTGGATGGATCATTGTGTGGGACAATCTATGTCTCATATACATGAATAGATTCCTGCTCAAGATTTTAGAAGTGTAGCACCAGCTACCGAAGGGACAACCATACTATGAAGCAAAATTGAGACTAAATATATTCCTGTTCAACTTCCAAAAATCCACCACAAAGACCATCTAATCTCAACACTTGCTTGCATCATCTGATTCTGTAAGAAAAATATCTTAAAGCCCAGATTATCTTTCACAGTCCATTGAAGCCAACTGGTGGCTATACTTTTGAGTTTGGTGGGAAAACAAAGCAAGATGGTTTTGAAAAGCATTAATTCCAACAAAATAAAGCACTTCATAATAAATGGTGCATCAACGAGGTGCACTTTCAGTTGTCCCAAAACACACTTTTATCTCAGAAATCTACTTACCATTCAGAATGTGCATAGCAATACAACAGAGATAAAATCCTCTTTGGGGAGGGGGGAAGAGGGGGTTGTTCCTGTGCTGGACTGAACCAGTTAACCAATGCTTGAAGGTTTAGTTCCATTCAAGCACCACCCATCAATCATTGCAGGAGAAAGGTAGAAATCATCTAACTTAAACATTTATGTGGTCTCTCAAAAATAAAAATTAAAATTAAAAAATCTGTCTTGAATATTTGTTTAGTGCTACTGGCCTTTGTTAAATCAGAGTAACAAGTCCATGAACTTGGATCAGGTTTAGGTTATCCATTGATGGCTTCCTCAAGGATATCAACTGGCAGTTGAAAGAAAGTGTTCACAGATGAAGTAAAACTAGATTCAGCTTTTGACTCAATCTTGACTCAATCTCTTAGCTGGAAGAAAAATCCAGTGAGTTTCAGTAACATTTTGCCACTCAAAAGCTTGGCTTATGCTTGTCTGAATATGCCTTATGCTTTAAAAAATACACGAATGGTAATTTACTGTGCTATCATGTGCATAGCTTGTAACAGGGTGTCAAAGATTTCAGCTAGGAGAGGTCTTTTTGGTTCACTTTATTTCCATTGTTGTATTACATGGAGTAGGCAGGGTACTTAGTACTTGTTGGAGCAATTTATGCAGAGGAAGATGCACATTTTTAAATTTGCAAAAATATTCCATCGTTAATTTAAACCTATAAAAATGTAGTGAATACCAGTTTCGAGAACAAATGACCAACTTTTGATGGTAGCGATAGTTGACGCTAATTAAGGTTCCTTAGAAGTATCTTTGTTTCACAGGATAGTTGGTCTTCAATGGAATTTATAGAACTTTATAGGGGGCTAAAACAGTGAAAATTTAAATATAATAATAAGGGAAGGTCCAGCAATCATTCAATAACAATCTTGGCCATAAATTTAAGAACCTCAGAGGATAAGTGGTAGCAATGGCATAGGTTTCCATTCTATCAGTGATTACAAGGATGGCAATAGATATCAAAAGTTAATGGTCAACCAATGCAGGTTTTAAGAGCCAGTAATCAGTCAACAACCATCTTAGCTATAAATTTAAGAAACTTGCAGGGTAAGCCACATCAGTGCCATTCTTTTCATTCTATTGGGTTATTATGAGGGTGGCACTAAACATCAATAGATAATGGTCAATCAATTCAAGTCAACATTTAATGTTGTTATGGACTTATGGTTGGATTCTATGCAAATGTAAATTTGAAAGACATTTGGGACTGGATTGTGATTTAGACACTCCCTTTTTTTTTATAAAATCAAGACTAATTGTACTTCAGCATTTAAAGGCCCATTGATTGGTGACAGCAATGCAAAAACTATAAGGAGTCCCAATTCTATATTTCTATTAAACAGGTTATGTCTAAATCACAGCCCAAATCTATCAAAAATTAGGGGCCAGCAATCATTCAATGACAATCTTAAATACAATTTCAAGAAATTTGGAGGATAAGCGGTATAAATGGCATAAGTTAAGCTTTCTTGAAGGAGTTCTGTTCTCATAGCAAAAATTGATTTATTTTCTCTACCATCATTGCTTTTCATTTACAAATCACCTCCCTTTACAAAAAATGACGGTTAGAATCCCAAATTCCCAATAGAAAACCCTACTAAGTGTGTGCATTTGAGATACAAAGCAATACAACAACATGGGCTAGGAGGTTGTTCAGATGCAAGAACATAAGGGGATGTCTATAGGATGATTCCCTGGGCTACAAGCGCCCGTAGGATGGAAGATTTACACCTTGGGCTAGGACAAAATATGTCCTTGAAAGCTTGGACAAGAAGATATGAAGTACAATTTAAATTCAATAACCACGTATAACCAAAAACATAGGTATGTTCCTTGAAAGGTAGAAATCCAAGGTTCAAAGGATTCATTTGCATCCAAATGTCCTCTTCTTATTTGCATTTGGCTGATTATTTATAAAGTGGTACTTATGATGAACATATATAGCGATCAAACTTGGGGAAGCATTGAATTTCTGTGAATTTTGCTTTGGTTGGCAAAGCAAAACTCCCTCAGCAAAATATGTTAATACTACTAAAAAAGTTCAAGAATGACAAGTAAAGGCCACTCAATATGAATAAACCTTTTCACTTTCCCCGAAATTGAAGTAAAGTGAGGCACAACTTGAATGAGAAATGCTTACCATGGAATGAAGGTACACCAGGATGCCAAGGTCTTTTCAGCCTAAGTGGAAATAATGAAGGATACATAGGGAAGGTCGTCAAAGGTTCAATTTCCCACAATGACACTCTTGGCTGTCTCTCACCTGCTGTAGACTCATCCCAACCAACCTATATTTTAAATGAAAAATTTAGTAAAAATTAAATAAGCATAATAATCTGCCTGTTTCAGCAAGACTCAAACTGACATAGAACAAATGAAATAGCTGAATATCAAAGATATACCAATCATGCATAATGAAAGGATATATGCAAAACACTTAATTTTTTGAATGGGCAACACGATGGAACCTGCAACCATTGTGGTTGCAAGCATGGGCACCTACCAACAGTACTACGAGCACTACTTGGTTAAATGGTATATATCAAAAGCAAAACAAAAAATGGAACATGACTGGGGAGCATGTAAAGCTACACAAAAGAACTCAATGATATGGTCTGCAATATCTATCAAGGTACATGTAACCCAAAAAGGTAAACTGCTAGGCAATGTAGCTCTCATAAATTGCAGGCACATGGAAAATGCGATATCAACATCAGGTGCTGTGCTCTAAGAAAGCTTGGATTCAAACTAGGGGCGTTCATTTGTGCGAACATGGCTCGAGACCGGGCTTGGAGAAAATATTTTTGTCAACGGGCTGAGCTGGAGCTTTTATTTGAAGCACATCCGAGGCCCTCGAGCTTTTCAACCCGTTTATTTTTTATATATTAAATAGATAAAAGATACATATTTTAACTTTTCAAGTTCAACCCACTACCCACGTGCTCACTGTCTCTCTCTTAAGAAACAAGTGAGTAAAAACTCTTGAAAAACCCAGTTTCTCTTCTCTTCTTATTCCACACTCAAATCGCAAACCCTAGGGGAAAAAATCGTTATTTCCATCTTTCCCTTTGGCAACCCTTCTCCCATTTTTACACCCCTTCCATCTTCTCGATTTGGCATCGACAACCCCTCTTCCATCTCGATTCAGCATCTACAACCGTTCTTCCACCTTGATTCGGCGACTCCACCCTCATCCATCTTGATTCGGCGACCCTCAATCAAGGCGTGAATTACAGTGTACCCTGGTGTACCTTCATTCCATGGAATGAAGGTACACCAGGATGCCAAGGTACAACTTGAGTCGGCAACTAAACTATGATGCATAACCCAATCTATTTCAAATAGAGGCTGAAAAACGAAGTTCAAGGATGAAAAACTACAGTGTAGAAGAAGGTGATTTATACACTGCGTTCCTGAGATGTAAATGGTATCCATTAAAAATTTTGTGTTCTGTATTATGAACAAATCATTGGTCAATCATTTATCTAATATAGCAGTCGAACTAAAAATAAGAAAACTGAGGTCCATGAATCTTTGCACGTATAGGACTCACACACAAGTTGATCTTTTTGAAAAAAGATTTGACTGAGAAAAAGGGGATCCTGTTACAATCCTATGATATCTAATACAACATTCAACTTCTAAAGAAGCAATTAATTTTTTACTAACAAATGCCTGAGGTAGGAAATGGTGATCCAACTTTTTTAATGAGAACCATGTTTTATCAATAAAACATTATTTGACATCCAAGCGAAATAAAATAAGAAACAACTAGTCAGTCTTTCACTGAGGCAGAAGGTCAACTAACGCACGCACGCCCCCCCCCCCCCCCCCCCCCCCCTCTTCTCTTGCAATAAATGATATTTTCTAGAATATAAATTCTTAGAAAGTAAGAAAGTGAGGCAATTTTGTTCAAAAAATAATGGCAGTAGAAGACCTCTAAAATAAAATTTAAATTTAATATATTATATGCACACACACGAATTTGTTGTAAGCAGGATACACATACTTTGATGTCCTAAATTTCAGAAAATGGAGAATTATATTCCCATCTCTCTCTCTCTCTCTCTCTCTCTCTCTCTCTCTCAGCCATGAGCAAAGGATTATCGTGTTTAAATTAAAAAATATACATAAATGGTTTAAATTGTTGTGTTCTTTGAAAAAATTAAAAAATGATTTGCAAAATAATCAGGCTTTAATCAGACGAGCTCGGGCTTTGGTAAAAATAAAAAGGCACGGGCTTTTTTAAGTGAAGCCTAGCCTGTAAACATGCCTAATTCAAACCAAATAATCCTAATATGATCCTTTATGAAGGCCATACTTCTTGGTTGACCTTTTTCCCTAGACTATCTACAGGTCGCCTCAAAGAATGAAAAAAATTGTGCAGAAACAAGCTATTGACCATATAGGCGGAGCATGGCTGACAACAGGAATAAATGTGGGTGAACTTCCTTTAAAAGGATTTAAAATTTTATGACTTTCATGTGTCATTCTCTGTCTTATCACCAACTGAGTTATGGCATACACGATTCATACATACAAACATATTATACATACATAGATACTTACATAATACATACACACATACATCACATTGTATTCTGATAGATTTAGTAGATAAATAGATAAAAAGGCAGAATACCCAAGAATGCAGTTCTGTGTGCAGTTTCAAGACATGAATAAAAGAAAATGTTTCATATATTGCATGCAAAGTTTTACACATAAACTATTGCTAGAGCAACTTAGCTTTAAAACTTGTATACCTTAACAGATCGCCAGTGAGAATTTGGCCAGCGAACAGGATCCAAATCACTAATGCCAGTTATCGTTCCCATGTACCTGGTTATAACACACTTTATCTATGAAAAAAGCAATTTCTTCTTCATTGACAGGTTAAAATAAACAAAAAGATAAAATAAATGGATACACATTAACATCGACCTATTTTTTCACCTACATTTCAAGCAGGAAGAAGCAATCACATGAAAGGAAACATGCAAGGGTGTGGTGTATCGAGTGAGGCCCACCAGATCCACTCACATGTAACCATAACTAAAAGGTAGGCCACAACCACATGTACGATTTGTTGAGTCAAATACTGGTTCTTCTAATCAAACAACAGGTAATAAGAAACCATGTTCAAAGAAATATGGATAAATTTCCACGACAATACCTACGGACGCTTGATTCCTCGGTTTCAAAAAGCATACGGAAGCGCATTCCTACAGACACACGAGTATGGTATACTGCTTTGACGTACTTCGAAAGTGGTATGACAAACTCAGATGGACTGGCCCTGCGCAGAAGAAGTTCATGCAGATCAAAGAATAGCTGGCATATCCATGAAAAGAATAATGGTCATGTATGGGAAGTTGGATGTGAATTATAACCTTGGATTATAAAATATAGTGAAACGACTATTTGTTGCAGCAGCATGAGCCGCTGCAGCAAGGAGTCCAATATGCATGCTATCACTGGATAGAACAGATGAAGGCATCACAGTCTGTGGTCGAGTTGCACGCCTTATTCCAAGTAAAAGTTGATTCTTTTCATTCCTGACAGTAACGACAAACATAAGAACAGACTGGGAGGTTCAAGGGATTTCAATACATTTCATAAAGCAAGAAGAAACTAAGGCTACCATATAAATAGAACAGAATCCCCAGCAACAAGTCTCTTGGCACTAACAAACACACTCCAGCCTGTAGTAAGGAGATGTCTTTTGGGCTGCCCTGCACACAGCATGAATAATTAAACTGGTCAATCAAGCCAAATTTGATTTTTGTCAAGGCAAGATCACATCTGAGCTTTGTGTAAGATGCAACAATCCCACAAACAGACCCTACATCCATGATATCTTCACTTCTCATGTTCCTAATACCACATATAAGGCACTATTAGCAGATCCATGTGAGAAATTTCATTGCTAAACAAATCAGTTGGAAAACATACAAAACAAACCATGCTTATTCACTTACATGTCTGAATAAAGGCCATACGCATTAACTTTACATACAAATACTCGTTTATGAAGTTCTCTGGTCCTTATTGGCCCAACAAAACATCATTCCACCAAGCAATCAAGGGTACCTACATCTACCAAGTTATTTGGTACTGACATCCCATATAGCAACACTCATAGTAACCTTAGCTTTTAGATTTCCAAAGCTTAGAACTCCAGTAACAAGCTCTTAGATTTCTGTATAAATAAAAAATGTGGTACTGCTAAACTGTCTCGGTTAAAAAGACTTATCAGCAAGGTTACCTCTAGATATATTTGGTGTAATGTTCCATGATAGAAAACCTGCTGTAAAACTCGCTGAATAGTTATCAATGGGTAGGGCCAATCCAGGAGGGTCAGCAAGCTCTTCATTGATGGTTTCAGGCCCAAATCGACGACCTAAATGTAAGGACCAGATTTTAAAGTTAAGGACCAATAACTTGATATAGGCTCAAGTCAAGGTCATTCACCTAGTGATCAGGAGCAGAGACAACTTCAAGCCATTCATGGAACTTATAAATACAACATATCTTTATATCATGTTATAGTGAATGCAATTTTGCAAAACACTTTTAAGAGGACAGCTCCAGTGTTATAAGGATGGTGGGCGTGTAGCCATGACAGCTTTCAGTTAGGCTTGCTCTCAAGTACATGTTTAAAAGTCAGGCTCTGGCTAAACCTTCCCCAGCCTAGACCTGATCTTTTGACACACTTAACAATAAATCAGTGTGATCACCAGCAAGAATATCAGAAAGATCAAGTTCAACACAAGTCCAGTGTTAGTAAAGGTGAAGTGGCTTCCTTGCTAGGAAAATTTAGATCTGCATTCTCTGTATTATTTTAATTTGATTATTTTTTTAGATAATCTACAGTTCTGGACAAAGTGGAATTTGAACTCCAAGTACCCCCCATCAGACTGCTTTGCACAAAGACCATTCCCGATAATCCATTACCATGGCAAATGCAGATGCAAATAGAGGCTTAAAGAACTGGAAGCTGATTATGGGATCCATGGGCTGGATGATTGTATTGACAGATTGTCGTCATCTTTTATCAGTACCTGTAAATTTACTTAAGTATGCAAAAAAGAGAAAATGATCAGAGAACAAAAGGTGATAGGTAAATTGAACAATGGTGTCACCAATAACTACGAAGGTCCCAATATATCTTCCGACAATAAGATATTAGGTTATCAGACAGAAATGATCTCTCTAGGATGGCTTTAAAAACTTCTGTTAAATATTTTAAAGTAACAAGTCCATTCATGATGGAAGACAATCAGCGAGGTGCATCCAGTAGGACAATATTCCACGAATCTATTTTGTTAATATGACACCAAAGAAACTGACCAAGTCTGTAGACAATGTAGAAAACAAAACCCCCACCAACTCTGAGCGTAATGCATATCTCAGGCCAATAATGTAACTTATGTATTCTTGTTGAATGAAATAAAAATCTTAGTCAAGAGAGCATGTGAAAGCAGCCTTATTTCTTTTTGAAAGGAAAGCAAACTCAAACGAGCATGTGTAACCACGTAAGCAGCATAGGCTTAAAAGAATCATCAAGACTAAGTTTGATTCATGTTACCATTCAGAGAAAACAGCTCGGTTTTTTTCCTATTTCACAGTTACATTGAACTCCTCAACCAAATGAAAACACTCATAGAAATCCAATGGAGTGAAGCAGAACTGACCACACACAACTAGTGTTTGAAGGGTACGTCTTCAAAATGTATCAAGAACTCTTCACAGATGACTTTGGTATACCCGTCAAATGTTTTTCCGAGAAACTAAAGTGATCTGCCTTGTCCTTGGTGAATTCAACCCATTCTCTCAAAAATAAAAAAAGGACTCAACCTTGTCTTTCATGCACCATGACAACATCCTTTCATGAAGTATGGGATAAACAAATCATCTAGAAGCTTGTAGCTTAGACATCAAAAAAGTATGTCGTGCCCAGATAAAAAGAATTGGTTTGGTGGGTTATCATGAAAAAGGAAAAGAGCATTGACAACAAGAAATCTATTGCCAGTTATGAACACTTTATCACACCTCGAAAAATATGCCTGAACTTCCACTCAACGTCATGAAGATCTCTAGCAATGAGCTCCTGAGCCGGTGGCTGTTGTGAAAAATCCTGCAAGAAGATACAAGTAAATTTATCATATAAAATATGAAGAAAGACTACACAGGTTGCACTTAAGAAACTCACCAGTGGAGGGAACACTTTTTCTGCAGCACGACGAGGAACTGAAAACCCTCCATGAGTACTTGTATCACTTGCAGTCAATGTCTTGCAGAAGTAATTCGTTGGTTGTTTGCTTGGGATACCAAGTTCTGCAGGGATGTAGGTATCCTTTTGTTCTTGCTGATCATAAGAATATCAAGAATCACACTCAAAACATGCAAATAAGAAACTGATCATTTACAACCGACAAATTCAACTTACTGGACTCAAAGGTTGCAAGGTCATTTGAGCATACACTTCATCTGTTTCCACATCTGCCTGAAAATTCACATTGGATTGATTGACCCCTCTTAACCAATTTCTACCTTTGAGAGAAAAAAGAAATGACGGATCATAGCAGTAACTCACATGCATCGTAACATTGTGGAGTTGACAGATCAATTGGGGTGGCAAGCTTGGATAATTGGGTATCTGTCCGTCAATCTCCTTGTTTGTTGATGCAGCAACCTAAAAGTTCAAAAGGATTGTTGACAATGGTAAGACATTTTATAAAAAATAATATTAGAGAAACTACACTTCTGCAAAACAACATCCACCTGCTCACTGTGACCCTGAGGAAAGTACACAACACGGCTGCCTACAGTAGGCAGGGACACGAGAGGGCCAGCGCAAGCATGCCAAAGTTCTGAATTCAAGCATCTTTTTTCGCCTATAAAAAATTTCACAACTCGGTCATTCCTGATCTATAACTAGAATTTTATTTTATTTAAAAAAAAAAAAAAAAAAGGAAGAATGGTTACTAAGCCCTCTATAGAAAGTGATTTCTACTTTACAGAAAGATAAGTATAGAAGCAAGAAATCACAGCAATTCACATAAATCGATATAAAAAAGCCAAAACCTTTTACAACGAAGGGGAGGAAACAAAGGGGGGGCATACCTTCCTGGGCCTGCTGAGCCAACCAAGTCGTTGAAAGCTTCATTTTCAAACCGCAACTCAATAAATCTCAATTGAATTGAACAAAAGCTTCTTCTTCTCAAGTCCACTCGAACTCACCATCCCCATCCAGTTTTCTATTAAAAATTTGCTGCAAAGGAAAGGCTTTTGTGGATTGATAGCTAGAAACAAAATCCAAACTTTCTCCACTCTCTAATCAAAGACCAAAGCTGAAAACTATTGCCATTTCACACAATACAAGTAGCACCCAAAGTTAGTTTTTCATACGTAATCAGGGAAACCTGGATTTTTAAAGCCAAACTAGCATTTTAAAATTCAATCCAGATTAAATTCAACAAATTCTTTCA
Organism: Chimonanthus salicifolius; assembly: GCA_013350335.1. Taxonomy (NCBI): domain Eukaryota; kingdom Viridiplantae; phylum Streptophyta; class Magnoliopsida; order Laurales; family Calycanthaceae; genus Chimonanthus; species Chimonanthus salicifolius. The sequence continues at coordinate 1,896,251 of CM023538.1, forward strand.
TTTAGAAGAATTACAAAAGGCAAAAAGCACTCTAGGAAGAAATCTGCATTCCCCAAAAGACAAGGAAAAAAATCCAAGATTGCTGTCTGATGTAGTCTAGGAAAATTTGGATTTCTTTGGAGCCAGGTCGAACACTTCCAAAGCCAATTGAACTGAAACTGAGCAGAATATTTCTCTATTTTAAATCGATAGACTACAAAAAGCATTCTAGAAAGGAATAAGCAGACCTGACAAAACAGTGTCGGTCATAACTGTAGCAGCACCATCTTTCCACGGAAAATTACACTAAAACGAAATGCATCGCCTTCAAAATCACCATTCATTTAACTCGGCAGATACGAAAACACTGCCTCCAAAATCCATTCTCATTAGATGTTTTGGATCTCGTCATCCAAAGTTCAACTGCTGAAACCTTTTCTGCGGAAAAATAGTCTCTCACTTATAAACTTATAAAACATTTTTTACTAAGATGCAGCTCCATCAAGCTCGAAACTCGGTAAAAGCAAATGCTTTCTTGCTCTTTTCCAAACAACGCCTTTAGAGACCAAGAATTTACAAAAAAGCTCTCGAAAACTGAGCATTTCTTCAGAAAACGACCTGAAATCCAGCTGCAGTAGTCGATTTTTCCATGATCTCCATCAAAGAGCTTTCGCTAGCTCGTTGCAAAGCCTTTTTCCACGGAGATAGAAAAAGAACCTGAAGAAACAGCGCATTTCCGTAGAAAGCCACCAAAAGAAGCACAAATCAAGCTCTCTCACCAGCTGTACACGCAAGAATCGACAAGAAGACGAGAAATCTGAAATCCTAACGAACCACAGCCAGTGAAGGACCTGATCACTCAAGGATTTCCAAGCTCTCGTTTCTTAATTACACAAGGGAGTGAGAAAGAATGTTTCTTACACGAAAAGGAACGGCCTTTCCGAAGAAGCAACTGTAAACCAAAGAAACTGGACACTTGTCATCTAATCTATCTAGAGCAATCTCAGTCCAAATTCCACAGAAAGTGAGAGTAAGAGAGAGATGCGTGGAAAAGCGTTTTCCTCGAATCCTGCGTTTTACACGGAAAAAAAGATCAGCCTTTTCGAAGAAAGCAACAGCAGCAAACCAAAGAAACTCTCGCTATCTAATCATCTGTCATCAACTCGTCTCTCTTTTCTCCGACTGAAAACAATCGAAGTCCAAATTCCACAGCAAGTGAGAGAAAAATCGAGAAAGAGAAAGAAATGCGTGGAAAAGTGTTTTCCTCGTCGGAAAAGACTAATTCGAGGAAAGCATAAAACGGAGGAGAGGCTCTCGCTAACAATTCGATCGCCTGCAGCATCCCTTCCTTCCTCGTCCCGTAAAAGGGAGAGAGAGTGGGGGAGTACAGCTAGGGAAGATCGTGGCCATGAGTGTTTCCGTACGGAGAAATCGAGACCGTTGGATTTGAGTCTGATGCTCTGACTGACGTGACAGGGGCGCATGTGCCGTTGGGACCCGTTTGGGTCGCTGTCAGAGTACGGATAGAGAGTAAAATAATAGTCGTTTTCAATCTTTCCTCTATGTGCTCTCTCTCTTCCTTTCTTTTAAAAGTGGTTTTCGTAGTTTCCTATTTTCGGATATCTCGTGGTTCGTCGCGATGAACAAAGAACCCGTTGGTCGTTAGGATGGGGATGCCGGTCCGCCAAATTGACGAGAAATTATCCGTTGTGAACCGGTCCGGTTTTAGTATATAGTTACATAAACCCGGCTCATGGTACAGTGGACGCAGTGGCCCCAAGTTGATCATCATATTTTAAAGTACTTTAAATATTCAATTTTATCAATATTTAGATTTTATAAGATTAGATCAATAATCCATCTAATCAAAAATATTCTCAAATTAGATAAGAATTTAATAGTGAAATACTTAGATGACGAGGATGAGAGGTACGAGTGGAACGAAGTGAGGTGTCATGACACTTAACATTTTAGATCAACATGATATAATCATATTAAAAAAAAGTTTAATATTTACTCTTATTTTGTTCCTCATACTCATTGCCTTTTTATAAATTAGACTTATACTCGGTCGAAAATGTTGAGATACATTAGCTGTTGGATTAACTTTAAATCCTATGGATAATTTGATATTTTATTCTTAAAAACTACATTTAAAATGACTTTTCTATTTAAAATTTGTCACACTTTTTAAACAATAGTAAATATATCGAGTCGACTCATTATTGAAGATTAGTGATATGACACAAGTAAATCAATTCATGATAGATAATTTTTCTCAACTTCCTCTCATTTTTCTGTACAAGATTCATGACAAAAAATTTCAAACAAGATGCCACAATGGAAACATGTAATTCCTGCTTTTTCTATTTTGTTTCTTCAGCTACATAGGAATGTAAAGTTAATATCATGAATTCATAATAATAATTCTAAATAAGATGTCTCTCTTTATAATAAGCAATTTAACTAGTCATTTATGATCCACAATTTACTCATAGAGATGTAGGTTACTAGTTATCTCTCGCCTCAGGAGGTGGAAGGTTGTGAGTTCCAACCTTTATGGCTTAACTTTATTTTGTCTGAATTTCTCACACGTGACACATTAATCTCCAAAAAAAATTAACTAGGTTTACTTATTGTGAAATTACTGTAACAACTCAGCCCATCAAAAAGGGATTAGAGTTCGGCCCAGCAAGATACTGGGTGCTTTGAGCTCACAGGCACACACACGTGAACACACACAAGCCCGCATAGTTTTTGGATCGGACCCGGCGCAAGTCCAGATCCAAAACGCGTCTTGGTAGAAGAGGAGGGCAAGACTACTTATAAACCTCCTCTCAAATTTCTCAACTTCCGATGTGGAACCTTGGTTTTCACCCTCAAGCACACACACTTCCATTCCACTTTGTTCATTTGGGCTTTGCCCTTAGTGGACTCGACTGTCTGAGCTGGGTCAAGGTCTCACAGTTACTCTCTATCTTGAACTCAATGTGTATAAAGAGGTGTGCACATGTCTTAAAAAATTAATCAGAATAAAATCTCCTTTTAACTGAGATCTTTAGACACCTTTGATCATGTAATAGAGTCATGAGAAAATTACTTTTATCTAATATATGTAATTAGATGGTGTCACTGTCGGTTTATTTTTTTCCATTTTTTTCTTTTCCATAGATGTGACATGAAGTTTGCTGGATTTTCTGTGTTTATATAGCTTCATTATTAATATTTTTTATGGGCAGAGATCGGATGAAGTTCACTTATTTCAACTCTCAAGTCGAGTTCATGTACCCTAATTGTACGATTGAAAAATATGTGTCTATCTTATCAATCCCATTGGGCCCCACAACAAGGTGGTCCATACCCTTCACATGGGTTGTATTGGGCCACTGTTTACATGCACCAGTAGTTTTTGGATTTTTTTGGGGTATGTTTTGATTGAAGTCCTAGAAGTCTTAAATTTTGAACGAGCAAATGATGTTATATTAAAAAGGGATGGTCATTTCATTTAAGAGACATGAGTTTTAAGTAAACTTCTTATTTAAACTCTATTAAAAAATATAAAAATAAAAATTAAAAAATCGGTTTTTCAAGTGAATCGGTGCACCGACCAGATCAATGAAAAATGAGAATTTGAGGAAAGTGATCCGGTCGATAAATCGATTTCTTGAGACGTGAAAGAGTCAAAATCGGTGCACCAATTCACTGGAAAATGATTCGGTCGGTGCACCGATTTCTGAATGTCTAATTTTTTAAATTTTTTCATACGGACGGATAAGAAAAAATGAGAAGTTAAAAAAACTCGTATCTCTTAAAAGATTATTTCCGTATTAGGATGGACACCCTTAGGAAGTTAAATAATATATATCTATTATCAAAATATAGTTTAAGATATACAAAATCTAATTTTATTACAATAAAATCTTCCATATTTAATAATTCTCATTTTAAGATTTTCAATTCACACATAAACACTAGAGCTGCAATTGATTTTGTTCGGGTTAAGTTTTGAGCATGGTCGAGTCCAGACTCAAGTTGCAATTAAAAATCTAGAATCTGAGTTTCAATTTTGGTTTATTTAAAAACTTTAAACTTGAGTTTGACCTAAATTGTATTTATAAAACTTGGGTCTAAATAGAATTTTTTCATCATTCTATAAAATACAAATTTATATTAAATAATTGCAAAACTTATATATATATATATAAATTAATGTTATGTTTTATATTGATATACAATCTTAATCAAAAGATTAGATGTTATAAATTATAACTTAAATTTGGAATTTGAGACCGAACTCAGATTTTCATCATTTCATGTACTAGCCCAATCCAATTAGCCCAATCCAATCCAACCCAAATGTCAACTTGGGCCTTATATTTTGGAGGAAAAAAATGAGTCCAACTGGTCCATCAGAATTTTTTTTTTTTATGTGAGCTTAATTTAGAGTTAGCCCAAGCCAAAGTACCCTTTAAAATATAAAATGTAGAATTTGATAAATAACTTATCTTTCTCTCTCATTAACACCTCTATATATATAAATATAAATTTTTATTTAAGGAAAATAATCAATTAAATCAATATAAATTCTTTAATTAGGGAAACTAGCAATTAAAGAAATATACATAATCATAAAGTTGTTGATGAAGAATTAATTCAGTGAAGACTTTTCTTTAATATTACCCATAAACTCGATGGTGGAAAGGAGACGAGTTTGAAACACAAATGAAAATGTTTATATCATTAACTTCTTTCGCCATTTTAACTGCAATTATTGATGCAGTGTAACATCAGATGGACCATGGCTTTCGATGGAACGTGGCACCAAATTTAGACTCTTTCGTTAGTGATAAAAAGAAAAAACCCTACTTCACGGGGAATGGATTTGTACTTCAAATAATATGACAAAAAGACTTGAATGGATGCAGTGGTGACTAGCTATGTTTTTTTTTTTATAAAAAAACATAATTTTTATAAAAATATTTTATTTTAGGAAAATAATATAAATTATAATTATTAGATCATATTATGCAGTTATTAAACTTTATCATATTGACCTCAAAATTAAAACTAAATGTAAGACTGATTTTGTGATATCCTGACCCATGAGCCAGAGGTCAGGTCCCTAGATAGGCTGATCCAAGTGAAACTGGGCCTTGTCGGACGGGTCAGCAGAGTGGGCCGGTCGGATCCGACAGCCCAGCAGTGGGTGGGAGTTGTGGAAAGTCCCACGTCGGAAGTTGAGGAGCTTGAGAGGGGGTTTATAAGTAACCTTACTCCCTCAAACCAACAAGACGCTGTTTTGGACCTAGATTTGGGCCGGGTCTGATCCAAAAAACCGTGCGGGCTCGTGCGTGTGAACGTGTGTGCGCGTGTGGGCTCAAAGCGGACAATATCTTTTTAGCCGATCCCCAAACCCTTTTTATGGACCAGGCTGTTACAATTTTTAGTCATTATATTTAGATTCATCAAAAGTAGTGGTGAGATGGTTGTTAATTGCAATGCATCTTGCTATGATGGCTAACCATCATATTTTTACTTTCAATTTTTTATTCTAAAATATTTTAGAATTGAGTTTTTAATTTAATTGGATTCATTGACCATTTCACACTATATATCAAAAATATAACTTCTCCTCCCACGAGCTGAAAGGAACAAATTCTATTACCTTGGCATGTTATTAACGCAATTGCTATTTTTTTTTTTATAACATAGGTATTTCACTTCATATTGGAGATGAGACTAATCATATAGGCATGTTTAAACCTCTCAATCTACACACACTGGTTAAGTATATGGGGAGTGACCCGTTGAAATTGAACGTGAATCGAGTTAAAGACTCTGCGTCATGAGACAAGCTTCTTGACTTATAGACCACAATTGCTATTTTATGAAACCATTCATTGGAAAAAAGTCTCCACAATCAAGGCTTATAGATAATTTGTTCATGAATACAATAGAGTTTGAGAATGACAATTGTTTTTTATTGTTGCCGGTAGAAAGCTGATAATTTGAGCGTGAATCAAATTCAAGACCCCACTTCATAAGGTGTGTTTTTTGACTTTCAGGCCACAATTGCTATTTTGTGAAATCATTCATTGGAAAGAAGTCATCCTAAAGAAGGCTTATAAATAATTTGTTCATGAATAAAATAGAGTTTGAGAATGAAAATTGTTTTTTATTGTTGTTGGTAGAATGCTTTTAATTTATTTTTTTTTGTCCCGCACAAAATTACCTCTAACATTTCAACTAGAAATGAGGTGATTTATATATTGGGCTAAGCCAAATTTCTATTTTTATTCAACCAAAAAATACACTGCATAACTAAGATTTGGTGTAACTGAATTTTAGTCTAATTGAGTGAGTTGCTTGATTGATCTATTAAATAACCGACCTAGATGGACAGAGATATTGGCCGATGACAACGACGATTTAACGCTCCTCATCTGTAATGTTTATTGGTATAATTCGTGGTGAATGATCATAAGATCAATATAATAATATCACATTAGTTTATTGTCTTATTAAACAAACTCATTCTTAAAACGAAATCACATCAATATTTTTTTCCACTCTCTCTCTTCCACCTACCAAACTCTTTTTTTTCAATCGAAGTCAAATTTGAGCCCAAAGTGTTTGTAAGTCCCTCTCCTTATAATCCATTTAATTCTAAGTAAATTGAGCAAAGTAGACTAACCCATTTGAAAGTTTTAAACCATGGTCTAAATTGTGGAAAATTGGACTTTGCACATGTCTCCTAACTAGGATTTCTATTGTGTTCCCCCAATTGAGGAATAATTATAGCTTTGCAGCAGAGACCCACTAAATATCATAATTGAGAAGCTTCATTTTGATGTAAAAGCAATCTCATGACAAGATTTCTATGTATATATATGTTTCATAGTATTATTTTTGATGTAATAGATTAGCAGCTTTAGGGTTTTTGGACTAAGCTGGTTCTGATAAGCTTCCACACCTCTTAGCTGTACCTGATTGGTTAGTCTCTTTCCTAATTAAGAAATATCAAAATCCTTAATCTCATTGGCTTAAGCAAGAAAACAAAGGATCACTAGCCTTTGATTGGTTAATTGTCTTCTTAAAACAGCACCCATTTTTTTAAAAAGAATATCTAAATCATTTTTACTCTTTTAGTTACATTTTTCATCAACTTAAGAAGAGAAGGGAAATGAGATCCAACATATTGTCCCCACAGCCCATGCATTCAATTTCATTTTCCCCTTACTTCCATCAGTAGTTGGAATGATACTTTAGGAAGCTTTTATAGTTTTTTTTTTTTTTTAAAAATGTTTTTATAATAAATATGAGTATATGCAGAAAAAAAGTCTGAAATTTTCAAACAAAAGAAAGAAAAGAAGTCTGTGTCATTAGAGACTTGTTGGAAAAGGGTTTGATAGATAAATTTGAATTAAAGTTGTCAGCTGTTTTTCATTTATGTTTGTAATGAATTATTTTTGTATTTTTCCAATTTCCATGTTCTGATATAAAAAATATAAAATTTTCAGATTGACACTTCAGTTGAAAAGAAATAAAATTGACAATTAAGATTTGATTTTTTTTTTGTGGCTGATTGTTCAATTTCAGATTGAGGAATGAAACCCAGTAATAATCTGGAAGACCTGACTAATGGCTTTGGTGTGACTTTTAGAAAAAATAAATGAAGTTTGTCATCTCCAATTAAGGATAAATGGTATCGACATCAAAGTTATTTTTAAAAAGAACTTCTCAAATTTAGACAAATTCTTAAAAATTATTTAAATATAAACTAAAACTATTCGTAATCTACAAATTCATGAAAAATATGATATGGCAATGGATGAAGACATTCCAGGACAACTATAATCATTCAATGTTAAAACTATCTAACCATAGCACATCTTTGTAGAGACAAGAAGAGTTTGAAGAAGATAAAAAACTAGAAGTCGTGTCAAAATCTTTCACCATTTTCTTGTCCTTCAATTCGTAGTTCCATATCTTAATTCTTAAAAGAAGGTTTAAAATGTAAATCACAGTTACTTTTAAGTCCACTTCGATTGATAGGATGAAATAGTTTTGATGATTATGATGGTTTACATCTAATAATAAGTTTATCGATCCGACGGTGAAGATGCCCACCTCATTAAGTGGGATCTTAAGTTCGATTCATACTCAATTCCAATTGGCCACTCTATCTAAAAAGAAATAGATCAAAATACTATTGAAAGAAGAGACATGTTGATGTAGCGTTATAGTGACAAGTGATTTAAGGTCTACCGGTTGAAGTTGTGATGAGTTTGTTAGGAATATCTATATTTTTTTATTTATGGCTCACCAAAAACACATTTGTTGAGTCTTCAAAATTTGATCATCACAAACTATTTTTTAATATCTAAATTTTATTTCTTTTAAAAATATGACTTAATTAATTTGATGAAATTATATTTTAATGAATTTATACTCAAATATATATATATATATATATATATATATATATCTTATAGAACCATGGCTACTTCAATTGGTAAGAGGTGCACAACGTAATAGCTTGCATTGGACCATCTCACTTTTAAGGAAAATTGGAGATAGAAATTCAATTGAGATAATGTGCCTAAAATAGAAGGAAAGAGATGAAACAAAAATGCCCTTATGCTTGTTCCCAAACAGTTGATTTTGATGTCTAAGATCTAATTCATGTTCTTCATATGGACTTGTAATGCAATTCCATGAAATTTTAGTTCCATGAAAATAGAAGATCAAGATCAGATGAACTTTTCGAAGCTGTGCTTTCCAACAACAACAATAACATATTGTTTGGTCTTACTCAGAACCGGTCAGGAGATCTCATAAAATGTTAAGAGTTCTATGCAGAGTGAGATTTCATGGATCCTTTATGACTGGTATATTAAGGAGTTTAAATGTGTAGGGCCTTATTGTTTTGGGGGACCTAGACTGGCGGCCTACGCCTCCTATGCCCAGGGCCGACCCTGGTCTTATCATCTAATCTAGAGCAAATTAATGACATGATATTCAATCAATCATTTATCAGATACAGGTTCAAGTCAAGTCAACCCATTTATTTAATGGGTTAAGGTGCTCAAGTGAAAACTCTTTTTTTTTTGTTTGAGTTGAGACTGTGTAGTGATAATCTTATCAAGAATGATTTTATCTCTACTGGTATCCTGCTCATTAAGTACCGGTGAACCTATATGCAGAATATATACATGCAGAATGACATGTTATAGGTTCACCGGTACTTGAGAAACTGGTACACCAATAAGAACAAAATGAAAATTACGCTTTATTCCGTGTCTCCTAATAAATTTTACTTGTATTAAAAGGACTAGCCATTCATGAATCATCGCAATTATATTAATAAGCCAACAATATATTAAGCATTCTTAGAATAAAGAAAAAAATAGCATTCTAACACAGGAAGAGCTCTAACCATTTGCAAGCAAATTCCCTGTCTAATCACATATTAAATTGCACCTTTAATGCTGGTTTAGAGTTAATAAATGAACACCAAACCTGAGTACACAAAGAGACATGCCTCTCTCACTTTCACATCCACAGTTGTGGGGCCTATGCACCTTCAACATACTTTGCAAGTGATCCATATTGATGTAACCCAAATAAATGGTTGCCAAAGACATACCTAATCTGATTAGAACATGCCAAGACATCATGCATGTGATATTGTCAGTAAGGCCTGTAATTTTTTTTTAAAAAAATAGCTAATATTTAAAATATTGGTACAAAATTTAAACATGGTTGAAATTAAAATAAAATATCTCAAAATCCAGTATGTGTGGATTGAAAGGTCTACTGTGGCATTTGGTTTAAAATATCGGTTGAAATGGGTTGAAGTTTGGCCCATTTTGGCATGAAATATTAGCTAGCCTATGTGATTTTTTGGTAATTATCTACAAAACCCAAATATCAAGATATTTATATATCAGCCCCTAAATATGAAATGTTAGATTTTGGCCCAAACTTTTTGTTAAGAAATGATTAAAATACTAGCAAAATTTGCAATAAATATTGTATAGTAACATGGAGTTCAACCAACGGGATTTGAGTAATTTCCAATAAAACTCAAAATTACATGATATTTACATATCACTCCCTCATTAGAAAGAAATTCAGCTAAAATCTCAAATTTTGGTCAAATTTTTTTCTTAAGATACAATTGAGATATTTAATAAAATTTTTTAGTAAACACTATAGATTACAACCATTTTGAATGACATTTAAATTTCATCATATTTACATATCGCCCCCCTAAAGTGGAAAAAAATCAGAAAAAATTAGATTTTGGATATTTTTTTTTCATAGGCTAAAATTGAAATATTTAGTATATTTTTTTAATAAAAAATATATGATAAATATTTATTTCGACCTATGTTTAAAACTTTTGCCTCAAAGAGGGCAACAAATGGTGTGGGATTGTCACCTCCATGGCCCAATGGAGAAGAGGATTCCAAAAGGGAATGCAGTAGGGACAAGGTGACATTCAATTTCACATGAGGGAGCATCATGTGCAAGACAGGGAAAGGTCATTATGCTTGTGTCAAAAAAGGGACACTCCTTCAATCATTCACTTCTAAGAATGTTGCCCCATTAAGGACTCACTAAGCACAAAAGAAGCAATTAATTAATCACCATTAGTGCTAAAGCAAGGTCCACTCAAAGGCCATGGGGTCCCCTTTTCCTTCTCACTACCTCCCCACTTAATCATTTCTCCATGATTTCAAATTTAGGGTTTAGTATGGAATACTTGAATACAAAAGCAGGCATGCTCTCATGTCACTCTACAATTGAATTTCACTAGACCCACATCTTCTAAAGTTGATATCATGTCCATTAAAGGGGCCATAGATGGTCATCTTAAAAAAAACAATCTTCATTCAACATATTATTCTTCTTACTTTTTTATAAGGGTACATGGGTCTCATTCAATGATTCCGCTGAAAAGCTTTATACTTGAATATGAGATATACTAAAATTCATTTTGATCAAACCAATCAAGTCAGGTTTTTAAGTAAAATAATATTTTAAGGATAAAACAATAATTTAAAGTAAGTAAAATCATGTGAGCTTAAAAATAACGATGAAGATGATTTCTTATGAATTTCATATTCTAAAGTAGAGTTTTTCAACGGACCCGTTATGTAAGTCCCTAAGTGAGTTCTGTATCCTTGTGCATATGTTATGTGTCGGTGATCGTTTTGCGAAATATCACTGTCTCCCTCCACTCACAATAAAATGTGACATGGGCTTTTTGGATGAGTATGGGAAATTTGGGCTAGGGCCAGGTGGGGGATATTGATGTTGGAGCGTCAAGACAAAGGGGTTTCACTCAAGGGAAGTTTGTAAAAGTTGGATTGGAAATGCTACTTGGTTTTTAATAGAATTTTTTAGTACAAATGAGGAGTCCAAAAGATCCATAATCAACTTTAGGAAGATACCCAAACCATGGAGGATCTTTACAGCAAGTGTAGTGGTTCCCACCTGCAAATAAAAATCTTAAAAAGAGAGAGAGAGAGAGAAGAAAGGAGAGGAGTTTATGTTTTTATGCATTGGATGCCACTCGAGCATGAATGATCACACCTTACTCATCTTCAATAATGCTTTCATATCTGATTTAGATCATGAAATATGTGAATGGCATGGTCAAAGGAGGCATGCCAATGAAATTGGATTATCCAACACACACGTACCCATCATATTTGTTTGTGAGAAATGATTCATAAAGAAATGCATGAGTAAGAATAATATTAGCTGCATTTTTATAATAAATATGAAGGGTCGAGATAAATAAATATGATAATAAATATAAATAGATGAGATAAAGAAAGATATAATAGATAGTGGAGTGATTAACTATTTGATTTATGATAAGGTCAAATAGAGAAATAGAATTTGAAAAGTCAGTCCTAATTAAATAGAATTTTGGTAGTTATGATAACGACAAAATTCAAATGGAAGTTAGTTTTCAAATTTTTGTCAATATCTAAAATATTAACATAAGTTTATCGGATTGGCTCGTGCGGGTCGACGGGTTGGCTCTTGTGGGCCAACTTAACCATCGAGATTAACTGGGTTCACCCTGGTTTTTTCTGCTGATAGTTTCGGTCTGAAAATTGGTAAATATGGTTTTTCTTGGAATTCCGTTAAAACTGATATAAACCAAAATATCGGATGACAATTCGGAAATTTTGGTTTTTGGGCTGAAATGACAGACATTTTAGGCTGAAAATTTCCCCCTCTTGAAAAATGAAATATTAGTTTCAACACTCAAATAACATTCATCTAGAATTTTTTTTTGATAAAAAGAGACATCAGTCTATCCTTCCATCACTTAGATGATAATAAATGAACAAAAAGACAAACCCGTAGTTAAAACATGATCTTAATTGATAAATAGGATAGAAATGCTGACCAAGCCCATAACTATTGGGTCAAATGGGCCAAGGTGAATTGGATCCAAAATTTGTTTTCACCCGATTCTATCCATCGGATCCTGGTAGATAGCGAGATACACTCGAAAATTGAATTTTAAGACCCACGTTGTTCGGTCTGATGTAAGGATAATCATATGAATAGTTCTTATATGAAGTTTCACCACCATACAATAATCCTATGTTTTGATTTTAATTTTTAAAAATCAATGGTCTATACTAATCAAAATTTAAAGTATGAAATTATATAACTTGGATTATCAATTGATAGTAAAACTTATATACTTTATATCTATATAATTACCTATCAAATGAACTTAAATTTATAGGACTTACAATCCATGTAATGAGATGTCTCTTTTTGAATAATTGATACCCATTTACCCCTCCAACCATGAGCCACATGATTCTTAGACTATGAGTACATTAGAAAGCTCTATACGAAAATGTGGGAGTCACAAAAATTCTTTATTGAATTTATGAAGCCTTGTTTTAATTTCTCCAAAACTTATCTTTAAATTTATTTCTTTTATGCTTGAAATTTCATATGATCTTTAACGACATAACTTGATTTATCAAGTAATTACTTCCTCCGTTCTATTTCAATTGTCTCATTTGAAACATTTGTATATTTTAAAGAACTCTCTATATAAAGCTAGCACTCTATGTGATCTCATCCATTTTCAACACACTTTATGCTATTCTAATATGAATGGGACAATTATTTTGAGACAATCCCAAAATTCATATAAGACAACTAAATTGGGACAGAGGGAGTATAATTTTTTATGGACCTTCTCATAAAATGTAGAGGATTCGAATGGATCCATGTATGGGTTATGTTCTAAGTTTCAAACGGTAGATGAAACTTACATATTGGGCCCTTAATGGGCCAATATATATCAACTGTTATTTGGGTCATATTGGCCCATTTCAAGCCTCATTTTTAATTTTTCAAAAAAAAACACATCGACAAAATTTTGAAAATACCGATTTTGGGTCTATTTCTTAAAAAATCCAATATTTTGTGATATTTAGATATCACTCCTTGTGAAATATGATAAAATCAGCCGAAATCTAAAATTTCAATGCATATTTGAATTTCAGTGTAGGTGAGTACAGAGAGAGAGAGAGGACAATAAATAATATAAAATAATTCACGATATTTGTATATTACTCTCTTTAAAATATGATAATATTGGATGGAATTTTAAATTTCAATTGATATTTGAAACTTAGTGTAGACTCTACATGCGTGTGAGCCGATAAGTTAGTGCCTAAAGAGAGAGAGGTACTTATTTGAAAAAAAAAGGAATCTCAATCTTTCATGACATTTGCATATCGCTCCTCTTGCATTATGATGATACAAAATTTTAAACGATATTTGAATAAAATGGTAATGAATATTTGGATATTAATGTAGGCCCCACATGCCCGCGAGTCAATAAATCAGTATCTAGAGAGAGGGAGAGAGTTAAAACGAAAACAAATATATGAAATAATTCCTCAAGAAATGGAAATTCCGAGTTCCATACTAATCCACTTCAAAAGTCACTTCTTATAGAGTTATTCGGTGTATGTAAAGAGACTTATATATAGTTCGAAGATTAATAAAGTGCTCTAAGAGGTCTAGACACCTTAGTCATAAAAATAAAATAGTTCATCATATTTACGTATCACTCTCTATAAAATCAGATAATATTGCATCGACATTTAAAACTTAATATAGGCCCCACATGCGTGTGAGTCTATAAGTTAGCGTCTAGTGAGAGAGAGAGGGAGAGAATAATAAATATATGTTTATGGGCAAGGGCCCATTAACAGTAAAATGTGAGGCATGGGCTCAAGCTCTTACTAATATACTCTCCATGTGATGTGTGTTACTTGTGCCACTCCTGATTTGACTTTTTAATGTTCGATATTTAGACTATTTGGATGGGGCAAAAGATTTCCAGACAAAATGGTCGGAGAATCTTGAGAAAGGCAATCCCTAGTTTCAAATTTTAAGAGAAAATGTTGAGAAGAAAGATGGTTTTGTTTGCTAACTTGAAGATGAATGTAAAATTACTTTGAATATTTTTGAAGTTATTTTTCAAAAATATTTAAAATAGGTGTAAAATGATAATTGGATCTCACTTTCTTACTATACTTATCTGATATATGAGGTTTGTGGGTGTTTTCGTGTATTAGTGAGATTAGTCTCACCTCCAATATGAGACAGAAATATTCATGTTAAAAAAAGAAAAAGATGAATGTATTGTGTGACCTAGTACCATCACTATCGTAGTATAACAATTCTGAAATTCAGATCAATTCAGAATATCATCTAATTGAATAATTTGAGTTCTTCATTCGATTCAAAAAAGTTTAATAAAACTTATTAATTTGTTTGACTTGAAATCTTATTGAATTGAGTAAATTATCCTACATCCAGTTAGGTTGAATTTAAATGTTGAGTAAAATTTGAAGTTTTGGCTGATAATTATTAATCTAATAATAGATTAAACTCTTTTTTTTTTCAACAATTTTGGTGAGCGAAATTCAAAACTCAGCTTCCCCTACTTTGAGGAAAAATGTCATTTTCTTTGAATGTGTAGATTCCACCATTTTCCTGTTTTCCAAACATGTCCAATCTACTTAGACCATTCCTCTGTAAAATCCCCTCCTTTTCATTCGTTTGAGAATCTCTACTTTTTATTTTTTTCTGCTTTAAATACAACTTTAATTTTCCATTAATCACTTTAACTTTTGCCAAACTGCCAAAGTAATAAGAGCTTTTACTTTTTAAATTCCTTTAAAAACTTGGAACTTCCAATCTAATATTGCCTAATCCGCTAGTCATGCCAATGTTAAAGGATGAACCTGAAATATCTAACATCGAAGGTATCAAACCCAAGATTCAAGACTCGTTTCTAAATATTTTAATAAAAATGTTAAACGTAACTTGAAGTTAAAATTTTGTCATTAAAAAATTCTTTAAATAACATTTTTTATATTCGTTGGTGACTTGAGAAGTCATGTAATTGGTATTTTAAGTAACTTATGAAAGGCCAATTAATTTTGATTTGTCCTATGAGCTGAAAGACATAAAATTGAATCATTTTATAGTAAATTTAACACTTTTATATAATATACAATATTATACATAAATATATAAAACATTTTATAAACCCTTGTAATTTTCCCTATGTAATTATATTAAGATATTTCAGTTATTTCATCTTGGACATCTCTGTTCTCAGTTCTTATTTTACCAATTTTTTTTTTTTTGGAATATTCCTTTTTTGAATCTATCATGGAATTTTTTTTATCCCCATAATTGTTGTTTCTTGAGTATTATTAAAATGGTTAGATTCTCAAATCCAATTCTTATGCCATGAATATTTTTCTCGTTCGAGTCAACGCAGATATTTAAAATATATTGAATTGTATTAGTTCCAAATTTAAAAACATCAGGTCGGATCAGATTAGCATGAACCCCACCCGACCCAAATTGACTTTGCACCCATTTCTAAACCCTTGCGATGGCACTCTACATGTACTGATTGAGACGTTTACACATGCCCCAAAAATTAGTCAGAATACAGTTGGATTCTTTGGTCTTAAAAAGAAAAAAAAAAAACCTTGCAATGCCACGGTTTCATACAGAATTTGGTAGATTTCAGTCCACTTTAGAAATTCTGGTCTACATTTTCTCTAATTTTTAGTTAGAAAATCTATATCGGATGAGAAATCAGTTTGGTTCTGAACATGGTATTCTCAAAATTATTGCACTTCCCAGTTAAAGAATCATAATTTCAGTACTTTTTTTAGTCGAAACTTGAAAGGAGAAAAAAAAAAAAAAAGCAAAGATCATGGAAGAATGAAACAAAGACGTGTAATTTTCGAAACTCCTGTACAAAGAGAGAACAACATCAGGCTGCAAGATTAAGGCAAGATAATGGATGCCCGGTTACAACAATTTGAAGACAGAAACTCACCCAAAATGCCAGTGCAATGTAGGACTGGTTATGTAGAAACTTTTCAATCTCAAGAACACCAATTCCAGCAAGAAAAAGATCTAGGGATGCGGCCGGTTCTTCGGATGTACTCTGCTTGCTGCTCGGTTCTTGCAGCTTGCTTGTTTCTTTTCACTTCTGCCGCTGCTCGTTTTTCTTCTGCTTTATGTCTTGATGTGGCTAGCTTGTTCATCAGCTTGTCATGGGCACGACCCCTCATCCTCTCCACTTCAACCTAAAACCAATGATTTCGATTTTTTTTTGTAACTAAGTAATCCATTTAAATTAGTCTACAGCTGTTGCGTTTTATTAGCTCAGATGAAGGTTTCTACTTCATTATTTTCAATAAAGAAATGTGGTTGGTACACAGGTGAGTTCAATTCAATTTAAGGTAGTCTGGCTCCACTTCGGGATGAGATCAAGGATCCCAGAACAGATAGGGAATTTAGACACTTAAGTTCAGCAGCTTTTCAGTTCTCTCGTGTCTACTTATGAAGCGACAATTGCCATCTAGTGAGTTGGTGTAGATCAACTCAAGCGTAATTGTAAGGGTTGAGACTGTTAAGAGCCATCAAGGAAAAACCACAATTTTAGCTAGAAGTTGCCGAAGAGTAATTACAGAAATGAACAAATCAGATCTTTTTCATGTCTATTTTTCATTCTCAACAACAGCAGAAACAGCAAGAAGACAAGGAGTAAATCAGCCAAAGGTTTAGAATAATAATCATGTTGTTCATTTGCATCTGTAATAAACAAAAGGACTTCGGTACTATGGAAACTGCTAGCAACAGGTAAATCCATCGTTCTTCTGTCTAGAATGAAAGATTTAACATGCAGTGGCAGCTGCCACACCTTAGCAGATGGCAAACAGTCCCTTGTGTAAAAACCCAGAATCACATGAATGAGTTAGACGGAAAAAATGCAGTTTAATACCCTCAATGTAAATGTCTCGTAAGTTTGTACATTTGATTTTTTATTTTATAAGAAGAGGAACAAGTAAGGAAAAAGTTGGCACTCTCTTTGATTACAGGTGAAAGAAATCTTGGATTATGCACCTAAATACACAAACTTGTTAAGTAAACAAATATCTAAAAATTACGATGAAATCGTAAAGGATCGGGAGAATAAAAGGATAGAAAGACACATATTGCCAGAGTTTACTTTTCTGTGAAGGAGTCTACGACAAATTCATTTTACTCAAAATTGAAGGATTCAAGAAAAATTGGCTTCTGATCTATGAAAAACCTGAGGTTTCTTTCATTCTCAAGTATACAGAAACAGCCTGCTGGGAGCAAAGGCACCAAACAGAAGCATTTCTTATAATCCTATGTCTAATACCTTTGTTCCTCAAATAAATATCTATGATGAGCACCCTCAAGAGAGCCATGGCCTCCCAACAGACACAATGGCTTGCTTGCAAATGAGGCATGACAATGGGAGAAAAATCCAGCTGCAAATCCCCCACAATTACCTTCGTTGAGAGAGAGAGAGGTCCTATTACCATAAAGGTTTAGTTCCACTTACTGTATCGATCCGTCAAAAGAAAATACTGAAGGAGCCAAGAATATGTTTGATCATTAACCTCATCACCAATGAATGGAACCTGAATGGAGGGGATGATGTAGAATGGGTCGTGGATGACTATTTGGGACTTTTGGATTGTCAAAAATGGGTTCCTCAAGTTTTAATTTAGTAAATTAGATTAGAAGCAGTAGTCACTAATTTTAATCTAATTTGCTAACTTAAGAATCTAACTGACCCACTTTTAATGATCCAGAAGACCCAAATAATTATTCCTGACCCGTTCTACATCAGACTAAATGAAACCACCTATGACTGTTGAAGACTTGAAGGAAACTGTGAATTTAGCATTTTTATTTAAGGCTGCATAGAAAAGCCTTCAAAATCATTATTGTTTTCTCTATTGAAATGGTGCCATTAGTAAAACATTTGAAATCTTTGTTTGCAATTACCTTCCAATATCTACATGACATGCCAAAACAGAGAGGACGTTTGAGAAATATATCTGATATGCCAATTAAAAGAGTTGCTTTGTTACCTCACATATAGCTTCCAGAATGCCAGATGCCCAACAAGAAGAAATTTGTATGTTCCAAGAAGTTTCATCAATATCATATTTGTAGATTAGGTGCTCTTCCATTGGTCTCCCCTTTCCTCATCATCTCCACCACTATCTGACTAAACAAGGATTTATTCATTGTCTTAACAGGGTGAATGGCAAGATCACCTTCATCAATGAACCTACAAACTTGTTCCCAATCGCCAAATGATACCTTCCACTCGTTTTACATACCAAAGACCTATTCTGGGATTATCTTAAGCCTCTGTACCACACTAATTGGGCAATTAATAGCCGATAGGAAAATAAAAAGGTAGATAAGAAAGCACTGGCTTGTGGAGAATAAGCCTAATACCCAAGGAAAGAAATTGCTCCTTCCAAGACGGTGGATTTTTATCCATCCACTCATTAATGAGACCCAAAAGGGTCCCTGTTGGAAATTTAGGAATCTTTGAACAGATATCCATATCAACTTCTCATCATATGAGACAATAGAGAGCTTTGTTAACTATGAAAAATCTATTTTCATTGAAAAAGACAAACATTCTCTGAAGAAAATCATGGGAAAACACTTGATTTTATTCTGTCCACATCAACTTTGCCTCTTGAAAGGAAGCTCAACTAATTTTTTCGCTATAATAACCCAATATCAGACATAGTCATGCACAACACTCGTTAATGTCCCTCTCTAATAACCCATGGAAAAGAACATCTACTTTGAATACTACCATATTCTCCCCAACATTGAGGCCTCAAAGGTGTGCCATCGGTCCATAAGCCAAAGTCAACAACCAATTTAAACCAATTATCTTTCCAACAAGCGCAATAGACATTCTTTCTATCCAAATCTCTCCTGAGCTCCATTGTGCATTACCCAAATTGTTTTAATACAACCAGTTAATCGTATAGTATTCTTTTCTCCCAAAATGATAATGTGACTCGAACTCCCAACCTTTATAGTGGCAACACTATGCTTATTGTCATTATTATGGCATTCTTTACAGCTGAAGTGAAGTCAATTCTACACCAAATTACTGGATAAGTGCACCAATAGATCATTAATGTCTTTTAGTTGGTTTCCCTGAGAAGGCAAATATCCATCTCTATTACGCATAGATACATCAGTGTGCCCCGAGTACCCATACTGACACAATATGACACTGATAAAGATATGCAACATGTTCTCTTGACTCTTTGATTTAAAAAAAGGGGATGCCCCATTTAAAAGGAGGAAAAAGGGGGAAATGCGGGGTGTGGAGGAAAGGAATGCCCGGTTTAAAGGATTACAGGGTTCAGTCCCTTGTTTTTCTTTTCCCTCCTGTTATGTCTTCTGATTAAGCCTTTTCAAGGATTATTGGTTTTAAGTTCAAACTTTTGTCTTCATTCACTGGAAAATTGAGAATGGTGAAGAGAGATGAAAAAGAGGAAGGTTACATCATTATGGAGAGATGGACAAAAAATGTCAAGAGGGAGATCCTCTTGTCCACGACAATTATGGGTTTTATTCTACCCACAGTTATCTTATGCTGGTTCTGCTTTTAATTGGAGAAAGATTCGAATGAGGTTGACCTTACCATAACTTACAGCAACTTCAATCTTGTTTTGAATGGGCAGCCACTATTACTCATTAAAGAAGAGGAAAAAACTTTGCATCTCAAAATTCCTTCATTATAGATGATGACCCCAATATCACCTATTTATAAAAACCAATTGTTGGTTTGATTTACATTAAGAGTTTCATTAAATCTGATCATACACATGATATTTCAATCCATCAGTGAATAGTCCTCATGTATATCACTCGAAAGAAAACAAATGTCCTCATGTTTGGCTGATTTGTCATCATGTAAAAACATTATATTGGACTGATTTGCATAGTATTTGAATCTTTTTTCTTTTTTTTTAAATGCTCCAGTGTACAGTTTGGTGACCTAAACTACTTATTGTAGAACTTGTTGTATTAAATTGGCCAGAGCACTCTTGGTTTTAAAAACCTGGATAAGTTTCGACTGCCCAATCAAGTTTTTCATGCTTGTGTCTTGATTGAGCAGCCACCAACTGGTGTGATAGTTATAGAGCTAGGTATACAACTCATAAGCAATACCTCAATTTTCCTCATTTCAGCTTCTGTCTTTGCTTTTTGATGGTTTTCCCAGGCTTGTATTTTGATCTCTTCGCGTTTAAACCTGAAAAACATCGACAATCTTCATGTGAATAGAAATAGGTAATAAGTTCGACAGCAGACAAGTGTAACCCTTTTTGAGGGTCGTGTCAACTTGTGTGGCAATTTATTTATTAAGATAGGGTCAAGAGTCAAGAATAAAATATCCATAGTGAATAAAGTCTTCTCTAAGGACCAGTAAGATAACCTAGCGATGTACTTGGTTTTCTCTGCTTCCTCCCAAGCTGCTGCACGGGTCTCAATGACACTTTTAGGTGGCTGATCTACAGGAACAGTCTTGAGTGAGGTTGATGCATCCTTGTCTTCCTCTTCTTTGCTAGCCCAAGCAGCAATATTCATCTTACCAAGCTGTGTGCCAAGAGCCATTATTTCTTTCCTTGTTTTCATTTGTAATTCCTTCTCAGACAACTCCTTTTTGTCAGGATCTGATTGACAATCAGATGTCCCAATGGGAGATGACATCAGGTGCAGTTCTTCCCGGAGATGAAGGCCTAGAAGAACTAGGGCTCCGCAAGGGTGTTTGCCTGACAGGAGTTCCAGTCCTAGACGGCTCTTGGCTAGCAATAGGGGTCATTTCTGTGCCCATATCTCTCATGGACACAGACCTAACAGTTGATGGAGGTGGAATAAATGTTGTAGGACTTTGTACGCCAATGGATGAATCATGCCGGCTAAGACTCACTGCACAAAAGTAAAATATGTGCAAATTTAGATTCCAAAAAAAAAAAAAAAGTAAATCTACACAACAGAGAGAGGGAGAGAGATGCCTAAAATATTCTATTATTTTTTTTATCACCAGTTACAGGGACACATTGAAATTGCTAGGATCGCCAACTATCTCATTTCTGGGCTCAAAAGCTGTTCATGACATATCTGCAGTTTCCATAGTAATTGTCAAAAGGGAAATCATACTTAACACCCTGCTTTTGGTGGTGGCACCAATACAGGCCACAGAACCAATAAACACTAAGAGCTCAAAACCCATATTACAATCGGCATGTGTTTTGTACTGTAGTAAAAAATTGCTACCTTCTCTCTCTCTCTCTCTGAAATTAATTTGTTGATACTGGTTGATGTTCCAGGACTAAAATTGGCATTTCTATTAACTAAAATATGAAAATCTACCAATTTATAAATAATTATACGAGAAACTTAGTTGCTTTATGGCTTGTTTCACCATTCTCTTTTCTTATATCCATGATTTCAAAATGTACAGAAGACATATTGTAATGTTTAGGACATGCTTAATAGAAAAAGAAAAGGGGATAAAAGGGATTTATGAGAAATTGGGTGAACCTTGAGTTCCTCTTGAATATCGAATTCTTTTATTTTCTGCTGGTAAAATGAGTTTCAAACATGATTGGCAACTCAAAATAAAATATTCAACTCACTATGAGATCTCATTTTATATTGTCTTGTTGAAAGGTGTTGAACAAAAGGTCTCCAACCTCTTGAGACCAAAAGAACTGCATCCTTGCTGATGACAAAGAAATATACAAGGAACCCTGGTTTTAGAAAGAGAAGAGAGGAGAGAGAGAGAGTAGGAGAGAGAGAGTACAGGATCAGGGCAGAACAATATATGAATGTAGATCACCCATGGAGCATGGTTAGAAGGTCTCAGACAAAGAAAGTAAAAGCAAACACACACATCCAACAGGCCACCAATACTTTTTCAGCACAAAGATATAAATTGATCGCCTAAACAAATGGAAGGTAGCTCAAGAAATAGAAGCAGAGTACAGCATGAAAGCTTTCAAAATTACACAATGTAAATAATCGTGGTTTCAGCTGTGTGGAAAAAACAATTATTCATCAACCATGAATGCTAGATAAAAGGTCTTGCACACTTGACAACTGTCTCTTGATCCAGTTAAAAGTGGATAGATCTGAAAATGTTTCACACTGGGAATTGTTATATGAGCTTAAATCCACACCACTCAAAAGAGTAGAAATAGAACAAGGTATTGAAATTTTTATCCTTGTATAGTGTCAATATCACCAATGATCAGACAATTCATTAAGATGAAAGATCCTCATTATAAAAGAAGCAACAAGCACATCGCAAGCCCAAATAAAACCAGCTCAGAAGACATGAATAAAATGATTTTTTTTTTAAATGGTTACTATATTAATAAAGAGAAGGGACATGAATAAAATGATTGCTTACAATAACCAATCTATCTACTGGAATAAATAAGCACAGATGAATGGCCATACCTGCTGAATCTGCAACACAACTGTCAATAATGAGTCCAGGTTTCACATATGAATCTGCCATTGGGTAAGGATCAGGTAACCAATTCACAAACTTATGCACACCAATTTCCTTCTTACCATGGCTTGGATCAATCCTTTTTGTATCTTCTTCTATGGCAACTGTCTTTTGGTCAGGAACTTCTACAACCACCTTTGTGGCAGATTGTCTGTTCCCATAACCTGCTAGACCCGTTTTCCTACATGCAACTGCTTGGCCTCCTTGGAAATTAGATTGTCCAGTCCTTGGCCTGTTTGCAGTTGGGCTTGCAATCCACTTCTCTGCATCATCCCATTTTGAAGGCGTTGGTTTGGAGAATGATGCAAACGGCCCCCGGTGTGGCGCCCGCTCTGCCTTTTGGAACTCAAAACCCATCGATGAGATGCTCACAGTTTCTGGCCCACTATCATAATCAACAGAAACATCGTCCTGAGATCTAACCCTAGAATTTGCCAACGCATGTTCTTTCATTCTCCGATCAGTTGCCATCTCGCTATCCAGGGTATCCATTGCTCTCGGAATTGCAACTGAGCAATCAGTTTGTATGCTTACAATGTCTACATCTTTGCAACTCTCTGAAGCAGTAACACCTATGAAAATTGCACTGTAACAATTACATCAACTGAAAAACCCTAGAAACTGTAATTCTAGTACTTTCTCTATTAAACCTAAATCAAAATGCCAGATTTCAGTAAAAAAAAAGGTATTTGGATGCATGAAAAAAGGAAGTACTTTCTTAGAATTAATATATTTTTAACAAAAGAATAACTTGGAAATGGTTATGTTAGGACAAAAAACTCAGTCATTTTCCATGAAAGTATGTCTTTCCATTCACTGAGGTGGGAGCCAAAAGAAACTAATTCACCATTTGGATGAATGGAAAGGAAACAACTTTCTTGGAGAACAATCATTTACTAGAAAGATAGTCATTTTCAATGAAGTCTTTCTCTTTCCATACAACCAAATGGAGGCAACCGAAACTAATTCTCCATTTGTATGCATGAAAAGGAAGCAACTTTCTTGGAAAGCAACTATTTCCTACTGAAAATAGTTCTTTCCATGAAAGTACTTCTCTTTCTATTTAACCAAACGGAGCTAGAAGAAACTAATTCTCCATTTGGATGCAAGGAAAGGAAACAATGTTCTTGGAAAACAACAATTTCCTACCAAACATAACTATTTTCTAATCATTTTACATTAATCACATTTTTTGGATACAGAGAAAGGAAACAACTTTGTGGAAAATAAACAATTTCCAAGAAAAGCTTTCCCTTCACGGCCAAACGGTGAATGAAATTATTTAGTCATTTTCCATGAAGGTGCTTCTCTTTCCATTCAACCAGATGGAGGCAAAAGAAACCAATTCTCAGTTTTGATGCATGGAAAGGAAACAACTTGGGAAAACATCTAGTTCCTGAAAAAAAAAAATCTAGAAATTTTAAATTAATGTCATTTTGTAGAAAGGAAACTATTTTCTAGAAAAATAACCATTTTCTGAAGGAAGTGACTTCCTTTCTTCACATCCAAACAGAGAATTTTTTTAAAAAAAACTGTCATTTTCCATGGAAGTACTTTTCTTTCTCTTCATCCAGATGAAGCCAAAAGAAAATCTTAAATTGGATGCATGGAAAGGAAGCAACTTGGAAAACAACTATTCCATAACAAAACAGCCATTCTCTAACAATTTTAATTAATGTTTTTTTTTTAGGATACATGGAAAAGAAATTACTTTCTGGAAAATAACCATTTCTCCAAGAATGTGATCCCTTCCTCACATTCAAACAGAGAATTTCTTAAAAAAAGAAACTTAGCCATTTTCCATGAAAATATTACTCATTCCATTCATCCAAATGAGTCAAAAGAAACTAATACTCAGCTTGGATGCATGGCAAGGAAACAGCTTTCTTGGAAAACAACTTTTTCCTACCAAAAGTCCAAACTGAGTATAACCATTTTTTCCAAGAGAGAAATTTAGCTACCTAACAGTCAAAAGTCCACACATAGCATATAGTATTTCCCAGAAAGTGCCTTCCTTTCCATACATCCAAACAGAGCTTGAAATCATCAGAAAACCAGAGATTTCAGCAAAAATAGATAGAAATCAACAGTCTCACCTCTGTCGTTGGCCTCGCAAGCATTAGATCTCACAGAAAACATGGATTCCATCTCTTTCCCTTCCTTTCTCTTCTTCTCTACTCCCAAAAGCATAATCCTCAGCTTACTCGGAGAAAATCCCCCTCCCTGAGCATAAAACAAACCAATCTCCACTAATTTCCACCAAATTCCAACAGATTACGAGAAATTCAGCAAAAAGAAATTAAATTCCAGCCTCGAAGGAATAAAAAGCGTAGTCTTTTTCTTAAAGCATCAGATCTCAAAGCAGAAACATCAGTTTGAGCTCGAATTAGGTGTTTCAAGTTTCAACTGGGAAGAAATGAAATTTTTAAATGGAAATAAAGGAATTTCAGGGGATTTAGGGCGATATGGAAGGGAAGTAGTTAAAAAAAGATAAAAATCACACCTTTTAGATAAGAAGTGTACCACCTCTTTCACTTCTACACAGTGGGGCTCACTTCAGATGAATTTACAAATTTTATACAAATTTTATTTATCTGTAAATTGATATCCACCGTTAAAATGATTCAATTAAAATATCTTATATTATCAAAATAAAAATTTAAAAATTATTTCAACCATAATTATAAATAAAGTTTTTAAATATTGGACTCAATTTTAGAGTTGTATTTGTCAAGTAAAAAATTAGAATCAGCTGAGTCTTATTCAAAATTTGTTAAAACAATAAGATTCAATCCGAGTCTTGTATGATTCAGCCATTTAAAAGCGTATGAGTTTGACCACTGGGACTTCTGATACAATGTTATGAAGTTAAAGTGAACCTTTAAATTATTAATTACAGTATTGAGAATTTATTAAAAAAATTAAAATAGAATTAGAATCTACAAATTTCAGTCAAAATCTAAAATTTTGGTTATTATCTATTGAATTTTACATAATCTGATGTGTACACATATCGTGAAGAGTCTAACTTTTTTTTCAAAATGAATTCAAATTTGATATTTTAAAATTGTAAAAATGTTGATAATAATTACTTTAGAATTAAAAATATCAGTCAATATTTATGAGCTCGTCAATATTAAACAATTGCCTGTAACCAGTTAAAAATAATAAAATAGATTAGATCTCCTGGACTTCAACTTCCTTCTCCCATCTCAACTGTGTCTGAACTCTGAACTAATAAAAACATCATTGGATCATTTAAATTAAGAATTTTGATGATGGAGAACTTTCAGTGGGACCCACATATGGGAGAAAACAAAATCGCCTATGGGAGAAAGTGCAGAAGGGAGAAAGCAGAAGACGAGCATGGAACGAAGAGAAAGAGAAAGAGAAAGAGAAAGAGAAAAAGAGAGAGAAACAGGGTAAAAGGGTAAAAGAGAATCATACCTGGAATTGGGGTTTTTCGATTCTCTCGTAATCCATATTA
Source organism: Chimonanthus salicifolius (assembly GCA_013350335.1). Lineage (NCBI taxonomy): Eukaryota > Viridiplantae > Streptophyta > Magnoliopsida > Laurales > Calycanthaceae > Chimonanthus > Chimonanthus salicifolius. Next base: position 1,922,704 of record CM023538.1, read on the forward strand.
GGATCAGGAGCTCTGCTGCTGCAGCTTCTTCTTCTGCTGCATCATTTGATCATCATTTTCATTTCATTTGGTTTGCATTTCAGGTTAAAGACGGAGCGTTTTAGAAGAAAGTACTTATTTTTATGAACTTAATTAGGGGTTGGAGTTCTAGTTCCGTAGGGCTACTCTACTCGCTACTGGGGAAAAATGCCCTTGCAGTTGAAGTGAATTACAAAAGTGCCATTGACTGTTCTTTCGCCGACAGCAAAAATATGCTGTCTCCTAGCTTTAACAGGAGCAAGGAAAGCGGATCGGGTAGTCGGGTCTTACCCGGGCTTTCTTTTCTCATTTTTTTTGTGACGAATTCGTTAAATTTGACTAATATAGCAGTACTTTTCTTTTCTTTTTTTTAATTTACTTATAAGAAATCGTGGGATACCCAGCGTAAAACTTCTACGGATAAGTCCACTATCCTTAAGTTATATCAAAATTAGATCATGGAAACTCAAACCCACAATCTAGTCACTTTTTAAGTTATTAGTTATTTTGTCATTTTTAAAAAAGAAAATGCTGAAATAATCTTCTCTGTCTTCTCTAAAATCACTTTTTAAATTTTATTTTTTTATTTAACTTTATTAGAAATTATACAATTAATCACTTCATAATCTATTATATTTTGTTTTATCTTCTTTTCCTTTTCTAATACTCAATGGGCAAGTTCTCTTTCAATTAGAGGGCTAACATGTGATTTCAAATGTAGTTCACCTTTAGCTTTTTTTCCTCACCAACTCACAATTCTCTATAATTAAAATTTAAATTTTTCCCATTTTATCATTGATAAATAAACCTTTAAAACTTTGATATTTTTTTTTAATAAAACCATTGTTTATCTCTTGTTCATATCTCTTGTTGCAGGCATCCGATTTGACTTGAAAAATTGATTTTAAAGCAATTATTATACTATGGACTTTATGCATATTATTTCTAGAGGTCAACATAAATAATGTTCACAGAAAAGTATTTTAATTAAATTAATTAAAATATTTTTTTAAACTTGATTAAATCTATTCATCTTAAATTATTTTTAAAATTATAATTTTATTACTCTAATAAAATTGTTTTTTTTATTGTGAAATATTCAACACCCATCTATCATCACTATCAGTGACCCCACTGGAAAGCCTAAGCAAGTCACTTACTTTTATAGTCTATATGTTATTTTAATATTTCCATTGAAAAAAAAAAGGTGATTTTAATATTCAAATGTCATTCACCAAAATAGTACCCGTGAGAGAATAAAATTAAAGAAGCTTCATTCAATGAATCATCTCTACATTCTAATAATTATTATAGTGGCCTATGACCTATCCAAATAAAATCTCAAAAACTCTAATATGACCTCCCGTGACTTTATATTAAGTTTAACAATTTAAAATTTATTTAAAATAATTTTAATTAATAAAAATAATTAACTTAAAATAATTTTACTAAAGTAATTTAGAGATTTTTAACATAACAATTATACAAATAAATTTTATTTAAAAATTGTTACAAAAAGCTTCATTTCAGTTTACTTAACTTAGTTTAAATCCTTTAGTTCTATATATTTGACTAAACTTTATAGAAAAAATAATATCAATGATAAAGTATTTAATTTTATAGGATTTTAAACTCTAGTTCATTAACGAATATCATCTCATTAAAAAAATACTATGTGACTTAGTTATACTAATATAACATTGTTCGAACTTCTAAACTCTCTTGATGAGAATAAGATTTTTGCACTAAATAAAAAATTCTTTCCATCAAGCTTTTAAATTTTAAAACAAGATTTTTACACAAGATTTTGTACTCTTTATTATTTTTTATTTGTTGTGTGAATATGGTCGCCTAAAAAATTTGATTTACCTTTAATTAAAATTTAATTTCGTTTAATAATTTGATGCTTATGAAAATTTTAAATTGAATAATTAAATAAAACTTTTTTTAAATTCTACAATGTCTGTGATTTTTCTCTCTCTCGGCTCCATAGGAGGAAGTCTGGAATCGGCCTAGTGTCATTTTTGTTATTTTATCAAATAAGAGGGGTTATGGCGAGTTAGGACTTTTCAGATCTTTAGATCCGCTCTTTGACTGGCTGACGTGGTCGGGTCAAAGCAGATGTCACTACACCGACCGGCTTTCATGTTATGTCTTCAGCGGCGGAACTGATAATCCACGTGTCCAATTTCTATTGGCATATGTTGCCCATTGCTTCATGCATCGACGACAATCACCATAGCCACGTCATTATAGGTGCAGTACTGCCACGTCATTCAGTAACTTCTCTTTGTCATCTTAAGTGAGAAAGATTAACCTTTACCTAACGTATTCACGGTGCAACATTGTTTCTAAATATTAACAAATTAGAATAAAATTAATATTTAAAAATAATTTTTCTATTTAAATGGATATAATAAATATAATTTAATAATGTAATTTGTGAAACTTATTAAAAATAATAATAATTAAATTAAGAAGAATATCCCTCACAGTACAAGATAGGACTCATTCCTCATTTTCGATGAGAATGAGTGTACCTTTGTTAACTACTGCCTTTATTATGAAATAACTTCAGTAGAAATATATAATTATTTAACTATAGTAACAAGTGGAAAATGTAAGCAATCCGTGGACCACTAAAGTAATTCGTAGTACGTCAATTTACAATTTTATTATGGTGTGCCCACTTTTAGCTTTAGAAGTATACTTGAGTGTCTTATTTGTTTGTTTCTTTGCATAAATTAATATGTATGTTGGTGTATTTATTATTATTTAATAAATAATAAATACATTAAAAATAAATTAATATTTTTTATTATCAAAACACCAATTCTCATAATATAACTAGGGTTGACAATGGATGATGTCTAATAAATTTGGAGTTGTGTTAGTTTTGTTATAGATTTTTAAATTTGATACATACGTTAAAGTATTTAAATGGTATTTTTTAATTCAAGTCAAAATGGATTTAAGGTTGGAGCCCTCTCAACTCTTAAGTCTCAACACAACTCAAATTTATATTGAATCGACTTGAGTTGAGTCAATTTATTTTTGTTCACGATGTTTATGAGTCAAATTTTGATTTTTGTTCACAAATGTTTATGACTCAAACCTTGATTTTAATGTAGGAGAGGGTGGGAATTAGGAGCAATGCTTAGTTTATATTCACAATTTCAATAAAACTTAGAACTTACTACTTTAAGTATGATGATTACATATATGCTAAGCTGAATAATAGTACTTGATGGTTCATTAGAAATATTTTTGTTTGAGTACGTGACATGTTGAAAATTACTTTAATTAGATCAATTAACCATTGTTTTTATTGGAAACAAAGCTTATAAATTATTTTTTAACTAATCAAATTTTAAAATGCTTGAAATAGCATACCTTAATTGATCCAACAAATTTTTTTATAGGCCATATATTCAAAATAGAGACATTTTCGATGGGTTTCCCGTTTTCCTAATATACAAGTGATCATTTTATTAATTGGTATATGATAAAGTGACAACACATGTGATAAAATAAACTTTTGAAAACATTAAAGATTTGGATTAAGATGCAATGTGAAAAGAATTATGTAATAAATTTAATGAATCATTATCAACTTAATTACTTTGACTTTTGATTTATAGACCTTTGAGTTATAGTCTTTAAAAAATACTTTGACATATTCAATAATTAATATTTATCAACAAGTGTTAATTATGATATATAGTAGTTCAGCAAGAATAAAGTATGAAACTTTTAATTAATTATAGATATAAATTATCATTAAAAATAAAGAAAAAAACATATTTAAAAAGTGAAATGATAACTCATATCGCCGTGCACAATATCTTTCTTTATAGTATAACACGAGATCCATTAAATAAGATGGTGATGAGTCACTTAGAATATTTTTTTAAAAAATATGTGATCCACTCAAAATTCGTTACTTGAATTAATTAAATTATGTTTTTAAGCTTTCAAAGGTTGATTAGTTTAATTAATTTTTAATATTTAAACTTTGTGATTTTTAAAAATATGTTTTAATTTGTCAAATTCAGACAATTTTTTATAAATCTAATAAAAATAAAAAGAAGACATGTTTAGGTAAAGAAGCATTAAAAAAAACCTAAAGCCTTTTGAGTTTTGAAGGTGAACTTTTGGCAGTGGGACCTTCCCACTTAAACATTTGTCATAAATCCTGTATTGTATGTAGCTTGACGTGGGAAACAAGTATTATTTTGAGGGTCCCAAAAATATTTGATACAGTGGATTTCGTATTATGGTAGCATTGCTATTCCTTTTAACTTTTTGGGCTTTTCTCTTTAATTCCATTTCTCACTATTTTTAGATAAAAAGGATAAATTGAATATTATATATAGTAAAATTTTAAATATCATATTTGATTTAATTGAATTGATCTTGGATTTGAATCGAGTTTGAGTCATCTAAAATTATAGATCAAGTCAAATAGAAATATACTAAAAATTAATAAAAATAATTGTCATATAATTGAATATAATCTTATCAATAAGCTTCTTGACCGTCAGAGTAATCCCTTTTAAATTGTTGAGTGAAACAGAAATTAATTGAAAAATGATGGAAATAATGAGTCCTCATTTATATGAGCTAGTCCAAGATAGGTCCGGAAATTTGATGAGTCAGCTGGGCCATTTGAGTTCACCCTTAACTCTCATAATGAACAAAGACCCAGATTTCCTGTAAGTAGAAGTTAAATATTCTATAATTTCATGAAGTAAATTCAGAGATTTGTTTTCAAATTTAGTCATCTTCATTTAGTGTTGTAATCAGTTTTTAAAGTATGTCGAACCACTTTTCACAACTAATGTGGGACTCATTCAACTATCCAACAGAAAAATAAATCTGTAATGAAAGTAAAGTTTCCGCCATTTTAGCTGATTTCAGACTCAGATTTTTTAATTTCTTTTAAAGACACTTGTTAACAATATTTCAAGAATTGCGTATTAGCAGTTTCAGGCCTATTTCTGAAATGAAAAACTTAAACATTTCTCAGTATTTACATATTAGCCCTCTCCTGAACTCTTTAACAAATATCACCCAAACTTTTGAAACTTGGATTTCAAGACCTTTGGCCCATCTAAGAGCCAATCCTATGGCAGATGGAAGGTCATGTTGGTGAATGGATAATGATGACAACAACGATGACGATGTTCCTGATCTAAAGATTTCCAAAAATGAAGGTCACAGTGATGAAAATGGGTGCAACAATCTTTTAGTTTTCTTGAGTCCAACTACTAATTACAGCTCACAAATTAAATATTTTATATTCAACTAAATCCATATCCAATTTACTACTAAGGGAGGCATATTTATTACCTTCAAACATGAAGTTCAACAAAGTTCCATTCTTATAGTTCAGTTCCTTTCAAGTGCAAAACAATGCAGAAGCTTGAAAAAGAAAAAGAAAGAACCAATCATAATCTGAGAGTGGGTGAGACTGGCAAGTATGCCAAAGTAAGGAAGCTCATAAGGGGGCAAGCCAACTGTGCATGGCTGGCCGGCCGGCCATTCATGGACCAGCAATGTATATGACGGGCCGTAGTAGTATTTTTGATGTGAAGTTGATAAAAATCTCACATCGTCTGAACTGAAATATTAGTGACTCTATATAACATGAGAGGCACAAGTCTTTATTTGACTAGCTTTTGAGAGTGAGTTCTACTTAAAAATGTTAATATGATTTTCTTCGCTTGTAATTTTATGATTTTTATATCTTTCTTTTCTAACGTGCAAATCTTCATTGTTGGAAATCTAATTTGATGGGCCAAACAACAACTCTAAATTTGAATATCTGATCAATAGGAGGGCTTCACATGATCGCAAAGTGGTCATTTTTCCATATGGACGGGCTTGGGCTTTCTGTTGATCCTGTTGGAATCAATGGGCTTGGACTTGATCATATATATCAAGCCCTTGTTGTGGTTGGGCTTTGGCTTGTCATGTGTATATCGGAGACATCGGACTAGAGCTTGGCAAAGCAAACTTCTCATGTGGAAGTCAGACTCAAGCCGGGCAAGGAAGAGGCCCGACCCAAGCCTGGCCCGTTTGCATCCCTAAATTTCTTATAAACGTAGTTCCAACTCTAAAACGGGTCTTCAAGTCTTCATTCAACTTTAGAAAGACACTCCTGAATCTGAACCTGTTCTAGTGATATTATTCCTCAGCCATACACGTGGCATATGATCACAAAAATCTGTTCCATTCAAATTAAGGAATTATTGAGGATCTTTCACTGCTTGAAATTAAATGCTGATTAAACTTTGATCAATTGTAAATATCCTCCATTGAATAGACTGTTAAAATAATTATCCAACAGTGGAAAATTTAAATAATGAAATCAGATGGTAGAATTGGTCTATCAGAGTTTTTTATTTTTTTCCCTCAGGGTTCTATTATATAAAATTTGAAATTTGCATAATATGAATTTTTATTTATATACAACATTAATTTAAGAAAATAATTTTATAAACTACAACGTTATGACCATGTTCAAACCTTCATGTGCTAGGCCCAGAAAAATCTAAAATTTAATTCAGTCATGTCAATTCAAACCTAAGTTTTTTTTTTTATTTTTCACGAACTCAAATTAGACTCAACCAAAGTAATATATTTTCAAAGCTTGACTGCGCCATAAGCGGCCGATCTCGTGGAGCCATTTTCTTACTCTAAGTCTAGACACGCATTCTGATTCTAGAAACTATCTGTTAGAAAGATAATAAACTTCAGATATTCTGATTTATTAATTATCACTTATAATTAATCTATTAAAAAGATTGTTATTTGAGTATAAGATTAAAAAAACCATGTTGATAATATTTAAAAATTGAAAAATAATTTGAATTAATCAAAATATGAAAATTTAAAAAGAATTAATTGTTTTGAAGTGGACCTAATTTTCCAAAAAAGTAACTTAAAAATATTAGTAATTATTTTCAATTTAATTATGCTCTTAGTTTCTAATTTTGGAAATATGTACACTGACCACATCTAAGAGACGTGTTTACTGTAAAATATGGTAATATGACCATTTTTCTTCACATCTGTTCTTGGTCTTTATCACATGCTCAATATTTCAAATCGAATTTGGTTAGGATAATCGGGTCAAGTTGAATAATTCAACTCTGAATCATGAATTATTTTGAGTTAGCATTGTTTTCTCAATTTTTTTTTTTAAATTTATGTGTGGGAAATTGTGGGATACTCAACGTAGAACCTTCATGGATGAGCCTACTATATCTAAAGCACACCGAGGTTAGGCATGGGGGTTCGAATCCGCAACCTCCCTTTCCTGAAGCGAGAAGCAACCAGTTGAACTACACTCATGATCGAATTAAACTTAATTCAATTCAATTGTTTATATATATTTTAAATTTATTTTACTATAAATAGATAACAATTATATATACTACAGTTTTTGAAAGATCATTATTGCATCATTAAAAAATAATGATATTTAAGTTTTATAAGTCTACGAATCTCTCTCTCTCTCATTTCGACTTGAACCTAAACTCAAAATTGAGTTGGCTAGCTTGGTTGATGAAGTTTTATTCGTTAGGTTAAGATTAAGTTATAATTCATGGTGTAGTTCGAAAATCCAAGATATGAATTTGTTTTAAAATCTTATTGAGCTAAATAACTTATATCAATTTTTCAATTCGGTTTGGTAAAACACGACTCGTTTGACTCAAAATTCTATCGAGATAATTTTGGCTCACTTATTTAAACTTTTCTATACTTTTTAAACTATAATTTAGAGTGAGAAATTAGTTTTTTATGAGAATTTACATTTATATCACACATCCTCATGGTGTGGTGGATTAAATAATTTGATAATTTCGAAGAATTCAAAGTCGATGAAAGATGACAAATACTGGTTTTAATTGAAGTATGAAACGAAACTTTCTTAAAGACTTTTTGCATTTACGTTCGGAGACTTGAAACGTGTAGTCCTCTTCGCCTGCTTTCATGAAACTTTCATTAGTAAAAGAACGTGAGAAGGCGTAGGAAACACGTCACCAGAAAATTATAAATACTAAGATAGAGAGGGAATAAGGAAAAAGAAAAACTACAAAATCCCCTACGAAGGAGAGAAAAAGAGAGAGAGAGAGAGAGAAAGAGATGGGTTCCTCCAAAGGTAGTCATATGGTGGCGGTTATCATGGTTGTGGTGGCGGCAGCGGCGGCATTCCACGGTGCATGTGGTCAGGAGGTGCCGGACTGTGTGTCAAAGCTGTTGCCGTGCCTCAACTATCTGAACTCGACTGCACCGCCAGAGACTTGCTGCAGCCCTCTGAGGGAGACGTTCCAGAAAGAAGTGCCTTGCCTTTGTGACCTCCTCCACAGCTCTGCAATGTTTCAGAATCTCGGCATCAACATTACACAAGTTCTCCAGTTGCCCAAATTCTGTGGCATCAACTACGATATCAATGTCTGCGGCCAAGGTATCTGCCAATATTTTTTTTTTCTAACCATAGTGTTCGAGTGCCTCGTACGACTAATTTTTGAAATACGTGTAAACTTTCCCATCAACCCACTTGATAAATTCAATGGGGAGTAGCCCTTTGAAATTGAAGTGTGAATCGAACACAAGACCTCTACTTTCTGAGCAAGCTCTTAACCATCAGACGAACTCCTCCACCAAAATTGCAATCGGTATTTTGGCCATATGGGCCACTGAAAAATTGATGGTCACTCACAGAATATGACAATAGTATGCAATTTTTTATCTGATCTATAAACTCAATTCTAACTCAAAATATATTTGAGTTAACCCAACCTCACCTGAATTGAAAAGCAAGCATTGCTTTCATTTCCAGAGTCCAGCATGAAGGGAAAGTTCTCTTATCATTTATTTTAATTAAAAATAACATTTTATCTCATTTTAGATTTTTGAATTTTTATAAAAAAATCAGATTGGATTGAATAAAAATAAATTTAGATTGAGCCAAGTGAAAAAATATCTATTATTACTATATCCAATCGAACGTGACTCGACTCATTGTCAGTTTCGCCACTTACACAAGCAGCTATGAATTGGATTGGGCTTGGGCCAAGTCTGGATATGTTAAGGGCCCAGAATTTATAATCAGGACTCTTTGGACTTTTGGGGAAATGGATTAAATTGGCGTGTTAACAACCATTTCAAATAAATGTGCAAATTTCCATCCTTACAGACCTCATCCAATAGCTTAATATGAAATAGCTTACGAATTTAAAAAGTTCATGAATTTTATTTTTTTTTCTTCTTTCATTTTATCCAATTAATTACTTTTTAAATTTTTTTTCTCCAGGTCCAGCAGCAGCTCCTGTCGCCAGTGAAATTTCAGGTAATTTGATCCCTTTCATATCCAATTTTGTAAATGAAGTAAGTTACTTCCATCATTTGAAATCTTAGCTTTTTTTTTTTATATATATAAAACAGATTATGTACGTTAATATCTCATAATTGTCTTCTAAATTTTATTTGTTTTCATTTATCTGACTAATTATTTTCAATTGCTAATCAAATGGCTGTATTGGTTATAGAAAAACCCAACCTGTAAATGGGCTTAATAGACAACTGTGATGGGATTTTTGGACCTTATGATTAAATTCTAAAGTCAAAAGTCTAACAATTGGACTAAGGAAGGACAATTTATTTGGTGTGTGAGATAAGATTTAACGAGAGAATATCTGTTATGAATTGGTGGGATATGAATTTATGTAAACTTTTAATTATAGCCCTTCGACTGAATTATATGTTGAATTTAAAAAGTAAAATCTAATAACTCTTTATTCATCCAAGGGCTATAATTAAAAGTTTACAAAGGTGAAACAGTCCACAATTGGATAATTTCTTAAAAGCCAGGCCTGTCAAGTCAGAAGTTGTTGAACATGACCCAAGTTTATGATTTGGTTAACAATCTTGATCCAACTAAAAGTTTGGATATGGGCCTGAAAATTCAATTAAATAGAAGAGGTTGTGTGGTTTTTCATTTCACAAATCATTGATTTCATTGCTTATTTTTCTCCGTTTTAATTGTTGCATGTACAATTTCCTTAGCACCAAGCCCCGGTCCAGATGTTGCACAATCTCCAGGTATGAGCATTTTTTTTTTTTTTTTATTATTATTCAAATGTTTTATTTAAATCGCTGAAAGGAGTCTCAAATCCTCAAGAACTTTATAAGGAGCATAATGTTGAGTAATAAAGAAAAGACAAATATATGAATTTAGGCGGCTATCCTAATATGAGATGATTCGTGTAAGTGACACGGTTTTCCATGTTTTCCACTTCACCCCATCTCTATGTACGGAAATCGGCCCACTAAAATTTATCAAGGAAAGGAGGATTCAACGTTCCTTTATTGCCGCCCCTTCTTTCAGAGATTTATACCCCTGGACAACATGGATGTTTTGACTCATTAACTATTCTAAACCTAGTAGATTAAATGGCTTACATATTCATTATTGAGTTGGATCTTCTGAAATATTTATCCAAACAAAACAAAACATGTGATATATTATTATTATTATTTTTTATCCTTCACGATTGTTGATGATGTTGATTTTGCAGGCATTGCAGGAGGCAGCACCATGGTTGAAATAAGCATGCCCGTTTTGTTGGGAGTACTATCATTTGCAGCATATATAATGGCATAGGTTGAATTTTTTTAAAAAAACTTTATGGGGATTACATGGGCTTTTCCCCACAAGATTGTATTTCATTTTCTCATATTTCTTCTGATATTTATATTTGCTGATATGAAAATAATGTCAGAATAAAACTATCTATTTATGTTTTTATTCTTGTTTTTTTTTTTTAATTTCTTCATGTATGGTATGTGCAAATTCCATGAGAGTTTTATGCGATGGTGTCCGTTATAATCATATTCATAAGAAATGCATTGTTCAAAATTTGATATAAAACCTTCAAGGACTCAGGCTCTTAAAAATTAGTGCGCCCGCCGTTTTTCTTTTTTAATTTTTTTTGAAAAAATTATAAAAATCTAAAAAAATTGGGACTAGTTTTTATGTAATTGTATAATAACTTAACTGTCATCTACATAAAGATGGGGTGTACAAGTTATGAAATTGAGATTTCAATAATTTTGTAAAAAAATGGAAAAAAATTCTAGTAATTTTATGACAACTTTAATATAGTTAATGAGTATGAAATTATTAAATTAAAAAAAATGTTACGTATATCTTACATAAATTGTTACATGAGGAAAAAATATATATTTTAACGTAATTAAAAAGAATAAAATAAATATCTAAAAATCCCCTGTTGGTTTGGAATCCGAATCTCCTCCGGCACACACTTGACACCGCGTGGAGTTGAGATTGTTGCTAACGGTGTCGTTAGCAGTTTGCCTACCATTTTTTATAGAAAAAAAAATGAAATTTGAAAATTATTACCATACCGACCATACAGCAGGAAAACAGTATATTTCTTCCATGATAATATATTTTTTTATAAATCAATCTTACTAAATTAAAATATATAGTGAACTTATAAAATATTATTTTCCCAATGTTGGTATTTTATTGTTTGGACAAGTCAAAACTTATAAAAGAAGGTCGTTTTCTCATCATGTTAGAATGCAATTTGGAGCTGAAAATAAAATAAATCAGACAAATAATTTGAGACAATTTCAAAATACATATAAAACAAGTATTTTGATACGAAGAGAGTAGCCAATTTCAAAATACATATAAAACAAGTATTTTGATATGAAGAGAGTAGCCGTACTCTTATATCTATAATAACCTTTGAGCAATACAGATGTTCCTCTGTCCATGGGATTGGAATTTTGTTGTCCTCAGAGAAAAGGTGACCATTTTTACCGATATATAACGGTAAATATAGGTAAAAACCAAATTTTTAGTGCTAGGATCATGTGCTCCGCCTTGGATGGTGTTTTCCTCAAAGTACAAATTCAATCAGGCAATCTCCAACATCCAACCAGCCATGATTATTGTTGTCGTCGCCGAAAGCAAAGCTTTAGATGAAGAATCTAGCAGACAATTCAGTGTGATGAGAAAAATGACTTCAGTAACGTAGCAAAGCTTTAGATGAAGAATCTAGCAGACAATTCAGTGTGATGAGATAAATGACTTCAGTAACGTAGATGATGACGAATAGAAAATCAGTCTGCAGTTCACAGTTTCACACAATCCATGCGTTCTATGGGCAATATCTGATGATCTACGAATTAAAGTCTGATGCATCCCAGAAATTGCATTTGGTTTGTAGCATATGTGGCGCAGATGAGCTAACAATGTTTTTAATGAAGAAGAATGGTGTAAACTGCGTTGTTGTCTTAAAAGGGAAAACAAATATATTGAAAACCAAAGTACCTAACGTTCAAAGTCATAATGGCAAGAATGTTAGTTAAGGACGGCAGGCAGGAGAGATCGATCCATTCACCCACCGTTTCAACACTTCAAATGCAAATCTTCTCTCTCTCTCTCTCTCTCTCTTTGATTTTGGAATTGTGATGGGTTGCTTTGTTGGAACTTCCGTCTGCAACATAGAGTAGGAAACTGAAGGCCAGCTGCAGAAATCCATTCATCTTTCATTCAAGACTCGCAATTCCTGTCCACCTACAGGAGGTATGTGATTTCTTATTTTATCTCAGTACTGCAGAATTGATCTTACTCCTTGTTGCTTCAAATTTTGCGTTCACATTCTCCATGCTTGCAAAAATAGCACATTAATTACATTCAGCTAATACACAACACCATGCCCTTTTTTTCATTTCTTGGCACGAATGAAAGTTTTTTCATATTTCACTAGATGCGAATTCTTTCCCCAACAGCAGACAGACCAGACAACTTTTTTTCTTAGAGAGAGAGAGAGAGAGAGATCAGATCTGATCAGAGACACATTTTCCTTCAACAAGAGGGTCCAGTGCTATAATACAACAAAAAATTGTTGCCAGAACAATAGGATAGATGACTGTCGGTGTCACCAAAGAAGAAAGAAATTACAATTTCACAAACTTTGCCTTACCAGCAATTTTTCTTTCACCCAGAAACTTCTGGCCAACGTAACAAATGGAAGGCCCTTGCAAGTCGAATTTGACGGATCAACATTACACTCCACAACAACCGTCTTCTATGCTTTTTCCCCTTTACATCAGCATCACAGTGTCAACTTGACGGAATCAGCTTTGCCATCTCCTTTCCCATCTCAGCAGATTAATTACCTTGTACTCATCTGTCATCTTTATGGTAAAAAACTTCAACGAATGGGCTGATATTGTGTGATGCCACGCTTAGGAGGAAGTTTCCTCAAGATGAAAAGAACAAGAGAGGAAGGTACTATTTCCACCAACTGCAAACAGAAAAAAGGAATATCAAAGTCATCAATCTCCTTTCGCTGATGACCAGTCACATTTCTCAATAGAGAAAATTAAGTTATACTCCAAGACAGGAAAAGAAAATCACAGGTGCCTCAGAAATACAGCTTCAAGACATGATCATTTTCAAAATTTAAGACATCTCATTATCTTGTAATAACCATTATGGACCAGAAAAACATGATAATAGAAACTCCTGGATGCATTTCCTTTGTCAGAAGAGAGCGGTTCACAGGCAGAAGATAAGAATATCAAGGGAGCACTAACCCGACACCATGCCATCTTTGATAGACTAAAGAGGTAGCACCTAACCAACACAAAAAAGGTGTTGTTGGTCCTCAAAGCTTCTTAAAAATGGTGATGATATACACCAGATTTTGCAAGACCAAAAACACCTTGTGAAAGAATACAATCATTCCATGGTAATGTATGGCATTTAAATGGGGTAAAAGATTGCTGGAATTGTTTTCCTTTTAGGGATAATGGAAACTTCTATTAAATAAAACACCAAGCGCAAAGAATGTACAAAGGGGAGATCTTCCTCAGAGGAAATGAGGCAGAGAACTCCATCCAAAAAGAGATTGCCAAAATGGAACAAAATACAGTTACATTATGCAATATGTCCAATATCCATTAAAATTATCCATCAAAAAACTTCTAAGGATGAACCCAGTTCCCACCAATGCTCATTTCATAATGTTAGACCTGGCGCAAAAATGAGACATTGACCTTGAGGTGGCTTTATTAAAAAAAAACTCTCCCCCTACAATCAAGCCAAAGGAACCAAACATAGCCAGAGCCATCAGCTTCCATAAGGATTGATCTTTCTTTAGGAAAGACCCTGAACCCCAACAAATTGCCAGAATTGTTTGATCATTGGTACAATATAGAAGAAATAAAACAACCACAATTCAAAGGATTGAAGAGCCATATAAACCTGGCTTTTGGTGATAAAGGACATGATAGCGTGTGTAGAATGACACAGTAGAAGCTATGGTTTTGGATAGACTTATAGAGTAGACTGGAGAATTAGAACTCAAAAAGTTGACTCTAGATAGATAGGATTAGTAGCTCTATCACAATGAAGATGAAGTTAAATTACGAAAAAATATTAAAAAAAGGTAAACGCAAGTGTTCTTGTTCCCTTTTCTTATTCCACTTGGGTCATTCAACATTTCAACACAATGTATCACAAAAAGAATTAAAACAATCCTTACCAAATAGAATAAAAGGTTGAGAACTGGATGACTCAAAACATCAAGGTCTGCTGCTTTGTTAAATGCATTGCAAAACATCTGTATGACAAAATAGAGATTAACGTGTGGAGCAGTGATGTCACAAATGCCACATGGTATAGAATAGAATAGTTGGGATCATCGGTAGCAGTGGCCATAGGCAATGTCAGTAGCCATCGATCACAAGGTGCCGAATCACCCCATGAAGGTGTTTGTGTCAAAAGGAAATTGCCCATCTTCCACATAGTAAAATGACAAAAACACCCAAATGAGGGTGACGTAAAACATTTGATTGGTGACAACTGACAACATGAAAATGCTACTTTCTTTTATTGGTAACAAAAGTTCATCTAAAAGAAATAAAAATATTGCATAAGAAACTTAAAACATATGAGACTGCCCTATCTACATGAGTATCCAAATAATTCCCAAAATGCCCATGAAATTACATGATATAGAACAGATATCACTTGCAACTTGAATAGATCTTTGACTCACCATTATACATCTGAGAAAGAAGCATGAGAAGCATATAGTGGTTACATAACCAACCTATAGGAATTCAAAAAGTAGATCAGAAATTAATATGTTTCACCCTGTGGATGCAAAATGTCACAATTCAAACAACAAAACTTGAAAAGTACCTCCTGTAACTTTTTTCGCCGCCCTTTTGATTCAACTGGGAAGCGCTGCAGCATTAGGAAGAGCCTTTTGGTACAAGAAAATAGGTGGTATAAGTATAGCACAAGAATCATGCATAGAAACTAAACATCTAAGATAAGCATGTATTCGTCACATTGAAATCTGAATCAACAGAAAGTCTATATGAGATAATGACTTTGTCTCTTCATCATGGGATCTTGATTGTTGAATTCTTCAGTGATAGAACTGCACAAACAACTTGCTTCTGCATATTCCTAAATCAGTAGGATGTGGTACAATAAATTCTCCATATGCCTAAATGGCTGGGAAACATACGACCATGGTGCTATATGTCAGCATTTGACTTTATCATATCTATTTGGGATTTCTAAGTTAGTTCTACTTTTCTACTTGTCATGTTTCAGAATATGTTCTTTTTCCACAGCATAAATTTCACTTCTCAGTACTTCCCAGGCATCTAATATTCTCTTTCCTATCCTACCAGGACTAGCACTTGATGTTAAATAACAGTTCATCTGAACAGGTATCTGTAGTTGCAAAAATGCAAATAATGAGATGCAGAAGAATTATAAGAACCTTACCTCCCTCCATAAAGAAGGAATCCAAAGGCAGCACACAATGAGACGCCTGCAAATTTAAATAATTGAAAAATGAAGAGTTATTTCCTATTTCAAGTGCATGTTCTTGAGCATAAGGAATAAGAGAATTGTTGAATAAAATAACAGCACCTGCAAAGAAAACCTTGGATAGGATAAGGACAATTTGGATAGGCTTCCACCATAAAAACAACCACATGGCTATCTGCAAGCAGTTCAAAAACAGGATTAGGAACATAAACCATGGTAGAGACAGTGGAACAGGAAAACCTTTCCTCAGATGATGAGACCACGAAAAGAAAAGAAATAAAATATGAATATATTTTGGATGATTAAATCTACCCAGTTGGGAACTAGGGAAAATAGCTTAGTTCCTGTTTTTCTCTTCACCTAAACCATGAGTAGTACCATAACTAGAGAAATTTAATAAACATTTTATTTTAGTACGTGGCTAAGTATACCTAAAGAGCCAGTTAGAAATCCTAAAATGGCTGGATCAGAATAGCGGACAAGCATGAGATAGAAGTTCCAGAAACTATGATGCCCAGATAGGGCCTCGATGCATCTAGGGCACGGCATGGATACAAAAAGGACAAGGATTTTACACAAAGAAATGTTATAGTCTACATGAGAGGATATGGAAACATTACCTACTTTAAAGTTGAAGTGTCTATATTGTAGCAAGCAAAGTAACTTATTCAAAGATTTTGGAGTGAAATGGTTTGAACATTAGTAGAACAAAAGAATACATGCACAAAATTAGTAGATCCAAAAATAGAATGAAATGAACTGACTATAAAAATGATAATGATGTAGTATGATAGTACAACAAATTCTAACTTTTTTTAGAAGGAATCATTTAGTTATTTTTCTTGCATTACTGCGCTCATTTCAACCTCCTTTTATTTTTCTTCGGTTTCTTGTGTGAAGCATGTGCTACATCAGTGAGACAACTGGGTCGGCTAATTAAGTGTTGGTTAGGTAGTCTATGCTCTTGATTTCATGTATTTCACTCTCATTTTTTTAATGTAGCTCTTGTATTGGCAAACCAAACTATGACAACAAAGGACGTCCAGTATACATTGCCAAAAAATGGCTAAACCTTTATACTACATGGTATAACCAGAATCACCTCTTTCTAAAAACCCCAATTGACACGATGAACAACTTAACAAGCACCTACCTGTATTACATACACCACAGCATTGATTGTGAAGAAACTTGGTGTAAGTCCATCAGTAGATACAGCACGTGCCTGCCATAAACCACATGCGAGAACAACTGAAATGACCGGATTCAACAAACGAGCAAAGAAACCAACCATAAATCAAAACCCAACCTGATAGTATATCTCAGCCCAAAACAGGACCAACAGCGCATAAGTTGTGAAGAACACGAGACTGGGCATATCAAGCAGAATGTGTCGAATGATCTGGCAACAATGCCACAATAATTATCATTTAATACCACTGAAATAGACCATATAAGAGTAGAGAGGAACATCTATTTGTAAAATATCAAAGCAAACCTCGGGCTTTAAATTTTGTACAACCCGCCGAAACACAAAGACAATTGATCTAACTGCAGAACAACAGAAAATAAATAAATAAATCCAGTATATAAATTACAAAATATCACACGTAAGGACATTCCACATGTATAAAACTTGAGAAACACATCATAAGAATGGATAACAACCTCCATTCACTGCAAAGTTCAAGAAATGAAAGACCTTTTGTGTCGTCCAGCCATACTCAGGAACTCTCAAATGAATTCGAATGAGTCGGATCTGCAAATTATAATCTATCATGTATCAACACCCAAAAGAAGAATCCAAAAACCGTTTTCAAAACAAGAGAGAGAGAGAGAGAGAGAGAGAGAGAGAGAGAGAGTCAAATAAATACTGCTGATTCGACGAGAAGTCATAGCACAATTTCTAAGTGCTTATTGTACTCAGCAAATTCATTCAAAACTAAAATATTAATATTATATTATATAAAGAGCAATTTCCATACAAATTATGCATTACTATAACAGTGACAACAACAACAATAATAATAATAATCTCTTGTTTGTACTATTACTTCTTTTACTTTAATTCACACAAATCTTCAAGAATGCAAAATGTATTTAGTTAAACAAACTAAAAGACGATCATTTAAGAAAAAAACAAACAGCTGATTCAATAAAATTGATATGGTAAATTAATAAACTGTGATATACAAAAAACAAACTTAGCATGTCCTCAGCTGATTTAAATAAACTTTAAATTGACCATCTCTGCTGCCATATTGTTTCCTGTTACGGACCTTTTGGGTTATGATTTTTCTTTCTATTTTTTTTTTTATCTTTTTTATATCCGCTTAGTAGCCTTTTACTCTATTAATATAGTTATTATATTGAAAACATATAAAAAACGAAAGGTATTTAATTCAATGCTATTATTTAAATAAAATGAAAGAG
This sequence comes from Chimonanthus salicifolius, assembly GCA_013350335.1. Lineage (NCBI taxonomy): Eukaryota > Viridiplantae > Streptophyta > Magnoliopsida > Laurales > Calycanthaceae > Chimonanthus > Chimonanthus salicifolius. The sequence goes on from CM023538.1 coordinate 1,941,059, forward strand.
TATCGCCAATTTTTCGTATCTCTCATTTCCTATTCGATTTTCCCTGAAGTTGATAAAAATAAACCCTACACATCAAATTTTTTTTTTTGACAAACTTACCGAAAAAATTAATTTTCCCGTTCAAGAATCCTAGAAATTAACAGTGCCATCAAATCGAGAAACAGACGAATCAAAAAATTAACTAAAACAAAATAAAGAGATACGCAAAAGTCGTATTCCTGAAACGGATTGAAGAGAAGTTACCACAGAGATAACAGCCACAAGGCCGTACAGTAAGGCAAGGGCGTGAAAGATTCGATCTTGCCAGAGAGGGGATTCATTCACCTCTTTCCACCAACCAGAAACCGTTCTGAGAGCAGGCGCCATGACTTCCGGCGAAAACCAGATCGGAATCACCGAAATTGCCTGAAATTCAACTTTCAGGTTGGACGAAAAAAGAGGGCGATTTGGAGGGAATTCAGAAAAAAAATAAGGCCGAGATCTTTCGCGAAAATTCCAGACAGCGTACAATCCCAACAGAACGAGATGGAGGGAACGGATGTAAAAATGCCGGGGCGATTTATGGGTTTTAAATATGGATTAATTTGTATTTATATCCCTATCTGTTGGCGGAATTTCAAGTAAGTCTTTAATTTGCAATTATTGTAATTAATCCATTTTCTTTCTAACAAAATTAGCAAAATTCCTCCAACCTCTTATTGTAATTAATTTTAACCTTTTAAATTTTGATGTCATTAATTTTTAAGTTAAAATAAGAAATGATGTGATGATTAAATAAAGATGAAACTGCATGTAATCTGATAATCATATTATATCACATCCAACTATATGAGGCTTAAGGATCATTTAAAGAAAAGTTACTATCAAATTTTATAAGAGAGAATTTTGTTAAATTTTTTAAGAGTGGTGATTTTTGCTCCTTGAGTTTCACAATCATTTTTAAGGCAGAACATATAGACACTACGTTTTCCTTCTCTATATACTACTTTTCAAAATTTTATTTTTATATTCAAAGGCATGATCTTGTATTTGCAGGTGAGACCAGTAATGCATTCATCATAGAAAATTTCTACCACCGTGGTTTGTTTGATTCATGAAAAATAAATGAAAGTTTCATGTTGCTGATTCGAGAGCTTCACTCACTCCACATGTGAGCACCAGTTTGAAACTTGGGCTTTCTTGCTATTTTAATGCATGACAAAGATGTCAAATTGATCCATAAATCAATAAAAAATTAAATTTGATCATCTATTTTTATTAAATTAGATGAAAAGTAAAAGGCTAGCGATCCTCTCACAGACTTTTTGTGTAACTAGATAAAGGAATTAGTGGACTCACCAATCATTCGTGTGAACAGTAAAAAAAGCTCGACGAAATTCTCAATTAGCTTGCCAAAATTTAGACAAATAATCTATTTTTTTTTGTTTTTCGCTTTTTTGAATTTACTTGTAGAAAACCGTAGGATACCCAGCGTAAAATCTCCACGGGTGGACCACTACCCTTAAGGCACACCAAAATTAGGTTATGAGGGCTCGAACCCGTGACCTCCCGCTTCTTGAAGCGGGAGATAACTACCTGCACTGCATCCATGTGGATACATAATCTATTTTTCATCCTAGGGGGGTTGCAAATTTTTTCCAAATATATCCCTCCACCTCGTCTTTCTTTATTCCGTTCCTATTTTCCAATTTCTCCTTTTCCTGCTATTCCTCTTTCCCACCGCAGCATAGGAACTCCTCTCCTTTCGACTTTTCCTCTTTCATCATCCTCCTCTCCTTTCCAGTTTTCCTCTTTCATGATTCTCCTTTTCAATTTTCTTATTCAATTGGGAACCACGCCTCTCCTTTCCAGTTTTCCTCTTTCATGAGACCCCTATTCCTCTTTCCCGCTGCAGCATCATTCAATTGGGAACTCTTCTTCTCCTTTCCAGTTTTCCTCTTTAATAAGATCTCTCTCGTCCTTCTCTCTTGCGTCCTTCATCTCTCTCATTTCTCTATATTGGGCCGATGCTTTTTTTAACAGATGATTTTTTTTTTTTTTCTTTTGTAATAAATCAATGTTAACACACTTAATGACATTGCTATGAGATAGGCAAGGGAAAAAAAAAATATCCCACTAGATGTGATTTTGATTTTCATGCCACCCTGAATCCATAAAGGAATGGGTTAGCATTATTTCTGTCAAAATATTCAGATCAACAGTAGTCTGATGATTTCACTTACTTTATTAATCAGAGGACCTGCTTTTGCAATCTTCCAAAATATTCTTGTTTTTTCAGTCCCTCAAACCCCAGCTTACCAATGCACCTTAGTCCTGCTAGCTCAAGAACCAATTCTGTTTCTTGAAAAATTGTTTAATCTCACCATGGATGTTTTGATATCCTATGGGCCCCATTGTCTAGGTTTCCCAGTTTAGGGATTTTGGTGAATGCAATTTTCTAACAAATCCAATGAGGAAGTCATCCAAATTAAGAAAAAATCTAATGAAGAAACCAAATTCTCTATTCACATTACTTTTTTCCAACCCCTTCTATGTTTCTAGTTGGAAAAGGACTCGCATACTTTCATATTATTATCAATATAAATAGAATTTACAGGCTCTCTTTTAAAGAGGAACAAATCAATTAGAATACAATCTTTTTGAGGAGGAATAAATCAATTATAACACAATTGATTAGGATTAGAATTAGAGACAGTTCCTCTTAGGTTAGGATTGAGAGTCCAATGTAGATGAGAGCGGTCGTTAATATTCCCCTGCTAACTCGACGGTGGAAGATCGATGAGTTTGGAACTGAACCAGGAGAATCATTGCTTCGAGATGCCTTTAGTGAAGATGTCAGCGAACTGGTCTGATGAAGTGACACGTTCTTATATGAAGTGATAATCAAACTCAATATATTTTATTCCCGTATGATTGCCATTAAGAATTGCTTAGGTGTTAGTTATTTTTTGTGTAAAAATTGTATTTCTCAAGTTAACACTGCAGAACTGATGAAGAAAATTTTGACAGTTCTCCCACCAAGTATCGGAATCTCATCCATTAATGAAGATTTGCTACCTTCTTGGTTGTCCGAAAAGGACATCAATTATTTTGCTGACAAATTTTAGAAGACTGGAATTATAAAGGAAAAATTTACAACCTATGTAAGATGAAAAATTTATCTATATGTGTAGCTTAACTGGTTGTCGGAAGAAAGAGGTTGCGGGTTCGAGTCCCCATGACTTAATCTTGGTGTGTCTTAAGGATAGTGGACTCATCCGTGCGGATTTTATTAGGACTACGTCTGAATTTTCCACACGCTAATCCAAAAAAATAAACATCTCGTGCAAGTATGATTACCTATAAATTATATTTAGTGGATTTCAAAAGCTTATGCGAGGTCAAAATCTCAGTTGATTAATATGGGATAATGCTTCTCTCTCTCCTTTGAATATTATTTTTTCAAAAAGCTTTTTTTTGTTAGAAAATCAAGAAAATTCTAAACTTTATTTCTATGTAATTTTTTCATTTTTCTCGGTCACGTAGATATTTAAATATAATTTTGAAGTTACACAAAAAATAAAAATTAAACTATCTTGAAAAAATAATGTGGAAAAAATCTCAAAAGTTCCAGAGATATAGAAAATAAATTCTGCTAATTTTCTACTAAACAATGACCATTTTCTATTTTAACATTTTTTTTAGGAATTTTGACTCTTAAATAATCTAAAATTCATTAATAAATTGTGAAAAAAATTACTGCTTCAATCTATATTTCCGCCAATTAGCTCTCTAAATCTTCTTTCCAATATCTCTGAAATAACTTTGATTGAAGTCTGCATTACAAAGTTAAAGTCATTTTAACTAAAGCACGTCGTATGCCATTACCAACCTCTATACATTGATTGTTATATAATCGTCTACTAATTGATACGTATCAATATTAGCCGATACGCCAATACGGAGCACCATTTTAGTTAATACACTACGTATACTGCCATTTTTAATTATAATGTCATGTATCAATTCTTCGGAATGGAACAGAAGAAGAGCAGACCAACAGAAAGATAACAAAAAGTAGCGCCAACCTTCTCTGACTTACTTTCTTCGGTCACAAGTCATTTCGGGGACCACTTTTGCCTTTCATTTGACTGATTTGATTTGTGGGGTCCAGAGCCGATTAACAATCGAGAATAAAGACACGCGTTTCATCACGTGATGTTCGTCGTTAGGATTTTTTAAACAACTACTAATTGTTTCCTTAATTGCATATACCACCCAGGGACTTTCTTGATTTATGCTGTGCCTTTGGTATGGTTTCAATTTTATGGGACGTATGTCAATACACTAATTAATTTATATCTTGTGTGGATAGATGAATAAATGGATTTTATTTATATAAAAGTCCGTTCAATTATATTTAAAAATAGATCAGATTTTACATTTACAAAAATGACCATCCATTACTGAATGGTTCATACTATTCTTAAGGGACCATGTTGACCTTGTCAATTGTAAGCATAAACACTTGATCAATTTATCATTTCTATCAATAGTATGGGATTCTTTTGCCAATTCATATTCACCAACAATAGGATAACAGGTCAACCATCCTAACACAGGTAAAATTTGTCAGAAAAGTATAGAGTAAATTCTCATTTTACTTCTATTGGTGTACCGCTCATCAAATATCAGTATAGCCGATATGCAGAGCATATATATGTGTGTTATCGGTACATCGATACTTGATGAGCTAGTATACCGGTGGAAGTAAAATGAGGATTTTACTGTATCCTATACCTTCCTAACAAATTTTGCCCGTGTTAGAATGGATGTTCTAGGATATTGGATTATACCATTTGATTAGGTACATGGGGAATCATGAGCTATTTGATGAAGGGTCTCTTGACCCCAAAATCAAGTTCCCAAGCACACATAATGGTAAAGTTGGAGGGTGAAAATTATAGACTCTCTTTAGTCTTTGTTTGAACTAGAATTATTCCTATAACATAATAATATTAAGTGTTTATAAAATTGAATAGAGATATCCTAATGTGATTGATATACATTTTAAGATTCATGTGTGATTTTCCATATTTTCTTTAGAAAATTTCATGAATATGGGTTTTTTAAAATAATTTTAATTTTGGGGTTTCTTATAAAAAAATTAAAGAAATGTTATATAAATGTGCACAATATTTTTTGTGGAAATAGTAATTCCACGTTAAATTTGTTTTCTATGGTTCCATGCCAACTTTTCTAGGAAAAAATGGTTTCTTTTCGGTCTGGTCATTTTTGATGAGTGTGTGAAAAATGAATCTATAGGGGGAGGGATTTTTTTTTTTCCATAATTTGTGGTTTTCAAGGTATATGATTCAACCATGACCCAATCCAATAAATGACCAAGAACCAATCCAAATACGACCATGACCCAATGACCCATAACCAATTTCAAGAGCCAATTGGCTCATTCAATTATCCAATCCATGAGCTAACCTATCCAACCTTTGCCTCATGGTTAACTGAACAATTTACGGACAAATCCATGGCTTAAAACCTAAGTGATGGTTCACCTACCCAACACATGGTATCTATAATTTATTCCTCAGCTCATAACCAAGCTAATTAAAATGTATATTGTTTTTATATCCACATGGTATAGTTCAATTAGTTGCCTCCCTCCTCAAAAAGTGGGAAGTTGCGAGGTAAATCCAAAAAACAGAATTGAAACTAAAATTAATTTTGATAAAAAATAATTGTGTATTAACTAAAAGAACACTACGATGCATCATCTACCTCCCTCCTCAAAAAGTGGGAAGTTGCGAGGTAAATCCAAAAAACAGAATTGAAACTAAAATTAATTTTGATAAAAAATAATTGTGTATTAACTAAAAGAACACTACGATGCATCATCTGCCACTGAGAGGGTATTGAACAGTCGTTTAAAAATTAAAAATGGAATTGAAATAAATAAATACATTTTAAATTTAGCTGAAGTTCAAGATCACCTATTTTATACTGTTCTATTCTCATTATTGTTGAAATCAAACATTTGATAGCACGACTTGGGTAGGCCAGTGATAACTTTCTTTTTTAAGTAAAGGGCCGAGTTGTGTCATTCTCAGCCAACTCAACTCTGTATACTGATGGGCTCAGAATATTGCCACTGAATGTGCACTCCATTGACCCAAAATTAATGAGGCCCAGTATTTTATCAAATTATCATGCCTGGTTTGTTTACTCAAGAAGTCGCTCAATCACTAAAAGGCCAATAGTATAAATTATAATAAATTTAATGAACCACCAGTGAACAAAATTTCCCCATCCATTGATTTATAACAAATTACTAAGGTTGCTCATCCTAACACGGGTATACTTTCCACTGTGATACCCGGCCAACCGATGTGGGAGTCCCACATCGGTAGGTAAAGGAAAGATGAATGGGCTTTATCTAAGGCCACCTCATGTACTCTTATGTGACGCGTTTTGGGCCTTGCTAGGTAGGCCCTAGGGCCCAAGAGCAAAGCCGTGCGGGTCCACGTTAGGCCCAAAGCGGACAATTTCACACTGAGTCAAGTCCTAAGCCCTGTATTTGGGTCGGGTCGTTACAAATGGTATCAGAGCCTTAATTCAACAGTCGGACTGTGTGGGCCTTCCTCCTTCCCTAGTGTGGTTGAGCTAAGCCGAGTCGAGCCGGGGGCGGTTCGAGACTTTACGGGGGGTGATTATGATACTCTGCCAACCGATGTGGGAGTCCCACATTGGTAGTAAAGGAAAGAGGAATGAGCTTTATTTGAGGCCCCCCATGAACTCTTACGTGACGCGTTTTGGGTCCGGTCATATGGGCCAGGGCTCAAGAGCAAAATCGTGCGGGTCCACGTGGGGGTCAAAGATGACAATTTCACACTGATTCAAGTCCTAAGCCCTGTATTCGGGTCAGGTCGTTACATCCACTTTGCCCCCTATTCATCTAAAGAAATCAGTTCATTTTTCAGTGATTCGGTTCACTCATAGGTACACCGGACAGGTGAACCGATTAACTAGAAAGTGAATCGATTTCTGCTGATGGATGGAGAGCAAAGTGTGAAATCTGAAAAATCGTACCTCCTAAAAGAGTTTTCCCATGTTAGAATGGCCACCAATTACTAATTGACACAAATCACATCGGGACCTGGCCGCGGTACGGGGGTTGGGTCAGGTGAACTTCAGTTTGAATCACCCGCTCTCAACCCATTTATTTGTTTAAATGGACCAAACCTTAAAGCCCATACCTCTTTAAAACTGATCGATTTAGGGTTTAGAGTTTAGGGTTTAGGGTTTAGAGGAAGGCGCTCTACACTTTTTCGTCGTCGAAGTATAAATCTAGAAGACTCAAATTATAAGAGTATATAAATATTTCACATCACTGTTTTGCAAACTAAAATGAAAGCGAGCAAAAAGAATAAATTTGTTAACATGTACATCCTCTAAAAAAGGGTAAAGGCATACTATATTTTGCTAACAAGTCCAACTACACACTCCACTTTTTGGAAATCGATCTAAAGACTCAAGAACTGAATTTAAGAACTGGACATTTAATAGATAGCTAAAAAAACTCAAAATGATGAAAAAGAAAAAAAGAAAAAAGAAAAAAGGGCAACAAGATGTTTGCAATACAGCCAATCAAATGAATTTCTTACCGCCAATTAAGTGAATTTCTCAATGATTCGGGAAATGACGTCATCCCTACTTGAACAGATCAAAATCTTAATATCACCGGTTGACCATATAGGAATATTCAAAAAATTAACATGTGCAATCGGAACACACAATGCTGAGTGCTAAATACGAGACAAAACAGTAAAGTGAAGATGTATAAGACATGAGAAAAGTAGTGGTTTGGTTTTAAACCTCAAATAAAAATGTTCCAAACCGCTTTTAAAACTGATTTTTATTCCTTAAAAAGATCCAAAGACAGATTTTCCAAACTGGTTTTAAATATGGTTTTAAACATTTAAGCTGGTCACTGATTTAGACGCCAAAACTCCAAAAAAAAAAAAAAAGAAGCATAATTTCAGAGTGAACTTTCCACCAAAATATTTACAATGGAGTGGAAAAGAAAGAGAACAAAAAGAGAACTGTGCCGCCATTTCCCTTCTACACCAAGGAAGATCTCTTAGCTTTCTCAATGTTCGAAAAATGTAATGCTTTCTAAAGAGGGCCTTCAAATTTCAAAAAGGCATCCCCAACAGTAGCACTGGAATCTTCGCTCTTGGTTCTAGAAGATGTTATTGTTATCTCTTTCCCCTTCCCCTTCCTAGAACAAGTGTCAGTACCAACATTGCGCTTCCTTGAAGAAGTTGCATAGTTCCATTGTAATATGAGAAGAGAAAATGATTTTTTGTCCTCTTCTACAATGCACAAGAAGAGAAGAGAAATAAGAGAATATGTATGGGTTGCCACTCCTGTTGTTGCCACTTCTTCTATAAAAGAGAAAGCTGCTGCAACTTCTTTTAAGAAGGGGAAAACTGTTGCTGCCACTTGTTCTAGGAAGGGAAAGGGAAAGAGGAAAGAGATAACAACCACCTCTTCTAGTGCCAAGAGCGAAGATTCCAGTACTGCTGCAGCCGCGCCCTTTTCGAATTAGATTGCCCTCTTGATAATACACTACATTTTACAGAAGTCTAACAAGTCTTCCATGGTGCTGAAGGGAAATGGCGGCAGATTAAAACTAGTTTGGAAAATCTGTTTGGATTGGTTTTTTTGTTTAGACTTAAAACTCAGTTTTAGAACTTGTTTTTGGACTGATATAAGAAATAAAAATCAGTTTTAAAAGCCATTTGAAACAGTTTTATTTGATGCTTAAAACCAAACAATACTTTTCTCATATCTTATAAATCTTAACTTTACTGATTTGTATTTACAATTTTTTACTAAAGTATTCTTAACTTTACTGTTTTAGCCCTCAACATTCTGTCTTCCAATCAGGAGCCTCTTTTGTTGTAGAATACTTGAAATTGTGTCTCATTATCATAACAGTAATAGTCATCGGAACGGTACAAATTTGATTGATGGTTTATACTTTGCTTAACTAAGCTAGAATCTTCAAAGTAGAAGCACAATGACATGCCTCAAAAACAAAGAAAACTCAAGAGCATAGAAGACAGCTTTAGAAGTTGATCAGGTGTGACCTAGTGATGCAGAAATATTAGATTTCAAATTCTGTGTGTCCCAATCCATGCCCAAGCTTCTCTTATGGAACAAATGTGCCCACACAAGTCTCTCATAAAAAAGACAAGGATAAAAACCAATCCTGGGCCAAACTTCTCCTACGAATTGAAATCCTATTAAAAATATTATATAGAAAAAAAAATTGTATATTGTTAAACACAAATCTTTAAAGTTTGGAGACCCTCGTATGTGTGTTTTTCTACATAGATAAAAAGAAATACCATCAAATGACTTGACTCAACCTAAAGGAAATAAATAAGAAAAAAATGAACTAAAACTCACTTGAAACGAAGCAGAGAGAAAGAGAGTAGTGGTTGCCGTCCACTGTTGCCTACTGTTGTCCCTCTCCTCTCTCTGGCGCTACAACAGATACAGCCTACTGCCCACCGTTTGCTTCGTTCAGATGGACGCCGCCTGTAAACACTTGCAGACGGCGAGTCACTCGCCGCTGCTTGTTGGCTGTATGCTCGAATCCTCCGTTTACACAGCAGTTGTTCGGCTGGCTGCTGTTTGCTCTGAGAAGAAGCTGCTTGAAAACGCAGCTGGCTGTCCAGCCTCTGTCACCGACTGGATCGCCGTGGCTGATGAACTAGTCAATATCTTCATTTATTGCTTATTTTTAAGCTCTTGACGGTCACACTGTTTGGAGTTTGGATATGAACTAGTCACACGTTTCGTCAAGAAAACTTGCCGTTTAAGGGTACGTATGACATGAACTTAACATGTTTCTCTCAATTGGTGAAAATTATAGAAAGTTTTTTTTTTTTTTTCATTTGGATATATCAAGCAATGGCCATATCACAATCGAATCAAGTCATAGATAATTTATTCAATAAAAATTAGGAGTTAAACGTGTTTCTTAAGCATTTGATTTTAAGTACTAAAATAAATGGCTAAGATGAAAAGTGATCAATAGATTTTAACAGTAAATTCTAATGTTTTAGTTGAAGTAAAAATTATTAATTCTTATGAAATTATTAATATGTCAATTTACCCTTTTTTACAGTTACTAAATAAGATTTTTTTCTCAGGGTAACATCTGTATATAATAATCGCTGCTCAAAGGTAACCCTTATAAAATTTACCCCTCATCCAAACGTATAATGACGGATGTTTTGGAGGGGACAAAAGGTCCCACAGTGGAAGGGATATTCATGCATGATTGTGAATGGAATTATAAAAGTGTTACAGGCGTAGTGATGGATATTTTGGAGGGGTCCCATAGTGGATGGGATGATGGATGAATTTGAACGGAATTATAGAAGTGTTACAGGTTAAAACAGTTGTAGAAAATCTTCGGAAAGTCACAAATACTATTTATTTAACCCATAACTATTTATTCTTTATATTTTAAGCTATTAATACATCAACCAATATTCGAGAACCCTCACATATGACAATAAATGGACTCACTAATTCTATTAAATTGAGAAAAATGAGAGAATATTACTAGTTTTTGTTATAACATGTAGGTCCATTGAGGCCCGGTCTTTGGCCTAGTGAGAACGCCTAGCACTGGTGTATAAGTTTGGATGTTCCTCCCATAAAGCACAAGGCTTTTTGGGAGCTCCTCTTCGATGAATGGGGTTTTCATAGCAAACCCCTGCATGCAGGTTTGAGTACGGGTCCAAAATGGACAATATTGTGCTGACAGGAGCTAGTCATTACATCTTTCTGGACAACTTAGTGGACATGGTAGCCATGAAAAATTACAATTGTATATGCTACCAACAAAGCAGTACACATCCAAAATAGTAAAAAAATCAGATATGGAGCTGTAGAAACAGCAAAGGTATCGTAAACATGAACGGGTACTAAAAACATTTGTCAAAACAAGTACTCACAACAATATCTCACCATTTTCTTTATTGCTGGCTAACCAATGTCCAAAAATCCAAACATATTGGTAGAAATATTTTAAGATATACTGTCACTTTCCACAAGATGCAATCTTAGAATAGTAAGATCTTAGAAGGATGGAAGAAAAAGAAGCCTACCATGCAAAACACTCACCGGAGAAAACCAGAAGGTCAGGTCTTATAAACAGAAAGGTAATGCAAAAGATTTTCAGAGACATTTTGAAGAAGTTATTTGTTCTCCCAGGGCAACATGGCATATGAATACATGATTTGGCCATGTTTAAGAACAATGGATATTATCTATGGAGATTTTACTCTAGATTTCCTGCGGTTTCTCACACCTAAATTCAAAAAAAAATAATAATAATATGAAATGTCAATAAAACGGAGACCAACCTTCCACCCAGGCCCGGCCCTGCCTATAGGCAAAGTAGGCTAGAGCCCAGGGCTTCCAAATAGACAGAGCCTCCAAAAATATATATAACTCCTAAAGGGCCTCAGGCCTGACCCAATATCCTGCATTCCGGCCCAATACCCGTCCGTTTTAGCAGACCGCGTGCGGAACGCGGTTCCGCGTTTACAAATGAAGTTTCCGTAATTCCGTTCCCAGTTTCCATGTTCCCACTCCCCATTTGAGGAAATGTCAGGCCATTGAGGGTGGTTATCTCTCCTCCCCACTGCACTATTTCGGCACTGCCCTGCAGTGAATTGTAAATGGACTTTGGCCAGTAACCTACTAATTCACTTCCTATCATCAGCATCCAATTTCTAGTGCTCGTATCCAACAGTTAGTAATTTCCTCTTTTATCATCTTCTTTATTTGTATTTGGGTTTCTTCATAAATAAAATAGGGTCTCCCCTTAATTCATAAGAAGGCAAACTAAATAACTTAGTACGATTGCCATTTTAAACTTTTAGAGCTCACTAAAAAATTATTTTAGAAAAAAAATTGCGGGACCATCTCCAGCAATTGTTTCTGTGATTGTTCTTTGATTGTGTAGATTGTTCTTTGATTTAATTAAACCATTCAATGACATATTTTTTATCCCATAATTTACATTTAAATTTATATTTGGAGTGAGTAAGTGAAATTGATTTTGCGACTCTAATTATCTTCGGTCATAAAATGTTATAAGAAAGATTGAATGTATTAGCTATCTTTTCTATAGAAAAGATATGTTAAAAGAACTTGAATATAGTAATTTCATTAGTAATTTTGCATGTCAAAATCCGAGAAGAATAAATTTTAAATAATACGTTGTTATAAATTTGATTTTTATATTTTATTTGGATATTTTACACTTTATAAAAAAAATATATAATTTTTTTTTTTTGTGAGTGTATATAAAGGCAAAGTGTCCTATTTTAAGAGTTCGCCTAGGGCCTCTGGAATATCAGGGCCGGCCCTGCTTCCATCAAGTGACCTAAGTAATTGTTGGAATTCTTTGCTCGTCCTGCATCTGTTGGGCATAAATATTCTCAATCTGAAATGGCAGTTACACACACTTTGTTATATTCGTAAAAAAAAAAAAAAAAATCATTGAAGACATACAACATGAACCCAAAATACTAAAAATTCTGATGTGATTCCTCATCCATAGCACCAATAAAGGGTAATTAGATAAAGCTAATGCTGAAATGATTTGACAAAAAACAAAAAAAAACAATATTTCAACATTTTCTATATTTCTGGCCACCGAAGTCCAAATATCTGAATTGAGCAAATTGCATGTCCCACTCCCCGCAGGTCCACTGTGAAAACACAGAAATATTGAGTTCTTTTAATCTATAGATGTAAAGGAAAATGCAAAATATCGCAAAGGAGATTTTTTCCATCGTCAGTAACATCTCTGATTCCTCAAATTTCTACAGATTTCAACAAATGAATATGCACCCTTGTGAGCAAGTGCCTCCGATCGCTGCTGTCTAGCAAGAATGCAGAATGTTCCTCTGGACTAGGAAAGGCTATCTCGTAATCACCTTCATCCGCATAGAAATTCATTAGACGAGCTTGCTGCTTCACAACCTTCAGACGAGAGATCAATATTCACACACAGCTCCACTTCAGAAGAGAGTGCTGATTCACAAGGCCTCAATGGAGAGTTTCCAATGGCTTCCCTGGGAGAATCAGACCAATACTTCTGGCCAGATGGAAATCGTTCCAGAATGAAACCACCCGAAAGATAATCTAATGCCTAATTTTGTAGGCTCATCTTTAGTTTAAGAGTTGCACTTATCCAAAACTGATACCTCATCAACAAAATTATCTTTATAAGCATCTTCAGGTATCCATTCTCGAACATGGACCACTATTCCTGAGTCAATCAGCAACTAGTTGTAACATCTTGATTAGGTAAGGTCCAAACTCTACAACCATTTCACTAGTAACCCTGGTTGCAGTATCAACTTCAATATCAAAAGAAAAGTGGATGTGCAGAACATGACATGTTCACCCCAAAAAGAAATGGCATCATATAAGAACTGGATGCTTATGAATTAAGGTTATAAGCCTCATTAAAATTTGATAGATTGTAAGATTCAGAATAAGTGGACCAAACAGTTTGTTAATTTGACCAGTCGGTTTGATGTGGCAGAAAAAAATACCTAATCAGTAGGACACATCAAACCGACTAACCAAATTATCAAATTGTCAAATTGTTTGGTCCACACATTTTGAATCCTATAATCTATCAAATTCTACTTTGTTGAGGCTCATAACCTTATTTCATAAGCATTCAGTTCTTATGTGATGACATTTCTTTTTGGGGTGAACAGTTAATGTTCGGAACATCCACTTTCCTTTTGATGTTGAAGTTGATACTGCAACCAGTGTTACTAGTGAAATAATTTTAGAGTTGGACCTCACTAATCAAGACGTTACAACTGTTGCTGCAATGATTGACTCAGGAATACAGGTCCACGTTCCAGAATAGATATTTGAGATGCTTATGAAGATAATTTTGATGATCAAGTGTCGGTTTCAGATAAGTGCAACTCTGAAACTAAAGATGAGCTTACAGAATTGGGCATCAATTCAAATTATTCTTTGGGTGGTTTTGTTCTGAAATGGTTTCCCGTTAGGAGACTCTTCATTGAGGCCTAGTGAATTAGCCCTCTCTTTTGAAGTGGAGCTAAATGTGAATATTGATCCCTCGTCTTAAGGGTTGCGAAGCAGCAGACTCGCCTAATGATTTCCATGCGGATGAAAGGGATTACGAGGTAGAACAGAACCTCTTTATCATGTTCTGAAGCACAACAGTCATATTCCAGTGATCATAAAGAAGGTAATCTCTACTAATTTAAAGGAAGATTCCACATTGCTGCGAGACAACAAGTGCGATAATGCAGAGGCACTTTGCAGGCTCTTGCTGCGAAGTTTCATTCAAGTACTGTGTGTGGAAAAATTAAATCAAATACGACCACCTCTCGTATAAATGAAAATAAATAAATAAAGACAAATAAAATACTAACCGACATTTAGTTGCAGTAGAGACCGCCATATCTACGATTGAACAGAAATCTTAGAGCGACAGAGAAGGAAAGAATACAAGAATAAAGGGAATAGAGATATAGAAATCAACCTCAGAAAGAGGAAGAAGACAGCAGCACTAAGAGAAAGATTGAAGACAGAGAAGACATAGAAGGCTGCGGACGGTAAGAGAGCTTCACATGCTACTGGTTAAATAGAAGTGGAAATGTCATCCAACGGTGTAGATTTGAGTTTATGTTTCTCTAGAACTTAACTGTCCAAATCTATCCATGGTGATAGAGTTGGATCACACATAGTAGATGAAAAAAGAATTGGATCACAAATTCAATGTCAGTCAGGGAATTGGTGGGTCGGATTTAGAATAGGTAATTAAATAAAAATTATATAATTAAGAAATCAATTTCAATTTTATTTTATCTTATCTAATATGACTCGACTTAAATTTCTATGAAAAATATAAAAATTAAAATATGAAAAGATAATTTTATTTTTTATACTAAATGAAAGATAAATGAGCTTATTTTTCATGTGAGCCCATTAACAATAGACAATTGAAGCAATCTATTGATATTTTTGAATTTAATATATCTTAATAAATGAATTAATTAATTATTGATTTTAATTTAATTTGGGTGAGATTTTAGATGAGTTCATTGCTCCACCTCATGACCACTTTACCCTACTTAATCCAAATTAATTTCGAACCACGCCAGACAAGTTAATTTTTATTTTTTTATTAAATGTATTATCCAAACTCAATTTTTTTTAATCAAATAAGGCATGTTCAAAGAATTTTTTTTTTTTTTGAAAAACTATTGGACACGTCATTTGATCGATCAAATGAGAAGGGTATGATAAACTTCATAAAATTTTCTACTCGAGTACTTTTTATTTGATGCATCCAAAGGTCGATCCAATAATTTTATAAAATCTTATAATAATGTATTTTATAAATTAATAAATAATTCTAACTATTAAAAAGTAAACACCAAATGTTTCAAATAATGTCATTTCAAATCATATTTAACATTAGAACGACAACATATGATATTCTCTCGGTCCCTCTATAAAACCCGTCTTCAATTTTTTTTTTTTTTTTTTTAAGATTGTAATTATATATTTGAGTTTCTCATTTTGAAAAACACAATTAGATTAAATATCTTCATTTATTTAATAATAGGCTGCGTCATTTGAGGGTTAAAAATAATATAAATATAATGTTTATTCACCATGCACTCAAATGTATACTTAGTAGTGAGACCACCAATGATAGACAAATTTCTCATAAAATAAATCACCTCATTTATTGCTTATTTTTAAGCTCATGACTGTCACACTTTTTGGACATGAGTGTCACACTTGTTTGTCAAGAAGAATTGCCGTTATGGGTAGGTATGTCATATACCAAGCATGGGCCATATCACAATCGAATCAATTTATTCAATAAAAATTAGAGTTAAAAGTGTTTAAAATAAATTTTATGTTTTAACAGTAAATTTGATTGTAAGTACTAAAATAAATGGTTAGGATGAAAAGTGATCAATAAGTTTTAACAGTAA
The DNA here is from genome assembly GCA_013350335.1 of Chimonanthus salicifolius. Taxonomy (NCBI): domain Eukaryota; kingdom Viridiplantae; phylum Streptophyta; class Magnoliopsida; order Laurales; family Calycanthaceae; genus Chimonanthus; species Chimonanthus salicifolius. The sequence goes on from CM023538.1 coordinate 1,957,156, forward strand.
ATTCTAATGTTTCATATTTTAGTTGAATGAACGACAGAGCCTTTGAACTAATGTGGTAATTTTTTACCTTTAAAAACATACAAGTATATATTAGTAGCAAGGGTGGAAATATCGGCTTAACCGATACATCAGCTGATGTTCAAATGTCGAATTGGCTGACAATACAATACGTATTGTATAACGTATTGTCTAAGTGATACTTTTTCCCTAGTTTGAAGGAGAGACCATTCTAAATTACCACATTAGTTCAATACTTTATTCATAGTATTGACTTTTCTTTTAAAAGACACTCCATTTCGAAATTTTATGCAAAATTATCATTTTACCCTCAGTTTTGTGCGGAGGACCCTTGTCTTTTTTTAAAAACTGAGGAGTAAAATGGTAATTTCACATACAAAATTTCGAAATGAAGTGTCTCTTAGAAGAAAAATAGAGTGTCTAAGTGGCCACCCTACATTTATTTATAATTTGAAAAGGGATGTGGAGAAATGGAAAACAACATGGTATTCAGATTTACTTATATTTTCACAAGATAAGGTGAGAAAACTTTTCCTACCATAGGTTGAAAATACGAATTTGCACTCCGGTTAACATTTGCCAGTTTTAATGTAAGCTGCTGTTCAGAATGCTAGTTACATGTTTGTCCAAACCATTGATTGATTTCCTCATGATCTCTAAACTTTGTGAAATTCTTGATTCAAAGATACAAGCATATGAAAATGATAGATAGATGGAGAGGATACAAAACACTAATATGAGGCTCATCTTCTTTTCTTTTGTAAATTTTTATTTTTTCGAGTGGATGACCATCGATGTGATTTCTTACTCATATTTACGGAAAAACCCACCGGAACACAAACATCGAATCTCATTAAACATGTAACATGCAAACAAGGTGTTGATCATGGGTGGCCTATGTTGGTAACGAAAGGCACAAGTCGCCTGTAGTCCCTCCTCCTCCCAAGTGCACACGTGTCGAGAACCCGTCCAAGAACCAACCGGGTGTTCTGCAGAGCCACATCTCTAGGAGGCAATCCACCTTCTGAACCTCCAGTCAGTGCTGCTGACCCGACTGCATATTGCATTGGCCCACTCCTCTGTTTGAATGAGCTCTGAGGAAGAACAGAAGGTGATGACTTCTCATCAATTGAGACGAGTCCATTCTCGAATGAGCCCGGGCCACTGCAACGCTGCATGAGGGCTTCCAAGACACTCAATGCTTCCCAACACAGTGTGCTCTCGATCAGATGGGACACAATTGCATACATGTGTGGACTCTGGGCTGCGTCCATAGGTGCGTGCTGGAGCAGTGCCTCGAGCACGAGCAGGATCACACGTTGGTACTCAGCGGGACCTTTCTCCAGCAACCGCAACAGGTGGCTGAATGCCAGTGCCGAGTGCTTTGGGAACCACTCCGCACATACAAGTGGCGGCAGACGACTGAGAAGTTGGTCTGCGGTAGTGATCTCACCATGGGAGTATGCTGAGAACACATCTGCAAGCTTATCCAGACATTTTGCTCGGCACCAGATAGAGATGTTGTCAGCAACAGTGCGTGCCTTCTGGTACTGCAGTTGGAGAGGTGATGCCAACCCAAGCATGGAGTCCTTGCTGAGCTGCAGGCAAAGCCAAGGCAGCAAGCCTGTTATGTGCATCAGGAGCCTCTTCCCTGAGTTGCCGAATATGGAGTCACATGAATGGAAAGTAACACGTGAGAGCACCTCAATAGCCAACCCATGGCTCACAGTTGACATGAGCCCTTTCAGGACGAGAGTCTGCACACCTTCAAAAGCTGGTACTCTGCCAGTCTCCAGGGCTGATTCAACGCGGCTTCTTGATTCCATTCGTTGATAGTTTATCCCTTCACAGACACTCGTGTCGAGCTCATCACGAGGCATGCTTGACAAGAGGACATTCTCTGTTGTATGGTCTCGGAATGACAGACGATCCATCACACGAGCGAAGAGCTCAAGCACCTGGCAATACACGTTCACAAAATCTGTGTGCATCATTGCAATGCAGCCCCAAAAGAGCTGTGGATAGAGTATGACCTTCTCTGCCTCCATGTTCTCCACCATAACTTGCAATGTCAACAGAATCTCGATTGTGAAGCTCAAAACTTCTGGAACTGGATTACCCAAGCACCGGTGGAGGCAGCGCAGTAGTGACACGCAGGTGTCACTTGTCACGCTTGGCCGTAGAGCACGGTAGATTTGATGCGATCTGCATGCAAGGTGGCGGGATGTGCACTCCATTGCCCACTTGATTGCTTCAACACCCCATGTCTCACGCAGATCCCCTTGGAAGAAAATAGCATCAACCATGCTCAGCACAAGTGCTGACAACAGGGCTGCACTCGGCAACCTGGTCTGTGCCAGTGTCATGTCCTCGTTCTCCCACATCATGCTTCCACGCTTTGATTGCACATACTTTATTAAGCTCACAACTTGTTGCTTGTTCTCACCGTCCTTGTTTTCAACCTCATAAAGCTCTAAATGTCGTCCTGCCAGAGAATATAGAAGATTCACGAGCAGATGCTGACAGTGCTCGAGTACGAGGTCTTCTGAGCTGTCCATAGATACAAACATGACATGGAAGAGCAAGGGCAGGTGGCCACGAAAATCTTCGTCGTTTTCATAAGCGATTTCTGCAAGGAGAATCAATGCTATGTCTGCGCGAGAGAGCGAATGCTGTGTATCACCTGACAAAGACGACGACAGTTCCCCAGGATTGAACCCATGAACTACGTTATTGCCAGAATGTGATGCATCCTCACCAAAACTTGGTGCATCTATGAGGTAATCTCCACTGTCACGAGACACATGACGGCTCCGTAGAGTCCCCACTGAGCTTCGAACTCCCATCAGTGGCCCTGACATGTTCATCATCGATGGAAGGAGCTGTCCCGACCGTCCCGCATTGGTAGAAACAATGTTCACATCTGATGGGCTCAATGGACCTGAGATGTTCCGACCCTGCGACCCTGCGGTCCACCAACTCAGGGACCCACTGGTGTTCCTAGGACAATCGAGTGAACCACGTACGAGAAGAGGTGACATATGAGGCTGGCTTTCCAAAACTGCAGCAATTTGAGACCCCTGCGAGAATTCAAGCACAAAATTTCCAGCAGCAGTGTCTCCCTTGCTTGCACTTGGCCTAACGGGCTCTACACTGTCCTCGAGCATTCTCTGAGACAGTTCATACACCAAATGATCAATCGTTCGCTGTGGACATATACGTGCGAGATACAAACTCACACGTTTTGCAACTGAGAAATAAGTGGCAAATGCTCCAGTTATTTCTGCAGAGACATTTGCATCGCAGTCCTCAATCCCCTTCGTGATCAAAAAATCAAGGACTGGAATGATATTTTTGGACTTGCTAGCTACTGTGCTCCATAGCTTCTCAATTTCAGTAGGAAAATGATCACCGTGTCGCCACGTCACATAGTAAAGGCTCTTTAACAACCTTTCACTCCACCCCGATTCCCAAAGAGTCAAGAAGTTGAGATTTTCTATCCACGGAGCAATGCATGTCAGGACTTGATGCTGTGCTATTATATCGACGGCATCAAGCTGGCGTTGCATGATTTCTTCACAGAGAAGTTTGCTCAGATCAGGGTGGTCTTTAGCAAGCTCTGATGACAGCTTGTATTGGAACTGTTGGTAGGAGTCTGGTAGGTTGCCAACAACAGCAGCTCGGTAGCGGCCACCGCTCTCAGTTCCTTCTTCAGCCCACTCACGGGCAGAGAGTGTCTCTAGCATTTGGAGGGCATCATCACGGATCTGTCTTGACGGATCTACCACTTTGTAGAGAATTAAGCTCAGGAGTCTCTGTATTTCACATTTTGGGATATCTTGACGCATGTAGACTTCAGCCAGCACGCTGAAGTAGCCGTCGGCTATAGAGGCATCAGATGAGTAGCACTGCAAGGGTATGCAAAACCATTCAGTTCTTTTTCAGAAAAGGTAACATCAAAGTATTCCTTGGAAAAAAAAGGATAACATCACAAGATGGATGTAAGAAGTTTTATGGGAACTTGTATTGCCAATGTTTTGAATGTGAAGTTGCCAAAAGTCCGACATCACCTGGGCTGAAAAACCCATGACTATATAACGCTTGAGGCACCCTTCTCTCAATAGCTAGCTTTTTACAGTGAATTCTACCTCACGAATGTTGAAGAAACCCTTCATATAGCCGTCATTTTCCTTTTCATTGGAGTTGTCCAAACTAACTTGCAACAATGACCATATTACAAGAGAATAAAAATGCTAAATAAAGACGAAAAATTACCTATTGCTCAAAAAAAAAAAACAAGAAATTACCTGGTCAATGCAAGCAGGAAAAAGATCCAAATTTGTCAGAAGTAGATTCTTCAAACCTGTTTTTGCTAAGAAAACCCGGAATTGGCCAATTCTCTGTCGATCCTTTCCAGCAGCGGTTCGCCCTCCCTCTCCACCATATTTTGAATAGGATGGTGTTCTTGGATCAGCTGGAGAATACCCTAACGGAGCTCTAGATGCTGGCTCAATGAACAGGTTGTTAACCCAATTAATTATTCGGCCACTCATCTTTCTTGCACTCTCATCAACGCAAGGCCCATACAAGAGAGAAGCCATCGCATTCATGGACACCCATTGAATTGCCTCCACTTGCTCGCTCACTTCTTTATCAAATAATATTTTGTCAATGGAGTCCTTTGACCGACCATGCTGAGCTGTCTTGTAACGTTCAATTTCACGGCGGTAGTCACTCATACTGTCCTGGCCCCACATCCCACAAGTCTCATCACACCAGGAGAGAAGAAGATCAAAAAGGCGTCTTCGAGTCTTGGGGTTGAACTTGTCCGATGGTGACTCGACAAACTCAGGAGCCAGTGACCTCAGAACAGAAGCTAATGCAAAACGTAGAGGCTGTATTTCTTGGAAATTCTCTGTGGATGAAGTTACTGCCTGTCTTGTTTCTTCTATGAATTTTAAAAAATGTAAACGGAGAATTGGCTTATGGTGCAACATCCCTGGCCAGATGTTTTCAGCCACTGTACGATAAATATTTGCACTGTGAACACGGAGTTCTTCACGGCGGGTCTTTTGATTCTGCAAAACATGCAATAAATGCATCAGCTACTTGGCTCTGATACTACGTAGAATTATAATATAGGAATAAGAAAGAAAAAAAAAGAGTGGAGAAGAATTCTTCCGTGTGTATATTTTCTTGATGTGTTTTCCTCTTAGATGATATATGAATAAATAGGAAAAATAGAGCCAATTTATGTGAAAAAAAGGAAATACAAATAAAAAAATACATATCTACAATAAATCATACCACCACACAGTTGACCTTCCAAAATAAGATAATTCAGATCAATCATGTCAATAATCCTATATCGAGTCCCACAACCAAAAAAAAAGTTGTAACCAATCAGTACCTTCCACTTTGGTTTTCCTTCAGTTTCCAGTGAGACCTCCTCCACGAACGATGCAAGCTCTCCAAGCATAACTTCACAGACTTCCACATTTGAGTGGCCAAGAGCTGCAGTGGCTGCATGCTTTAACAAGGAAAAAAAGCATTTAACAACCATCCTAAACACATTCATAACAAGCAATTGAATGATGCATGTGCTCTTTTCAGCTAAAAATACACTGTTTTGGTCTCTTAAATTATGTTTCCTTTGTACTCATGAATAAAACAATCTGTCAAATTGTTCCTTTTTCTTGATTAATATTTTCTTGATTTTTCTTTTTGGACTAGTTATTTAAATTTAGTTCTATTTTATTCATTTTTTGGATATATGAATATGAATTTGATTATTTCCTTTCACGAGATTTTTTTCTCTCTCTTCTGAATAGGTAAGATGGTTTACCTTTCAATAACAAAAAGATGGTAAGATGGTCTTCTTTATCTAGATGTTTCAAAAATCTCTAAAAAAGATATTGTTCATTAAATTTCTTAGAATTTAATATTGTGATTTCTGTTCAATGAAATTAAAAATAAAACTTACGTAAAAGTCATTTACATTTAATGAAGGCCTTCCAATTTTGTAGATTGTGTCATGACCCATCAAAGGTGGAATATTATATGTGACCAACTAAAACCAGACTATGATTCCTACATCTTACACCTTGGATATATTATTCTTACCTTGACACTTTCACATTTTCCCCTTAGTTTTATTTTGTATATTTGTTATTTTATTGTATATTCATTTAAAAACATTTTTTTACTTTCACTAATGAGGAATTTATCCACATCCTTTTCTCATAAATTTAATTTTGTACCTTCATTTTGTTGTTATTTTGTCATGATTTGCATTTATTTATACATCTTCCCCAATTTTTTCATTTCCATTCTTTAAGTAATAATTACTTCATGCCAATATGAAAACATACATAATTTTTTAATTTTCTTTAAAATCTACCAAATTGGATATCAAATTTAATTTTTAATGTTTGTGTATTGATCTTTCTTTTTGCTAACTAGAGCTTTTAGCCTTTTCCTTTATCTCAATAAAAAATAAAAATTTACAGAATAGATATATTTTCATATTTTGTAATAGACCATCAGTTGAGAAAACATTGTTTTCTAGTGTTGGGACACCATATTTCCAGAATACCAAAAGTACCATTTCTTTTACATGGTAATAACTAATAAGTGGAGTTCTATGTTTTCTATAGATGCCATTTGAATTAAAAGAAATGACACTTTTGGTATTTAGAAATATGGTGTACCAATTGATAGCCATATAAGTTTTTATTCATTTTGTACTATTCTAAGTTTTGAAGGATCTCTGTAATTTTTTACTTTTATTTTCACTCATGCACAGCATGGGTCATTTTACTAGCATAGTTTTATGCCAAGAAAGTAAGTAAAATAAAATGGTTCAATTTCACAAGTTGTTAACTTGATTGATGATATAGAATATTTTTCAAGATGAATACACACATATATATTATATTATCAAACCCTCCTCATTTTGAAACCTAATTAAAAAAAAATGTTATGTTTGTCACTTGATAGTTTGGAATAAAACTAGTATATTATTATTTTTATTGGGGTCATTCACCTTATGTTCATTTAAAAATAATTTAAATCTAAATTTTATTCAAATATTATGCCTTGATCGTGAATCCTATCCTTTGGGATTGGCTAAATCCGACACTTGCACTCACACCCATGCAGCATGCATGGCTTACATGGTGATATTTTTTTTTTTTTTGAAGTCCAGAGGTGTCCAGGCGTCACACCTGACTAGTCTCCGGGGTGTGTGAAAACCCTCCAATCCGTACACACCGGGTAAGTCTACAGGGAGTCGCCCTTCGTTGGAGTCACTAGGGATTACATGGTGATATTCAAAAGTTGTTTACTTTTTCCAGAATGATGTGGATGACAGATAAATGTGTAGCCATTTTTTTTTTCTTTCTAATTTTTCCAATTTCACACATTTCTTTAACTGTTTATGGTAATAAAAAGATTGCTAGATTTACATTTAAATTTGCAATTTGATTCAATTTGAACTGTATTTATGCCTTTTCCATTCAATTTTCTTTTGGCAGGGTTACAATTTTATTCATGTTGATTCTGCCTTTGGAACTCCAACAACAATGGAACCTATTGGAACATGGATATCAGCTGGTACTTACTGTATAAGCATCTGATCCAGATCTGAATGATGGAAAAATTAGATGGAAGATTTCTTTTGCAGTTGCAAAGCCACTGTTTTCTCTGCTATCAGGTGGACAAGAGCAAGCAAACATTGAATACATAAGCCACTGGTCTACTTTGTTTTCAGCATCTTGCGATTGATGAGCCCTTCCACCTAACTCTACAGGAGTAATGTGTGCAAGCCTCTGTATAACCTCTAACCTGTCAAAAAAATCAAAGTAACTATCTCATCAATTTTCTTTTCATGATTTTATTTGCAAAATGAATAAATACTTTTGAGTAAAATTGATAATCACATAAATGAAGTGTTTCATGAAAGACCAACAGAGATAAAAAGTATAAAGGCAGATCTGTACACAAGGATTTTGCAATGATCAGATCCATGAATCAATTATTTGCTATGTTGTATGGACCCTTCAAGATTTGAAATGCACCCATGTTAGACAGTCTCGGACACTCCGGCACCCATGTCGGACACTAGCATCAATTCTTCATAAGTTCTAGTAGCAATTTTGACATTGTTTTCCAAGATGACTACAATACTATACACCTTTCTCTTATTAAAACTTATTTGAAATATCAATATGTTTGTCACTTATTTATTCAGGGTAAAACTAGCACATTATTTTCTATTGTTGCTATTTTTGCACCATATTTCACTAAAAATAAATTTAAATTTATTTAAATATGGTGCCGTGTCTCTGTGTCTTATTTTTTTTATTTGCTGAGTCTGATACCTTATACTTATTTGGATTTTGACACCTTGCACCCAATGATGAACTTAAAACCTCAATACTTTATACAATAAGATTCATATCTGCTCAAAGAAAATCAATAAAGAATAGTAACAAATCTCTTAAGAAATAGATCATGAACAATGCAATTTTAACTGACAACAAATGCAAATCACATTGATCCTCTTGCCTTGCTTCCCGTACAGAATTAGGACAAAGGTCACCCGCATATTTGACTAATTCACCAAGGCACCAAGCCCATCTGGTCTTATTTGTGCTTTCCAGGATAGTTTGAAGTGTTACATCTGGAGGAACAGCTTCTGACTCTCGTTTCAAATCATATGGTCTGCCTGAATCCCAGTAGCAACTTTGAACAATATCTTCCTGTAAAATTTAGATGTAGAGATTTCAAGTCAGTATACATTTAGAACAATGAGGAAACTAAAACTTCCTTGACTTGTTCAATTTCCATTGAAACCACTGAGTTGGCAGTGACATCCAGATTATTTTGTACGAGGTGAGCATAGGTCATTCTATTAAGCACATAAGGATCAACATAAGTTTGATTCTTTGCTCAGAACAGAAAAAGCTCCGGGTATTCCCTGCTTCCCTCCTTCCAGTCCTGCAGGAAAGTTGGTAGAATGGATATGCATACAAGTCAAAACTCACCCCATTTTCTTCAAGGACGTCTATGATAAGTATTGACTCCATTTCACTCTTCAGCTTATGGTCAGATTGTTCATTTACTGACAAGTCTCGTATATCATTCCTTAAAGCCCGAACACAATGCAATAATTCTAGTGCTGTATGCCTTATTTGAACATCCACAGAACTAAGAAATATAAGACCGATTGCATCCAATTCTGATGTACGAAAATCAACTGTTTCCCCTGGCTGCTGAAAAGGTGATGATCTGGGAACTCCACCACTTCCCAGGCATGATCGCTTTTCATTTTGAGTATCATATGATAACCTATCATCAGATAAACAAGCTCTCCACAGGCACATAAGGTCTACTAGGCGGCCCAGAGATGTTTGAATGAGAACAGGAAGCTCATCTGGAAGTCGCAAGATGAAACTAGCCAACCCTTTCATCACTGCAAAGCGACGGTGAGGAAGATATCTGACAATCCGATTCAGCACTTGGACTGCTTCTTCACGCACAACAGGATCAATACTGATACCATACTGAGGTATGACATCTGTGATTTTTTCACTTCGCCCCATTTCTTCAATCAAGAATGGTATACACTTTAGCACTGACCTGAAGAGAGATCCTGGAGATTTCTCCTTGGTGACAGAATCTGCAGAAGTGTATATTACATCTTATATTTGTGATTCTGAAGTGCAATATTACGAATGACAAAATGTTGGCTGTTCTAAAACTCTAATGTGATGATTGTAGGTTGAACTGTTCCCTAAATGAAGGTGACCATTTCAGAGTTGACCATTTCAAAATGCAAAAGTTTCTTGGGCCATTTAAGGGGAAGTGGAGAGTGGTGTGGCTCCTTTTCTCATAGTGGTTCGTTGGTCTATTTGGAAAGAAAAGGAATCAAAGAGTCAATGAGAGGAAGGTAGGGGAGGTAGGAGTAGTAAGAGAAGAGGCAAGATGGAATTGATGTGTTGGTTGTCTATGTGTAATTTTAGGGCTATTTATGTTAGATTTCTCTACATCATGGGAAGGAGTTATGAGGGACGGGGGGAGTAAATGGGATGTTAGAGAGGTGCTGGCCAAACCGCATAGCGGATAACATAAGGTCAATGTGGCTGGGGAAGAAAACCAGGTCCAGAAACCATAAGTGATGTGATTCATAATGATAGAGGGAAATCACTTTGTTTTTCTCTGAATCAATGGGGTCAAAGGAATCGAATGAGGCTGAATTGTGAGGGATTATGAGAGCACATCAGCTTTGAAAATATACGTGGGCCTAGAAATCTAATTGTTGAAGCAATTGTTGGGTATCTAACCAATATGCCAAAAGTTCTAGAGCTGAAAGAACGCTTGGAATCAAACATTTTATCCCAACTCATTGATGAATCTCAATAGTGGACTCTATTAGGCTAGGCTAGGAAGAGGCTTCCTTGGAAGCTGATTTATATCACCAAGGACATTAGACTATTGTGCAAAGAGAGAGAGGGAGAGCAATTCATTTCAGACATATAAGATGATCAACTGATAGTGTCTTGGATTTCTTGGTAATGGTAGGCGTGGAAAGAGACAAGGCTATTGCTGAGTTCTTCTAATGGGGTGTACATGGATGGGCTTTATGTTGTTTAGTTTTCTGTTTTTTTGCATTTTATGGGGTGTATGGGGTTGGGAACTTTCTTTATTTAGTCTTGTTCTGGCTTTTACTTTGTGTTTTTGTTCTTAGTACCTACTCCAATATAGCTCCTCTTTTATACAAAGCTCTTTTGAAGTTGCATTGTTGCATGTCTTTTTTATTATTTTTATTTAATTGTATAAAAAAAAAAGCTATAGAAGTCAAGAGAATTTGCAAAGCTATGCACACAACATGTTGGCCTATTATGAGATCAATGAAGTCTATAGTGGTTTTTTTTTTTACTTTTTTGGGGGTGGGGGGAATGGTGTGAAAAGACAATAAACTTTTTTATTGGGTATGAAATGGATTATATTTAGTGCTCAGGAAGATGCAAACTAGGTATTTTATTGTACATTACTCCAGTATAGTCTACTATAAAATGAAATTGCAACCTTGATGTTCTTCTAATGAGACACTATTAGTAACAATTCTAAAAAATAAAGACAAATAACCCATAGTAAAATTGGCAAGTGCTCACTGTCACAAATATTGAGGTTATAGGTTCTGCAGTACCATTTATAGAAAAGAAAGAAAAAAGAAAAGAAGAAGAAATTAGCATATTACTTTTGAGAACACCCCTTTTTTTGAGGAAAGAGAGGAAAAGGGTGGGGGGAGCTTACCTAATGTAGCCTTTGAAGAAGTAAGAATAGCTTGACTGTAGGTTCTATGGCAATTCTTTAATATTAATTCAATTGCAGACTTCACCTTAGGAATGTAGTGCCCAATTTCATGACCTGCCAATTTAATATATGATAAATAACAGGTAAAACTTGATTTGGAAACAAAAAAAGTAATTGGACAACTGAGCTGCAGTTTCTATCAAATGGGATTTATCACCTTGGAAAAGCTCCAAACCACCATAGTGGTTCGAAGGAGACATGACAATGGCAAGCAGAGCGCGTAATCCAATAACCTTAGCTTCACTTGAATTATCAGGCTTTAGCAGCTCTAGTATCATATGATTCATGCAAAAATCTAGGTTGCTTTCTGTCATAGTTACACAAAACTCAACAAGTTTATCATGCTGAACATCCTGAGTTAGCAAGCCCTTCTTCAAAAAAGTGAGCAATTGTGAGGTTATACTGTCTAGATAATCCCAAACACGATTTCTTGGTTGATAATCTGCATAAACACTTAAGTAAAATCTAACAACTCGATGAAGACAGTCCAAGGCCATAGAGCGGTGGTTCTTGTCCTGCACAACAGATCCTGGATTTAATAAAAAAACTACATTACTGAAAAGCGTATAAAGGAGGTAAAAACCTAAAAACTATATCATCAAACATGGGTGAAAACAACAAATATTTGAACTTACTCGAAAATGCTTGTAAAGATGCTCCACATGGGGGTCAAAGTTGTTGTTGAATGTTAGAGGATCACCAAGACAAAGAAGAAGAGTCACTAGTGGGTAGCCAACCTAGACAGAGAAGCGTTTCTTCGCTGAAAATAGTTTCTTAAAATGTTTGTGTAAGCAAATGTTGATACATAAAGAAAAAACCTTAGATGAGCACATAGCTATAATGATGATGGAGATGATGTTGATGGTGCAAGGAAAATGTTCAAAGCAAACTTTAACCAACAAGAAACACTAAAAAGTCTTAGCACAAATGGAATTGAGATGTAAAATTTCTCAGCAGTAACCTTGATGAGGCATGCCTTTTTTTTTTTTTCCAAATTCTCTCTCTAAGAAGTCGAAGTTAGAGAGAGGAAAATCAAAATTGATCACCAACAAATTAATCTAAAAATGATCCAATTGAATATGGGAACCCAAAATTGATTGGAGAACTATGAATTTCACTCTCAAAGGAAGAAAATTCAAAGCTCAAACCTCACCTAGGTCAAATTTCACTCTAAGGGAAAAATTGATCAAGGCTTTGATCAATTTGAATTTCCACAAAATTAATTTTTCATTAATTCATTTATACTTGCAATACGAAATTTGAAAATCACAATATAGAACTCAAAAGTTGCATGAAATTGCAAGAAAATTCAAATTAACAAATTCACCAAGAGAATGGAGAGAAACCAAACAACTAATGTTTTAATTGAAATACAATTTGTGTGTATTACAAGGATCAAACAAGACCTCTTTTTTGTTGAGGATAGAATGCAACAAAAAAAGAAAAAAATCCGAAAGGGGGTGCACATGCCCTAGGGTTTCCTCTCTTGTGATTTCTAAACACAACACAACCACTATGATCTTACCATGTGGCATTATTATATCATTAAATAAAAATAAAATAAAAGATCCACTTACAGCAATATGTTTGCTCTGCTTGTCTATCCAATACAGAAGTTGAACTCTTATCCGGACAACAGCTTCATACCATAGTGTTAATGCAGGATCAACACCCAACGGGGGCCACTGACTTTTCCCACCATCTGTAAGGGGAGCCAATATGCTTGAAAGCATATTGCACAACGCATGATGGAGTTCACTTTTCCTTTTATGAGGGGCTCGATTGAGAGGGTTTGCTTTTGATACAAAAGAAGCTGATGCATTCAGCCCACCCTCTGTTTTAACCTGAAAAAAAGAATGTCATGACATATTAACATGAAAGAAGTATTCTTTCTACTTGATGGCAGCAATAAACAGTGATGACAATAATAGAAAGCATACCCCCAGTTTAAGGTAGCGCATCCCGTTAATTATGCTAAGTGTCTCACTCCTTGCAACACTAGTGTCAATACGACGAGTATTTAGTTCCATGAAAAAGCGCTCAGTGACTGAACTAAACCTGTGGAAAGGGGAAGCACAAATATAATCAACTACATACATGATCAACTACTCAGACAAAGTCTTGTTGCGAGTCCAGTTATCTCTCTTAGGGTCGTGAGGAATCCAACAGCCTTGACCAAGAGTAGGTTTAAAAACAAATTAACTGTCTGTGTTTGGCAACCCTGAACTTCCCCAGATTTCAATTCAAGCATTTGGCAGGTGGCATATTAGGACTGGATAGATATTAAAGAAATGGGAGATCGTGAACTAAAAGAAAACAGGTGGTAGCGATTGGGAGAGGGGGCTGTTTAAGGAGATCCACTCTGACTGAGTATTCCACATGCAACTCCCTCTCATTTCAGTGAGCTTCTTTGCTCAACAACCAATCTCTCCCTCCAATGATGGTCAACAGCAGGATTTCATTCTAAGTGGATTTTCTCCTGCTCTCAAGCTCAAAATCTACAAGCTTGGGGAATTCTTAAAAGCATATGCACTGGTTTATATATACAGGAACTAAAAATTACTACCATACTCACAATCTAAAGCCAGAATCATTGGAGCAACATATCATGCTTTCAAGTGTGTGATAATTTCATTTAAACCGTACAAAACATTTAACTTTCAATTCAAAAGCAAATTATGGAAAACCGCTCAAAAAAAAAAAAAAGCAAATTATGGAAAACAAAAGAACCAATTGAAGCATGTACCTGATCCTTGATAAAGCGCCTAAAAGTTGTGCAACTAAGTCCAAAAGGAGCCCTCGCAAATCAACCAATGAAGGGTATTCAACCTGACTGACAACCCTGCATACAGCAATCAGTTTGGTTTTGCTAGAAAGGCCTCGTTAGTCAAGTAAATGGGTAACCCGATTCGAACCCAAAATAGACCCGGACTCACTTAACGTATTTAAGGAGACCCAAAATAGACCCAAACTGAATAAGACCCGACTTGAACGCAGCTCGACCTGACCTGTTGCCGAGTCTACTCTGAAATGACTGGATATTCCACTTTAGATACAAACTGGATACAAACTAGAACAGGTACTGGAATGGATCTTAAAACATTATTTCAGCTTTTTAAATATCATTTAGCAGCTTTCTGATATTTATAAGGGGATTCATACGAAAAAAAGAAAATGTGTGCCACTATGAAAAGGAGTTCTTAACAATCTGATAATTGTATATATGATGAAAGAATGGAGTATTTAATCTATAATTAGGATTAAAATGTACTAAACTTAATGTGTTACTTTCGAGAAATGAAATGTTCATTATTGTCCCCAAAGTTGAATGGGTGTATTGAAGTTTTACATAGGTGTGAAGTGTTGAACTCGGCAAAGAAAAAATAAAAAATATGATGTGAAAATAACACTAGTAGAAAATAATGTACTAGTTTTACTCTAATAATTAAGTAACAAACATATCAGCATTTTAATTCAGTTTTAAAAGGAGAGAGGTGTTATATTATTTTAGCCATCTTGGAAAACAATGATAAAAAATAAAAAATTAGGTGAAAGTATTCCACACAGATGCAAGTGTCTGGACACGGGTGTTTCAAACTTCTTGAAGAATCTGTGCAGCATAGGTTGGCCCCTTCAAAAGAAATCAGAAATTAAAAAAAAAAAAAAAAAAAAATTGGTCCCAAACTTGTGACAAGGTGAGAAAAAAACAGTTTTGTGATTGAAGGTCCCATACTCTGATTCAAGGGAAATGATTTAAGCTAGGAGATTGTCTATCTCCTAACGAATGATGATGATGATGATCCATTTATTAACTAGTCAATCAAAGCATTTTTTTATGAGAGATTAACAGTTGAATTGAAGCATGATAACTCCAGACTAGAAAGAGTGAATGAACTACAAGACAATGTACAGAAGTATGACAACTAGGCCAAGATAGATTATGAAATACATATCAAAATGAAAGCACACCAGGAAAAGGACTACAAAATTTTATAGGAACCTCACCTATCTGCATTAATTAGCCAATCAAATACAAAATTTTCAAGTCCAGACCAAAGCTTTTCTGCAACAAGAGAATAAATAAGAATTAAAAGAGAATAGTCAAGACCATAAAGCCATTAAAAGAGGCCTCATATGAATGAAGCAAACAAACTACAACATCAACAGACCTGTAAGTCCCTCCTGAGGGCAACATTCTACAAAGCGGATGCATGCAGAACAAAATATGCACTCCACCGCAAGCTGAAACATGGTAAAGCCAAATAAAGTTTACTTTTATACCAATTACAAGAGAGAGAGAGAGATTTAAAATTGTTATTCTCTTTCAGTAGTTTAGTTTTTTGGTTGCTCCCATTGTTCTCCTGTCTTTATTTATTATCTTTGCAACAAAATTGTTAACAGGACCTAATTACCAACTTAAAAGAGATTTAAAGTTCTACCAAATAAAGAAATTGGTCTCTGTCTCTCTCTCTCAACAACAACGACAAACTACCACCATCAAGAAATCCTCTTTAATAGATAACCTCCTATAATTAGAACCCAAGCCATTTCGATGCCGAATCTATGTCATCCGAATCATTCATATGTTAGCAATTGTCTCTCATCAAAACCATAGATATCTTGAGGCCTAAACACCCCAATATTCAAGAATTGTTCTTATTCATTTTTTCAAGAATAATTCTAATAAAACACCCTTCAAGAATTGTTTATAGCATGTTTATATCACTTCTATTGGTTGAAAGATATTTGGTGAGTTCAATTCTTCTACATGTGACTTGTGAATGTGATTCAAAAGCATCTAACACTAGCAAGTTTAGTAACCTGATGGTTTATAGCATTTGTGACAAGTTTACATCTAAGAATTCTTATCTACTTTCCTATTAGGAAATTTTCTCTTATTTTCTGTACTATTTGACATTCAGTTGTTACTTTTATATTTCTATATTTATTATAAAAAATTACATAATGAGAAATTATCTTTTCATTTTCAATCATCATCATCATTGAAGCTATTTATCCCATCCATTGCGATTGACATTTGCATTTGGGTTTATCATGTTTCCTTTTTCTATGGGCCAAGTGACTATTTGATGCCCATAAACTTTAACCCACAACCTTAAGGTTGCAATAACGAGTGTATGCTAGAGGTTCTTGTTCATATTCCATAAAAACCTCAATTTTGTTAAAAAAAAATCTCATATATTAGTGGCATCCAGTATTCAATTATTATTCCAAGAACAATACTTGTGACAAATGGTATGCAACTAAAAATCAAGCAGGGACACAAAAATCATATACATCAGTACATACATGCACAAACCACAATAAAGGAAACCTGTTGGTCCACCGAAGCAAGGGAAAAACAGTAGTAAATAGAAACAAAGATCAAACCTTTCTCTGGAATGTAGAGGCATCATTTGCACCCTTTGGGGATTCACTGAATTGAAAGCAAAGTTTGTGTAAGTAACATGAAGCATACAGTTGAAAAACCAAAGCTTCTTATTAACACCCAACACCTCGAAAATAAGCTTTCTTGCATTGTAAACAAGATTCTCAAACAAATTTTGCCAAAGGCAAGCACATAGCTAGAGCACACACTATAGATGATCTAAGCCTAAAGAACATTCACTAGATTGGTTGAACCAAAAAAAATTAATTTGTATTATTTTATTCATGATTAACAACATTCCCAACAATGACATTCCAAGTTCACTAGCCCTCCATAACCACATCCATATCACCGCTGACCCTGCAACAAGTTCCCCTTCCCCTCATTGACCTTGATAAGAACCCTGCAATACAAGCACAATGGCGCAAGCAAGCCTCAAATAAGACATGTCAGCTATGGAACAGTGACATGTAGTATATATGGAAGCTTCGTCTGCGAACAGAATGACCCTCCTTTTCAGTGCCAGCCAGGGGGAGGGTATTGTTCTTGCTAGGGAATCTGATTCCCAAATACATGAAGTACCACACTTCTTAGGCTACTGGTACGTCCATTCTAGAAAAAAAAAAAGGGGATTGAACTCAATGAAGCATTTGATGATAAAAGCCTCTCCCAAGAAAGAAATTGAATAACGCTCATGAGAAAAGATGGTGGACATATCCTTCTGCAGCAACAGCCAGGCAAGAGGCAACTAACTGGTCCTGTGGCCCATTCAAATAGATCTAAAAAGCTCAAATGAGTTTCCCCCAGTAATAGTAATTTCATCACTTTTCAGTTTGTTTCTCCTCTGGTTCTAGTCTTCTCTTCGGAAAAAATATTAAGGCTCAAAATCTCACTAGAATCCCAACACCAATAGAAATTCACAATGAAATTATAAATTCAATTATATCTAGAATTAACTTGCAAGAAATAAAATTTAATTTAATGCAAAAAAAACAAAGAACTGGGAAAATTTAAATTTAAATTCTAAGCAAAATTAAAGACTAGAAAGGAACTAGAAGACTGACCTGCACAAAGCAATGAAGAAAGCACAAAACAGGATGCCAATGGTCGCCCATGGCTTCTCAATTTATAGAGAGTTTTGAAAAAAAAAAAATTACAACCAGTCCATCAATGGATGAATGCTATGTGGCACCTCTTTAACCATCTTTAAATCCTATCCCTACATTACATGAAGCTAAAAAGAGAAAAAAAACCTAAAATAACACTATGGTCAGCCCTGCTAGGCGCCACCTCCTTGATTCTAGGGATTTCCACCTCTTTTTTACTTGTTTGACCACCTCCTTTGTTCACAATCCCAAACTTTTCTCCCTCCTCAATATATGGGCCCTAAAACAAGGTATTTGGAGGGAAAACACCAAAAATAAGTCCCAAGGTCCATATACAGTTATTTAAATTTTTTAATAATGTGGTGGTCCAATTGCATGATTTTGGGCCCATTTTGCCTCAATCAAAGATCTTGTAAAACTATAAATTCAAATTGTCGATTTCATCTTCTCATTGGTCTTCATGTCTCCCAAGTGAGCCATAGATGTTTGCATCAATGGCACTCCTCTTTCGCATCCTCAATTTTATCAAAAATTGGTATGCAAACTTATTTATCTTATCATCACTTGGCCAGATTTATCTTATGTCATTAGGGTGGTAAGTTAATTTGTACATGCTCCCACTAATGTGCACCAGCAAGCAGTTTTTAGAATTTTAAGATATCTCAAAGCCCATCCTAGTCGTGGCATTTTCTATATGGCTTAGAACTCAACTTACTATTTGAGGATATTCTGATGCTGAATGGGTTGGCTCTCCTGATGATCTTTCATTTACTACTAGTTACTGTCTCGCCTTGGGGTCTCCTCAAATTTCGTTGCGAAGAAAAAACAACGAAGTGTTGTCTCTCATTCTAGTGTAGAAGTATAGTACATGAACATGGCAAGCACTACAACAACTTTTTAAAGAAGTTGACTTTGCTTCATTTGAACCTCTTCTTATGTTTTGTGACAATCAAGGTGCAATCAATATTGCCTCCAACTCAGTTTTTCACGAGTGTAGAAAGTACATTGGGCTTCTAAGACGATTGTTACTCCCTTATCTAAAGTCGAAAGATCAGTTGGTGGACATGATTATGAAGGGCATCTCTCATTTCCCTATTTGATAATATTCTATGCAAGTTGGGCTTACTTAATATTTATGCACCAGCTTGAGGGAGAGTGTAGTAGAATATATATATATATATATATATATGTATGTATCTTTCATCTCTTGTGCCTTTTATAGAATCTTAAGATTTGTATAATATTGCAGATCACTATACCATTACAGCTAACCTTCCCATTTAGTCTGTAATCTTGTCTATAACTAAGAGCCCTTGTATCCTCAAAAATCAATCAACAGAAAACAATTTCTCACATACTATTTTATTCTTCTACTTGTATCTTCCTAATTCATTCTTTCTTCTTTTAGTCTATTAAGCAACACTCCTAGTGCTCTATCTTATAAAGGTTTTGCCCCTCCTCAACTAGAAGCCTTTTTGCTAGATAACAATTTCATAAAAGGTATTTGCTAAATGTGTCTTGGTTTAATAGAAGATCATACCAGTAGATATAGATACTAAATGTTGAATGTATCTTATGTGGGTTGAAGGTAGAGCCTAAAGATCACTTGTTCCTCGGTTCTGGCTTCAACATCTCTACACGGAATCAGTTTCTTATGTGGGTTGAAGGTAGAACCAAAAGTTATAAACAATGGCATTCCATCGTGAGCATTTACAAAATGTCATTCTTTTTCATAAAGCACGTAATCAACTTTATAAATCCAACACAAAGTTTAAATTTGGAAGAGAGAAGCAAATAAGATACCTTTCTCTCCACCTAAGAAGAGCCTCGAGAAGGGGTATAGGTGTATGTCGAGCCACCGTAGCTAAAGAATCCAATACTTGCTCGTAAGCTGGATCAGATGGCCGAAGGTATTGCCCATCCTTTATTTCAAATTAATGACAGTAAAAAATGTATCATGAGTTCCTTTTGTCTTAAAGCATAATTTCCTATAAAAGATGATCCACTAAAGCAGGTGAATACAATTCCAACATATGATTAAAAATCAGAACCACATGCAAGATCTATGAAAAACATGACAAAAGATCTTAGAATTGTCATAGCAAGTAAGTTCTAAGAAGGCCCAAATCAACGTGAAATGGTTTTGATGGTGGTGGTACCAACGTAAATCCTATGTGAAGATGTAAATGGAATTCAAGATCTTTAAACACCAACTTATTAAAGAAAGTAGAGTACAAAATAGAGACACTGCTTCTTATTTCAAAACAGAAGGAAGAACCTTATTGTCAATATACTCAATACTACTTGACAATAGTAATTCTGGAAGCTGAAAAAAAGCCATACAACCAAGAAAATATAACTAAAAAAAAATATAAATATAGAAATAAGCTGTAAACAAATTACAAAAAAAGACCATGTGAATAAATGGAATTTCTATAGGATGTAAAGCTAGAGACACCCTATACTGTCCATTTTTTATCAACCAATGCATTCACCATTACCAGGTCACTTGTTAATGAATGATAACCAAATCTTATCAAAGGGGAAAAAAACTTTCTAAAAAAAAGGGATACAAGGCAAGAAAGCATCAAAATTGTTGCATGAAACACCTTGTTTGGAAAGCTAATCAAGGTTGAGCCCAACACTAGCTCACTAGTATATCTTCAGTTGTAGTTGTTACAATGATTGGTGGTGTGCTCTTGCTATTCACTTCTGTCCTTGTAATCCTATAACACTTGAACTATCCAACATCCTCTCACAAAGTTCTAACCCTGACTTCCTAAAGCAGAGAACAATAGCAAACAGCAAAGACAACCTTCCCAATCAATGTGCTGCTAAATTGCAAATGTTAGCTGGGATAGCCTTCCATGCCAAAAAAAAATTATATTAATATGTTTGGTATTCCACATTTCCCTCATGTTGGTATTTCATCATGTGCCTATCAAAAGCCAAGATAAAGGACTCTGGGCATCAAGGGAGGTCAGCCCATGGAGAACATATTGTTGAATCCACATACAAGTACACAGAACTTGGAAGCAATCCCTACTGGGTTACTCCTCATCGCTTGGACCAGGTATGTATGTGTAGGGAGGTGTTCACATGCACCGAAGGATTAGTTGGGTAAAGTCCCCTACGGATGAGACGCCTGGATACCTTCGGTCATAAAAAAAAAATAGATGGGACAAATGACTTTAAAATTGATATGATGTTATTCCACTTCCATGGTTAGCACTCATATTCAATGTTGATTCATCAATGTATATGAGTAGACAATTTAAGTGGTCATGATTAATGTAAATGTGTGCCTAGGTGTGGTTCAAACTAACCAGAACTTATTGAAATATCCTGCCATTTGATTAGTTGTGCTCATCAATTGACACTTGCAGAAATTCCTTTTCATTAATGGAACATAGAACAATTTTAAGAGGCTAATGTTTTGTACTTGTGCTTGGAAGTGGAAACCAATGTTTTGCAAAGAATGATACTGCAAGGAGATGAAAAAAGTGTGCTGTGAATTAACAGAAGCACAAACAGACAGTCCAACAATTCAACTGATACAATGACCAAAGAAATATCACAAGCAAGGGAAAGTAAAAAATTCTTTCCTACCTGTGCTTGTGCTGTTTCAATGTGTCTCCTGGCAAGAGGAAGAAAGCGATGGAGCAGTGCATCCACAATCAGCTTTGCCGCACTTCCTGCCCTCATTGCTCCAGCCCCAGCACTCATCACTTCAATAACCAAAACTACTTCTTCTACCTAAATTATATCACTCCACGCCTCATGGTCGTAATCATCATTAAATTAAACAGAAAAAAAAAAAGAAGGAAGTGTTGCATTTCTCCAATTCATGTAAGACCTCGATGAACCATGCAACAAATTCTAGTCTAGGAAACATCAAACACTAGGCTAAATTTGGATGCAAGGAAATAAAGAGCTCAGACCGTCTATTGCATCTATAGTTTAGTGGGTTAGTGACACATCCCCACTTTCACATCTAGTATTTAGCATTTTGCATTTAGTATTCAACATTCCTCATTTTTTTAATGCTAAAGGCAAAGTACAGAATGCTGAATGCAAAATGATAGGTGTCAAAATCTTATTGGTGCAACAAAAATGCTAAAGGGAAAACCATTTTTTAAGTTTTAACAAAAAGAAAGTTACAACTATTTGCATTTATAGTAAAGGGGCAAAACAAGCAATCACATGGGCACAAGAGCCACATGCGGAGCCCATTTTATGGCAAATCCAAACCTCTAGAAGTGTTATTTTTTCTTTTAAACTTGGATCCAACTGTTTCTATGTCCATTTAATGCATCCTCACCATTGGATTAATCATGACAGGTAAAAAAAATTATCCAAAGGTTTGCTTTACTCTGGAAAACTCAAGGTCTAGGATGATGCGATGAGTCCCCCATGATAATCTATACATCCATCCAAGACCTGTCATAGCACTTGGGCTTTTAAGCCCGTGTATTTGCAAGACCTCCCCATAGTAAAAAGTTACAATTTTTTAATGAAATCGGATAAAATTTTGTCAAAGTGGAGGATGAATTCTACAGCTCAGATTGTCCCCTTCTTCTTTCTGCACTAATGAGAATCTAGCACATCGATCATTTCATATTTAGCATTTTGCATTCAACATTCAAGATTTGTAAAATAAGAAGAAAGTTGAATACGCAACTCTATATGTGATATAGTAAATGTTAAATGTGATAAGAAAATTAGTGACTTGGAAAAATCTCATTGGCCTAGATGATTTGAGCTGTGAAATTCTTAGCCTACATATGGAAACTACAAGGGGAAAAATCTGAGTTTCAAAAGGCATAGAGAAATCAAGATAAAGGAGGAGGAGCAGAAGGAGGAAGAAGGAGACTAGAAGAAATTGGTGTGCCCTTCAGAAATGAAGAGGAAACAGAATGTAGGGTTAAAAACAAGAGCTTACATTCGTATAAATGGCGACGAGAAAATCAATCTGTAGATTTGATTTTCATTTCTTTGAAAATAAACAGCGATTTGGGGTTTTTTCGCGGGAAAAGAAACGGATTTTGTAGCAACAGATCTGAAGAGAGAAGAAGAAGAAAAATAAAAAGTAAGGATTTTTTTGGGAAAACGTAGTCCATTTCAGTTATTTCCTTCAGAGACTATGAAGGAAAGAGAAGCGGAACTGACCGTTAGGATGGACAAAATTACAGGGATTTCCCTAATTGAACGTGAATTTTACTGTTATGCCATGTGACCAATGCATGGAACTAAATTTTTGACACTTGACATGTAATAAATCATTAGATCTCATCATATTAAAAACTAATTATGAAGTATTATATATTAAAAATTAAGAAAAAAACGGGTTACTAGCCCTTTGACTCAAATGTATTTAAATTAATATATGTTTTACAGTTGATTTTGATAAATCTAAATCTAATGATTAAAAATATCTTTTATACTTAAGTATTAATTTTCAAACATTTTGGATTTTAGTTTAGACTTGAATCTAAGTTTATATCATTTTAAGATAAAAATAAGTTGAATTGTACAATGACAAATATTATAGTTTTTAATTAAATAAAATAGATGATAAAGTGATTATTGATAATTATAATGATGATGGATATATATGGCATCAAATCTCAATGAACGATCAGAGAATACCCTCATTAAATGAGATGTTTATGTTAAAACATTGGCTTCAGTCGTATGTATTATATGAAGTGGTATATCAAAGCTTCCACTGAGTTCTCAATATATTGATTTGTTGGCAGTTGCATTAGGATTTAATAAAAAATATTTTAATTTTCAAATTCTTTAAATATAATGACATGTTCTAAGTGTTATAACTTAATTAGAATATACACATTTATAAATGCTAAATGAGATATTAGCGCATACTATTAAGGATTTCTTTGATAACCTGTTCATGATTTCATTCATAGAATGAGACTGCAAACATGGTTTTGGCCTATTCTTCTCAGTCAAAAAGTTTTCTCGCATTCATATAGGTGTAGTTTAACCGGTAATCTCTTATTTTAGGAAGCAGGAGGTATCAAGTTTGAGCTCTCATGACCTCACTTAGTGTAGTTCAATCAGTAATTTCTTATTTTAGTAAGCGGAGGTATCAGGTTCGAGCTCTCATGACCTCATCTACTGTGCTTCAAAGACAGTGAATATCACCCATGGAGATTTTACGTTGAATTTTTCGCAGCACGAAAACTAAAAAAAAAAAAAAAGAAAGAGTTTGTTTGATATATTTTATTGAGATTGTATATCAATATTTGACTATTCTAATAATAATTACTCTAGAAAAGTCTTAAACTCAAAAGAGACCGAGTCTGAGTCTAAATTGATTCTGAGTTATATTAGTCAAGTTAGATAATTAACCAAAAATGATCCAAACTTTCTTAAATTGCTCGAGTCTCATTCGATCCCTAAATCAACCTTAGAAGATTTAAAAAACCGGCCCAAAATAAAGAATTATACCGCACCTCTCAAGGCCCAAGTAAACTCGAGCCCAATTAATTCCTTAGGCCCATTATAGTGGAACTTTATCCGTCCGAACTGGATGGCTAGGATCATCCTATCAAGCCACGGGGCATTAGCTATGCCTTAGAAGGAGGGTTGCCATTGAGAGGGCCCAGGAGCCGACCAACTTTGAGATGGACATGGCTACCTTTCGAGTTTTTGAAGCAAGATATGAAATATCTTTTTTTTTTTATAATCCTTTAATGAAATAATCGGGCGTGGGCTTTTATCTGCTTACCAATTGGGCTAATCTTCTATTCATAGACCTACGAAAGTACGCATTTGGACAAGTCTCCAACGTTGCATTATTGGGCAAGTTCAGTTAGTAGGGATGTAAAAAATCCATCTTTCAATCGGATTTTCTAGGGCTGCAACTCGGGTCAGGTCGAGAATTTTGGATCAGCGGGTTGGATCGTGTTGAGAAGATAAAACCCGCATGAAATTCGGATCGGGTCGGATTGAGGATTTTACAAGTTAACCCGACCCGATCCGGCTAAAATGGGTTCAGAATTCGAGTTGGATCAAAATTCAAGTCGGGTCGTGTTGCAAAATTTGGATTGAGAATTCAGATCAAATAGAATTCCATATATATATCAACTCGAGTTGAGTTAGGTTTTAAGGAATCTGACCCACCTGACCCGAGTTGCAGTCCTAGGATTTTCTCGCCGTTGTTGTCTTCATCATCATATTAACCATCTATCCCATCTTATTTGGTTCTTCAAGCTTTTGTTTAAGCCTCATGAAAATCATATTCTCAGTCACTCTACAATTTATCACGTACTTTATAAATGCATTCACCCAAATGCCGGTATTTTATATTCTTATAATCTCCACAAGTTGAAACTCTATCAATCTCAGATGCAATATTTTTTATCAAGGGAAACGAAAAAAAAAAAATTGCATGGAAATAATCCCCACACACTCATGTCCACTTGAATGAATCAGCTCAAACCAATAATAGGAAAATTCATTCCCCATTTGAGAACCGTAGAACCTTAATCATACTTTTTATTGCAGAGTAACAGAGATGCCTCAAATGATTGTGAAATAAAAATCTAAAATCATTTTACCCACAGTGGATGGAATATGGCTTCAACGCAGATGCTGATGCTAAGAACAGCTTGATGATGACACCTGACGCTATTTCAGTAACCAAAATAGTAAGCATAAGCAACATGAACAAATTTACGATGATGATAGCATCAATCGGTAATCTCATCTATCTGAGGTCGATTTTATGAGTTCTTCCTCAATTAACTATATTATATCATCAATCACTCTATAGTCTAACATGTCATTTTTTTCCACTTCCCTCTATATTTTCAAAGGTTGCCCCTTTCCTCCTAATGCAGCCTCTCCAATCTATGGACTAGAGCTGTGCATGGCCTTCTACTACATATTTTGCTAGACCTAAAACTGAAAAATTAAGGCCCCATCCATGTTTGGTCCTTGAGCTTATCTTATGTTGAAATACTGTTATCTTTCTGATGTCCACACCGATGTTTCCATTCAATGACTGTCATGATTAGAAGGTTGGGTGGTGCTTGCATGTGCACTAGTTTTTTATTCTTTTTTTCATTATCATGTTAATATTTTTATTTCATTTTTTTGGGGAGTTGGGGGGTCACTGATAGTAACCCAATTTCAGTGCATATGGAGTGGCAAAAAATCAGACAAGCATTAGTTGATAAGCTGCTTTCTGTCTTTTTCACCCCAGACCATTAACAGTGCAGGGTACTGACATCATTTTGGGGAGGAAACACTGTAATAACAGTTTCTTACCTAATATGCTTCAAAATTTCCACAACACCCACTTGAAAAAGTGGAATGCATACCAACTACTTCTTGTAGAAAAATCTCTTTTTTCTTTTGTGGTTCTACAAATTCCAAATTCATTCTAAAAAAAACTCCATGGCCTAGGAACTATTTGTTCACCAAGAAAATTAAACAATTGAAAAACATATGCCAAAGTCTAGAAAGAGACAAATCATCTTCTTATCCACTGCCAGTGGGTGAACTATGCCTTCTACTCTGTCCCAGTTATCTTATGCATGGGCCATTGGGGCGGTTTCTTCAAAGTGAGCAACCTCATGGTGCCTTGCACCTTATCAGTTCCTTGCCAGCAGAATCTTTGCCAAATGTGCTTCTTGGGTCTCTATTCTTGAGAAATTCAAAGACATCTCCATGTTTGATATCCTGTGTGCTTGGAAAGAATGTATTGACTTTGCACAGCTTTTTCCTCTTTGTCCTGCCTTGAGGGCTTTATCGGGTGTTTGTAGTTTCCATGTTTTTGGTTTTTTTGCTTTGTCTCTTCTTGTAATTGCACCTCTAGGCTTTTCCTTCTATTAAAATATTCACCATTAAAAAAAAAAAAAGCCTACCTGATGTCAAGAATGCAAATTTCACAACAACATTCACTAAGATGCTTCAAAACTCTAAACTATGACCCCTTCTATGTTCGTAGAAGTGCATGACAACAGAAGCACAAAACTGCAGGAATTCATCTAAAATATAAATGAAGAAAAAGGCTCAATAAAATGAAAAAGTACAAGACACTGGAAAACCAAACCCAAGATTCATCTTTTTTTTCTTACCACTGTACCTTTAAAGAAGTTCATCTGAAAATTCTTATAACATGTGATGTTCTCGGTTTGGGTAAAAATTCATATGAAGCAAAATTATATTATTTAGGTAATCGTAATGATACATCTCTACAAAGACATTCTATTTTTTCCAGTAGAAGAAAATTAAGAGTTAGGTAAACTAGGTTTCACTTACAGGGTATCAAAGGATGTCTACTTGTTTCTGTTGGATCCCTTCCCACACATGGTAGAAGAAATTATCAAGAAGCAAGACTGAGAATTTGAATGTGTAGCGCTTATATACAACAGGATCAAACTCCACCAGCAATATGAATGGCACATAGAAGGGTGGAGAAACACAAAATGACCCTTTTATCACAATCTAGGGGTCATTCTGGCTCAGTTTCTTGGTCATTGCTTCCAATACTTTCAAGCCACATTACAATCTGTTGAATGGATGGCCTCAATTTAGGAACCTCACTTAGGCAAATACAAGCAATATCCAGCACTTGCAACATCTGCTTGTCATGCTCTTTTCCATAAAGAAACGGATCGAACACCTCGGTCTCCCTCTTCTCCTGCTTCATCTGAAGCACCGAAGATATTAAATCTCTGCACCCTTTAGGCTTGCACATGTCCATGGGCCGCTTTCCAGTAAGAAGCTCCAAGAGAACGACACCAAAACTATACACATCACCCTTAAACGTGGCAACAGAAGCTTGACCATATTCAGGTGGAATGTAACCTAAGGTCCCAACAAGATCTGTAGTCACATGAGTGTCAGAAGGTAATATGAGCCTTGCAAGTCCAAAATCGGCCAAATGAGCTTCAAAATTTTCATCTAGGAGAATGTTGCTCGACTTAATGTCGCGGTGAAGAATATGAGGCTCACACGATTGGTGCAAGTAAGTCAACCCCCTTGCCGCTCCTCGAGCTATCTGGAGTCTTCTATCCCAATCAAGTGCCAATCCACCATCGGGCTTCTCATGCAGCCAGTAGTCCAAGCTTCCGTTTTCCATATATGAGTAGATCAGCAGTCTATCATTTCCATACTTGCAATACCCTTTAAGCGAAACCAGATTTCTGTGCTGAGCTCTAGAAAGGGATTCAACTTCAGCTTGGAATTCTCTCTCCATCTCACAGCAGTCACTGGACATCCGTTTGATTGCGACCTTTCTTCCATCTGGTAGAACTGCTTTGTAGACCAAACCAAAGCCCCCACATCCAACAATATTAGCTTGGTCGAAATTGTTGGTGGATTTCAACAGATCATCGATGGTGATCTCTTTGTTGCCCATGTTTTGGAACAGAAGAACCAATCTTGACCCTGACAGATCTGAGTGTTTTTCAGGATTCACTTCTTCCTTCTCAATATCATCTTCTCTTCGAACATGGACTCTTGACACAAAAACATACACAAGCGCAAGAACCAAAGCTGTCCCCATTCCAATTCCAAGTGCCATTCCTACAATGATGCTTTTGTTTCTCCGTTTCTTTCTTCCTAATAGGGTTGGAGTAAAATCCAGACACAATGAAGAATTCAGGCTACAGAGACCGCTGTTCCCCTCAAAGCTTGAATTTGGGAAGGTTGAGAACTGACCCCCTGATGGGATCACCCCCGACAGTCGATTGTTTGCTACATTAAAGATGGATAGAAAGCTGAGATTGGTTAAAGAAACAGGTATGGTTCCTGAGAGATTATTAAAAGAAAGATCAAGAACTTCTAAACTTGTCATGCTTGATAACTCCCGAGGAATGGTTCCCGAGAGCTCATTCCTGCTCAAATCCAATCACATGGAGTTTCTTCAATTTCCCAAAGCCTGGTGGGATTGATCCAGTGAGTTTGTTCATATTCAAATCTAACGTTGGCCTGAAGCTTGTGACCTGATTATACTGCAAGCCTCTCGGGCTTTGATTGCGCCTGGCAAAAAATGGGAAATCAGGAGGGGGATCTTCCTGTGAGATGTTGCGGGTAACGAGGCTCGTCAGTTGAGTCAAACTGTCAGGGATTTCTCCTGCGAGTGAATTGTTTGACAGATCCAAGTAAAAGAGAGAGTTAAAGTTGCCAATCCATGGAGGGATGGTTCCTTCCAAGTGATTCCATGACAAATCTAACAGCTGCAGCTTACTCAATTTCTCTATCCATGATGGGATGGAGCCTGTCAGGCCACAATATGGAATGACAAGCACCTTTATGTTCCCAAATTCTTGAATCCCATAGAGGGGCATTACCTCGCCACGGAAATTTGAGGTCAGTACCAGTGTAGTTAGGTTCTTACAATGTTGTAGAATCCTTAGTGCTGCAGAAATGTTATGGAGGCCAGTAGTTTGTTAACGAGAGATAAGAAAGAGCCTGGAGGTTACTGAAGCTCTCAGGAATTTGGAGATTGAGATTATTTCTGGCGAGATTTATGGTTCTCAATAACTTACAGGAAGAGAGATTATCCAGATTACGACTGCTGAACTTATTTGAAGCAAGATCAAGAGATGTGAGTTGGGTCATTGCTGTACAATTGAGATCAATCTCTCCCTCCATTGAATTGTTTCTTAAATTAAGCAAGTGCAGTTTTGACAAATTAGAGAAAGAAGGAGGCAAATTGCCAATGAGACGGTTTGAATGAGCAGAAAAATGCCCTAACTGCCCAAGATTACCGAAAGCATTTGGGATAAACCCAGAGAATCCATTAAGAGAAAGATCCAAATGACTGAGACTAGTAAGATTACCGATCATGCTGCTCAGATGCCCAGAGAGCAAGTTGTCCTGAAGATGCAACCGCCTCAGAGATGCCAACCCAAACAAATCTTCGCGCAAATTCCCCCTCAGATTATTTGAATCAAAGAAGATTTCCCGCAGGAAGCTGCAATTCCCCAAACCCACAGGAATATTTCCAAAAAACTCATTCGATGAGAATTGAAGAATTTGAACCCGTCTCGATACATTACAGATACCCGCATCAATTGAACCGGAGAAAAAATTGCAACTGATGTTGAAATGCGTCAAATTCACAGACCCTTCAAGGCGAGGCAGGTTCCCAGTGAATGAATTGTCTGAAATGTTGAAAACCCGTATAGATGGGAGGTTGATTGGCATTGGAATTGATCCCGAAAAATCGTTACAGCTCAAATCAAGTACTTCTAACAGCTGCAGTCGGAACAAACCCGACGGTACTGAACCATTTAGAGAATTAAAGGAGAGATTAAGAAACCTGAGCTGATCCAAACCGGCCAAAGAGTCGGAAACAATGCCTCTCAAGCTTCTGTTTCCAAGATTCAATCCAACCACCCTTCTCTCCAAACCCAAAGAAGGAGAGCTGCAATTTATGCCAACCCAACTGCAACAATCATCCGAAGAAGGAATTTCCCCATCCAGAAATTCCTGACTCCAAACCTCTCAAAAAACCTCCCAGTGATCTAAAATCACTGGAATTACATGTAGTTAAATTCTGTGAATTTGAGACATGGGGTTGGAAACTGAGGCAGAAGAGCCCAAGAAAGATTGAAAGTACCCGGAAATCTCCAGCACCCATTTCAGGAAATGAGCAGAAATTTGGAAGAAAGAGAAAAGTCAAAGAGGGTTTTCTCAGGATGGGAATTCAGATCATCGAAAATCCATATAAGGTTCTCAAAATTGCCATAAATGCTGCTCTGGGTTTTCTTTAACTATTTTGACACTGAGGATTCGAGAGAGAGACACGAGGAAAGGAAAATTAAAAAAAACAAAACAGCGATACAGAACAACAAAGAAGAAGGGACAGAAAAACCTGTCAGACAGAGACCGAGAGGAGAGAGTTTGCTTTTTTGACTTCTCCATTTAAGAAAGAGAGAGCGGTGACGTCGCTCAGTCACGAGATTCTTATTATTCACTTTAAATGGTGTGATATTTGAAAATAAACTAAAATTTAATAATTGAATAGTATAAGAAAATAGATATCGATTTAATAATTTAAAGAAACCAACACTCTAATATATAAAAATAAATTATTTAAATAATCAATATGGGTATAGTTCAACTGATATTATTTTATGTATTAGAAAGCGGGAAGTTGTAGGCTAAGGTTCAAATATCGGCCGATACATATCGTATTGGCCGATATATATCGGTTTTTTTAAACCGAGTAATATCGGCCGATACGATAAGTATCAGCTGTACATACCGAATATCGGCCGATATGACCGATATTCGGTCCGAAATATCGGTCACAATATCGGCCCATATTCATAAATATCGGTATTTAATTTTTTTTTTTTTTTAAAACACCGATACGATTTTTCGTGGTTTTTACACAGTTTTTACACAGTTTTTCGCGGTTTTCCGCAGTTTTTCGTGGTTTTCCGCGGTTCAGGGTTTACAGTTCTCACGGGTGCTCACAGTTTTTTGCGGTTTTTCACAGTTCGTCACGGTTCGTCACTGTTTTTTGCAGTTTTTTCACGGTTCTGATATCGGAGGAGAGAGAAAATGCCGATATCGGTATGAGAGATAAAATTATCGGCCGAAATATCGTCCATATCACATATCGGCCGATATTTACATATCGGCCGACCCGATTTTTGAACCCCTGGTTGTAGGTTTGAGCTCTCTGGTCTAATTTTAGTGTTCTCTAGAAGTAGTGGGATCACTTGTAGAAATTTTACGGCAGATATCTCATAGTTTCCCACACATAAATTCATAAAAAGACAAAAAAAAAAGTTTAAATTAATTAAAATAAATTATTGAAGTAAAATTATTTGGATGTCCATTTTAGTTACTTAAATTAATAGATAAAAATTATTTAAATAAAGTGTTTAATTTAATAAGATTAATATATATAATAAAATAACATATAAAGTCAGAATTTAAATTGAGTTAACGTAACTCGTGACAAAGTTAAGTAAGATTAGTGTTTTTGTTTGTGTAAGTCGGCCGTTAGAGAATGACGGGAAAGAGAAAAGGGAATATGGTGACCGGCTACAGGCGGTTGAAATAGTACGGAGGTAGTGTTGACGGAGGGTAAAGTCAGAGTTGAGATTTATGACTTAAAGCGAGACTAGAGTTATTATCTACGCCGGGCCGCCGTGAGTGGATGACATCATTAAACTTCCATCGGATACTCCTCAGCTTCACATTAAATGTGTTCAACTCTCACAAATATCTTTTTAATGTGAGGCCCACATTCAACGCTCCTCAACCGTTGAATTGATGACGGCCCACTTTTCGATGAGCCATACCGTTAAGTTGGTAAATCTCTTGCTTATTGAATATTAGGGCTAAAAACATTTTATATTAAAATAATATAATGTAGGTTATATTAGAAATTTTTTTTTAAGACTAAAATATACAATTGTTCCATTTGAATTTTTCATACGTTTCATTTGAATTTTTTAGACATCTTAACTGATTAAATTTTAAGACATGGATAAACCTTTTAATCTTTACTCGTCTGGACTAAGGGAAATAACCCTTTTTGTATTGAAAGGAGGGGGTTTAATTTCAAGACCTCCCGCAAATAAAAGTGAGAATTAATCATCTAACTAAAACCTCAAAGTTTATATTAAATAGTTTCTAGTATATACTTCATATAATTATGCATTTATTCATATTTCTAGTATGGTGGAAGTGGGTTCAATCGTCGAAATGGCGTGTTAGATACTAAAATACGCATGAGTAAATTTGCGATTGTGGCTGAAGAATGAAAATGGAAAAAATTTATTTAATGTAAATTGATTTTTTTGAATTGAATAATTATTTTTATACGCTCTACATCTATACATTTTTCTTTTAATATCTATTATTATCTCCTTAATTGAATTCATCTTTAATTTTAACTTATTTTAGAGCATCATTTTTAGATTATACACCGAAGAAAAGGAAGGAGAGTGAAAAGTTAACTCAAAATACACGTAATATACATGCACAAATTTAGAAGAAAAAAATTCTAGAAAGTAAAAATATGATTTGAACTTTGGACTTCAAACTTTCAGAGAAAGTCCATTAGAAAGAAATTTGTATACGAATCATTAGAACTAGGAAAAAGGATTACTAAACATCAAATCCCATAAGAGAAGTTGAATTTAAATTAACCAAGTTTTTTTATATTGCTGAGAAATTTTGACCCAAGAGTGGGAGATGGTGGATTACTAAGTTTGTGGGTAACTCAAACCATTGTCCAAGTTGAAAATTTTATAGAATTTTACATTGTTCAATTGTTATAAATTACTTACTAAAAAAAAGTTAATATTGGTGTCAAATCGTCAAATTCATTCATTTCAAGAAACCATTACAAATATATGATTAATGAGGGTATGCAAAATCTAAAATCATATGAAGTGATCATTTTCTCCAATAATTACAAGAAAATATAATTAATTCAAGAGAAAATTACCATTACGTTAATTATCACATCAATATATTTGGAGAAGCGAGGGCATTTCGTATTTTCGACACAGGTTTTACTATATTGCTCATTTTGCCTTTTGAATCACTTACAGTAAAGGGTTCGACGAGCCGATTTGAAGAGCAAAATAAATAATAGAGTAAAATTTATATCAGATTATACAAAATATCCATGAGAAAATCGTTGCCCATATAATTGCACTATTTATTAGAAAAAAGAGAGTCAAATCTCTATTTGTTAAAATAGACTACAACAGAATAGACATTCAACACAATATACTTGATATAAACTATTTTCAAATTTCAAACTCCCAATTTTCCTTCATCTTCTTCCATTCAAACCTTGTGGCGTTGACTCCTCTTCTCTCCTAATCTTTAGGATACAAGACTAAATTAAAAAAAAAAAAAAAAAGTAATTCTGACCAATTCTTCCAACTCATTATTTTTTTTTCCAAAGTTTTGATTTCATGTTCTAACTTAATATATTAAATCCTCTCAGTAAACGTTGCACCTGAATATTTTAATTTGGCCATGTCAGTAAGAGAACAAGCATTAAAAAAATTCAAAATTGTTTCTTTGAAGATTTTTCAAGCTGTTTGTCATTTCTGATTAAAGTATCATTATTTTGAGGTTACAAATATTATGTTGCCAGAAGGATCAACCTCAAGTCATTCTAATATAATCAACTGGCCCTGGTCTCTTAAAAGGACGACAAGCAAATGTCATGTTTATTACATTTGAACACTTAAGGTTAAGGCTGCGTTTGGATGGGGCCGGGTCACCCCTTCTTAGTTTTTACCTTTGTTTGGTAACTCAAAAGTTATTTCATACCAGGGTAAAAATTCAAAAAATCACTCCTCTCATCACTTTTTTTAATACCCCATTAAAGTGTTGAAGCAATTTTCTCTCATTTTCTTTTAATGTATTTACACAGTATAAATAAAGATACAAGAGAAGGTAATCTCCAAGGGAATAAAGAATCATACAGCTCATAAAATATCAAAACCATTGACTATTCTATGATTATCGGTGAGAATAATCACGGGTTCTAATTGAAGAAAGATTAGCTGAAGTCGTATCACTAATATGAAGCTTGAAGTATTAAAGGGTGACCCCAAGCTTAAAGGTGACCCCAGGTGAGGGGTGACTCTGTAAAGTTACCTTTCATCCAAATGCAGCCTTAGTGCATTAATCCATTAACCAAAACAATATCATTATGCATGGTCTAATATAACTTTAAGTATATATTGAGGCTATCATATGTTTTTAGTTAAGTTTTTTAAGGAAGATATTCAGGTGTCCCATCTAATTAATTTTTGGGACATGTATAAACCTTTCAATCTACACACGCTCGATACAATCTGTCTTTAGTTAAGTTGGATTATATGTAAGCTTCGCAATCATTTGATTTTGGATCAAAGTATAGATGACGGGGCGAGATTGAATCAATTGATAAGTAGATTGAAAGGTGGAGTAATGCCATGCATCATATTCATCAATTTTATATCATTTTATAGAATATGAGAATGAAAATAACCGAGAGAAAAGGAAATCTTTATTTTTTTCATATTTGAAATTAATTTTTCATACAAACACTGAAAACAAATGCATACAGAAGGAATTATTGATAAATTTACACCTATAGAAATAGATTGCAAATCTCATTTTTTGATATATTAATTTCTCTTTTTAGGTTAAAACTGACAAACAGTGAAAGCTTATTTTAAAATATGATCCATCTACCAAAAGCTAATGAGAGAAACTATAGATTATGTTAAAAACATAATTAGGTAAGATAAATGTCTTTGAATGTTATGCTGTAATCAAGATCAGAACTACAAATCAAATAAAAAACATGAATGTACAGAAACTTTGTTCTTTCGGCTATGAAGAGAAATGTTTGAAGGTTGAAACATAGATGTTCAAACTTCAAAGAGGAGAAAAAAAATGTTTACTAAAAAATCAAACAAAAGGAAATAGAGAAATGAAAATCATAGTCTTTTGATCGATTAAAAAATGAAAAAAAGTCATTTAAAATGATTTGAATATTATGTAAAAGATTAAAAAAGACATAGCGAAAGGCTTCTAAGAACTTAATTTAAAGGAGTAAAGAAAGATACGATAAGTTGTAGAATAGTGGACCTTTTTTTTTTAATAGCATAGAATGAAAGAAAAGAAAAATCTAAAAAATAATTTTAATGATGATAATTTTGATCTTATTGAATCATTTTGAAACCTTTTTTATTTTTAAAATTTTGCCAATTTTTTAATAAAAATCTAAAATCTCAGCCCTAATTTCAACCGAACGCAATATATCAACACTTCAAAAAAATTCAATATATATCGAAATACTCATATCAAACTCTTTATTATTCGAAAGACATGATAGATAATGATAGAGTTAATTGAAGTAGAAGAACATTAAATAAATGAAATTAACAAATGACTATGATAACGAAGAAACACTTAAGTCGAGTTAT
This sequence comes from Chimonanthus salicifolius, assembly GCA_013350335.1. Lineage (NCBI taxonomy): Eukaryota > Viridiplantae > Streptophyta > Magnoliopsida > Laurales > Calycanthaceae > Chimonanthus > Chimonanthus salicifolius. The sequence continues at coordinate 1,992,996 of CM023538.1, forward strand.
AAAATTCACTCAAAATCAAAGTTTTAGTCTCTTTAAGATACTGAATAATTTCGACTAATATTTTAGTCATATCAGTTATTTCGGTGAAATTGATAAATTAGTAGAATCATCGATTTTCTTTAAATCTTATCAAAATATGACCGAAATTTTTAATATTCTACAAAAAAAATTGCTGAAAATCCAAAAAAAAAAAGACTGACACAATTTTCAAAAAATCATAATATTTCTAATATTTATGTTTCGACTATATGTAAATTAGAATTTTTTAATAAAAAGTTTTAGATTTCTAGAAATCCCAAACCCTAAAAATTGAAAGCTTGAGAATGGGACCACCGACATCCTCATGAAGGCTCATATCTTGTTCTCGTGTATCATGTTCGCGTTGCTTCATGCTTGCAGAGTTTCGGTAATTTAACGAAGAAAACAACTCCGCCGTGCCGTGGTGGCCGCTGACTTTTTTTGTTTATAAATATAAAAACTATAATTCAAGATTCTTTTATTAAATATGAGAACTATATTTGGATTTTTATTAGATATAATTTACATATTTACTTAAAACTGTAATTTAAGAAAGTGATAGATAATATAATTTATGATAAATTTTATTAAAAGAATATAATTATTACAAAACTAAGACATGAGGTAAAACTCACTCTAGTCGTGCAGTTGCACACAGAACATGTTACAAAACTATAATATGATAATATTCTTCAAATAGAATTCACTCTTTTGAGAGAACGATATCTCAAGTGTTATACAAAATCATTGGTTTCATACATTAATTGATTTAAAAATTTTTTATCACTTCACTGTCACTCTAACGTATAGATATATTCTGCAGCTGCACCTGGAAAGTTCAGAATAATTAAGAAGGCAATCATAATTAAGTAAAACTAAACGTATAACAACAATGATGATAATTTTAAATCATTTAAAATTAAAAGTTTTAAGATTTGGCAAATGGACCTATTTGCAATGGGTACACAGAGTACAAGTCAACAGTGTAATTTGGGGGGATTGGCATCCCACAAATTGGAATGGCTTGAAACAGTTGAAAATCAAAGGGAAGATAAGAATATAGATACAAAGGAATTCAACCATGAAATAGTGTTGCATTTATATCTGACTCTTTAATATTGTTGACATAAATATTACTTTTAAATATTGACAAATTTTAATCGATATTTCAATTTCTATAGTGTTTAATTATATATTATACTATCTTGGATTATTGGGGTTTTTATATTTGTATTTTTTTTTATGATCAAGATGTCAAAGACTTTTAGAACATCTGATTAATTTTGGAACATATATAAATCTTTTTATCTACATATACTGAAAAATACTATAGAAAGTGACATTTTTTGTGTTGAAAGTGACTTGAATATAAGACCTCTCGCATCTCAAATGAGTTTTTGATGGCCAAACCAATCCCCAAGGGTTGAATTTTTATATATATGAAATATAAAAAAAACATAGAATGCCCGATCCCGCTATAATATGGCATGGCACAACGAGATTCTGATCCGAATCACAGTTACATGCAAGTATAAAAAATAATTTAAAAAGTAAAGAGAAACAAAAAAATAATCATATATAAATGATTTTTTTGTATGTTAAATGAATATAATCCTGATTATAATGATATAGGGGATCTGACTCATTTGAACAATTCATTCATACACGCCTTGAATTCAAGGATTTGAATGGTCAAAAGATGGGATGATTTGAAGATTGATGCTTAATACTTCTACTGTCAATTGGTCACTTGGTCGTAAAGTATTACATGGTTTTTCAACAGCATTAATCTATTCTCCACATAATTCTGTGAAAGATAATTTTAAAACATTTAAAAAAAAATCCAACTTTAATTTTACCTATTAGCTATTTGTCATTATTATTTCAAATCAACATTGAATACACTACTTGTTGTTTGTATCAACTAGATGATAAAATTTAAAAACTGTGGGAGGTTGCGGGTTCGATCTCTCATAACCTAATCTTGATGTATTTTAGAAGTAGTGGGCTCACCCACAAGAGTTTTGCAGTGAGTACCCTATGGTTTCTCGCATGTAAATTTAAAAAAAAATTAGATGATAAAATTTAAAAATTATTTCATAAAAAAAAATCCCAATATATATACCTAGTTGTAGTAAATGTGAAATTAATTATTATCTATATTTATTTATTTATTCTGTATGAAAATTCAAAATAAAAGCTTCTAATAGCCTTTTCCAAGTACCAATTTTTTTACCAACTGTAGTCAATGAAGGCAGAGTTGAAAGTAGTCAAAAGTAAACAATTAATTTTACGTCGGTGCCTGCGTCACAGTCCATTATTCAATCTTCGAGATCCCTACTTTTCCTCTTGAAGACATGCAAGCTTTCACAACACCTCTCACATGTTCAAACTTCAGACGATGACCACTGCCTATGTTACTTTGCATGTTATTATTTCATATATTTAAATATAAAGGTTATTTAATATGAAACTAAGATTTAATAAGAACATTTTTTATTTGAATATGAGATTAAAGAGGAATTTTATTATATCAATCAAGTTATATTTTTTTGAAACTATAAAAATTAATAAGTGATTTAAATTGATATAATTGTAGAGATAAAAAAATAGATAAATTGGCTCATTTAAGATTATTTTGATAGATCATATTTTTTAAAAAGACATTTCCAGAATCATATATTTTAAAAAGATATTTCCAGAACACCCATCGAAGTTCTATGACTATTTCACTTTGTATTTTAGAGTGTTTAATTGAAAAATAAATTTTATAAATTTAAAATAGGAATTTATGGGGATATCGATTTTTTATAATAAGGAAGTCCGTCATATCTTTTCACCACTCAGGTGATGATGAAAATATTGAAGCCTGGTCTCCATTTGGGACATTTTAGGCTTGGGTCAATTTCCAAGTTCTTTGTTTTGGAATTATTGGAAGCCTGTCTCTGTTTTCTTTGACATTTTTCATAGGGACATGCGCAAGAATTGCATGTCTTTTTTCTTTTCTTTAATTTTCCATAAAAATTCCTCATAGTGTTTGGGTGAAAGAATCTTCCAAGAGCTAAGGTCTGCTTTTCAAACAAGTGAGGAAAGTATGATTTGGACAATGATACTGACCTTCAAACTTCAAGACTAACAAGTTGCTTGAAATATGAGGTCGATGTACCAGTATTGAACTGTAATATTGACCTTTTGCCTTCCAAGAGAAATCATAATAAATTCCCCTACCATGTTGATAATACCGGCCCAAGTTCTTTCAATTTTAGAGGGGAAGGAGAATATCTAAATGTCGAGAAATTATCCAAATTACCACTAAAGAAGGTCATTTTATAGAGTTACAGACGTTTCAAAGTCAAAATTTCAAAACGTTCTAAAATTTTGAAAAATAACTTAAAACTTTAGAAAATGTCTAAAAAACTATTAGAAAATCAACATAAACAAACACCTAATATGAACTTCTTGTAAAAATAGAGGTTGGAAATTGAATTGAGCTCATAGTTTTAAAAATTGTTCGAGTCTGAGTTAATTTGTCGATAACTCGGGCGAATGCTAATAAGACTCAGATTCAAACATATTGACTATGACTTGATTATTGTCATTGTTTCTAGTCACTTTTCAACTGTTTTCTCTTTGTCTTCGACCCATATGAATGAGTGAGATCAAAATTGATTTTCACTGAGTTAAAAGATCGATTCTGATATTTAAAGCATTAAGACTTGAGCCTTATCTCTTCAATAGTGGAGAAGAGTTGGTGGAAACAAAAATGGCAGAGAAGAATATCAACCTAACTAAGAATATATTATAGAAAGAAATAGTCAAAGGGATGCCATCCACTAAAATTGGGAAGTATTTAAAGAAACATTGGTAAATTTCCACTTCAATGGAAGCTGGCTAGCTAATTTAGCTGACCATTTGGACCTATTAATTGGCTTAGACAAGAAGATGGGGTAGGTTTGCCCAACTCTGCAACAAAAGAAAGCTATTGCTTTCATGTTCTTTAATTTAATCAACATTCTAATTTACTGGTAACTAGCTTTTAAAAAAATATTAATATAAAAGTAATAATTGATTAATGAATAAAGATTAAGACGTTATCTATTTAATTTGTGAATATAAGATATGAAACTATAGTATGTAGTATGGATTGGTAATTGAGAAGCATTTTAAGAGTCGACTTAGAAAAGAAAATAATTTAATATATTTTCTTGATAGTGGCAAAGACAAACTAGAATAATAGTGATAATTTGAATATCGAGTCTTGATCCGACAGAGCATTTCACGGAGCGATTGTAGAGTTCATTCAAGATATGAAATGGTCGGGATCAGATGAAATAAGTCATATTTTTAAACCACACAAAACTTCAATCACTAGAGTATTTTTTATCATTGAGTTTTGTGACCTTTAAAATCATGTTTTGATTGTACAATGGAATTGACTTTTGATGAATTTCTTAGTCAAAATTAGATCTCACTAATAGACACATAATGGTCAACGTTTATGGGCCTCACATAAGATTAGAAAGAATACGGTATATATGATAATTTTTTTGTGTTTGTTTGAATCTTGGTTTACATAGTAATGAGTGTGCATGATGGTTTTTTGGGTATTAAAAATTAAATTTGTTTAAAAATTTAAATTTAGCTCGTTCTTTTCGACATCCGTAGACTTGTTATTAAATATTTTCGACTATAATTGTTGGGTAGCAATCCTCCCACGGGAATTTTGTGTAATCCGACACGAATTTTACTGTATTGCCCATTTTGCACTTCGAACTAGCTCGCCGAACCCTTCAAATCAGCTCGCTGGTTTACTGACCCTTCCACTGCGATATAAATCGGCTCACTAGCCGGATAACTAATCGACTCACTGAAAGTTATCTAAGTGAAACTGTTTTTTCATACATAACAGCAAATCAGATCATTGAAATCGGATCACAAACCGGATAACTGACTGACTCACTGACCGGATCACTGAATTTTTTTAAAATATTTTCGTACGGCAGTAGAAGGGTAAAATGGGCAATACTCTAAATCCCGTGTCTTATTACACAAAATATTCATGGGAGGATCGCTACGTTAATTGTTTCTATCAACTAAATTCATGCCACCCCCATAGATGAGTAAATGGCGAAAGCGACAAAAATGACTCGCCCGAGCACTAGTATTGTTGTGCTGACATTAAGCCCAGCTCAGATTTCATAGGTCTTCATTTGAACTCGGTGTGGGCCTGGCCCAAGTACTCATGTAGATGAAACAATTGAAACTAGAAAGATTGGGTCTCAAGAACGACCAACTGAGTATCCATAGATTAACGAAGTTTCGAGGACCAAGGAAGAACGAGGCCCACTTCATCTGTGCCTCAATCAAACTTCTTACGGTTGACTAGTCAGGAGTCACATGCACTGGATCAGGGCCCGTGGAAGACATTGCAAGCTGAGATTAAAATAGCAGCCTACATCAAAATATCACGCAACTTGCACTCCTCCTCTGCCTCCTTCCCCCGCCACCAACAACCCCCCAAAAAATTTGACCGACATACCGGCCATTCCAGCCCATTTGGTCCTTATTAGTTTAGATATTAAGAGCAAAGGAAATCCGAAATATCGACAAAATTTCAGCCTTATTGAGTTTCATGGTTATTCTGATAAAACCTATTGAATGACGATATATCTGTATTCTCCTCAACCCTACAAATATCAGCTGATATATTAGATTTTGGCCGATATTTTCATATGAGGTCCCAACTCCCAAGTCAAGGCCACTGGTACATAGTTCTGGTATTTGTATCATGGTTCAAGCCCTTTGTCTAACTTGGCCCACCTCAAGCTTGAGTTGGGCTGTAATTTGAATCCCATGAACTAATGCATGGGCTGATATCAGTGACATCAGCAGAGTGTTGATGGGCTCAAAACCAGCCCAATCCTTGCCCACACCTGTTGTAAATGAGCAAGACTTAAACATGTCTCTTTGATGGACAGACCGAGCTCAAGCTGTTTCTAGCCTGTTTAAATAACTAATTATTTATATATTATATAATATTTATAAAAATCATTACAACATTATTGTACTAGGCCCACTATGTGTTATTCACTCTCGGACTCTAAACAAAACTATCTCATAGAAATTTGAAATTGGGCCTTAAAATGAGCCTTAGACTGACCTTTTCTAACTGGGTATTTCAATAATTTTTGGTACACCAATCACTTCCCTTTCTAAATATGCCAATCTACATATGTATCTGATGAGCATGCTTGGAATTTGTCTAAAAAGCCTGACAAGCTGTGGATGGGGTCAGGAATTGAAAATGTAAATGGGCTTGGACTTGAGCAGAAGAAAGCCCGGCTCAAATCTGGCTGCTAACACATGGGCCTGTTTGGTTGCTTGAAATTCTGCTGAGTTTGGCACACTAGGCATAATGATAGTTTAGTTAGACCGCGATTTTCCACCAATACTGTTATAATTCATTGTTCTAATCTGATCTCTATTTTCATAAATTTTGGCAAAATTTATTTTTAACTATAATAATCTATCATATCTTTATTATTGTATGTTATGGATCAAATGATTTGGTATGGTAAATCCAACGACGAGAAAAAAGTAATTTGAACAACAGTTTAGTATTTATTTTAAAAAAAAATATTAAATTTGAGTGCTTCTCACAAGGTAAGGTGACCTGTGCCTATCAAGTATGGCATGATTTGAAGATTGACACGTGTGTGGATCCACGTGCCAAAGCATGCAATGGTGTTGGTGAGAGTGTGGGGCATGGGTAGGGACCACATGTTGTGGGCCCACCCACACATGTTCGACCTGGATCGTTTCGTCGGCCGCGAGATGGATATCAAGGGTCAGGATTTTAAGTTGCTGCCATTTGGGGCGGGGAGGAGATCTTGTGTGGGGATGCCCCTGGCCCACCGAATGCTGCATTACACATTATCATCTTTGATCCATGCATTTGATTGGGAATTTGAAGTTGATGCAATAGATTAATAGAAGATATGGGAGAGATGGTTGGGTTCGCACACCAAAAAGCCAAGTCCTTGGTTGGAATGGTCAAACCATACTTGTCAGACTTTGTGTATCAATCAGAGTTAATTTAACTCAGATTTAATTTAAAATATAATTAAATTTGATAAATTGTCTAATTTGATAAAAAGTTCAATATAATTTAATGCCATCTTTTTGTAATTTTTGTAAGCTCTATTTGAGTCGGATCTTAGACAAGCCCGAGCAGTTGAGAGTTGAGACAGGCCCGAGATGACCGGTATCAACTCAGTACAATTAAGATTTTGTCAAAATAAAGATGTACTGAGTCAGAACTTTTTCTCCTTGGTTACACATTTTTCCCAATGACTCAATAAATTTAGGATTCAACCCGTACAAATAAAGTGTATTCAAATATTTTTATTGTTCATATAAAATTTGAAGGATTAGAGTTATGGTCAGGAATTCACTTTGAGAACGCCCAGTCTCGTGTAGAATCCATTCAATGATTATCAAAAGTATTTTCTTCTTTAGATTTAGACCCAATTTTTGTGATATCTATTTGATTCATCTCTACTATTAGATTGAACATTACAATACAGAAATGTTTACTGACATTTATTTAGATTTAAAAAATCAAAGACCAGGGTAATTTGGTTGGTTTTATTCTTAGATATTTAGATAGCCTCTATGATAAACTATCTAATCTTTTTATTCTTTTCATTATAGAGTGAGTCACACCATCTAATTTAATCTTTTAGACTATCGACCTTGTGAGCTCAAGTGTCTGCAAGAGTTGTTCTGAAATGATAAAGATTTGAATGAGTCCAACACATTTCTTAAATCTTAATTGTTATGGACACAAAAGCCGTAAGCAAACTTTCGACAATAGAAATTTTTTTTGTATGATTATGATAAAAGTGCTTATATATATATGAAAAGTTCTAGTAAAGAACTGGAGAAAGATACTTTTGTCAACTAAAGTTCTAAACTAATTAATTTGACTCACAAAAGATACTCAACATGATTTGATTGGCTCGCCAAAAAAATTTATAGGCTTGACTTCAGCTCTACCCTTCTCTTTTTTTCTTTTTTTAAGGATAATGAGCGTAAAACTCCCATAGGTAACTCTATTCTTCTAGTCTTCTCTAGTTTTACCATGGGTGCAATTTGGATATACTAAGTTGGGTTTAGCACTCAACCTAAAACTATTTATATTAAATTCGGATTACTATTTTTTTAATTACTCACATTTTAATCATCTTCTAATTCACCCATAAACCAAACTATGTTTAAGGAGGCAACTATACCTATATACTGTAAATTGTGTTGATTAAATTCAATAGAGGAAACAATGTACAAAATATAATTTTTCAAAGAGGTATAAGAGCAATCTTGATTTCGCTCATCTCTCTGTCCTTAAAACAAAATCACTCTGGAGAGCCAATTATCAAACAAATAATGATATAGAAAGAAAAGACATATTTTATTCGGATAACCCAAGTTATGCTAATCTCAATCTTGTACCGATCTAAATAAAAAATTATCAAATTCTTTTGAACTCAAGCCACACTCATATTTTAAATAGTTTTAGTATATATGCCCACATTTTATATTTAACTTACCTTTAAATCCAAATTGCACTCCTTTTAAATTTTAACTGAAAATGTATAGAAACTTAAGTGATAATTAGCAAAGGAACTGTTCAATTATCAATAGGTAAGTCATGTACTTTTACCCTTTCCAACCACAGCCCTAGTTACCTAGTTTGGTGTCTTACCAACAACCCTAAATAAAGCAATTATTATTATTCTTTATTCATAATGCCCCTTCCCACTAAAGCTAGTGAATAATTTATTTATTTTTCCCTAAACTAGCTAGAATTAATGATGCAGAAGTTCTCTACTACCTTTTTGGAGGCAAAGGGCCTTTAAGTCTGAAATTATTTGAAACTGCAGGCTTGAAAATCATTGATGAGATTCAAACACATGGGTTGTCAATTATTTGGCAATCCTTTTTAGGGCAATGCTTGGGAAAAGCCTAAAAACAAGAATCTTCTCCAAAAGAGCAAATCATTGAAACTATGGTAGGAACCATTTCAATCCCTTCATCAATTGCCAAACACTTCATTCTAGTCTTAAATCTTAACCAATAAAGTACTGTATTAGCATTCTTTTGGTAGAATTTTTTCTATTGCACCTGTACTGTTACCACGTACCACCTACTTGTTGAAATTATTGCGAACGAGTTTCACATTGGAAGTGTAAAAGAAGATCTAAGGGCTTATAAAGGACTACTCCACCTAACAGATAAGTCTTTTAGACTGGAAGCCCAAGTCCTAACAAATGGTACCAGAGACACGTCTCTGACTACCTCATGCGTAAAGGGAGATTTAGGGGTTTATAAAGGACTTGGATTAATCCATCTAACGAGCTAGTCTTTTGGGCTTACACTACTTTCACATTTAACCTTCAGGTTTTCCTTATTTAATTATACTTCTTGTTTTCTGCTTGTTGTTACTATTATTTTCCTTTTGGTTTGTCCTTTTAGACTCTTTCTCTATAGTCTGTACTATTTCTCTCTTCTTAATGAATCTTTTTTGTGACTGTTCAAAAAAAAAAAAAAAAACATATGCACCTCTCTCTTTTTTCTTTTTTGAATTTTTTTTAAATACAAAAATTATAAAATTATGAAAAAAATAGAAAATTTAGTATGAGCATATTTTTGTTAAAACAGGTTTTTTTTAGAGATATCGCAGCCTTGATAGCCAAAGTTTCGATACAAATAAAATATATTCTAAATAATTGAGAATTGTTAAAAAAAATTAAAAAAAAAAAACAATAGGAAGAAATACCTGATATGAAATTCATGTTCTTTAGTGTCACGTAATGACATGTATCTTATATTACAATTTATTAACATTTTTTCATAAAAAAATTACATTTTATAAAAATATTGAAATATTAAAGAAATCAAAGAAAGACATTAAAAACTATATTAATCACAATAAGGTCCTTATTTAATTCTATAAGCATTTTTATAACATTTATTTAATTTATTCTAAAAAATCCCAAAATGAGAATTGTCTTAGAAAGATTTCATAAATTTCTAAAAAAAAAACTTGAAAAATCGCACACACACGCCCTGCAAATTATATCAATTATGTTAAGACATCTCCATTCAATTCTATAAACACTTAATATCATTTCATTAAATAATCTTCACAATAACTCCCACAATCGAGATTATCTTAGAGCAAAATTTCAAAAGATTTAGTAAAAATAACTCAAAATAGAACATTGTTTAAGAACTCAAACACTCAGAACTTTTGACTTAATCTACTTAGAGTCGACTAATTCAACTCTTAATTATTAAAATTATAATCATTCACGCAACGGAAAAGCCAATAGATTCAATATTATTTGCCCTAGTCAGGTCTAATGCCACTTGCAATGGAGATGATCGAATGACTGGGTCATGGACTGAGTCAATGTCAGTCCGAGTCAAACTCTTCGATCCCTATATACTAGATAAGAAGCAATGTCTGATGTATTTGAATCAGTATTTTATTGATAAGTTCATCAACTTGGTATGCGACAATAACAAATGAAACTATCATTTTCTTCGACTTGGCCCAACTTAAAAAACTATGAATTTGATAAAATGTCTACCTGATCAGTAAGTAACGGCCCAATCTTTCAAAACTGAATAAATCCATGTACGATGGAGTGTAGATTCAAATCACAGATTTGATGATAGTTGGAACATTTCAAATCCCAAATATAGGCCAAGTTCATGAAAGGTACTTGATTGAGGAAAATATATTGAAAAATATTTTTCAGGTTTTAATTTCTAAGGGGTGATATGCAAATATTATAATATTTTAGTATTTTTTTTAAATGTTCAAAAATCAATAGGCCTGAAATTTAAGAGAGGGTGAGCCAAATTTTCATGATATATTGGATTTTAGGTATTTAAAAAAAAAAAAAAAACTATGCTCGAGATGGGCCAATGTTTAAGCCAAATTTTTTTTATTCCATGTATTTTGACTTTGGAGCTCATATTCTTATTTTGATTGATACAGTGTAGATTTTTTTTAAGACCAAAATATTCAGATGTCCCACCTGATTTAATCAAATATCACAATTAACTAATTTACTTCAGATATAAGTTATTGGGAGTAGCCTTCTTTTATATTGAGTGGGGCTCGATCCCAAGACCTCTTACGTATAAAGGTGAAAATTAACCATCAAATTAAACCCTCAAAATTTATATTTTAGATATCAATATGCGATCATGTTGCATTCGATCAATAGATATATCGACATGTCCGAGTCAGTGTTGTAACAATGACTTCTTTAATTTATGTGTGTGATACACTGCAAGAGAGAAATCTTCTCTATCATCCCTTAACAAATAACAACCTCCTTAGTTACATAGTTTAAATAGCCTATTTATTTATTTACTTATATTAATAAGTATGCCCGCACGGTGAAGAGCCTAACACGATTATGCTCCCATGGGGCAGGAGGCTCGGTCGTCCACGTGTCAATGAACAACGTGGTCGTTGCCTACTGCTCGGTGCTCTTACTCCGTGGACCCGACGCAGCTGCTCGTGATGGATCGGGCACTTCCCAAGGTAAGTAAAACTGTTATAAAAACGAACTTTCATAACTCGCCCGCTCGAAGCTCTATAATCAATTGAAATAATTTAAACGATTCTTTTTAGATTAAGGTATTGAATTGTCCATTCTATTCATTCAATCCTTACACTTCGAATACAAAATAATGGAAAATAATTATTTTTATAATAAGAAGAAATTGATCCTAAGAATTCCGACAAACAATGACAGATTTTGACTATCAAATTAACTCTTCATGATATTTAGATGTAATTAAGAAAGAATTTGTAAGGTTTATTAATTTGTTTGAGTTTAAAATTTTGTCAAATCAATTTTGTTTGACTTATTTGAATTTTTAATTTATAGTAAGAAAATTAAAATCATTAAAATTTCAATTTTCGTTTAAAGGGATATACAAATTTAAAAAAAAATGGATAAGTAAGTTCAGAATTATTTATTTTGATTTCAAAACTATTATATTTACAATTATATAATTGAAGAACGTATTTTTAATAATAAATATAATAATTAATAGATCTATAATATAAATTTTATTTGATAAGATTGATCAGTCTTATATATTAATTTAATTAAAAATTATTTTGCAATCTCAAAAAATGTGTTTTCAAATTTGTAGATTTTAGCTAATTTCAATTATTTCCAATAATATACCATAAACATTAAAACGAAAAAAATTTGAATAACTTTGTTCTTAACTTAATTTTAAAATATTCCGAATCAAGCATGTCATTGAGTTTCTTCGAGTATTAGAAAGTCTCATCTAAATTACTTGATTCAATTGAGTTTAATTCTCGTCCAACCCCTCTAGGCCATTCCTCATGAGGTTACTCTCTATCAACTTAAGTAGTGTATGGATAGAGAGGTTTAAACATGTTCGTGATTAATCTCACCTCCAATATAAATAAAGAACCTATGTTAAAAAAAATTGAACTTTTAATCAAATTCAAATTTGGAGATTCTAATAGCTTAGTATATATAAAGCTATTCTCTATTTCTATTTACATGTTGTACATATGTTTACTTCTTTTTGTGTATTCTTATAAAAAGAATGAGTTGAAGTTAGTAAAATTAAATTAAGAGAAATGTAATTTAATAACTAGGAACTATTTTTTTAAAAAAAAATTAAGGATTTAAATAAGGATATTGATGTGATGGCTAGAGTTCTGAAGAGCTACTCTCTGTAGAATTACTCGGTCTGTGTAGATACATAACTTTACACATGTTTAAAGACTTAATTGAGTACTTTAATTGATTTAGACATCTTAATCATAAAAAATAATATTTATGATATTGTAGCTGATTTGATACGAACCCCATTTGAACTCAGCGAGTCATTACTTGTGTAATTCTGCCTGTTCATGACCTTCTTATCATTCATTCCTTTCGGACGCATTCGTCGCCGGAAATCTCTCCGTCAGTTTCTTAAAAACATATGCCACGTGGCAGACTCCAAAAGACAGTTATTATATCGGCCAGCCTCCTTCTGATTACCCTTTGTGAAGTCCGTTAAAATAGTAGCCCGACTATGAGAATCCAAACCAAGTCCGGTCAATTCCTAGTCCGGCCGTTTACTTATAACGTTTCACTACAAACTATTCCCGGTTATTGAATTTATTTACGAAAATGGCATTCTCCCTTACGGAGTTGATTGTTGAGAAAGCTTTGCTAGATAGCTCTGGAACTCTGGAAGAATAGCCCATTTAATTATTACAACGAAGCATTTTTAATGCTAATAATATAGATCAATAATCATCAGTTTAAAATAATATTACCACAAAACCACTTACCTCATTTACATAAGCCAGCATTCAAATTAGATGTGATGAATTACATTTTATAATTTAATTTCTTTTTTAATGCAACCAATAACTCAAATATGCAATCATTAATAAATACACATTTATCAGCACTGATGTAGGTATTTATCAGCCAGAATTCAATTTGATATTACCTTTGAAGTGAGCTAAATAGAGATTTTTTTTAATATTGAAGACACTTCTATTCCAAATGAAAGAATAAATATTATTATAAAGTAAAATAATTTATTTTATTTTTTAAATATAATTTTTGAAAATGAAAAATGAAGTGAAATAATTTCTTATTTTTAAATATTTTTTTTGAAAAATAACTCGATGCAACGGGCCTGTGGCCAACAAGTATGCTATAATGCTATATGTTGAGCACAAAACATTGACATAACTGTTAGGAGGGTATTTTGGTCCATAAATCAAAATCTGAGGCACTTTATCCTTACCCCCGAAGCCAATGACTGACTTCGCTTGGAGCGAAAAAGGCTCTTCCAAATCAACACTGAGCAACCCGCCGTACACGTTGCTTGCAACGGTAATTGCAGCCGTTCGTTTAAACCCACAATTAGATTGCAACTTTCAACCTAGGTAGGGATTACTATTCTCGAAAATTATAGGTATTCTATAATAAAAATTGAATTGAAAACTAATATTAATATAATTATATATTGAATTTAACACAATCTTATTTTTATTTTCAAATGTGATGGTTAAAAGTAATATTAATGTTTATTTTTATCAAGAATAGTCAACTAAATTCAATATTTTGAAACAAGGTTTGTGACCTCATGTCTTGAGATCAAATCCTCGAACTACTATCTGACTTATTCGGGCCGACTGTATGGAAAATTATGGTGCAGGTTCTAAAGGATTAGTCTTGTTGAGTCAATACTTCATGGATACTCTCAATATTCAAAAATAAAAAATAAAAATATTTTAGTGAATAGATCACAATATTAAAGTTTTTATTTAAATTGTAAAATAATATTATATTTTTATTGAAAACAAGAGAGATTTTATCCCTGTCCTATTTGAGAAGAGCAATGTGAAATTGAACTAGTACAAGCACGTGGTCTCACAATTTCAACTGTTCAGATTCGCGCTCATCCTTTCATCAGCCACGTGTAGGGTGGAGCGGACGCCAACAGTTCTCCCGTTTTTATCATTCCATCATCTCCTCGCGTCGGTTTCCGGGGAGTTTGACGGAGCCCGCGTAAAGGATTTTCCAAACGGACAAGAGAGAGAGAGGATTTTAGAGTCCGAAGCGAGAACGTATTTGACTTGTTCTCGTCGAAATCCAAAGCTCTCTCCCATTTCTCCACCATATAACACTCCGCCTCTTTCGAGCTCTCTCACTCCCAAAATTCTCTCCTTCTCTCATTTTTTCCCTTAATTCTTCTCTACTTTCCACGCCTTCTAACTCTTTCAATGGCCCTTTTACAGAGCCGTTTCACCCCTTTTTAGTCCTTTTTTTTTTTTTTTCCATTTCTCTTTTCGAGTTTTCTGAAAGTTTTCTTCTTTTATCGATATTATCATTTCATAAGGATTAGGACCTAAAGTTTGTTGTATCCCCAACAAGGTTAATATCGAGAATCAAGGTTCCGCGGAAAATGGAGCAGGAAAATAGAGAAAAATTGAGTCAAGATTCTGCGGAAAGGGAAGGAGAAAGCAAAGAAGCAAACTCCACTCACCTTTCCAACAGCAAGAAGGAGAACGGAACGGAGGAAGCACGACCAAACGGAACGGAAACACTGAAGACGAAGTACGAAGGAAAAGATGAGGAGAAGGAAGAAGGCGACGAGAGAAAGTCGAACGAAAGGCTATCCGACATCGAGATAGGAGAGGAAGAGAGTGAGGGAGAGGCAAACGGCGTGGAAACGAACGGAATAACAGACGAATCCGACGGAGAAACCGAAACGAGTCCCAAAGTGAACGGGCGAGAACGGGCTCCTCCGCCCGAACTCCAACCTCCCGCAGCCGGAGGCGCCACCTGGCCTAACGAAATCAGAATCCGACGGCGAGGATTATAACAAGCTCGAACGGTCGCTCTCTGCGACGGATTCAATTTCATTCGGGAAATTCCTCCGCGACCGTGGAAACAGCTTCTCGGCCTCGATCATCAAGCGGATCGTGTCGCTGAAGGAATCGGACGGCAAGGATGGAAAATGGAACGGACATGATCGTTTCTCGGACGTGACCGAGTTCCACCTCTCGGGAACGAAGGTGATCGTACAGTTGAAGAAGAAAGACGACGATTCGGGTATGGATTCGGACCTGGATCTAAATCTGAAAGGTCGGAATCAGCTTCTTCTCGAGATCTGGTTGCAGAGACTGCACGGCCGGTCCGACATTTCTTCCGGGAGAAGGGACTGAAGTTCGTGGAGATAAACGTGGATGTGTATCGGGAGAGGGAAAAGGAGCTGATCCGACGGACGGGAAGTAGCTCCGTACCGCAGATATTTTTCAACGAGAAGTTCTACGGAGGGCTAGTGGCGTTGAACGCGTTGAGGAATAGTGGAGAGTTTGACAAGAGGCTGAAGGAGCAGCTCGGGAAGAGGTGTCCGGACACCGCGCCAGCTGCTCCGGTGTACGGATTCGACGATCCGGGGGAAGAGGAACGGACGGACGAGATGGTGGGGATGGTGAGGATTCTGAGGCAGAGGCTCCCGATACAAGACAGGCTGGCGAAGATGAAGATGGTCAAGAACTGCTTTTCTGGGAGTGAAATGGTGGAGGTGATGATCAATCACTTGGACTGCGGCCGGAAAAAGGTAAGCTTTTCTGCCTCAATTCAGATTTTCAAATTTAAACTTTTATTTCACAATATATCATCGTCATTAAATTCATAATTCCTTTTATTTAAATTTTTACGTATTTCAGGTTAGTGGTAGGTTATTAAAATTTAAATAATCAATTTTACATAATTAAAATGACAGCTAAAATGGGTTTGTCCATATTCTTCGAGTTATCTGTTGTACATTTGATAGCTGCCAAATGGCAATTACCTTAGTCTGTTATGATTTTAAAGAGTCTATAAATTAACAGTTAAATTAACTCGAATTTAATATTAAAATTAGTTTAAAATACATTTAAATAAATAAAAATTATACCTGAGCCCACATGGAGCTCAAAAGTTCTAGAGCTAGTGGGCTTTGCCGCTCAAATGAAATTAATGAAGTCATTTTTTAACTCTTTATAATTTAAGTAGTTTAGAGTATTTTAATTTGTAAGTTTTATAACATTTAAAAAATAATTTAACTAATTAAAAAAATTATTGTAATAAAATATATTATTCCTTTTCAATTAATCTTGAATTAATAATCCCTGACTATAAGCGTGCATATAAGTTCATGTGATGGCTCATCATCTTTGAGCTGCACGGATTTAATATTTATTTTTGATAACTTAGCCAATGTTCACGTAAAGTGGCCCTTGTCGAGCCGTTGGTGGTACTACCAATACAACGGCTCGTTCAGGGGATCTTTTCGGCTGTTATATTATATTCTTTGAAATCACAAAATGACTGTTTTGCCCTTGTGTCGTTTGTGCAGTCACATGAATGGACAATGGAATCACACCATATCCATGAATGACTAATTTTAGGATAATTAACTTATTTCAGATTTAATATTAATGCACGACTAGTTCATTTTCACTTGTTTTTCAGTGACTTTAATTAGTTCTTATCTATCTTGATTGATTTATATATGTAACGTTAATTTAATCAATTTTATTGAATTATAGATTAAATTTGATATTTAAAATCTAAGATTCTTCATACACGTTAATCTTATCGCTGCCGAATGCTTCATTTGCCCTTTTCTTTTTATGTATAATTTTTTTTCCTCTTTTCTCTTCTTTCTCTAATTTTCTTTTATGGTTTTTAGTGGCATTCCAATAGAACTTTCTATTTTAATAAGAACAGTATTTATCTATTTTATGGTAGTTTTTGTTGAAATTTTGAATGATTTACTAAATTTAAGTCCTACATGAGATACGAATGGATGGGGTTAGACCTCGTCAAATGGATGGTCCATACTTCTAAACCATGCATGGCCACTAATCAGGGGTCGAAAATTCGGTTGAATCGAGATTTCGGATGAATTTTATCGGCAAGATTTTTTCTTTCTTCAATTTTTTTTCGTTTTTTGTAAGTCTCGGTGGCTTTTTTTTTTGAAAAAAAATTCATTTTAAAAGAAATAAAAAGGCTGTTTTTTTAATAAAAAATATAAATATCGGTTGAGATATCGGCTGGGTCCACAACTTATATTTGGCCAAAATTTTCTTTTGTCCAATATACACAGTATCGACCGAGATTTATACTCCTGCCACTCAGCACACGTGCGAGTGATTTTGACCTTCCAAATTGCCTGCCTTGTGTCTTGGTGATAAGTGAAGATTGGATATAAATATTATAATAATGCTTTAATTAGCTTTCAATAGATTGTTAATTAAGCGCAATGAAGTAATGGGCCACTTTAATTTTTGCTTAATTTCCTTTCTAAAGTGTTTGTCAACGGGTTTAGCCAAATCTCACTTAACGTGATGATTATAATTATTAAGGTCAAATGCGTTTCTTTAGTGCTTAAACTTCAAATGAGTACTAAAAGTAAAGCAGATCAGAACTATGGGGATTGAATCACAGTCTTTTTATATTGGACATCGCTTTGTGATATATTAACTTTTTTTTATTTTTTCATAATAAATTAAAAATTAATTTAAAACAGAAGATAAAAATTTTATTTTATTTTTTTACAAAATAGTGTCTAATATGAATAAAAATACCAGATGTGCTAATCAATTCTCAACAGCTGTTAGAAGTTTAAAAACTGAAATTGAAAAGCATTTCATCTGACTTTTCATTTTCTTAGCTTTTGGTCCAGTGCTTTTGCAATAAAACTGAATGATACGTCGCTCTCAAGTACTCATATAATCCTTTGAAGATTTCTCTCTGGTCTTATTCTTCTTTCTTTTCCAACGCGGAGCGTGTTTTTTATTGTCATCCCAGTGCAAATCTCAGCCGTTGGAAGATCTTCCTTCGCTGACTAATAGAAAATTGCGAAAGTGTTTCCTTAATGAGAGAGAGGCTTGACTAATGCCATTTCTCTTCTTCCATCTTATCCTTGGTCCATACTCCATAGACATATGAAAGAGACTGACATTGACCTTCTGCAGTTTTTCTTTATTCTAAACTGAAGGGATTCAAATTCACACCTGTGCTTAGAGGTTCAGGTATTTTGATGTGAAAATCTATTCTATTAGAAATATATGGTTAGATGGTTAATTATATCACTTACTGTCTAAAATAAAGTAATTAAATCTTTCTAATTTTTAATTTTCTCTTGAAGATGAAATTGTCAAATAAATATTTTTATCTCTAATCTTTAATCCTGATAAATAAAATATATATCAAATAAAGTCAAATCTGCATCATTGTATGGCTATTCAACTGGATTTTCTTAGACTCCCTCTTTCATGCTTTGCTTGTTCTTTTCTGATTGTACTTTTTTTTATCAACTCAAAATCACCAAACCTCATATTAGTATAAAATTCACCATTAAAAAATCAAATATATTGAAGAAGTGATTAATCTCCACCGATAAAAAATTTTGTGTTAGTATAAATGTAATTTTTTATATTAAATAAATTTCTGTGATCCCATTTGTGTGAATTGAAAATAATATTATTGGGAAATTGATTCTAAGGAATCATTTACATCGCTTTATCGTAAAGCTTACGTTATCGAATCATTTATCTTTATATAATACCTCGCTCTCAAAAGCCCACAATTTATCCAATGGGCACAGAATAAACACGGCATTTCGCATACACAAAGGCCTCAACCTTCAATGATGTTGGCCCCTCACTACGCCTTAATGCCCTCATCATATCTCTGTCTATTCTTTCCATTACAGATGAGTTTGACATGTCCACTACAGATAACATCCATACTCTGCCCCCACTACCGATGGTTACACGATCTACTCCATTGATATGGGCTGTTTTAAGATTTAAATAAGCTGAACTTGAAATATCGGTTGTTAATTTTTAAAAAATGATATATATAGATGTCTGAATAAATAATTTATTATCATCAAAGCTAAAATTTCATTAATCTAAAATTGGGTTTTAAAATTTTACTTTTTCATTTGACCCTATCGTGAACTAAGGTCAATTGTTTAATTATTTAGCATATATTTTTTACAACTTTCACATTTTCATCTGCCCCTCCTTTTTATACCTACGACTTGTATAGATAATTATCTGTATACATTTTTAATTCTTTATCATGTTTCTGTCAAGGTTCTTTCAATTGCTAAAAGACAGGAGCCTAATAAAATGAGAATCCCCCAAAGTTTTAGTTGCAGAGGATGATTGATATTGAGATTTGCAACTTCGAACCTTCACTCTTAGATATGCTTGATAGAAAATACATAAACACTGGATGAATGTGGCCAAAAATCTACTCTTCTCATATGTCACGACATAATATGGAAACTTGCCTGGATATCATAATAAAACAGTGGTATGATCCTGGTCTCAAACAAGTAATTCAATGGACTTTAAGGTATTCCAGAATGATGTTGTCAAATACTTATGTCCCACAAATGTGCAATTTCACAATTTTGCAATCAAAGGACAAGTCCATTTTGGGGAAAAAAGGTGGAAGTGAAGTTGCAACTTTGCTCCCCAATGGGGAAGTCATTTCCATAGAATGCTCCATTGAATCGTTTATTGTGATATTATGGTATATATAATACAATGGAGAAGTCATTTCAGGTCAAATGTTAAGTTGCGACTAGAATGAGAGAAGCTACTGTCTGGAGAAACAGTGTAAACACTAGAATATACTAATGTGCAATGTCGGTGAAGCAGATGATTTGGGGAAAAAATGGGGACTCCCATCTTCTTTCATTCTTTTGTGGCAATTCTGCTATCACCTTTTTTCATGTCTAATTCTTTCAAATGCCCATTCTTGTTTTTGCAGGCTGTTGAAATTGGGAAGGTACTTGCTAGAAAGCATTTCATACACCATGTTTTCCAGTAAGTGTGATGTTCCATCTTCATTATAAGTTCAATATTGGAGGCAATTTGTCATTTACTAATTCTGATATATCAACAATCGTATCTCTCATGCACGATTTTGTTCTCTCATTCTCCATTTCTCACTTTCCAGAGAAAATGATTTTGAAGATGGCAATCATTTGTATCGTTTCCTTGAGCATGAACCTACCATCCCAAGATGCTTCAATTTCCGAGGATCAACCAATGACAGTGAACCAAAACCTGCAGCAGTTGTTGGGAAGAAGCTTACCAAGATTATGACAGCCATACTCGAAGCTTATGCATCCGAAGATCGCCGCCATGTTGATTACACATGCATCAGCAAAAGTGAAGAATTCCGCAGGTAATTTTTGTCCTCCATTGAGAATGAATATCGGCATTTCAAGCATTTCTTATAGAACTTTATAAAAGAAACAGGAGAGGCCGTTTTCTCTTTGAAGGCAAATTTCTAGTTAACCTACAAAGATTGCAATACTTTCCTTTCAAATGGGTATAAAATTCTCCCATTTATATTGATTACAACACTATATTTTCAAATATGGAATCCCATTTATCAATTAATCCAAAAATGGCCTGAAACTGGACTCTGAATGCAATTAAGTTGCTTCGTCTTTGGGCTTAATCTAAATCAAAACATTATATCGGTTATTTCCTGATGCTTGACATTGGTTTGCTTTACAGATATGTGAACCTGGTTCAAGACCTGCAGCGTGTGGATGTGCTAGCCCTTTCACAACACGAGAGACTAGCCTTTTTCATGAACTTGTACAATGCCATGGTCATCCATGCAGGGATACGGATAGGTCGCCCGGAGGGAGTAATTGACCGGAGAGCCTTTTTTGGTGACTTCTACTACATAATTGGGGGCTATATGTATTCTCTCACTACAATAAAGAACGGGATTCTCAGGTGCAATCAGAGGCAACCTTACTCCTTAGTGAAGCCTTTCAATGCTGGAGACAAGCGGTTAGAGGTACCTCTTTTCAACTTCAAATTCTCCAAACTCTCCTTTCATCCAACTTTAGCTAGATGAACAACTCAAAAGACAACGCCGCACAGATAAGGCACACATTTATTGGATAGCCGTTTGTTGAAAGCTAAGCTTCTGGAATGTTTCAGGTGGCTGTACATAAGATTAACCCATTGATCCATTTCGGAACGTGCAATGGTACACGCTCGAGCCCACCAGTGAGGTTTTTCTCTGCTGAAGGGGTAGAGGCAGAGCTCAGAGTTGCAGCAAGAGAATTCTTCCTTGGGGGTGGAATAGAGGTCAACTTAGAGAAGAGGAATGTATATCTCAGCAAGATCCTCAAGTGGTAAATCTCTCTCTCTCTCTTTCTCTCTCTCTTATCTAACAAGACAAAAGATTTGAGGTGGAGCTATTGGTTATAAAAAGTGGTTTAACATTACCATAGATAAAAAAGATTTTTTTGGAGAACATCTGTTCATTGTGTTGTGCTTTTGGGGCTGTTAGAAAAAATGTGACCATCTGATGTGACCATTTATCCTTTTTCCTCAAATCAATCTCCAAAGTTACAGATTAGTTCAAGAGAATAGGTGGAAAACCATCCAGTTTCCAGTGATTAAAATGAGTTGTCCCAGAACTTCTCTTATACAAATAGAGGAATTCTTACCTGCTATACAGAAACGTTGTAGTAATTCATTTTTAAGTATTTCAAAGGAAAATGAAGATGAATGTGAACAATACACCACCATTGTATAAGCCATGATCTTCTGCCCCATGATCTAGTGTGCATTATCACATCTCTAAGGAGGAGGCTCAAACCAAGAACGAGTTCTTTGTCGATATACTTGTTCAAGTGATCATTATTGAAAAAAGAAATATGAGAATCTTCATAAATTTATCTCACAATATCTGCACTCGCTCTTTCATTTTATTTTTCTGATACTCATAATTCCTCGACAGGTACAGTATCGATTTTGGGCATGAAAAAGATATCCTAAAATGGATTCTCAACTATTTGGATGCATCTAAAGCTGGTCTATTAACGCATCTTTTGAACGATGGAGGCCCTATTAATCTTGTCTACCAGAAGTACGATTGGTCCGTAAACTCGTAGGAGATTTTAATCATCTTCTTTGTCAGTTCTGAAGGATCTTGGAGAAGAAAATAGAACCTTCTCTTGTTACCAGGATGATACAATGGGTGTCTGTGAAGGCCACAAGTATTTCAGAAAATGAAGAAAATATGAAGAACAAAACAAGTAAGGAAGGTTAGAGAGCTGTATATAATACTTTTTAAGTAAAAAAATTACATGTTTTGCCCCCCTCCAACAGCGTCATAAAGAGAAGCACAAGAAGTGAGTATTGATTTTACTGTTATTGTTCTATTCCATGAAATTGATTTCTAAGGGATCCTATTTTGGTTTTTCCTGTTGAATTCTAGTTGCATAATTTATTTATTTTTGATAAAAATTTGGGGAGTCTAGGAAAGCCTAATCATGCCACTTCTTGACATTGTTAATGTATGTCAATAAGACACGTTTTTAATTCAATGCTAGTGTGGAAAATTTTCTATGTTTGTGTTTAGTAACTTCATTTGAGATCTTCCATATACTAAATGCTTCAATATGATCACTTTATAGGAAGATGCCATGGGCATAATGTATGCAATCTATACCAAGTCATGCTAATGCCAATCTTGTGTAATTCCACATTGAAGTTATAGAAATAAAGATAGTCAACATAATTCTTAGATTGAAGAAGCATTTCTGAATTTATTGAAAAAAGATAGAGGGTTTTCACTCTCGCTAAGACAATGCTTCACTTGCTTTCAATGAAAATAAAGATTTTGATTCAAACAACCAAACATCGAGTTTTCACAACCTAACATGAGGCTGGATTTCATGTCACTTATTGAATAATATGAATAAAACCCTAACATAATTTTTTCTATGGAATTACTTTTCTTGAGGAAATAGACAACCAACCTCTTGACAATAAATAATATTTTCAAAAGGGAGGGATTGAGAGAAGAAAGGATTCTTTGATGTTTGCTATTTCGTAGTATTAAATTGAATTGGATGGAATCTTCTAATATTTACTCATCGTTCTACTAATTTACTCTACATTTTTTAGGCTGCGAAGTTTAAGATTTAAAAAATATTTTATACAATTTTAAAGAACTTAAAATTTTGATCCAATAGATGCAATCACCCCTCATTTTGGTGGCCGCGTGGGACAATACTCTACACACCAATGGACATTTCATTTGTACTTTGATGCCCTTAAATAGGTAGGATTGCAACTCATGTGGGTCAGATTGGGTTTTGGACCTGTTTGAGCCCTTGTCCGATTTGCAAATAAAGGGCATGAGCCCGAACTTGGACTTGTGTTGTCTTGATTTGGTCAAACCCAAGCCTAATCTAAATTGTATCAGTAAGACCCCGTACCCTGATTTCAACCTTGATATGTATTTGTAGCCTTATCTAGATTCAGGCTTCTTTAGGTCTAAAATGGATTTATTTTATATTTTTTTCTATAAAAAAAATTAATATAATATTTTCTTTATATTTATACACAATATCAATTAAAGAAAAAACTTATATTTCATAAAATGTAGATTCAATTCAGACTTTCAAGACAAACTCAAGCTCTAATGTGCTACAATGAGGCTTTTGGTTTCTAGAATGAGCCAAGCTTGAGCCTAGGTCAACCTCGCTTCCAAGTATAAATGGGCTTTTGGGTTTAAAGGTGCAATTGACATTAATGGAAAGAAACACAAATTCCTTTTCTCATGATATTGTTAAATTGTTGCATGACACAAACATTCCATTAGAAACCCCACAAGGGTTCTAATGGTCGCAACTTGGGCCATTTTCACTCTCATCTTCTTATGAATTGAATCTATACTCAATTAGATACTTAAGTTACGCCTTAATTTCACCTAGTAAGTCATTTGCAATGTTACATAAAAGTAATTTTAAAATTTTGGTAAGCAGATTGACTCCTTTGCTATTTGAATGCATCTCACTTTATCAATTTTTTTTTCTTTTTTTTCTTTTTGCTCTAGTGTCAAGCGATGGCTTAACATTATTGTGGCGATCTTCCAAATGATAGAAAATGAAGAGCTCATAAAATGAAACTCTTCCCTCAAATTTGCCAAGAGCAAAACAATAGGACATTTCTCTCTTTTTTCAAAGGAATTCATTTTATATGGGGAGACATCAAAAATTTTAATGAGGAAAGATAGAAGATCTTCACCTTCAATTTGACATGCTTTGTTCATTTTCAACAAAAATAAAGATTTTGATGTAAACAACAATAACATCAAGTTTCCATGCCCCAACACAATGTCAAATTATATAACGCCTATCAGATGATATGGTCACACTCAAAATATAACTTTTTCTGTGAAATTGATTTCCACAAGAATATCGGTAAACCACCCAAGATGGACGTATCCGAAACATATGATTATGACACAGGTTGGCATTCCTGAATGAATGTCTCACTGGTTTGGGGTTTTTCTGGCTTGTGGAAACTTTATCATCAGATGCATTTGCTTTGTTTGAATATCAGGTGCTAGTGAATGGAATGCCTTGCCTTTGAGACTCAACACAAGAGTTAAGGTGTTCATATTTCAACATAACCTTACATTGTTTGTGCCAAGGTTCTTATCAAGATCGAAGCAAATTCAGTATCTTCCAATTTGAGATGATATTACCTTTCCTCCGAAGGCAAATGTAAATTGTGCGAAGGCTATCAGGGACCTTTTTGACTGCTTTTGAAAAGAGATCAGCCAAGTGAGGTGTAATTCAGAAAAGTCAAATAATTTGCTTTTAAGTCAATATTAACCTTAAAATGCTAGAAAAACTATGGACTCACTTCATATTCGTTAAGTGACATAGTAGAAACATGATTAAACAGACCACTGAAAGAAGGTTCTAACAACACTGCAAGTAAGAACCAGGGATGTGCACTAGCAGGATTTCGACCTCATCAACTAAGGGCCTGAAAAGAAAACATCAAAGAAATCCATAAATCAAAGGTTTACCAAGAATTGGTGCATAAAGGCAAGAGAATAAAAAAGGTAGAGAAAGTACAAAACAAGTAACACAAACCTTTGATGAGCATGTACTGTTCAGGTTTTCATGTGCAATATCATCATTGTCATCATTGCCAATTTTCTATCTACCGAGGTTGACATTTTGAGCCACATTCTTCCATTATACCCTATCCTAAATCATATCTTTTGTTGGGCAATGATCCAGTCTAAATCTGTTCTGCACTGTGCACATGATCGTACTTAATCCAAGCTGTTCCTCTAGTGGCTTCCAAAAAATGGTCCAAGGTACAAGAAGCATCCTGATTGAAGAATCCCATCCAATTGATAAATTATTTTACCAGCTAATGAGAACCATCAACCTGTTTTCTCTTCTCTAAACCATCCAATGTTGGGCTGCTAAAAATCATATACAAAAGAACACATGTAGACAGCTGTGGATAAGAAGGCATGGCCACACCAAAGTTGTCCAAGTGATCAGCAAAACATCCCCCTTGGTGGCAAGGAAAAATAGCTTTTGATTCTGCAACAATCCATTCCAACTACTGATACCTTGTGTACACCATGTTTTACTTGCAATACAGGAGGAGCTAATGCTGCGATCATTACAATTTATGAGAGAAACGAAAACTGAATGCTCATACTCAGTTCTCCATGGCAAAGGCACTTCCACCTACCAAGATGGGGATGTTGAATTACCCACTAACCTCCCAGTCTTCTAGAAAATCATTCTTCCGTGGTTGCAAGCTCAGTATGCTTCCTTGACCCCAGCCTTTCTGTACCCTCTTAAGAACTTTCACTGCAACTCCACTGCCATCATCCCTGTGAATGGAGATATATTACTATATTAGTATTTTTCTTTTCTTTTCTCCAGAATGGAGTAGAACAATATCAGTACTAGGATTCATACAGTATTAATCAGGATCATCTAAAGGTTTTCCATAAGAGTCTTCAATCCCACCCTCTAAATTCTTTCTGCAAGGGTCTACCACTTTTTAACCCAATTTGAACAAAATTTCCCTCCAACTAGGGGCCACCAATAGATCCATTACATATTTTCTACGACTCACGTAATGGATTCATAACATTATAATAACAACCAATCCCAAGTTCAAATGCCCAGGCTCTCCATCATCCTGTGTTAGAGGGTGGGCCCACCCTGGCCCATCATCTGAAATGGCCAAATGGGCTGGATGAACAGAGAATCATGTGAAGTAGGAGAATGTTCAAAGATGACCCCATCACTTAATCTTGACATTAACTTTTGACTTTCAAATTTCAACCATTAATGGATCCTTTTAGATTTTGTTATTTAACCCAACATTGAATATGACCAAGATGGCTATCTGCCCAGGTGAGATTCAAATGCAAGAGTCTCAAAGTAGTGTAGATGAGTTTAGATTGAGTGATAGGTGGCCCTTTCTACCAGCCATGTAGCACGGGAGTGTATTTCCTGTCCGTAGCTTGTTCTATTTTTAACCTTCAAAAACAGTGGCAAGTGACAAAACAGGAGGTTTCTTGAAGGTTACGTGGAAATTAATCAATAGAAAGGGAAAAAATGCTATGAGTCACATACAACAATACCTGTGCAATATGGAGCGCCAATCACTTCCTCCAAAACCATCTCCATTCCGTTGCCGATTGTTTGATTCCTTCTCACTATATCTACTTTTTCCCACCGTACGATTTAGTTCATCATGGTGTGTAGCCATATGCATCATTTTCTCTGCAAGTTTATCTGCCTCATGTTTCTTGCCAATCTTACCTAACCCATCAACAACTGGCATGAATGATGCAGGATCAAATGTGTAACCCTTCTCCATCATTTTATTGAGAACTTCACATGCATCCTCCAACCTATCTTCCCTGCACAGCTCCTCAATAAAACATTTGTACAAGAATCCCTCAATGTTGATGCCTCTGTCTATTGCAGCCTCAAGAAGTTCCTTAGCCTCTGATACTTTCCCTCCATTATGCAATTCATTGAACATTAAGCTATAAAGTGCACCCTTTTGGCCACAAACACTCAGAGAAGTTTCAAATGCCTCTTGGGCTGATCCAAAATCACGGGCCTTTAAAAATGCCTTGATCAACAAGCTGAAAGAAAACACATTAGGAGAGACTCCTCTTTGCAACATCTCATCCAAGAGCGATGCAGCCTCATTCATTCTCCCTCCTTCACAGAGTGCATTAATGAGACTATTATAGGTAAAGACATCAGGATAAACACCTTTCTTCTTCATGTCATTTATTAAGTCATGGATTTCATCTGTTTGATGTTTGCTGCTCAGTCCCTGGATCAACAAATTGTAAGTTTTGATACTTGGATTGCAGCTCTTCTCCATGTCCTTCAAAACCCGAAATGCAGATGATAACTTCCCGTGCTTACAAAACCCATGTATAAAGCTGTTGTAGATGTCTGAATCAGGAGCAACTTTCTTTCCTATCATTTCAATGAATTTCTTCTTAGCTTCATCCAATCTGCCAGCTTTACATAATCCATTGATTATTGTCGAATAAGAGACCAAATCAGGAATGCATTTATTGTTATTATTAGCACTGTCCACTAGACCAAGAAATGCATTTCCTAGATCACCAAGGGCTGCTGAGCCATGATGCCACATCCCATCTACAATCTCAATTGCCTTATCCAATTTCCCTATATTACAAAGGCCATCAATCATAATGTTGCATGTCACTGTATCCAAGACATACCCTCTCTCGTTCATTATTTGCAATAATTTTTCAGCTTCTAGAATCCTACCTTCTTTCCACAAACTCTGCAACAAGATATTACAAGTGACAATATTGGGAAAACACCCATTTCTCATCATCTCATGTAGAACCCTATTGGCATCAATTACTTTGCTTTTATTGCAATAGCCATGGAGAAGAGTGCTGTAAGTTACTGTATCTGGGGCAACTCCTTCACTTCTCATGAAGTCCATCACCGATCTCGCATCAGAGATCATCCCCTCCTTGCAGAGCCCATCAATCACAATGTTATATGAGCAAACATTTGGTTTGACACCCTTTTCAATCATCTCTTCCAACAATTCTCGAGCATCTAGCAGCTTTCCATTCTTCACCAAACCCGCCAACCATATATTATAACTTTCTATCTTTGTGAAACCACCAGCTTCCTTCATTGATTTGACCAAATCCTTTGCTTCTTCAAGCATTCTGCATTTGCAAAAACCATCTAACATGATATTCATTGTCACAATATTGGGCCTAGGCAACTCATCCCTTGTGTCCTTCTGCATATCTCTAAAAATTCTAGATGCTTCTTGAACCTTTCCTACACTACAGAGAGCAGAAATCCTAGAATTAAAGGTTACAACATTGGGCAAAAGACTGTCATTTCTCATCCTCTCCACCAACCTCTCTGCTTCATCAGTCTGTCCCTCCTTACAAAATGCAGAAATCAATGTGTTATAAATCACATGATTTGGAACGCACCCGAAATTCTTCATTTCGTTCAAAAGCTCCAATGCGTGGCGAGTCAACCCAGCTCTGCAATACCCACGAACCAAAATCCCAAAACTGAATTCATTCGGTTTGCAGCCCTTTTTAGGCATTTTATCAAACAGTTTCCGAGCATCTTCCAGACGTCCCAAATCACACAAGAATTGAATCACTAGATTGAAGGTGTAAGTTTCTGGAGAGATACCGGCAACAAGCATATCTTTATACAATACAGAGAGGAACTCAGAACGGTTTTCTTTCAGGGAGGCTTCCAAAAGCACGTTGTATAGGTGAATCGGGGGTGGGTTGGATGGGAAATGGGTGCGAAGGGATCGGAATTGGGAGAGGGCCTTGTCGAGAAGACCGAATTTGGCAGAGGATTGCGCTAGGATGATGAGATAAAGGCGGGAAGTTTTGGGGGGCTGCTGGGAAAGAAGGAGATGGTGGAGTTGGTCGATTTCGGAAAGCATTCCGGCACCTGCGAGAATTCGGGTAATGGCGGAAATTGATTTGTGAGATAGTGTTGAAGAAGATGGAGATGATAGGAGGTGCTTGAATAAGTGCCATGACAAGGAAGGGTTTTTGGTGTTCTTGAAAAGGGCTTTGGAGAGGTCGGTCTTCTGGCAGATTTCCATCCCTCCCACTCTCAACTGTCGATTTTTGAATATTTGAATGGTTTCTTCTCACTTTAGCGCGCAAATTTACACCCAGGGTGCCAACCGGAGCCCGTAAAACTCGAAAAAATTTCGGGTTTGGGTTGCATGGGCATGGACCGCGATCATTTTAGTCCTAAGATCCGGGGGTTTAAATCTAACCAAAACTGACTTATCAGCCGATATGGCCGATGTCAAAGATATCGGATATTGAATCTCTCTCTCCTTAAATATTATTTTTATAAATATAGGTGGTTTTTTTTTTTCTGAAAAAAAAAATAAAAACAGTTCAATTTAAAAAAAAAAATTAAAATACATAAATATCAATTGAAATAACAGTCTGGATTCTTGACCGATATTTGAATTTTTTTAAAAAAATAATATTTATAAATATCAGTTGATATTTGATCAATAGATAGCGTCGAGATCAACTGAGATACCTGAACTTTCAAAAACCTGAAATATCTAGTTCTTATCTTTGGTTATGTCAACAAATAAATTTGAGTAGGCTAACACATTAAAGCTCGAATTTTGTCTAAAGTCTAAATTTAAGCCTAACTTGTAAAATCTAACTTCTTTTAACTAATAAGATCCATTACCCACAGTTAAAGCGATGAAAGATAAATTATGGGTCCGTGAATTACCATTTTGCCCCTGCGTTTCCATTCGTTCGAACGAATTCCCAGTTCATTTCGCCGTTCGTTTGAATGAATGGACGCAACCCCATCCAATTTTTATTCGTTCTAACAAATCCCCTTTTAAATCAATTCGTTCGAATGAATAAATGTGTTACTGTTCACCCATGAAGGGTGAACGAATGGATTGAATGAATTAATTTTTTTTTAAATTTCAAAGTTATTTTTTAAGCACTGTATATTTTTTAAATTTCTCAAATTAAATATCCGGACTAATTACGATAATCTGATAAAAATACTTTAAAACTTCAAAGTCTTTAAATATTTAAAATACAATATTTTACAAATAAAGGTATCCCTAGGGTGTGCCGAAAACACATTTAAGAGTATCAAAAGACCTTGAAGTCTTAAAGTATATTTATCAGGTTATCGTAATTAGTCCGGATATTCAATTTGAGAAATTTTGAAAATACACGGTGTTTAAAAAATAATGTGCATAGTGTATTAAATAATAAAATCTCCTTTAAAACTTTAAAGTTATTTTTTAATCACTGTGTATTTTCAAAATTTCTCAAATTGAATATCCGGACTAATTACGATAACCTGATAAAAATACTTTAAGACTTTAAGGTCTTTTGACACTTTTAAATGTGTTTTCGGCACACCCTAGGGATACCCTTATTTGTACAATACTGAGTTTTTAAATATTTAGGAGTGTCAAAAGACCTTGAAGTATTAAAGTATTTTTATCAGATTATCGTAATTAGTCCGGATATTTAATTTGAGAAATTTTAAAAATACACAGTGCTTATAAAATAATTTTGAAATTTAAAAAAAAATTGATTCATTCGAATGAATCACTGATTCATACCATTCGTTCACCCTTCACGGGTGAACAGTAACCTGCGCTACTGTTCACCCGATTCGTTCGTTCGAACGAATTGATTTAAAAGGAGATTCGTTCGAATGAATCACTGATTCATTCAATCCATTCATTCACCCTTCATGGGTGAACAGTAACTCACGTTACTGTTCACCTGATTGATTCATTCGAACGAATTGATTTAAAAAGGGATTCATTCAAATGAATAAAAATTGGATGGGTTGCGTCTATTCGTTCGAACAAATGGCAAAATAAATTGAGAATTCATTCGAACGAATAAAAATGTAGGGGCAAAATAATAATTAGCCACATGCGCACAAAGTAAATGTGTAGAGATAAAAAATCCGAATGTGTAAACGGGATCGTATAAATATATAGGTACTTACGTACGCATCCTCCAATGAGGCTCAATCACTGCTGCGCTGCTCATATAATATTCTAGCCTTCTCACATGCACTCGAAGAATGTACGACACACCCTTTAGTCTGACTCTGACAGGGTAGAGCCAATATTGTCGTTCAAGATGTACATTGAATTATTTGAATGTTTTGTCTACAAAATTTAATGCTATTTAATTAATTTATTTATTTTAAATTTATAATTTTAATTGTATAATATTATGATAAATGCAACTATAAACATTATTTGAATTCAACTTAGTTAATCTAGTTGGACTTGAATCTCTCTGATATTATTGTAATCCTAAAGAGTTGGCTTAGTGATCAAAATTTGTTCTTATTTGTAGAAAATTTTAAGATCAAATCTCTCTCAATAAAAAAAAAGTTTTCTTTCATAATTATGTACTCGACATGTATAGATTGAGAAAGTTTACATATGTCTTATAAATTAGTCAGATACATCCCTCTTAGGGCACAAGAACTAAGACCAAATGAGGTATCTATATTAGTGAAAGTTTTAGACTAGGACTAAAACTCAGGTCGGATTTCAATAAATCCAATTCAATTCATGTCAGAAATTATTGAATCCCAACTTGACTCGACCCAAACTGATGACCAGAGTTACTCAACCTGATTCGACTTGAATTTCTGACCCAACTCAACCCGAGTGTTGTTTTATAACTTGGTGCATTTGGCTCGGATTAAGTCGGGTCGAGTTACTTTTAAACTTCTCAACTCGATCCGATCCTGAAATTCATGTGGATTTATTTTTTTAAACCCGACTCAATCTAAGATATATAAAAATATAATCCAAATGGTCAAACTCATTGATTTCTAAGATCGGATCATACGGGTCGGATTAAAGCCCGACATTAGACAAAGTTCAATTTCAGTTAAACTATGAATAATGTGATCTCAGATGTTGAATTTGAGCAGCTGATGAATGACTTTTTAACCGTTCTTTTTAAACTCGATGCTTGAAATTTAACTGTCCTGTAACTGAATTTGAGCCATCAATGATTTCACCCATTTCAGTAAAAAGCAAGCATCAACATGAGGCCCACACCACATGGTTGGTCTCAAATCATTTGCATCTTCCTTAGCTTGCACTACCACTTGAGTTGTTGGAGAATGTTACCCACTAAGTAGAAATTTGAATTATAAAATTAGACTAATTAATATGTAAAAATAATATAACTAAGCAATGAAAATGTTCGATTAAGAAATAGGAAGTTGTAGGTTCGAGCTCTAATGACCTAACATTGGTGTGCTATAGGAATAATAGGACTCAATTATGAGGGATTTTAGTAGAACTGTGTATGAAATTTCTCATACGTAAATTCAAAAAATACATTATCTGAATTAATCTAATTAATCTAAATTTTCATTCTATTCATTTGAAGTCAATTTAATTAAAGTATAAAATAGCATAGATTAATAATAATATTAAATTATATTTAATAAGATATATAAAATGAGTTTTTAAAGTGTAAAACCTTTTTATTTCAATTGAAATAGCATGAAATTCAATTTTTAGAGTGAGTTGAGTCCTCCCCGCCGAGTCACTCTGATGCAAAATGGACTCTTAAGAGTCCAGTTTTAAACTTTTAACGTTAACAAGACCATAAATCCTTTTCGAGTCAATGGGCCCTTCAAACCTCCAAAGTAGATAAAGTAATAATAAACCAGTACGAGTCGTACAGCTGATTTGTCATATGAATAATGATTTGGACACTTCATTCTTTTGAGAGGCCAAAGGTGACTTTGAAAATTAAGGGACATGCTAAAGTAACACAAATCTCCAACTTAAAAAAATGACATGAATTGGACTCATCATCAAGAATCTCTCCTGTATCAATGAATGTCACCACCACGCAATATTGTTTGTTTTGGATGGACACCAGCCGCTACGGCTTTACATTGGGCCATGGGTATAAAATTTGACCTTGAATTTTGGCTGATATCTTATCATATCTGTTAGATAAAAAAAAATTTGACTAAGATTTCAGTCGAATATTGGTCAATTTCTCTTTTTTTTTTAAAAAAAAAAAAACAAATATCAGTTGTGAGTCCGGTCGATATCTTGGTCGATATTTATATTTTTTATTTTTTTTAAAAACAGCTTTTTTATTTTTTTAAATGATTTTTTTAAAAAAAGCCACTGAGATTTTTAAAAAAATTGAGGAGAGAGAAAATATCTCCGCCGATATTAAAAATTGGCCAAAATCTCAGTCAGGCCGAATTTTCGACCCCTACATTGGGGCCATGCTCAACTCCTGGCCCAAATTGCGTTGTGTTAAGATGGGGTGAGCTCCCTCATATAAATCTCCTACAAAGGTAGCTCCTAGACAATGTGAGACTTTTTCTACACCCACATACCCGACCAGTTGTCTTCTATCGGTCAGACCAACAGAGGCCTTTTTTTTGAGCCACGCTGTCACAATGCCTTAGGTTCGATTCACACTTAAATCTTTTTGGGCTACTCTTTATAAAGTTACTTCAAACATTGTAAAAAAATGATTTAAGTAGGATCAATGAACTTCAGACATTGTCAAGCATAATTAAAATTAAAATTGAATTCCAAAAAGCTAGTGATGGAAAAAAAGCAATTAATGGTTCAAATTAAAGGTGAAAACTATGTATGATTGGGGTAGGGCCTAGTCCTATCTCACAAAAAAGCTAATTAAAACTTCACCAGCCATAAAAGAAAATCATTGTCTCAGATGTTCCAAAGCAACCAAACATGGTTCTACCTTCTAATCCTGATTTTCATTAATGAAGACCATTGATGGAAGCACTAATTAGTGTTTTTCAGGTTCCATGATTTAAATTGATATCAGACTCTCATGTGTCACACTTTTTAGGGTTATTAATAAGTATTATCATTTTAACTTTTAAAGTGTCTTCATTTATTTATCCTCAGAAACTTATAGACATTTATTACTCTACTTGTTTAAAAAGGTAATGATAGAGCAGGTCCACATTCCACACCAATATTACAGCTGTGAAAGGGCGGAGGATTGTGCAATTTACCTTTTACTTGCTTTTCTTGCAATCTAAATAACATCCTTCTCAAGTTGGTATTAAAAAAGAAATTTAATATTTAAAATTAAAATGAAGTTTTTGTTGAAAATTGTTTTTATTATAAAAAGTGGAATGAATGGGTCTAGATTTTCTTTTTATATACAAGGTATATAAACAATGATAATGCATTATGAATAGATGGTGGAGCGATAAAGAAAGTTCATCAACTAGGGTCAAATTGTTTGATTGTTAAGATTAAGTGTCTGAAAATTGAATTTTGGGATAAAATTTTGATATATTTAAAATTTTTTTTTCTTCATATGTACGGTTGGATTTTCAATTAATAATAAAAAATAAAATAATATGTAAAAGATAAATGAGCCTCGACAAACTTTAAAATAAGCCTAAGTTCAGACCGGTGGACAAATTTTTTTATCCGAATCCATTTATTTAGGTCGAGTATAGTAAATTTGGATTCATTTCTAAAGAATTTTGTCACCTTTGCACATTCTTCCCTCTCTAAACTTCAATAAAAATGGATAGAAATTTTAAATTTCAATCGATATTTAAAACTCACCCAAATCCCTACTCCCTATGATTGGGAGAGGTTGATTTGAACCTTTCAATAATCGATACATGTCTGCACAAAACGTGGAGACCATGGAAACATATCTTACCATTTTCTATTAGTGCAAGGGAGTGAGTACACATTCTCTGCCTTAGTTGCAAATGTTATCAACTTTGAAATTTTGCATTTCACTATATCATGTCATTTTTTAATTTTAAATGCCACCTCAAATTGGTATAAAAGCATTATTGTGGATGATTAGTCTGTTTTAGTTCAAATTGTCAATTGATTGTTAAGCTTAACATGTAAAGGAAATCATGATAGCTTTGTACTTTGTAATTGTTTTATTATAATCTATCATTTATTTTTATTTTTTTGAATTTGAATGAACATATATATGATCATATTTCATATTATAAAATCTGTTGATACATCGTGCATTGACTAATATGTTGTATATTGACCAATACATTATATATCATAGTCAATATATCGATCGATATAATTACTATACGATCAATATATATTGGCCCAAGACAATGATGAGTCATCTAATCCTTTAAATGTTCATATCATAAAATATAGGATCAGTTTTAACCACTATTATCAGCTAATTCGAATTTTTAAATTCGATTGTCCCTAAAATCTTCTAAATCTAAAATAGACTTAATAGAAAAAAGAGTAAAGTAAGACAGCATTAAGAGTTGGTTGGTGGCCCATCTTCAGTGCCTTGTAAACTAAAGAATGACAAGTGATACGACGATGTTAGTGTAAGGAAAAGTAAATATAGATTAATAAATTGAATTTAAAAACTTGTGAATCGCATAATTAAAGTCAAAAGGCCAACAGTATAATATTGATATAATATTTTAATAATACTAAGCAAGTAATAATAAATTAATCACATTATTATAAACCCTTCAAGCATGCAAGGAAGAATATAATCACGCGCGCACGTTGCTCATCGTGCTGACTGTTGACCGTAGGGTGTACCTCCTGCCGCTATCCGGTGGGCCCGCGACATTTGGCACGTAGTAAATGGGCCCCACCCGCGCGGCTACATTTCCAGTTTCGTCATCGCCCCCTTCTCCGGCGCTCCGTCAACCCACCGGCATGCCAGCTGGCCAAGCCATGTCCTCAGAATCGGCGTCCTTTTACCTATAAACAATGGACGCGTGTCGCTTGTTGATGTATCCACATGGAAGTCCCGCCCATGCAGAATAAGAAGCAATCATACTTACTTAAAAAAAAATCTAAAATAACATATTTCAATAATAAGTGAATCTGATAGTCTATTAACCATATCAAATTACAGTATAAATTATTGATATGTATATTATTGCATTTAAATTTCATTCAAAATATTATAATAATTCGATTTAAGTAAATTAAATACATTATTTACATAGGTTTTAGCTTAACCATCCATTTTATTTTATTTAGATTACATAGAAGTATATATTTTAAATAACTTATTTGTTTTATATTGAGAATCCATATTTATTTATTTAATTTTTGCAATATTAAACTTAATAATTATAATTGAGTCAAACGAATTATTGACTCAGTTATTTCACCTGAGTTTGGTTGTTTACTTTGCTGACAGTGGAGCTTTGAATGCAGTCACTGGATTCCTGAGAGAGTCACAGAGAGTTGCATGTTCTTGTCTTCATTTTTTCCTATTGATTTTTAACCCCTTCTGTCTCACTTTGTCACCCCATTTTTTCTCCATCTCCCTCACTCCTTCGATTTAGGTGAGGTTTGGAGAGATTTGCTAGGGTTTCTTTTCTTCTATTAGAAGATTCTTCGCTTCTAGATTCGCAGCTTGGATTTTTAATTTCTGCATTTTTTAAACCGCAGCTTGAGCTATTTTCCTCAATTTTCCATTCGCAGCAGTGGATTTTCATTTTCCACGGAAACTCGCTCTATTTCTTGAAATTTCTCTCAGCAGCTGATTAGAGACGTTGATCGGCAACTTTCAGATCTGTTTCCGTTTCTTCATCGGTTTTCTTATGCGCATCTGGTGTAGTAGCAGTTTGAGCTGTTTTATTCTAGTTTCCACTCGCAGCAGTGGATTTTCTTTTCCAGGGAAAATAAAAAGGCTCGATTTCTTGAAATTCTGTTTTAGCAGCCGATTAGAGACGTCGATTGGAGATTTTCGACTCTGTTTCCGTTTCCGGATCGGTTTTCTTTTACTGATCTGGTTTAGTAGCAGTTTGGGCTGTTTTCTTCGATTTTCCAGTGGCAGAAGTGGATTTAAAGATCGATTTATTTAAATTTCTATCCTTGCAGTTGAGTTGATTCGAGACAGTGATTGGAGGTTTTAATCTCTGTTTCATTTCCCGCATTGGTTTGCTCATGCGGATCTAGCGTAGTTGCAGTTTGAGCTGTTTTCTTCTATTTTCCCCAGTCGCAGCGGTGGATTTCATTTTCCACGGAAAATTAGAAAGCTCAATTTCACGAAGTTTCTCTCCTAGCAGCTGGTTAGCGATGGTGATTGGGAATTTTAGTCTCCATTTCCGCTCCTGCATTGATTTTCTCGTGCGGATCTGGAAATGTATTGGATCCCATGCTCTTTCCAACTGCGAAGAACTGTGAGAAAACCGAGGCGGGATAAAAATGGGGCTTTTCTGAGACTGGAACGTGGCTTAGGCAGTTCAGTGGATAATAATTAAAAAACAATAGTAATGAGGGACTCATGTACTCTGCAAATGTCTGGACTCAGTTCACGTGAAGGAAGGGACTCTTGTCTGTGGGCGAGAAATGCGAAGGGGAAAAGCAAAGATGGGCGGGTTTGAGATTTTTCTGGAAAATGCTTTTCCATGGAAAATGAAAAAAGGCAGCTTTCAAGTTCTGATCTGATGATTGTGAAGAGGCGATAGCGACTGATATTCTTCTCATCTCTGTTTTATACTGAGATAGCGATGTGTTTATTTTGCGTCAATGATTAAAGAAAGTGAAACAGAGGAGATGAAGAAGAACATCCAACTAACTCCAGATCTGAAGAAAGTGAAGAAAATGGAAGATTCTACGTTGATTTGGTCTTTATAGAAGAGGAAGATCAAGAGAAGCATTTACAGCTCTGTTCTTTTTAATTTTCCCATTAATTTCCATGGAATCCATAAATTCAAGGTACTTGTTCTTGTTCTTTTTCTGGGTACTGTATCTTCTAATTGTCATTCCATTGGCGAAATCAGACGATGCAGAAGCGCTTCTAGCGATGAAATCCTCTGTCGATCCTTTGAACATTCTTTCATGGCAGAAAGGATCGGATGTATGCCAATGGAACGGGGTCAAGGAATGCATGGGAGGAAGGGTTACAAAGCTCGTTCTTGAGTACTTGAGCTTGAATGGGAGCTTGGATTCGAAGAGCATGAGTGCACTCGATCAGCTCCGTGTCTTGAGCTTCAAGGGGAATTCACTCTCAGGTGTGATCCCCGACCTCTCTGGCCTCACCAATCTCAAATCCCTCTTCCTCAATGACAACCAATTTTCCGGAAAATTTCCCATCTCAATTTCCGGATTACATCGTCTAAAGGTCGTCGTCCTGTCTGGAAACCAAATAACGGGTGAGATCCCACCATCTCTCATCAAGCTCCACCGGCTGTATGTCCTTTTCTTGCAGGACAATCGCTTGACTGGAGAGATCCCTGCATTGAACCAATCCAGCCTCAGGTACTTCAATGTGTCCAACAACCGCCTCTCGGGCCAGATTCCGACTACACCGGCGCTTCTGCAATTCAATTTATCGTCATTTTCGAGCAATCTTGATCTCTGTGGGTATCAGATACAGAAGCGTTGCAATGCTAGCACTGCCAGTGGTGGCAGCTTCTCATCGCCCCCTTCCATCAGTGCCGAGCCTCTTCCTCCGAAGAACCACCGAAAATGGCGGAAGAATATCACCATAATCCTCTCCACCATTGGCGGATTTCTCTTCCTGATAATTTGCCTGGTAGCCGTTTGCAAGGTCTGCAACAGGAGGGGAGGAAAACGTGATGGGTCACGCGAAAAGGGGTTGTGGGTGGGAAAAATGGAAGGTGGGGCAGGCGGAGGAAGTGGGGAGGGGCCGTCAGGCGGAGGAGATGGAAGCGGGGGAGAAAGGAAGGGAAGTTTTGCCTGGGATGGTGAGGGACTGGGGAGTTTGGTATTTTGTGGTGGTGTTGAACAGATGTACACATTGGAAGACTTGCTCAAGGCATCAGCGGAGACTCTCGGCCGGGGCAGCATGGGAAGCACTTACAAAGCGGTCATGGAATCTGGTTTTATAGTGACTGTGAAGAGATTGAAGGATTCAAACTATCCGAGCTTGGACGAATTCAGGAGGCAAATGGACGTGTTGGGAAGGCTGAGACACCCCAATTTGGTTCCAGTTCGGGCATATTTTCAGGCCAAGGAGGAAAGGCTGCTCGTCTACGACTACTTCCCCAACGGCAGCTTGTTCTCTCTCATACACGGTATGTTACTGTATATCATCTTCTCCGTCTTCTATATCAATTTACTTTTGGCAATCATTTTCAGTCTATTACACAGAATTCCGGTGTGAGTTGATTTAGTAACCGTTAGATTATATCTAGTCGGTATCAGCCTTGTTCTTAAGTTGACTTCACCAAAATTCTTTGCGCCGTCTGTTGGTCGGGCACATCGTCTTCCTGTTATTTCTCCACTGATTTGGAAATTTTCGTGCTTTCTTTACAAACGGGTCCATGTTTATTTAGGTGGACCAAAGATCATAGAGATCATAGACATGGCCCTGAAATCCCACATGTGAATAAGATGGACCCCATGTGTTTAATACTTTAATTAAGGTGGTCAAGGATTTTGAGAGGGGCTCTGAAAGTCATTACAGCTTAATTTTTGCAGTGGTCAAATCAGGACCATTATCACAATATTATTATATGAAAGTATGAGGCGAAAATTTACATACTATTTGTGTGGGTCTCGTTTAAGCTAAAATTAGTGAGTCTGACAATGTTTATATCATCATCGACATTACTATATTATTATTATATTACGATGAAACATATAAAAAAATTGGACTTATCAACTATTTCATATGAAATATATAAAAAATTATTCTAAAACATATATAATATGCAGTAATTATAAAAATAGATGATTGAACTTGAAAATATTTTTTTGAATTTCTAATAAACACTGTTTTCTAAATAAATTTTAGTGCATTAATAAATTCAAAATATTTTATACGATCCAAAAACAAATGCGGCAGCACAAAAACCGAACTCCCTTAGATGCGTCCTGCTACTGTTCCACTTGGTAACAGCTGTAAGAAAGTCTATATCAGTACTTTTCCCTCATCCGAAGGGTATTGTTGTAAGCCTAAAATGTTCAAGAGGGTGCGTAAATTTGCAGTGGCTGGTGCTCCATATCACTCAGGAGCTGAAGGCAATTAATCTGGGTGACCCACAAGTTGGAAAGACCCGCACGCCTGACTGAAAGTCACCAAATTGACAGCCAAGAGGAGTAGACAGCAAGGCCCATCTAAATAATTTGATTGAGATGCCTTTTTTTTTTAATCTTTTATCTTGGACATTGTTCATCCAAGTTGATATAGCATTTGATCCATAAATAAAGCTCAACGTTTTTTATACCAAATCATGGACCCCCTGTAGGTAACTTCACTAGTTTTGGAAAATTCACTAATCAATGATCGTATTATATAAAAGAAACGATCATATATAAGAGACTTGATGGTGTCATCAGGCTCCTGTATTTCTCCCATTTTATTGAAAAAAATCCCATATTTCAATAGTCATACATGCAAAAACTCCACGACATAACATGAATAAAGATGGTTGAAATGTCATTTATAAAAAACAAGTTTCAGTTAGGACATCTTTATTCATTTAATTTTGCAAAGGAAATTGACAATTAATGGAGAATTCCACTTTAGCAGCTTATCTTATTTCATTTAAATCAAGTGGATATATATGTTTATTTATTTTAAATTCGACAATCATCAACCATTTCTTTGATTTCGTAGCCCTGTGATCTGACCTCATGTCAATGAGGTCATTATAAGGAGACAAAACTCATGTTGATATATATTTTTATTTATTTTCAGATTGCTGGCCTCATGTTGATAGGCCAAAACTCAAAAATTACCTTGAGTGTGTGATCTTGATGCCTGATTTGTTTACATGAAATAGAAGATTTTACAAAATTTTACTAGTGACTGTTAGTGGCCTTATACAGAACATAAACAAATGCATGGTCACTCCCACAATCTGAAGTTATGAATTCTACCCATGTGTGTGTTTTATAGAACTATTTGTATTGATAATCATGATGGTAAAAATCTCTCTCAGGAAAAAAAAAAATGATGGTAAACATCTATCCAATCCTCTACTTCATGTCCATGCACCTCCCAGCAATATGAAGTTATGAACTGCTAGAAATACAGGAGACGACCAAAATAAACTTAATTTGATATTTCACATTAGATGATTGACCTGTCTTGTGTAGCAGTATATAGTAGTTTACTACAGTGTCTTAACTCTTTGCCCAGCTTCATGATCATTAGATCAGGTTGCCCACTTGATCCATTATTTGTTATCATTATTTTAGATATATCCATTCGGCATATTAAATTTTTTTTACGCATGTCTTCTAAGATCCACCTCAGCAAATCCTTTGATTGCTTTCCAGAACACTCAAAATCTCCAAAAGTCAGGTGTTATAATTCATTTCATGCCCCTAGAGACACTTGTTTGTCATTTTGTCATGGTTGGATCCCCTGTCTGTTGCCTTATTTCTAATAAAGAAAACAAAAATATTTATAAACTATATTTGTTCCATGTGCTTTATGACATTTACAGAGACTATCCATCTGACATACTTCATCAACTATTTTGCTGTCTCTTTACCGACAATATTAAAAACCAAGATCTTTATTTTTCTGAAAATTTGACCAAGCTCCTTAATCTTCAAATCATTCTAATGTTTCCATTTCTTTTAAGTTAATTAATGAAGTGTTTGAATTAACTTTTGCTACTTGAAGTAACGACTTGTTTTTGTCAGTAGTAATTTCAATCATTGTAGTCATATTGGTTTAATTAACTTACATTATCCAAGCTAAGCAAGTACCTTACTTTGATCCACTTCCAAATAAAGAGTCCTACTTTGCCCTGTACTTCATTGAACTAAACAATAACTTTATGCCTATTTCTTAGGATAATTATTTACCTTAGACAAATTCATCCAGGGTATCAGGTTCAGGATACTTAAATCATAATTGTTTTGTGCTGTGTCCCTTCTTGGGCTCCGCCTTGTCCATTGTTTTTCCCTCATGGGTAATTTTCTGTTTGTCTGCTTCTGTGGGTAACTTTTCTGTCTGTCTGCAACTTGTATTCAGGATATTGTCCTTTCCTCTTGGTAAAATCTTTTATGTTGTGGAGGAAGAAGAAGTTTCTTCGGAGTTAAAGGAGGTTCAAAATATTGGCCCAATTACTAATGTGCTGGACTTTAATGAACTTAGCTCCATCTGGCCAGTCCCATTTGCAACTACAGTTAAAACTTGAAGCTCAATTTTGTATTCAATACATTTCTTAGCATCAGTTTTGATGGGCTAAAGAATTAGTTGCTAGGATTGGATGAATCACTGCAAGAGATGTCACTTATT
Organism: Chimonanthus salicifolius; assembly: GCA_013350335.1. Classification (NCBI taxonomy): domain Eukaryota; kingdom Viridiplantae; phylum Streptophyta; class Magnoliopsida; order Laurales; family Calycanthaceae; genus Chimonanthus; species Chimonanthus salicifolius. The sequence continues at coordinate 2,035,808 of CM023538.1, forward strand.
GGTGTTTCTTAACCTTCTGAAAGCTATATCTCTGTGCACAAGATTGATAGAAATGGCATTAGCTGCTTAATGAGTCATTCTGCTGTGGTATATCCACATGGCAGCAACTAGCCAGATATCATATGATTATAAGGAAACATTTTTCTTTTACCACTGTATGCTAGAGACTGTTACATTGTTCTAGACTGTGCTTTACTAACTTGATCATCACCGATACTCCAAAATTTTCTCTGATGGCTTCCCAAATTAAATTTTATCAGCAGTTGTTGGAAAAAGCTGATTTTGATATTTTACAAGCAGTTTCTTGTGTTTTTTTTCCAATTATGATTGGGGTTAATAGATTCACACTTCAATTTTCTTGAATTTGCTAAGCACCATGGATGAAATTTTCTTGTACTTTCATGAATGGCCTTCTATTTCAAGGATTTGCTAAGCACCATGGATGACGATAAACTGTATGGATATGAGGCTCAAACCTGAACTGCTTGTTCTCTCTTCTACTTGTATTTCTTTTATCTTTGTGGAAGCCTTTTTTTTTTTGGTTTTAAAACTTGAAGCTGCTTTTATCTGATGGGATAAGGCTAATGCCATGATGGTAGTGATAGTAGTGGTTGCAGTGACAACGATGTTGGTCATTTACGTGGCTAATTAACATTTGCTTGTTCAAGTGTACATCTTCTCAAGAACAACCAAAGGCAAAATGTTACATCCACCCTTGCTTTGATTTAGTGTGTTAATCTAGAAGTTTCCTTTATTATTCTTACCGTTAAAAAACCATGACTTGATAACATTTTTGAAGTAGAACACACTCTCAAAAGCTTGACCTGCCCTCATGTGCAGCTGGACCCTATAACTGCACATAGAACCTGCTCTCTTACCATGTTAGAAAACCATGACTTGATAACATTCTTGAGGTAGGACTTCCTCTCAAAAGCTAGTTGTTGAGAGAACTGTGCCTCAAATGTTATATTGAGTTGTTGGTTTCTCAAATTAACCTATGTGCGACTTTTTGTCACTTCACAATTACCTTTTTTATTCTAACAATCTTTATTTTGCAACTTCAGGGTCAAGACCTTCAGGTGGTGGGAAGCCTCTGCATTGGACCTCCTGCCTAAAAATTGCAGAGGATTTAGCAACAGGTTTGGTTTACCTACACCAAACAGCCACCATAATCCACGGAAACCTAAAGTCGTCGAATGTTCTCTTGGGTTCTGATTTTGAGTCCTGCCTTACTGACTATGGCCTCACTCCATTCCGATCTCCTGACTCTCTCGAAGAAAGTGGCAGTGGTTCTTCACTTTTTTACAGAGCACCTGAATGCAGATACCAAAGGAAGTCCTTCTCCGAACAATCCGACGTCTATAGCTTTGGTGTCCTCCTCTTAGAACTCCTCACAGGGAAGACTCCATTCCAGGACCTTGTCCAGGAGCATGGTGCTGACATTCCTAGATGGGTACGGTCTGTTAGGGAAGAAGAGACAGAGTCTGGCGAGGATCCCTCATCAGGGAATGAGACGGCTGAGGGAAAACTGGGTGCCCTCCTTAACATCGCAATGGCTTGTGTGGTGCCGGTACCTGAAAACAGGCCTATAATGAAGGAGGTCCTGAGGATGATTAGAGAGGCAAGGGCTGAGGCACAGGTATCATCTAATAGCAGTGACCATTCACCGGGGAGGTGGTCGGATACTGTGCAGAGCTTGCCACGGGAATATGGATCTGAGCATTTGAATTTCACCGAGAGAGATTGATATAGTTGGCTGGAATTCATTCTGATTCTGAATTTGGATTCTACATCCAGCTGTTCTAGAGTGTGGTACGTATAAATTAGATCCTTCTGTGTCATTACCATTTTTTCCTGAGTTTGATTGTTTTTGCTTGTGTTTTCATTGAAGAAGAGTATATAACTTACTAGAAGCTAAACTAATAGAAGATCTGGAGCAATGAAGAAAACAAATTTTCAAGGTGGTTGTAGTCTGTGATTGATGCAGCTAGCAACATCATCATACCTATCTTTTCTATCTATTTAGGATCAACCATTTGATTCCTAAATTCCATTCTATCATATAAAAGAACATTTTATCCTCCACTCTAGAGTTGATCGTGTCTATAAACCTTGTCATTCCCAATCTTAGGAGGCTTTCTCCCTTTTTAAGTGTCTCTCCCTGGCAACCTTTCAATTCTTTGTACTAAAGCTTTTTCCAGTCTTTCATGGACATTTCCAAACCATCTTTTATCTATTGGGGCTACCTCTAAGTTTCCTCTATTGTGATGTTCTACTTCTAGTTTTTAATGTTACCCTACTTAATATATACACTTTTTGTTCGGAGAAAATCACTTTCTCAACCACAAACAAACAAGAAGATTGGAAAACAGAAAAACAAGAAATCAAACAAAGAGAAGCAAACTAGGACACAAAAATTTACATGGTTCTCTTTCGATACAGTTTACGGGATTCATACCTATCCACTATGTTCAAATGGAAAAAACGAAGAAGAGACGACTCTCGTTATATATATTCTGCTATCTCTCTCAAAACGACTATATATATTACTCTAATTAGGGTTTACATAAGACACCATGTGAAAATTACAAAGTTGCCCTCCAATAAAAAAAATTGGATTAGGGGCTCTGCCCTGTACCCACAGGACAAGGAGGCGCTGCCCCCTTTTGACCCCTCATAAGTTCAGTGTAGAACTTGACCCACGATTGGATCGACAGTACATCTCTGATGATCAAGTTCCATATAACTTAACTTTTCTGACACTATAGTTTTTTCTTCGTAACTTTTCTTCATCATCCAAAATTCTTTTGTGACGATATTTCTAGCATAATTGTATCTTATGAAATCCTATTTAATCGACAATTCAACGTGGCACTCTTCTGATGAAGCATTCCATGAAATTTAAAAATCGAAAAAGCTCGGGCAATGGTGTTCATAGCCCAGGTAAGGCTATTCTTATTCATACCTTACATGCAAGAATTTCGTGTGGCACATGAAAGCAATTAGAACCATTTTTCTCAACAAATCCTGGCCCAACAAATATGACACTTGGGCTGTTTATGAGTCCCTAATGGGTAAAGTTGGGGGTTCACCAACTAGCACAGGAGACGCTGATCAGATCTGAACCATGTTCAAGTGTGCCTATTGGGAGACTCACTTACATGAGAGAGCCTCAATGGCATTTTTATTTGAGGGATTTCTAACTTATCTCTTTTTTCCAATTGTTTCTTTCTCAACGGGAACATTTTGAAGAACTGTTTTGATGACCAAGGTGTCAAGGCATCTCACCTGTGGGTATGTGCAGACCTCCCAATCCTAGACACACTGGATAAACAATTATGGAGAGTGACCCATTATAATTGAGCGTAAATCGAACTTAAGACCCTGCTTCTTGAGGCGGCGCCTTAACTATCAGGCCAACCCCTTCTATATGTATATATATGATTTCAAATCAACACTGGAAAAACAAAGAATACATGCTCTTGCTTAAAACTTGAATGCTGGAGGTCGACAGCTTAACGGCTCTCCAATCTGTCCAGCTCTCTTCTTCTTTCTCTCTTTTTTCCCCAAACCTGATACGATTATGTAATGAGTCAGCTGGTTTGATGGTCATGTTAGAACTTAGAAGTGGTGCGACCTGATGGGGCCTGAAGTCATTCTTATTAAATGGGTTTAGCCATTGCTGTTGTATTGACTAGGCCTGAACCCATTCTTTTCACATGGGTCAGTCCATAAATTAATGGATCAGGCCAGAGATTAAAACACTTAAAATGATTGTTTCCTTTTTAGAAGAAGAAGTGCAAAACCTGATTATTGAAGCTTACAAGTGATTTCGTGTATTCATAGGATTAGTTTTCACCTTCTATAAGATATTCATACTATAAAAAAAGATAAAGAGAGGCATCAAACCGATCAACTAATATGACCCATGTAAAAAGATATCAATAAAAGTAATATACAGTAAAAATGACCATATATCGAAGAAAATAGGTTTAAAGTAAAAGATTCTTACCCCTTTTTTACATTATTAGACCAAAATATGAAATATTTATACAATTATAGATGTCAATGTGTCATAGCTTGAGTACCCTTTATCAACAAATTGGTAAATATATGAGTTGGACACGTGAATGATGCAAAGAGATATCTTAAATTAAGTTTGTATAAAAAAAAATAATCAATTTTTTTGCTAATTTCCATCCTTTTAAATAGCTGGAAATGTAAATTGAAATTGGATTTGAATTTTGGTATACGTCTTATCCACATGCAATTTTTTTTATTCTATTACGCCAACATATATTGGACAATTGAATGCTTGTGTAGTTCAATGGCCATTGCCTTAGATGTCAAAATTTGATTTTAAGTTAAGTTTCTATTAAACAAATGGATCCCAATACTTAGGGATAACTTTCATCCATTGAAATAGCAGAAAATAGAGCCTACAGCCCCGACCAGGCCAAGGAAAGGAGGAAGCCCCCAAAACAGAAACAGAACAAAACAAGCAGTCCAAGCCCGCACCCCAACCAGCGACAAATGGCAATAAATTGGATTTTCATACACATCTTATTCTTATGTACCAAACTTTTCTTAAACTCTATTATTTAATGAATTCCACCAAACACACTGCATTTTTACTATCAAAATTTTATTTTGCATTTAAATTAAGAGAAAATTTTGAGGACAAAGGGCTACAGTAGTAGATTTTTTTTTTTTTATAAGAGTAGCAGAAAATAGAAAAAACCATTTTCATTAAAAAAATAAAACAATATGATAACAACTTAGTAATGTTTCTTCTATCAATAAATTATCAAATATATTATATAAAGAAAATTCTCAATTCCAAAATTATTTATTATCATGTTATACATCAATTCAAATCCACCCTATATTAATGTTATCTCACACAGAATAACTCAACTCACTACTGATACTCTAACTAGAGAACCAAAAGTCTCAAATTTGAATCTCATAGTTATCGGATGCATGTGGCTTGAGAGAGATTGAATCTTAGAGTTCTTCATCATTAAAAAAAATAATAATACAACATATTATACTATTAAATCTTAGAGAAGGAGGTGTCATTTGTTTTTTGTTTTTTTTCTATAGGGTGCAAAGAGAATCTAATTATCAAATGGATGGTTGTTAAGAGACTGATATGACTTGATACTTGAGGATCTTATCATAGAGATGAATGCACCATTTCATGATGTTATCTTTTTTTGGACATATTACTGGCATTTGTTTGTTCTTCTGTGGAACTTATGAGCCCCACTCGTTTGTTCTTCTATACCAGCTGAGTTGTTTTATTCGTATTTTGATCCTTTGCTGGTGTTGTAGAGCTATCACATGATTCAATTTCATAGTAATTGACCCTCATGTAATGGTATGTAATAGAGTAACAGATTGAATGTAACGTAGATAGTTAATTACTATTTTTTTCATGAGAGTTATTTTAATAAATAAAATAAATAGTTTTCACATTTAACTAAAACTTGCTATTTAATATCTTTCTAACTATCAAAAGCTGCAAAGCTCATCGCTTTATTTGTTTGAGTAGTTGAGTATTCTCATCTTGTGTGAGAAATCTAGCCCTTCAAAGTCTTGGAGTGTCTAACCTGATTCCAATTGTGCTTGTGACTGGTGTTATGGATCTGGGTTTTACCTATGATCACTATAAAATGGAGCGGCGGGTTTCTACATATTAAAAAAAACGAGTTGCAAAGCCCACAAGTACCAACTATGAAAAAAAACTACAAATGAGACAAATTTCAAACCCCATAGATCTTGTAAATCTTTAAACGTACAATATAGTTGATAATATCCACACATTTTATGGTACACACTCATTGCGCATTTGGGGTGACGCCACCAAAAATAAAGAGGATAATGAATCTACCAGAAAGATTTACATTTGAATATATAGTTCATAAATTTTTTAATTATAATAGAAACGAAAAATATAAATTTTAAGTAAAATTTTAAACTAAAATGATATTTCATGCATTATTTGAGCATCCACATCAATATTATGAACTTTATTCCTTAAAATATGGCATCTTCAGAATAAATGACTGCCAATGGTTGGAATGATCAAACTGGTTGCATCATAATTCACCCCCCGGCCCTCCTGAGTTGAAAGTAAAAACAAATGAAAGCTGCTTGCATGATGGGTTTGTCATGGATTCTACTGTCTTCAATACTTTACTTCTTTTCTTTTTTAATGGAAGAAAGAGGGCTTTCCTACTTTGTTGACAAATGAAACAGTGATAGAAAAGGATGAATTACACAACAATCAAAACTAAGCCTCATCCAAGTTTTCTTTCCATGAATTTATAAAGTTGGACAGCTGTGATAATATCTTCTGAATGATTTGAGTCAACTCATCAATTCAACTAGACTTGATTAAACCCTTAGCCCAAATTTTAAGGTTCTTAGTGGCAATAGAGACCAATGCATGATGCATTAGGGAGGGATTGAAGAGATTTGATAATTCAGGCTACTTATTTTTTACAAATTGATAGAGATATTGATATCTTTTACTTCCTCTCGTCCTAAATGGATTTTGGAATTATTCTAAAATAGTTATCTTATTTATATTGAATTAGTATAAAGTGTGTTGACAATAGATGAAATCACATGGAGTGCTAGTTTTATATAAAAAGTTCGTTAAATAATATAAATATTTCAAATGAGACAACTAAAATGAAATGGAGGGAGTATAATATAAGATATCAACACACTTTTGATTAATTAAATGGTGACAAGTAAACAAAAGAATAAACTCAGTGTTATTTATTATAAAAAATACATTTCCTCCTCCATGTTAAAAAACCAAAACTCTTGCTAATATTTCAAGCTTTCCAATAACAATGGTGTAAAATAACATACATATCTGATGTGTCTTCTTTAATTCATTGGAAGATGTTTGTATTGACTTGTATATATAGAGAAAAATACAATAAATGAAATAAATACAATGCTACAGTTATTGAAAACCGTTATATAAGAATTCTGTAACTGCCAATCAACATAAAAGGTCCTGTATAACTTCCAATAAAAAAGAGGTGTAATTTCCAATCAATTAATCCACCATAAATGTTAAATTAATATAGGCTGCGAATTTAGACACCCGGATTTTTATTGTTACTAGACACCAGTTTTCAAAATTTTCGGTGAAATTACCCTTTTGTCCTCCCACTTTTGATCCTTCTAACGATTCTGCAGTTTATTTTTGGATCATTCGAATGATCAGTTTGATCGAATGCTAGAATGCTATAGTAACGTGTTATTTAAATAATAAAATTTCATTTAAAATTTTAAAGTTATTTTTTAAGTACTGTGTATTTTCAAAATTTCTCAAATTAAATATCCAAACTAATTACGATAATATGATAAAAATACTTTAAGACTTCAAGTATTTTGACACTTTCAAATGCTTAAAATAAAGTATTTTACAAATAAGAGGCTGTGCTCATAACACATTTGGAAGTGTCAAAAGACCTTAAAGTTTTAAAGTATTTTTATCAAGTTATCGTAATTAGTCCCGATATTCAATTTGAGAAATTTTAGAAATACACAGTGCTGTATGTTTTAAAGAATATTTTATTATAGCATCGGCAACGTATGGCAACATAGACAGTTATTTTTTAAGCACTGTGTATTTTTAAAATTTCTTAAATTGAATATCCGGACTAATTACGATAACCTGATAAAAATACTTTAAGACTTCATGATCTTTTAACACTTCCAAATATATTTTCGGCACAGCCTAGAGATATCCTTATTTGTAAAACACTGTATTTTAAGCATTTAGAAGTGTCAAAAGACTTTGAAGTCTTAAAGTATTTTTATCATATCATCGTAATTAGTTCGGATATTTAATTTGTAAAATTTTGAAAATACACAATACTTAAAAAATAACTTTAAAATTTGATATAAATTTTATTATTTAAATAATATATTACTGTAGCATTCTAGTATCAACTGATCAAAATCATTTGAATGATATCAAAATAAACTGCAGAATCGTTAGAAGGATAAGAAGGGCAAAATAGTAATTTTACTGAAAATTTTGAAAATGGGTGTCTAGTAACAAAAATCTCAGCCTTAATATAATGTATGTTAGTTGATCTTAATTAAATAATAGTTAGTTGTTATCTTAGCATTTTTTCCAAGGAAGACCCTCTATGGTCCACCCTCCTTAGCTGGATCATTGCTCACCCCTGAGCCCTGAACCAATCTGCCTACCAGAGAGGGTGTTTTTTGTTTTTTTGCTCTTTTGAATCTTGGCCTATTTTGGGCCTTGTACATCCTCTTACCTTGACCCATTCATTCTATGGGTCGATCATTTTTTGTCAATCCATCTGTACATGTGTATCTTTGTAAACTTTTTTGGGATTTTCGTTCTTGAATGAACTTACTTTTCGTTCCAAAAAATACTTTAAAAGGGACGTTGATGTTTGATCGAGGATTGAAAAATTGGCCCTTGGGCTGATAGGATGTATCGGTTTATATGATAGGAGCCCACATTGGCCCATAGTTTTTTTTTTTTTTTTTTTAAATATGAAAATATCCAATAAAAATTAAAAAAATAAAAAACTAGATAAGAAAACATTGACACGTACTTGATTATATCTGAACAGTGTTATTTATTAAGCTCTAAAATGTCACATTATAGAAATTAAAAAATACAAAAATTAGAGAAATTTAAAAAATACAACAAAAGCATTAAACTCAAACCTCAAATACTGACTCCAATCCTAAAGTAGAAAAATTAAAAATTAAAAATTAAAAATACTCTAAAATATGAATGTTTGCTTCTATGCAAGAGACTTCATATAACTAACTATATGAGATCGATATAAATCTTCAAGGATGATGTTATTGTAGGAAAGCTCCTTAATCTAGTCATGATAGATTTGTGAGATTTCAGAGATCTTAGGCGAACTTTTAAAATAGATCTTTTATAAACTCATAAAAAATAATTTCTAATTTACTGGGTTTAATTTTTAATTTTTTAGGACTTATATAACAAAGGAGTTTATGGACTTAGGGCCTTATCTATTTGAAGATCTAAGGCGGCGGTCTACTCCGCCTATAGACAAAGCCGGACCGGTACAATAGAAAGATAAAGTTCAATTTTTTACCCACTCTCTGTCTTTTACTTATGCAACCATTTTTACTTGAGATATATAAAAAGTGATAAGAACAATGGAATGGTAAAACTGAATCTTATCTATTTACTTTAATTTTATGAATTTTTACCATTCAAGTTTTTTTTTTTTGAATTTCATCTCATTAAGTTATAACAGTAGAAAGAAATTGTACTTTAAAATTAAATCATCTATAAAGTTCTATAATTAAGTCTATCATCCTATCTCTTTATCAAAAGTTAAATTAAATTGGACGATCAGCTAACGGCGTAGCAGAGTTCTTTACTAGGTTTGGAGTCGACAACTATTTGAAGGATGTTTTTTCTTATTTGAATTTTTCTTTTGTGTTCTCTTCATTTTTTTTTTTTTCCTTTTTACTCGGTCTAATTCTTTTAGGCCTTTTCATGTACTTGTTTTTCCCTCTCTCTTAATAATTTTTTTTTGATGACTGTTAAAAAAAAGAAAAGATTTTTCTAAACCTCATTTAGTCATCCCAATCCCAAATCTTAGTGATCATCATCCTCTCAAAATCAAGTTTCCAAAGTTTTATTCTGACTTTAGTGGCAGCTTCGTAATTTTAGGGTATATAATCGTCTGCTCACATCCCGCTATATAAAACTGCAGACGTTAGGTCAAGGCGTCGTCTCTTTCCTAGTTTCCTTTGCTCTGTTCATCTCTGCTAGTCTGCCACCATTTTTCTCAACTAACATCACCTAAAAAATCACAAGTCAGAAGCTGTCTCCTCCTATTCTTTCCACCTCTTTTCCATTTCCAGGCAATGGAGAGAAAAATAAAATAAAAATAGAAACATCTATTACCCAAATACCCTCCTCAGGTTTGATTTCTGGACCGTTTGCACTTTATCGTATGCAGAGTTGCAGAAATCCCATCACCGTACGATTGATTCTCTCCGATCGGATTCTCATCGTGGAATAAGAATAAGAACAAAAATCCTTCCATCCCGTTCAAAGTTTCTATTTTTCAATTTCGTCTTCTGATCAGTTCCTGCCCAAGGTATCCTTTCTCTTTTTTTCTCTTCTCATTAATCGCATTGCGTTTTCTTTGGAAAAAATGGAGAATAAAAAAGAAAACTCTCATCTTTCTCAGCTCAAATGGTTTGAAAGTTGAGTTTTTTCGTCCATATTTTCAGACCCATTTCTTCAAAAACTAGAAGAAGAAGAAGAAGAAGAAGAAGAAGCCCATTTCTTTGAACTGTGTACAATTTTTTTTTTAAAGCTTCCTTTCTATCTTATCTCAAATGGTAGAAAGTTGATTTTCTTTTTCAATAGTATTTTCAGACCCATGTCTCTTTTCTTCCCATTTCATTGTATCACTGTAAAAAAATAAAATAAAAATCATTTTTTTAGAAGAAAACATTCCCTGCTTTTTTAGCTCAAACGGGTTGGAAGAATGAGTTCTTTCCCCCACAGAATTTCAGACCCATTTCTGTTTTCTTCCCATTTTTTTGTAGCTCTGTAAAACAAATAAATAGACTTCCCTCTTTTCTTAGATCAAATGGGTTTGAGAGTTGGCTTTTTTCCACCGAATTTTCAGACCCATTTCCGCTTTCTTCCATTTCTTTAACGGTCTATAATTGTTTTCTTTCCATTTCTTTGTAACCATGTACCTAGCTTTTTTCATCTTCTTCTTCTTTCCTCTCTCAAAATCCCTCTTTCTAATCAAAGATTCCATCTTTCATTCGCCTTTCCTGTGCTAATCCGATGGATTGTGGAAAGATCTAAGAAACCTGCTTTCGCAGCTGAAATGGTGCGAAATAATCTTATTTTTTTCCATCCCAATTTCAGACCTATTACGATCTTCCATCATTTTTCTACTTTTGTGCTTCTTTTCCCGTTTTGACATCCAGAAATGGATTTTGCAGAGAAGAGAATGGGATTGAAGGAGAAGCATTCAATGGCGTATATTTAAGAAAATTCGCACAATTTTGGGTGGAATGGGTCGATCTAAGGTACATTCAAGGACAGATATTAAGGCTGAACTTTTTTTTTTCTTTTGTACTATTCTCCTTTTCGATCCAGAAAAAGATAGATTTTCTAGTTTTTATATTTTTCTGAGAAAAATTCTAAGACTCACGTTGGATTATTTTACGAAATTTTAGCTCTGTCAATTCAATACATTTATTTATTTATTTTGAAATTAATACTTTATATTAATCAAAATTTAAAATATAAAAGATTACATAACTTTAATATAATCAGTGTTAAAAAAAATCAGTATCAGATGAATCTACATTTGTCAGATATATAATTTATTTAATAAAATATGTCGTTAGTATATCTTGATAGTCTAACTCTTTTAATTCTAAATTTCTTTAGATTTGATTTGAATTTGTATTAAAGAATTTTTAACTTGTATAAGTAGTATTGTAATTTTCATTTAGTTAAAAAATTAAATTATAATAATTTTTTTTGGAAATTGATTTGTTCTACAAAATAAAAATGAAATACTCATTTTATCCAACAAATGAAAAGAAGAAATAAGAAGAGATTAGGACAAAATGGGTATTTCACTTTATTTTACTTTTCTTTTTTTACTTATTTTTTTTGAAAATATTATTTCCATTATACATATTATCGTATGTATTTAGAATGCTATTTTATTTTACTATAATATTAGAATTATTTTTAATTTTATACTTTATCATATTTTATAATATTATATTTACATTCAAAAAATTAATTTATTAATTAAATCTTTTATTTTCATTTTGATGGAAATTTGGTTTTTACTTAATTAGATTTCTCTCTCTCTTCTTCTCTTTCTCTTTCTCCTCCCTATACAAATCCTTATCTCCTCGATTGGAGCATCTTTGATTTTTAAAACTCCATTTTTAGGAGATTCTGCATCTGATTTTCCTGGAAAGTTGGATTTTTCTTCAAATATTTAGAAATAAAATCTCAAACCATTTGTGGAAACTCCGATTTTCCCTACAAACGGCTGATTCGACGCTTCGTTGTATTCAAAACATACGAACGTTATTCCAAAATCTTTGATCGGGGCGTTTTTGTCATTTCACAAATTTCAAATTCCTCACTTGCCTGGCTTTTTTTTTTTTTTTTAATTATCCTTGATTTTTTGAATTATCCTTGTCTTTTTATCTACAGCAAATGAAAGAAATGGATGGCATTTTTTCAAAAAATATATTTGGATAATGTCATTTTTGGCTTAGAAAAAACTAGTCGCTATTTTTTGAATTGGCCTTATTTTTTTATCTAGAGCAAATGAAAGAGAAGGATAGCATTTTTCAATAAATATAATTCGATAATGTCATTTTTGGCTTAGAAAAAAGTAGTCCCTATTAACTCAATAAGGTGTTGACTTGATAGTCCAGAAGTTCTTCTTACGAAAGGAGGTATTGAATTCAATTTATACTTAACACCCATATGAGCCACTCTCCGAAAAACTCTCCTTTCAATTTACACTTAACACTCCTATGAGCCACTCTCTATAGTTGTTTATTCAGTATGTGAGATTGAAAGGAAGGCTTGGACATGTCCTAAGACTAATCGAATTAAAATGTCTTTAATTCAAATTCTGGTGAGATCTTAATACCTTCATCTTAAAAAAAAAATAAGTAACTATTTAATTTTTAATCTATCTCGTGGCTTCATAAATTTGAGGGGCCCACGTTGATGTAATATAAAACACTCCACAATTTGGTGGGTCCACCAAATTGATATTGAGGCAAGACTCTGTGTTTATTTCTTTGAAAAAAATCTTTTCTCATTCTTCCTTTCCCTACTTTTGCCGGCTTTCATTAGTATTACTAATTATCTTCCTTTCCCTACTTTTGCCAGCTTTCATTAGTATAACTAATTATCTTCTTTTGATCCTTTCCCTACTTTTGCCTGCTTTCATTAGTATAACTAATTAAATACTTGATATCTATAATTCTATACTATTCCAATTTGTTTATAGATATAAAGTCATCCATGCCACCTACAAACCTACTATATTCTTTTAGTGAGCATTTAAGTCTTAGATCTGAACCGTTCATCATGTGGGCCTTTCGATGGATGGAATGTTAAAAGTGAAAAATATACTTTGGACGGTTGGATTAATGATTTTACTACTGATTTAGGGGTGAAACTTGGGTCTGGTCATATGAGTCAGGTCAGAAGGTCAGGGTGGGTTGAGAAGACAAAATCTGGCATTAAATTCGGGTCGGGTCGGATTGGAAAATTTGCAAGTTAATCTGACCCAATTCAACTAAAATGGGTTATGTGGATTGAGTTAGAATTCGAGTTGAATAGAATTAGAATTCAAGTCAGATTCGGTTGAGAAGTTCGGGTCAATAATTCAAGTCAGATTCTATACATATTAACTCGAGTCAGTTGGATTTTAAGAAATTCAATCCAATTTCAGCCCTACAAAATAAGTACGGTGAAAGTGTCATTTACTGCACTCTTGTAAAAGAGTCTCACGTGATCTTTTACCTCACATCTTTCCACTAAATATAACGAATAAATTTAGTGACTAAATATTATTGAATTTGTACATAAAACAAAATTTGGATCCACTAAAAATTTGGTTTATATCTTAATATGTACCCAACTCTAAACCCGTTTGAGCCGTGTAAATGAATTTGGATTTGAACACTTTTACAAGCTTGTTGGGTCGTGCTAAATTCTTGAACCCATTTAAATAAATGATTTGGTTCATGCTTTGCAAGAAGCTCTTTGAAAAGTTTGTTGCGATTTTTGGCCCATTTATCTATTAAATATGTATATGTACATTTGGTGTTTTTTAAATATTACTTTAAAATTTATTAAAAAATGATTAGACACTTTTAAAATTGTTAAGACAAAACACTTCGTAACTTCCACTAAAACCAAATAATTATAAATTAAAATTATAAATTAATTTTGCTCTACTTATAACAACACATTATTCCTTGAGCGGGCTCAAAATTCCTAATGAGCTTGGGGTTTGTGAAACCGGGCCGTGGATGCCCATACTAAAAATTAGTGCTGTAGAAATAAATTGAAGGCCTATTTACAATGATGCCCTTTAGCTATTTTAAGATGACTGCTTGAGCCATGAGCAACAAGGGTATTTTGGTCAGATAAAAAATGCAAGGTGGTTTTCCACTTTTCTATCACATGATCCGCCAAAAGTGTTGGAATCGAGTTTGACACTTTAGCTTTTGTTTATTTGGTGGCAGACTCATATTTTGTTCGAGCCTTGATTATTGCTTTGTTTTCGTGTCAACTCACATCTTTGCATGGCATTTTTATATTGTATTATTTTAATAATTTTTGGTGCAGAGTTTTTTACATGGATTCTGATGCCTTTGAAAGCTTCATTTATTGACCGTTGGATCTTTTGCTTTATCTTCAATGGAGGAGCTCTTCACAGATGTGAGTTGTGGTGTTCTTTAAAAAAAAATATTTTGAATACGCCATGCTTGCTTTGGACACTTGAATATGTTTGTTTCCAATAAACATTCTAATAAAACATTTTTAATTCTTATTTTACAAGTTTCAAAATATTCCTCTCCACATTTTCGTGATTGTGTGATGTAGGCTTTTGACACTGTGGGTCTTCATTTATTTTTTTTATCATGGAAAATGTTCAGGTGTCTCACTCAATTAATCTTGAAGCATGTGCACATCTTCTTATATATATATATGTCGAGTTCAAATAATGAGACTTTATTTTGTACATATCCCATGGGTCCTCAGTGTAGAAAAGCCATCCTATTTCAAACAGGGAAAAAAAATATTGGCATGTACTAAATATCGGCCGAGACTGAAACAAATTCTGCTAATTAGTTGACCTGACGACCAAGAACCGAAGCGGAGATTTTGTGTTCTATTAGTGCATGTTGGAAGATGTTCATATGCTCTGGAATATTCGACGTCTCAACACCTTTCATCATAAAAAAAAACAGAGAAAAAAAATCAGCCCTAATAGAGGCCCAAAAATTGCAAATCGTTTTTCAGTTCAAGTTCAGAAAAAAAATTCAGTTAATAATTTAAATATTGATTGAAATTTCGAATTTCAGTTAGAGATTTGTCAAAAATTTCCAAACAGGTAGCATGGTCATTTGAAGCCCCGAAGGGGCCACCATGGGTCTATAAACTCTCTTCGCTCTCTCTTTCTTGTTTAGTACTGTATCTAATTTAAATCTATTTTATTTTGATTTCACCTAAAAATTCAGTTCAATATTAAATTCATTTTTATCATTGATTTCATTGATTTTTGAACTATTGATAATCATGACTTTCCAAATATAATTTATGTAATTTTTACGTGAAGATAGCTGTGAAAGTACTTTTCAGACACACTCATCCTCATGTATGGGACCTTTATGGCTTTAAATTTCACTGGACCCAGCTCAAATTGTGTCACCCCGCGTGATGTCATCGAGGAGAAAGTGAATTTGTAACCTGGGCCATGCCATGCCTCTCATTAATATGGTGGGTGGATCCAACTAAGATTCGAATGAATCTGATATGTGGGCCATTGACATGGTTGTCACATGTTTAATTTATTGTGATCGAACTTACGGTTAAGGACACGTCTATTGAAGCGGGGTCTTGAATTTGATTGATGTTCAATTTTAATGGATCATTCTTTGTAGACTTAACGGATAAGTGTGCAATTTCAATGGGTCATTCCCTATAGACTTAACTAATGTGTGGATTGAGAAATTTACGCATGTCTATAGGATTAGTCTCACTTCCCATGTGAAGTGAGAATATCTATGTTATATATATATTTTGGACTGTTTATCTCTAATGAATTACTTTGATAAAGATATGGTCTTTGGTCGAATCCTCTCCAGTGAATTGATGGCACGTGCAGAAACCAGACACGTAGGAGTGATATCATCCATTGAATTCATTTGCTATAATTCCATCAGTGCACAGTCGGTCAATGTGAATGTCGTCCTTACATAATTCTGTTCTATTTTACTCAGTAGAATACATATTTAAATATGATATAGGGGCTGTTCTTACATGATTCTACTAGATTTCTCTAAAGTAAAATACATGTTTAAGTAATGATGCAAGAGCTGTTCTCAACCCGACTCTTACTGGATATGAAATTTGTTGCAGAATCAAACAGCAGCAATGGATAAAACTGGCAATGTCGTTTTGGACATTGAAAGTCTTGCACAATCGGCCGATAAGAGCACCGGAAGTCCGAAAATGACGGTGCGCAATTACATTTATTAACTAAATGAAGATGAAGAAGATTTCACACTCTGTTTTAAGAATCTTAAAACCTGTTATTTTTCCCTCTTCAGAAAGCTCTGTCTCGTAAGGGCTCATCTCGGATCGAGAGAAGGAATGGCAATGAGCAAGAAATAGATGAAGCATTGAAGATGACTGTTGTAAAAGGTATAGACTTTCCTGGCCTCCTACCATTGCTGAATATGGGTTTTCCCTGCCATTGATCTTGAACTCAAACTACAATTCCATGCACAGGTAAGTCATGGAATGAGGGTTTAAGCGCAATTTAAGCGCGCTTTTGACTGCTATGCTCGAATGACGTCGCTTCTTTGGTCTGAACCAAGTAACGGGTTAGATATGATGCAAAATGGATGTTGTTATATCATAGATTAGAAACCATAGAACATGAGAGAATCACATTTTTCTTTGATGCAGTGATTTCTTATCTTCTCTAGTACTCCATGAACTTGTCAAGGTGATGACATCTAGTCTAATAGAACAAGATAACCCACCCTGGGAAGAGACATAGTAAACCCTAAAATATGATTTCATGAGTTTGACAATCTAAAACATGTGTTAAACTAGTTTGTTCTATTAGTTAATTCCTGTCATTTTCATACAAACAATGAGAATTTGATCTTAATCCCCCTCTCCAAACAGTCGGTTCACAACTGGAGCCATTGAAACAGCCATTGATAGCCAATAAGACTTCGGTCTTGGTCACTACTCCTCCCAACTGCTCTAATCTTGCTGACGCCTCCGATGGACGGAGCAAGAGATTCAATCGCTTTGCGGTCTTCCACCCGAAGAAGATCCTTCTCATCTTTGCAACATTGTAAGTTCCCTGTGCTTTTTTCCTAAATTTCTCTTGTAGAATGAGTATAATCATTTCTAAATCTTTATTTTATTTTATTTTATAATAGTACTTTAACTATAGGAATTTTATTAGAGTAAAGTCGTAAACTAGTAGAATAGAGTCCAATAGAAATTATGATTGGGAGACTTTTTGTTGAAATTTTGCACCACTATTTTCTTTGTTGAGAAGCAAATTTCAAACCCTCCAAACAAGGACTATTGATTGAGACACCTACGTCTTTACTACCTATAAGCACCACCCTATTGGTCTTTGATCGCCAGCCAGACATGTGAGGTCCAGTTTAGTCCCAGATGATAGAGTTGGGATTAAAAATTCGGCCTGTCTATACTTTTATCTGTTTTTCCATTTTCTTTTGTTCAATTTTTTTTTGAAAATTTTACAAAAATCAAGAAAATTTTGGACTTCATATATATGTAATTTTTTCATTAAGCATGTTCAAATATTGTTTTTAAGTTATGGAATTGAGAATTTCAAATGTTTTTAAAAAATATTAGAAAAATCCGTGAAAAAAAACTTTCACTTCTAATAGCTCTCTCTAGCAAAGAACTCGAAATTCAATAGTATAGATCATCGAAAAAGAGCTGGGGGATTAGTCTTGTTGGATCAATACCTCATGGATATCTTCGTTATCCAAAAATGAGAAAAATAAAAAAACTTGAAGGAGACTGAGAAGCAAAAATCAGTTGGCTAATTGATTTTATAAAGTATGATATGATTTGTGTAGAGTGTTATTTATATAAAAAATAGTTTTTTACGGTTATAGGCCCCAAAAAAAGGCGAAAAAAATGAAAAGAATGAATGCAATTGGATCAGCCATGCACAAAGGACTGGACCGGCCCAAAACCCAGGAAATCCAACATTTTGCCGTGCGCATCGTGGCATGACCCAGTGGGCCAGCTTCACATCGATGCGTAATAGGCGATATGTATCGGTTAATAAATTTCTAGGTACATAAGGTCAATACGCACCGTATCAACTGTTTTTTTTTTACCAAAGTGATAAAGTCTATTTAAAATGTCTTCATTTAAATATGGAACTTACAAAAAATTGTCTTGATTAGATTTGTAAAGTCGTTTTATCTCCAATTTTTTTCACTTTAAATTATTTTTTATTTTTAAATTTTATGACCGTTAAAAGTATGACCTCATACATCTAGTTAAAGGCCCTTTTGGTGAACCCTATCGCATGAGACAGAAGTGGGCCTCACACTAGTTACACCACGCCCCAAAGTGCTTTGAAAAATTATCTATTAGATGAATCGGTTCACTGTGAGCCGAATGACTCGGCTCACTTTATTAGATGATAAGTTAAGTTGATTAGTACTCTTTACTAGTTTTAGGTGAAAGAATTGAAAGATGGTGTTTTGGCCAATAGAGAGACTTCTTTACACCTATCTTTGCCTTTGACAACTACAACCATTAATTCTAACAACTACAAGATTTACTCTCTTTGTGCAGCTGTTTAAATATCCCCCTACCTTTACTCCTCAAGATGGCCTTTATTGACCTTTTTATTTCTTTGCCATTTAGGCCAATATTCATCGAAAAGAAGTTTACAGGCATTTATGCACCTACTTTTATTAAAATTCTGTAAGTCTTCATCAATGGGCTGATAAGTTTTGATCATTTTGAGCCCTTTTTTTTGGATTTTTTTTTGCAGTTTTTCGAAAAAATCTTATTGCCTCTATACCCAAAACTTTTGGGTCCTTTTGAAATTTTAGATTTTGGTCGATATTTTAAACTTAATTAGATAAATGAGTTTGATGATGATAGGTAGACAACCTCTAATCAAAATTTGTGATTTGATTTCAGGTCGAGTTTGGGGACGTTGATACTTATATACTTCACTCTTGCCATTAACAAAACTGGTTGAGTTTGAATGGTGGTTTGGTAAGGAACTGGAGAAACTTATGATTTGGGGTAGACCCCTCTCTCTCTCTCTCTCTCATGAGAAGTTGCCCATCGCCCATCTGTAAAGCTTCTTCCGTACCAACTTGCATAAATTTTTGTGATAATTTCATTGATTGCACCTTTCAGTCTTACCAATTTACAGGGAAAAGAAAAGTGAATAGTGTAGGGGTGTAGTTGGAAATTGGAATCATGGTTTGGACTTTCTTAATTTGGTTTGAATTCTTTTCAGCCTTCTGTTCTTTGTTGGCCCTCTACTCATTGAAATAGAATCCAGAAACCATGACACAAAAGAAAATACAGTATCCAATATTTAATTTGAATGATCAAAGTAGAGAAGACTGCCTTTCAATGATATGTGTGGCTGTGGTTCTCTGGTAAGAAGTCCCATGGGCTTGGAGTATGATCTATTGAGATTCAGCCTCCTATCGCATTGAATTGAAAAACACTATTTTCACAAGACTCATTTGCAGATGATGACTTTTGGGACATTTCTCTTTATAATAATTCATCACAATCAATAGAAAACCCATGGTCTTAGAGATCTGTGCTGAATTTCTAACAGTTTTTTCCTTATTCCAAGTTATTGAAATTAAGCCTCCTGCCGTATTGAATAGATCATGACTTTTGGGACATTTCTCTTTATAATAATTCATCACAATCAATAGAAAGCCCTTGTCCATATTAATTAATTAAAGAGAATAAAAAAAATCGCCAGTAGGAAAATGGGTCTTCTCCACTTGTTATGAAAAATTAAATCCTCATCGTCATAGTCACTTCTAAGCACATATGAGAAAAACCGGCTAACTCTCCCAATTCCAAAGCCTCATTTAGTTCTGTGGATTTGAAAAATAAAATAAAAATAAGGTGCAAGCAAGAGCAATTGTATGTTATCCTTTTCATTTCTCTTTATTTGAAGGAAAAGTCCAAGACATGCATAATTGAGCCAAACAGTGCACGTTGTACCATGAAAAGTTAGGCAGGTCAGAATTTCTTTTATAGGAGTAATTTGGAAGAGTTTTTACCCATCAGATCAAAAAGGGTAGTACATTTTTGTCCTAAGTGGTCAATGAATTCAATCTATCACATACCCATTCATTTTATTGTAAAAGAGCATAAGATGTGCACCAAACACAAAACTTAAACATTCTAAATACACCATGGCCACTTGGATTAACAAAACAACACTCAATTTAGGAATGGCTTTGATACCAAGACAACCACTAGTGATCAATTTACCATTACCATAAACATTTTCTGTGGCACCCTAAATTTTTCAATTTTCTCAATGGTCATAACTACAAATCACAGACAATTGATGGAAACTATATTAAAAAAGAAGACGACAAGAACTAACTTCAATTAAGTGTCCAAAACAAAGGTATTTGCCCATTCAAGAAGTTAGTTTCTTCTATAGCTTCTCCATGTAAAGTTCCCAAAGAGACTCATGAGGATATCGATGTATAAAGGAAGACCTAATTAAGTAGAGGACAAGAGATCTGGCTTTTGCAACCAAACAACTCAACAAGATGATGCAAATCATCATTCCTAACATTCATGTCAAAAAGTTAGTTAACTCTAATGTAACAGAGGTTTGTGCCAGATTATGCTTTATGATAGTTCGAGCTTATTTATATATACAAAAGTTTGAGTCCATCCTTTTGAAAAAGCAGTAAATCCAAAAATCCATCCATTTGAGGTGATTAAAAATTATTCCTTCATAATAAAAATAGATATGATGACTTACAAGTGAAACCAAATTTAAATTCAAAACTCAATTTCTAACTATTTGATCTTAGTAATCAAAATCACCAAATATATTTGTTATCAAGTTGCTAAAAATTAAATTTGAAGTTCAAATTTGGTTTACTTATAATTCATCATGTCATGATCAATCTTGTAATTAATTTATGATGAAGACAATAGATACAAGGTAGATGTAAATGTAGGTTCTATTACAAAAAATGATTTTTTTAAAGGTAACTTCATTAATCACGAGGAAGATACGATGCAAGAAAAAGGTAAGTCATATGACATTAATATGAAAATAAACATTTAAAACCTCATTCAAAGGCTTGTTTAGTAGAATTCAATGGAAATGATTATATAATAGCATCATTATTTTACTATTCCAACAATAATAGCTTAAAAAAATAATAAAGAATAAAGATTAGCTGGATGAACATTCTTCCACATCAATCGTGTGTGATATCTTACCAAACAAAAATTTGTTGAGAAAGTGCCTCGGGGGTGAGGAAATATTGGGCCCCATGCAAATATCCCTATTGTTTGCTTTCACAAGGGTGGATTAGATTTTTAGATTTAACAAAAATCCAACACAACTCATGATTTTCAATTTAACACCTGCCATCAGTTTGACCTCAGGTCCCCTTCATCACAGGTAAAGAGGAATGTCGTCGGAAAGTAGTTTACCCTAAATGAATTGAGTGATTGTAAACGTCTCCAAGCACATTATTTTTTGGCTAAGTTGAACTCAGTTGAAGAAGAAAGAAAATCTGATGTACAGTGTTTGCAAGAAAGTTCTCCCAAAAGAAAGTGTTTGCAAATCTGACCTACTATTGCATCCTCATGCGGTGGGGTGGGGTCCCATGACAGAGTTCATCTTAACCGTTCATGCAACCAATATTTCCAGAACCGGACCGTGTAACGAACCATCTTCGAGGAGGTCAGGGTTCAACCGGGTTCGACCGCGGTCAAAGCCAGTCAAGTATTTAAATAAGACATATTTTATCAATAATATTAATATAAATATTAAAAATAAGATTCAAACTCTAAGTAATATACCAAAACGGTGAAATATATGAGATAAAAATAATAATAAACTTTAATATTTCAAATATACACATTTTTTTAAGGGAAAAATTTAAAAAAAAAAATTAAAAAAATAAAAAAATTTAAATATATGAACTGCGGTTCACGGTTTTAGTGTCAAAACCACGTAAAACTGCGGTTTTCACCGGTTTTATGCGGTTTTGACCGCCAGCCGGTTTTCTGGGTGAACCGAACCGCAGATCCGGCGATCACGACCGGTTCAGCCGCGGTTCGGTTCGGTCCGGTTCTGATAACACTGCATGCAACGATCTTGAATTTAGTCAAGATAACGCCCAGAAATAGTCATAATTATATGCAGTTTGAGCAATTTGTAGGATGTTGGCATGAGAGAGAGCGCCTAACTAGTAGAGAGTAGAGACCACTGTGAAGCCAAGAATGAATGAAGGGCATACAACAAGTTACAAGAGTGAATTGCAAGTAGTTAATTTAAAGAGTACATTCACGATCACAACAAAGAATATTCTTAGGTTGAGCAAGATCTTTCATCAGATCTCACATACATGGCGCAAAAGAGAATAAAAAACTAAACAGGTTTCCATAATTTTTTTCCCAGAAACAACTCACCTGCTTTTCAGCACATTGCATGATGTAGGGAAAAAAAAAAACAGTAACAAAACTATAGGAAAAATAAACGTAACCTCCTCTTAGGACTCCTACGAAGTGTGGCCTTCATCAGCAGCCGATTCGAATGTCTCCCCAGACACGAGTTCTGGGACATCATTGTCATCATCCTCCTGTGTGGCAGCTGCAGCTGGTGCCTGCTTCTGAAATTGCTCCGCAAGTCTCCTCAGGTTGTCCAAGTTATCAGGGCCTAAAAAACAACACAGTAACATTAGTTGGTGCCAACAAATTTTTTTCTTTCTTTTGTGCTTTGGAAGTTGGATATCAGTTGCAGTTGTCCCCTATCTAGACGAATTAACCAATGCCCACAAGTGGATCTGGTAGTTCTAGGAGCCAACTGCTGATTGCTGGAAGCAACCATTAAGAGTTCAAATTTTATATTACAAATGCGAAAGATTCATCCACAGATGAGCACTAGAAAAAGAAATGTACCAAGCTGGTTGATGATCCCTGGCAAAATATCCTGCAATTCTGGAATATCACAGAAAAAAAAAGGGATAAGCTAACACAAACACACATAGCTTATAATGTAAGAAGCCATGCTGATGTGGCATTGTCACATCACTAAAATAGGTAAAAAAAAATTAACTAAAAAGGCAAGAAAATATCAGCTTTTGGGACATTAGTTCCACCAATACTAAAAAAGGAAACGTGTCATGTGAGCCCCATGCTTGACTTAATACATCTTTTAGAGTATTTAAAAATTTCTCATATACACAAAAACTCTACAGAGACTGCTCTTTGAATATTGAGGTGGGCCACAATTTCTGATGGAATATGAAGAGAATGACAAGAATATTGGCTATGTAAAATTTGAATTTCATCATATCATATTAGCCATGTGATTTTAGACTTTGAAATTTTGATTGCTACAAAACCATTGATTTTTCATGGCCCATCTCACACAATTACGATGATCGGATTGAGGAGTTTCCCCTGATTTGTATCATCCATCTAGTCTGCTATCCATCTCACCCAACCATGTGGGGCGCATCTTCTGATAAATGTGCAGTCTTCCCCATTGAAAATGGAAATCAAGTCTCCCTAAGTTTCCCATATATACACACACATGCAGAGAGAGAGAGAGAGAGAGAGAGAGAGAGAGAGAGAGAGAGAGAGAGAGAGTACTTTTTGTCTGAGGAGAACCGCTGACCACCCAAGTATTGGCAGCAATAGAAGCTTGTACTGAACCCCCAATGAAAAAAGGTACAAATAAAATTAGAAACTAAACAAGGAACAATCTCAAAGAAAAAAATTGAAAATCATGAAACAAGGAATGAAAATTTAAGAAAGGCAAAAGCAAGGAATAAATCTCTATATACACCATCTGTTTTGACATTGACCAGGACATGAAGTGTAGTTACCTTTCGGGTTCACAAACTGGATGACGACGTCATCCTTGAAGATGTTTACTTCCTCAATAGCTGGAATAGTGTTCACTCCTATCCGTTTAAGTGTGCTTTGAAGTCTTTTGTCATCTGTTGTTGTTGTTTTGTGGGCGACCTTCTTCTTTCTGGACCATGATCCAACAAAGTAACAGCAATGATGACAGATGAGAAAATCAAACAAAACAAGCATTACCACAAATATGATTAATGGAAGGGAACTGCTATTGAAAGTTAATAAGCAAGTTCGTAAAACTACTATATACTTTCTGCAAGAAGAAAAGTACTTCAATTATGAAAGCCACTCTTTTGCAATTAAATTAAAAAACACTAAAATGTTTTATATATTAAAAAGATTCTAAATAGCAGAACAATTATGAATTGAATATGCAAGCACTAAAACCTATGCGTGCATGTGCATGTGCATGTGCATGTGCATGTGCACTATTTGAGATGTGTAATAGAGGTATCGTTTATCAAAAGAAAAGAGATTGTATTTTGAAACGTCATGTCACTACTTGAAATATTTCAGTGGAAGTATGAGTTAAGACAATTTCACATGCACGCATGCATACACACAAATAAGTGAACAAAGAAAATACAAAACCTTCTCATGCTCCCCTTGCCTCCAGTACGAACTGCACCAGCCATCTTCTTGAGCTTCTCCACATCCATCTGCAATGAAAGCAAAATTTCTAAGACTATGACATCTCATAAGGAATGTATTTCCATCATGGAATTAAGCTTCTCAGTGCACATTCACATTCAACAAGAACAAATTCCATGTCAGATGACAAAAGTCTACAATAATATCAGGGTGTCATTTCACAGATTTTGATTACAGATATTTGCTCGATCACAATAGCGTACAACTCTGACATCCTATAGATCCAAAACAATTTATCCCTGTCTAGGAATCCCATTTCAGCATATACAATTGACTCCCACACAAAACAAGCAGTAATACTTCAATAACAATTACAGATTGCACATCAACTACCACAATTCCTACAAGACTCCAACAAACTCATTCCTATCAGGAATTGATCTCTTGAACATACAATGGACTAATGAAGCAGACAAGAACATTTCCTGTGACATTCTTTTATACAGGTCCCCATTTATGGAGATAATGAAAAGGCTAGCCTCATCACACTCATCATCCCTGCTGCTTATCACAAACAATCAAGGCATGATGTCCTATGCACATTACATTTTTCGGCCAAAATCTGAACTTTTGGCCAAATTTTTCAGCCTGGATATAGGCCAAGATATAAATATAGGCAATCTCAATAATTTTTCAAAAAAAAAAAAAAACCTATATTGGCTGAAATTTCAGTCTTTTTTTTTTTTTTTGAGCGGTGAATAAAAATTTCAGTCATATTTTGGAAAAACTTCATCCGAATTGCAGAAATTTTGGTGATTTCACCTATTTACAAATTTCAGATGATATAACCGATGTAACTGAAATATCGGCCAAAAAACTTTGGTCCCCTCAAGGATCGAAAATTTGATTTTGACTGAAATTTGTAATTGCAGTCCTGAGACCAAACATGCACTTCACTGAAACATTCTACCCATCAAAAAACATGTTGCGGGTGGGGAAAAAAAGGGATTCAATAAAAAAGTACGGGATCTCTATATGCTAAGGCCAACATAGTGATGTCCCAATTGTGAATATCACACCAACTGGCAGTATAACCCACCTAAAAGAACGACAATGATGTGCATAAAACAATCACAAAGTGAGTTTCCCCCTACCAGTGCTCCATAGAAATCTAAATAAATGAGACGGCGCCAAATGCTTGGGGCAAGTCCAAGTTGGTTGATCACTGAATTAAACTAATACTTCACTCCAGTTCATCCAATGAAGTTCCAAAAGCAGAAAGAGAGTATGAAAAAACCTGAAAGAAAATGAAAAGGCAAGAAAGAAACACCTTTCTACCAGAGACTCCTTTTTCTCATGAATTTAATATGGACCATGTCTCAAGTCTCAACAAAGTTGACTCACCTCATTCTATAAGTAGTTAATCATACATGGCCCCCTTTAGAGCTGTACACCATAAGGAGCCACCCCATGAGGACCCATGTAAGGAAGTCATGAAAAGATAGTAATTAGCCTTTTATGGGGGAATGACTGCCGAGAACAAACTCCATCCCTCATTAACAATTCAATTACATTCTTCATCCTTCCCATGTACATTTTCTTCTTCAAAAGAACATCATGGTTCCACTTCAAAATGGAACATCAAGGTCATATTCATGACAATAATACCCAAGATATGTTAAATTTAGATTATATGCCAATGAAGTATCCAAAAACCCTATGAGCATGTCTGTGAACAACATTTTGACTGGAAATGGAAAATGATTTCCATATTGAAATTATTTTCCATTGTTGCATGTGAATGTTTTCCATGGAAAAATGATTTCCACAACTTAGTCATTTTCCACGTTTGGAAAATGAATTTCTAGGGGGAGGGGTCAGAAGCGATTTCCATGAGTTGTGGATTTCAAGGCATGTGACCCAACCCATTAACTATCCATGGTTGAACCGACCCATGAACCAAGATCCAACCCAACAAAGACTTGTGACCCGATCCATGACCTAATTGACCGAAATGAATCAATCCATTACCTAATTCATTACCCAACCAACCAAATCCATGAACCATGCTCAACCTAACCTCACTAAAGATCTAATCCACAAGTTGACTCATGGCCCATGGTCCAACCTAATAGAAACTAATACACAACATCCCTTCTTCCATCAAGAGCCACTGTTGCTGAGCACTCAATAATCCACCATAACACTTTTAAATATTTCTCTCTTGCTTTATTTGAAGCCCTAAATATATGGGCATAATTTGTTGACCACCCTTACCATGCATAACACACCCCATGCCCAAAACACCCACCAAATCTCCTTTTTCCCTTCACCCCTGTAATTAGCATGCATGACTGTTGGCCATATATTGAGGTAGTATAGCGAGACTGGATGAGCCTAAGTAATTCCTGTATACTCATATACATACACTTGTTTTGATATACACAGACATGATTACATAAAAGCAAACATATATAACATGTGTGTGCATATAATTCTATTAACCAAGGATTACAGAAAAATATCACCAACCCAGTACCATTGCTGTTGGTATTGAGTTTTGGGTGTCATTTCTAAGCCTTTATGTTATGATAGAGCAAACACATTTCCATCACTTTTGACTGTAGAAAACATTTCATTCCAACTAGGATGGCATCTATCATTACAATGGCAAGAGTCCAATTGTCATAACGGACCCATATATTCAAATAAATAATCTTTCACTTCAAGTTTACATGGCATCACACACATGCACTAATAAAATGAAAGAATTGCATGCACCTAAAGGGAAACGCTTTATGCCCGTCTCAAGAATGAATCAATAGTGTCCTTTAACATCCAAACAACATACAATGCATATCAGGTTTACTATAGATGTTGATTGGGCAACAAAGAGACAGCCACTCCCCCACCAAAAAAAGAGGCAATGATAGTTTATTCTAGTTTTCCTTCCACTCTAGACATGTAGTAAATCAGAATCCCTTCTGTTCCACCAACACATTCTCTAAACTCTGTGATCCAGAAATGCACCCAAAATGATTTTGAATCTTGGGTGTTTCTCTTACAACAACATAGGGCATATTGGTGGGAGAACCCCAAAACACAGATGGACGGTTGTGTATGTTCCAGTGAAACAAAAAACCACCTCCACCAAGGAGTCCACAATCATTGCCTTACACGAATGCTGAGAGATGCTACAGCTATTTTGAAATTATACTCTACTGCTATGTCAATGTGACAAGTTGCAATTGTTACCTCTCAAGGGTTAGACAAAAGCACCAATAAAATGACTTGCCATATGAGCATCGACTTTAGTTTTTCCTTAGATGGCTAGGAGTGTCTAAAAGAGCTGATTTTTTCCATCTGAAAATCCATAACCCTCTACAAAAAAAATCTGCTACAGGTACTCTAAAAAAAATCCGAACAGGATACAGACTACTCTCACCAAAATGGGCCCACAAGGGTTAGCTAGCATTCAGTTTCAAACTAAGAACGACCTTTTCCCAACAGAATCCTAAAATCACAACCCCAAGCAAACCCTAGAACTCCATTTTGGGTGAATCGAAAAGAAAGAACTTCCGTGGAAAATGACCATCTTTTTACCAAAAGTGGTTCATAAACGGTCATCTCTTAACGGAAACTAGCTATTTTCCAGGAAACTAGCTATTTTCCAGGAAACTAGCTTGCTTTATCATCCAAACGGAGCAAGGAAAGCTCGAGATATAGCTTGAAAACGATTAAAACCTCAAACCCTTTAACTAAAACCCTAAAATTAGAAGATATATATCACAAAAAAAAAAAAATTAAGACTAAACTAATCCAAGAACAGGGAGAAAGAGAAAGAACCTCGGAAGGAATTCGTATAGAACGGGAAAGGATTCAAACGCCGCAAGAAGCAACCAGCTCGCTCTTCACAGAGGACGGGATGAGTAGAGAGAATATATATACTTCGTGTTTGGAAATCCTATTTTACCCCTCTTTATCTTATTATTATTTCATTTTTATCAATTATCTATTTGCAAAGAAATTATAACAATGGGCTTAAATTTTCAATCACAATTCACAACTAATGACTTTTGAATAAAAACAAGTTGTTGGATTTTAATTTTCTATTTTTTTAATTTTAATTAAAAAATTATAATTAAAAATTTACATTATTTTATTGTGATTCTGTTCATGATATATAATTCTCTCCATTTTTATTCTTTTAAACTTAAACGATAGATTACGAATGAACAAAGGATGTAGATTTCATAATGCGGAAAAACTGAAAAAACACGTGTAATTAAGTTCACATCGCTTACAAAAAAAGAAATTAAGTACAGGATAATTTTAACCAATGAAGTATTATTTTATCCTTTAAAACTTAATTTTTTTTTAATATTTATTTGATATATCTCACTATTGAATTGAACATAATAATTTAGAATATTCATTTTAATTTAAAATCAAGGTATAAGATGTTTTAATTTTTGATAGTTTGATAAGTTGAGAGCTCTCGTTATAATTTATCTATCAATATAATTTTTTATCATATAATAGAGTCTATAATTTAATATAAGCCTTTGTGCCAAGTGTTTGGTAGACACGTATTTAGAAAATGACTTGATAAAAAAATTAATTTTAACATTATATAATATACTTATGAAATATTATAATTTGTCAAAAAATTGACAATATTATGCGGGCTGGAATTTTTGTTGAAATTAAACAAAATATTGTTCATTCTATTTTAATTCAAACGAATTTTGTTTTTATTAAAATAGTTATATTGGTCAAAATGTATGAAATTTTAACTAAAATTTTGACATTTAAAAATATGATTTTTTATTTCAGTAAAAAAATTAAACAAGTATATCCAATAAGTAAATATAATCTTTTCACAATAATGGTGAGACCAACAGAACAATACCAGAAAGGATGATCACTTGCATACATTTACATAACATATTATCTCATTCATGTAAAGTATGGAGCTCACTCAATAGAGTAGCAAGATTGTAATAGGTTTATGATCAGATTGGGTAAGATAATATACCCCACTCAATCGCTAAAGCGGAAACTTTAACACAACTAATTATGTGAATTAAGAATCAACAGGATTGCAGAAGTAGAATCAACGAGTTTAACGCAATCCATGTACTGATCCGGCGTAGAGGTAGACACGCTCCTAAGTGGGTCAGGAAAGCACCTGCAAACTAAATCTCTGGGAAATTTGTATTGAATTTCCTTAATGGGTTTTCTCAAGTTCCACCCTACTTGATAGGAAATAACTTTATTTTATATTATGATCTAATTGCTTCCCCCAAGTCGGTGGATACAATGTTATATTTATATAAAAAAACCCCCCAAGAGTCCTAATGCAACTAGTGAGCCTACCCTCACTCAAACCTACTTCAAAAATTACATCTAATTCAATATTAAACTAGTCCTAAATAATACTAAAACACAAAAGTAAATCCTAATACAAGCTTCAGTTCGCCAACGTTGGATGCTGGAAAGGTCTCAAGCGATGGTCTCTTCATGGCCTAATCATACTAGGACTCCTACCGCGGTCGAACTAATTCCCACTTGCAATGGACGACCTTCATGAGTTGCATGTGTGGGCCCTTGTTGAATTGTTGGGCTTGGCCCGATTGCACTTGGATTGAGCAGGCTAATTGTGAGTTGGGCTTTTGGCCCATACATGGGTCCACTATATCAAATTTTTCGAGTCGATATCGAATAATCGAAGTATTTGGATATGGGCCGAAATGGAGTGTCTATACGGTCCACATGGCCTTTACATCTAAACATTTTTTTATTTTTTTTTGAATTTGTGTGGGAACAGAAGGATACCCAGCGTAAAACCTCTACGGATAAGTCACTACCCTAAGGCACACCAATGTTAGACTATGGGGGCTCGAATCCATAACCTCCCACTTTATGAGGCGGGAGACAACCTGTTAAGCTACACAATTAATTATTTTTTCCTTTTAAACTTAGCGACTCTGAATGAACAAAATAAAGTAATAAAACTCATACACCCTACTGAGGGCCATATTTAGTTCACACCCCATAAAGGTTTTTTTTATTGGGAGAGTTTCATGTGGGGCCGAATTATAATAATAGTAGTGAGTCAGGTTATTAGGGTTCACAATTGGATACAACGTTAAATCCACTTAATTAAATGACCCTAGTTATGATTTTAGAGGATCCAAACATCAATATAAGATAAAGTTTGCAATTTTATCAAGTTCAATTCAACTGAGTGTGACACAATAGTTAGGACTATTAACGAGATAGGTTAGGTTGGGCTTTCCTTTCCTTAATCTCAAGCCTATTTGTATTAGCCAAGCCCAAGTATGCTTCTTTATTAAATGGGCTCAAAACGAGCTTGGACCCGACCAATATCTCTAATTAACATATTCAAGGCTGAGCTCCGGTAGGTTTTCAACTAGGGGTCCTCATTCATCTGAACCCGATTTGTGATTGCCCCAAACTTGACTTAAAAAAATTGGTTTGAACAAACATTTTTGTCCGACAAGCTGGGCTCAGGCATTTTAAAACCCATTTATATACAAGGGTGGGACCATGCTTTTTAAAACCCATTTATATACAGGGACTGGACTCAGACTCTTACTCAAAACTCATTGGGCTTATAGATTTATTTTCTTATATATATTAATAAAACAATTGAATAAGTCATAGCTCATCCCATCCCACTTCGTTTGAGCTCACTAGCTTAAATGGTCTAAATTATTGAGGTTTTTTTTTTTAAAAGTTAGTTGCTCTAAGAGGCATGGATATCAGGGTGCAAAATTCGGTATCCGTCGATATATCGGCTCATCATTCTTTCTCCTCTTTCTTTCTTTTTTTTTTAAAAAAGGGCCTATATCGGCTGATATTGTGATACCGGCCAATATGATAGGCTGTGAAATCAGCGTATCAGCCTATATTTGCACCCCTACCATGGTCATTAAAAAAAGAAAACAGGATTTAAATGGGTGGGCTTAAACATTGTTTTTACAAAGACCTAGAATGGACAGACCTAGCTTCAACTCATGATCACCTTAGTGGTAATGGGATCCAATTGTAGTATATATCCAATTCATGAGCAGATTTATGGAATTCTTCTTCTTTTTTTCTTTAATGTGGGCTCGGGTTAAGCTGGCCCAAGTTGAAGTCTCCAACCGCGGGAGCGGAACACACTTCGGTGCTCCCGAAATGCACTGTTTCACTGTTTTGCTATTTTCGCGCCACATTTGAACGTGGCACTCTGAGCAAAAGCTGTATAAGCGGGAGTGCAATGGATCCATGCTCTCGTTTCATTCTTCTTCTCTCTGCACAGTTGCTCTCTCCTATTCTCCGCTCATTTTCTCAGCAAATTTCGATCTCATTTATTCATTAAATCATGTAACTTCAATCTCTTCCCATAATTTTCTCTCTCCTCTTTCTCACCTTTTCAGTTCTCAGATTTCTCTCGATTCTCCTACCTGTTTTCCCACTTTCTCTGCTCTCTGTTTTTTGGAATTGTGAGGGTGGAAATTATGATTTCCTCATTTATTTTTCTTTTAATTTGAGACCCATTTCAGGATTTTCAATTGCTATTCATAGTTTTGTTTTGTTTTATTATATTTATCACCATCATAATTAAATTTATTATTTAGGTGATGAAATATTCTTAGTTCTTCATTCCATTGGAAAGTTCTTGATTGTTTGGTCAAGTGCATCTGATCATTATTCCAGGGTTTCAGTTTTGTAGCATTTCCTGTTTTTAAATCTAAATGCCAAATCTTTTATCAAATTCTTCTGTGGAAAGTAATATCTGATCAAAGGGGATGCATTTTTTATTTGATATTGAAAAGGTATCATTGTTACCATATCATGTTAATCTTTAGTCGGATCCGTCTCGGATTGGTCTTTCTGAGACTATTTGAATGGTGGTTTGCTTGATTACTGATTATAAAAAGAATCTGTTAAAAATCATCTTGGATTGGTCTTTCTACTTTGGTGTGCCTTACGGGTAGAGGTCCATCTGTAGGAGTTTTACATTGGATATCTCCCGATTTTTCACACGTAATTTTTTTTTAAAAAAAATAATCTGTTAAATTCAATTTTAAGTGTTAAAAACTCAATAAATAAAATAAATGATTCTAATGAATATGATTATTGATTACTAAATACTGATGATAGCATGTTTACATTAGAAATGAGTTACATTAAAATATAGAATTGAAAATAATCATATTAGGAGAACCTTAAATATAATCTCAATAGATGAGAAAATATTTGGCCCTCATTTGAGTGCAATAGAATCAAAAGCGTGGTTACACTTATGAATTTATAAAATGTTATATATATTAATATATTATTAATTTATTATTTTTATATTTTATAAAAATTGATAACTAAACACTCCAAGCACAATTTTGGCCCATAAAAGGCCCAAGCCTAGATAATTCTGAATATGCAATATAGGTTTAAAATAGAATTTTGAGCCTCACAGGTTCAAATCTACTCATGCTTAGGCTTCAATAAATCAGCCCAACCTAGGCCAACCTCGGGCTTGAGCCATGTGATTTAAAATGGATCTTGGGGTTGAGCAACTTAAGGCCTGGCCCAAACCTCTAGAGTTGCACACTTGCACCCTACTAATTGCTATCCATATATTTTAAAGTGAGAAAGTTAAAACCAAATTGAAACATCATATCAAGTTTGATTATTGTTCTATACAATCTCTTTTTTAATCAATATGACACTCTTCTATCACACAAGACGCCGGTTACTTATACTTAATCCACCCTACTTCCAAATAGATCCTTTCTGAGCTTGAGATCCTATTTGTTTTGTGGGTTAATCATACTTCTCGTGTGTTGTTCTAATAACTCTACATGAAATATTTTGGAGCTACACTTGAGATTTTGATCTAAACCTATTTGACTTTGTATCATCATCATCATGAAAGCCACTCATCCTATTATCTAGGATTGACTTTTGAGTTTTAATTTGCCAATAAACCCTATAAAAAATCGTATTCTATACCTTTATCACATCTCCTCACACCCTTTCTTATCACGTCAATCCAAGCCTTCAACTGACACCCTTCTTGTAGCACTTTCTACCTGCAATTCTTTGATCTTTTTCATTTTAGAGTTGTTTCTGAATCAGACGCCCATTAGGAGAATCAAGGATGAATAAAATTTATGTTTCATCCCTTCATCGTTGCAATAGATGTCGGATTTTAAAGTTTAATAGTTCTATGGGCTAAAATTAATGGGGTTTTTTGCCCTTAATTTGACTATATTAGAAAGGGATAGTTTTGAATTTGGGATATTCACCAATTCATTAAAGTAGATGAGTGTGAGTGATTTGTATTGATCATAGGAGGCCCCGATAAACACTTTAAATTTGTGAAAGTGAAGTCTTTCCAAAGCATTAGCCTAAGTGAATTCTTTCACTGGGAGGGATAGTGAAATTCACAATGGTATATTTTCAATACTTGAATGTCTGGTACCAAGTAATATAATTTGTAGAGTCTACAAAGAGGTAATTCTCTTTCAATATAAGAAAGAGAAGAGTATTAGTCGGGTGTGACACCTGGACACCTTCTGACTTAAATATATATATATATATATATATAAAAGAAAAAGAATGTAATAGCTTGTTATAGTAAAAAAAATCCCATTTTTCACTTATCTTGTTTGAGTTGTAATGGCTTGCGTTCTTTGTCTTTTATTATATTGTATAAAATCTTTTTAACATTCAAATGTCTGATGGAATAAATATGCCTTTAACCATACCTAAATTCTTCACGTTTTTTCTAGAGATAGTAGACCCATTGAATTCAATGTTACAATTATTTAATGGAATTGAGCACGTGTATCTTGCATTAAAGGGAGAATCATTGAGATGTGAGACCCTTCCAATCTTTTCTTCCATTCATTGTCTATAAATATCCCATTCAAGACATGTGTCTCATCACATCTTTTGTTTATTATCAATAATACATCTGCACAAATCTTACAGAAATGGGAAGTTACAAATTCTTTGTGACTTTTTTAACATTTAAAGATTGATCAATTAAATGCATCATTTTTCAATCTAAATCCTAAAAGCATTTAAAATAGGGGTCCATGTCATATTAAACTCTAGAAATAATCACAAATCGAGTTAAGGCCTTCAAATATCGTAAGATCATATTCAAATTGTTCTAAAATTCTCCACACAAGTGAAAAGTACAAGTTTGTAATAAATAATCGAGTCTTACTTCAATCTAAACCCTAAAAACACTCAAAATAGGTCTAAAAAGGGAATTGTTTTGGGTTATGTGCATATAATAATTCACGATAGGTTGAGAAACCAAAGCAAAAAGCAAAATGGATAAAAAGTAACCAAAATGACCATATCCATAGGGCCAGGTAGGGTTTAAGTTGTGGCAGCCTAAGTAGGCAAGATTTGGCTAGTTTGGTCAATCTTGAGTTAGTTTGAGATTAAGAGGAGCGGAAAGGATAGAAAGCACAGGGTTTTCTTGAAATCACACTAAAGGAGAGATGTAGTCACACCATTTGTTTCATAAGAGTATGCAAAAAAAATATTTTACTTTTATTCTATTTTCAAATAATATTTGATTGTAAGTATTTATAAGAAAATATAAGAAACACTAAAGACACATACACATGTGCGCCACATGTGTGAGCAATACAAACTATCCAAAACATCTCATTACATTTCATAAAATTTGATACTCAAATAAAATAACATAAACTTCCTAAATCAACTATTAAACTCAAATAATGATAATGAAAACGCCAATTGACTGGATCCATCTAAATAAATGGTTCAGATCAAGCCAACCATGATCCGAAGAACAAAAGAAGCTTCAAAACCCGATTTAATAGAATGATTGGTTAGATCAGGCCTTCAAGCAATCTAATCACAGATCTATGCACATAAATTAAATATGTTGGCTATTTCTCAACCATATTGTCCCGACAACGGTGTGATGTCTCTTCTGAGATCTCTGATAGACCCGGTAGCTATCATGGACATCCTCATCATATCCCCTCTCTATTTAAGTGACTCATCATCATAATCATCTAATCATTTATCTCATCAATGGATTTGACAAATTCTTTCCATGAAATGACTTCCCTATCTAACAAACATAGAACTTGAACCCACAATTTCTAGATTACGATCATGGGGGCTAATTGGCATAATAGAATCAAAACGACTTCTAATGATTTGCAATAAATTCAGGAACACTTGCCATCTGCCTCTACCGAATTGATGTCTAACTCGTGCAAGATAGTGATGGATGAGTTTTCTACGGTTAATTTAAATGAGGTGGATCATTTTGTAGGATCTGGGTCCGATATCTTTGTCTGTAATTGCTCTTTTCACGTTGTTTGGTTGGTGTTTTTGACTCATTCCCTCTTCCAGTTTCTTCTTCTCTTTTACATTTTTCTTTCTTATCAATAAAATCTCTTCTCTCTCGAGAAATTATTTTGGAATATATTCTTAGTTTTTGGCATTTACATTCATTTACATTTTATTTACTACCGGAGATTTTTCTTGAATGATCTGAAACTGAAGCAAGCGATACACAACATGGGGAAGAGGAAGTCTAGGACCAAACCTCCTCCAAAGAAGAGAATGGACAAGCTTGATGCTGTCTTCAATTGTCCTTTCTGCAATCATGAGAAGAGTGTCGACTGTACATTGTAAGCCAAAGTTCCATTGTTTTCCCTTTAACCTGAATTATATAATTTTTTTTTTTATAATATGCATATTCCCATTTCATATTAAAAGTGAAATTAATTTTACGAGTATGTGTAAACCTCTCAATCTATACACACTGGTTAACCAGTCTCACCAACCCCTTGAGGTTAAATGTAACATCTTTTATAATGGATTGGTTCGGATTCAAAATACTCACGACAAAAATGTTGTCTGATAGTGAAGAAGAAATATAATTTGACCTTGTCATGTTTTGGACTAAAATGATTTCTGGATCCTGTGTCAGTGATAGAAGCAATATGATTGGAGTGGTCACATGCAGAATCTGCCAAGAGGGTTATAACACCTCCATCAACAGTAAGCTTTCCTCAATCCTCAGTATGCTAAGAGGGTTTAATGGTAGAAAATTTCAGATTCTTCTTAAATAAGTTTTCAATTCAATTTAGAAAATTTCAAAATTGACTCAAACTCCAATCGGGTCAAGTAACTTGAATAAGTTTTCAATTCAATTTAGAAAAATTCGATATAACTTGTTGACTTACTCGACTCATACCGATGATTTGAGTTTTTAAGAGTTTTTACAATGCTTTTTATCTCGCAGGACTAAGACTCTCATGATACCCTAAAGTCCTAAATATTCCTCAAACCGTCATTTCATAAACACGAAAGGTGTCTTGAGTTTCTTAATCACAATACTATAACTCCTCTGTAGTTTCTATATGAAAAGAATTGTGAAGTTGATAAAACTCCCAAATCACTTGGACTACAAAATCAGTGACTTTATATAACACTTGACGCACCCTCCTCTCAATGACTAGTTTTTTAGAGTGAATTCTACTTCAATAATGTTAACATAATTTTCTTCAATAAGTATCTCTAGAAAAAATGATGGATTATCGTATACTTTTTCCTTCAAATGCCAATGTCTAGATTTCTTCCAATTATATTTTCTTTATGGTTCTTTCTAATTAAATCTCCTCTCATCTGCAGATTTGACTGAAGCTGTTGATGTGTAAGTTACTGTTTCACATTTTTATTTTTATTTTCATTTTTAGATACAGTCATTCATCCTTCTGCATCTGTAAAATTATTTTGTTTTTAATTTCACACGATCAGATATAGCGAGTGGATTGATGAATGCGAACGGGTCAATGACTTTGAAGATCCCACTCCTTAAAGCATCTTTTGTGAAGCTGAGCATCACTTTTATCATAATCTCCATGAACCCATTAAACTTCACTCCATGAACAAAATATAGGCTCGAGTGAAATGAAAATTTCACAAATGTATGTATGCAGAAACTCTCCTTGCATATGGAGTTGATGTTGAAACTGATCTATTGATGATCATAATAATGCTTTTAAATGGTTTTTTTTTTTTTTTAATGTGGGAACCTTGATCTTTTATGCCGAATCATTATGCATTTGGTAGTACAGAAAGTGAGAGAAGATAAAACAAAAACAAAAAGGAATTCCTACCATGTGAAAAAGCTACATGAAATGTGAAAAAGCTACATGAAATGGGGAAGGAAAAAACATGGGAAGGAGAGAGTTTGGTCATCTTATTTGGCTTTCATCAGAAAAAAAAGAAAAAAAATTCTTTCTTGAAATAGGAAAATGGTAATCTCTTGTTTACAAGAAGGAGAAGTCCGTCTCATAAAGTGGGATTTTGATTTTGATTTTGAATAGAAACAAATTAAGCAAAAACTGAACGAGTTAATTTAAATTGATTGAATATAAATTTGAGTCGAATGAGTTAACTAGTTATACTGAGTTTTTTTTGAAAGCCAATCTGAATTTAATAGTATTTCAAGTCAAATTCAAATTCGAATTCGAATCTGTCCCATCCTAAATTGTTTTTTTTGGTAATTTTTTTTTCTGTTTAAAGCTTTGTTATATCTAGTTTGTCCATACAAAGGGATACACACTGAAGTGACCAGTTTCCTCCTTTGAGGACAGAAACACTACATATCTTTATTTTTTAACTGAACTGGGATTTTTTTAAAGAGAATCATGGGCTTGATTGGGCGGCTTGTGATAGAAGGAAAAACTCAATGCCGGCCTCCTTTTGCTGAAATTTTAGCAAAACCCAAATGCAGCTTCCCCATCCAAATATTTATTACTATCAGCATACTTCTCTGCCTTGGAAAAATCAGTGTGAACACCCTCTCTGCTGAAAGATTAAATGGTTCTCTCCCTATATTCATATCTCTCATCTCCATTTGAGTATTTTCTCCTCTACTATAATCATTATCAACTTTTTCTTATCTATTTAAAGTTGACTTTTTGAGTTCTACATTTCTATTTTATCCCATCAAGTACTATTATGTTGTGATCATCTACTGATCTGTACAACCTACAATACATGAATTCTTTGTATTGAACTTATGTTGGGTCACTTATGGATATAATCAAACTTTCTTAATCGTTCTTCTCTTTTCTTTTTGTTTAACCTATGCTTCTAAGGCTTTTCTAATATAGACCACTCTAATTCTATCTTCTAATATAATCTCATCATTTATGTCGGCATGTTCATCAAGTCTTCTCCAATGAGTGGTATGAACACCTCTTTAAGGGACAGTAGAAGTTTCATCCATAGGTACATGTCTCTCATCTCCGATAAAGAGAGAAAGAGGGAGGAAAACAGAGAGCAACCATTCATTTTTCTTGTCCCCATCTGAGCCTTCTCGAACAAAATCACTGTAACTTGTTCTTTGTTATGGTGTCACATGGTCCATGCAATCAACCGACCCACCACATCTTTTTTAATTAAAAAATAAGTGCAACATGTTCTGACCTCCCAATTTTTTCTTGCCATTGGAAAAAAAAATATTATACCCACTGCGAACGAGTTTTATAAAGGATTTGGGTCACACCACATAATAAGTTAGTCTTTTAGGATAGATACCCAATTCTAAAAAGTGATATCAGAGCCAGATTTAAGACTATCTCATATGCATTCCGGAGATCCCTTAGGTGTACGAGTTGACTGGTCTCGTTTAAGAAAGAGATTGTTGGAGCTATAAACGAATTCCATATTAAAAATATAGAAGGACTTAGATCACTCTACGTAGAGTAGAATGAATAATCAAGTCCTAACACCCTTCTCCTGTGATCTACTGCAAATATGGTCTAATGGCTTGACCTTTGATCATTTATTTCATTTAAATTGCCCCATTAATAAAAATATCTCTTCTTTTTAGGAGAAACATCACATGTTCTTACAAACAGACATGTCTCCATCATCTTACACTATTTTGTAGCAAAACTCTTTTGGAGAATAATAAAAAAATTATCTATGTTTAGAGGACTTTGAATTCATGAGGTCAAACTTGTATTAATGAAATAAGCATAAGCATAAGCATCTCATGCTTGCCGAATGAAACTAAAAAAAAAAACCTATTCATATGCCGCCCGAATATATACCTCTGTTTAAAATAACTCCTGTTTGATGCCTTTTCATTTCCAACTCATTAACAAAAGCTATAGAGAGACCTCAATAGATATTCAATTTAAGAGTATAATTGTAACTTGATTATCAGGTTTTATTTTATCATCAGCCACTTCTCATTTACTTAAGAGTCAGTCAATGATTTTTTTTTCACCGGAGGTCGGTTGCCTATTTTCTCAAGGAAAGAAATTCAATGAAAAACTTATATTTGGATTTTATTCATATTACCCAGCAAGTATATTAAAATTTAGTATCATGTTAGACTGTGAAAATCCGTTGTTTGCGTCTAGGACCTTTGTTTCATTGAAAATGAATGAAGTACTGTCTCAGCAGCGAGAGATGAATACATCCCTTTTTCCTCAATAAAATTTCTTATATTTCATATAGAAAATGAATTTCTTAAAAGAAGAG
Source organism: Chimonanthus salicifolius (assembly GCA_013350335.1). NCBI lineage: Eukaryota > Viridiplantae > Streptophyta > Magnoliopsida > Laurales > Calycanthaceae > Chimonanthus > Chimonanthus salicifolius. The sequence continues at coordinate 2,075,994 of CM023538.1, forward strand.
GAAAGTGTCATATTTCTTATAATCTTATTAAATAACAATCGTTCTATGAAAAAAAAAAAACTTATTTTCATACTCCTTAATTTTCATGGCTAGATAATAAAAAAACAACCTTCTAGACGATGATGTTTTCCTCTATTAAATATTTTTAATTCTAATATGTTTATCCACGTTCACTTTTCTCCACTCAGTAACAATTTAGATTAAGAAAAAGGAAAAAGTAGTGGATTCTTTTTTAATAACTTATTTGATTTTTTTTAAGAAAAAGCATCTCTATAGTACAAACCATTATCTCTTAGAGGTAGTGAAAGTCTGGTACACTTCTTTCAAAAACTTTCTCATCCAAATGTAGCCTTAGAACTGCTAAAGTGATAATGTGGCAAGGGTATTGCTTTTCAGAAAGTGGGATGCATGCTGAATTAATTAGGTAGGATATACAGACGACAACCTAGGTACGTGTACAAGTTGAACCAATTAAAAATCAATAAATAAATTTTCAAAAATCAAAATAAAATCTAAACTAATGAATTTTTTACTGGACATACACATGGGTCGAGATATTGGCCGATACGCATTGTATCGGCCGTACAATTTTCATATCGGTCGATATGGATGATGTATCGCCGAATCATATCGGTCTGATATCTACCGATATGATTAATATCGATATTTTTTTAAAAAAAAAAATTTCAAAACGGTGATGAGTTCAGGTCAAAATATCCGCTGGTATCGGCCGATATTTACATTTTCAAAAAAAAAATTTAAACAGCTTCTTTTTCGGTTTTTTTATATTTTTTAATTCAGAAAAAATAAAATAATAAAATAATACCAATATTTAAAAAAAAAAAAACAAAAAGAGGATAGAGAATCATATCGGTCAAATTATCGGCCGGGGCATTTTTTACACCCCTAGACATACATATCTACGCCCCCTCTAGGCTTTTAAATGATTAGGGCCAATCATCTATCTATTTTTACGAAACCCAATATATAGTGTCACGCCCCGACCCGACCGGTGGGCCCGGAACGCGACTGATTTTTTTTTTTTTTTTTTTTGAAAGGAAAGTAAACTAATCCACAAGCACTCTTACTGGGCCGGATCAACAGTTAGGCCCAGCGGTTACGCATCAGCCCGCTAAGAGGACTCAAACATGTACCATATGCTTCTCAAAAAAACCAAAACATAATAATAACATAACATGCTCAAATCAAACCCAACATTGATTAATACAAGGCGTAGGAAATTCAATCATTCCAAACATTGTCAAAAAGGCAACATGGCCTATTACATTGTTTACAAAATCACATCAGAGTAGCTACAGAAACGCAGCAGTCCTAGTTCAACCCATTGACGCACGCCAAGTACCACACTCGGTACTTTACAAAGGAAAATGGTTCCAAGAACCAGAAAGCATAAACACAAGGGTATTCCCCTCAGTGGGAATCCCAAAGCAACGCCGCAGCTTAACCACACTAAGCCTCAAACGGAGGGTCCTCCTCCTCTGGTTCAATGCCTGAAAGGTGAGTGGGGTGAGCTAACTAGCCCAGTGAAGGAAATATAACAATGCAGTTAAGTAAACAACAGGTGAATATATAATCAACAGTTGTAATATAACATCTCATGCTTGATAATAGAATCACAATATAAAGTCTCATCATCATTTTCATCCTTTCATCATCTTTCCATTACTGCTGTCATCCACCGTAACCTCTTGGCACCATATTGACAACAATAGTATTAAGTCCCGACACGGTCAAAATACATCCTTGCAAGTACATCTCCGGCTCTTAAACGTAGCCGGTACTGACACCCTCAAGTCAGCAACTGACGCCCCACAGTCCACCCGTGGTCCAGTAGACATAAACCATCTCTCATATGGCCGATATTGATTCAATAGTCCAGGCACGTGGAAGCAGTAATACACACTCATACGATCAACATCGTAATATCACAATCATCGTCGGCACTCTTACCATAGTGCGTCAAGTCTAGGCCAGCATCATAAGCACTCTTACCATAGTGCGTCACATTCAGACATATGAGTGGGTTCATCAAATCTGAAACCATTCATTGTTCGATATCCATATCCAATAACCAAACCTGTTTACATTTTAACTGCAAAGTTAAGTTCCCTCACCTTGATCGTGTGGTTTCGCGGTCTCTTGGTTTTGATTCCTGGTTTGAAATTCGGATTTTTGAAATTCTTTCCTTAAGCTTACTGTTACTGAAAAACAACAGCTTATCAGGTTTCTCGGCTAACAGCGGCTTATCAGGTTTCTCGGCGGGAAGAAAACAGAGAGTAAGAGAAGAAATGCAGAACTCTGCTGGGAGTTTCAAACGTTTAACAGGGGCTTCAATTTATAGGATTTGGATTGAGGAGAGATGCTGAATTTGGCTGATGCAGGGACGATGATACGACAGGACGAACAGGGTTCATCATTCGCCGGCCGGAGGTTGCTGTTTGATGGGACGAGACGGAAAATCTAATCATGGCCGGAAATCCGGCCGGTCAGCGATTGCACGTTGCATAGCGTGCGCAGGAATTTCTCTGCCGATGCAGATCAGCCCTCTGGTGTTTTCAATTTTGCAGATAAGCCCCTTTTTGATAAGAAATCGACTTTTAAAACTAAAAGTACTAATTTAAAACCTCAAAATTTGATCCAACCTTACCGATGGATTAGGTTTTGAAAACCTTGGTCACCATAAAAATTTTAGATTTTATCTCCCAATAAAAACCCTTGATTTAAACAAAAATCATGTTTTATCCATAATTGCTTAATTAAACTAATGTAAAAATAACTCATTTGTAAATCTTATTTTGAGATAAAATGAAATATCTAGATCAATATTAAAATGGTCTAACACCCAATACCATTTTCAAAATTTATCTCTTACCCGAAATTATTTAAAATAATTAAAACTCTCTTTCGGGCGATAAAATATCATTTTCTGAAAACTAAATTCATTTTAAACTTAGAAATGCAAATTATTCCATAAGGAGAGTATTATCAATCGAAAATAATCACCAATTCACACAATTTAGAGAAAATAATCACAACAAGCGGCAAATTACCAAAATACCCCTCCAGCTGAACGGGCTGGATCTCTGAGCTCACGAGCTCGGATTGGGCCAAACTTGGGCTTTCCTCAAAGCCCTGACTGAAAACCTCGAGATCATCCGGTTAAAACACGAAATTTAGCTAAGACACTCCTAATCCGGGGCAGGGTATTACATCCTACCCTCCTAAAAGAAAATTTCGTCCCGAAATTTAGAACAAACCCTACCTTCTTGGCCTGTGAACAAGCCAGGGTACAACTTCTGCATCGTCGATTCAGGTTCCCACGTCTCATGTTGCACGTCGCGATGTTGCCACAGCACCCGCACTAGGGTTATAGACTTCCTCCTGAGCTCTTGAGTCCGACGTTCTAAAATCTCGACGGGTGCTTCTTCAAAAGTTAAGTCCTCTGATACCTCAATATCTTCAAAACTGATCACATGTGACGGGTCAGGCTCATACTTTCTTAACATAGACACGTGGAACGTACTATGCACTCTCTCCAAAGCCTGAGGAAGATCCAACTGATAGGCCACTTCACCTATCCTCTTCAAGATCTCAAAGGGTCCAACATATCGAGGTGATAGTTTTCCCTTGCGCCTGAACCGCTGCACTCCATGACGTGGTGCCACACGTAAGAAAACTTGGTCGCCAACTGCAAACTCCAAAGGTCGTCGCCTTTTGTCAGCATAACTCTTCTGTCTGCTTTGAGCTGTTTTGAGACGCTGTCTGATCACTTCAACTTGCTCTGACGTTTCACGCACTAGATCAGGTCCTAGCAGCGCTTTGTCTCCTACCTCTGACGACGAAAAGATCAAGATATCGTCGATGAAGACTATCACGAACTCTCGCAGATACGGTCGAAACACACGATTCATTAAGTCCATGAACATGGCTGGCGCGTTCGTCAAACCAAAAGGCATCACAACAAACTCGTACAAGCCATACTGTGTCCGAAAAGCAGTCTTCCTCTCAAATCCGCAACTGATGATAACTCGACTTCAAATTGATTTTTTGAAAAGCACTTTGATCCCCCCCCCAAAAGATCAAAGAGGTCGTCTATTCTAGACAACGGATACTTATTCTCAATAGTTATCTGGTCAAGCCGTCGGTAATCCAAACACATCATCATCGATCCATCCTTCTTTTTCACAAAGAGAGCAGGTGCGCCCCATGGCGAGTTACTCTGACGGATAAAACCAAGCCTAAGAAGCTATTCTACCTACATAGATTGCTCTATCGTCTCTGCCGGTGCTATCCGATAAGGTGCTATGGAAATGGGAGATGTTCTTGGCTGTAGGTCTAAAACAAACTCTATCTCTCGGCGTGGAGGTAGCCCAGCCAATTGGTCAGGAAAAACATCCATAAACTCACACACCACCCGAGGAACAACAGACCCTACACCACCTACATCTTCCCAACCCATGCTTGCCACCACACTACCGGGATACGCCCTAAGGCTAGAGAAAGTGACTCTCATCCTTTCATAAGGTACTAACTTCTCCATAAACCTCTTACCGGTTGAGGAGACCCCACGGATCCTCCTTTCAGAATAGTCTAACAAGATCTCAAAAACAGACAACCGATCCATACCAAGGATGATGTCCAAAGTCCGTCATTTCCAGAACTAGAAAATCATAGGACAACTCCACTCCGCTAATCTTCAGAACACAAGATCTACACTCTTGGTTTGCCAAAGCCTTCTTACCCAAAGGTGAAACTACCATTAGTGGTTTAACTACTTCTACCGGTTTCAAACCCGAACTATCACAACAAGTTCTAGGAAATAAAGGAAAGCAAAACACCGGTATCAAACAACACTCAAGTCAAAAGACTAAAAAGATCAAGGGTACCTTCCAACACGGTATTCTCCACTGGCTTTTCCTTCTGAGTCTCAATCGTGTAGACTCTCTCTTGAATGGTCTGCTGAGAACCTTGACCGACGGACGGTCGCGCCACCGAGAGAGAAACTTGTGCGCCTTGCGACGGTATAGCTCCACCGATAAAGGGGCACTCCCTAAGGAAGTGTCCGGTTCTCTTGCAACGATGACACGCCTTCTTTCCTCCTGATGGGCAAGACTTTGAAGTATGCCCAGGCTGGCTGCAGGTGAAGCACACGAATCGTCGGGAGTCAGGCCGACTCGACTGTCCTGTGCTAGGCTTGCTCTTCTTAAAGAAGGGCCTTTTCTTACGGAGTAGCTTCTGCTGGTTACACTTAGTCTTCTTGTTGGAAGAAGGTCTCTGGGAGCTGTTGATGCTCCGATTGATGGAGTTTACTGCCTCTTCCTTCGAAGCTCGATCGAAGATTTCTTTCAAAGTGTCGAAAACTAGGCCGGCTACTTGCTGCTGTAGATACGGTCGAAGTTCATTCCCAACATGCTGAATCTTTTCCTCTTCGTTTGCCGCGATCCAAGGTGCAAACGGCATCAAGTCGGTGAAGCGCCTGGCGTATTGCGCCACAGAGTCTGAACCTTGTTGGGTGTTGAGGAATTCCTTCTTTCTCGTCTCCTGCACTCTCTTTGGGAAATAACGTGCCAGAAAGGCTGCAGAGAATTCTTCCCACGTCATTGGCTCATGGTTACGAACCAAGTTCATCGCTTCCCACCATTCGTAGGCATTCCCTTCAAGCTGGTATGCTGCCAAGGTCACTCGCAAGTTGTTGGCAACTGCTAAGGTATTAAGGATCCAGCTAATTTGAGTCAGCCAGTTCCTTGCAACACTAGGGTCTTCTGTTCCCGAAAAACTCATCGGGTTCATACGCTTGAACTCTTTCAGAGCCGAGGTGGCTCTCTCCTCTGGCGTTTGGACTGGCGGAACTCGCATATTTTCAGCTATCTGCCGAAATGCTTCAACCGCCGCTCTGATCGCCTCGTTGGATAAGTTACGGGGTGGAAGACCAGTCCTCCTCCCACGGTAAACGGTTCTACTAGCGTTGGGTCCCGACATCTGTTATTTACAATTATAAATATTACTTAACCATTTTCAGAGATTCAAGACAAATATCACACAAGTTGTACAATACATTAGGAAACATTTCAAAGCATTACAATCACAAACATTAGGGTTTGAAAAACCCAACAAAACAACATGACAAGACTCAACCTTTACAAAACAAAATCTCCCCGAAATTCCGACACACTCTAATCTTTCGAAGAAGATCCTACACCAACACCAAGGTAATAGAGGTCGTCCGGATAAGTCGCTGACTTATACCTGAACACTCTATAGGTCAAACATGGTATGTCCCCTGGTCCTCCAACATAGGGACAAGTCTAACTAGGTCGTAACCCATCACAGTCCCAGAGTTTGAGCCTATGCTCTGATACCAAGCTGTCACGCCCCGACCCGACCGGTGGGCCCGGAACGCGACTGATTTTTTTTTTTTTTTTTTTGAAAGGAAAGTAAACTAATCCACAAGCACTCTTACTGGGCCGGATCAACAGTTAGGCCCAGCGGTTACGCATCAGCCCGCTAAGAGGACTCAAACATGTACCATATGCTTCTCAAAAAAACCAAAACATAATAATAACATAACATGCTCAAATCAAACCCAACATTGATTAATACAAGGCGTAGGAAATTCAATCATTCCAAACATTGTCAAAAAGGCAACATGGCCTATTACATTGTTTACAAAATCACATCAGAGTAGCTACAGAAACGCAGCAGTCCTAGTTCAACCCATTGACGCACGCCAAGTACCACACTCGGTACTTTACAAAGGAAAATGGTTCCAAGAACCAGAAAGCATAAACACAAGGGTATTCCCCTCAGTGGGAATCCCAAAGCAACGCCGCAGCTTAACCACACTAAGCCTCAAACGGAGGGTCCTCCTCCTCTGGTTCAATGCCTGAAAGGTGAGTGGGGTGAGCTAACTAGCCCAGTGAAGGAAATATAACAATGCAGTTAAGTAAACAACAGGTGAATATATAATCAACAGTTGTAATATAACATCTCATGCTTGATAATAGAATCACAATATAAAGTCTCATCATCATTTTCATCCTTTCATCATCTTTCCATTACTGCTGTCATCCACCGTAACCTCTTGGCACCATATTGACAACAATAGTATTAAGTCCCGACACGGTCAAAATACATCCTTGCAAGTACATCTCCGGCTCTTAAACGTAGCCGGTACTGACACCCTCAAGTCAGCAACTGACGCCCCACAGTCCACCCGTGGTCCAGTAGACATAAACCATCTCTCATATGGCCGATATTGATTCAATAGTCCAGGCACGTGGAAGCAGTAATACACACTCATACGATCAACATCGTAATATCACAATCATCGTCGGCACTCTTACCATAGTGCGTCAAGTCTAGGCCAGCATCATAAGCACTCTTACCATAGTGCGTCACATTCAGACATATGAGTGGGTTCATCAAATCTGAAACCATTCATTGTTCGATATCCATATCCAATAACCAAACCTGTTTACATTTTAACTGCAAAGTTAAGTTCCCTCACCTTGATCGTGTGGTTTCGCGGTCTCTTGGTTTTGATTCCTGGTTTGAAATTCGGATTTTTGAAATTCTTTCCTTAAGCTTACTGTTACTGAAAAACAACAGCTTATCAGGTTTCTCGGCTAACAGCGGCTTATCAGGTTTCTCGGCGGGAAGAAAACAGAGAGTAAGAGAAGAAATGCAGAACTCTGCTGGGAGTTTCAAACGTTTAACAGGGGCTTCAATTTATAGGATTTGGATTGAGGAGAGATGCTGAATTTGGCTGATGCAGGGACGATGATACGACAGGACGAACAGGGTTCATCATTCGCCGGCCGGAGGTTGCTGTTTGATGGGACGAGACGGAAAATCTAATCATGGCCGGAAATCCGGCCGGTCAGCGATTGCACGTTGCATAGCGTGCGCAGGAATTTCTCTGCCGATGCAGATCAGCCCTCTGGTGTTTTCAATTTTGCAGATAAGCCCCTTTTTGATAAGAAATCGACTTTTAAAACTAAAAGTACTAATTTAAAACCTCAAAATTTGATCCAACCTTACCGATGGATTAGGTTTTGAAAACCTTGGTCACCATAAAAATTTTAGATTTTATCTCCCAATAAAAACCCTTGATTTAAACAAAAATCATGTTTTATCCATAATTGCTTAATTAAACTAATGTAAAAATAACTCATTTGTAAATCTTATTTTGAGATAAAATGAAATATCTAGATCAATATTAAAATGGTCTAACACCCAATACCATTTTCAAAATTTATCTCTTACCCGAAATTATTTAAAATAATTAAAACTCTCTTTCGGGCGATAAAATATCATTTTCTGAAAACTAAATTCATTTTAAACTTAGAAATGCAAATTATTCCATAAGGAGAGTATTATCAATCGAAAATAATCACCAATTCACACAATTTAGAGAAAATAATCACAACAAGCGGCAAATTACCAAAATACCCCTCCAGCTGAACGGGCTGGATCTCTGAGCTCACGAGCTCGGATTGGGCCAAACTTGGGCTTTCCTCAAAGCCCTGACTGAAAACCTCGAGATCATCCGGTTAAAACACGAAATTTAGCTAAGACACTCCTAATCCGGGGCAGGGTATTACATATAGGCAATTTAAAAAGGTGAACATCTAGGTAAAGTCTTTTAGGAGACACGGATTTTCGTAGCTTTTCTACTTTATCCTTCACCTTTGTAATACGAAAGCATTTTTTTTAAAAAAAAAAGGAATGTCGGTGAACCGGTCAGTGCATCGGTCAGCCGATTTGCTGTTTTATATGAAAAAAACAGTCTCACATAGATAAAATGAAAGTGATCCGGTAAGTGAGCCGGTTTTTTACATTTTTTTTTAAAATGCTTTCAGTACGACAGGATGGGGGTAAAGTGGAAAGTTTAGAAAAACATGTTTCTCTTAAAAGACTTTACCCGTGTTAGTATGGTCACCCTTAAAAATAGTCTCGATATGTAGAGTTTAAAAGTTATAAAATGAGTGAATCTCATCTTAGATTGTTTAGACATGTTTAAAGAAAATTAGAACAAGGAGGAGAGACAAACCATTAAAAACATAGTTAGAAGAGATAAATAAAGGCATGATAGATGATAGATTGATTGTCATTATAGTTTATGACAGAGTTAAATAAAGTAGTAAAACTAAAAAAATGACTCTAAATAGATATTAAAGATGTTGTTGTTAGGTAGACATATAACTCAAAATACTAGTCCATTAGATGAATTGATTTAAATCATTTATAAATCTCTAAATCTTTTCGATCACAACCAATATAACTTATCTTAGTTGTTTTTAATCTAACTCGCATGTATCTTCAGTTTTTAATGCCGACACAATCCTCCATGATATAGAGGCATGACCCTTCAAATATTTTGGTCCACCTATTTTATTTACTGTTATTGATAAATTTATACCTTAGCCTTCCTATCCTTTAGAGCTTAAGTTTGATTCAAGACCAACCAAAATCTGCCTGATCCACGATTTTTCTCTTTTTTTTTTCTTAATTTTTCTACTGGATAATTTTTGGATGTCCTTTATGTCATTATCTTTGCCACTGCACGTCTTAAATCATTCAATGATTCTGATTTCTTTGTCAGCAGATACTAAATCATTCAATCATTATGATTTTTTCCAATGATAGGGCCTAGTGATTTAAGATTGATAGATTTTGAATCTTAGGTATTATGGGCCCCATGTACAGTAAATTAAAAATGGAAGGACCAAAATTTTTCTCCGCCTGCATGGGATCAGTGGTCCTATACCTAACCGACACTAACATCAGATATTCCAGAAACAATGGTCCTATATTAATTGCAATACCCAATAATGCTAGGTGTGGTCTTTTTCTTTAAAGCTAGATGCATGCATTTAGAATTTTAGTACTAGTATTAGGAATTTCAATATGCTTTATAATGAATTTTAGCCCTATAGTAGGAATATTGTATCCATTATTTGCTAATACTTCGACATCACCAAAAGAACATATTTAAGCTGCACGAAATTCTTTTTTCAAGTCAGGCTCAATATTTAAAGGTCACTCGTCGTAGTTTTATTCGGTATATGTGAATAGAGAGGTTTGCACAAGTCAAGTGCTCTATAGTATTCATATATTATGCAAGTATTTACTCCAGTATTCATCATATCTTTTTTTTTCTTAACTTTTCAAGTACTTAAAACAAGGTTTTTTAATTGTGCGCATACACTCACAAGTAAATAAAAGTGACCCTATTTTCTTATTTTAACAAACATATTGTATAAATGAATAGATGAGTCTAATCAAATTATGTTGGGTTCAAAGAAATGGACAAAGTTATTAATAATGAATATAATTTTTTTTTTTTTTTGTGGTTGAGCCTTGAATATTTGAAAACATGTAAAGAAAAAGAGTAGGGTTTATACCATTGAAAATCATATGCCATGACCTCATTTCTTTAATATAATGCAGCATATCTCTGATGACATGGTCATTACAAGACAAAGTGAAAGGAAGACCGACCCTGTTGTGACAAATGTCAAATTTTCAGAGCATGATTTTGTTATCTTCTCCTTGTGCTCTTGTCGACATACAATTCCATCTTTTGGAGCTTACTCTATGGGCCTGGTCCATATAAGTCCCTCTCCTCCCCCATGAAAAAACTCCCTCAAAATCAGAATAAAATTATTATCATCATCTTCACTATTTTCTTCATTCTCTTCTCTTGCTGCAAGACCATGATCGATCCCAAATCGAAGTCCGATCCACCTTTCGCCGATCGATATGGACAGTTGCTCGACTTGGGTGGTATTGGTCTAGGGAGCAATGTTGTAGATGAGTGTGAGCTCCCACTCATTGATCTAAGTGCTTTGCTAGGCTTCGGCGAAGAAGACGAGAGGCGGCGGGCCTGCATCAAGGAGATTGCGAAGGCGTCGTCGGAGTGGGGTTTCTTTCAGGTGGTGAATCATGGCATAAGTGAAGAGCTTTTACAAGAAATGAGGAGAGAACAAGTGAAGGTGTTTGAGATGCCATTTGAGAAGAAGGTTGGGTGTAGGCTTTTGAATGATTCTTATAGGTGGGGAACTCCAACGGCTACTTCTGTGAAGGAATTTTCATGGTCAGAAGCTTTCCACATTCCTCTTTCTAAGATTTCAGATGAGGGTTGTTGCAGTGGAGAATTCAGCTCTCTAAGGTCATTAAACAGAGTCCTATTTTTAATTTCTATGCCACCTTTTGTCACTTTATTTTTAATTAAAAAATACATTCAAGCAACCTTTTTCTTCCATTTCCAAAATGCTCATCTAATGAGGAAAAGTTCCTCCCAATTTTCTCTTCTTAATTTGCATGCTCCAAATAAAATTAGAAAACCATTTTGGTCATCCTTGTACTGGTGCCATAAACCATATTTTCTTGGATTTTAAAATAAAAAGAATAGAAAAAACATTTTTCTCTTTGGATAGAGCCCCGAGTGGAAGCAATAGAAAATTCTGAGTTTTAAATAAGAAAACTTCTGTAACACGATTTAGTGACATGGTGCATTTTGATTGGAAAAACTTCCAATCTCTCTTTTCAAGACAAGTAGACTGTAGACCCATGAGAAATCATATAAAATCCAAGTAAAATCCAGTTGAAAATACTGTTTTTTCTCCTATTTTTCTCCATGATTATGATTTGGTATGGAATTTTAGAATTGTGATTGACATTACCAAGCAGTACTGTTGGGCCCATCACAATAAGTCCATGTACCGCAATGCTAAAAGAAAAATCATTAACAAGTGGATCTCTTTCTTGTCCTTATCATGATCATAATCATTATTATCAACATCACCATCATTTCTCATCAATTAGTCTTTGATTAGACAGTGATTCAACTCATTGAAAGCTGCTCTTCACTTTTGCAATTTTTTAAGCTACCATTTAAAATAGTTAACAAGATTTTCCCTTAATTGAGTAAGTTTATTTATTTTTATTTGCCTAACTTTTATTTTCTACTGCTTCTATTGCTGCTGTTGCTACTGTAGGAAAGTGATGGATAAATTGGCGGTGGCGATGTCGGATCTTGCTCGACTGCTCGCCGGAGTTCTCACCGAGCATTTGGGTCACTCTCAGAGGCTGCTGGAACAAAATTGTACCGGTAGCACTTGCTTTCTTCGCCTGAATCGGTATCCACCTTGCCCGTTCTCACCGGAGATGTTCGGTTTAGTGCCTCATACAGACAGTGATTTTCTCACCCTCCTCTATCAAGATCAAGTTGGCGGATTGCAGCTGATGAAAGACTCAAAATGGGTCTCAGTGAAGCCCAATTCTCAAGCTCTTATCGTCAACATTGGCGATCTTTTTCAGGTAAGTTGGTTTGGTTCACATTCATTTTGCCACTCATTCAAGTGAGTTGCACTGAAAGTACTACAAGTTTTAGGGTAATTTTCATTTTGTAGTTTGAGTTTTGAATTCAAAAACCCAAAGACTCAAACTCTGTAATTAGAGATGACAATTTAACTCGAAAATTTGAAGACTTAACTTGAAATTAATAAAGAATCAATACATATCATCTAATTTAACTTTCTTCTCTGGACTTGAGCTGCTAAGATTTAAATTTTGGTGAATTTAATTGATATGAGTAATATTGCTTGATATATCAAATATATTGGTCAATATAATTGATATAATTAAAATTTCAATTTTGATCGAAATTTAAGTCATTTTACCCATTGGTTCTTGTTGCATTGGTTTTTAAGGGGTTGGTGGGATGGAGTGGGGCCCCTTTTTTTTTTTTTTTTGATAATTTAAACAAATAAACGTTTAATTTCTAAGCCATAGACCTTTCTTTAAAATACTGGGTATCAAGTTCAAATATAATAATAAATATTATATTTATTGTAGTCTTCCTTTAGAAATTCATGTGGGATGTCTCTCAGTAGACCTATAATAGACTTTATCTCTTGATTTAAATTGACGAAGTTGTTGAAGAAGGAACTAGAACTCTACTAGCAAGCTAAGTTTTTAAAAATAGTGTTCAATAAAGTAATACACTTATAAACAAATCAAAACGTATAATGATATCCACTTGCAAATAAAGTGCTTAGAACTAGCATTTGATAAATTTGATTGACTAGACAAGTGACAATAGAATGATATTGGGCCCATTTTCAATTAGAAAGGATCTTCAATTTCTTTTGATAGTGGCATCAATGTGTCGGTGTAGTTTAAGTGCATGAAGCGGGAGGTTCCAGGTTTGAACTCCCATGACCGGTGGTATACCCTACGGCCAGTCAGTATCATTCATGGGGATTTTACGCTGGACAATTTTAAAAAATAAATTTCCTTGAAACATTTTATGCATTTAATTTAAGCAAAAGAATGAATAATTATTAAATAACTCCATTTCAATCATTTATTTTTATTTAACTTAAATTAGATAAGTAGATATATTTAATAAGAGTAACTCTTTGAATGCTCACGTCAATAACTATTTCTTTAATTTTGTAAAATTAATCAACTTTTACGTCATAAGTTACTTCGATATAATTACAATTAAATCATGAAAATCTTGTGATGCATTTTGTGTTCCAATTGATACAGTGCTACCCATTTAACTCAGTTTCACCTAATTTCTATTACTTTTCAATTTATGACTCAACTGATACAACTCAGTTAGGAGTGAAATATTTAAAACTTAGAATTTAATAATTAACGAAGTGACATATTTCATTTTTTATAATGTTGACAATGACAAAATTCGCCGTGGCAGACTTTCACCATGGGAGTGACACATGTCCTCATGTCACTTATTTCTTCTGTACTGCTTTGTCCATTCACTTATTCGTACGGCAAAATAGCAGTGAAATTTTAATAGGGACCTGACTGGTGCAGTACACAGTAGGTCCTACTAGGACAATTCACTTAAAGCAAGTGGGCGCACTTTCATCACCATAATCATCAATTAAAAAAAAAATCCTGCGGGTATTTATTTTGTCATTTTTTCTACATTAAATTATCTATAATTTTTTTTTTATATTTTGTATTTTTTGTTTTAATTTACATGTGAGAAACTGTAGGATATCCAGTATAAAATCTCCATGAGTGAGCTCACTATCCTTTTAGGGCACAACAACATTAAGCTATGGAGACTCGAACCCACAATCTCCCATTTTGAACCACACTCGATCTCAATGAGTTACTGAGAGGATTTTTTTTTATAATTAATATAGGAAATTTGTGAGTATAAAGGTGCAATTAGTTATTAAGAATTGGTTTCCTCCAGACACCTTGTGATTATGAATTATATATTAAATTTATTATAATACTTTAAATTAAATTATATAAAAAATATTTTCTGACAGCAGCACCTACCCTGTAGTAGTACTGCTGCTTGTACCAACTATTCATTAAAAACAAAACTATTACTGATTGGTTTTTCTTATTGAATTGAATAGAAGCAGATATTTAACCTGGGTGGCATAAAAACTATGGTATGATAAGGCTTAAATTTTTTCTTTCTTTAACAACTACTTTCAAGCACCCAACTATCACTGGAATATAATTAGGTAGGTAACTTGCGTAGGTGGACTCATTTTTTTAGAACTACAATGTCAAAATCATAAATTTTAGTCTATAAAGTTTGGACTGCTCAGCAGTGATTTTACTAAATTTCAATTGCCTACATTTTACTGAATCTAACTTACAATTGCATTTGAATGTATGTAGGCTTGGAGCAATGATGTATACAAGAGTGTAGAGCATAAGGTGATGGCTAATGGAAAGGTGGAAAGATACTCAATAGCCTATTTCTTATGCCCTTCATATGACTCAATGATTGGGAGTTGCAAGGAACCTTCCCCTTACAAGAACTTCACCTTTGGAGAATACAGGCAACAAGTGCAAGAAGATGTCAAGAAAACTGGCCATAAAGTAGGGCTTCCTAGATTTCTTCTTTAGTATTGTTCCAATTTTATCAAATGTCTCAGAAGAGATAGATTCCTTCTATTGTTAGTATATATATATATATATATATATATATATATATATATATATATATATATATATATATATATATATATATATATATATATATATATATATATATATACATGTATTCTGTCAACTTCAACCAAATGGAAGAGAGAATAAGAAGAGAACAAAGATGAGAAGAGAATTCACAATTTCTTTATGTTGAAAAGGAGGGTTTTCTTGTACGTTCAATTCTTACAGATATGATAAAAAATAAATGTATAAGCTCAAGTATTTTTGCTAGTTATCCTAAACATGCCAATCAAAAGTAATGGATTTCTCTACATTTTCTTTTATCATTATAAGCATGGGTGCTAGCTTGAGCTTGGTCGGGATACAACAACCTCGGTCCCCTTCAAACATATCTCTATAGAATTCATGGATATGCGTATGAAATGTGCAACAGAAATCAATGAATGGAGCAAATTTGTACTAACTGATCTCAAAAAAGTCATCTTCAGTAAAACACAAAGTATAAACATGCAATGACTAACCCTTGGATCCCTTTAGATGACTGCGATCCTGAAAGTTGGCTGCGAAGAGAGCTCTGTCAAACATTAGATAATGCAAATAAAGTTCAATCGCAAGAAGGAAAACAGCATAAGCCTAAAGAATGAAGACAAGTTGCAACAATTGGAATCAACATTGCAGTGCAGTTATACCATATGAAACTCATTCATGATACCATTGGAATAAGGTTGTAGGGAAATTTTCAATTTGATGGAATAAACTTCCTGATGCTGATCCACACATGATGACAGTATAAACTATTTCACTGATCTCTAATTACACAGATCTGATCAGCCCTTCCAACCTAATGTTGGTTTGATTATACTAAAACATATTTACAGCTCAATTTGTTTCGATCATCATACTGTAGAAGATCACTTCTGGAGCAAATAAATATGGAAGTCAATGCATATAGATGTCCATGATACACCCCAAATATGTATCCTATGATGCCCAAAGCTGTAGCCATATCCTCTGTTTGTGGCCACTATTTCTGACAAAGGTGAAGATATCTCACATAGCTACCATCTTGATTGTGTATAGTGGCATGAATATGCACAACTAAATTCCAACTACATAGTCAATAGAAAAGGCCACTTTGTCTTTAGGAGTGCTATTATTCATTACAAGAGGAGCTAGCTGTTCCAACCGAAGAACTCTGTTACCATGTTTAGCTGAGTGGGGAATGGTCATTTATCTCTGCAAGTATAATCCTGTGTCCTTTCCTCAGTTCATGTTTTATTAAAGAGCCAAAAAAGATCCAACATATCTTGAGCAGGATCACCCTTTCTGTTTGCAGTACTCACAACTATGCTTGCTGAACTCTCTAGTTTGTCCATTCCCAAACCTAACCTTGCATATGCTAAAATTGAATTCCATATTCAGCCAAGAAACACGGCTACTTCGCCTTTAAGACTGCTCCTCTTTTTTTTTTCAGGAGCTTGCTATCCCATCCTAGCCCCATTGTTATAGTGTTTATTGAAGTTGCTAAATCCAATGTTCTCTCCTCTGTTCGAGGTTTCTTAAGCAAATGACCCAAAAAGAGATCAGACATATCTTGAGCAAGATCACCATTTCTGTTCACAGTACTCAGCAAATATGCTTGCTGAACTCTCTTCTCATTACTAACCCCTAAACCTTCAAGATGCAAAACTGAAACTGAGTTCCATATTCAGTCTAGAAACATGGCCACTTTGTCTTTAAGACTGCTCTTCTTTTTTGTTAGGGGAGCCTGATGTTCCACTGCAACCCCACTTTCACCGTGTTTATCGAAGTTGCAGTGAATTTTCATATCCACTGAAAGCAAATCCAGTGTTTTCTCCTCCTTTTGAGGTTTCTTAAGCAAAGGACCCAAAAAGAGATTCAACATATCTTGAGCAGGATCACCCGTTCTGTTCACAGCTATCGCATCCCTGCTTGCTAAACTCTCTTTCTCATCCCTCTCATTCTCAATCAGATAAGAAATGCATTCAGTTGTGGCTCCTGTTGACATGTCATGGACACTTCCAGAGGACTGGAGAGAACCTCCTAGTTCATTCTCTGAGAGGATGGGCCTACTTTGAAATTGGCTTTCTGATCTGGGCTCTGATGTTCTTTTCTGTTGGCACTCTTTCTTCTTACTGGTTTCCACACACTGCACAAAGAGGATTAACGACGTGAAATAGCACTCACTTGGGAATCCAGAAGGCATGATTCATATCAGCACTACTTTAACGGCTTCAAAATATATAAATTTTAACTGAAAAAGCCAAACCTAGATAGATGCAGAAGTGGCACTAATGATGATTATGATGATGGTGGGTAAAAGTTCCAACGAACCCCAACAAAGGGGGGTACATTCCCTTTTTTATATATCACAATAGTGCCAACCCTATGATCCCCACCACATGAATTTTCATTGTCATATATCTAAATTTGACAGCCATCCTTATGTACGCACCCCAAAAATGTTTAAGATGGGATTTATCTTCGAAAGTAAACAATAAAAATTTAACAAACATTAAACAATAAAAACATGAAATATTTAAAGTAGGGATTTATCTTTGAAAACAACATGGATTTCATTTCAGATGTAAAGGAGGAGAAGAAAGACTAGGATTTCTTCTCCTTTTCAGTTTTTTTGTCTAGCATGCATCACTATGAAATTGCACCCATATGCATCCAGTATATTTATTATAATGAGATATTACATCAGGCTTCAGATAACAGGATCTGAAACCGTATGGACTAGGATCCAACCTGAAAAAAAAAAAAAAATCGGCCATTAATCTTAGGCTGAAATATAGACCTAAATCTCAATGGGCCCAAATATGAAGATTTAGGTCAAATGCGGAAATGGTTACCTGTTGCCATCCTGAACTACATTGGCTCAAAATTCATAGTTAATTTTCCACTTAGTTTCTAGTTTTTATTGTATATTATTATATGAATGTATATGACACCAACATACCTCTTCAGCCATGCTCATTAGATCTTCCACAGTCAGTCCTCCATCCTCACTTCCTTCAGTTGAAGATGGAGCTTCAATATCATCGCCACTTTCAGTCCCATAATTCTTCAGTTTTTGCTTCCTAGGTGCAGTTCTTTTCTGTGCCTTCCTCCCTTCTTCCATGCACCTTCTCTTGGTTTTCTTCATCTGTCTACTAGAGCTAGTGGTTGGGTCAAGATCTAGCCTGCTCTGTTTCCTTCTACTTTTCTGGCATACCTCTTCAGCCATGCTCATTAAATCTTCCATAGTCAGTTCTCCATCCTCACTTCCTTCTGCTGAAGATGGAGCTTCAATATCATCATCACTTTCAGTCTCACAATTCTTCAGTTTTTGCTTCCTAGGAGCAGTTCTATTCTGTACCTTTCTCCCTTCTTCTGTGCACCTTCCCTTGGTTTTCCTTGTCTGTCTACTAGAACCAATGGTTGGGTCAATATCTTGATCTAGTTTACTCCGTTTCCTTCTGCTACTAGTCTGACATCTCACAAGGCTGCCACAATCTGTTCTTGGAGCTTCCTTCTCATTTGCAAGGACATTCAATTCATTCTCCTTGCTGCTTTCAGCTTCATATTTTGTCAGTTTCCACTTCTTTGGACCAGCTCTTTTCTTAGTATCTGTCCCAACTACATTGCATCTCTTGGCCTTCTCTGTAAGTAGAAGTGGGCCTGAGTTGACCTCTGAAGCTTCCTTCTCACAGGTAGATACTTCACTTTCAAGCTTTTTACCAACGGATTTTTTCTTCTTATGGGCAGTTTGTTTTAAGGATTTCTCTTCCAATGATGTGTGGTTTCCATACTCATTTCTAGGCTTATCTAGCTGGTCAACAGCAGTTATACCCGTCATCCATGATGGCAACCGTCGCTTACTCCCAGCATTTATATCAATTTCTGCCATTTTCATCTGAACTTTCTCACAATAGTTATTAATGTTTCAGAAGAAAACATCCATGCTTACTTCCAAACATATAGCACCTGGACTCAAAATAACAAAAACATGAATAAAATGTCGAACCCATAACATACAAATTCTCTCATTGAAATATCAATTGTTTAGGTAGGTTAAAGTAAACAAAAAGTGAAGGTCATTCCATCTCCTGAAACAAGTAGTGTCCAAATTTCATTATGGGAAGCCCTTGGATCTCAACATCCATCTGATT
Organism: Chimonanthus salicifolius; assembly: GCA_013350335.1. Taxonomy (NCBI): domain Eukaryota; kingdom Viridiplantae; phylum Streptophyta; class Magnoliopsida; order Laurales; family Calycanthaceae; genus Chimonanthus; species Chimonanthus salicifolius. The sequence goes on from CM023538.1 coordinate 2,095,154, forward strand.
GGTGATGAGAAATACTACCATGCACTAATTGAAATACACTATCAGGTATGAAGAATACCACCAGGCACAATGGCATTTTCAAACTCCATGGGGTCCTCACCTATCATGGAGGGACAATGAGATTTAAGGTCTAGCCATCCCGACACACATGAATTTCAGGAAAAAAAGAGAGGTCCACCTTAACAAATCTTTCCTCATTATAAATTCAGGTGTGCTCACCATCATACTTTGTCATTGAATTTATGCCTCAAGACAAGAATACATTTCAAGTTCAATAAAGCACATGGGGCCTTAGACCCACTAGATCTTCGTAAAATCCTCCAACCACTTCACACTAGTAGTTGCAAATGATTCCAGGGGCGTAATTGATCCAAATCATATTATTCATCTGCATGTATATCTATTTGAAATTAATATTTAGCAGCAATGACAAAGGCAGCAGCAATAATGAAGGAGTAGGATATACAAGGAATTAAATGTTGCACAAGCCAATGATATGCATTCCATGAGTATTTTGCATCTTGAATTTGTAGAAGTCAGGGCTGATGGCCTTATCACCCAAACTTTTGATCTAACAGGAACCAACACAGGTAGAACATATCCCAAAAACACAGGTTGTAACATTCAACAATCTATTTTATACCTTTTTTTGAAAGATTATTTATCTTATTTTTTTCAGGATGGCTATGTATGAACTTCTCTCTAATATAGCTATTGGATATTCCAAATTGAACTGGACTATCAAGTGCATACTTAATAGCCATATTATGAAAATTACTACAGAGTAAGAAACGAAAGCCTAAGACAAGAATCTAGTATTTCACATAACCAATTTGGATTTATGCCAAGTAAATCAACAATAGAACCCTTCCTATGGAATCAACTCAGTGAGAAGTTTTTCTCATGAGAATACGTATAAAGTAAAGTCCCATCGAATTACCCTGTCTGTGCAATTAGGGGGGGGGTGTTCACACACCCCGAGGGACTAGTCGGATGCGATGCCTGGACACCTCCGGACCTCAAAAAAAAAAAAAACTCAGTGAGAAGTTCAGAGAGTAAGGACAAGGTTGTAGCACAATTGCTAAGTGCTCAATATTACAGCCAAAACATCAAAGCTTCTCGTCATATCATCATCCTAGAATAAAAACAGAGATTAGAGGATCACACTTTTTTTTTTTCTATTGATTTGGAGAAGACCTACAGTATGGTGAGGCAATAATTTGGCGAATGTTGAAGAAAGATAAATCCCAAATGGATGCATCGAAATAATACATGAAATGAATCAGTTTCAATAATCACCACTATCACCGGCCAGCACTCAATCACTAGATGTGTCAGGTGAATTTCCCCTTCTACACCAGGTGGGAAGTCAAGTTTAAGTGAATATTACATGATAAGTGGAAGGGTGACAACAAGTGTAATATCTATGGAGAGACAACAAAGTCTGGTTTGAGCCCTTTTTATTTTCATTAGCTAAGTAAGTTTATCATTAGCAATCCCAGATAAAATTTCGTAGTGCATGTCATTTGCAAATGAGGTATGAATAATTATTGAGACAATAAATCAACAGAATTTCATGCTGGAATAGTTGAGAAACGATTATGAGTCAAATACTTTGAAAAATACTAGGACAAAGAAAGAATATATAAATGTAACTTTAAAAGGATATGAAAAGAGTGAGGATGGATTGGTTAAAATTGAAAGTACTCAGTGTCGATTACTTGGCATAGCTAAAGAAAAAAATGGAGAGTTTGTTATGGATATTACATGTAGGATTAGGCATGGTGGGGGAATGTAGGCAAGATAGTGGTTGTTGTGTAATCAACTATGACATTCTTCTAAAATGATTCATTATCATTATCTAAGTCATTTATCCCATCAACCTCAAGTTGGCCTTTATATTTGGATCTGCCAAAATTGTTTCCATAGGCTAATTGCCCATCTGACGCCCGTGGGACTTGACACCACAACCTTTAGATTGTAACAACAAGCCCCTACCAATTGTGCTAGAGGTTCTTGTCATTCTTCTAAAATAATTGTTATGTCAATTAAAGGGGCTTTTCTATAACTTGATACTTGGACTTGCAAGTCACATGGAGCTAAAGGTTGGGTGATGAAGTGAACATGCAGCGGATGAGCATAGGCTAAGATAGATTTGTGGAGTAAAAATAAAAGATAGAATAAAAAAAATGTGTGTGTTAGAGGAAACCATGAGCTTGTCCCATGGAAGATAGCTCAAGTAATGTCATTTAAGATGTTTTAGGCACACAAGCAAAAGATGGCCCTAGAAAATAAGTTAAAACTTACAGGGAACAAGAAGGAAGAGACCAATAAAAACATGGATTGCCATGGTAACAATGGGACATGCCAGATTGTGAAATGATTGACACGATGGTTTGAGATAAGGTTGACTGCAAAATTAGAAATTAGAAAGCCGACTCCAAAAAGATGGGATAAAGCTGCCATGATGATGACGATGATGATGAAGCCAGAGATCTAAATTACCTACCTAATCTAAGGATTGGCACAAAGAAACATGTCTACACCAGATCGATATCACCCTTCACCACATTCATGAAGAAGAAATTATAGAATCCAGAACAGATATGATAAGCTTATTGCATCTAGAATCCAGCTGTAGACAAAAGTTAAACCCCTTTTTAACTAAAGGGTTTCTTTACAATTTCCTTTACTCTGAATTAAACAAACATTCCTTCGCTCAAATTATATGATCTTTCTGACAGATACTGTCTTATGCAATCGTATTATCATCAAAATTCAAAATAATGTGAAGATTCATATAGATAATCAAAAGGAATTCACTAGATAGAATTTGAAGAACCCTACTCCAGGGTCTAATCATATATACCACAAAGATAAATAACCCTATTTTAATTTTCCTAACCAAAGCAAGATGCAGACCAAGCATCCGTGATCTAAATATATTACAGAAACGGAAAAAAGGATCATATGCATTTGACTATGTTTGGATTCATGGAAAGGACAGCGCTTTATTGGAAAAGAAACATTTTTATTTAAAAAGAATGCTTCAAACCTATTCAAGTTTTAGGTAAAAAATGGCTATTTACCAAGAAATTGGGTTGCTTTCCATGCATCCAAACCGAGAGATGAGATTTTTTTAAGAGAGAGAGAGAAATTAGGAGAAGGGTATTAGAGAAATCGAAGATAATTCATAAAACTTATTTGAAAGTGGTTGCTTTTGAAGAATTTTCTTTGCTTTCCATGCATCCAACGTATAGACAAGATGAAAATTCTTAAAGAAATAAAAACGCAACGAAATTTTTAAAAATCAGGATATAAGTATTTAAGAATCAAATAGAACTGATTAAACAAGTAATTATTTAAAAAAAATCAATGAAATTGAAAGAGAATTTGAAATTCGGGGCTCACCTCTCTCATCAGATCAGAAAATCCTGAAAGTCCGATGCCAACAGGAAAACAAAATAGAACTCAATACGGGTGGGTATGTTTCTTTGTTTTCACGTGCAAGACTGTAAGAGAGTCGAGATGGGAACCAATTATTCCTTTGATCTTCTCACTTTTGAGAAGTGGTTTCCTCCAAAATAATTTTTATAGAAAAGTTTATATCATATACATATATTAATATATATTTTTATTGAAAATTTTACCTTTTAGTAATTATAAAAATAAAATTTAAGTTAAAAACTACTTATTTTATAATAAATACCTCAATGAAATATACAAACCTAAAAGAAAACTTTTAAGTGATGGAAATATATTATTTTAGAAAAAATAATTGAAACCATGTTTTTCTATATAAGAATCCTGTATAAATTATTCATTTTGATCTAGTTTAATATATATCAAACGATTAATTTATAGATAATATCAAATTATGAAAATAAGTTAGTTTGAATAGATATGTCTTTGGACAAAAAAAAAAATTCTAAGTGGATGATACAAAAGAGTATTAAATCATATCTACAGTTGCAAATCAAGAGGAGGCTATCAAAGATGAGCAACGAACTCCAGATAGAGCTGGATGTAATTAGTAGATTAGACAAAACAAGCAAGCCTGGGCATGCATGCTTGGATGGGATTTTTTTAATTTTTTCTCTTTGATCCAAGACTGGATATTCCACAAATTCCACAAATTCTCACGTGTAAATTCAAAAAAAAATATCTCAACTGATAAATTGGAGTTTGATCGCCCATCATAAGCACACCAAATTAGATTTAAGATTACAAAAGCAAATGTTGCTTTGGATCTCTCTGCAAGTCTTGTTTACTTTCTTTCAAATTTAATTTAAATTTATGTTGAGTTAATTTTAATTCATGCATGTGTTGTGTTTGATTGCAACTTGAATTTAAATGTTCAATTAATTACATCCCACATTGTATAATTACACTTGGATTCCATTATTCATTTTAATTCAATTGAATTTCGAATTTCATTAGTGGATTTACAAGCCATTTTCTTTTTCAGCAAGTGAAATTAAAAGTGGATTTTTCCATCCGATCTTCAGAAATTTCTTAGTGGGACCCATTGCCGAGTTGAATTTTTCAGAGTTCTATCATTAAATTCCTTGATTTGAATTGTAAAATTTGAGTCTAAATTTTAATGCACTGAAAGTTTGTGAAAGAGTGGATTTTCTTGCAATTTCAACCGATCATTACTTCATCAGTAGAGAACAAACCTTACTCGTTATTCATTTTCACCACTCTAGGTGGAAAGTCTTTTGACTTCAAGGGGTGGTGAAACCATTTTACCCTGGCATCATTCTCCAAGGGAATCAGACTTTTCACCACCTGGTCCAAATGGAGTCATATTTCTTTCGTACCAATAGCATAAACTGTCCAAATTGAATATGGAAACAATCCCTGATAAAACTCCTCCTCATAACTTAGTTACATCAATTACATGTATCTGTAAAATGAAAAAGTGAAAGCAGAGATTACAATTCAGCTCTGATCTATTCTACACAAGAGAAGTAGTGCTCCAAACTAGTTGTGCTGAAGACATTTGATGCAGAAAAGCCAGAATCAAGTGGCCATATGTGGAGTTGGTATCTAATGAACCGCTGGTGCAACAGAAACGTTCAGATAAGATTAGTAACAAGTTGACTAAAATTCAAAATGGATAAATTGAAAAAATAATGAGTTATAATACGCAACATACAGCTAATTGAGAAATTATATCTAGATTTGTATCAACATGCCAGTCTGGTTCCAATTGCCGAACGAAAGATGAACGCCCATTTTCAGTGCTACAAAATAGGACCTGCAGATCATTTCGTGAGAACTTTGGCGACGACGTCAATTTGTGACAGAGATTAGGAAAAAAAAAACTAAGTAGGTGGTCACCAGTCCAAGTATAACAATGACTGTCAACAGACATGAAATCCACCATACTCATCCAGAGCTAAATGAGTCCTGGCCTTGAATAAAATAAATTGGAAAATGCAAAATCCAAAACATATCAGCATTAATATGAAAAACTGGAAACCAATCATTGACCTTGGTGCAAGACCAAACAAGTGAACTGTTGAGGTATAACGGTCAGCATTGAATCCATATACAAAAGCATTTTTTTTCACGTGTGTTCCTGTCTGTTTGTGAAAAGGGACATGATTCGAACCCACAACCTTTAAGATCGCATGCTAAGCACTTACCAATTGTGTAACGAGCACAGTAAGTATTTTTCTTGCAAAGAGTAATCTGTCAAGCCACCACCTTCTGCCATCCGTGCTTTAATAACTGAGCCAGAATGTCAAGTTGCACCAGATTTTACTAAATACATTGGTCTAGACAGTTCAGCTATGTTGCATAGACTCTTTAAGATATGTAATTAATTTTAGTTGGACACTTTCACGTGTCAGATACTCCACCCATGCCCAACACTTGCAACCTTTCTTCATAGACTTCTCTAGTAGTATCTCAGAGTTTTCTCCAAGTTGACTAAAATATCAATACACATTTCTTCTCTTAAAACCTACTAAAAACATTACTATGTTTGTCACTTGATTGTTAGGGTTAAACTAGTAAATTATTTCCTACTAGTGCCATTTTGACACCTTATTTTCATTTAAAATATATTAATATTTAAATGAAAATGCTCAGAAACTAAAGGTCCCAGATTCGAGTCCTATAGTAACCCGATACTCATGGCTTATGAGGGGCAGCATGCATCCAAAGTTTTACCTAACACCCTCATATTCAGGAAGAGGTGGGGGCTCTTGTGGTTCTTCGTCGTCAATATATATAAATTTGTTCAAATATAGTGCTGTCACCTACTCCTTTTTTGTTTGCCAAGTCCGACACTCACCCGTATACATGCAACTTAACAGTTCAGTCCTCACCTAAGTTTTCAAAATATCAAAAGCAGCACCGACAAGTTGTTTTAATCAACTTCAAGCATTTATGAAATGACTTTTTTACATCATTTAACATTACCATCAAGCGAACAAATGTGACATCGAATTGGACCAGAACATCCATTCCTGCGGTTTGACCTCCAGTTCAGTTTTCAAAACATTTATATGCCCTTGGGGCTCTACCAATAGAACACTTTTCTTAGTGTAAGATAGAAATGAACACCTAGGTTAACATGTTTCATATAAGAAAGTAACCTGAATCCAGTTGATCAAGACAAGCTCCAAACTGTTGGTGATTCTTGTTGTATTCAAAAGGGTATTAAACAATAGCAAGATTTTTTTTTTGTGGGTGGGTAGGGTGGGGGAAGGTGAAAGTGAGTTGTATTTTAAACAAATAAACATACGCAAATTTAATGATTTTAGAAGGGCTATACTTCTACACCAGTACAAAATAACATCCGTACACACTGCCTCAAGCGTCTGAACAAAAAATAAGATACCTGATCCAATTTTCAGTCAACAAATAGATCCCGTCCATCACTCCATCTAACCCATCAATGAGGTTTGTTTGTTATAATTCTAACATATCTAGGTTTATTATCTTTTTTCACTTGTTTTAGTTTCTATTGGAAAACAAAAACAAGCATTCACTTTTCTCTTCATCTACTCATGTTCTTACTAAAAAATCAATCCTCATATTTTTTATACTTTTCATTATTATAGTAAATTGCATTATTTAATATTAAAGATATCGAGTCTTGACTAACAAACTCGGTTACCTTATTGACCACATTGAAAACCACTACTCTCAACCAACATAAATTTGTGACTTTCTTGCTAGAATCCAACAGGGGTTGATCAAGTTTGAAATTTAAAAAGTTCCCCATGAAAATGAGGTCAGAAAGAAACAGAGACTCAACAAATTGCTGATGCCTAATTATACATCATCATCATCAACAACAACATCATCAACCATTTTTCCATCTATCAAGGTTGGCTTTCACATTTACATTTTTCCTTATAAAAAACCATTCTCTCCACCACTCCACAGTTTTTCTTTTGAAAGGTTCTCTTTTTTCTTTTTCTTTTTTCATGTCCTTTATTCCATTTATCCAATTCTTTAAAGGTAATAGTCACTACCACATGTAGCCTTTCAATTTTTGTATTGGGGTTGTTTCTCAATGTCTATAAACCAATGTTGTGAAAATCGAATCGTATCGTAAATCGTTAATACATCTTGAATCGCAAATCGTGTATAGTAAATCGTACAATCGTAAGATTCATAAGTGTTTTCCTTAAAAAATATTTAATATATGAAATAACATAAAATATATCTAAAATGTAATAACATGAGCAATTCTCCAACTTTCTTTCAATATTAAGTGAATTCTATATAATTAGTTTATTGGAACTCAAATTTCAATGCTTGAACTCCCAAAAGTATAAGACCAGTATATAATCCAACTATACTGTGAAAAGTCAATAATGAACTAAAAAACCCTCAAAAAATCGAAAGGTCTTAAATGCTCATTAACTCAAGCCTTAAAAACCATTAAAATGAAATGTGTCATACTTTCACACTCCTAATAACCCCATAATTCTATTATTTATACGAATCGTAAGATTTTTTGATAGACGAATCGTTCCTCTTATCATATCGTATAAATCGTAAGATACGAATCGTGTATCGTAAGATTTTAACAACCATGCTATAAACATACCCAAACCATCTTAATGACTTCTTATTGATTAAAGCTTCCATAAAGGCTCTTCCAATGCACTCATTCTATCTCTTAAAGTTACTCCACTCATCCATCTTAGTATAAGAATCTCCGCTAGAGGTACTTTATCAACTTGCCTTTTTTCATTGACCTAACATTCTACTCCATATCATGGGGGTTGATCCAATCACTGTTTTATAGAGTTATAGAGTAACTCTTTTTAAATGTGACGGTGCACTTCTATCACAAAAACTTGCTAGCTTGTGTACATGTATAGAACTTCCCTTTCTCTCCCTGTACCTCTCCATGAGTTGGTAACTCAATTCCATTTCGTTATCATTTCAGGAGGTCACTGTTGAATCAGATATGCTTGATAGGCAAGGTGCAGAGCATTCCTTGTAGTCTCCAATTCTTGTCCATTTTTTATATCAAGTTCCCTAACTATATCAATTATGGCACAACACATCACACTGTTAGGCATTGTTTCCTGTACTGGAACTCAGGAAGAATCCATCTGTTTATAGTTAATTTTTCCATACTCCAGCAACTTCGGAATGGCATGGAAGACATTTCCAACAACTCAATCTTTCAAAAATGAAGTGCCTGTGTTCTGAAGACCATAATAAAGACTAGCTAGTGGATGATCCAAGTAAAAGCCACATGTTCAACATACAAATAACAATCTTACATTATTGATATCTTAGCGGAAGGTATATGAAACATAATGCAAACAGCTCATATGATCAACAAGTTGGCACAATGGAAAAACATAATTTTTACACATTCAGAATAAATCAAAGGAAAACAAAACAGTTATCCACTAAGGTGATCATAACAAATATGCTTGGGAGACAATGTCAGATCAAAAGGTAAATACTTAGGACTTCAGACCATTCACATAAATCAGAGACTGATGCAAGTTTACCTTGTCCTTGATCAAGCCACCAGTTTTAAAAAGCCCAGCATCCTCCAAAGCCATAAGGGCCCGTTCCTGTTAACATCAGATCTTCCCCAGTAAGTGCTATATTATTATCATGGAACATAAACTTTGAGAAACTTCTAATCAACTTTCTACATAATTCTGCAGAAATAAGGTAAAATTTAATCTCAATGATCCCATAACAGAGAATCAGAAATTTGCCACCCAGTTTATCTCAATACCTCCACACCCCGTTTTTGAACTCCATTCCCCATGAACTATGGCTGCTCGAAAGGATTAAAAGAAACGACAAAAAAAAATGCAAAGAAAATGTTCAGCAACCCAAGGGGTCACAAATCACAAGATTCTGAAGCGACACTAGCACCCCTAGTAAATAACTAACTAATACATGTAATGAACCATCAATTTTGATGGAACGAGAGGCTTTATATTCTCGAATCCATTATCCCTTTCCAGATCGTATTTGAACATATTGTGGGTCCATCATCGACCAAAGAAGAACATGGTCAAGTATAAATTTAAACCATCATTAAGGGCTTCTTAATAAAATTGTTGCTAGCGTTGACAGTATACAAACAGGAAACATCACAGGAAAGAATGGTGTAAATAGGTATTTGTATGATGGCTTGCTTTAAAAGTATCATCGGTGCATAGTCACTTGCAAGGAAAGAAATTACCACATACCCCACTTTCATCATCAAGAATTCTCTCCATCAAATAAAGATCACAACATTTAGCAATTTCATTGAGTACTTCCACCACAGAGGGCCTCACAGTTGCATGCTTCTGCAAGAAAACAAAAAATTGACTGAGAAGGTTTCATGCCAATAGATTTATAGCAAATAACCAAAATGTCTTTAGCTAATTAACCTGAAGCTCTTCAGGACTGCTCTCCTCAAAAATCACACCAAGCAGCTGGCAAGTCATCTGAGCACAGAGAAAAACCAAAGATGAGATATAAATAACAATTCTTACAAAGAAGAATCTGCAAATACTTGCTGCTAATGGGACAAATTATTACTTTAAATAAAAGGTATTAAAAGATAGACTGTACCTTTCGCCCTCCATTCAGTTTCTTCCTAACTATTTGCCCAACAGTCAGCTATAAGAGGGGCAACAAAAGGTTAGAATAAGCATTATGGATGCATAACATAGCAGGCAGTAACAAGAATGAATGATGGTTTACATTCATAGAAGAATGAAATTCATCAACTGCGTCTACTGGTGGATGTATTTCAGAGTTAGAAGCATCTTCACTTGCTTGACTATTGGCACTAGTTGTTGATGCAGAGCCTATTCCTTTCCGCCGACCTCTTTGAGATCTGGTAGGCGATCTCAAGAATTTCCATGTAAAAGCTACAGCAATAGCAAATCCAGCAAGAGCTCCAAGTGACCCAGCATTCTGAAATTTGGGTAAATTTATAAATGAAAAGGTAAGTTGGCACTGAAGTGGTTTACATCAAAGCATTTTGTACAAAAGCAGATGCCATTTTCATAATTATTCTTTACCACATCACTAAATATTGGCAGCATAATGTCTAAACTTGAACGGCATTTGCATCAGTCAGGAATGATAGAAAAAATAATGACATATCCAACCAAGCTCCGTTTGTGTCACCTTTTTCTACTCCGTTCTATCCTTTTATTATGAAATGTTAATTCATAAGGTAATTTATGGAAATGGCGCCACCCATTCCCTTGGAAGATGATAGAAAAATCCATAGTTTGGTATGCAATAGTCTCAAGAACTACTTTCTTCAAGTTAAATCATAGTAGGCAATTCCATTCCGTTCTAGTTGAAATGGCCAAAATATTCCATTCCAGTTTAAAAAACCAAACAAAAATATGTATTGAAACATTTGGACCATTTTTCGAATAGGGCGTGTCATCCTTGCTCAGGGGCCATGCTAATCTTCTCTATATTCATTCAAGTTTTATCAGATGTCACCAAGGTTCGAACCCAGGAACTCAATCCCTCACAGATTCGTGGTTTGATGGGAGCTGTTTAAGAGAGGCGGGGTTAGCTGGATATGGTGGGGTGATTCGTAACAATCTTAGTAGTTCACTGTTGTCTTTTGCTGGACCGCTTCACAATGGTTTTGTAATTGATGCGGAGTTATATGCTTTATGGAGAGGTGTGGCGGCTTTAGAAGAGTTAGGAGCGGTTGGGAGTATCCTTGAAGGTGACTCTAAGATTGTTGTTGGTTGGGTTTCGGGTTCGCTTTATCCTTGGATCTATTTGGATAAAGTAAATTGGATCCGGCATACTATGTTAGCTCATGGATATTCTATCACTTGGGTTCCTCGTTCAGGCAAATTCTGAGGCAAACGAGTTAGCTAGTCAGGGGTATCTTTATCTTCAGAGATTGTTAATTTTTTTATGTAACTTTGTTTTTTTGTTTGTTTCTTTTTTGTTGGTTTGTAGGCAGTTTGTGTCTGCTCTTGTTAGCTGTGGGTTTGTTTCTTTTCTTCCTTTATTAATGAAGTTACTATGAAAAAAAATAATAATAATAAATAAATAAATATATACATATATATATATATATATATATATATATATATATATATATATATATATATGTGTGTGTGTGTGTGTGTGTGTGTGTGTGTGTGTGTGTGTGTGTGTTGAAACATTCCAGTCCCTTTCCTGATCTTTTCAACTATTTTGGTATCATCTAATCTTCTTTCAACCCCTACTTTGGTCCTCTTCATCCAAATTTGTAATAGATATTCTTCATTTCTTTCTCATTTTAAATATTCATATTTCTAATATATTAAAAAGTTTGAGTTAAAAAATTCTCCTACCTTAAGTACTCTTTTATAGAAAACTCCACCATTTCATTTACAGAGTTAAAACCATGTAAAATACTCTTTTAAGTACAAAGAGTTACATATTTTACATATATTTTCTTCTAAAATAAGTATGTCTTCATTTTCCAAAACAGAGCTCTGAAATGGACGAAACAACAAAATGTTCCACTCCAAAGACAAAACTAAATGACCATTGAAATGGAATTACAAACTTTGATTCAGATTTCCTTGTAAAGTATCTCATCATGCTCCCCTCGGGATTTTGGCTTCTTTCCAAGTTCAGATTGTGTTCACTTCCATTTGTCCGTAGGGCCTGTTCAGTAGCCTTATATTCTTATGTGGAACTGGAATTTTGTAGAATTTCAAATTTTCCAGAGAATTCCATGTTTGGTGAATCTGAACTTCTAGAGTGAGAATTATGAAACCCACAAAATTCAAACTCAAGAGGATCTATCAGTTTCCATTTTAAAGTGGTGATTTGGAATACAAAAATCCTCAATCACTTATATCATGGAATTCTTGCAGTTCAGCCAATAATTCCAAGCCCATCAGACACAAACATTAAAAGGGGAAATACCCTGAAATATTCACATTCAAAAACTATCAGAATCCGTAAATTCGGAATTTTGGGAATCATAAGTTCTGCTGGAAATTTCAACCATACAGAACTTTCTTATAAAATAAATCTCGTATCTAACATAAACAAATTCAAAAACTAAAGAGAACCCACTTTCTCCTAAGAAATTCATTTACAAATTCGAATAAAAAATCGACATGACGGTTGGGAGATCAAGTGAAATTTAGGGGAGAAAGAGAAATCGGAGACGAATTCCAAACCTTGTTATTGACTAAAATCATCACAATCTCCGAAATTTTGCGATTCAATTGCTTTCCGAAGCTTCTGAATAGATTCAGGACTTGCAATGTTAGAGAATCGGCCATCTCCGACAACAGATCGAGTGAAAACGAGAGATGCTTTCCAAAATCCAATTCAATCAATCTCTTTCTTTTTGAGAGATAAAAATAGGCATTTTTTAAGAAACCCTTTACAGGTCAATTTATTTGAAAGAAGTACTTGTTAGTTTCGATATTTTGAGAAAGGCCCTTACCATCACCATCACTAGTCTTTAAAATCTAAAATTTGATTTAACTTGAAATTTAATAAAGTCAAGTAACCTAGAAGATCTTTTTAATTCAAATAAAAAAAATTAATAAGATTTATAGATTTATTTTACTTGAAATCTCTCAATTTTGACCTTCTTTTTTTTTTTTTAAAGCAGTTAAGATTAAACTTTCGTTAAGAGAAGAACAAAAGTACAAGAGAAAAAAAAAAAAAGGTATTAGCTCAAGAAAATTAGGCCCCCACCAAGAAAAAAGGAAAACAACAAAAAATAGAAAAAATAGCTAAAAAAAATGAGAAACAACGGCCCCCTAAAGGAAGAAGCCGCTAATCACTCGGGGCATAAAAAGTGCCATGAATAGTCCCATCCACGCCATTTTTTGCAAGGAAATTCATCTCCTGCTTGGTGTCCTACTTATTTGAGAAAATGATACCTCCAAACCCGCCGTTAATGCCTTAATCTCCCTAACTAGTGTGTTAACCTCCAATAGGGGCGCTTCACACTCCTGGCTCATTTGATAGCGTTAGATCAATTTTGACTAATTTATCTGATTTTTTTTTTAATTTCTTTTTTCAGAGTGGCCAAACTAAGTTTGAATATTTCATCTTGGATTTGATCTAGACTTCAAGCCCAACTTGACTAGTTTTAAATTAAGAATAGGTTAAGAATGTTACACTTAACCTAGCTAAATTTCAATCACAAGCCCATTGGGCTAGATAGAGTAAAGTTCAGCCTGAACCCGAGATTTTAATAGACTTAGGGTCGGACTCTGCATGTGTCAAGCCCTATTATAGTTGATTAAGACTCAACAGAGACTGAGTTAAGCGTGACACTTTTGTAGTCATTTGAGCATTTTGAAAGTCCCAACCATGACTTAAAGTACAACACATCTTAGCCGTGCAATGGCTTAACTACAATTCTCTTCATTTTTATCAATTGTGGAGGCATTTGATTCTTCCAATAGTTTGACTCACATTGAAATAGATTCGATCCGGTTCATGTGCATATTCATTGGAGAGGGTTTTGATGAGGGATTTAAATTCAATGGAAAAAAATATAATATTTACAACACAACCATTAGGGTCGTAACTCGGATGGGCCCGGTTGGGTTTTGGGCCTGTCCCAACTCATGTCAAAATTGTAATTAAAGGGCTTGAGCTCAATTATAGACCTAAGTTGACCCAATTTGTTCAAAATTGATCTCAGTCTAAGTTTGAACTTAAGCCCAAGTTCAAACCCCAAATGTACATGTAGACACGAAAAGGGTCAGGTTTCTTTAGACTTAAATGTGGTTATATATATTATATAATATGTGTTACATAAATTTGATATTTATGCACAAAATTAATTAAAAGATAATTAAATTTTATCATTCATCGGTGAAATTAAAGTGTTCATATCAAATTTGGACTTCCATGTATTAGGCTCAACATGAACCAACTCAATCCAAATTCAAATTTGGGCCTAATATTTTGTATCCATAAATGGGTGCAGTCTGAGACATCAAACTGAATTCAATTTTTATTTATTTTTAACATAGATATACACTTCATATTGAAGGAGAGACTAATTCCACCAGCATGTGTAAACCTCCATTTCCACACACATTAGTTAAATCAATGGAGAGTAACTCTATAAAGAGTGGCTTAAAAGAGTTGAACGTGAATCAAACTTAAGACCTCGGTTCATGAGGCAGACGTCGTGACGCTGAGGCCAACCCCCTTAGGTTAACCCAATTTTTTTCTCAGGCTTTTTCATGCATGCTAGCAAGCATGACAGAGTTCAATAGCTCCTTTTAGCCACAGGCCCATCCCTACCTTATCCAATCTACCAGTGTAGAATACCTTACGCCCTCTTCTAAACAAACCACTCAAATATCTTCTCCTCAAGCTTCAATCTCGAATCCATTAGAGAAAATGGCACCACCAGCACTGACCTTACAATCTACCCACCACCCAAAATTCACCTGCAATCTAACCCATTTCCGATCAAATTGCACCCCACAAAGCTTCCTCCCTCAATCCTCTACTAGAAGAATAGCTGTTACAGTAACCTTTACAGCATTTTTCTTAGCTAAAGAAGCCTTTTCTAGTTCAAACATTGCTTCTTCATTCGACTTCAGAATGACAGTTCCAGACCAAACACTTGAAGAAGCAGAGATGGGAATAAGAGGCCATGCCCAAGAGCTGTTGCAGATCAAAGCTTTGATAGATTCCGAGTTGTGGATCGATACGCAGAAAGCGCTTCGGGAGAGTTCTCCTTCCCTTAAACAAGATCTCTACACTATAATTCAAGCAAAGCCAGGAAGCCAGAGGCCTCTGCTGAGGAAGCTCTACTCCAAGCTCTTCAACAGCGTTACAAGAGTAAGGAACTTCACCCATATACACCAAAGATAGGTGTAGCGTAGACTGCAGGCTGCGTGATAATTCTAACCCAACTCAAAAAAAAATTCAGGCTTTCGTCACTCATATATTGAAAAAAAATTAAATTATACAGATCTGAAACAAATCTGATTTTTTTTAACCAAGTGTCCAGATTTCAGTGGGGGTGACCCTTTGGAGTTAAGCGTAAATCGAATAAGACTTTGTTTCTAAAGACGGTTCTTGGCCGTCAGACTAACCCCTCTAGATTAGAAGGTCCCTATAACTAATCCAACCAAACCCAAACAAAACAACACTAATTAAGCACTATGTTTTTATATTTACAAATATCCCATTTGTATTAAAGAGTTATCCTTTTAACAAAACCTAAATTACAATATAGTATAGTAGATCATTCGAGTCCTATGGCTTAACCTGGTGTAGCTTAAGGACAATGGGTATTACCTGTGGAAATTTTACGTTGGGTTTTCTGCAACTTCTCACAGTGTAAATTCAAAAAAAAAATGGCATTGTCACGTTGTGATAAATCCAATAGAAAAGAGTGTAATGTGAGATAAGAGGTCAGTCGAGACAAGGTGTTGGACGTTACTGAGTCAATTAAAGAAGCATTGCTATCAAGGCCTAATATTGGATATACTTCATTTTTTATCCATTGTAGATATTTTTGTCGTTAGGAGTGTCAATTTTTTATTCAACCCATAAATCCAACCTAGCCTAACCCAAAAGATTAGGTTTGGGTCATGCATTTCTTTAAAAAAATAAAATTCACCTGAAAAAAAATAAATTTAGGTCAGATTGGATAGAAGGGTCCAAGACCCAAACTTGATCCAAATTGAATTGAAATTAATATTTAATTAATTTATTGATTTTTTCTATTAATTTCAACAATTCACCCTACCTAAGTTCAAAAATATAAGCATACTGTATCAATTTTCTATGGCCCAATCGATTTTTTTTTTTATTTCTCATTTTATATTAAAAATATGTTTTCCTCTCTTTATAATTTTTAAAATTTTAATAGAAATTTGGGTGTGATTTGAGTTGAATAAAATAAAATTTAATTCCGGATAGATCAGATCAATAATTAAAACCTCAAGGTAACTTGGGGTCAAGTTAGATTACAGTTACATTTAAAAAAAAAATCTTCAATCTTAGAATGAAATTTTAATTTTACAGTGAAACCAGCTCAATATGGAATCGATATGGATAGGAATCCAATCTCTATTTGAAAGAAAGGGTGTGCGAAGTACCAACACAATCTTGAGCAGTATTAAATGGAGCTAAATGTTGCATGGGCGAGAAAGGGATACAGTATTGATGGTGAAATTATATGTTAGGGTGGATGTTTAGCGTAGTGTAAAACATTCAAAAGAAAAAACTCGAGCGGGTCTATCTAAGTTGACTCAACTCATTAAAATTTTGAGTCGAACGAATCAACAAATTTTATTGAGTTTTTTCGAATTGAATACAAAAAGTCAATCAAGTTGCTTGATCCATAAAATTTCAAATCAAGTCCAAGTGTCTATGATGCTAAGTGTGATAATAGAGAAAAAAGCAATAACATTTCAAATCAAGTGGATATGTGAGAGAGAGAGAGGGAGAGAGAATTCCTTGGAATATCTTTTTTTTCATTTTGTTCCACAAGATAAAATTCCCAGTACTGATTCTATTCAACCTTGCAGCTAGACTATGCTGCAAGAAGCAAGGATGCTGCTGCTGTTCAAGAATGCTATGACAATATTCGCTCCACTCTCGACGATATTTTCACCATGATATAGCTGCTTTGCTCCTCAATTCCATAAGAGAGTGGAAGAAAACAGATGAAACACAAGGCAAATAGTCAATGACTTCTCAATCCTTACTTGTGGCTTTACATTCGGCACGATGGCAGAAATCCATAATTGAACAGTGCAAGCAAAGCCAAGGGCACTCGAGTCTCTTCCATAGATGAACAATCATCCTGGTACCATGGCAGTCAAGAGTCAAGACAGCACATGTTGCAGCATTAATGTAACCGAATATTGCTCAGACCCAATGAACTCTTGAACTCTAGTCGTCATCATCATTGTGAATGCTGTTCATTGCATCTCTTTGTCAAACTCTCAGTTCATCAATAGGTGGAAAAGACCAAATTTACCTGGTGTCAAACCAATTTCATTTGATACTCTCCACACTCAGCAGCAAGTGGCTTGTATCCTTTGAAGCTTTCATACAGTAACATGAAGAAAACCTGCTAGCAAGGAAAGAACATCCTTTCCAAGATTTCCTGTTAAATACAGCCCACAATAAAGCCCATGACTTGTGCAAACATGCTATTATTACCTAAGAACTTGCTTCAGTAAATGGTAATGATCAGATTTCAAAAATGGGCCTTTCACAACAAATTCCTCACTGTGATGTGTATAATAGGAATCTCACACAAACACCATACATTTATACAATTTAAATCTTTTATGATACCAAATACCACTGGCTCTCTGGAATTCACCAATATTTCGGCTCCAGCTTCAAATGAATGCCACCAGGTGCGGCAAATATGGGTGCCTGTATAGAACACAATCACAATAAAAACGCTCTCAGTAAAAGGTGTGGTACTTCATATTACCTTTGTACTGAAGTTTTGTATGTAGAAATTAATATCACAATGGTTCTCAGAGGCATGGTCATCAGTCCATTGACGTTTGAGTCCCAGTGCCTAATTTTTCACATGCATGGCACATAAATGCACTTGGCTTGTGTGCTGTCCTCCCTCTCTCCTGACCCCCAACACTATCATACCAAGCTTTATTGCGCTCTTTTTTTTTTGAGAAGGTATCATACCAAGCTTTATTGCTATTATTCCGAAAACAATTGATACTACATTACCACATCAAGTAATCAGATCGATACTTCAGTAAGGTTTTTTTTACCCGTTCTATTGATTTAGGTGTTTTATTACTGCAAACTAATAGCAAATGCACCCACTAAAATAATCAAAGTGATTACAAACTAGTCTCACAGACTAATCCAAGTTCTATCGTATTTGCTTGCTATCTCAACTTAAGGTGTCACATATACTCTGAACAATAATTTGCTAGACGAAGTACCTAACGTCATGAAACTTTTTTTAATCCAAAAACCAGAAAGAAGATTTGAGAAGAGAGTCGATTCTAGGTGGATGGTGGGGAGTGGTGTAGAACTTTTCTTAGGATAAACCGAGTTTCTTATCACACTTTATCCCATGAGAAATTGAAGAACCAATTGAATGAGATTCTTGTCCAACAATTTTAATTTTTTAACAAAAGTATTGAACTTCACTATATTACTTAGGGAGATGTTACCACAAAACCACGCTCCTGTGTGGCATGAAATATCAAGTCCAGTCTCCCAAGGGATTCCTTCTGTTTTCTCTAATGGAACTAGTGACCAATCAAAAGAAAATAAAGGAATAAGTAGAACATAGTAGAAAGGCACAGAGATTTTTTTAATAAGGTTTTAATTGTTAGGATATGTTAAGATATGCTACAATCCCTGACGAGATTTGGGTATCAGTAAATAAGGTAATGATGCTCTAGGATAGAACTTGAAGATCTCATGGGTAATATAGGATTTTTATTTTCTTTTCTTGGGTATCAGAGATTGTAGCATATCTTAACATATGCCAACATTTTTTAAAAGACTATGATACTGTTCTATGTTTTCTATTAAATGGGAACCATATAAGTGTGCAATGGTCATCCAAACATATAATCACAAGTTCTAAAAGATCTATCTGGGACCTTACTACCTTATTTATAGGGTCCCAAATCTCATCAGAGATTGTAGCATATCTTAACATATGCTCACATTAGTTGAGATCACTTCGATCAAGATCCTCTGTGATACAATTTGTAGTTTGTTGGATTGCAGAATGCAGGGGGTTTGATAATACTATGTAACCATTCCTGATACCCACTACATTGAACAAAGATCTCTAGCATCCAAACAAAGATGAGATTTACTATTTAAATCAATATACTTCATATGTTCAAGCTTGGATGACTAGGATTGGTAGAGACAGCCTTGATATTCTCAACTTGTGCAATTGTTGCTTAATTCAACTCCATTACCAGATGAAGATTCTTCGCCAAAATATATTTTTGTTGATTGACCTTGGAAACTAAAACATGATGCATCCAAGGGTCATGACAACAAGAATGTGCCTTCCAAGATGAGTGGGGCAGCAAAGATGCTTCCCCAGTCCAAGTCTGAGGCAGTGCCATTTTAGGCTCAACTTGAAAATGAAAACCAAAGCACTGTTCATGAACATGGATATCTGAAACCCTGCAAATCCAAACACAGACACAGGGTAGAGAGGATTCATGCACAACTATCTGAAAATCCATGCAAACCCAGACATAATATAGGGGACACCAACTGTACACATAACAAAATATGAAGCCAACCTGAGAGCTTACTTGAGAACTACTAGGAAGAATGGTATTTGCAAGGTCCTCATTGAGCATCACTGGCAATGGTGGCATTACACTCATTATTCCAGGTGTATTTCTCATGCTGCGTACATTGAAGAAATGAGAACCTCAAAACTAAAATTTGGCACCAGAGGACACATGAACCATAAAATAAGGCCTTGGCACCTAAAAAAGCACGTCATGAATGTTGTTACATACTCATTCAAGATGGCTATGATATTTGTCCTTGCACAACAGAAGAGATCAATGTTCTCCTGTGTCTGAAAATAAAAATAAGTAATGGTCAAACCAAGCTCACTTTTCATACAAAAAAAGCTGTGCACCAGATGCTGGCAAAAAGGATATTACCCTTGGATGATAAAAGCTTTCATTATCCATTGTCTAAAATATCCTCGGCAATATGTACTGAAACATGCTATCAATATTGGAAATTTTCTTTTGACAAATGTGATAAAGAAATAAAACTCTTGGTAAATGAGCTTGAAGATATGAAAAGAACATCAAGTTGCAAATATGGAAAAACCTGTTCTTAACAAGTGTCACTCAACAAGTGAGTGATAAGCTACTTCAGTTTCTTCAGATCAGATGGTTTCAGATGTTCAATGCCCTAACCAGGCAGGTCAAATAGTTCACAGAAGCTGATAACGAACGACCACTTACTTCGTGCATGGAAATTTTTATTTCATAATAAAATTTGCACTACTTCTGCATAATATTTCCAATAGGAGGTAATAAGATAAGAGAGATTCCACCACAAATTGAATCCATTTCACTGTTCTTGATGGCATTTGCATTGTCGCATTCAAGAATGATTTGTAAACAAAATACAACAGCCATGTATATAAACAAGAAAAGAAATTTGAAGCTTGAACTGGTTACCTTAAGTATTGCAAGATTATTTGTAATTTGGCTAAATACTTGAGCATTTACATCCAAAAGTTGTCTGGTAACACCACCAAATGATGGGACTAACAAAATAAACACTGTGTCAAGAAAAATACATGGCAGGTGAAACCGAAATAAGAAGAATATAACTGGTCACTAAATATTAGTAAGACATGCCAAAATTATTAAGGGAACAAAATCAACCAACCTTCACATGATAGCTGATCATTAAGGTTCACATGATGCATCATATAAGAACACGCAGCCATGTTTGGCTGTGGAACTGGAGTATTTGCCTTCAGTGAAGAATCCATCAGCTTTTCCTGAAGAAGCATGATCTTTAGAAACCCGGTTCTTCAATTAACATTACAACCTACGGATGTCAAGTGATTTAACCAACTCAAAAGTGAAATCCATTTACAAAGTTACAAATTATCCTAAATTAATGAATAAATAAAATGGTGATTTTACTACTGAAAGACTTAATATTTAGAAACCCCGTTTCTATTACCTTCCCGAGAGAATTTGTTTTCCTATAAAAATTTAACAACAAAGAAAATTAATTTTCAAATTCACTTTTTGTTTTCTCATGTTTGCTAGAATATGGGATTTTTAATAAAATGTGCATTGGTACATATGCGAAAAGTAGATTTCCTACCTAAAGGGTTATCTTCAAGAAAACCACTTCCCTATGGGGAATAAGAAAGTTGGTTTTTTCCTCTCCATTTTCTTAAGTGTAGAAACATGCAAACATGCCCTACTCGCTTTCCACAAAAAAGAAAACAGAAGAGAGAGAGAAAGACTTGCATGGCCCCAGTTAGGCCAGGCACTAAGGTGAGTGGATACAGTTGACAAGTAAAAATTAGGAGAGAACCATTTGCCATTTGGAAAGTAACAAATGTGTGGGGCCTACATAAGGAAACTCAAATCTTCATACCATCTAGCACCCTGTGACTCAGCATGTCCCAAATTTGCACCCATCCCACTCATATGCGCCAGTGGGTTTCAAACACAAAAATGTACTTATCCAACAAATTATAAAGAACAATCTTTTTATCCTTAAATCACATCAAAATCATTTTTTTCCGAGTCTTAAATTGAACAAAAACCTTATACATCTGTCTCTCTGTGAATGGCCTGTATAAGCCTGAACCCCACAGAGAAGGAAAATGATTCATCATTCACCCATAGAAATGCCTCTACATGTAGATTCAGAGATAGGTATACTTGTATGTGTACACATCTACGTTGTACAGAAAATACATGATTGACTGATCATAATGTGCATGCTGACATAGACTAACACAAGTTTGAAATACAATTTGGATGCATGAAATACATCAGGTATCAATCCATTAAACAGGGTGCTTCCTAGAAAAATATAAGTGACTTATATATCACATGTAATGTCCTAGCATAATAAAAAAAATTATGAAAATTCATGCCATTTGAGTAGTTCAACAAAAAAAGATATAATTATTATTTGATGATATCTGACAGGAACAAATAGATGTTACCTTCCTATCTTTCATCTTCTTTCCTATGTAATATTCTTCTTGCTTACGCCGTTTGCCATTGTCCTTCTTCTGCAAAATGGTCGCCATAATCAACACAACATCATAATGTAAATAAGATCAGTTGGAGACAATATTTGGTCAATGCAAGCAAATGCACAATAGTCAACATCAACAAAGTTGTGAACAAAGTGCAGTAATGATTATCAAATTACACCTAGTTTTTTTTTCTTTTTTGAAAGATCAAATTAAACCTAGTTTTGCAGTTCAAAATCCACAAAATAGTCATAAACCAAAAGGGCTTGTGATTTTAGGGTGGAAATATGCACTGTCAACAGAAAGCCTGAAAAGTCAGTCTGAAAAAAGCAGGCTTGGATATTAATTTTTAGCCTGAATGCTAATTCAGGTCACACTTGAGCCTAAAAGTCGACAAATAACAACCATGACAGGCTTAGGCTTATGATTGACAGCTTGAAGCCCATACACGTATAATGGAAATATATAGGCTGAGTATGCCATAAGGTAAAATCCTAGTCGGCAAAGGATAGACAAGTCTATCAAACATATTTCTCCTCTTCTAGCACTATTGCCACCCTTAGCTCCTACATTCATTGGCAGAATAGTAGAGGCGATCTTGGTGATGACTTGCAAATACTGCAGAGTCTCATTTGTTTACAGGATCTTAAATTGAGGTGGTGTCTTCATTGACAGGATCATAGAAGGAGATGGACTGATTGATGGCTCTCTCTCTCTCTCTCTGTGTCTCTGAGAGAGAGAGAGAGAGAGACATTTGAACTTGTTTTCGTTTCCTTTTAGTTGGTTTATAGAGAGTTCATTGGACATAGGATGGGAGTTGGACATTCACCCATTTAGTATTTCTCAGCTTTTAAGTGTTTTTTTCATTTTATTTTTTTCACTACACATGTTTTCATTTTCACTCTTAGGAATTGGTCTTTCATACTGAGCATTTGGATTCTGGGTTCTCTGAAGTAATCTATGTTTGCTGGGTTTTTGTTAGTTCCTCTCATATAGAGTAATTTTTTTCCATTTTGGGGTTGGAGAAGTTCAGGGTTGCCACTAGGCTTGTAGGGTTGTCAGGCTCGGGTTTCCTTATCTAATGTCAGGCTTAGGCTAAAAAAGATAAAGGCCTGGCCCACACCAGGCCCGTTCCAATGTTATTATCCACCTAATCCATAGATGGAGTCATCATGCCAATAGCAGGGACGTTTATGGGAATGAATTAGGCCTGCATTTGGACCTCCAATTTAGGTACAATTTTAGGGTGGACAATCTATCATTGTAGTCAAAGTTCCTCGTATTATGTAAGGCGATCCCACACAATGTTCATCATCATGGACATTGGAGTGATTTATCTCATCTATCTAGGATTGTTGCCATAATTGGATATGATATTTTTTTTCTAAGAGCCGATTTCCTTTCTGCTGCCCATAAGACTCAGGACTGCAACCTTTATTCAACACAAAAATATTTAACATTTCAAAGCATTTTTGGGGGTGAGTGCAACACAGGGAATGGAAGTGTGGAATATTTTGTTTTGAAGTATGTTGAGTCAAAGATTTTAGAGTATGTGTCTATCTAGTCTCATTAACAATACACTCAACTTCTTTCCAACCAGGTTCCTGCAACCTTTATAATTGTAGGTTCAAAAAAATCAAATACATCACCATTACATCAAGAAAGGTTAACATCTCACTGCACAGATCATCTTTGAAAAACACAACAGTTACTCTAGAACTAGGATTTTGGGAGTATTCAAGTACAATTGCCAAAGTAATATTTGATTGTGTGAGTTGTAAATGTTGATACTAACACTGGAATGAAATGTACATGACCTGGTAGCAAAGAAATGGATGGATAAAGCTTTCATTAGACTATCATTGTGAGAAAAAGAACTCACTGTCATCCACCGACACCTCAAAGCAACATCTCTTACAGTCTTGTCACGTAGTAAAGCAGCAATCTTGATGTACTTCAGGATACCTTGTTCTTCAGTATATCTGAAATTTAATATCCCAGAACAAGGCTCATAAAAGACAACTCATGTAAGATATTATAAATAACTAATAGTAAAGTCCACAAAGTAGCACACAATATAAATGACGTTTTTTAAGAGAACTGATTCAGAAATCTCTATCCAACTGTGAAACAAAGAAGACAGAGAAGTCCTTATTAGTGGAATTGCAAGTAGATAACATCATTTTGCGAGTAGATAACATCATTTCAATCCAATTTTTTAAAATAAAACGAGGGACAGAAGTAGCCAAAACGACAGCAAATAATTTATGTCACATTTATGGTAATACAATTATACAAAATAAGTCAAAAACTAGAGACATAGACATAGATGAGCAGAGCATAACCAAGGGGAGATCATCAACAAGTGAATAGCATTCCAAATCTGCTAAGTGCTGAATATATACAAGAGAATGACACAACAGCAGAGTGGAAGGAGATTGTAACAGGTTGAAGAGCAAATGGTAATCTCTGTAACCAATAAAATATGCACAACATTTTTTCTCTAATTATCTATGAAGCACGGATACAACTCGGATACGTATCTAATTAAATAAAATATTTTTTAAATACGGATACGTCAAGGATATGGCAGCAGACGCGGACGGATACGGCGGACACGGGATAAGGGACACGGCACGGAATACGGCAGCACGAGAGAAAAGGGGGGAAAAAAAAAAAAAAATTATATATATATATATATTGTATTCATTATAAATATAAAAATATAATTTTCTAATCATTTTTATCTCATACTAGAATTTATGATATTTTTTGTAAATGTCTGAATTTATTTTGTTGAGATATATATATATATACATATATATATATATATATACATATATATATATATATATATACACATACACATACACATACACATACACATACACATACACATACACATACACATACACATACACATACACATACACATACACATACACATACACATACACATATATATATATATACATATACATATACATATATATATACATATACATATACATATATATACATATACATATATATATATATATATACATATATATATACATATATATATACATATATACATATATATATATATAATCATAATAATAATAATAATAATTTTTTTAATTCGACGTATCCCGCCGCACCCCCGTATCTTAGTTTTTCAAAATTTGGCGTATCCCCGTTTTGGATATATCCGATACGCGTACCCGTATAGGTGCTTCTTAGCTAATTATATATAGCCACCAATCCAAAGATTGGATTCAGGAGACATCTCTAAGCAACGAGAAACAACACCATCACATATAAAAATAAATTAAATCATTGAGAAAAGAAAATTTACATCAGACATTAAAACTAAGATGTAACTCATCTTCTATAATTACTGGTTGGTATATTGAAATCATCGGCTAAAGTTTGGCCTGAATCAAATAATTTGAGTCTATTACAACACTGATTCACATTGCAGTGAATATCTTCTTTTTTTCTTTTGAAATGGAAAGGTGAAGATCTTTTTCCTGGTTGAAATCAGTGGTTCCCAATAATTACTTAAATAAAACAGCATGGAGATTGTATAAAGATGATATTTTACAAGTAAGTGATAAAATCAAATACTACAGCAGACAGAAACCATAAAACAGATTCAGCCAGATATTGCATCCATTTGTTAAAGAAGGGACAGAAATCAGAAATGAGGTAAACCACGTACTCTCTAAGGCATTCTTCCAGTATGGACTGTTCTTCAATAGACCAATCCATAGTCATGCAAGTCTCTTGCTTAAGGCCAGGCACTGTATCAAGAAGCAGCCCGCTGATGGAATTTCCAGTCTGAACCAACCCAGCTATGTTGTTCATTCCTCCAGGATTCCCTGTTGGGATCATTCCAGCTGTGCTGTTTATTCCACCTGAATAGTTGACAGGTAGAAGCACCCCCGAAGAGCTACTCATTGAACCCGACTGGAACGTAACCACATGAGGATTAAACACAGAAGCTGGAATTGCTCCAATTGCTCCATAGTGATAACCCATGTTTGAATTAGATGACATTTTCACTCCAAGACCCCCAAAAAATCTACTTCATCATTTCACTGGAATTTCGTATTTCCTGCTAACTAATTTCAAAGGCCAGATTTGCTCAACCAACCAAAAATGCTGAAAATCTTTAAGCCACTGCTATTTTCAAGTCAATTTGCCTTTGTTCCAATTCTAAGACGCAAATTATCCAACAACACAAATTTCACTTGAAATTCAAGAAATTAAAGAAAACACAAACAAACAAACAGAACCAGTCCAGATATTCACCCTAATTCAGAACCAAAGCTCTAATTTTTAACCTCAATAAGCACACCAAAGTCGAAAATATGAGAAGAATCAATACCAAGAAGCGTTGAATAATAGGAATTACTCCATGACCTTCCCCAATCAGACACAAAAATAGAATTAAAAAAAATACTCACTTCCGACCAGCAGAAGCTCCCAAACCAGCTCCAAGTCCCTAAATTTAACTCTTGGGAGCCCAAAAGACTCCATTTCCCCCCAAATTAAACCCCAAAACACCTAAAAACAAGTAAACTGCAACACCCCATCTCACCGATTATTTTAGAAAAAAATGAAGAAGAAAAAAAAATAGAAAAAGAAACTTCTAGAACACTAATTCAAAGCCATAACCCAAGATTCTGACCGCAACGGCTCCAGAAAAAGGGTCCATACCGAGAGAAATGAACTGGGAAGAAGCAAAAAAATCAAAAGTACAAGAGGAAAAAAAAACTTTCTCAAACGTTAATCCGAAGCCAAAACCAAAGATTCAGACCTCGACAGCTTCAGAAAAGATACCTTAAATCGAGAAAATTGAGTGTGAAGCAAGAAAAAAAAACCCACTTCTAAAGCTTAAATCCGAAGCCAAAACTCAAAGTTTTGACCTCGACAGCTCCAGCAAAGGCCCCACAACGAGAGAAATGGAGTGGAAAAAGGCAAGAAAATCAAAACCCAAGACGAGCAGTCGACCTTTGCTTCTCTGCTTGTGATTTTTATTCTTTTTTTCTGCTGGTTCTTGGTGTTGGCGTAACTGTTGTTGTTGTCCAATGAGGAAAAAGCGAAAGCAGTGACATTGGATAAATAATAGGAGGAGACGGAAAGGTGGGATCTTGGTATTGAGGAAAAGTTGGAATCCCAATGAGCATTTGATGCCAATTATTTCTCTTCTTTCCTTACTACCCTTCCTGTTCCTTTCCCTCGTCTGCTTCCCTTCTTCCACTACTCCTTTTCTCCTGTGTATGTGTCTGCAGCTGTGACTGTGAGAGACAGAGCGACCCAAACGTAACTCCATGAAATTTGTCGCAAGTAGGTCCATTTTTACCAAATTTCAAACTACTGAAAAATAAATTTAAAGTGTAAAGCGTTTTAAAAACTAAATCGAACGTATGATTCAACTGTGTTAGACTAAAAAGCGGTCCTTCAGTCCTTATTTCCAGAATAGTTAATTTCTTCATTAACTTCAAATTGATAAATTACTTAAGTTAAATGATTGCTGTTATCTTTTGCAAAAGGGAAGTAGTCATGATAAATAAATAATGAAAACATAAACTTAAAATTATATAAAAAAATTAAGTTAAGAAATTAAAATGACTATATATAAAAATGAATTGCTCAAAAGGTAGAAGCATAATATACTTTTTCCTCCTAATATATTATGATGCATCTTCTAGCTCTATATAATGCATCAAGTTGTGGCTTTTTATATGTATTAATCCATGCACATTAATATTTATTTTTTTTCCACTATTGAGTAAAACCCTTCTATAATGAAAGATCAATTTTGTGTTTGGATGAGGGGTAAATTTTATAGGAATTATTTAGAGTTACTTTTAACTAGAGGTTACTCTGGTTATTATAAATACCTCATATTTAGAAAGGGTTTTCAAGATTGAAAGGCATGAGGTAAAATTTTGATTTTTTATCCGTATCTCTTAATGATCAAACAACCCGTTATCCTCCATCCAAATGCAGCTAAGGTAGAAGTTTGAATGTTTAGATAGGTCATTCAGACGTTTGAACCTTTCATGTGATCAAAATAGATCAAAATAACAAGAGATAGATCACCATAAAATTATCAAACTATTTAAAGTGGTGCCCCTCAAATCATTTAACACTTTATTCTTTAAAATAAATATTTTGACTTGTAATATTAAATAAAATAATACTAACATGTTAAATAAATATAAGTTAAGATTGTATCTAAGTCTTAAATAACGCCCATGCACCTAAACAGCACCTGCCCTATCTTAAAAAAATCCAACTCTAATCCACCCGTTGACGACTTCTAAAAGATTCAGAACAATCTCATAAAAAATAATATTTAAAAATACAAGAAAGGGAATGTCTTGAAAGTTACTTTGCACAATTTTGAATCTTTTAATTAACAATTAATCTATTCCATAACCGTACTAAGTCAAACTTTAATTGGAAATTAAGTCATCATCAATCAATTAATGTGATTTGGTGAGGAGGCCATGATATAGACAGTTAGACACCTTCCTTTCATGGTTTCATGCCCTTCTTGCCTCTGCTTAACACATTGCCCCACAGGCCCACACTAACAAATATGGCATGCTTCTGCCTATTTGTTTAAATTAAAAAGAGCTTAATTGGTGGGACCCATAATTGATGGGTATAATTAATAATTCAGTGTAATTATCTATTTTTAATTCCTTGTTAAGAACTCAACCTAACAATGAAACTCTAATGAACAATGTGATGTGGGAGAGTTGTGACAACCATTGCCCATTTTTCAATCTCATGATATGTGAGTTGAGAAAATTAAAATAGTAATTTTGAATATAGAAAATGAGAAAAAAAAATATTGATCTCATTCTATTTGAGTTGGCATAGTGTAGTCAATTTATTTTATCAATTGGCACGGGTGAAAATAATAAAGCAGGAGCAATTAAATTCACACATTTTTTAGGATTCTATGCCTGCAAGACATATAAATTGATTATTTAGATTTAGATTTAATCTTGATTAATATTTATATTACACATCTTTATGGATGAATTGAACATTATACATGAAAATATTTATCTATTAGTTTTATTTTATTCTAAAAAATAATAATTAGAATGATCTGATGGATTTTATTTTGGATAATTTTATTACTATCATCATGTCAAAATTCTATCTTTTGAGTTGATTTTTTGAAATTTACTTTTCAATTTGACTCTACCATAAAATATAAAGTCAATTACTCCCATAGCTAGCTATTGTGTCTTCCTTTATTCTTTTCCTTCATATTTTTTGTAGTTTATCTCTATTCTACGTACTTATGATTTATAATATTTCAACATCATATGCTAATGAAGTCTCTGATTTTCTATTTATATGACCAAATAACTTCAATTGATTTTTGGTCATTTTATTATCTATTGGGTCTATTTTTAAATTTGTCCCTATGATTTTTTAGCTCTCTGAGAGTTGTTATATTCACCCATTGTAGCATATGCATTTTTATTATATTAACTTTATCGACATGTCATTTATTGTTGCATGATAATTATTTTATATATCTATAGACTCTGCTTGCTTGTCAACATTTTCCTCACTTCTCTCATATCCTATTAATTATAATCTAAATCATATCTTCTATAAAGTTCTACCGTCGAGCCTAAATATCTAAAGCTATCACAATACATACTGGATCATTTCCAATTTTAATTGGATCGTGCTCCTTATCTTCTATTTCATTAAAGCTATACTCCATGTATTTCAGATCCATTGTATTAAATTTTAGATCATTTGTCTACATTTTCCTCAAAGATTCCAACTTATTAGTAAGTTGTTGTTCCATTTCATTACTTAATATTATATCATTTGTAACAAGTATACACTACAATACTCTAGATTCTTGATCTTAAGTTATCCACGATTAATGCAAATAAGTACGGGCTTAAGATAGATCATTAGTGGGGTCCCATTAATATTGAAAACTTTGACATCTCTCCCCACATTGTTTTAACATTGGCATGTCTCCTCATTTAAAATGAGTATCTAAGTCTTAGTAAAACTGTTTTTTTTTTAAATAGAAAAACAAATCATTTAATAACTATTGAATAAATATATTTACACATCACAGTCAATTCAATAGTGAAGATGTAACACATAAAAAAATTAAATTTAAATAAAAATAACATTTTTAACTATTGCATCTGCACTTACAAAATACTCTAGTTTGTTATTTTCTTCCACCGTCTAATCATCTAGGCGACTATGTTTGGATGGGGGCCATCCCTTTTTTGATCACTAAATATTAGGGATAAAAAATTAACTTATTATCCCTCTTTTTCCACTTTTAAAAATCTTTTTTAAGTAAAAAATATTTATAATACTCAAGATAACCATTACTCAAAGGTCACGCCATGTAACTCCTGCAAAAGTAAATTTACCCCTAGTCCCAAAATGCAGCCCTAATTTTTTTTTCTCCAAGGCCTACTCACATCTCTGTAAAAAAAATATTTTATGTTATTAAAAAAAATGAAAAAGGATAATCTTTTTTGGCGCATGGCCTTTCAATCACATCAACAGTTTGCATCCACCAATGTGGAACCTACCCATTGGGCCCAATATTTTTCTGAATAAATTATATATTTAAAAGTGTTTTCAGCATCAAACAGAAAAAAATCCCACGCAAAAGAAGAGAGGAATAGGGGAAAGAATCAACCCCCAAGTGGCTGCTGCTACAGGCCCAACACTGAAGCCGAACGAATGCGACGACAAGAAATAGGGCAAGTCCAACATCAAGATTGAAATGTATATATGAGCTTATTAGGGCTTGGACTTTGTTGGACCTAAAACAAAATTAATTTTGTATTATTTTATACATATAAATTATGTTATATAAATTTTATACTTACACACAAAATCAATGAAAAAATAGATTTTATAAAATGCAGATGAAACTCAGGCTTTCAAGTGGACCTTGGGCTATCATGTATTGGGTTCAAATAGGAGTTTAAAATTCAGTATCGGTTGATATATTTCTCTCTTTTTTTTATAAAATTCACCAATATCGGCGATATATCGGTCGATATGATACGTATCGGTACGTTTACACGTCCTGGGCCCAAGCCCAACCCAACTTCTAATTTGATTTTGATGTTTTTGGCCCAAAAAGAGCCTGGCTTAATAAGCCCGAGTCCACTAGAATTATTTTTTCATATCTTTCCAACCGATCAAGAGCTAAAGTTTGAATCTTTCAAAGGATTTCCATCGGGGCTTGACTCCAAAATCCAAATGCGACAAGAAGAAGAAGAAGAAGGGCCATAGTTGGATTGGAAATAAGAAATGATGTGTAAAGAAGGCAGAAGAGCCAATGAGAAGGAAAGAAAATAGATGCTTGTCTTGTCATTTTTGTCATTCAAGGACAAAGTGCGAACAGCAGACTGGATTTCCACTAATATGGCAGCAAATGGCATTTTTGTCCATTCCAAAAATACATTTTATAAATCAATCCAATTCCTATTTTTTTCCTCAATAAATTTTGGAGTAACGAAAAAATTTATAATGATAACCAATGCTTTCCTATAATCATCATTGTTATTAAAGATATTGAATTATACTTAACAAATCTTTTATGATTGAAACTAGGGGTGAAACTCAGGTTGGGATCGAGAAATCATGTGGGTCGAGTCATGCGAGTCCGGTGACAGGGTCGGATTGGGTTGAGAAGACAAAAATCCACATGGAATTCAGGTCGAATTGAGTTGAGGAATTTTCAAATTAACCCGATCTGACCTAATCCAACTCAGCTAAAATTATGTTAAAATGGATTCAGAATGCAGGTTCGGTCAGAATTTGGGTTGAGTCTGGTCGATATATATTAACTCAAGGTCGGGTTGGATTTTAAAAAATCTGAACCGATTTCAGCCCTAATTAAAACTAAGCAAATTTTTTATATGGGTAAATATTATCTTACGTGTACCCTTTCTTTATTGTGCTGAGTTCTTTTTATATAATGTACATTTGATGGTGATTTAGAATTTTAGCCCTGCAGAAAAGTCTTAGTTAACTCACAGTAGAAGATTTGGATTTTATTGTTGTATGTATACAAAACACTTGAAATATCCCAATCATCTTTTGGATGTCATGTCTTCAAACTCTATACTCTTTAGCTTTTTTTTTTTTTAATATCAATAAGAATCATAAAAAGCAAAGAATGAGCAGCACATTATGCATCATCTAAGATGATAGATTTATTAATTTAGCACTTGCAATTGAATTTGATAAATTTTTCAAGTCAGCTACTTATTTAATGTCGAAATAATTTATTCATCGATAAAGAACATGTCATCATAATCATTAAAAGGTAAAAGGCCTTTACATGTGTAACTATCTATCGACGTAGGATTATTGTTATCATTATTAAGATGTTTATTTCATATAAAGTATGAGATATTAAGAAAAAATAAGTGATAGAAATATAATGTACAAGTTTACTTTTAGAGGAGGAATAATATTACGTGTATATATTATATATATTTCAATTAAGGTGTTAAAGATATCTCACTCGACTAATCTTCAAGACATGTGTAAACCTCCCAAACACCGAATAAGTTCAACGGAGAGTGGTCCAAAATTGGGCGTGAATCAAACTTTCCTTTGTTTCAACCTATTTGTATTTCTATAGTCCAAGTTTGCCTACAGCCCATCAAGCTCTTTTAGTCCACCCATTTGGATATTATGAAAAGTCTAACTTTGCTTGCAGGAAGCTGCCTGTAGATTAACATATTTGGACAAAGTGAGCCGACTCCCTAGCTGATGTCCAAATTCAACAATGACCCAATACACAAAACAGAAATCTATAAGAAAAGGAAACTAAATTTAAAGAAAAAAGAAGAAGAAGAAATTCAACATTGATTGAATATACAAAACTCAAATATCCAACCGACAGTAGTCGACATGCAAATTCCTAGTTGACAATCATGGCTTCACTTCGTGTTTCATTGTCTGTAACTTTAAGGATTTCAATATTGATATGGAGGTAAGCTCTCAGATGCTGAAAGTTTATGATAGTACATACACATTTGTGTTAAAAAAGTACATCATTAGCATATACCAAATACTTGGATAGATGTACACAAGAACTGCATGAATAATACATGAATGCTACAACAACGCCAAAGATACACATGTATCAGAAATATGAACTTTTCCCCCTCTTACTTCTAGAAGTTTTCCCTGCATGTCTGATACAGATCTGAGTATCGAATATGGAAATGTTCTAGCAACTGGAGATCCTTAGTCTTGCCATTGGTTCCCATTTGTGGAAATCGTAATCGTACTCCTGACCATGTTTTCAACTTTTCAAATTCCAGAAGACAAGGATCTTCAATCCGAGTATCAGTTTATGATAGCTTGTTTGTGTTGAGTCCTATCACCAATAATCACCACAACAGCAATTTCCATTCCTGAAGTGGTGATAGATCCTTGAATCGCCTACTACAATCTCCCTTTCGGTAACTTTTGATATGAGCTTTACAGCATGGTGGCAGTCACCACATATTCTTACGTTCTTTTTTATAAGTACTGGAGTTCCAACTGTTGTAGAGATCAGCCCAAAACAAAGTGCCAATCTCACACTATGACTACTTGGCAGGCTTGCTTTTCTTTTCACTACATCTTGTGGTTTAAACTTGATATCAGGAATGTAGATTCCTTCTCCTATCTTTTGCAACAGAAGGTCCAATACATCAAAAACAATGTTTGCTTCGACATCAGACGTGTCACCATTGAAAAAGCTGCATGTTCTATTATTGAGCTCAAGGAGACTGCACGCTTTCGTCCTCTCTAAGCCTTTTTCCTTCATGAGCAGTCTCACCCTATCAACGTCAGCCCATCTCTTAGCTTCAGCATACATATTAGAGAGCAGGACATAGCACCCTGTTAGGTCATGTCCCAAGGTTAGGATGCATTCTACTACAGTCTCTGCAAATTCTATGTCCTTGGCATTTCTACTTGCCCGCAATAGGGATCCCCATATCCGTGCTGTTGGAACTAGGGGCATTTCCTCTATAAAGCTTTGAGCCCTATCGTGATCTCCAGTACGTCCAAGTAGATCAACCATACACCCGTAGTGCTCAATTTCAGGTTCGACTTTGTAGTCAGTTGTCATAGAATTAAAATATTTCCATCCTTCATCTACCATACCAGAAATACTGCAAGCTGATAATAATGAAACAAAAGTACTTTTGTTAGGGTTTATGCCCTTCTCTAGCATTTTTGAGAAAAATTCAATGGCAGTTTTAGCCAAACCCATGAATCGCATATCCCATGATAATTGTATTCCATGAAACAGCATCGGCAGAGATACTGTCGAATATTCTTTGTGCAGTCTTCAGATCACCACATTTTGCATACATGTAAATGAGGGAATTCAAGATGAATGTGTTTGAACCACACCCAGCTTTTATGGAATAAGCAGTGTATTTCCTTCCCCTGCCGTAGAACTGCTAATTCAGCATATGCAGGTATGATGCTTGCAATGGTAACTGCATCTGGTTCTAGAGATCCCTCCTGCATCTCATGAAAAAGCTCCACTGCATTTCTAATCAGCCCATTTTGTACATAAGTAGCTATCATGGCATTGTATGATATCAAGTTTTTCTCTGTCAATCTGTTTAAATAACAGCTCTGCTGATCTAAGTTCTCCACATTTTGCATACATATCAAATAAAGCAGTCTCCAAAACAAAGAAAGGAAGAAGCCCTCTTCTAATTGTAGTTCCATGAATGGATTTCCCTTGTAAAAGACATCTTAGTTGAGTGCAAGAAGGAAGCAAGTTCACCATTGTAACTATGTCTGGGCTTATTCCACCAGCCTTCTGCATTTCAATCACACACGATAATGCTTCATCCGGACGAGAGTTCATAGCATACCCACCTATCATTGCATTCCAAGCCACAACATTTCTCTGAGACATCCTACTAAACACATGCTGCGCACAACTGACATTCCCACATTTCAAGTACATGTTGGTGAGTGTCGTTTGGACCATCTGATCAGAATCAAATCTCTGTCTAATGACATGGACAATGAATTTCCATCCCTTGCATTAACAACTTCTCCAAAGCACATGCAGTGAGTGCACCGATTATGCTAGGGCCGTTTAGGTGGGATACCACATGCCAGCATTTCTCGGAAACACTGCAGTGTTTTCCACCCATTTCCAACAGAAGCATACCCGCCAATCATAGAATTCCAAGAAACAGAATCTCTTGTTGGCATTTCATCGAACACTTTCTCTGCAAGCTCAATGCACCCATTTTTAGCATACATAGAGATGAGGGAATTACAGACGAAAACATCAGAATCCAAACCTACTTTTATCAGTCTGCAGTGAATCTTGCACCCTTCTGTAAACAATAAGAGACCCGCACAAGATTTTATTACAAAGGGGAAGGTGAAGTTATCGGCAGGAACTCCAGCAGAAAACATCAATTCATAGAATTCAAAAGCCTCTCTGTAACACCCATTATCCACAAACCCTTTTATCACAACATTCCATGAAAACTGTATCCGGATTCGTTATCTTCTCGAAAACACGTAGCGCCGCGTCCATATGCCCATGTTCTACATAAGAGCAGAGAATGCGAGTGATCGAGCGGTCGAATGATAGAGCTCCGGTTTTGATGATCTTGGCATGTTGCATTTCGATGAGAATTGAAGCTGGGACTTTTGGTTTGATGAGGTCCGGCACTTTGCTGCCTTTTATTGGAGATGTTTTGGAGGGAATTAGAGATGCTGAGGCCTTGAAAGGCTTGCTGCCATCTTCTTCTTGTTGTTGTGTTTTCTTTGTATGCAATGTTCTTTGGCGGGAGAAGAGAAGAGACCGTTATGGTTGAAATTTAAATGCCTGTAACAATTCTCCTTAATTTTGTGTTCTTTGAAGAAGAAGTTGATCTCTTCACCTTTGGTAAGAGAGAGATCTACTTTAAGAATTAAGAAACAGGGGAAGAGATGTTCCTGCGGTCCTGCTTTAAATTCTCTCTATCAACACATCGGAGAATCTCCTTGAAAGTTCGAGTAGCAATTTAAAAAAGAAAATTTGACTTACTAAAAATTAGGATGAGCAGATAATAATATTTGTTACGAGACTACCCGAACTCTCTAGAGTGATATTGTCTGATGTGGATCTACCATTTTCTCATGTTTTGCTTTCACAGATGAGAAAGGGAGTGACATTGTGTGCTTTATGCCCACCATATCCTCACGGTTTCACTTTGCACGGAGATTTTCTTATATTAACACCCAACTCACCCACCTCACTGTCGTATAAGACTTTGTTTGAGGTGGGTGATATTTTTAATCTCTATTATTATACAATTGTCATATTGGCAAGTCTATCTTTCTACTCAATCTGTATATATAAAAAAGACAATTCAAAGAGTCTGTGAAATTAGTCTTGACATTTCACTAAATGAAGGGTTGTGATTTGTTTATGTTAGACAAAAAAAGTCCTCTAAGAATTTAATTAAAATAATAAAATAGATTTTAAAATAGAATTTAATGAGTTTGAAGATTTAGTTAAAAAAAGAAAGATAAAATTCATCTAGAAAATAGCTAAAAGTAGGAAAAGATATATTTTAAAATGAGATTTAGTAAGTTGAAAAGATTTAGTTCAATTTTATAAAAAATAGAAAAAATTATGAAAAATATTAAAAAATAGAAAAGGATAAGATTAATTTTGGTTTTTTGAAGATATATTCAGAATTCTTTTATATTAGTATTTTGGGAAAGGTATTCTTAAGTCTTGTGGGAAAGAGTTTAAATCTCTGTAAACTTGACATAACCGTCATGGTGATTAGAAAGGTAAAAACTTTGATTAATTTGTTTATACTAAAATTGCAAAAGTTTATGTGATATTGAACCGCATAAAACTGTAGTTCACCAAGATTTTTGCAGTTCAACTTAAAAAACGGTTATTTAAAACTGGTGAGTTGACTTTTTTTTTTTTAACTGATTTATATATAAATAATAATAGATAAAAGCACCAAAAGTGCTAGTAAAAAGAGAAAAAGAAAATGAAACAAAAGCCTAACAATTGGCTCACAAAGCAGGAAAAAAAAAACCGGTAGAAACTGGGGGAGATCGAACTGGTAAAATCTGGTAGAAACTGGTGAGTTAA
This sequence comes from Chimonanthus salicifolius, assembly GCA_013350335.1. Taxonomy (NCBI): domain Eukaryota; kingdom Viridiplantae; phylum Streptophyta; class Magnoliopsida; order Laurales; family Calycanthaceae; genus Chimonanthus; species Chimonanthus salicifolius. The sequence continues at coordinate 2,132,542 of CM023538.1, forward strand.
CTAGTTCAGTATATTTTCATTTTACACAGTTTCCACAATTCAACATTCTTTTCTAAACTATTTGTTAGTCGAGCTAGATCAATGTCTATAATAGTCCTAAAGGGAGTGAATAGGATTTATGCAGAATTTTAAATTTCTTTAGGATGTTGGTCAACTAATGATTGATCTTTACAAATTAAGCCAATTAATCTCCAATTAAATTAGCATACAAGTTTGATCGTTTAATAAATATAACATGCAACAAAAAGTCCACACAAGTGAGATACCCAAGATATAGGAGATAAAGCATATACAGAAAGTAAAGAGATGAGATGGGAAATCTAATGCAAAGATTTTTACGTGGTTGCCTACATCCACGCCTCAAGTAAATCATTTGAGGATTCCACTAGCTTTCTCCTTCACTGGTGGAGAAGAAACAACCTATTACAACCCTTGATCTCATTCACGGGTGGAAATCGAACGCTTAGAACACTTGATCTTCTTTACGGGTGAAGATCTGACCGACGCATCAAGAAAACACCTTTCTTGGATTTTACTTAGGGTGACACCAACCCATTATAATTTTCTCACAAATGATAGCCTCTTGATAATCAATGTATCTTGTGGCGTGGTTTTTGATGATCTTCCTCTTTTTTGCTTTTGTTGTTGATGACGTAATTCAATTAATGCCAAACCAAAGTGCAAAAGAGTATAGGGATGAAATATGGTTTGCAAGGTCAATCTATCCCTATGAAGTTCCTCTCTAATCACACAATCAATATAGAGCTTAATATGCTCAAGATATGCCTTGATTGTGTTAGAGAGGGATTATAAGAGCTTAATAAGGTTTAACTATGATGATTAGAAGCTCTAAATATGGTTGGGAAAATTGAGAGTAGTACGAGAAAAATCAGCTTTGAGTATCTAACATTGCCCATAAATAGAACTTGGTTTATATAGGCAAGTTGTCCCAAAACAAACTGAGATCGTCCTACAAAAGTAGGATCGTCCCAATTTCAAAACGGTAGGATTTATTTTGACTAAATACAAAGTCCGATCGTCCTATAGAAAAGTCGGATTGTCCTGAAAAAGTGGGATTGTCCCATTTTGTAAAGCTTCATAAACTCGGATCGTCTCGGAAAAAGTGGGATCGTCCGAGAAAAAGTGGGGTCGTCCCATTTCCAAATTCTAGAAATCACCTTTTGATAATATATTATAGTTGTGATTCTTTAGATATAAAATGAAGAGCCCTTTGAGTTGTTAACTCAGAGTCATATAAATTTAACTATGAGCACATGGTCATGATTGTGAGAACAATTTAAGACGTAGACATTTGGTAAACATGAGAGCTACTTCATTTGACCAATGATTATCTTAGAGATCCGATTTAATATATAATCATTTTTTCCAAGGTTCCTAAGGTCAGGATCTATCTTATGGTCCAATATACCTGTGCATGGATGGCATTCATGAAGATCTTTCAATTTCAGTGTGTTGCCTTCCAATCTTCGCTGCTTCTAGAGCTTCAAGCTTGATCTGACTATGTAGGTCTGTCAGAGGCACGGTCTTGGACACAAATGGACTCGGTCATGACTCAGTCACAGAATTGACAACTCAGTCTGACTCAGAGGAGGCAGATTTAACTTTTAGACCAACACTATTATTTCTAGTTTCATTTCCTTTGTCCAATCATCATGATAGTCATCTACAATGCCCAAAATTACGAAGACTAAAATTTAAAATATGGGAATTTTATTAAGTCAAAAAGTTGGATGGATATTTTGGTTAATTAAATTTTTACTTCTTTCAAAAAATATTTATTGCTAATAAATGCAAAACTTCGGCTGAAATATGTTTTATGCTCATTTTTGAAAAATTTAATATTGACAATGTTTGCATATTACTCTTTAAAATTCGCTAAATCTTTATCGAAGTTTTGGCCTTTATCAAAAAATTGAAATTCAAGTCTTTCCCTATATAAAAAGAAGCGAATCACAGGTCAGCAATTAAAAAGTGGTGACAATTATAGTTAAAAATGAAAATAGTTTGATTATCTAGTAACTTAAGGTCAGCAATTAAAAAGTGGTGATAATTATAGTTAAAAATGAAAATAGTTTGATTATCTAGTAACTTATTGCGGTAAAAAATAGTTTGATTATCTAGTAACTTACTACGGTGGAAAACTAGCATTTATCTGTGACGCATTCCAAAGTTTATATTATCTAATTTTATGATCTTCTATTCAGATCTGAAAAAATTTAACTTGACTCAATTATTTGAATTATATCTGAACATTTTAAATAGATATGAGTTTAAAGTTTTCTGACTTGAATCATCTAACTCATTTAATAAACAAGTAAAAAATATGTTGAGCAGTTGAGAGTTGTTGACCCGAACTTGAAACGATCTGACCTACTCGTTAGCTGAATTTTTGGCCGAGATTTTTCTCTCCTCATTTTTTTTTTTTAAAATTTCGGTGGCTTTTTTTTTTAAAAATCATTTAAAAAAATAAAAAAGACTGTTTTTTAAAAAAAAAAATTAAATATAAATATTGACCGATATTCGCCCGTGTCGGAAGAATATCAGGCTAGATATCGACCGGGCCTACGCTTATTTTTTTTTAATAAAAAATAAAAATCGGCCGTATTGACCGAACTTTTTTGTCTCTGGCCTATACGCACCGTATCTGTCAAGATTTTGACCCCTGCCGTAATAAGTCTACCTTGAACTACACCCAACAAAATTTGACCCCACTTGATTACCTAGATAAAACCCGAATATTTTAAATGGGCATGTGTTTAATAGATCTGAAATCAATCCTGATCAAACCATTGCAAGGCCTACCTGTATCGGCATTGTTGGCTTATTTGGAAGGACGATGCACATGAAACTGTATTTTATTTATTACGTGACAAGTTTTAAATTATTAGTAAGAGACTCCGAGCTAAAAATAAATTTCACTAAGAAGAGTTGCTATGCTAGTGGGTAAAAATAAGTATTACAAAGATCTTAAATCTGCTAAAAGAAACTTCAGTGAAGAAAATAAGCCCTTTAATCTAAGGTTTTGAATCATATTTATTAATCTGGTAACTTGTAATGGATCTTTCAAATATGGATAGTTACAACAATTCGAAATCAGTCGCTTTAACCCACCGAGATTTGATTGGTCTTTGAGCTGATGAATTGGACTGACTGACCACCTTCATTACAAATCGGTTGTAGAATAAGCCACCGTAGCCTCCTTGCTTTGTTAGCAAAGTTACACAGTCGATCTTCGGTATGTGAGGTTTACAAGCACATGAGTTCCCTCTTCTTAAGTCGATTTTTAAGGTGAGTTCTACTCAACTGGAAACGTTGGTTTGATATAATCGTTGGCACAAGCTCGTGGTCTTGCATATCTACTTGATGAATTCCATGTTCGGATTATTCATCGTGATATAAAATCCAGCAATATACTTCTCGACGATGATTTCCAGCACAAGATTGCAGATTTTGGCCTTGTGAAGCTACTTCCAGAGGACAAGAGTCATCTCAGTACCAAATTTGGCAGGAACCTTGTAAGCCACAGTAGCCAAAAATGTCGCAATTTTGTTCTCTCCATTGTTTTTTCACTGTTACTTCTTTTCATTCTGTAGTAAAAAAAATAGGCAGTCATGTAAAATTTGACTTGAATTGCACAGAGGGACTTGTTATGCCTGGTCTCATGAAGCACATTTGTATCTTTGGTTCTAATAAATCAAAAGGATCTAAATTTCAGGCCCAAGACTCACCTTTGGGATCATTGCTCAAGCCCAATTTTTTCGATTCAGTGAATTGTCATCTGTGACTTTAGATCATCAAGGAGAAGAGATTAGGTTTAGATCATCAAGCATAAATTAGACTGTCATTAGACTATTCTAATGACAACATGGAAGAGCTTCGAATTCGATTAAATAGGATTTGAATTCATTTTCACCATTGGTTTTAAATCTAAATGCTGTGGTTGGGCAGGGGTTACACAGAACCTGAGTATGCAATCCATGGACAGATTTCAGAGAAGGTCGACACTTACAGCTATGGCGTAGTGATCCTGGAAATCATAAATGGTCGAAAAACTAACGATATTAAGCTCGAACCTGCCACGCAGTACCTTCTTGAATGGGTAATTCAGTCTCCTTAACCTTCTGCAATCTACAATTACTTCTTTCTATGCCTTCAATTTTCAATCTGAACATAGTGTACTGAGTGTATCTGAATTTTGGTCATTAATCAAAAGTATACTTCAAAATGTATACTAATCATAAAATCAAACATCTAATTGCTATCCATTAAACAGCATTTGTAGAGGGTTTAGGGTTAGCAAAATACGATGCTTGAGAAAGTAATATGGATAAAGAGATTCCCTATCTAGCTTATGCTGTGATTTTGTCACTGGGCTGCACCTAGTTCTACAAAAATTAAGGGCATCCTGGCCCCGCCCTTCGACAGCCCTAATTTTCTTGAATGAAAATATAGTCAACAAATATATTCTCTCTCAAATGTCTTTTGTTCTTTGTTTTTACACTTCTGATGTATCTATCATAGTGGTATATAGAATTGACTCATGAGTCAAGTCAGTCAACAATTTTTTTTTGAATTTTTACGAGCTGAGTTGACAAACTCATCTAAGATACTTTAAGATTGATTGGATTTTTTGTTCAGTTGAGATTTTGAATTCTGGAATGTAATATGGTATGTCATCCATGGAATTTTTTTTGTACTTTTCCCTTAAACTGGTCAAATTCATCAGGTCTGGTTCTTGGATCTTGAGTATTTTCTTGGTTTGGGTCAGTCCTCTATAGTAGGTTATTTTGAGTTGTTGGAGCTGAGTCAGTTCCAGATTTAAAAATCTTGGTCCATAGCAGATCAATATATACCCTGATATGTTCCGTGGAGTTTGATCATAAGATATGTCTGTCGATCCAATCTATACTTTTGTAATTTTACATTACACGTTATGTAAATCTTAATCAAAGCAGTATATAATGTTCTTTTCTGTGAGAGAGAGAGGAGATGACAAAAACTTTGGCTAGAGCCAGAGTTTACTTTTGAGCATAGTGAATCGATGTTGAATCTGTAGGCATACTGAAAGAGAACTACATAATCTCTGTTCTTCTCTTTTTCGCTATTGTTGTTTCTGTGTGGTATGAAATGTTTTGTACTTGTAGGCATGGAAACTTTACGAGGCTGGCGAGTTGATGAAGTTGGTGATGAGAGTTTAGAGGCAGAGGAATACAGAGCAGAGGAAGTGAAGAGAGTGAAGGAGATAGCTTTGATGTGCACTCAGTCCTCAGTTGCTTCAAGGCCTACCATGTCTAAATTTATGGTGTTGCTTCTCAGCAAAGTAGATGCCAACAATCTCAAGCCAACCAGACCCACATTTATTGATGCAACCGGTAGAGTTAAAACAGACACCTCCACGTCTACTGCTTCTTCCTCATCCAATGCCACCATTTCCATTTCTCAATTCTCAGCTCGCTGACTCCGACTCAGTCGGAAAATAAATAGATCATCCATGCCATTCTTGCTACAAATCCTCCTGCTTCTGTCATCAATGAAAAGCTACTCCATCATTCTAATACAATAGTTTTATTTTTATGAAATAGATTCATTTTGGTGTTTTCTTTCCAAATGGGATGATTACTCAAGTGATTATCTCATGTAGCAATTGCTGTATTGTTGTTTGCGTAGCATTCTCGCACATGGCAACTCCTTATTAGTCAAAATAGAGTTGAATCTAATTCAAAAAGAGTTAGCGTGACGGTGAAGAAGCTCCCGAAGAGAGGTCTTCAGTACCATTCACACTAAATTCCTCTGGACCACTTCTCATGGAGTTACTCTTCATTGTTTGAATCCGATATGTGTGTAGGGAGGTGTGCCCATACTCCGAAGGATTAGTCGAGTAAAGTCCTCTACGAGTGAGACGCCTCAACATATTCAGTCATAAGAAAATGGAGTTGTGTTTGGTATTTTTTACTTTGGTATTTCGTATATGATGATAATTTGATACCTGTTCTACAATTCTAGATCGAAATATTTTTAAGTATGTAAAAGTGAATGAAGATATATAATACATTTTTTATTTTTGAATTGATATTGATATTTAGTGCCACGTGTTTATTATTTGTATCACATGCCGATTCTTTTTTAAGACCATACTTTCTTAATTTAAGGACCACATATTGATATTATGTGGTCCCCAAACCCATTATCCTTAATAATATGGATTCATAATAACTTTTTCATAATGAGACTGTTGTTAAATTTTTGTAACATGTAGCATAGAACTCGATCTTTACTTTTGGATATTGTGTGGCAAAATGGCAAACTGACATCTTTTATTCCTAAAAGACTTCTAATTATTGAAAAGAAATAAGATTGTGAAGTAAAACAAATATTACATATATTGATAATAGACGATGACTCTTCTTGAAAAAATGGAATTTTTCCTCTGATTTTTCACACATAAATTCAAAAATAAAAATAGAATTTTTTAAAATATCTAGACTGATACATGATAATTTGAGAACATAAATAAAAAATTAGAAAAACCCACATTAAATAATTGAGGAACAGCTAGTTTTAAATATGGGTAATGTAGAGCCCTGAAGGACTCTTAACGAATAGTTAAAATTAGTATCTCAGTTTATGCAACAAGCACAGAATATTGGTTTAGAGAGAGTCCATTGAAAGGAAAGTTTTTATTCGATTAGATTACTTATTAATGACTTGCTATTTCTCTAATTTTTCTTAACCGTTAGGAATTACGATCCTTAATCAAGATCTTATTTGCTGCAATATCTCTGGTTCTCTCTCTCTTGCCTGATTGAGTGATATTGACGGTCTCTCTCCCTGCTGCCCTTACACGATTCTGAGTGACCTGCTGCTCTCCTCCATCATTGCTGAGGCCTCCACTTTTGCTCCCTCTATGGACTCCACCTCAGTATCCTCTTTGATTACCCTCAGTATCTCTGACATCTCAACCCTTGTCTCAATCAAATTAACGGAGACTAATTACCTTCAGATCAAGCCACTCCTTATTGGGCAAAAATATTGGCGTTTCATTGATGGGTCTCATCCATGTCCCTCTAAGTTCCTATCCAATGCTGACTCCTCCACCATTACCCTAAATCATGCCTACAATACTTGGTGTCGGATGGATCAAACCCTGGTCAGAATGATTGATGTCACTCTTTCTGAACAAGTTCACTCTCAAGTTGTTGGGCTCTCTACTTCTCGTCAGATTTGGGAATGTCTCCACCAAAATTTCTTTTGGAAAACTCTCGCCAATGCCACTCAATTACGCTTTCAACTGCTTTCTATCTCTAAAGGAACAAAGACCATCTCAGAATATCTATACCAGGCTAAATCTCTTGCCGATGCTCTTGATGCCATCAATGAACCCGTTTCTAACGAGGATCTGGTTACATTTGTGCTTCGAGGCATTGGTCCAGATTACTCCATGCTCGTCACTATGATTATTAATTTCCCACCACTTCCAGTTTTCTCAGATCTTCGGGCTCATCTCTTATCATTTGAATCCCAAATTACACACTCGGTTCTGAGTGATACTTCAGTTAGTACCGCCAAACTTCACCAAACAACACTTCTTTCTTCCCATGGGCACGGGAACCATTATCGTGGAAGTAGTACTCATCGACATGGTTACGGAGGTCATTTTGATTCTACTTCGTCCTATCACACTGGCCAGGGTGGTCGCGGCAGTCGCAATCAAGGATGCCAAACGCCCTCAAACGCCCTCTCCATTCAGTGCCAAATCTACTCTAACTATGGTCACAAGTGCTGTTACCTACCACCAGCGATATCGCAACGACAGACGCTTTGAACAAAACCTATCCTCTATCTTCGCAGGCATGCAGATTACTCCGCATGTTGATTCTAACTGGTATCCTGATACTAGTACAACCAACCATATAACTGGTGATGCCCGTTCCATGAGCTACAAGTCCGACTCATCTATTCTCCACCATTGAGTTTGCAGAGGAGTATTAAAGAAAAGTCTTTACCCGGATAGACTACTGACAACTGACTTGCCATTTCTATATATTCTCTTAGTTGGCAAGATCCCTAATCAAGGGATTATAGATTGATTATTTTCCTTCTTGGATATTGTATCATGTATATATATGGGTGTTAATAATATCAACATTTCTATGATTGATATTTTGCGTGTATGGAAATAATGTGCTGATCTTAGTTGAATTCTTAGAGTCTTTTAGCCACTGTATTGGCTTCTCTAAGGTCGGTTTCTTTTCCAGTTTTTTCTAGTTGTAGTTTTTGTTCTGTTTCTCTTCTTTCTTTATCTGCACTTCTAGTGCCCTTTTTCTATTAATATATGAACCATTTCAAAAAAAAAGTTCTAATATAACAAGTCATTTTCCCAAATTCTTCAAAGTGAATAGAGAAGTAGAACTTAATAAAGTTGACTCGAAAAAGGCTTCCAAAAAAAGTTTCTATCATGATTTTGATTACGACGATGACAATTGTTTTGCCTGATACGTTCTTCACAAGTTCTTCAATGTTTCATCTCATGTAATCTTTTATGGATAAGACACAAGATTTATGCTTAATTTTGAATAACAAATTTTGAATCTGTTCCTCTACACTAAAACCTCCACAACAATGTTTTGCAGGAAATGTACTTGGGGCAACTGAGCTGTGCGGCACTGTAAATTTCAATTACCAAGTTCTTAAAATTGCAACAAAAAATTTCAGTGAAAGAAGTAAACTTGGAGGAGGAGGTTTTGGTGATTTATACAAAGTTACTTCTTTTATTTCTTAATAGTCATTTCTCACTTATAAATTATAATAATTTGTTTTGAAACATGAATAAGGTAAGAAAATTTCAAAAGCATAAGCCTTCTTTTAATTAAATAATCTACATTTTCATGTTACTTCCAAAAATGTTATCTAATAAATGTAATTCACTGAACTCTGTTGTGAAAAATTCAATTTTCAATCCATTGCAGGGTGTTTTGAAATTTGAAGAATGGAGCGGTTGTATCAGAGCAAAAGCGGATTTGGAGAGCGAAGTAAAACTTATATGCAATGTTCATCACCGGAATCTTGATCGATTTCTCGGCTGTTGCAGTGAAGGCCCAGAATTACTGCTTGTCTATGAATACATGGTGAATGGCAGCCTTGACAAATTTTTATTTGGTAACATTTCCTTTCCAATTTCACTAAAATTTAATTTACGAACTAGATTTTTCTCCCATTTGGATAGTCTTTGGGTCCATTAATAAAATTGTTTTCTCCATTAATCCATAGCAATCGAAGTTTACAACAGTCTCCCATTTCTCCTTTGGGCTTGTAATCCTTTGATTCTATGTATATCTTCTGTGAATTTATCCACCATTATCATAAACTTCTGTCATACTAAGAACTTGTCTGCATGAAACCAAAGTTCTCACTTCATCCATTGAATCCAACATCAGCACATGGTGTTTAATTTAGCAAACCCCAACTAAAGGGTTAGAAGATTTGGGCTTTATGCATACTTGTATGCATACACACACAGAAGATTTATCTAGAGAGGCCTGAAAGAGAGTCTGAAGAAGTGTTCCACAAAATAGTTTCTACTAAATGGATGGAGATGTGAACAGAACAGAACTTGGACAACCTGAAGTGCCATAATGAATCTATTTCGAGTGTTTGATGCAGCACAACTAGAAAAGTATGTGAAAGAGCACCATCTCTCTTAAAAAAACTTCGAATCCATGAGGAATAAACAAGAAAATTCTAACCCATGAGGGGGTTGCCTGACGGTCAAGAAACTCCCCTCATGAAGGAAGGTCTTGAGTTCGATTCACGCTCAACACCCCTCTGGGCCATTCCCTGTAGTTGCTTATCCGGTATGTATAGGATTGATAGGCTTGCACATGCCCAAACAAGTAGTGGGGTTAAAATGTCTCCTGTCCAAAATTCTCTATCGCATGAAATAATACTTAATTATAAGCATTACATATTGTTGGCAAAGACCTACTTATCCACTTGAGAGTTATGGCTGCTTGAAGTTATGCTACACATGTAGACTTTTGGCTGTGACCTGTTCTATATCTACTTGAAGTTATGCTACACATGTAGAAATTACCATCCTTATTTCATATATTATGTGAAATACTGATCAAAATTCACTTGGTTATGCATCAGATTCTTTATCCAAATTTACATTTAGCATGCTCCTTTGCATCAATCTAATGTTCTAGTTGCACTTCTTATTTAGTTATTTTTGAGTGATTACCAGGCATGGGATCTCTACGAAGAAGATTCACTGATAGAATTGTTGGATGAGAGATTAGACCCAAATGAATTCACAACTGATCAAGTGAAGAAAGTCATAGAGATTGCTCTCATGTGCACCCAATCACCTGCTTCAAGGCCAAGTATGTCTCATGTTGTGGATTTTCTGTCAAGTCAGTGTGGTCTGGGCTCCCGCTAACTAGACCGGCCTTCGTCGTAACCAGTGAAAATCATAGTAGAGTTCATAACAAAGTTGGTAGAGACATGTCTGCCTCTACTGCTGCATCATCAGCATCCAATGCTTACTGTTTCAGTTTCGGAAATTTAGGCTCAACGATTCAAATCAAACAATAAAGAAAGCCCTTTAATTTTGGATTTCGAGTATTGAATTGAATTAATTTCAGCCCAACGATATCTCTTGAGTTAAGAGGCAATATTCAGATAGTTTTATCAGCAATTCAGCATGGAAGAAAATGACAAAAAATAAAAGTAAAAAGTAATATAGATAAACAACTTTTAGATAGTTAAAAGATCAAAAAATATTAATGAAAGAGGCAGTCAGCCATAGGGCCCAAAAGATGATTTTGAAAAATTAACATGCATTGGCAGTACAATCCATGAGAAAAAGGAAAAAAAAAAAAGAAAAGAAAAGAGAGGAGTAATGGCTAGGAACCCGTCTCAAGAAGTGGGAGTCCTAAGTTTGATTCTCACTCCACATCAAAAGACCACTTCCCGTAAAGTTATCCGGTGTGCGTGGATAAGGAACTTGTAAATGTCTTGAAAATTAATCAAATGCTCTAAGAAATTTAGATACCACAGGTCAAAAAAATCCCACCACAGCATACTCAAATTGTCCCTACATACATAATAAGAAAATAAATGAAAAGTTTCAGATTTTCAGGCATTTGCTCACAAGAACAGTCCTGACATCCAAGATCGAGCCTGGCCTAGTTGGGTCTATATGGGCTGACGCTTGTGTCTGTCGGTGGGTCTACACTCTACAATGACCTAAACCTGGACAGAGTTGCTTCAAGGCCCAACTTATGGCCCATTACATCAAGGTTCGACAGCTTCAATTCAAACTTCTAACAGGTCCAAATGTCTAATAATCTACTAAAGACCAGATTCCGAATTTATTTATGCAGAAAAATAGGTTTATAAAATATGAGTTAAGCATGTAAAGTTATTTCCAATGAAATATCTGTGAAACCCCTGCCTAGCCGATGTGGGAAGAGTCCCACGTCGGTTAGGAAGGGAGAGAAAGGAGAATTTATAAGGGACTAAGCCCCTTAAACTAGCATGACGCATTTTGGGCCAGGCCAGGTGGGTCCGGGCCCAAAAGTAAAATCGTGCGGGCTCGCTGTGTGCGAGGTCCAAAGCGAACAATTTCTTGCTGAGTTTGAGCCCTAAGCCCTGTATATGGGTCGGGTCGTTACAATATCAGCCGAAATAATTCCAGAGGGTTGGCACAGTCAAGATGCCTGCCTCAAGAAGTGGAGTTTTAAATTCAATCCAAGTTCAACTCCAACAGGTCACTTCCCATAGTTGCAAATCCTGTATGTGTGATATTGTGAGGAATCGCACATGCCCCAAGGACTAATTTCAATACAAGTGAAAGACGCCTGGACACCTTCGTCATATATATACCGAAATTTGATATATTTGTAAATATTTAACTGATTGAGGGGGGAGGGTGGGGCAATATGCAAATATTATCATTCATTTATAAGGTTTTATTGGAAAAATTCTAAAAGTGACAGGGCCAAAATGTTCCGACATAGATGTCTTATTGAATGAAAATTTTAAAATAAGAGAGAAGGGAATATTTTTGTGTAGGTATATATTTTAATTATTAAACTTTATTTTTTTTTCCCATAAAGTTCTCAACTTCCATCGACCTAAAGACCATGGAATTAAATAAACAGAGACCCGAAACAATTAATTGTGCTACCAAAAACAGAGATTAATTGAGGCACCAACAAATCTACAATGGTTATCCTAATTCTAGTTCTAATTCTAATATGGGTTGGTGCTGGTTCTACTGTACATTTTTTCTCTCTAAAATTAATGCAAATTCATTATCTTAACTTAAGAGTGGTTATAGTTGGCAAACTGTACTTAACAACCAGTAGAAGGGCTTTGGGCGACACCTAAACATGATTTTCTATGTTAATCTCTCCAATTATGGGCCACCAGAATCTTACTGATGTAATACAGATTAATGTGAGTCATGTTCATACAAAAATCATCGGTCACCTTCTGTCTGTTTTTTTTCAGTTTTTCCGTCTAATCAATCAGTAATCGCCACTTAATCACCTTAGATAGCACGGTTTAAGACAAATTATAGTATTATAATCATGTATCGAGAATACACTAATACGATGATGTTAACAAATCTTTCAAAGTTCAAACAACAATATCTATCCCACCATTGATTTGGACAATGTTACTTGGAAGTTGGATTCCTTCTCCGTTGATATAGACATCTATTTTTGTAGGACCTTTCAATATGAGACCTAATAAATTATATTATGCAAGCAAATCATAGATTAGCCGACCTTGATTAACCAATAATAACTTTGTTTTCAGTAGCAAATGAAAGATAGCTTGATGTGGACTAAGAACCTAATCTGATTACAAATCCAATTCTACAGTCTGGAATTAGTCTGATCCTATATTCATAGACCCTAACAAGGGATGAAAAGGAAATAGTAAATAAAAAGCTTTACCATGATATAATTGAGCCATAAATTCTCATGATCCTATCTTCTTCCTTTTTTAATTTAGAATGTGGAAAAATGTGAAAAAACTCAACGTAAAAGCTCTACATACATTACTCACATTGTCCTTCCCACTTCTTGAACCAGAAGATTTACGAGTTGAACTACACCACCATACATTATTTATGAGCCTAAGTTTTATTTTGTCTTGCTATAAAGAACTATTTATTTGATTTAGTAGGGCCACTGAATCGTTATTTTTACATTCAACATTTGAAAAATACAAAGGATTTACGATTATGGTTTGATGGTATATCATTATTTTTACATTCAACAATTCAAAAATATAAAGGATTTACGATTAAACTAAGAGGTCTTGGATTCAACCTCTCTTGGACTTATCTGATAAACACACAAGACTTGTGGGTGATTTCGTGTATTTAAGGGATCTCTTAGAGTAGATCAGGTAAGACCATGTGATCTCAAACTTGACACCTCTCACTTCTTGAAGTGAGAAATTATTAGTTGAACTACACCCATTCTCTACAAATTGTAAAAAGTTTTCTAATATTTCAAGGGCATACATTCATGCTTAAATAAGAGTTTTAAAATCATAATCATTATTATTGATTTGGTAGGTAATGCAAGATTTTATGGTAGACTTTTCATGGATGAAATTGTAAGAAAAGAGTCTGTAATAGAAAAAGTTGATGTGATACTTGCCCATACGAAAGAAAAACCACATGAAACTGACTTGTCAAGTGTTTTGGGTAAGGAGATAACAAGAAAACATGATCATTGTTGGTGCATCAAGCTTAGAAAATGCATAGATTATCAATATTCAACCATTAGATAAAATAAATAAAATAAGAATAAGTCAAATTACTCAATAGAATAATATATTACATGTTATAAAAGCAGAAGAAAATGTTCAAAGTCATTGAAATTGGTATAATCATAAGTTTAATTCGAGCTTTGAAAATGTTGGTAAATGAGAAACTCAATAGTTGGCACATTTTGGAATCAAATGAAATTAATTGCTTCAGTATCTATGAGAACGTGACTTGATTCCAAAGAGTGAGGCGTGTTTGGCACAGCTTTGAATTTAGAAACGTGACCTCCTTGAATAGACTTTCCTATCAACTCTAACTTTTTTTTGAATTTACCTGATTTACGTGAAGGAAATTACGGGATTCTTAGAGTAAAAATTTCACGGGTGAGCGCACTACTCTTAAGTCACACCAAAGTTGGGTCATAGGGGCTTGAACCATTAATCTCTCACTTCCTGAGACAGGAGACAACCAGTTGAGCTACACCCATGCAGATAGGTAAAATATTTTTTATTAAAGCTATTATTACTATTTTCATTGTCTATTGATAAAATTATAAGATTTTTTTATGATTAAGGTGTTCAGGTCTATTGGAGCACTCGACTAATTTTCAGGACATATCCAAATCTTCCTACCCACATATACCGAGTAACTCTAGAAGGAGTGGGTCTTTGGATGGAGTGAAAATTGAACTCTCAACTCTCACTTTCTGAAGCAGATTTCTAATCATCGTTCCAACCCGTTTGAATTAATAAAATTATAAGAAATAATTCATTATTTCTCGGCCGAAATAATATAAGAGAAAGGGTCTTTCTGGATTGATGTGGGCCCCACATGGGGCTCCAAATTTTTTGACAGCATGGGCTTTATCACCCAAATAAAAATAATCAATTATTTGAACCTCATTCATAAATAAAATTTAAAAATATAAATTCGACATGTGTGATTTGAAGATACAATTGTTTCCTATGCTACAAGCTACTCCAATTTTGTTTAACAAGGTCTGCTAGATCCTATCCAAGACAAATATTAATGACTTCAACCCTTTAATTTGGTCTTTGATTTCAATATTTAATCCAAGGTTCAAAGAGTGTGTGGTTTCTTCCAATTTAGTTGGGTTGAGAAAAAACCTTGACAACCTCATCTATCTGTTGTGGAAATTAAGAATGGAGAATTATTGTTTCAAAGATGAAGAAAACATGCGCAAACGAAAAAAAAAACATGTTAAATAGACAAACACCAAGTCAAAATAGGGATTATCACTGTAAATTAGGGTCTACGATATTAAAGTACACATCTAGGTATGGTTCACCATAAGTGATAAGTTTGTTTGAAAGACGAATCAATTAAATCATATTTCAGAGTTTAGAATTTAAATTATAAAAATAATCAAATTATGAGAATTTAGAAAATATAACTTGATCGTTCTATTCAACTTAGTGTATAGGTGATCAAACTTTTAGAAATACAAAATTTATTCAAACAAATTAATAAAATAAAATAAATGAAAAAGGACAGAGGAAGTTAAGTGTATGAATTGGAGGTTGCCCTTTCATGGCACTTAAGGACAGATCCGTCTATTGGTCCACATGACAGCCTTAGATGCCCCTTTTTTTTATTGATTTAATAATTCATATCTCAAAAACAAATAAGATAGGAAAATTTTGTTAGGGGTTTTGATTTAAAAAATGGTCCCAAATCCACAACAAGACACCATAGATAGATAGTGTTTCTAGTGGTTGACATGATCACCTTATATAATACATAATATGATTATTGTATGATAGAATAGAGAAAAAGCCGACACCACTCCTTAATATGAGGTTAAAGAAAACTTAAGGTAAAACCCTAAAAGAGTTCACTACCTCTCTCTCTATAATTGCCTCTAAAAGTTATTATTTACTCTATTCCTAGCCATCATTTAGTTGGTTGACATTGCTAGCATTTTGCCTTTTGCGCACTCATGAGGAAACACCTTGCACTATGTATTTCTATTATATTTTTAGATTGATTAAATATTTAATATGCAATGATTTTTGTAAGATGATATTATAAGAATAAGAGAAAGTATAACGTCGTTGGCTGTTTGCCTGACGTGCTGAAATAATACCTCTAAATCTATGTATAAACTCTTAATTTTTCTCACAATTGTCACATATACTGTTTGACTAAGTTTCAAAATATTAAATTGAAAGTGATGTATGAATTTTGAGTTTTACATGGGAGATGAGAAGAATAAAGAGAAGGAGAAGTCGAACTCGAACTCAAGATCTTTCTTTTAAATCTTAGAGACTCAGATCAACCACTTTATCAGTACTACGCATGTATGAAGACACAACATTGAGATGAAGGAGATGGAAGGAATGAGAAGTGAGAGGAGTTTTAGAGTATTTAATGAGAATGAGTATTTGTGACATATGGAATCTATCTCTTAAAAAAATTTAAACTATTCATTAATTTTTAAATGAATGATAAATCATTAGACGGATTAAATGACAGGACTTATCCAACCCTAAAATAAATTATTGATCTAGAGGGGAGTCACTTCAATCAAATACCAAATTCTTGTTCAATCACCTACATGCTTCTTGGTTTGTCCAGCACTGATCCCTATAAGCCAACTAAGATAAATTGTCATTTCTCTGATTATTTTAGAGATATATAACTAGGTGGGGTTAGTCTATGGCCCAAGCTAGGATTTTATATGAAGACAATACATACCCATGTGTTAAGGGGACATCCAAAGGCCCCAAAGATCTTCTCATGCCTACCCTAACTTGATTTCTCATGGTCTTCAACTACCAACCATCTAATTGGAGCTTACAGTCTAAAATAGATCAATCTTTCACATTCAATTATTCCACAATTCTTTTCTATCAATTACTTTTAAAGTTTTTAAAAGATTAATCAATTGTTGTTTGTCATCTACCACTTGGATATAAACAAGGAAACGTTTTTCACATGGGCCATGTCCTTGGAGTCCCATGTGGGGCCTATCAGGATCTGAAAATTCTCTCTCTCTC
Organism: Chimonanthus salicifolius; assembly: GCA_013350335.1. Lineage (NCBI taxonomy): Eukaryota > Viridiplantae > Streptophyta > Magnoliopsida > Laurales > Calycanthaceae > Chimonanthus > Chimonanthus salicifolius. The sequence goes on from CM023538.1 coordinate 2,149,375, forward strand.
TCTCAATCACAAACATTTATTTCCTAATATGAACTCATTTTGAGTTAATCTCATTGTTACATTAAAAAATTCATCAAAACATTAATCTCATTTTAATCATTGATTTTTTAATATTTGAAATGAATAGCTTTTCAAATTCAATTGAACTAATATTCTAGACAAAATATCATTCTAAAAATACATTTCAAGTGCACCCTTTAATATGATAATGTGCATGGAATTCTTCACCTCCAGTCACGGGAGCTCAAGATATCTTACCCAGACGAGTATCTTAGTTATTTTGTTAGGTCTGATATAAAGAGAATCATATTAATAGTTATTATATGGAGTTTCACATCTATTTGATGATTCTATCATTTGATTTTAAACTTTTAAAAATCAATGATCTATACTCATCAAAATTTAAAGGACCGAGATAATATGGTTTGAATCGTCAATTAATAGTGAAACTTTATATAATCTATATCGATATAATCAAATATCAAATGAATCTAAATTTGTAGAACCTGCATTTGATTTAATGATATGTCTCATTAGTATGTCCACTTACATAATTCAATTATATTTTTAATTTTACACTTAGTCATGAATCTATAAATAAGTTTTACTATATAAACAAAAGATAAAATGTATATAACTTTTTAAAAGTGTCCAATCGGACAGCTCAAGCCATTAGGAATTTGAAGCTGGCAAGTTGAGGACCACCATTTTGTCCTTTTACCATGTGATGGATAGAGTCCAGGGCTTTCAAGGTTCAACGTTAAGAATCTTCTTGGCCCCAACATCAAAGGTTTGTGACTTTGTGGTCTCCACTCTCCGAATCTATTTCACCGGCCCAAGAGTTTGGTTGGCCCCTTTGAAATGTAAGGAGGGTGTGGAATTTAATTTATCAAAATAAAATTTTTATTGGGATATGTTGGCTCTAAATTAATTAATTCTTATATAAAGTTTCACTTTTATCTCGATGAGCATCTCTTCATTTTAAATTTTAAAAATTAATAGTTCATATTTATGTAACTATCTATTATATGCACTTAAATTTGTAGGACCCACAATATATTTAATGATATGTCTAATTATTGTACCTCGCTGACCTAACTCATATCAAAATAGGTATATTTCAAAATAATATTTTTTTAAATTTATTGGCTTTTAAAATCTCATGATTTTTAAACTTTCAAAAATCACCGTTAAAATAAAGTCATCGTTAAATGATTTTAATTTAATAATGAGATTAATTTAAATTGGATAGTGATTCTTGTGTTAGAGAGAGAGTGTAATTTAAGTCTCAAACAAATAAGATGCTTTGGCCCAAAAAAAAAAATGAAAAAACCAATTATATAAGTATAAGCAGTCCATTTATTTAAGAAATATCTAGTAAAAATTTTTTCTTATTAATTTATGGGACATATATGGGCCCTTGTTCTAGAAAATTATGTATAAAGGGGATATAAACTTCATACTTATCCAAAAACTGAAGAGGCATGAGCTGGTCTCCATGCATATAAAGATTTGAATCAAGGAGATCTATCTACCTTTAAGAGAAATGTGATTTAACATGTTTTCTTCCCATCTTTCTACCTTTTACTTTGCGTGATTCACCCGTCTATGATGAGCAAAGAATGATGCAGTTCAGAGTAATAAATATAATTATGTTAAAATGATCTATGTTACATACAAAATTTATAATAAATAAATGGGAAAATAGATCCTATAGCCTTACCGGTATTCTGTAAGGGCAGTGGGTATCATCTGTGAAGGTTTTCCGTAAAGTTTTCTGTGGTTTCCACATGTAAATTAAAAAAAATGAGAAAATTTTAAAATTTTAAAACAATTTAAAATAATTTACTCTTGTTGAATTTGAAAATATAATTTCAGTGATTTAATCAAATAATTCCAATGAACTACTTATTTAAATAGATATTTTGAGATGAAAATAGCTATCTAATATGTAAGGGCCACCAATCATAGACCATATGTGATGGTCCCCAGCCTTGTTATGACTTGTGTAAGGTGTGTCTCACGACATAACATATGTCATGATAAAAAAAAAAAATCACATTTCACACTATGTCCAATCTCTTTTTCAAGATTAAATCTTTATTTTATTCAAAAGGTTTGGTGATTTTGGAAGAAGCTATCTATTTCCAGAGTCCACATATGTTTGGTAGTTTGTTAGGCAATGTCAGGGGTTTTGAATTTTGTACTCTCCTACGTGATTTTAAAAAAATATATAAAAATTTAATGAGATGATCATCTGTCGCACGATATTATCGTATGCATTTAGGAAAAAGAGTCATCAAATGAGGTGGTGATAGATCGAAGATTTGAAATTTATATATATGACTTTGTTGATTTAATCAACTTAATCGTTAATGGATGACATACTAAAAATGATTTTTTTAATTTATTATTATCTTATTTAAAAGGTCTTATATTTGTATTCCATTATTGATTCTAATTGTGGTAGTTATATTAAAATATAATATGGATAGATTAGTGTAATGGGATGAGTGGAAAAATGGAAAAGAAGAAAAAGAAGGGTGTGATGTGGGCCCATTGGAGTGTGAAGTGGGACAGTATTAATGAGAGAGAATGACATCATGATGGCTGGATACCAATGATTCGAGAAGTGGGCCACACCATCTCTCACAAATCCCTGTCACACAATCTAACACTTTGTCATTCGAATATCTCCCTCTTCATTGCTAATAGTCCAAAAGTATGCACATGGACATGCACGTGCGCCCTCATTCCTTCACCCTAAGGTCTTAAACCTAATTTTGAAAATACTATTTTGTTATGTTGTAAACTTGTAATTTGATTTTAAATTTTAGAAATTAATAACTTATATTTATCAAAAAAAAGTCAAATATTGCATGATTTATTTTTTCAAAAGTTCAAAGTATTTAAACCTCTTAGAACACCTGACTAAATACTTGAGGTATGTGCAAACCTCTCTATCTACAGATACCAGGTAAAATTAGAAAGAATGACTCCTACATGTTGAGAGTGGAATTTAAATCCAAAACCGCCCACAGCTTATTGGACTTCTTAACCGTTAAACAACTTTGTATGACTAAAATGATCAATATTTCTTATCTATACAATCACTTATCTAAAACACCAAATTGTGACCTATTTTTTAACATTTTCATTCCAAAAATTTCTTGCCAAATGCTTAGTTATACACATCTTTAATTTTAAATAGAAAAAATAATCTTAAATGTTCATATTAGTTACACACATCTGCTCATTATCCGTTTGGAGTGAGACAGTGACAAATCACAATCCTTCATGAGAATAGGATCCTGGATAAGTAGCATGAAATGGTCTTACAAAATCAAAGAAATAATTGTCAGTTTAAAATTAAAAAATAGTCTCATTAAATATAGTTGCAGGTTCGAGCCCCTGTTCTAATTTTAATGTGGCTTAAAGGTAGTGGGTTCATCCGTGAAGGTTTTACACTGGATATCCCACGATTTTCACATGTAATTTCAAAAAAATATATCATAATTTATACTTTATAACTTACTATGCTATTTTAGAAATTTTGAAAGAATAACCCCTGAGTGCACCAATTTAAAAATAAGTAATAAAAGGATGGGACCTAAGCAACAAAAAACAAGGAAAAAAAAAAGAAGAGGGGGTGTAATCTCAATTCCCTACTTTTGTTGTTTGCATTAATGGCATTCTTTTTCAGACAGCAACGCTCTTTTTCATTTTTGTTATAAGATAGAGACCATTTACATTAAAGAAAATGACTTTTTAATTCGTATTTACACTTGTTTTAAGGCTCTAAGCTTATCTTTAGAGGGCCAATTACCTCGTAAAATGGCTGATTAGGATTTTGTACATTATCTTACAACTTTGTCTTAGGAAAGTGGACAAAAATCCTAGGAGAGCTAAGAGGTAAAGAACTTTACAGTTGTTGTTTTTGTCAATGAGCGGATTTCACTCTCAACCCTCCAATCTTCCTAATTAAATTAGAGATTAATTATTGGAGGTCGGATCTTGAGTTTCTTTGCCATAAAAAAAATATCCTACTAAAATATTTTCAAAATTATTATTTTTACTGTATATTATAAGAAGAATCTTACGAATGTGTATTAGTCATCATTATCATAATCTAAGCTATTTATCACATCTTACAAACACATAAAATATTTAATAATTAGAAAAAATAAAATTGAAATTTGTATTAATAAATGTATTATTGACGTGTAAATTAATGGGTTAGGGTAAAAAACTGGAAATTGGGAAGAAGGAAGTGTTGTTTAGAAGTTAGAACTAGTTAATCCAAAAAGAGCTTATTAATATAGCTTATGAGATGGTTAATGGTGTTAATTGTATCTAGGGCATTAATGAATTAAATCAATAGATGATTCCTACTAAGAGATAATCTTAAGATTGAGTTTAATTTTTTATATATGATATGAATTTAATTAAAAAAATGTGACAGCAAGGACTGAAAATGAAAGTAGTAATGCCATTCCAACACAAAGAACCAATTGCCACCATGTTCATGATTCTCTCCACCAAGTTACTATAGGGTGTTGCTTTTGTTGCCCTTGTGGATAGAATTGGATTGGAAAAAAATAACAACATGATTTATATTATTGTTGATGTTGACATAATTATTTTTGAATTTTTTAATTTATGTGTAGGAAATCATGAAACATCCAACGTAAAATCTTCACAAATGATATTTACTGTTCTTATGGTACACTAAGTAAGGCCACGGAGGCTCAAACTTGATATTTCTTGCTTTATGAGACATGAGATTATCAATTGAACTATATCCATGTCGAAATACGTTTATAGATCAATAATCACATTTCTTTTAAGTATAAGGAGCAAGGTATTTAGACACGATTCATCTAATTAATTCCTCACATATACTGAATAAGTCTACAGCGAGTGACCCTCTATGTTGAATATGAATTTAACACAAGACCTCTTAAATTTTGATCGAGTTATTGGCCATTGTGCCAATCCTTAAAAGGTTATCCTTTTGAACACAATATCTCTTAAAATGATCACATATTGTAGGTCCAATTTATCTTTTATTTTGAATTTGAAAAAAGTGTTAATTTAAAAGATGATACTGCTGTGTTTACTAAAATGTAATTACGGGTCACTGCCCCTCTGATTTCGCCTGGTTTTTTTTTTGGGTTTTTCTGACTCGGGCTGTTGGCGTTTTGATTCTTTGCTCCTTCTTGTTGAGTGCCCTCTGTATATTTGAGAATGTCTTTCCCCTTCTTTAAATTATAGCTTCCACTTCCTTTAAAAAAAAAAAATTAAAAGATGATAAATCTATCAATAAATATGACAATTTCTTGCATTTTTATAGTTATCACAATAACAGTAACATCTATAATGATAAAATACTTGAAAATAAGATTATCTTTAGAAAAAAGAAAATGAGAATATAAACCGTCATTTTAATGGTTAGTATTTTGACTGTGAATCTGTGCTTAGTAGTAGCATTTTAATAATATGCCATTTTATCATACCATAAATATAGGTATAAATTTATCTTCTCTCAATTTTATTATTTTAAAATATATTTAAAAACTCCTCTCATTTTTTGTCTGATCAAATTAAATATAGGCATTTTTTATGTGGGGCATCTCACTCCAACATCTATTTAATAAATAGCCATTATTTTATTATTTTTTTAATTATTGACAATAACTTTAAAGACTTTAAGATAAAAGTAAGAGTTGACTCTTTAAATTTTTATCTCTTATTTTTCATGCTAGCCTCTTAAAAAAGTGACCACTATTATAAAAATATGTTCCGGGACTTTTTTTATTCCAGCTCTTTGTTTTCTTTTCGGAGCAACTGCCTGCTCAAAGTGCATATCAATGATTACATTGTACTGTTGAGAGAAAATAACGTGAATCAAAAGGAATTGAAAATAAAAATAAAAATATTTTTTAATAAATATATAAAAAACCCTACGTAGATCTTTCCTATAAATGCTGTCAAATAAATCTTTAAAGGAATATAGTTAAATGTAATGTACTTAGTGTATGAAAATCAACGATTTATACTAATCAAAATTTGAGAGTCTAAGGATTAAGTTTGGATTGGAGTAAACAAACAACTTTTTACCTCTTCTTTTTAACTTTTGAAAATCCTTTCAAAGTAAAGAGTATTTATAATACTCACGATAATCCCGAGTAATCTCTTTAAAATTTATCCCACATCCAAACATAGCAAAGATTATATCACTTGAATTATCAATTGACAATAAAATTGTATATAATTTATATCCATACAATCACTTATCAAATAAATCTAATTATATGAGAACCATCATCTATTTGATAAAATATCTCGTTCCAAAGTCTCACTAGTCTAATTATGAAAACATCCTCTTTTCTTATTCAAAATAATTCCCTCACTTTTTTTCTATAGTCCAACGACTCTATTAAGAAAAACACATCCCCCCTTATAAAAAAGTGCACTATTTGATATAAAAAGTGCCATTTAGACAAAAAAAAAATGAAAAACAAGAAATAAATAGTAGATGATATTTAAATGAGAAATATTAGAAAAAAAAAAAAAAAACTCTTCTGGTTGTAGACTAGTATCTAAATCTTGTGGGAGCTTCAATAAAAATGTATGTTTTCTTATCAACACTACACAATAAATTAGAAAAAAGAGAGTAAAATGTTAAGCAAAGTGTAACAGTGCATACAATTAAATGGAGAGAGTGAAAAAAATATAAAGTAGTTGTGTAGTGTTGTTTAGTGAGCTTATAAAGATTGTCATAATAAAGATTTTACTATGCTCCTATCTGTTTTTTTTTTTTTGGAAACAGTGCTCCTATCTGTTTTCTATGCTAATGTCACAGTCACACATTGCCATTTTCACATTTAATATTTAATTTTAACATTAAATATTAATTGTGTAAAGAAAATATTTATATTTAACATATCACTATCATTATATAAATTATTTATCTCATCTTAATTTAATAAATTATTTTTATAAATAGATTGCTCTACGCAACATTTGCAATGATATTATCTTTTTGCATGCAAAATGAACTTTAATTAGTTTTACTATAATTTTTTATTAAAATATTTACATTAAAAAAACAATAAAATAAAAATGTCATCGTAGAGGTAAAAGCCAAATGTGACAACATCTAAAAATCATTCAAAACCAGGCCAGAAAATTCTCTCACCCATGTCTCTATAAATAACACCACACAATCCAAGTGTCATGAAATCCATCTCTTCTTTACTTATATTTCAGATTTCTTCTCTTGTCAACTTCTCTCTCTGTCCATAACCTTTTCCTTTTGATCAGAACTGCTTTTTATTTCTATTTTCTCTCTCTTTCTCTCTTCAATGTGTTGGCAACTTGGCACTGGTGAGTAGAGCAAGCTGTACTCTTGGAGGAGAGGGAAAGACAGACACAGAGAGAGAGAGAGAGTGAGAGGACATTGGTTTGGTTTGGTATAAACACAGAACAGAGAGAATACACATGGAATCCAGTGCTCACATGGGTACTTTTTTCTCAATCTGACAATCTCTTTTTGGGCTATTTATTCTCCACTTTCTCTCTACTTTTGTTGAAATTTGCAGAAAATCCAGCTTGGTTTTTCTCTTGTTTCCTTGAGTTTCTCTCTCTCTCTCTGGGTCTCTTTCATTTTACTTTTCCAGTAACTCAGAAAAAGATTTTCCACCCGGTAAGCTTGTCTTACTTGGGTCTGTTGGGCTTAGCTCCAGCCCCGTATGCTCTTTCTGGGTCTTTTCCACTTCTTAGAAATTTTTCTTTTTTGGTTCATATTACTCTATTTGAAATGACATGTTCTTCTAAAAACAAGCATTAAATCCTTTACTGTTTTTACCTCTTTTTTTCTTTTCTTTTGCTATACTTGTGATGTAATTAATTGATCCTGTTAAGTCATTAAAAGGATTTCATGCTCTTCTTTGCTTTCAAGAGTTCTTCACTTCTGCATTCACCACCAAAGAAATCATTTTTAGAAGATTTAAATTTAGTCCATTGAGTTCTCTAGAAAGAACATATAAACCCCATATCGGATTTTCTATCCCTGAATTTTCTTCATCTCTTTCAATGGAGTTCTCTTTCTTCTGCGCCAGAATCAATGTCCTTATCCTCCTCATAGCACTCTGTTCTCCCTGTAAATTCATCAAGAGCCCAACGGATTTTGGACCCTCGAACTTCATTCCAACCACACCTTCATCATATCTTGACTTTGGGAGGGTCATCTTCAACTCCCCCTCTGCAGTTCTCAGGCCCCAATCTCCTAAAGAAATATCGCAGCTTCTTACCTTCCTCGCATCTTCTTCCTTCAGCAAAGTTTCTGTTGCAGCAAGAGGAGCTGGACACTCCATCCATGGCCAGGCCCAAGCACTCAATGGCATTGTCATTGAGATGGATTCTCTTCCTCCTTCCATTAAAATTCACAAGAAGAGAGTCGGAGAGGCTGGTTTTTCTTATGCTGATGTCAGTGGAGGGACTCTATGGGTGGAGCTCTTGAAGGAGACCTTGAAAGAAGGCCTTGCTCCAAGGTCTTGGACAGACTATCTTTATCTGAGCATTGGTGGGACTCTTTCTAATGCTGGAATCAGTGGCCAAACATTTAAATATGGCCCTCAAATCAGTAATGTTCTTCAGCTGGAAGTAGTAAAAGGTAGTGCCCAAAAAATAATAATAATAAACAGAGTAAAATTCAAATTTATCCATCTGTTCATGTTCTTCAAAGATTTTTCACTAGTTTTTATGCTCTTGATGGAACTTCGTTTGCAGGAACAGGAGAGCTAGTTAGCTGCTCACCCATGCAAAACCCCAATCTTTTCTATGCTGTTTTAGGTGGGCTTGCTCAGTTTGGTGTGATTACAAGGGCAAGGATCCTTCTGCAAGACGCCCCACACAAGGTAAAGCAGGACACTTGCTCTCTCTCTTCCAGGCTTCCACCTAAAGACTTTCTTTTCATCTAAACATTGCCCTTACTTTCCACAAATACACACTCATTTTTAAGCTTGTCAGTGAACAAAGGAATTTGGTTGTAACAGGTGAAATGGGTCAGAGCTTTCTACAATGATTTTGAGATTTTCACCAAGGATCAAGAACTTTTGGTTTCAAAGGCAGACGAGGTGGACTATGTTGAAGGATTTGTGGTGTTAAATGAGCAATCTCTGCATGGAGCCTCAGTTGCCTTTCCTTCCCATATGGGTTTCATCCATCAATTTCATGCGGACAGTAAAAATGTCTACTACTGCATTGAATTTGCAGTTCATTATTACCAAGAGAAGGAATCTATTGTGGATCAAGTAAGTTACTACACATCTTAGATTTAGTCTATGTTTCTCTCTTTTAGTCTGTATCTCTGTGTTTCAATCATGCACCTCAAAAATGCGAATGCTTGGTTGAATGAATGAATGATTATTTTGTTCTCAAGCTGTTTATATTTTTTACTCCGATACTATTTCTTTCGTCTTTTATGCCCTTCATCAACATTGTGGATCCCAACATTGACCATTAGGAGAGAAATAAAAAAAAGCAGTATCCCATTCCATTTGATTTCCTGCATTGATTAAACGTGTACCATTCAAAGTTTCAAACATTCAAATCATTTTCAGCAAGTAGTTGATGTTGGAATAGGTGGGTCCATGTGGAATCACTCGAATGATCCTTGAGACTCCAATGCTCTTTTATTCAAGTCATTGAAATGGGTCTATTTTTCAATAAAAGTTCTATATCCGATAATAGTTGAGGCACCCTTATCTCAGCCGTTAGATTTTGAAAATGAGTTCTACTTCAAAAATGTTATAATGTTATGATTTTCTAACACAACCTCTTTGCTTAATCAATGTTTTGTGGAAGTTTAGCCATTTCACTTACAGTCATGAAGGATCCCTATCTATTAATGTAGGGCATGAGAAGGGTCAAAAACAAGTTAAGAAATACAAACCTTGAGAACTCTGGTTGTTGGAGAAACGACTCGAGCACTTGGTGGGCAGTCCAGCTCCAGAGTATGCACTCCATTTAATATTCACCAACTTTTTCTACTGTAGGAATGACCAATCTCTCCATTCTCGGATGACAGCCAAACATTAAAATTTTGGTCTATGTAAATTTCTCCACATCTCCTTGGTTTTGATTCACCGAGCTTGGACGTTGGATTTTCTTCTTTAACGTTTGAGTGAGTAATGAACTCCATATGGGCATCAGATAGGTACTCGTCCTAAAGAAACAATTGCCAAATTCAAAACTTTGATGATAATGACGACGATGATTTGAGTAAATTAAATACTAAACCCCTTGGTGGAGTTACACAACTTGATTTTTTTTTCTTTTTTTCTTTTTTCAGGTCGTGGAGGAGATATCAAAGCAATTGAGCTTCATGCCATCTTTTATCTACAGTTCTGAAGTCTCATACTTCGATTTCCTCAATAGGGTGAGGATGGAGGAGATGAGTCTGAGGAACAGAGGGCTGTGGGATGTTTCTCACCCATGGCTAAACATGTTTGTGCCCAAATCAGGAATCACCCAATTCATGGATTTGCTTATGGACAACATCTCACCAACAACTTTTGAGGGTCACATCCTCATATATCCGATCCTCAAAGACAAGTAAGCTAAAAAAAAAAATTACCTAATATTCTCTTTTTCTGCAATTACTTTATTTGATTCTAAATTCATCAAATACCATCCAAATTCTCTGCTGCAGCATTTCATCTGAATGGTTTTGGGATTAGACATTTGAATCTTTCCCATCTCTATTTGCATTTGTCATCTACTAGTGCACCCGCCTTTCTTTGTTTCTTTCTTTTTATCATTTTTCAAAGTCTTCTCTCTTTTATCCTATGAGGTTTTTTGGCACTTATACATTCTATTTCTTATTTTTTTCTATTTTATTTTATTTTTCATTTTTGCCTTTTTCTAGTGGTGGCCACCCACCTCAGTAGAAGAGGACAACAGCTTCATACCACGAAGGATTTTTCTTTTCCATTTTTTTGGGTAAAGGAATGTATCTAGAGGACTTCTAATGTGGGCCTTTGAGAGACACTGCATGGTCCCCTCAGTTTGATTTGGAGGACTGTACTCCTTTATGATGAAATTATACGATTATGAAAAGATAGTGTAGTCTTAAGCAATGCTTTAAAATTTGAATCATTAATTAAATTATTTTTTTACCATAGATTAGTTTGATTATTTTCAGCAGCTCCGTTTGAACAATTATAAATCATGATGTTGGTGTATGATCGTAATAATATAATATATAGTAACTCCAAAGGGTTGACCTAGTGGTTGAGACATAAGACTTCAAGATTGAGGTCTTAGCTTAATTCCTGATAACTCGAATAAAGGGTCACTCTCTGTAAAATATGTACAGAGTTAGGTTCCGCCGCTTAAATCTAACATGTGTTTATAAGGAAGCATGCACATGTCCCAAAAGATTAGTCAAGAGAGACTATTGGCCAGCAATCCTAATATGGGACTTTTCTGTTAGGAGTTTTGAAATTTTCATGTGAAAAGTCCATTTTACCTTTCATCCTTTCGTATCCCTTTAAAAAACGAATGTCAAGCGGTGCACCTATACAGTGAACCGAGTGGTGCACGATCATGCCAAAGTGGATGGGTTCTACACACTAAAACTGCATCAACTACAGACTTGAGGGCCTCATTCTTCTTCATTAGATTCTGCAGTCTAAACTTTAAAGCAAACTCTATAACCTATTATTAGGAACAAAAAAAAAAAAAACAAGGAGAAGAGAAGAAGAATGCACATGAGTTGAAATTCAATGATTAGTATTCGAGCATGAAGTAGGGGAACTTCATTCTTCTTTAGAGATGGTTTCTAGATTCCCAATCTTTCGTTGATCCACAAGAGTCTCATTGCCATCAACAACCTGAAAATGGAACCTATTTTTTAAACACTCTTGCACGATGAGCCGATCGAACTCACCACCGGCAGTCTGTTTGATAGAGCAGCTCCTTGAACTCTTTGGCGGTGATTCGGACTTTGATTTGTAGAGCACAATGCGAATGGCTACAGACCCTGGGGCTTGGTTCCTCCTGCCGAAGCAATTGCCCATCTTCTTCTTCTAGTAAATGTGGGCGGGGTGTCTACCGGAATAAATAGGTGAGTAAATGTTGGGTGCTGCTAAACTAGTTTTAGGACGGCCGATGCACAATAATAGGTTATAGAAGTTGCTTTAGACTGCAGAATCTAGTAAAAAAGAAGGCGGCCTTCATGTTTGCAGTTGACACAATTTTGACGTGCAGAATCCATCCATTTTAACATCATCGATGCATTTCTCGGTTCACCATATATGTATACAGTTTGACATTCGTTATTTATAAAGATATGGAAGGATGAAACGTAAAATTGACTTTCACTTAGAAATTTTCAAAATTTATCTCCTAACAAAAATGTTCCTTGTTAAGATGGCTGACTTAGATTGTCTGCTGTCATCTATTTTTTATTTATATTTATTTTTCTTTCCCCAAAAACTCCAGAACAGGAAGAACAGTAGAAGGCACTCCTCTCAATGTGGACTTGGTGTGATTCTCTGATTTTTACTGTTTTCAGCCTTTCCACAGAAGAGGTACTCAGTACTCTTTTGAATCTCGACTTTAATGGGAACATATGGGCTGCGTTTGGATGGGGGTAATTTTTATAGGGGTTACCCCTAAGTAGGGGTCACTTTTGAGTAGGGGTGACCCTTGAATTGAGATTACCCTTATCTTGTTTGGTAATTGTTGTGGTAAAGTAAACCTTACCCTAAGGGTAAAAAATCTTGTTTGGTAACTACAAGTAAGGGTAACCTGATATATTAATATATTTTTTTTATAAAATATAATTATAAATAATATTTATGAAGTAAATTCTAATAATATAACTTATAATAATATTATCTAATTTCTATAAATTATTTTTCATAATTATAATTTAAAATAAACACTTGCATTCTAATATTAAAAATATAAATAAAGATTTTTTTTATATTACTATTTTAAATCCCAATAAATAAATAAAAAATATCAACATATCTCTTCATAAAAATTATAATTATTATTTTTTATATTATATGAATTTAATAAAAATATTAATTCTTATAAAATAATTAATATGTCAGTTTATCCCTATTCAAGGGTAAACCCTATAAAAATTTACCCCTCACCCAAATGCATCACATTGAAAATGTTGTAGAAATTTGATTTTTATATTATATAGATTTAATAAAATTATTAATTCTCATAAAATTGTTAATATGTCAGTTTACCCCTACGTACAATTACCCCTGCTCAAGGGTAACCCCTGTAAAAATTTACCCCTCACCCAAATGCATCACGTTGAAAATGTTGCAGAAATTTTATTTTTATATTATATATATTTAATAAAATTATTAATTCTCATAAAATTGTTAATATGTCAGTTTACCCCTACGTACAATTACCCCTACTCAAGGGTAACCCCTGTAAAAATTTACCCCTCACCCAAATGCATCACGTTGAAAATGTTGCAGAAATTTTATTTTTATATTATATAGATTTAATAAAATTATTAATATGTCAGTTTACCCATACGTACAATTACCCCTGCTCAAGGGTAACCCCTGTAAAAATTTACCCTTCACCCAAATGCATCACGTTGAAAATATTGCAGAAATTTTATATTTATATTATATAGATTTAATAAAATTATTAATTATCATAAAATTATTAATATGTCAGTTTACCCTCCTACGTACAATTACCCCTGCTCAAGGGTAACCCCTGTAAAAATTTACCCCTCACCCAAATGCATCACATTGAAAATGTTACAGAAATTTTATTTTTATATTATATAGATTTAATAAAATTATTAATTCTTATAAAATTGTTAATATGTCAGTTTACCCCTACGTACAATTACCCCTGCTCAAGGGTAACCCCTGTAAAAATTTACCCCTCATCCAAATGCATCACGTTAAAAATGTTGCAAAAATTTTATTTTTATATTATATAGATTTAATAAAATTATTAATTCTCATAAAATTGTTAATATGTCAGTTTACCCCTACTCAAGGGTAACCCCTGTAAAAATTTACCCCTCACCTAAATGCATTACGTTGAAAATGTTGACACATTTTTAAAATAATCTTCTAATAGAATAAATTGTTAATTATCCTGAAAGATATTATCATAAATCTCAAAATTTTCAGAGTTTTGAGACCCTATCGAAATTTCGACAGAATCACCCCTTAAAAATAGAACATTTTGACAAATATGTTTCAGAAAATTATATAATATATAATTGAAAAATAGATGAAGGCACGGGATAAATAGGGGAAAGGTTTCCTTAAAAAAATAAAAATAAATAAAAAATCACTATTATTATTTTAAATTTCAAAAAATGAATAAAATATTCATTATATCTCTTCATAAAAAAATATAATTTGTTATTTGGTGATATGAAATTTATCAAATGGAAATAATAGAGTGCTTTTAAAAAAAATAAAAGCCAAGTACTTATCAAAATAAATAAATAAATAAAATATAAAAAAAAATATTTCATAAGCAAAATGTGGGGGTAAGGAGGGGTATTCAAAATGAATACCCCTTCCTCCGTTGGGGTATTGAAAAGGGAGGGGGGAGGGGTAAAATTTTGAATTTTTACCCCTCCCCCCTTGTTACCAAACGGGGGTAAGTAGGGGTAACGGGGGGTTACCCCCCCTTACCCCCCATCCAAACGCAGCCATGATAGCTTCCACTCCTCCAGTTTTCTTCTTCTATATTCGAATATTCCATTCACTACTTACATTAATTATCATCATAATTATTTATTTCATAAATTTAAAATTAACATCCTAAAATCTTTTACAAATGTAACAATAGGATAAATAGTTATGCAATGATTTCAATTGTCAAAAAGACATCTTAATCTTTTCATTATAAAATATTCAATGCATTAAATTCATTTAAAATTTATTTTATTGACTGATGAATTTTATATAATTGAGAATTATTTTCAGATCATTTGTAAATACTTTTTTATCTTTTGCTTTATTTAAAAAAATTACCTTCATTTTTTTAATAATTGCAAAAGTCGCTTTGATCTTTGGTATTCAATTGCAAATTACTACTTTCATAATTAATTATAAAATATAGAATTGCTCGTATAATAATTATCAATAAAATATGTTTTTTTTTTAAATAGGTGGAATTTGAATACGTCCACCGTCCTTCCAGAAACGGACGAGGAGAACGTGCTCTACATCGTTGGCATGCTCCGAGCCGCCAACCCCACCACCTGTTCGACGAAATGCCTCACTGAGATCCTCCATCAGAACCACCATATCTCTGAGACCGCCGCCGGCCCTCGAATCCGCGCCAAGCAGTACCTTCCCCACCACTTACGACAACAGCAATGGCTAGACCATTTTGGAGGGAAATGGGATCGGTTTTTGGCGCGAAAATCCGAGTTCGACCCGCTCCACGTATTGGCCCCCGGTCAGGGCATCTTCCAGAGAAAATACAGCGAAAATCCCACCGCTCTACAGACCCAATGACAGAGGAATGTGGCCGGGTTAGGATATTCCGTTGAAGATTCAAGATTTCTTCTTGATAGGTTATTATGTTTTTCTTGGTTATTATTATTATTGTAGGGGAATGGGGATTTTTTATTAGTTTTTGTAGGAAAAATGGTTAAAAAAAAAAGAGGTGCAAGGGTGATATTTTTGGGAATATCAATTACCCACCTGGGTATTCTGGTTGTACAGAGAGAAGCAAAAAATTTGGTTTTTTGCTTGCAGAAGAAAAGAAAAATCAGAGAAGAAGTACAGAGTACTTGATCTGATCATCTATATTCTGACGCATAGTTTAGTACAAGTGGGCCTCATCTGATTTCATTAAATTACATGGTTTTTTTTGGTTTTACATGGTTGGTATTTTGGTAACATCATCGAGTGGTCCACATTTGTACACGTGTGATGATGGGTGGCCCACCCATGATTTTAAATTTCGACCAATTTTTTTCTTAACTGCTAAGTAAACATTAAAGAGAATAAAAGGAATGCTTGAAGAATGGATAAGAAAGACACATGACTTGAGAAACTATAAAAATGAGTTAAAATATGTTTGATTTCAAACATATTAAATGTTGAAGAAGTTCAGAAAAATGATTAATCAGTCTTTCTCGTTTAAAGGAAGAATGAATCAATCAGCATCAATTACAATTCTTTAATCAAAGAATTTGACCATTACAAAAATACACAAAGATGACAAGTCAACACTTCCTTTAATAAGAATGGAGATGAGCAAGGGGTGGAAAAGTTTGAGAGAGTCGGGGAAATTTTGAGTGTCGTGGACTCGACTCTGTTATCTTGAAGAAATTCGGAAAAAATAATGCTTCAACTTTTCTCATTAAATTTTATATATATAGATTTATCAATCTCTCAAACAGAAAAGAATCAATCAGAATCAATTATAATACATTAATCGGAGAACATAACAATTATATAAATACACAAAAATAAAAGTCAACACTTTCCTTTAATAAAATATAAAATGAACCCACTCTCAATTCTGAATAGGTACAAAATATGAAGGTCTGAAGTAAAAGTTCATATGTCCACCAAGATGAGAATATGTATTTACAGAGTTTTATTAGATATCGACCTTGAGAACATGACAAGACATTGCTTAGGCCTGTAAACTAGAGCTATATGGGCCAGGAAAGCCTGGTAAATATCTCAGTGTCGATTGAGAAGTAGCCAGCCATGGATGAGAAGAGAAAGAAAACAAAAGCAGGAAAAAGAGAAATGAAGATTGAAATGCTACTACCGCTCTGTAGTAGGAATCACCATTTGACTTCCTTTGGAAAATGGGGAGAGGTGAAAACGAGAATAATTCTTATATATTTAAATTTGGTAATTAAGAAAAAGAATAAGAAAATCTCAAGTTTTCCTTCTCCAATTCAAATCTCCTTCAGAAGAAGTAAGGATGAAACTTGGGTCGGCTTTTAACGCGACTCGAACGACCCAACTCGAGAAATCAAGTGGGTTGAGTTTCACAGTTTTAAAATTAGAGTCAGGTTAGATTGAAAAAAAAGAAAATCCGAATTAAATTCGGATCGAGTTGGGTCAAACTTTTTTAAAAATCAACTCGACCCGAATTGACTTGATTGGACACATTAATTTCTTTTAATATAGCACTAGGGTTGAGTCGGGCTAGAGGTTGAATTGGGTCAACAATTTGGTCAGATTGGATAAAACAATTTGACTCGAGTAAGGTTGAATTCAATACTTTTTTACGTGGGTTAGGTTTATTAAAACTCGGCCCGACCCATCCAAATTTCAACTCTAACCAGAAGTAATCATTTTACCTTTTTTTTTTAGGATTTTTCCTTTTATACTTTTTCCACGATAATTATCGAAAAAGATAAGGAAATCATGTTCGAAAAAGATCTTTTATTTTGAAGTAATAAGTACTTAGATTAGTGAATTGAGTAGTTCTTTCTCTATTTATTAATGGGAACTTATTATTATTCATTTTCTATGCCTAAGAAGGACTAACAATTATAGCTCTGGCGGGTCCCATAAACATTTGCAAAGAAAGGGAAGAAAAATTGGGACACCCATGTTTATCAATGACTCGATGTTAAACATTTACACGACGTAAGCAGAACTCATATGTCATTTTAATAACATTTGGTAGTCTACGGGATCTACTAATTTCATTAAATTAAATTAAATATTGTCAATATTTCAAATATTAAAAACAAATTTAATATATTGATCTATTTGATTTAAGTAATAAAATAGACAGATAATTAAAGGTTTTTCTACCGTCTTTTGTTTTATTTAATTTAAACTATATGACTATAAATGTTTAATAAAAGTAATTTATTATAAAAATTATATTAAAAACTATTCATTTGATTTGATTGGCAGGACCTCTAAATAGTTTTATTGAAATTATTTTTTTCTATTTTATGCTAATGTCGCAAATTATTTGGTTAGTCGACGAGCCACGAGTATGTTCAACAAGTAATGTAGGCTAGTTATTTATACTTTTATTAATTTATTCTTATGAATGTTGAACAAACTTAGATAAAATGAGACATCTCCTCGGTTACAATTTTTCTGCAAAATTGAAAATGAAAATTTTGAACAAATTTTGCCAACCAATTTTAATTGATATTCATGAGTCAACTCGGTGACTCGGTTCAATTTATTTCAATTTATCACTATAATTTTATACAGCTGGAATACAAAATATACTAAAAATAGTTAATAAAAAGCACCAAATTAAAACTATTGTTGATAAAAATTGTGAAGTCTCTAAGTCCACCTAATATGAGTATGATCATAAGTTATAAATTATTCATAACTTCGTAATCATCACTCAAAATTACTAACATTCAAACATATATGTCTTATATAAAGCAATATTCACATTTTTTTTACTTAGTTTAGCCCAAGGCATAAATAGTAGTAACTCAATTTAAGCCAAATTAATGTTCAATTTCACCTAATTTGAGTTGAGATGGGCCTTAGTTCAAAAGAGCCTAACTTTAGCCCAAAAGTCCAATATATAAAAAAAAATCTTATAAAAATATGATTTTATTTTAATTAATAATATGAAGAAATATAAATCTTCTATGAATACATTTTTTATAAAAATAATGAACAAAACTTATTTTAATACCGAAAAGGCCCAATCCTTAGTAGGCTCGTATATGCATTTTCACTTCGAAATCCAGCTCGAGCGCAGAACTTACAATTCGGGCCCTCTGGCCCGACCCAGCCGCCCGAGTTGCAGCCCTCTGAGAAAATCAATCGGAAACTCGTGACTCAGTGAGTCAGAGTTTCATATTTCAAGCAGCCTCGTTCTCTGAATTCCCCTAATTTCAGCGATAAGAGAAAGAGGAGGATAGTTAGGGTTTCTGATCTAGATTTGGTCTTCTTCATTTTCTCTCAACTTCTCCTCCTACTGCAGCAACAATGGCAATGAGGAGCTTCTACAACGAGATTAAAGGTCTGAAATTGAAGGAAGTTCCTTCATATGTGAAGCCGATGATGTCGATTGACTACGTGAAGAAGGCTGTAAGCAAGGGACTGGACAACTATCACGCCAAGTACATCCAGACCAGCTCCATCGAACCTCTCTACCATGTCGTGTTTGGCGGCATGATCTTCTCATACCTCGTTGCCCTCCCCAATGAGCGTCGCCATCTCGAACACCTGGAGCACGCCAAGGAACATGGACATGAACACTGATCCCATCCGTCCTGGTTCCCTCTCTAGCTCATCTGGTACATGTGGCCAACAATCCCTTCTCAATATTTGATACTTCCATCTCTTTTTTTATTTGATTCGTTCATATATTTATTTATTAATTAATAGATTATGTATAAGGGTTTACCATTTGTGTGTTTTTTTCATACGTCTTTGCATCTTTCCCATCTATAAGGGTGTTGTGAGTTCTACCCTTTCAGAAATCATATTCTAGTTATTCCAACTCTAAATGGAGACTGGATCTCGTACGAAAATTGTGTGTGCTTACATTATTGATATTGTGGAATTGGGCCTGCTGTTGGAGTTTGGATCTCTAAGGAAATCATTTGCAACCTGGAAGCCTTCCATGAAGGGTTAGTTCTAATCTTTGGATGATTTTTGGAGGTGCTGACTTGCACAGCATAGGAAGCGTGTATGGTTTTTTCCTGCAAGGAATGGAGTTTTTCATCTTAGAAAATTAGTGATACAATTTCAAGAAATAGAATTTATATCAGTTGGAGTCTTTAGTAATCCAAGCGTGTAACGATTACATCATTCCATGGAGCAGGAGGAATTGGTAATGGAGTATGGAGAACTGTATTTTGAGAATGTTCCTTTGAACACTGACATGTTTGGCACTTCTTTATATAATGTCTTACAGCACAATGTGTCTTCGATAAAAAAACTGTTTTTCTTCTACCACTTCAAAAAAAAAAAAAAACTTTTCTTCTTCTATCCATGAGATAGTTTTGTAGGGAAAAATTCCTCGCCACCTTGTTGATGAAGTTCTTTTATGATAGTCATGATACTGAACAAAAAAGGAAATCATGAGTGTAGAAAATCCTCACAGTGCCTTGTATAGATTCCAAATGCTATCAAAATCTAGATCATTGGCACGCAATTCCTTCGTCTTTCATATTTGTTTCATATTTGACAATACGCATCATCTTGTGTTACTTATAAGTGATGGCATCATGGCATCAATTAGTTCTGATTCTTGAGAAGCAGTAGGTGTTGAAGCAATCGATGTGGCAGGCTAAATTTATTGGATGATGAAATTAGACAAATAGGAACTACCTAGTCATTTTCTAGACAAAACTCCATGCTAGTTTTTTTTTTTGGGCCAGAAGTATAGTTTGAAGTAGGGCCGTTTGGAAATAAATGGTCCAAATCGCTATAGAGCTTGAGACTCAAATGTAGGAGTGGGAAGTAGTAAGGATTCTGGTGAATGGATGGAACATTTCCTGGCGCATGGAAGGTGATCTTAACACGATAAGGTTCACTTTTGAATGCTTGAATGAGAGTGAGCATGAAAAAGAAAAATCTCTAGCTTAATCTTTGAGTTGAATCTGGTCGATGGTTGTGGCCAAGGTCACTTTACCTAGTCAAACATGCAAAAGCAAGACATGTAAAATGTAAGTGTCTTAGATTTTTTTTTTTTTTGGCCACAAGCATGGATGCAATATGTAGCCAGTATTGGAAAAGTCCTACCTAGACTTTGCTTGGACCAAAATCCTATTTTGTAGACTCAACAAACATTAGTATGAGGCTAGTGCCATCAAAATTGAAAAAAAAAAATCTTGTTGTGTAGAAGTTGCATGAATTATTTCAAAATGGAGGAATGGATGTGTCAAGGTTGGGTGCTTTGAGTTCTTCCCAAAAATGAAAACATTAGTGTTAAAATTAACACAATGGAGCGAGGAAAATATGAGAACACAAATATATTAGAAAATGAAATTCTAAGCGAAATGGAAGACATGGATGTCAAAGAAGACTTGTTGCCTTTATGAAAGAGGATATACGACTAGAGTTAGTTGGTGAGGTTAATGTGAGCAACATCATGCAAGGGAAATAAATTTTATAGTTGCAAACAAAGAGGACTAGTTGGCTAGAAAAAACTTGCATGTTTCATCATGTAGCCAATCAAATATATTTTTATGTAGTAAAAGAACTTGTGTATCCATTTGGTTGTGAGCACTGTATTTATTACTTCAATTCTAGAGATGGATGTGGTGGTTGAAATTTCATGGTTTAGTCCCATTTGTGTTAAAGGCTTTGTACAAAATCATTTCAAAGGTTTTAATAAATAAAGAGAAAAGTAATACAAGAAATATTGCTTTGTTCTAAGGGTTTCTTGTGAAGAGGCATTTCTTGTATTTTCTTGGGGAATGAATTCATTGATTATAGAAAGATTGAAAATTTTGTGGTTGGTATGCGAAATAGACCTAAATGAGATGTGTGATCATTTTTTTGAAATTATAGAGATCATAGATCTATACAACTGACTCCGTTTTAAGAAAGAATAAAGTAGAAAGTATGAAAAGTGGGAAAAAAAAAAGCTTGTTGCAAAATAGATTAAGCTTCCATGGAACAAGCAAGATCTGTAGCAGGAATTATTTCTTCAATCTCTAGAATAGCATTTGAAAGCCACAAGGGAGCAAAAGAGAGAAACACCAACTCTCTGCATTGTGAGTGTCTTCTACTATATTGTTAGAAAAGTTCATCAAATCAAAAAGCTTTCAGTCTCTCATTAGTACTGTCACCTCGAGATCAATAATAGCATTGGACCTTGAGGATGGTTCAGGGAAGGAGGCAGTAATTGAAGCATCTAAGTTTCTATTAAGAAGGATATGTTGGAATCTAGATTTTAGGTCATCATGGTTGGATGATGAATTTCTGCACAATCCCTACATATCTGACCATGGATAGAGGCAAATCTAGTCATGGATAGCCCAAATCCTGCATAGTTCTATGATTAGATTGATTGGAAATTCTTATTGTTCATTTCATCAAATCGGGTTTTGGGAGTTATTTTGTCTGTCGAATCATGGTTGGCTTGATCCAAATCGTTAAACGGATCCATAGTTGTCATAGTAGTTGCCTTAGAAAGTTTATTTTATTTTATTTGAGTATCAACTTTATGGGATATAATAATTTAATTTGAGTGTCTTGTATTGTTCACACATGTAGTTCACATGTGTGTATCTCTAGGGTTTCTTAGGTTTTTTTATTAGTACTTGTAAACGCTCATTATTTCACAATAGAGTATAAGTGAAGAAATTTTTGCATACTCTTTTGATAAGACGGGTGGTGTGATTCCATCTCTCCAAGGAAATCAGGTGCTTTCCATCCTTTGTCCTCCTAATCTCTTATTCTTCTTCTCTACATCTTCTTTTTCTCCTTTTCTTTTTTCAAATTTTCTCCAATTTTCTGTATTTTTGGAACTATAAACAGCCCAAAGTCCCAAATAAATCCAAATCCAACCCGTGTTGGATTTCTTAATTGCATTTGATTGCAATAAGTTTTCGCGTTCGAATTATCAATTCTTCGCTTGCATTGAATTCCTTGAACTTCTAATTTCTTTGGTGAAATTGTCCTGTCGAAATTAAAACCATCTCTTCCTTTCAGAGTGAGTGGATACTTGGGTTTCGTTTTTTGGAATCCTTGATTCAAATCCGAGGATTTTGAGTCAAAATTTATTACTTTAGCAGGCGTAAAACCCCCTACCCGCCTTAGTCAAATTGGGAGACAAAGATTTTGGAGGCTATTTGTGTTGGATGATGCGCATTAAAGAAAGTTGCATCAGGTATAGTCACTCCACCTAAGTACACAACATAAGAGCATGGGGAATGTTTGGAGGGCAAAGGGTGTGGTGTTTACCATTTCGTTGAAATCTTTTGGATTGTGAACCTGAATGGGTTTGAGCATTATTAAGATCTATTGAGACATTTGGAGTGATTGAAGAATTTTATGAGTCACATCACTCTCTTTCAAGGAAGTCTGTTTATTCCTTTTTTGGGTGCAGTTGAACTACCATTTTCCCCATTAGTGCTATGGAAAAACTCTGCACTGCATTCCTCAGTGTTCAGACTTCTGGAGGCTCATCCAGATCCCAACTGCTGATCATCTTTTGTATCTAAATTCCAACTACCACATATTTGTTGCATCTATAGAAAAAGAATGTTGCTGAAGGGTCTGTGATGGTTATAGCTGTGGTATTTAGCTTTATTGCTTATCAGAATCAAATGAAGTTCATACATGAAAAAGGCCAATTTTTTCTTCTGTTCAGTGTTGTACGAAACTTGAATTATGGTATTGATGTCAACCACTGTGCCCACTTTTTGCAAAGTAGTTATATAGAGCCTCTTTGTTTTGCTTAGCGTGTCAATTAGCTTACTGTTGAGAAAAAGGAAATATATTTCAGTTGTTTCTTAATTTCGACTGATAGAAACTCTCTCTCTTTATTGATTTTGATACATTATTATATTGGATTAATGTGTTCGATAGATCTTTTGGGGTTTTTTTTTTTCCCCTCCCCTTCTTACAGGGTTCCATAAATTTGATAGTATATGCTAATCGACATGCCATGCTTTAACCATTGGCTATGTTGCTAGTTGCATTTGAAGCCTGTTTTTTTCCTAGATGGCAAGATATGTTTGAACTACAAGCTTTTACTTTGAAGCAGGCCAGTAGCCTAAATCGTTTTTCTTTTTCCTTGCGTCTCTTGCAGGGTTGGCAAGTTCTACAAAAGTTCCTTCCTTGAGGAAAGTAAACTCTTTTATCTGTTCTGTGATTTTTTTCCTTTTTTCACTGCATTGCGTCAGATCAGATGCTAGTCCTGTTTCACTGCAGCAACATCTACTGATGAAATAAATCTAGTTATGAACTTGTGTTTCTGCTGATATCGTGTTATTTACCTCCCATCAATATTTGACATCGGAGTTGAATTCCTGAAAATTATTAGACGAAAGCATGATTGAATGAGATCTACTCTCTGTTCATAGCTGATTTCTAGTCTTGTGTGGTAAAAAACATGTAGCTGGTTTCTGAACACTGTTTTTGTTCCTCTTACAATATTTAGAAATCTCATCACTTGGAAATCTTTTTTTACTTCTTGCGATAAGAACTCGATTGACTCATCTTGTTAAGTATGAGTCCATCCATCTTAGTCCTTTTGGGCGAAAACACCCAAGTTGAGGCCTAAAGTTCATTTCAGTCAAGTAGGGTTTATTTTTTTCAGAAAATTTTCAGATTTTTATTAATGGTGATATCCTATCAGCTTTCAAGTACTCAGGTTTCGAGTGGTTTTTCAGTAAAAGGCCGATGCTTAGACGATATTTCAACCAACATTGGACTTCCTGCATTTTGTTAAATTCAAAAAATTTTTTTTTTTTATAAAAAAATAGAATAATATGATGGACCCCCAGAAATTACCACATGTCAATTTATTAGATTAAAATTCATTTGCATTCATCAGTTGCATCTATGGAATTGGGATTCTTCGGTTTCAGCTCATGTTCTAAATTAAATGAGGAATGATCTTATGATATTACTTTAATAGTAAAGATGACTTTAAATTGGCATCATTTTATACATGTGAGGTCAACCTTTTAAAATTTAAATTGTTTATCAACTTTTGTAAAACGGTTGAACCCACTGTTGGATGGATCAAAGAACGAAAAATCTATTTTTTTTTTATCATACTCGTTATTTCAAATAGCGCAATTTGAAATTATTTTATCATCAAAATGACAATTTGATGGTATAAGATCATTTCTCTATTTAAATTTAAATAACCAAACACATTCCACCTAAAATGTTTATAAAGAGGCTTCCATTGAGGGAAGCCGACTAAATTATAAGATAGCACACGTTTACATTTTTAATTTTTTAACAAAAATCACTGATATGATGTAACATCATACCGGCCCATGTGATAAGATTTTTAAAACCATATGATATCGATAGATACGATTTTAAAACCATATGATATCGATAGATACGAATTGTATCGGCTGAAATTTGGATATCTGCATTGAATAAAGAACAATATAGAGTAGTGCTTTTTATGTTGAGGTGGATTTGATCTCAAAACTTTTCACAAACATGGGATAGTTGTTGGAATAATTTTTAATTATATTTTTTTCTGTTAATGGAAGAGCAGAAGGATACAGATAAAAACACTAAGTTTATTTATTATTAAGAATTGTTGATGTATTTTCACTATTTAAATGATGATGTTACGACAAAAATAATCCAATCTCCCTAACTTCCTATAATTATCCGCTAAAAATAGTTGCAGACCAAATCTAAAAATCTCTAAACCCTACTCAAATGTAAAAGGCAGATAGATGCCAATAGTGACACACCATGTACTAATAAATAATATATGTATATATATATATATTAAGATGTTATGCATAATTTAGAATTTTATTTTATTAGTATTTGATTGATGTTACAAATGTTTTTGATTAAATTCTTTCTTTCAATTATTAATATTGCACTCGATTATAGTTTCCCACTTTAACATTAGAGCATTAAAAGGGTAGAGTTACGTGTACAAAATTACAGATAGCAGCCCACATTTCTAAGATGCAGAACTTGCAATCGTAAGGAAACCCAAATAAATGAATATGTAAATGAGTAAAGTTAGACTAATTCATTAGTGTTCTGACGATGTTAATTATCAATTTTATAAATAAATGACTTTTCTAAGGAAATTTTAGTATGAAGTGTCCATATGCATATATGAATATACATACAATTAATGAATGAGTATGTCTTGTATGAGATTAATGGTGTCATAGATGTATCTTTGTGATTTCGCTCATTTAATTATT
Organism: Chimonanthus salicifolius; assembly: GCA_013350335.1. Taxonomy (NCBI): domain Eukaryota; kingdom Viridiplantae; phylum Streptophyta; class Magnoliopsida; order Laurales; family Calycanthaceae; genus Chimonanthus; species Chimonanthus salicifolius. The sequence goes on from CM023538.1 coordinate 2,175,251, forward strand.
TTATTATTTTAAAATTATAAATATAATTTTTAATAAAATATTATTAGTGTAAAATTAAAAATCACACACTGTTTTAAAGAAGTTAGCAAAAAGATATTTAAAACTTCTTTGACTACTTATGATTCACGAATCATAATTTGGAGTAAGAGTGGTGAGTTTATGGGCCGGAACTCCCCTTCCCCGGTTCCCCCTATTGGGTACAGTATGACCGTCCTATCCTAGTGACCCATTTGACCCACCCATTTATAAAACTATTGAATTGGGCCTGGGTTGGACTCGGGCCAAATTTACGCCCAGTTCAGACAAACAGGTCCTGAGTTACAATAGGCCGAAAGGGCAGTGACGAATTTCAATTCCCAAATTCACTGCTGTGGAGAATTGCATTTGGAGAAAGAAAAAGTGGGCTGTTTTTGTTGGGCAGGAAGTGAGTGTGTGAAGAGCTGACCGTTGCTACTTCCAAATTGCAATCTGTCCGGCCATCCCATTCCATGGAAAAACAATAAAAACTTAAAAACACCCAACTGATATGGATTTATGTTATGATAAATCTCTTCAGATAGAGAATCCAGAAGCAAAGATCTCTCCATCTCTTTCTTTCTCCCTCTCTGAGGTCAGTAAGTTACCCCCCTCTTTCCCTCTCTCTCTCTCTCTCTCTCTCTCTCCTGTGTCATTTCTTGTTGCTGTTTTTTTTTTTTTTTTCAATTGCTTTTGTTTCTATTTGTTTGGAAAATTTGGCATTTCTTTCTTTTTGGTATTAGTTTGGGTGATCGTATATACTTTTGGTAGATTCCGTTATACTAGGTCTTGTTTATTTTTCACGATTTGTATCTTCAAATGCCAATGGTCTTTGAATCTCTCACCTCATTTTTGGTAATCTTGTTCTTTTTTTAGATTTTTTTTTGGTGCAGTTGTTTCTATTTGTTTGGGGAACTTGGCATTTCTTTCTTTCGGGTACTTGCTTGGATGATCTTTTTCTTTGTGAAGTGTTTTTTTATATTGGATGTTGTTTATTTTCAGGATTCATATCTTCAAACTGCCAATGTTTTTTGAATTTTGCCATTTGGTGTTTTTGTGATCTTGTAAAAAAAGTCCTTTTTGGGTGATACGTTTTTCATGGTGGGATTGATTAAGTTGGATCTCTTTCCAATGTAGGCCTTGAAAATGGTTGCTTTTCCTTGTTTGACCATGAGCCATGGGAGGTTGAACTTTGAATCTTTTTCATGTGCTATTTTCCATTTAATTGAGAAACTTTGCAGTTCATTCATCGGGGTACCTATCTTTTTCCCTGTTTGGGTGATCTTAAACTTTTTTTTTTTCTAAAGAAGATTATGTTACAATGGGCTGATTGGCTGATGAAATCAATTCTTAATTTCCAGTTGTTTGAATTTCCACGTCAGTGTTTTTTTTTGAAAAAGGAGTTCTTTTTGGCTGACTGTATTTGAATTTTTTTACAATTTATGTTCTGTTGATTTTCCTAGTAGAGTCCAACCCCCACCCACCCAACCCTGCCCCAATTTAGTTCTTATAACAATCCATGGACTTTTGAATTTCACTTTGGTTTTTAAATATCAATATCCTTTTGATGATCACATAAATGCATTTATGAGTTTGTGTTTTTTTAACAAACACTGATACAGGCAGATGTTTTAATTTTGTTGATTGCATGATACAATAGCTTATTTCATTTTGAAGATTTTCTTTGTTCATTTTTTTGGGACAGAGTTTGTTTTTAAGAAGGCTAATTGGGATGATCGTACATAGTTTTAATTTTATTTGTTGTGTATAGATATTAAAAAATTGTAAAGATATCTCTGTAGAGAAAATAAGAAAAAAATGAAGATGGAAAACCAAACAGCATCCTATAGAAGCATTGGTATTGTTGGGTTAAACTAGCATTGAGTGGTTGTAGTTAGGTTGTTTAACAAAATCTTAGTTTTGAAAATGAGGTCTAACAAATGTAGAAAGTGCACTGCGGTCCTCACTTTTATGAACAAAGTTGATTTAAAATTGTGCCACCTATACTATAATTGAGCTTATGAGCCAGCCTCTGAAACTTTGAGAGGAAGTAATACAACTAAGACAAGAATTAGTATTTTGAAGGACCAACTAGAGTTCATGCTAGGACAAATAGAAGTCATTTTTGTTTTTTTGAGACATCTTATGGAAAAGTTAAAGGAGAAAAGAAAAGAATTTATATATGACTTATATTGACTTAGAAAGGCCTCTATTAAAGTGTCAAGGAAATTAATTTGGTCAACATTGAAAAGAAGAAGCATCACGTGGAGATCATACCAGGTATTTGCGAAAAGGCAAGAACAAGTGTATGAATAGTATGTGGAGGGCCGAAGGACCCCTTTTTTATTTGAGTCATGGATGGTTTGGGAGACAAACAATTTGAAGATTACAAAACTAGCACAAAATACATGGAATGCAGTTTTGATTGTTTTGAGAATAGGGGAATGAGTTAGTTAAAATCGACAATGAACATTTTGATAAATTAAAAAATTACTCAAGTATAAATATAAATCCAAGCAAATGTTCAATTTGGGTATAGCCAATAGATGTCTAGATTAGTATAGGTTGGCCAAATATAGATAAACTAGTGGAGTTCTATGTGATAGGAGAGTGTGGGCTCGATTGAGAAGGTGTTTCTATGAGATGACAATGAAACTAACAATATTAGTGGAATGTCAGTTAATGAAGAAAGACAAGTACATAAAGTAAGAGGAATGAAGATGCATATGCTGGGATGAATGAGTGTGGTAATATTAAAAGATAGAATTAGGAATAAATGCATGAGGAGTACCTTAAAGTAGATGAGAAGGCAAAAGAATCCATTTCAGGACTAGTTCACACATCTGTTCATATCTGTAGATGACTAGAACATCCTTAATACAAAGAATCGAGATGCTACAGGTGGTAAGGACTAGTAGAAAGGAGAGACCTTTGAAAAAATTGGATCAAGGGGTAAACAAGAACATGATAGTATGTTGACTAACAAAGAATATGGTCTTTGATAGGGTATAATGGGAATGAGAACTAAAACAGCTCACCTTAGATAGATAGAAAAATGGTTGCTACTACTGTTGTCGTTAATGATGATTATTATTATGATAATACGAACAAGCGACATAGTTGATAAGTGCTCATTGTTGCAATGATAAAAGTTGTGGTTTCAAGTTATATGACCATTCAATAAGCAGTCAACCCATGGAAATTAATTTGCCAAACTCATTTAAAAGTTTCAACGCCAAGTAGATAGGATAAATTTCTCTGATGATGATAACAAACAGACAGACAAACAGATAGATAGATAGACCTTTTCCATGCAATGGCATTTATTTATTGTTAACCTATATGGTTTTTAAATGTCATTTTGATTTGAAGGGTTCTCAATCAATGATGATTTTTGAGTTCCGTCTTTCTACATAACCTAGCAATGTCCATATGGTGTTTAGTTTTTCTCTCAACTTCTTTTTCTTCGGTCCTTATGCTACTTTTGAAGATTAATTTTGATCTTGGGATTTTTTAGGAGAGTATTTTTACTCGGATATGCTGAAAGGTAGTTATTGGGAAGATTGAGCTGTGAGATTAAGACTTATTTTGATTTCAAGCTTGCAGAGAAACTGAAGATTTCTAGCACCTGGATAGCTCTAGGTACTTTTTGTTTCTTTGAATGGCTGTTGTTTTCTGCAAAGTAATATTTTTTATTGTTGTTGGTCTCAATTAAAACTGTTCATCCTCATTTGTGTTGTTGAAACTATGATTTTGAAAATTGTTGTTGCTATTATTATTTTGTGAAATGGTGGTAGTTCTAAAGAAGGATGTCATTTATTGTTGATATTTGTATTTCAGTGCCTGCTAGGATCAGAAAGGACAAAATATGATTAGTTGGGTCAGCTGATACTGGAGCACATTCTAGTAGAGGACGCAATGCAGAGTACTGGAAAGAGTTTGCTCTGTCAGACCTCTGGGAAGTCATCCTTTTCCAAGAGAGAAATTGGATCTAAACTAAACGTCCCATTGCAAAATAAAAGTAGTTGCAAAATGTCCTATACTAAGAGATGCAAACTGAAACCAAAATTTGTAAAGTCAATTGGTTCTCTCCTGTCCAAGAGGAGGCACTCTGAATTTTCTTGTAATTTAAATAGGAGCATCTCTTCAAATGGAAAACCAGTGAGAAGAGGCATGCAGAAGGCTCGAGATGACAAGTCCAATAAGCAAATATCTTCCATAAAGTTTCTATGTGGGAAATCTTCTGCTTTGACTCGAAAAGGAAAGGGAAGAAACACAAATGGTGATGACAGAATACAAAGAATACAGAAAAGAAGAAAGAAGAAAAAGAAAAATGTTGAGCAAGATGAAGCTTGTCGCCTGCAAAGAAGAGCAAGGTACCTGCTGATCAAAATGAAATTGGAGCAAAATCTTATTGACTGCATACTCCGGGGAGGGATGGAAAGGCCAAAGGTATTGAAACTCATTACATTCCAGTTTTTTTAAAAGCTAAAGAAAAGGTTGTACTAGGTCCATGCATTGTCAATTAAAAGGGGAAAAAATTATGAGGACCTTGTGATGATAAAGATTTATCTACCAAAAAAATTAATAATAAAGACTTTGTGAGACTGCAAAAATTTGAAGGTAACAGAAATATTAGGATTATGTCTTTATTTTTATGTACTGCCTTTTGAGGACTAATCCATCAGTGGTCTTCCATTTCCAATATTATATTGGTTTTAGTTTTTTTTCATTATTTAATTAAGAGAATAAGTATGTTTCTATGTATTCTTGGAGGCTTTATTATTGTAATTAAGAAATTAGTGTGTATCTCTTTTTTTTTCTTTTCTTTTGGATTTTGGACCTTGCTTTTTAGTGCTGTCATTTTTTTTTGAAGACCAAGGTGTCTAGGCCTCTTTCAGCACCTGACTAATCCTTGGGGCATGTACAAACCTGCCTATCCACACACACCGTGTAACACTATGAGGAGTGACCCTTTTGTGTTAAGTGACTTAAATCCAAGACCTCCCGCATCTCGAGCAGGTTCTTGATCGCCAAGCCAACCCTTACGGGTTACTGCTGTAATTTAGAAAATGCATGCCTTTGCCTGTGTGTGTGTGTGTGTGAGAGAGAGAGAGAGAGAGAGAGAGCCCATGTTTGATCATTTCGTATAGCATAGCATAAACAGGGAATAATTCTGTGGAAAATTAAAAAATGTCTTGGACACTTTTTTTTTGGAAGTGCCAAGGATAATTTTATTGCAAAAGGCTGACGAAATGCAAAAATAACAGTTACACTGTAAGGGAAACAACCAGGAAATACAAAAAGATACAAGGGTGGGTCGTACCGGAAAAGAAAAATTTATAAAGGCAAAAGAAATCTAGCGGGTGCCAATGGCAATGCGTTCTTTTCAAGTGTGAAACAGGTCACTTTTAGGAATCCCATAAAAGTCATTGCGGGAAGTGGCCCAAAAAATGCATTTGGCTTTGACTTGAATCACTACAGCATGATAAGATTGAGCTCATTTGAGCAGTACAATCACTATGAAAGAAAGCACCGACTGGAAGGCCGATATGTTTGATAAGTAGCTGGGTATGTATAGCTTGTTATTTCTGTAAATTTTGTCTTAGTGGCCACAAATAAATGAGGCTGCTTTTCTTTTCTGTTTGGAGACTTTTAATTAAACCGTTAGCCATAGGGTTGGGTCCACTAGCTGGATAGTTAAGTCCAAGATTGGCTCTTGCTCACCCAATATATGACACACATGAGTTGCATGAACAACCTAAATTGTGAGCTGTATAAAACATTGTTAACTCTGTGATATTCTGTCCTCTTTACTTATTTGACTGATTTGATTGATAGTAATTATCATAAAAAAACTAATGGTGTGGTTAGTGATTTTGTAAGAGCATTGTGCTTTTACTTTTATCAATAATAAATGAGTTCTTGGGTTATGGAATACATAATGAATTTTTGGCTGCCCATGTCAGTGGGTAGGCCCTACCCTTTGACATGTTGGATGAATTAGATGGGTACAGAGTTTTGGGATCTCAGTGCCTGTCAAGTTTGGGGCCCATCACTCATCCTATTCGTTGAATTTAAGGTCCCACAATTTAAGGGCATACAAAAAATGGTTTAAAATCCAATCTGAGGATTCCTTGAATGGGTTTGTGGTGGATTTGGAATGGCTAAAGTGCATAGCACTATCTGAACATCATTTTTTCTCTCTTTACGCTACTGTCTGAACATCATTATGCATTTGATACAAATCCTTTGATAATTAGACAGTGCTTACTTGTTTGCAAAGCCTTTGGTTACAGTCGGGAGAAAATTAAGCCAGAAAAGGAGTTGCAAAGGGCAAGGAAGCAGATATTGAAGTGTAAACTTGGTATCCGAGACGCAATTCGCCAGCTGGGTTTGCTTAGTTCTGAAGGACACATAGAGGATACTGTGATCAGTCCAGATGGATCTGTTTTCCATGAGCATGTGCGTAGCTGTGTATACACTCTGTCTACATACTCAAATTTCATTGTGAATCATGTTGCACCAAAAAACATCTTTATTATGGTCCTTACACCAAATTTTATAAACTAGAACTACCAGCAACCACCAAATTTTACAAATCCCCAACCAGCACCACTCCAAAAAAAAGGAATTCCATTCCTTCCCAATTTTAACCCAATGTCACTGTTAATCCCTCTTACTTGGATTAGAAAGAAAATAAAACTGATCCTTTGGGGCCCTAAGAAATATGTCTTTAATTAACCAATCAAGGTGATTTCTTATAAGCCAAGTCTTCAATTACGGTCCTTTCTAAACAACCCATCCCCATGGCCCTATTATACACACACAGCATTTATCCCCTACAGCATTCGTGCTCACCCTTATGTGGTTGAGTATGGGTTCTATCAAAGAACAGCTTGATTGGATCAACAAAATAGTGATTTTTAAGGTCCTAAAGATTTAGTCGTAGACCATGACTTTAATCCACTGGTGGTGAAACTCAGAGTTCATCAAATTGGTTAAGGATCTTCATGGGAATGAGAGATGGTGGAGAAGGTTGGGGGGGAGGAGGGGGGGACTGCAAATTAGTTTTGTGTGGCATAGTACATTTCTGACAATTTCATGTCTTACATAATGGTTTACAGAGTGGTCATCTCTGTGGAGCTCTGCTAAGTTGAAAGACAGAACTAGAAAGCCAGCTAACCCTTAAAACACGACTACTACAACTTTTTGGGAGATAGATGCATTTCTACTGGGAATATAATGCCAGCAATTTCTCTTCATATGATTTCTTCTGTCATCTTTTCATTACAGCTTGCTATAACAGCAACCCTAACCAACTTTGGTTGCATCTGGTAGGTCTGTTGGTTTGCTCCACTTTTCTGTCAGATTCAAAAGGTTAGTGTCAAACACAAACAGGATGCAGGGTTTAACCTGTTACACAGGGTGATGTTTGCCCACCCACAATATAGAAGTTTTGCCTTGCACATAATTAATGGTGAAAGTCAAGGTTAGTGTCAAACACAAACAGGGTGCAGGTGTAACCTGTTCACACAGGGTGATGTTTTCCCACCCACAATATAGAAGTTTTGCCTTAAACAGAATTCATGGCGAAAGTCTTATATTTAAAAAAAGAAAAAGAAAAGAAAATTGCAACTTTTCCTTATGAGTATCTGCTGCTGACAACTCTTCTTTGTCCAACTCCAGTATAGCTCTTATAGTCAATTTCTTACCGGAACATTCATGTTATCAAGTGTAATTACAAAATGTGGATCATAAATTTATAAAAAAGCAACTTGTTTAGTCATTTAAAGCCAATTTTTAAGTTTAAATAGAATTACAGTTCTACTTCTTGGGTCATAATGCTAGAAGCTGTTTTCAAGACTTATTTTTTCACAAATGCCTAATTGATGGTACCTTTCTTAATCTGTAAAAAACTGGGTTTCACAAATACATGTACATGTTTCAAGGATGTTAGTTACATTAGTTGTTATAGGCATTGTAGAAACCATGTAAAAAACATATGAAAAGAATTTCCTGGCAGAAATTCAGTTCATCTCCCAAAAGAAGTTGTACAAGTTGTATTTTGAGGCTTACCCAGCTCTCTAGTTCTGTCTTTGGACTCAGCAGGCCATGATTAAAGTTCACAGAGGTTGTCGGTCATCGAACCAATTTCAATTGTTGCTTTTCTCTGTAAGGCGTCAGGCTGTCACTTGGACACTTGGGTACTAATGACTGCTATTCTCCCAGATATTTTGTGCAAAATGCAAACTGCGAGATGCTTTTCCAGATAATGACATTATTCTATGTGACGGTGCTTGCAATTGTGCTTTTCATCAGAAATGTCTGGAACCTCCATTAGCGACTGAAAATAGTAAGCTACTCTTTTACATCTTTGCTTAACATTTGTCTCACTTTCTGAATTGGAAATGGTTGATATCACTCAGCTACTTATTGTTTGAATATCTACTAAGTTCTGTGTTCCTTGCATCTTGTTTTAATACTATGATTTTGGGTGGGAACACAAATTCCCGAGCACTAAAAATTGCAACTTGATGTACTCTGCAAATGGCTAAATGATGGAATGGATGAATTGATGGTGGTCTTGTCCTACTCCATTTGGAAAAACTTGTTCGCTCCATGTCCCATGTCAAATTTCTTGCATTCGTCTGTCAACCTCAACCTCAGATCCAGATTCCATTTTTCCTGATAATTTTAACTACAATTCTATTCTTGAAGTACCATGTGACAGTTTGACCAAAAGAAATGGTATTCTTTTGTTCAATCCATATGGGCCAATCATCTTTTCCATTTCTTTTGAAATTTGTATGGCCAACACAATTCCCCCCACCTTCTCCATCCATCCCCCTCCCTCCCCCAATATACTAAATATAAGGCGAACCTAGCCATCTGATAAAATTGGACAAATACAAAGCAAAATATTCAGAATGAACTGGGATGGGGGGATTGGCATCTTCTTTGACTGGGTCCATGCTATGTACAATATAGAATATGGATCATCAAAAGGTTCCTTGCAGTTCTTTTGTACTAAGTAAACTCAATTTATTATTGCTTATTCCCTTTCCTTTTCCTTTTTATTTTTCTAGTCTTACACATCACTTTTTGTTCTTTCTAGTCTTGGACAGTCTGCTGAGAGGCAACCAATTTAGAGAAACTGACTTGAGTTTATTGCCCCAGTTCCTCCTGGAGATCAAGGGTGGCTTTGCAAGTTTTGCGAGTGTAAGATAGACATACTAGAAGCAATAAATGCACATCTTGGCACCTGCTTCTCTATAAATAGTAATTGGCAGGTTGGTGCTATCAATTATCATTATCTGAAGTTTTGAAGTTTTATCAGATAAACTTGGAGATAATTAGAGACGTTTTCTAATCTCACATTTTCTCCTCATAGATTGTGCCACATCCTTGTTATTCATGAATCCACCTTCCCCTGGTCGCTTGCTTCACCAACATGGCCCATAAAATTATGTATCGAGGCATCAGGTGGGGAAGCAAGTCTATTTGAACAGGGACTGATGTAGAACTTTAACCTATTAATCAATGAACCACTCGATCATTGGGTAAACCACACAGGATGGATCTATTCCCTAAAAGGGCACATACTTTGGATGGATGGGCCTGAAACATTCCAGGCAGGCACTCCTGTAGATGGGAGAAAGTGGGCTTAGTAAACTTTCAAGATGAAGTTTCAAAATTCTCTGTTCATCTATACTGATTATGAAAATTATTCATGACATATGACAGGATGTTTTTAGGGAAGCGACCACTCCTCCAGATGGTGAGAATGCATCTCTTGACCCAGAAGAAGACTGGCCATCTGATGATCCTGAAGATGATGACTATGATCCAGAGATTAATAAGAAAGTGTGCAGCAGATCAGGCATGGAGGAGAGCATGTCTGATGATGCCAGCAGCTCAAGTGGCCTATTTTGGTCATCTGATGAAGCTAGTTCCCTTTCTGGAATCAAGAAACATGACAAGGCTAACATTTTTGGTTCAATCATCAATGTAAATACTGATGACATTAGTGATATTGAAATTATGAATGGTCGGAGACAGCGAAGAGATGTTGATTATAAAAAATTGTATGATGTGAGTATCATGAAATTCTCAAGGACTCCTACATCAACCTCTCTCTCTCTCTCTCTCTCTCTCACACACACACACACACACACAAATGAAATTCTCAGGTGGGTGGGGGGGCTAGACTCTCACTTGGATTTTCTTTATTTTTCCATCATCAAACTCTCTCTCTCTCTCTCATGAAATGCTAAGGTGGGCGGGCGCTAGGCTCTCACTTGGATTTTCTTTTTTGTACCATTATCAGTCAGGCCCTTCAGATCACATTGAATGGGTTATGGCCCAGAATTCACTGGTTGGGCCGAAAAAGTTGAACTTTTGACAAAAGACAGGTCAACAAAAATTCCATTGACTATCCATTTCATTCCCAAAGGTAGCCCAACTTTAGGGTGTCCCATCCCATCAACTATGAACTGTCCATCTTTATGCCTGGTGGATTGAGTTTGGATCTCACTCATGTTTATGAGGATGGATTTTGCCAATAAACTATAAAGAAGTGACAAACTCTCTCTCTCTCTCTCTCTCTCTCTCTCTCTGAGAAGAAGAAGAAGAGAACAGAAATTGTTTGAACTATACATCCCATATTCTCTACCAGAAGGGATGAACAAATTTTGGATTTATTGGGTGCAATGACAGCTGGTAAGCTAATAGAATTTGTGTCCTTGATATTAGAGATCTGAAGAGTGTTTTTACTTGAACTGGAGAGTTGGTAAATCTTCTATCTATTGTCCACGGCTTAAAAGTAATGTGGATTTGACAATCCTATACTATTGACTTGATGAAAAGCACACACACTGTCCATTTAGGTTCATGTTCCCCTCAAGTTCATCCATCTGGCCTAACTTCTGGTCCATCATTGAGGCCTTCTCAACGAAACTTTTGAGTGAATCTTACAAATTTCTGCCACATCCCCTTGAGAATTCATGCACAATGCTATTAGTGCTTATGGGTCTTTATGAAACAGAGACTCCAGCTTCAACTGGCTTCAGTTTCATGATGGAACAATCTTACATTATGAAGTGCAGTCTGAAAAACAGTACCAAACAATTTATATGAATGTCAGATGTTCCCATCACCTGACATATAGAATTAAAAATGTCAGTTGATTATCTTTTCTGTTAAGGACTGATCTTCAAATATCCTTTATTTATTTATTTTTGTTTTGACTAATCCTTAAGCTATTATTTCTTATTTAAATTCAAATGCTGATCTCAAGTTTTATGCTTATGATTCTTTTCTAGGAAATGTTTGGTAAGGGTGCCCAAGAAAATGAACAACTTAGTGAAGATGAAGATTGGGGTCCTGCCAGAAGAAAACGTAGAAGAAAAGAGTCTGATGCGGGCACTGTGGCTACATGCAATGGTGGAGATGAATCCATGAAAGGGGAAGTGGCTAGAGAAGATAAAAAGAAAGTGCCCTCGGTTTCTCAGGATAAGAAAAAGCTTTTCCGTATTCCACCAAATGCAGTTGAGGTAACTCAGCTTCATACTTTTTGAACAATGTTTCTATTTACTCTGCTCTTCTATCTTTTCTGATATGGCACTGTGGAATAATTAGATTGCAAAGTATGGCAATCTGATAAAAGAGAATTTTTCTGATATTGTACAAAATGATAATGGGGCTAATTGGCAAAAAAAATGTACAGCTTCAATGCTCCATCAACCTTGGTTATGACTGTATTTAAGGTTGAATTCAAATATTTATGGAACTTTCTTCTCTAGAGGAATTCCGCCATCACCACTATTAGGACTTATTTTACAATGTCCCAGCAACCTCAAAAAAAAAAAAATTGATGTTGAAGCCATCAAGGCCTGAAGCTTTATCACCCCTCCAAAAAAGGCCTGAAGCCTTATCTACAACCATATCATTAATCAAACCATGCACCTCATCTTTAATGAATTGTCTTTCCAACCCCATAGCTTCCTCTATAGGTAGGCCTATAAAATTGAGACCATTTCAAGGAAAATAACTGTCTTCCAACCACATTATGTGTGAGGTTGGTATTTTGAACAGGCATCCAGTCATTAACTGGTTGTTTTGGATCACTTAGTACATTACTTTTACCAGTCAATGGTTTGAATCTGGCTTACCACTTTTCATATTTTTACAAGCATTTACTGGCTCTGGAGAAAGTGGCACTTATTCATGTAGGACCAAAAAGATTTTCTCACTTATTAATGGAGGAAATATTGTCTAGCATTTGAAATATATTCTACCACAAAATTGATCGGCTTATGCCTTACCTGATTTGCACCTAAATGCATGCAATATCTTATGCTTCTTCCAGCATTGTTAATGTTCAAAACATGTTGCATTTGCTGCTTATGATTATCTCATCCATTTTATTGGCTTCAAGTGTGAAAGTTGGGTAAATGAATCAACCATTTATACTTCTTGATTTTGGTCTCTCAACTGCTAACTATGCAATTGTGAAGCTTGAAGTTGAAATCCAAATTTATTATATATGAGAATTCTTAAAACCATGTATTTTGCTTTGTTATACTAGAAGCTTCGCCATGTATTTGCTGAAAATGAGCTTCCTTCAAGAGCAATGAAGGAGAATCTTTCAAAGCAGTTAGGAATTTCTTCAGAGAAGGTATGTACACTTTTTTTTGAATGACGTATTCAACCTCTAAAATTTCAAATTCCCAGAAAAAACTATAGCTGAAACAGTTAAACAAATTTGAAATCTTCTTTTGAATTTCACATAAGACCAAATAGAGAACTTATCTGGTATATGATTTCTCTGGCATACATGTCATTATTTCAAACAAGAAAATTGTAAAATTCGCATAAAACTTGAGTATAGAACTTTTAGAAGTTTACTATCTTCTTCTAAATGTCAAACAAGCCTGAAATAGAATAACTACCTGGAGAATAGAATCTACATACATTTTAATGTGGTCTTTCTATTTCTACATTTCATTTTTGATATTATGGTTTACTAGAAAGCACTTAATAGCAAGTGGTTTAGTGTTTTAGCAGCGTTTGTTTTTCTATTCCTCTACGGTTGATGATGGCCAGGAAATTGTAAACCATGTGATAAGTAAGAAAAAAATACTGCACAGAGATCGAATAAATACTGTCCACATTCAAATAAAATAGCTGTGAACCATGAACTCTGTTTATTAATTTGTAAACATATGCAGAATGTTTGCAAATACAGGGTTAGAACATTTTTTACCCTTCATTGATCATAGATTTCATCTTAATAGCTTATTTACTGCTTGTCACTTCATCATCAATACTCACCTTTAGATCAAAGGCTTACTGTTTATTTGATATTTTCAGATCAACAAGTGGTTCAAGAATGCTCGATATACAGCTCTTAAAATTCGAAAGGTGAGTGGCTTGATTTCAAGGAAACTTTCTGTAGTTGCCAGATGAAAGTATCAGGTCAACATCTCAAATGGTAACCTTGTTCATCTCAAGTCCAGAAATTTGTGATTCCTAATGTATGTTTCCTTTGTCAGTCTAAAGAGTAGTGCATCTATCCACCTTTTGCATTGTCCTTCTGCATATCCTATATGTGCACTTCCTTTGTCATCTGTCTGGGGCTATTCCTGGTTCATTTTGGTCCCTTGTGGAAGAGTGGGAGCTCTGCTCCCTTTAACCAAGAGGGGTCAATGTTGTGGAAGCCAATACTGTCGCCCATAACTTGGGGGAGTTTGGAAGGAAAGAAATGTGTCTTCCATGATAAATCTCTTCCATGAGGGTGTCATTGTATGCTTCAATTCTTTCTACAGTTATTCAGTGGTGTAGGCCACCCAAAAAGATGTTGGATCATATGGATCTTATAGGGAGGAATCATTCCAGTACCTAGAATCTTGCTTGTTTGTTTGGGTTCCTTTTTTCTTTTTGAAAAGAGAGCTTTTTGTGCTCCTCTCTCTCTCTCTCTCATATGCTTGTCCGCCATATAGTGAATGTGAAAGCAGGAAGCACATTATCCTCTCTCTCATATGCTTGTCCTTCATAGAGTGAATGTGAAAGCAGGAAGCTTAGTATCCTTTGTCATGATTGGGTGTCTCCATTACTCACCATGACTGTCAGAAAACAGAGGAACTATGTGATCCCTTGAGACCGGAATTATATACTGTGTGGACCTATTATCCACATTCTAGATAACCAAAATATGACTCTAGCTTTGCACATTCTTGGAGACCAAGGATCGCATGGATATCCTTCTGTTGAGGATCATCACTTTTGAAACAAAATATATATAAAATAAACAAATAAAAATAGAAACCTTTGTCACTTGAAGGAGCAATAACAAGAGAATATCTTGGATGCTTAACATTTTCTCAATTTAAGCACTTAATTGAATTTTCGATTTGATGTTGGATTTTTTTAACCCTATCTTAGGAGGGGAACACAAAAGAGTGTTGCAGTGAGAACGTGAGCAAAGGATCAAATGTGGAAGTTGCAAAGAACCAAATTGCTGATCAAGCAATGTTGAAGTCCAACTCTTATTTTAGGGCTTCGGCAATGGGTGTCCATGTATCCAAGAATTTGAGAATCTGTCACAGAAAGAACCCAAAATCAATAACCATTCCCTCAAAAAACCATCAGAAGAGATCAGCCGGTTCACTGCCTACCAATGTTATTGAGGTACTGAATATATTATGCTGTACTGCTACCTTTTTCCTCTGGCCTTCTTTAATATTGAGCTCTGAATGACGCTTGCTGAAAAGAACGTACTTTTTGTTTAACATGGAAGCTCAATAGGTACTTAGAACACTCATATGGTGGGTCCTATTATGAAGGACCTATGTTGCAAAAACTTCATCTAAAAGATTCTGTCATATATCTTTATTGATCACCTAAAAATAGGCTGTTCTGTTGACTTTTCACCATAGTTCGAAAATTTGAAACTCCGACTCAACTTGAAATCTTATCAAGTCCAAGTAACTTGGCCGAGTTTTTTGACTCAGGTCGGAAAAACTTGTTAACGCGCTCGACTCGAAACCCATCAAGTCGAGTCGACTCAGACAAACTCGCCCAAGTTTTTCAAATTTCTAAACTATGCTATTCACACTCGTAAGGGAAGAGAGGAACCTCTTATTCTCTGCCCTCATCTTTTACATGATCAATTCATAGTGGCGCCAACCTAATGTTTAGACCTAGACATTCTAATTCAGCCCTATAGGGTACAAGAACCCACCCTGGTACAATTAACACCACATGTTTCTTTTGATTCTGCAGAAACTAAGAGCGGCTCTTTCTGACAATCAATTACCTTCAGTGTCTGTGAAACGGAATTTATCAAAGCAATTGGGTATACCATATTATCAGGTACACAATTTTGCCACCTGATGATAAGGAGTTGATAAGATATTATTGTGGATTCCTGTACTCTATTTGTTTCATAAATTTATTTAGGCTCATATGTGCATTAGTTCAAGCTCATTCACTGAGTACTGACTGCACTTTCCCAAAATCGAGCCATTCAACTTATCAGGTGGTCGTCACGTGTGGATTGTGTGGAGAGAAGAAAATTTTCTCTACAGTCCAACTTCAATCTGCATATAGGGCCCTTTTTTGGAGAAGAGGTGGGGCACATCACATGTGGCCACACGTCCAGAGCTGCATGCATGGCAGAATTCTCATCCATTCTTGTATGTTATCAATTTAACGATTGTATGTTTCAGGTGAGCATGTGGTTCAGCAATGCAATGTGCAGTAAGCGAATGGACAAAGTAAAGAGCCGAAGTGCTTTCAAGAAGAAGACTGCTAACCCCAAACAGGAACTCCCTAGCTGTGTAAATGAAACAAGTGACAGGGAACAGCTTTACTTGGTTGTAATGGAGAGACTACTACATCTACAGGATAAGATTGAAAAGCTAAAGGAGGTGCTGAGTTCATGCAGAGAGAAGAATAATGCATCATTAAATAAAACCAAATCAGGTGAACAGTTTGTCATCTATGTTCCAGTTGCAGAAGTAAGGGAAAAGGTCATCTAATTCATAGATTGTCACAAACACTGTTCCCATCTTAACGGAAGAATAAAAATTTAGGATTTTTTCAATGCATTCATTGGCATCCCTGCCTTTCTGATCTTTACTTCTATAATTGTAATGTTCCATCATTTAGTGATATAAGACCAAATCAATAAATATCACCAAATGACAAGGAGGAGGGGGGGCAGAAGTCAAAAACTAGAGGTCAGTAGATGTTACTCTGAGCAGTGGAATTAGCGGTCGTCATTTTGTTTTGGCAGATTGATCGCCTGTCAATTTTGCACATAATCAATTTTGAAGCAGCAGAGACTAAACTTGGCAAGATTGAACATGTTCAACAGTTCAAGTGTACATTTTTGAGAGAGAACAATAGAGATTTTATAGAGAAAGAAGAATGCACAAACAGCTGAGAGAGAACCCGAATAAAAAACAGACAAACTAAGCAACTTAAAATACAGCTTCAGACTAACTTTTTCACTTGTACAACAAATAAAACACAGATTGGTTTTGTTTGGTTGAAGATAACTTAAAAGTGGGGATTCTCTTAGGCCAAGAGAAATCAGAAGAATTCTTTACCTTAAAGTTCTCTTGGAGAACTCCTCTAAGTCACTTTGTTTGGATATTGTTAACTAGACAATTTAGTTACTTAAACTAACCTAATCACAAGGTGACATGAGTTATATGTTGGGTTTTTTCTTCTTCTTTTTTTTCAATTTTGAATGTTTAAGAAAAGCCAAGTGTTAGAGATTGAAAGTGCATTACTGCATTTGATGAGCTACATGGAGACTAAATTTTAGCCTTACTTAATCTTAGTGATTGAAATACTGGACAACTTTAAAAAAAATGTCCAATAATAGTTGATTAAGTAATCTCTCAATCTCACTTGTTAGATTCTTATTAAACTTCAAAAAATTAAAACATATATAAATATAACTAGGTGCAACTCATGTGACATGTAACACTTGCTATATAAGTTCTTAAGGTGTAGAATTCAACTTCTTCCAGAGGTGAACTTTTGCTGTTAGTACTAGACAACTATTTAAAAAATAAATCTTAGGTATATTAACAGATTGTTCTTAATAATTAAATGAATAAATTCCTATAATCTAATAAAATTAAATGATTTAAAAAAATTCTTACAAAATCTATCAGTCAAAGGCTCAAATCATAGCATAAAAATATTAAAAAAAATTAAGACTCTTATTTGTTGATGCTCCCAATATTATTATAAAATGTTTAGGTAAAGATTTCATGGGTGACCGTATCTTTTCATTTTTTTTAACAGCTAATTTAGATGTCGGTAAATAGAAATTATTCAGAAAATGTTTTTTTTTTATGACTGAGATACTCAGAGTATCTTAGAACATACTTTTCTTGTGATGGGTCAGAACCAACACATTAATCTCTTAAGAGGTTAATAATTCAAAATAAGTTAAAAACCAATCTCTCAATATTATTGATTTGGCTAAAATTTAAAATTTTAGTAATTTTTTGAATGTTTTAGGTTAATATAAATTTTTCATTTAAAATTTGATTAAAGATTAATTTGAATTCATAATTCTGACAAGAATAAATGAGTTCTGACACGACATTTATCTTCGATCAGATATATCACAAGTTCCAAAACATGAGAAAACTGGGCACAATCTGATTATCAAACCTACCTTTCAATCAACTCCACAACCATTGTAATGGAGCATAAAATTACTTCTTATTTAATAAATATGTAAGGAATAATATTTTAACAATTTGCATCAAATACAAATTTTCTTTTAATATGCATGTTACTTCAAAAGCATACACTATAATAAAAATCACCTAACTCACTCTAATAGATAATTTCTCATTAATCAATAATTGTGAAATCAAACCAAATAATGTTGTTTAATTTTTCAAAAAAAATATTATAAGTTTTATTTTATTTTATTTTTATCGTTATCTTCATTAAAGTGTCATTTTCCAATATTTTCAATATTGTAATATAATTTTCAATTTTTTCATATTTTAATAATTTGTGTTTAAATTTAACATAATATAATTATTGTGATGTTATAGCAATGTCACGACTCAAAGCAATTCATAGTAATTCAATCTAACAGTTGAATGTAATTAAATCAAATTATACTTAAAAAATGAATTTAATTAACAAATTCAGTTTTAAAACATTAACATTTCTATTCATGAAGCAAAAATTCATAACTCCAATTGCTATAAAGATAACATTGAGTTGTTCCTCGCCTGTTGAACTACCTCCTTTAGTCATGCCCTTAACTATAAATTAATGTGATATATGTAAGGCTTTTCTTCCAAATTAACATTTATTGTTAAATGGGCTGATCTTGCGTACGCATGTGTAATTTCTTTTTTTTAATATACACGTGGAAAATGTAGAAAATCCAACGTAAAATCACCACAGGTGATATCCACAACCCTTAGGGTACACCAGATGAGATCATGCGGTAATTTGATCTTAGGTTAAGGATAGATTTGTTTTATGATAAAAAAAAAAAGTATTCGGCTGAGTAGATTATTGTGAGAGTTTAGAGCTATCTTTCCATAGAATCATCGTGTTATTGACTTTTTAAGATTGAAAATAAATTATTAGATAATTCTTTTAACTATTTTGATCAATTTAATAGTGAGCATATGTCAAATAAACATTGTAAAAAGTTGAATCTAAATTTAAAAATAATATATTTAATAGCCATCATCAATTAAGCCCTACATGGGCCCTTGTGTAAGGCGTAAAAAAGCATTTTACAAAACTACCCTTGTTAAACTGGTAGTGAATTAATTATGAATTATTTTTTCTCTAATTGGATCGATTTGCATTCTAATACACCAAGACATAATATTATGCATGAGTTTGATAACTACGCGTGATATCAAATTCATAGATTCAAACAGTCCATCTATATGCGGTGAATTGTTGATTAGCGATCATTGTAAAGGTTGTGAGTTCAAGTCACATGGACAATTCAACCCATGAAAATAATTTGTCAAATCCAACTATTAACACCAACTTTAGATTGATGGGATAAATGACTTAGATCATTATGATGATGATAATTTTAATTCAGTCAACGGATTAAAAACTACATCAATTTGATGATAGTATAAACATACCCATGCTCCAGAGCATGGATTATTAAGGGTTATGACAATAGAATTATTAATCTTAAAATCAGGGATTTAAAATTCAGTAGTGGTTGATGTTTATCTCTCTCCTCCTCTTTTTTTTTTTAACAAAAATGAATCGATATCTTCGTATCGGCCGGACCCCTGCTTAAAACATATCTTACCTTATGCTTCATCATCACTTATGTAGAATTTAGAAAAATGACTTGATATGATGATCTTATTTTTTGAAAATAGATTGTTGTATTCCAAATTTCCAATGACTATCATTCTAATGAATAAAAAGAATGTATAACGATCTGACCCGAATACAGGCTTAGGGCTTGACTCAGTGTGAAATTGTCCGCTTTAGGACCTCGCATACAAGCGAGCCTGCACGGTTTTGCTTTTAGGGCCTGGGCCCACATGGCCCGGCCCAAAACACGTCACACTAGAGTACATGGGGTGGCCTCAAACAAACCCCAACATTTCATCCTTCACTACCGATGTGGGACTCCCCACATCGGTGGTGTGCTCCTCAGCCCAACTGGGCAGGGGTATCACAGAATGATTATTCAATAATACGATTTATGTTCCTTAATCCATGAGTATTTATCTAAACGAAATGGACATTTCAATCACCAAAGCAATTTGATTTGATGGTTAAGTTGATCTCTCATTTGACAAAGGGGAGTCTTACCCACTAACCAACTTATTCATGGATCATTTGAGTATTAAAAGAAATTTGATGCAAATGTCACTTGAAATATACCTATTTATCTTGATGATTGAAATGTAGCAACTCTTTATTTTATTTTTTAATTTTCTTTGAAGTATGTGCGACTCGATATTTTTTAATTAAAAATTTGTTGAAGTTAATTGATTCAATTGAATTTCAAGTAGAGTTTCAGTTTCAAAATTTTAAACTATATTTGACTGATAAAGAAGATGCTCTAATTCTTAACTTAACTTTGACTTAGTGGTCAACATTACTCTTTTTTTATGACCAAGATGTTCAAGTCTCTTAGAGCACTTGACTAATCATGCATGTGCAAGTCTTTTTACCCACATGCATCAGGTAACTTTACAGAAAGTAGTACTTTGAAATGGAGTGGGAATCGAACTCAGGTATTCCACTTCCTTACTTCCTGAGGCGAGTTCGTGATCATCACTTCAACTCTTTTGAATTGTGATGAATGTTACTTTGATCATGATTAAATGAGAGTAACGCCAACTTGCCAAGTGTGTGACATACAATGGATGTGAACGGTGTAAGATGATGGCAAAAAAAAACTCATATAAGGTCTATAACACAAATTATATGGTGCAAATGGTTCCTTATCGGCACAAAAAGTTTTCATGTTTTAGTCAATATAGTCAAGCATGTCTTTTTAGATTTTTAATCAAAATTTAGAGGCTATTTTAAAATTATAGGAAATATAAAGAATTTTTTCAAATAAATCCAAAAAATAAATAAAGGCTTTTTAGAATTAAAAAAACATTTGATTTCATAATCAATAATCGACTCTCAACTTGTCATACTTTCTTAAGACCTAATCTCCTTTTTATAATTGCATTATAAGTTTTTTAGTTGAGGCATTGGGTCTTCTCCTTCTCACATAGTAAATCTCTTTACTTATCCAATAGTGAATTACTTAGTGACCCAATTAAAATAATGACATGTACTCATTAACCAAATCAATGTGCCACCCCATTTGTGAGTTGTGACCATCATTCACCTCAACTCATTATTGTTTGCATTTCCTTTATAATTCAATTCTTCACCCCCTCTCCTACCATTTTTTAATGCCCACATTTTTCATCAAGAGTAAATAGGGCCCACTTTCCCATTGATCTGAACAAGTTATTATATGACCTAAAAATAATAAAGGAAATTATAGAGGGGAAAAACATGCAATAAAAAGTTCCAGTGGGGCCAAGTAGCTTATGGGCCTACTTAATGTATTTTATAAAAAAAACAATTTCATCAAATGCTCTCTTTCCCATATATCATAAAAATAATTAGATTAATCATAAAAATAAACGAAATTACTCAAATATCAACTTCAGATAAAAAGAGAGCTTAAATATTAATTGATCTAAGCAGTAAACATGTTCAGCTTAGATTATAGTAATATAGTGCGGTGGATGTCGTTATCGATTTATGAATTGGTTGTGTGTTTATTTATAACAAATATTTATAGATTTTTTTTCTTTCTTAACAAATGTATATAAAATTAGTTTTTACTGATTTAATTCACGAGACAATAAAGAAGTCATTTATTTAAAAGTAACTTCAATGTGAATATTCATTAAAAAAAAAAAAAACTTCAATGTGAATATAAGGATATTTTTTATAAGACATACACTCAATCTCTTTCTCTCTCGTGCACTCAAAATCACACTTGCTATCACTTTTATATTTAGGCCAGCGATCCTCACACGGGTATTTTGTTTATACAGACACAAGTTTTACCATGATGCCCAATTTGCCCTCCACTTGCCGTACCGAAGAAAAAAGAATGCCAAAATTTATGAACAGTGCAATCGGTTCGCTGAAATTGTAAGTCGGCTCGCCAAAATTCATAAACAGTGCAAATCGACTTATCGGAATTGCAAGTCGGCTCACCAAAATTCATGAACAGTGCAATTTGACTCTCCGAAATTTCAAATCGTCTCGCCGAAATTCACATGACAGTAAAAATCAGCCCATTGAAATTTTACTGTTCATGCAAAGGGTAAAATATAATACACTAAAACGGTCGCTAAACACAAAATGCGCATGGGAAGATCGCTGGCCTTATATTTACAGTGAATAACCTCAAGACTCCTATCTCTCTTCAAGTACGAAAGTGTTGGGTAAAACTCTAGATGCATATAGGCTCCTTCAAGCCACGAGAACCAGATTACTACATGACTCAAATTTGGAACCTCTCTTTCTTAAACTAAAGTGTCTACCAATTGAGCTATCCTTTGCAGTCTTCAAAAATATAGTATAATTTATTTTGATAAATTAATTATTCAAAAATAGTAATTTCTTCCTTATAATTAAGTTAAATCTTATAATAACGTTCACCAACTTTACGAGAGCTAATTGTCTAAACTAATTTCTCGAATAAAACAATATATACACATATCCGGTATGTGTAGCTGCAGTTGCACTGCACTAAAATATAGATGTTAATACTTAAAAGGCAACAAATTGAAAATTGTTTTTTTTTTTCAAATTTCAAAAATGTCCATATAATTCCTTTATTTTTCGAGATTATTTCTTGTAATAAATATGGTAGAAACTATTATTTAAAGACATTTTTGCATCCTCCCACGATCATATATTGGTCTCAAAGAGTAAGTCACAAGCAAAACTCCCAAATAAATCAGGTGGTCCCAAAAATGTTAATATGAAAATAATAAATATATAAAAAGAAAGTAAATTACTATTATCATTATAAACACGCATTCAGGGCTTCTTAAACCCTCTTTCTCGAAGTGAGACTAATCCCACGAGCATGTGTAAACCTCCTAATCCACACACACATACAGATGAGAAGTAACTCCATGAGGAGTGACCTAGAGAGGTTTAAGTATAAAGTGAACTCAAGATCTCCTTTCATAAAGAGAGCTTCTTGATCATGAGGCCAACCCCCTCCAAATTGTACAATGGTCACCTTAACTAATAAGTTAAATATTTAAGACTTTACCCTATCATACATCCAACTCAACTCGTTTATTTAAAAGAGTACCGTGACCCATTTATAAATAGGTATAGTCAACTCAAATCTATTTATAAATTTGTGGAATTTAAGTTGAACCGTCGAGTCATAATTCATAAACAAGTAATTAAATATAATAATTTAATTAATAAACATGAAATAAATAGTTAAAAGTAATTTTGATCACGTGAACCAATTTTATTTCCTTTCTAAGATACATTTGTGTATTTTTTACATCATTTAATATATATACAAAGTTTTTTTTAAAAAAAATTACGTGAGGGAAATTACGAGAAACCCAATGTAAAACCTCTACGGATGATACTCACTGCCCTTAGGACATACATAAGGTGAGGCCATGAGGGTTCAAACCTGACACTTTCCGCTTCCTGAAGCGAGAGATTACCGGTTGAGATACACCCTGTTTTGCAATAAATTGAGTTTTTCATATTGTCTTTCTATTTAATTGTGATAAATTAAAAATCAATTTAAAATAAAAGGATAAAATGAGAAAATTAATTTATCATGAGATGATGATGGTGTTAGTAAAAACATGGTGGGTGAATCAATTCTCCTATGGTCATTGTGATATTATTAGATAATATGAGATTTACCTGTGATATTATTAGATAATATGAGATTTACCATGAGATAAAATTATTTTAGACATGAATAAAAATGGTCCCATGCAAAATTATGGTCCCCCATAGTAGGTCAGAGTACACATTCAAATTTCTCTTATTACGGTAGATTGTTCCCGATATACCGGACGTAACGGTTGATGAATCGCTTTTCGACACGTTTGGGTAATACATCGTTGTCTCTGACTCTCTGTGGGGACAATGTTGCGGCGGTGGGAGTATAGAGGACAACTGCGAGTAGAAGTGGAATTTACCAAATAGCCCTTCAATAGGTGCAGATTAACAAAAATACCAAAAACTTAAAAAAAAAACAAGCAAATGCCTCAACTGTTAAAGTTGAGCGTTGGACACGTAAGATATTGGATTAGACTCATCAAAATAGGACCCCATCAAGACTTGTTAGAGGACTCTACTGAAAAGCTGCACTTTGGTCATAAATTGTGTCAATATAAATTTTATACACTATAAAATTGTTTGAAATAAATTTTAAGAAATTGATTAATCCGTAAAATTGAGTGAAATATTCATTTTATTCAAATAAATTGGAAGAGGAAAAATAAGAAAAATTATTATTTTTTAATAAAATGAGTATTTCACTTATTTTTTGTATACAAAAAATAAATGTGTTGATGCACTAATCACTTTTCTAAATTTTATTAGACTGTGTTTGAATTTTTATTTTTAGTGAAAATTGAATAATTACATAAACATGTGTCATTAAAATGATAATGATGTTGAGAATGGGCCGATGTCAATGTGATTTTTTTATACACAATTAAAAATATTTGTTGAGAATTTTAATTTTCAATCAAGATTTAAAGGGCTAGAAAGGAACTCAAAATAAAAATGGACTATTGTATTTGAACCATCTTTAGAGTATAAATAGATTTCTTTATTTACATACACTAAATAACTATGCAGAGAATGACCATTTGGAATTGAATAGATATTGAATCTTCTTGCGACTGATTTCTTACCATCATTTAACTTCTTTGAATTATTTGAACTAATCATTTGGAACCTAAGTTGAGATGTAGACCATCCAATCAAATTAACAAGCCCATTTCAATTAAGAAAAAGTGATTACCAAAACTCTTAATAAATCATGTTCCTCACTGAATATCTTTTTCATATATAAAGGACATTGTCATGTAAATAGTTAATAAAAAAACTTATTAAATTACATATAAATTAAATGTTTAAAGTTTTAAAAAAATTGATTTTAAATAGATAGAAAGATAGTTTGATGAGAATGACAAAATAACTGAGAGAAAATGACAAATAAGGAATAAATGTGATAGCAGAGAGATATAGATTTTGTACCCCACCTTCTTGATATTCTCATTCCAATAATTACATTAGATAACAAAGGAAACGTGATCCTAACCGTTCATTGATTACTTGTCAGTTGCACAAGATTGAAATGGGTGTTAAGTGGCATACAACGAAGAAATGAAATGATTGTAAAGGTGGGATTATTAATTAGTGGGAAGTTTAAATTTTACACATATATACATTCCGAATGTATCAACAAATTGAACTAGATTAGCATAAAAAATTAGTTATGTGATATAAAAATTAATTTAATAAAATGTAAAAGATGCCAAGGAAAAAAGGGAAAAATCCAAATATTTTGATAAAAGGAATGTTATGTTTTTCAATAAATAAGAATTTATGGTTAGTACAAATTCAACATTTTCATTTTTAAAATTGTAAAAAGGATTCAAATAAGAAGTTATTATTTCTATTAGTTGGAAGATGAAGCCGGTTAAATGGGTAATTATATGTAATGGGTTGAATTTATATTATTTTTCTCTTATAATTTGTTGATATTTTTATGAATTGAACTTGTATTCAATTTAATCTCATTTTGAGATATCTTGCTACTAAATTAAGCTCAATCATATAATCATGTAAGTGACAAAAAATTTATAATCTTTAAAATCAAATTACATTTTAAATTAAAATAAATATACAAAAACTACTTATTTAATTAAGGACAAGAGATAATTTCTCCAAATTTCCTCGTCACTAATCCTAATCTTAATTCACATAAAGTTAGGGGCTTTTTGGTCATTTGAAGTGTTAAGTCGTAAAAGAGTAGAGGAAATCAAGTGTGGAAGGTGGATTTGCGTTTTTTTACTCTCATTTCTTCTCTCTCTCTCCATTGTTGTTGAAGCAGTGCTCTGCAGATGGCGATGGCGATCGATCACATATCACGGCCGCTTTGATCTTCCAACATCCTCCTAATTCTCCTCTTTTCTCCGGGTACGAAAATTCCTTTCCTCTTTCATCTTTTCTCCTTCTCTTTCTGTCTTTCCCCATTTCCGTTCTCTCTTTGCCTTCCAGATCTCTTCCATCCTGCTCTTTATCTTATGAAATGGGAATGTGGGCTTGTTTCACCTCGTGATTTGGGATCCTGGTTCTGGGTTTTAGGCCAGATGATGTAGGAATGGTATGTCTGCTGTAGTTTCCCACTAGTATACAGATTTTTGTATTTATATTTGATTTTGGGTTTGTATTATTGTGGGTTGGTTTGCTTTTGATGCAGATGATATTTTGGGTATTTCTTGTCTGAGATATCGGACCTGGATTCGGTTTTTAGGACTCTAGGTGTTCGAAATAGTAGGATTACTGATGATTGATTACCAAATGTAGGGGTATTTTCCCATAGTAATGGGAATGTGGGTTTCTTTTGTCATGTGATTTGGGATCTGGATTCGGGTTTGGATATTCGGATCTGAGTTCGGGTTTTCGGACTCCAAGTGGTGGAAATAGTAGTATTTCTGATGATTTATTATTAAAATATGAGGTTTTGCGTTCCTGTGTTCAAGTTTATAATCCATGATAATGGGATTGTTGTTTTGTTTTTAGTGTGATTTGGGATCTAGGTTATGGATTTTAGACTCCCGAGTGTTGGAAATGGTTGGATTTCTGATGATTTATCACTAAAATCTGAGGTTTTGTGTTCCTGTGCTCACGTTCATAATCCATGATAATGAGATTTTGGGTTTGATTTGTTATGTGATTTGGGATCTGGGTTCTGGATTTTAGACCACTCGGTTTGGCTTGTGGATTCCAGGTGTTGGAAATAGTGTTTTTATTTTTATGTTTTATGATTTAATGCTAAATGTGTGGTTTTGCGTTCCTGTATTCATGTTCATGAGTCATGATACTGAGAATTTGAGTTTGTTTTGTAATGTGATTTTGGATCTGGGTTCTGGATTTTTTTACTCCTGGGTTTTTGGACTCAAAAGTGTTGGAAATAGTAGGATTTCTGATGATTTAGTACTAAATTTAGGGTTTTGTATTCCTGTGTGTTCACGTTCATAATCCATGATACTGAGAATTTAGGTTCCTTTTGTCATGTGATTTGGGATCTGGGACCTGGATTTTAGACTCCTGGAGGTTGTAATGGTAGGTTTTGTGGATTCTGACTGTTGTCTCTGCATTTTTATTTCCCTGGCCATCTTTGTTTTTTATTGAGATGACGTGTTTGGTGTTTCCTGAGATATGGGATCCGGATTTGGTGTTTTGGAGTTCAGATTTCAGAAATGGAGTGTTCTCGAGATTTCTTACTAGATGCTGGGTTTTATTTTTTATTTTTGAAATTTACTAGATGCTGGGTTTTATGCGGCTAATTTTTTTTTTTTTTTGGAAAATGGGAAATTGGTAATGATGGTTTGTTTTGTGATCCGGGTTCTGGTTCTTTACTCTAGGAGGCAAGAATGGTAGGTCTGCTGTGGATCCTAATGGTTATCTATGATTTTTTATTTCTAAAGCTTTGTTTACTTTTGATGGAGATGATAATTTGTGTTTTATTGGGATCTGGGTTGGTTTTTGGATTCCTGATGTTTGAAATAGATGGGTCTCTCCTCCTCCTTCTTCTTCTTTGGATTCCAGATGTTTGAAATAGCTGGGCCTCTCTTCTTCTTCTTCTTCTTCTTGGATTCCAGATGTTTAAAATAGCTGGGTCTCTCCTCTTCTTCTTCTTCTTTGGATTCCAGATGTTTAAAATAGCTGGGTCTCTCCTGTTCTTCTTATTTGGATTCCAGATGTTTAAAATAGACGGGTCTCTTCTTCTTCTTCTTCTTTGGATTCCAGATGTTTGAAATAGCTGAGATTCTCCTTTGGATTCCAGATGTTTCTATTTCTCTGCTTTTGTCTGTTTGGATGGAGATGCTCATTTCGGTTGTTTTATCTTGTGATCTGGGCTACTGGTACTGTATTTGGTGACTTATGGGAAGGTGTGATATCAACCTTGGGAGGGATTTATTTGTAATTTTGCGAAGGTTGACGAGCTTTGTACACTGTATAAAATGACAAAAACAGTCAAATAGGATTTTGCTGAGGCACCTTCCCATTGGTTACAATAGGATTTTGCTTCTGTGGCGTCAATAGTGGATTGTGATTTACCCATAATGCAGCATGACAGATTCTGGTGTTCTTTATATGTTTTATCATTCACATTGGCTGTTGGTTATTTTGGAATTTGGGTAGAGCTTTTGAAAACACTTTCCAATGTCTCTGATAGTTTTTTCTTTTTTGCTTCATTTTTGGAACTGAGAATGTGGGAATTTTATCTTCTGCTATTGGATTTTGTAAGCTCTATTTGGATTGTATGCATTAAAAGCAGAAAGGCTTTCTTATAAAAGTGTTCCAAACATGACATGTACTTTTATGTGCTAACATGCTAAAAAAATTGAATGCAAATAAAATAAGTGCAAAAGTTTGAGGAAGGGATTTCTCAGTGAAAAGGGACGGGGCATGAGTACACAGATCTGAACTCTTAAAACAAGATCATTTGCAGTACTATATCTGTAACACATTGAAAAATAAAGAAACAAATAAATAATTCAAATATCTAAAAGTATCCATGAGATGGGATTTTCACTACGATGATGATGATCTAAAAGTAGCCATGAATGAACTGAATCATGCAAATTGGTATGACAAGTTATTTGTGCTGGTCAATCAGGCCATAATTTGGTGAAAGTATATGAATAGTGAAAGTTGAGAAAATCATAGTTTTACCTTTGGTCTTTCCCAGAATCTGGGATTTCTTCTTCATTTCATTGATTGGAGTTCTGACTTGGTTTTCTTGCATAAAAAAGAGAGTGAATAACCTGATTTTTGTTTTCTCCATATTCTGTTGGATATGTTGGGAGAAAAAATGTACATAAGTCATATTTAAAGAACAATAGATGACAAAAGAAACTTGTGGAAGGTGGTCTAGTTATGTTGGTAGAAGGCTGGCCCTGGTATATGGAGGCTAGAGGTTACAAATTGAAGATCCAAGGAGAGGAAGACCATTGAAAACATGGAGGAAGGGATGAACACATGATAGATTGTGGATTGACAAATGTTATGGTTTATGATGGGGTCAAAAGAAAAGGTAGAAATGGAAAGTGGGACAATTTGTCTTTTGATGATGATGATCGTGTTTAACATGTAGATGGTGTTAAGATACGAGCATATGATGATCTGTAGTGCATTTTGGGGATATTCAAAGTCATTGATACAATATATAGGTAAAAATACATTTAACTCATAATGTCAAGCTGTGGATACAGGTTTGAGTGTTTTGACCTCATGCTAGTAAAAATCTTAGTTACTTAAAATAACTTGTGTGTGTTTTTATTCAATCTTTCTTTCCTTTGCAATGGATATTTCTTATGATAGCTGACATCCTATGAGATTTCTCTGTTTTGTTTCCAGAATGCTCTTATATAGTTGTTACTACATCATGGTGATTCTCGTGAATTTAGATACTCTATCTTGACGTTGGGGTCCTTGAAGTCAAAGCTAGAGCATTTGGGCTTAAAGTGCAGTACATACCAGTGGCCTTTGGATCCTTAATCTAATTTCAATGGGTTCCAGATTCCCATCCCATCAGCTCAGCAATGGCCTTTATGTCTCCGGTCGGCCTGAGCAGCCAAAGGAGAGGCCTGTGACGATGAGTTCCACAGCCATGCCCTACACGGGGGGAGATATCAAGAAATCTGGAGAACTTGGAAAGATGTTTGATATTCCTGTAGATGGCTCAAAATCAAGAAAGTCTGGACCTATAGGCAGTGCCCCTTCTAGGACTGGATCATTTGGGGGTGCTGCTTCCCACTCAGGACCCATCATGCCTAATGCTGCTGTGCGTACTTCTGGTCCTGTATCATCTGCAGGCATTCCAGGATCTGCTTCGATGGTCACAGGAGGCTCAAATAGACAGAAGTCCAATTCAGGTCCTCTTAATAGACACGGTGATTCAATCAAGAAGTCATCTGGGCCTCAATCTGGTGGGGTCACTCCTGTTGTTCGCCAAAATTCAGGTCCACTCCCACCAGTGCTCCCCACCACAGGACTCATTACATCTGGACCTATTTCATCTGGTCCACTCAATTCATCTGGTGCCCCACGGAAAATATCTGGCCCATTGGACTCTGCTGGGTCCTTGAAGATGCACAGTGCTTCTTTTGTTCACAATCAGGCTGTCACAAATCTCAGTAAGGAGGATGACTATTCCTTCAAGAGGAGCGTCCCAAAGCCGATATTGTGGTCGGTGATTCTTCTGTTTGTGATGGGATTCATTGCTGGTGGTTTTATACTTGGAGCTGTTCACAATGCCATTCTTCTCATTGTTGTTGTGGTGCTGTTTGGGGCTGTGGCCGCGGTTTTCACTTGGAATACTTGTTGGGGAAGGAAGGCTATCATAGGTTTCATCACCCGCTATCCAGATGCGGAGCTTAGAACTGCTAGAGACGGGCAATATGTTAAAGTGTCTGGGGTATGTAGCAACACTATTTCTCTACTATTCAACTCTGATTCTTTTCTGAGATCTATTTTAGGATTCTACCTGCATAATTTTCTCTTGTTTTGTACTTTATTTTCCTTGTAATGACGCTGCAGTTTTACCTACCCATTTGTAGGATATGTTCAGTTGGTGTTTTCAATAAAATTGTCTTTACAGTAATTTCTACACATTGTATCATTTTATTTTATTTATTTATATATTGGTTCTAATGGGTCATTACCTTTCTGGCTATTATATTCTGAAATTGCTATTATTGTATCTAATTACTAAACCATGATTGCTACTCTTGGTTTTTCCTGACAAATAATTTTGGGTCATTGCAATGTGTATTATACTTATTATTTTGAATTATTTTCCGTTGCAGGTAGTTACGTGTGGGAATGTTCCTCTTGAATCATCCTTTCAAAGGGTTTCTAGATGTGTATACACTTCTACAGGTTTATATGAATACAGGGGATGGGATTCTAAAGCTGCTAATGCCACACATCGGCGTTTTACTTGGGGGCTAAGATCATTAGAGGTAGATAAGCTAAATTATCGTCACAGTTGCTTTTACTCTCTAATGGGGATTGCATGACTATCATTTTCCATCAAATTATCCAGCTGGTTATTCAGGACGGAAATGACACGTTCTGATTCTAACCAAACATGGTGCTGCCATAGCCGTTCTAATGTTCACTTGAGCCTATCTGATTCAAAGATAATTTTGGGTGCATCCAAATGGTGCCTAAATTCATTTTGGCTAAGCATAGCCTTTTCTGTCTGTGTATAATCTGAACAGGACCTCGGAAATCTTTTTATCTCCGGGATTCTATTCCCTCATTTTGGAATTTCAGTTTTACTCTGAATTTTGAATTGTGGCAGAGGCATGTCGTCGACTTCTACATTTCTGATTTCCAGTCTGGTTTGAGAGCGCTGGTCAAAACTGGCTACGGTGCAAGGGTAACTCCATATGTTGATGAATCAGTTGTTGTAGACATCAACCAGACGAACAGGGAACTGTCTCCAGAATTTATCAGGTGGTTGGGAGAGAGGAACCTTTCAAGTGATGATCGTGTAATGCGTGTGAAAGAAGGGTAATCTTAACCCCTTTAAGTGTTTTCTTCAGCTGTTTCCACTACTGTATATAGGATCATCTAGCGGTCATACACGGCTTATAAAATGTTGATTAAGTGTCATTTAGATTAACATCTTTCAAAAAGATGTTGATTAAGGTGGTTTTCTTTGATCCCAATTTGTGTTTGCTACAGTGTCTTTTCATATGGCCCAAGTTCAATTTGGCTCTGATACTTATTTGTTTCATAGAAGGCGTAATTACCTGTTTATTCGTTTGTTGTTTTTGCCATATTTGGAAGAAGCCTATGAATAATCTCGTGCTTTAGTTTGATGATGAGAAAGCAGCTTACTGGATTCACCAATGGAAAGTTTCAACTGAATGAATTAAATCAATGTCTTTGTAGGTACATAAAAGAAGGTAGCACCGTCAGTGTGATGGGAGTTGTTCAAAGGAATGACAATGTTCTCATGATTGTTCCTCCTCCGGAATCCGTCTCCACAGGTTGTCAATGGGCCAAGTGCATACTTCCAGCTAGCCTTGACGGAATTGTTCTTAGATGTGAAGACAATTCAAAGATCGACGTCATACCTGTTTAGTGAGACTCATTTTGCCTAGGTTTCGGATTTCATAGAAATTTGTTTGTTCAGTTGACGACAGCAGCAATGGTGATGCTGGGTTGGGGGGTCATGTTTTTAACTTTTGGATGTATAGCTTTGTGTTTTGTTTTTGAAATGACTTGAAAGCCTTTGCATTGAGTGTTGGCTTGATTGTTATAATAGAGGGGATCTTTATGTGTCTGAAAAGTATTTTTGTTGAGAGATGTATTATCTGATCCACTCTATCTACCCTTTGCACTTTGGAAAATACTGAATCTCATGCTTATACTAAACATCTGTATTACTTTTTTGGTGTGGAGATTTGTTCTATCAATGATGATGATGATGACGACGATGAGATTGTCTTTGCATTTTTCTTTCGATTTTTATCATTCTTTGGTTTCTTCCATTGGGTAAATATTCCAATGTCGTTACATAAGATTGTTGGAATATATGAGTGGTTCAATAGCGTTGTGTAATGGTTCAATTAATAGCCCAAATGTTGTCCAGAAAATCAAGGCCAAGGGCTTGGTGGCTAAGCCTCAGCCGGCAGTTTAAAAATCTGAAAGTTTAAAGACTTCACTTGAAATACAATTGTGTTGGATAATTTGCTAGGTTTTACTTAAAGACATGTATAAGTGGGACAAGCTATTATTTATTAGAGATTAGCCAAGGGACTAGAATCTGAGAAACACTAAAAATGTGATGAACTTAGATTTATTCAAGACTGATGTCCATTAGAAGAATTTTTACAGTTGAATTAAGCACCATTAGTAAACGGATGTCGCGACACTAACATTGACAGGATCAAAGGCATCAAGGACATCCATTTGAGTGATTTTCTGAGCTTAATCAGATCTACAGATCCAAACAATATCATGCTAAAACCAGCAACAGTAGAGACAGTTTTCGAGGCATCGGCTCTTATTTTGATACTTTCCATGAATTGGAGGCCAATGTGTTGGGTTCAATCTCAACAATGTATCCTCATGTCTACTTCATTGATCGACTTCCGTGGAGGATGCAACGGTTATCCGAAATGATTGGGCATAAAGCATTTGTCGGTGGCTTTTCAAGTCTGCCGTCAAATCCCAGAGCTTAACCCTGGACAAGCGGTGGAAACTATCAAGCTGGAGTACAGTAGGGGCAGAGGGAATTTCTTGTGGAGCGGTGAAATGCGTAGATATTGGAAAGAACACCAACAACGAAAGCACTTTGTTGGGCCAACACTGACACTGAGAGACGAAAGCCAGAGGAGTGAATGGGATTAGATAACCAAATAGTCCTAGCCGTAAACGATGAATACTAAGCGTTGTGCATATCGAGACCGGATCAAACTTGTGAAAAGATGAAGCTGAATGCCTCAAATGGTTAGACACAAGAGAACCCGGATCGGCCATCTACATCAACTTCACTAGCATCACCATCATGTCTACCCAATAGTATAATAGTTCCGTAATACTCTATCCCATTTATATAATTTTTTGTAATCATAAAATAAAACTCACATGACCCACCAAAACACCGATATTTCAGCCAAACGTTCACCAGATCTGCCTACCATATTTTATTATTTTAAAGTCAAAAGTCATCAGATCTCCTCACTCTCAAGTCACACCAAACCAACAATCATCTCAGTTAGAAAAAAGGATTTGAGTAAGCTCAAAGGTTTGTATTAGTTATAAGTGGTCCCACCATACAATCTCACGGCCAAAACTTCAAATTTCAGAAAAAAAGTTGATTTCAATGTCGGCAATTATCAAAAAGGTTGGAAGCACTTTAAATCTCATCCCTTCATGTCTTTACACGTGTCCACCTAGAGTGGGGCCCATGAGGTGCCATTTGAAC
This sequence comes from Chimonanthus salicifolius, assembly GCA_013350335.1. Classification (NCBI taxonomy): domain Eukaryota; kingdom Viridiplantae; phylum Streptophyta; class Magnoliopsida; order Laurales; family Calycanthaceae; genus Chimonanthus; species Chimonanthus salicifolius. Next base: position 2,209,083 of record CM023538.1, read on the forward strand.
TTTCTGACACGTGTCAAATTCTTTCTCACGCTTCCCTCGCTTTCAACGGTCGGCATTTCATGCATGAGAAGGGATCACAATGTGATCATCACATACAATTTCCAACAAACCTAATGAGAATTAGGGTGTCTAAAATGCTCCTGTTGTTTGTCTTGCACTCAACAAATCTTCCTTATGAGACAATTATACTTTGTAGGTAAAGTTAAACATAAGTAAAAAAAAATATTTTAAATATTTACCGTACAGATAGTTAAAAACTCAAATTCGTTGAGCTGAGTTGATTTTACTCAATAAAATTTTAAGTCGAGTGAGAAAAGAGTTCTGTCAAATTGAATTTAAAAAAAGCTCATCTAAATAATTTAACTCAATAGTATTTCAATTCAAGTTTACATTTCCAGCTTTTAAAGTATGATTATATTGTTGATATGATTTAGAGATTGACTTAGTTTAATCAACTTTTAAGTTTTACATGTCAGTCAAAATATCGGCAATTACAATCTATTTTAGACAGATTTTTTATGTTTTATAAAAATATATATCAATTTAAATTCTAAAATATTGGTTTCATCTGATTTTGGGGAACTTTTCTATAAAATAAAAAATTTCAGAGTCAAACTTTTCAATTTTTAAAGGATACTTCATCTTAAAAGGGCCTAAAGTTTCGACAGTATAACTTGTTTCACATATTTCAACAGTATCATGGATCAATCACAGCATAGTGTTGTCGTGTGGAAGAGTTACACCAGTTTCTTATTCAAACTTACCATTCTCCTTGAATTATGAAAAAAAGAGTCGTTATCTCTAAGCATGCATACAAAAATAATGACTTGAGATGAAAAACCATGTTGAAATCATCACTCCTCTTGATTTTTATTGTCTTTTTTTCCTTGACATAAACAAATATATACAATTCTTTACTTTTTTTCTATCAATTGCAATTTCATTTTCAGATTTTTCTATTTTATTTTGTAGGTTGGTGGTACCTTACTAGTTCGCATTTCAGTTTCATATTAGTGTCACTCTCACCACCCAATTGTGACAAAATCCATGAAAGATCAACTGTCCCATTTCTCCTCCTTGTTTGGTCTTTAATGGGTATTGGAAATTTTTGCAATTTAATGCATTTGGTGCTGATTTGTATTGGTTTGGTGACCAGTTCTTGAAAAATCAACTGACCCGTTTCTCCTTCCAGATTGGTTTCTGGTGGGCGTTCGAAATTTTCACAGTTTCAGGCATTTTCTGCCTAAGTTTTGCTGATTCGATCTTTTATTCCTTTCTCTGTTTGGATTGAAACCTGCATGAAGAGTTGCAGATTGATTCATGAGGGATGACTTGGGTTCACAATCATTTGAAATTGGTGATGCAGAGTTCAATTTTCTCATTTCTTAATGTGAATTCAGATCTCGGTTGCAAGTTATGAGATGGAGATGATGAAGATCGTGGAAGCATTAGGTTTATAAATCCTACTTTTCCACTTTGTAGAACTTATATTTGAATTTGACACAAATTTGGATTTATGGGTTCCAATGCATTTGTGTTGAAGAAATCAGAGATAATGAAGATGATCAAAATTTCGCCATGGATTGTGTGTTTCTCCATCTCAGTTCTTGTTTTCACAATTGGATTAGTGGCATTGGGAACTCTCTATAGCTCATTCTTTCATGACCGATCAGAAGAATTGAGCGAAGAATTACAATTCATAATAAGAATACCATCAAAGGGGTCTGGAGATCCTCCCATTTTCGCTTACTGGATTTCAGGCACACTCGGAGAAAGTGAGAAAATCATGAGGCTACTGAAGGCAGCTTATCATCCAAGGAATCGATACCTTCTGCAACTCGATGCTGGCGCTTCAGAACATGAAAGAAGTAAATTAGCCCTCTCTGTTCAATCTGAAATGGTTTTTAGAGCTTTTGGGAATGTTGATGTGGTAGGCCAAGCTTATGGTGTTGATCAGATGGGCTCATCAGCTGTTGCTGCAACACTCCATGCAGCTGCGATTTTGCTCAAGATCGGCGCCGATTGGGATTGGTTCATCACATTGAGTGCTTCTGATTATCCACTCGTGACTCAAGATGGTAAGCTGCTAATATTGTTAGGATATTAGCTTAAAAGACCATTTTAGTGTGATTATGCTTGATTTTAAGTTTACTAGATTTTAAGTTGATCACATTGAAATCTCACTACTTTTTTGTGCAGATCTTCTCCATGCTTTCACATCTTTGCCAAGGGACCTGAACTTCATTTATCACACAAGTAACACTTCCTTGAAGGAGTAGGTGTTTCTCTGATTTCTAATTTCTTTCCTCTCAGAACTTAGATTTGCTTAAACTTACAGAATTCTAAAACTCATGCAGGTATCATGAAATAAGTCAAATTGTAATTGATCCAAATCTACATTTCTCTGAGAATTCTAAAATCTTCAGTGTCAACGAAATGCGAGAAATACCCGATGATTTCAAGATTTTCACAGGTTAGCTTCAGTACCCAAGGATTTCTCTCCTCCTTTTACTATAGTTCTGTCCAGTGTTCAAAGATGAGCTATTAGTTTTCATGGGACATTTATTCTAATGCCATCAACTAAATTCATGCGCATGAAAATTCAAAATCTATGATAGAAAAAGATTTTCTATGGGTTTGATAACTGGGCCTTTTCATGGTGGATGTGTAACAGGCTCTCCGTGGGTGATTCTCAGCAGGCCTTTTACAGAGTACTGTGTACATGGCTGGGAAAATCTCCCAAGAAAACTGCTCATGTATTTCACCAATGTGGCTTACCCTCTTAAATCCTACTTCCAAACAGTCATTTGCAATTCTCCACAGTTCAAAAACACAATTGTGAACAGTGATCTAAGGTACTCTGATTTGAGCAGCCCACTGCATCTGGGCCCACATCTCCTCAGCCTGTCCCACTATAAAGGGATGGTAAAAGGTGGGGCCGCTTTCGCCGGACAGTTTAAGGAGGGGGATCCAGTGCTCTTGAAGGTGGATGACTACATTTTGAGGCGGCATTCTGTTGGAGTGGTCCCTGGGAAGTGGTGTTCAGGCCCAGTTGTGAATAAAACTGAAGATGATGTTAAGCTAGAATATTGCTCGAGTTGGGCCAACATTGATGCCCGTCGCACCAGGGCCTTATGGAGAAAAGCTCAAAAGGATTGTATCGGAGCTCGTCACAGAGAGGGGGCAATTGGGCCAGTGCGACTTGCTGTCAGATACATAGCAGTGTGCTGTTGTTCTAAATGGACTGGATCATGGTACTGAAGCACATTCAATTGATTGTGGCTCACCAAGATACGGTTGTCAGTTGGGATGAAGGCCCAGCTGGACTAGAAAGTCAGAGAATCCTATGAGATTAATGATAAAGTTTGAGAGGGTCTTCTTGGGCAAACAGCCTATTGGGTTCCAAGTTTGGATCATATTTTTTTTTCTAAAAAAAGATAACAGTTTGCATCTGAAATGGGCCTAGATTGGTTAGTTGTTTCCTGGGTTCTCCGGTTGGCCCAACTTAGTATAGCCGAAAGCCCAACAGGCTGGCAGTCTTAGCAAGATTCAGTTAGAATAGATGGTTGGTCCTTGTCAAGTGCATAGGCAGTGGTGATCAGATTATCAGAACTAATAAACGAAATAGCTGGGCGTGGACAGGCCTCAATTTGGGCTTCCCTGTTGAAACTGAAGCTGCTTTTGTAGTAAGAGGAACTCTTTCGTGTTTTCCTGCCATCGATGTCTAAGGAATTTATCATTGGGACAAATTGCTTGATTTTCACTCAACTTCTGTCATTTGTATAAATAGATTTTAATGATTTGAGCCCTATTTGTAGTGTTGTACCAGTGAGGGGAAATTGTAGCACTGTAAATGTAACTGCTTTGGACTCAATCTGAGAAAAAATGGTCCGAGTTCAAGTGAAGACCATATGGGTTGTATCAGGCCCTTAATGGGCTGAAATTTCAGCACTTTCAGACCATTCTAAGCCTTATTCTTTTTTTCTTTTTTCCTTTTTTTCTTTTTTATATAAGATCAAAAATTTCAACCAGAATATCTGAAATTTTGGGTATGTGGGCCCATTTTCTAAAGCAAACTCTAATACTTTTTTATATTTGAATATACCCCCTCCAAAAAAATAAAAATGCAATTTTTTTCTAAAGTTGGATCCATCACCTCAAAGTCTCGAATTTACTTTGATAATGGACCCAGACCAGACCCAGAAACAATTGGGACTTGATTGCCTCTAATACACAATTGCTTAGTCAACTTGAGTGCCACAAAGAGGATAACTAGTTAAACTCATTAAAATCACATTATTTAAAAAGAATTTTCATTGATAAACTCACAAAAAATAAGAACAAGAGCGTTTTTGCCTTATTAAAAAAAAGGACTCGTATTAGATTTTCTTAAACAACAAAGAATAATATTTTTATTAAAAGATAAGAAATGAAAATAAATAAAAGTCATGATGATCTTTAGACAAATTATCTTGAGAACTGATTTAGATCCAATCAAGTGGAACCACAAGATTCAATATTAGATGCCACGTGTTGGATGGACAGCCAATGTTGTGGTGTTTGACAGGTGAAAAATCCTCTTTCAGTCCAAAAATACTTGTCCTATTTTGATATTTTTTATTTCTTAAAGATTGTTTTTGTGCAGAGCACGCCAAAAAGTTATTAATAAATTTTCTGAGTCAATATGAATAATTTTGAAGTAGTAAGATTACAAGTAATCCTTAATCAAACTTAATTTAATACTCAATGTGTCATTCCTAACTATATAGCAATGCATGATTTCAGATGATGAAAGTCAAAAGTAGAAATAATTACAAGTCATCTTTCCATTACATTATAAGATAATTTGAAGCTCAATGAAAATATTAAAACTGTGATTTAATATGAATATAAATTAATAAAATAAATAATTTGAGACAATTTCGAACAAATATTTTGACATGAGAACAGATAAATAAATCTCGGTCGTCGATGACGGCCAATAAAAGGAGATTTTAAAAAAATCAGGTGACATTTGTTTTGTCTTTTGTGAGGTGTGGCAACCATCCATACTTAAGATATTGATTGGGATATCTCAATAACATTTTGATTGGGATATCTCAAGGGCCTTATTTACAGCCACCAATTTTGAAATTTGATTTCTTTCTAAGTACGTCACAACACGTGACAATTTGGCCCTCCTATTCTAATTCAACCTTCCTCATTATTAAATTCCAATTTCAATTATTTCACCTTATTTTTGGATCTGACTTAAAAAGATTTAATGAGATTTTATATATTGAAAATTATCTTTTAAATAAATCTTTGACCTCAATTGGTTAGATGTAATATAAATATGATCACAAGTAGAGTGTAAGATATACTCTCCATTTGATCATCTAATTTCTTAATTTTTAATTTTGATTTATATCTAATGGAAGTTAAAAATCAAAATTATATTATTTAAATGATCAACTGATGGGTTAAATAATCACATATTTAATGCATCTAATTACGTATAGCACATAATTCATTTGATAAAAACTAATATAATTTATCATTATCTTTGTCATTGACTCACTAATCTAATTTGTAATCAACACTTATCACATAATTTGGTATGAAAAGAGTATCTTTAGAATACTGGTCGGGGAAAAAGCAGTCAACAAAGATCAGTGACCTATCAATCCCATCATGGACGGATCTGATCTTATAAGACCATAGTAAAAATGTAATTACCAGCCCTACAAAGATGGACGGCTAGATCTCCATTCCTAAGTACAGCTAATTATCTCAACCGTCAAATTAGCCAGGAGAATTTGCGGTTGCAAACAACGAAAGAAGAAGAAGAAGAAAAGGTTGTGGTTAGTGGAATCGCATCCTTGAGTAGAAAACCCAACAAGTTTCTTGCAAATCTCAGCCATCCATTGGGTGGGCCAGAAGCGCAGACGCAATCTCAGCCGTTGGAGCACTCAGCCGAACCTTCCTCTTCGTCAGCCGGAGAAGATTCTCCGATGTTCACGACCCGAGACAGCTTCGACTCTGCTAGCAGGATCAGCTTCTTTGGGACCCGCGAACACTCTTCCAGCCTCCTCAGATGCCTCGTGTTCACTCCACGTGGCTCGCAAAGTTTGGCTGCGAGCCAGAGAGCGGACGCGAGCCCGACTCGGATGGGCAAAAAGGTCAATTCTCTGCGCCCGACCCAAAACGCGTGCGAAGCGAGACGAACCCAGCTGGCGCATCTGAGCCCAATGCTTCGCGCCCAAATTACCAAAATGCCCTCCACTCGAGCCTTCCCCGAGTCGACCCGTACGAATCGACGAGCGAGTCTACTGGTTTTAGACCGATTCCTGCTTGATTTCTTCCTTTTCTCCGAGGCCGCCGCCGATTCCGTGCTGGAAATGCAGTCCGAAGAAGTTAGGATGGATTCGTCGCCTTCCGTCGAGCAGCTCCGGCAAAGAGGTTGTACGGGGAGGAAACCGGCCCCGGAGAGGTCGGGGCCGGAGAGGCGTTTGCAGTGGCGGCAGATAGTGCGGCGCACGTGACGGGCTACGAGGAAGTTTGCCTGGTGAACTCGCGCGTCGCACGCCCAGCAGAGGAAGGCCGCGTCCGACGCGCAGTAGACAGACGCCTGTCCTTTGCAGAGCTCACAATCCCCAGATTCCATTTACGGACGAAAGAGAAGAAAAGCAATGAAACCGCCCACCTTTGGAGTTGCTCTGCAAAGCCAAAAAACCGCCCTGGGAGTTGCTCTGCAAAGCCAAAAACCGCGTTTGGGAAACCGGTAATGGTTTTGGGAGGTCTTGGTCTGTGAATGAGCAGTTGGCTGTTGTACACACCGCCACAGACCGTGGGCGCCTTAGAATTGCGAAGTTCTGCTCTTAAACGAATGGAGTGGGTTCTATAAAAAAAATTAATAAAGTTTGAGTGGGGCCCGACATGGTTATCTATCTGAAAACGCAAAACTTTGACACGACGTAGACAAGTCATAGAAACGTTTTCGACCATTGCTTTTTTGTTTCCTTTTAAAAGAATTAAAACTCAATAAATTTGTACATTTATTAAATAAAGTATTGATTAATTATGTGAAAATTTTCATACTAGTGATATTAAAAAATTATTGTAAATCTCTCTTTCAGTGGGATGTGCATCTTCTCCCTACTTCGACTACCTGCTCTAACTTTATTCTAATTTCCCTCCAACAATTTCTTCTCCTTTGTGTTCGTCTAAATCTTCCTGTCCGTATGATTTTCTTTCCTGATCATGACTCTTTAATGGTTATTGTAAATGAAGAACTTATTTTATAATTAGATTTTTGCATAAAATATAATTTCATAGATAGGTTAGATAATTTACAATTTGCAATTCATTAAATTGCATAATCATATGTCACAATTTAAAAAAATCTCAACAAACTCATTTCCAAAACTATCAAAATTGAGATTGAATAGAAAATTGTGACAGATTAATTAACAATTCAATTTAATCAATTAAAATTTCAATTCACGCAGTTTAACCCAAGCCAATGGCAAGATCTTTAATTAAATGAATGGACCCCATTAAAAACTACCACACTCACGCTGGAAATATCAACTCGGACTAATGTGGGGCCCAGTGAAGGCCACCACACGTGGATGGTCATCGAGAAGTCGGCATTGTTAGAAGAGAGTGGACATGGTTTGCAATTACATGTTTGTGGTGGCGGGAATTCCAATGGCAGGACGCGGTCGATACAGATGGACTGACTTCCACTCTTTCTTGAAAAGACACAAAATACCCTCTAATTTTTAAAGAAAAAGAATATCATACCTTTATGAATTTTATTTAAGCTTTAATAATACGACACTTAAAATAATTAAATTTACAAAATATGATTTTACTTATCTAATTAATATATTTGTTAACAAATATTATATTTAAGTAAAGATTTTTTAAATTCTTGTGTCCATGGACTCATGTGGGTACATCAGAATTTTACACAAAAAATTTTGTCTATCTGTATTCTTGAATAATCGGTGTTGAACGTCATAATCATGGTATAACTTAATATACATTTCATGAATGACATCTTTGATCCAAAATATTGAAGTATTTCTAAATAATTTTAAACTCAAATTTATATTTTTCACCAAATTTAGTATAAAAAAATTTAAATTAATATATTAATCATATAGTATTAAATTTTAATTATCCAAAGTAATATATAATAACATAGATTAATACATTAGATATAAAACGTTAATATATTTAACTTTGAATTGATCGATATGTGCATTTACAATGTAAATAAATGTCATATCTCAATCTAATTCAAACTTTTCTTAAAATTTATATTTTAACTTTTTTTAGTGTGTCTTTTATATATCCTAGCTTATTACATTATTCATCGAAACATATTTTACAACTAATCAATACTATCCTAGCGATACCCATGTAAATATTTGGGAGCATATACATTTAAATGTGTTTTGCTATGAGTTTTATAAATAAATATCATTTTAATTTATTAAATTTATTATATATATATATATATATATATATGCAATGTAAAGTTATAGAAATGGACGATTAAATCCGAAAAGCAAATTTTTAACTTAAAAAAATTTGTTAAAATATGTATTTATAATCAGCTATCTATTTTTATAATCATAATTTTTTATATTTTTATATCACGGGTATAAGGTAAGGTATGCTCTTCTTTATACTGTAAAAAAAATATACGCACTTTTGTAAGTATAATATTATATTTTTAATATTTGTTATTTAACGCATTAGATATATTGCTTTTTTTAAAAATAGCTGTGAAGGGTATATTTGTCATTTTACTGTTGGCAACTGAGTCGCTTGTTCGTGTAGTTTCCTCACGCATGGTGCATGGATCATTGACGTGGTATCCACAATCACCGGTCCAGCTTCTGCCATGTGTCGCCATCCTGTGTGAAGTACAGGTTATTCTTCAAAACTGGGTTTCCGATAGCGTCCACAGGAAGCTTGTCGAGTATCTGTAGTTCTGTACCCATCAAACTCGCCACGTGGACCCAATCAATCGGCACTAAAATCTAGAGAATGATGCATGTTCAGCCACGTGTGAAGCTTGGGCCCCATCACGTCAGTCGCGTGCAATGGAATGAATGCTCTCATCAAGTCATTACGACTTTGGTTGTTTATTCCCTTCAAGATTTGTCTTCTCTTTTAATCATTTTTATTAGAGTTAAAATTCATGATAAATATTAATAAAATGTGATATATCGATCATTGTCATAAAAATAAATAAATATTATGCATTACACACACATTAAGAATTAATTCAAATTAAATATTTTAGTCATTAAATCTAAAATTTAAGATTTAAATGGTCAATATAGAAAAGTCAATTATTCACAAATATTATTTTTAATCGACTAGTATTTGATATTTTATGATAATTCTTTTAAAATCGAATTATTAATTAAAAAAAATTGTCTATTGGATCAAACATTTTGGAACTATTTTGACTTTAAACTGTATATTAATATAATATTATTATATAAAAGAATTAAAAAAGTTCTGATATTATAATAACAACAATGAAAAATTGATGTTTAACAAAAGAAAAAGTAAATAAATTAGTTTAGTAGAAATCGATTTCAACAACTAGACAATTTGATTCTGTTTTTAAAATATGATCTCTTTAAATTAATTGTTATCAATTAAACAATTCAAGAGTTTAAATTGGATGCTTCGAATGCAACATCGAGTTTAATATGGCAAATTTACTTTCTTGATACATTGAAATATGTCATGACTTTTTTTTTTTTTTTGAACGTATGGATAAGTATCATTCAAAAGAGGGGAAGATCTCCAACAATTAAAGGGAAAGAAACCCATAGCAGAGCAAAAGCCATAAGGCTAAGATACAAAACAAAACAAAAGAACAAGCCCACAACCCAGGTTAGGGTCATAGAAAAGAATCAAAATACCCATAAGTGCAGCTTTGGTGAGTAGGCTTATCTCTAGCCCAGATTGTGATTTGCTTCAAAAGATGGGGTGTGGACATGGAGGGACTGCAATGGAGCCTAAGCAGAAGATGATTGATAGCAGTGACATGGGTGCAGTAGGTCCAAGAGCAAGAGTTGTGCTTGGAGAGAAGCATGAAGATCTCAGAGTTGATACACTCCAGATGGCGAACAGTCAGACCTTTGTTCAGCAGGAAAAGTAAAAGTTTCTGGTAGAAAATTAGCATGCTGGAGATGGAGATATGCATGGTTGGGTTGAAGTAGAGACCAATATTGTCTTGGGTTTGGCCAACAAAGAGAGCAACACTGACATGAGAGTTCTCACGCGGGAGATTTCCAAAGAGGAGGGTTGCAGAAGGTTGATGGAAAGATTGTGATGCAGAGATCCTATGGTGGGAGATGGGCAAATGAGGTGGGAGGTCCCAATAAGCAGCAAAAGTACTACAAACCTTCTCAAGGTCAGCATTGGAAGCAAGGAAGAAGATTCTATTCCTAACTTCAGAGAGGATTCGATTTTTGAGCATAGAGGGTGAACTGAAAGAGTTCTCAAAGGATCGCAAGTTCCTTTCTGTCCAAATGTGCCAGATCAGAGCAGGTAGAAGGAGCTTAACAGCAAGGGTCTCAATCTGGCCAGATTTTGAGCGAGCAAGAATGGAATGGTCATCAAGCAGATCATTGTTGGAACGATGGTACCCAAATTTTGTGATAAGGAGATCCCAAACAGAGTGTACAAAATTACAGGACAGGAAATGCAGTGAAGTCTCATGGTTGCAGTTACATAGGATGCAACAAGTATTGACAATCAGTCCAAAATTGTGTAGGAGATCTTTGGTCTTCAGGCTTGAATTGAAAAGTAGCCACAGGTAAGTTAAGTGCCTCGGGATACAACCAGGAAACCACACCAACTGAACCCACGAAGGCTCAAGGATACTGAGGAGGTGGTGGTTAAGAGCAGAGGCAATAGATAAGATACCTTGATTGTCACCAGTCCAGAGAATCTCATCCTTGGTGCAACAAAGAGGCAGGCTGATATTTCTAATCATTGTCCAGATTCTTGACAGAGTTTGAGAAGCCTGAGGGGGCAAATTCCAAACCCCATCACAGATAAGATGGCAAACCTTTACATTCCTGCCGAGACCCAGGTCATAGATAGGACGATGCCCGAATTGCTCAAGGAGAATAAGCCCCAGAAGAAGCCACGGATCCCTCCAGAAACTGGTATTTGCCCCATTACCGATGGCATGAATGGTATCATGTCATGACTTGTGAGTTTTAAATTTCACTAATTATTTATAGAAAATATTTTTGAAATCTATTTATATATTAAAATTCAATCCTAAAAAGGCATAATAATTGAACGGCCAAACTTAATACAGAAATTTTTTAATTGAACTGCCTAAAATTTTGTCATCCATTTATATAGATTTATATTAAAGATATATTATAAAATTTGACACACTAATAAATATTAAAGATATTTGATATAAAATTATTAATGGACCTATAAAGCTCATGACACGTGTCATCAAATCTAAGAAGAAAATTCTGGACCCAAAATCCAACAAACATTCTTAACTGGTACATAAGTAGATTGCTATTTGGTGGAATTCCATTTTATTTATTGGAACCAAGTGACTGAAGTCCATGCCACCACGTGTTTACACGTGGCTATAAAAGGACCAGGCCCACCAAGCCCAAAGGGCATTAGAGTTACTTGGTGTGTGATTGGAGACGCTTGCACATGCCTCACGATTAGACAAGTGCTCTAAAAGGACCCGACACCTTGGTTATAAAAAAAAGTGCATTGGACTTGATTAAGCTCATGGAATAAGTAAAAGACTTTTTCAAAATATAAGCATTTTTTGTCTAAAGGACCAATTATATCATTTTTAAAATTGTATCTGGCAAGTAATGATGAATTTAAATTTGACTTTTAGTTGATGGTTTTTTTTTTTTTTTTTTTTTTTTGAGACTTTCATGAAATCTTAAGGTTTTTTATAATTTTCAAAAATACAAAGTGCTGTTTATAATTACAAAAAAAAAAAAATACTTAAGATATCTTTTAGAATTTCTCCCTTAAAGTTCATAAAAATATTCTCAGCATCTTCTAGATAAATAATTTTTACCAGATTGTTTTTCCTTTACATTCTTGGTGGGGGTGGGTGAGCATTGAGTTGAAATTACACCTGGTTGGAATTGAAATAGAGAAATCTGTTTAATGAGGTGTAATGACTACATTAATAACTATTAAATGCATGTTGGATATTTTAATAAGATATTATTTCTAAGATGATGTGAGGCCTAGCTTTTTTTGGAATTTTTTATTGGTACAAGAGGTTGTTGGTTTAAGTTATGAGAAACACCAATGGCTCAAGACAAACAATTTGTACTAGAACAAAACTCATAACTCATTTTTAATGTTGTACTGTTTCAAGGAAACTACCCAATCCTGATTCATTAGGACCTAAACTTGAGAAGAATTTTATCCATATGATTTATACGTCCAATTAATTACAATTAATAAATTTATAATATAATTTTAGATAAATGAGTAGTAAAATTTATTATATCTGATCTCTCTAAGAAGTTATGTTTTCTCTTTAAATAAAGCCGACAAATTTAGGCCTTTTAAAAAATAAACAAATGCCCCATGTGGAATTCTCATATTGCAGTAGGCTACATGTAGCATTTTCAGTGTTGATTTGAGTTGAATATTCTATATATAAATATAAAGGGACTTTTCTACCGTACGTCAACTTATAAGCTAATTAATCCGACTTATTCAAAAAATTCAATATAACATTCAAGTTGCAATTCAAATTGGATTGGGTTGAACAATCCAAATTGAGTCGAATTCAATAATTTATTATATAATCAAGTTGAATTTATTAAAATCCGACCCGACTCAACCGAATTTCAACTCTACTGGAGTAAAACTACTTTAATCATGCAACTCCAGACCTTGGGGCTTTTACTGATTAGTTCCAGCTGATACAGTCACTGTTCTTCTCTCTTTTTCGCATCAAATGCAATTAAGCAGCTAGCCGTACAACTATAATTTAATGATCCAATAAATTCCACAACAGCAAAAACTAAATAAAGAAACAGCAGAACATTCTGTCAGACCAAATCCATCAATTTTATGAAGAGACTGATCAGGCCACATCCAATTTTAATATATAAGCTCTGCAATTTTGGAGCTACAATATACCATATACCCCCCAAAGGAATTCAAAAAAAAAATGTTGGTTTACAAAAAATGAATTAACATAAGATGGATGATAATAACAATAATAATGTACAGATGTAACGATGGTGAACTGAGAGGATGAATTCCTGAAGGAGGTTCTCTGATGGTAGCAATCTTTTATTAGATGCAACCAAGGCAAACTGAGATTTACAAAACCAAAAAACAGAAATCACAGCTGCCTGTATGGCCGAAATAATTGAAATCGCCAAATTTTGTGTGATCTATATAAGACTTGATTGAATGGGGATGATTATGATGCCTTCGTTGGAATGGAGGCTTCGGGAGAAGCCCGTCTCTGTCATTTCTGGAACTAAAAGCAAGTCCAAAGTGTGTAGCTGCAGACAAACAAAATCAATAAGCATTTTGAAATGACAAAACATAAAGTAGGGGAATTATTTCTTGGATTAAAACAGTTCTTCTTTGAGTGCTCTCTTGCAAGAGAGAGAGAGAGAGAGAGAGAGATCCCACCATGAAATACAGTCTGCTTGAAATGGATGATGATTTTTTTAAGGTTAATAATAATAATAACAGTAACAATAAAACCAAAAATAAAAAATAACGCTTCCAGTCATGTGGATGTTTGAATCCTGGTAAAAGGAAAACAGATATTGGAAACATTTAAGGTGAAAAATGAGTATGATGACACATTGTGCACCCCCTACATGATTGTTTACTAAGAATTTAGATTCTAGAACAGCGTCTGGACTCCAATTTGATCTCCCCAAATTCAGCAACAGATACCAAAGGGACCAAATGTTCTTTGCAGTAGCTTGCATATGGGTTAAGACTTGTTAGTTTAACTCACCCCACATATGACAAAACAAACAAATATGAGAGAGAGAGAGAGAGAGAGAGGGCAGTACCAAAAGTAACATCATAGGGAAAAGCAACAATATCATTTGAAAAAGAAAAGGTATATAGCCACATGTAAAATATGATAGAGATCATCATGGTTGAATCCATTCATCAGCCTTCTAAGTTATGTATAAGATGATTGTCACTAACCTGTGAAAGTTTCTACTCAAACAAAAGAACTTGCAAGTAACACATGCAACATGATCCAATATAACAAAACTCCAAGCCTTAAAGTAGGCTGTCTCCTGAGCACACGCCCACCAGAAACCCTGGTCAATAACCAAAGAACAGCAATCCGTCAGGAAAGAGAAACTACACAATAATACATTGGATATGAGAAATCAGGATATTTGCCTACCATAGTCCATCAATCCTGTCAGCTATGGGTCTAGTAACTCTTGGGACAATCCTTGACATGGTAAGTGACTTGAAGTCATGACCTTCAAAAGCAAGAAATTTCACAGTTATTAAACATTTCAATCATATAGTGAAACATGAGAGAGTGAAGAGGAAACACAATGTGAAATCAATTTGCTTAGCCCTATGAAATGCATATGTACATCCCACCTTTGAGTAAATCTAAACACTTCATACGAACACATATATCATGGATGAGACACCCCAAGTATCTCCTTCATCAGATGATATTGTCCAATTTTCCCTTCATGTTGCCTGCAGACCATGAACAGTGCCGGCATAGCTATTTATCCCACTGATCTGGGGTTTGCACACATAACTAAGTTTTGAAAATTGTTTTCCATCAGCCGATTGCCAATAACCATAATCAGCAGGACCGTTTGATGAAGAAATATTTCATAAATGGCCCAAATGGTTAAAATATGAGAACTTAAATTACCAATATGGTAAGCCACACCTGTAGCAATTCTTGCCAAACAGATAATGTCAATTTCTGCGATCAAGTATCATACAGTTAGTTCTACAAATACAGGAGAACTCACTTTTATCATCGTCTTTGTCATCCAATGTGTTGTCTCCAGATTCCATATCTATACCTATAGCAACTTGATCATTGGTGACTTTCCGCACACTGCGGACATGTGGTGCAACAGCGCCCAATGTAACTGCCCTTTTGTTTATCTGCAGCAAATATTATTAGAAGCCATCAAGACTGATGAATGATGAATATTCCCAGCATGTATGGTTCATGGTCCCTCATTTCAGCATGAATTACTAAACAGGGCCTCTAACCTAGAGGGTAAAAGTTGCATTGGCACATCCAAAGGTGAGTGATCTGCTCAAATTGTGCACGTTCTTGACACGTAGAAAAAACTAACTGAAAAATCCCTTCAATGTGTTAACACCACACTGTACATTTAAAATTAAAATGGTAAAACGCAAACAATCAAATTGGGAATTATAGCTGGGTGAAATGGTGGTTTGAAGTCCAAGTTTCTATCACCACTTCAGGTGGCAAAAAAGTGGAGCAGCCTGCTAATCTTTGATGGAGGCTCAACACTCTGGTTATTTCCCCTGCCACAAATGATTATACAGAGTGCCAGTTGGATTTGTCTGGTTCTTTTATAGAGTGATAAAAAGGGAAGTTCCACCCCCTCCCTTCCCTCTTCTTCCTATGGTCATTGGCTACTACTAGAAAGTAGTTTTTGGAAGGTTACAGACTTGAGATAATTTGAAAGCCTGAAATTCCTAAGCCTGAGCGTAAAGCCTACATCAGGGCCCCAACTGATGCCGGATTCAGTGCAGCCTAGATGATTTGCCTCAGTTTCTTTTCCAATTAATATGAATTTTCAGCATCTCTCTTCTGTATTGATTTAATTTGTCCAATGAAATTTACTATAGTTACAAAAGTAAAGGTATTCTATTTACACAAAATATTACATCACAGTAGAAGCTCATCATCTAAGATTCTTACGACAATTCAAAAAAAAATAGACAATAATTTACAGATAATATAATGGGCAGGCTTGAGTGAGATGAAGTTGAAGCCCAAGCCCAGCCTATTTATAAGATCTGTGCTTCCCAGACCTGTTCAGCTACAGGCCAGGCATAACTTGCCTGGTTGGTTTGGGCAAGCCCACTCAATTTTCCACCCCAAATGGTTGGAATAAGTCGGTCTGTGTTCTCAGACTTGTGCAGCCCAAGCTTCGCCAAAGTTTGGGTTCACCAGGTTAGTTCGGGCAAGCCCACTCAATTCCATCCTAATTGGTTAGAGTAGCCGGATTCCAGTATGATAGGTGAAACACAACAGTATAAGGCAGCAACAAAAGAAAAACAAGTAGAGGGCATCAATAATAAGAGACACTGAGACTTACCATAGGTTCAACCTCCAACAATTCTGGGGTGTTCATATTAGCTGGTTGTCCAGAATCTCGTGCCCCCTGAATCAATTTTAATTGGCATTCTTTCTCATGTAGGGAATCCTCTAGAAGTTCTCTTTTATGTAACAACTCTTCAATTTTGCTTCTTTCAGCTTGCAACAAAGCCTCACTACTCTGTGCAGCTACCCGTAGATCACTCAATTCTGTGATAACAGATGTAATGTGCTTCTCTAAAAGCTCAGTATATGCATGAATTTGATTGCCATTATGTTCGTCAAGATCCACATCCTGCAATCCAAATCGTAAAGCCAATATCTTCAACCATGGCAGCAGCTCCTTTAACTCCGATGAATTCTTCTTGTTGCTCTCCTGTGAAGCTAGAAGATCACTGGTGCATCTAGTCACCTCTTGCCGTAAGAATGATATCTCCTCGTCCCGACCTTGCAATTGCGATTCAAGATTCTTAACCTCAGACAGAAGGTTTTCCGACAGATGATGCAATTCATTAAACCTGCTTACAGTTGTAGAAAGCTTTGCCATGGCCTTCCCTCGAGAAGCTTCGAGGTTCTCCAGTGCCAGATTCTTTTGTTGCACAATCTTCTCCAATTCATCAATCCTGCCTGTCATACCTTCCATCTGAGAATCTTCTTCATCAAGTGCTGCCATGAGGCTTTCAATTTCTGTGACACACCAAATTTACAACTCAGATATACATACAAATTTCAAATGCTCCGATGTAAACCATTTAATTACATGTATTATTACATTTCGTATTATTATGTTTAACATGATGACTTGGTTCTCACTTAATCATGCATGATAAGATTCTCCTCCCTAAATGACAGTCGCTTCCATTTCAAGTCAGGTGTGGAACTGTCATTTTCAGTGGAGAAAGCAGAAGACTGCTGTGTGATTTCCACATTCCATGTCATCCTAAACACTGGTGCCAAGTCATGCAGGTTTTGGCTCACCTTAATTGCACACCCAATAACAATTATGGATATGAAGTACATCGAAACACACCCTAAAGAACAAAAGGAGATGAAGGTTTCAAAGAAGTTGATAATGGCAAACCTTGATCTTTGGCATTTACAGCATCAGTCAAAGATTTTACTCTCTCTTGCAACTCTTTTGACAAGGCCTCTGAATCCTGCAACTCTTTTACTTTCAACTCCAATAAATTGTGTTCATTCTTCATCACTTCTAACTGCTGATCCAACTGTGCCTTAGCAGAGTCAAGATGTAGCAAGTAATTGTTGGCAGTAGCTTCAGCTTCCTTGATTTGAGCAACCAGATCCGCATAATTCCTATTTTGTTGAATGTCTTTCTCTTGGAGTTCTTTCTGCAAATGAGATATGGTGGCTTTGAGTTCCTTTTGGTTGCCTTCCTCAAGCTCTTCCAACATATCCGCTGACCGCTTCACAACTGACAATAGATGATCGGTCACAGTTCGAACACACTCCTCACTGAAAGAAAAGGCTTCTCCATTGGCTGATTCTTGTCCATCAGTGCATGGTGACATTTTCAAGGTCACCCCTGTGTTTCCTAATACATGCACTCTAGAAGCCAAATCATTTCCAATATTATGAGTTTTTCGGTTCTCAATTTCCAAAATCGAATTAGTGCATGCTTCATAAAGCAAGGCAATGTTTTTATGCATCGCACCAATTGTAGTATCCTTCTCATTTGTCAACAATTGTAGATGAGTAAAATCATTCTTTAAAGAATCTGAAGATTCCTTTTGAAAAGAGATTCCTTTTTGAATGGTTTCCATAACTTCAGGCAGCTGAGCAGCTTTTTTGTCAAATGTATGCGAATGTCCTTGACACATTTTCTTAAGATGATCAATTTCTCCCATGCATTTTTGCAAGCCATTGTCAACAAGAGCAACAAATTCAGGATACAACATCGTTATCTTGCAACTTCAGTTCCGATAGAGTACCATTATCAGAAAATTTCTCCTGGAAAAGAACTACACACATGAGAAGACAGATAAAGCTTGGCTACAAGCCATAAGAGCAAAAGGTATCCACCATGTACTACAGAAAAAGCAGTAACATTTAGTTATACAGCTTAAGCTAACAACGCCCAAGGATCATCATCTAGAGACCATAATTGAAAAAGGCCTATATGATGACATCCTATGACAATAAATTGCAAAGAGGTGAAAAGGCCCAGAATAGTCCAGTGCCTGATATCTCTGGAAGAGCAAACGTAAATGGTTGCCAAATGCTGCAGAAAGGAATAATTTTTACTTTCATTAATATTCTTCAGTTAAAAGATCAGTATGTACAGACAACATCAGGTTTTATAACTATTGCCGATGCATGCTCATGTATTAAGACTCAACAACATGTCTGATTTAGAGTAATTGACAGGATGAATAAATAGTATAATCACACAACATTCTTGAGCTGATATGCGATAGGTGTTCAGCCCCTAAGCCTAAAGGTGAAAAAGAAATAAAAATACCTGAGAAAAAAGTAGATCTTTTTCTTCGGAAATTAAGTAACTTTTTTAGTACAAGAAAATATAATAAAATACAAAGTCCAAAAATATGAAGGTAGAACTGACCACTTTAAGTGGGAGACTAGGAAAGATGCCTGCAGATGCTTGCTGATGAGAGAGCTGAAAGACGTTACTACTATTCAATTGCTTCAAGAGAGACTGCATACCAGCCTCCACATTGTGCAACAGCTCCAGGTCCTTGGAGAAAACGCTGGCCATCAGATTGGCCAAATCAAAACACTCCTTCCTCAGTTGAGTAACAAACCTTTCAAGATATGAAAGGGTTTCCCTTCTTGCAGACTCCGCTATATCTCTTTGTTTGCAAACCCCTGCAACTGCAGCTTCAGCTTTTGCCAGTTCTTCCTGGAGGCTGTCAGATCTTTCCTGAACCTCATTCAGCTCTGAAAGAAGAAGCTCAGCCGCCCTTTTAGATTTCTTCACTTCATGATCAGATGAAACTGCTGCCACATGTAAATCATGGTTTATTTTCTTGATTCTTTCTATTTTCTGCACAGGATCGATACCATCAACTTGCTCACCAATATCAATGGCATGCAAAGCAGTCAATAACCCACTCATTGTTTGGCCACTGCCCCATAAATTCTGTTCAGCCTCTGCCAAATGACTCCTCAACATCACATTTTCAGATTCTAAGGTTTCCACCTTCTCTGAGAGGGTCAACAAGTCCCTTATTTTCTGCTCATACTGCACAAGAGCATCATTCCTCTGGTTAAGCTCACACTGCGAGCGTTCAATTTCAGCATTCATTTCTTCAATGGTTTGTTTCAGACTGTCCCGCTGTTGCACCAGTCCTTTCCCTTTCCGAACTGCAAGATTCAATTTCTCTCTTGCAGATGCAGACTTTTGCTCCTCCTGAACAAGTTGTTCTTGCAAGTGATCTCTTTCCTTGCTTATTTCTTCTACTGCCAAAACCAAGGATTTACATTTCTCTAAAGCTTTCTCTCTCTCCTCCTTTGCAATAACCAAATTACCCAGAGCCCCATCAAGCTGTTCCTTGATAACCATTAACTCCTGCTCCTTTGTATCTAGAACATCTTTCAGTCTCTGTTCTTCAATTCCTGCATCAGCTTCTACTGCATCACGTTCTTTCTCCATGACTTGAGGCACAGATTTCTCCACAGAGAGAGCAGAATACTTATCAATAATCATCTTCAAAGATCCTTCCAAATGGTCAGTAATGCTGCCACTGGTTGAAACGTCTGTCAGATCATGATCCAGCAGTGCGTCATTAACTAAATCTTGCAATCTTTTTATGTGGTTCTCAAAATGATCATATTTCCCAACTTTCTCCTGTAAATCAACCAATTTCTCATTTAAATCAGCTATTTCCTTCTGCATCGCAGCTTTTTCAACTTCATATTGAACTGCTTTCACTGATATATCCTGATGCTCACTTCTAAGTTTCTCGATCGATTCCGAAAGCAGCACCTTCTCATGCCCAACCTCCCCAAGTGTTGCCTCAAACTCAGATAACTTCTTCTGTGTCTCTTCCAATTCAGCTAGAAGAGAGTCATAAGATAGTTCAAGGTTCTCAATCTTAAGCAGTAAAGAATGTCTCTCATGCTGAGCCTCAGAAAGTGCTCTTCTTAACCAGTCAATCCTATCTTCTGGTTCCAACGATCTTAGCTGCAAAGGCATATCAATTCTGTCCAAGACTGCTTCCCACCTCTGTATCAGGTCATTCCTATCCACCAATGACTGCTCCAACATTTCATTATGTTCTGCCAGACCATAGAACTTATTCTGGAGGTCATCATATTTTCTCCTCAAATCATCAAGCTCTGGAGTTGAGTTCAGCTGTAGATCTTCTTTCCAAGCATCCATAACCACAAAGCCCCCATCAGAATAAGAACCCCCAACAGAACTTTTCTGATCCCAATCAGTCATAGGCAAAGAATTCCGGGGGATTGACCTTGCTAACCACTCAATCTTTTCTATAATATCTTTACAATGAAATTGCTCAGGCAACTCTAAGTTCTCCAATATTTCTTCAATCCTTTGGAGAACAGAATCTTTAAGAAGAAATGATTCTCTCAGTGCAGTGGCTGAATTTCGGATATATGAAAGCTCAGATTCTAGAGCCTCAACACGTTCACCAGACTCAGAGAAGGCCTTAAGTTTTGCTTCTAGGTCATGAATTATGGCATCTTTTGACTGCAACCCCTGCAAACACTTATCAAGCTCATTTGACTTTTCTGCCAGAGACTGTTTGAGACTGTCACGCTGCACAATCAAACCTTTCCCTTTTGAAACAGCAATACTAAGCTTCTCCCTAACAGATGATAGCCTCTGCTCTGACTGTTCAAGTTCAGCTCCCTTTGTTTGTAATTCAGAATGAGCCAACTCATGGCTCTCTTCCACCGTACTTAGACATCCCTTTAGAGTACCAATTTCATCTTCCTGTTCACAGTTCAAGGACTGCAACTGGTTCAACTTGTCCTGCAATTCGCTCAATTCCAACAACTTCGATCTAAACTCTTCCATCAGCAAGGTATGCAAAGAACCCATGTTCTCAGCTGGAAGTTCTGGTCGTGTGGTATATTCCTGTAAGTATTGCATTGACAAATGGATCTGCTCAGAAGCTTCTCTGTATTTTTTAACAAGAATACCAACCAGTGCATTTAGACGCAGTACTGGCGACTCATCTGAGTCAGTCACCAAGACCTCTGGCCGGATTACACCCTCAACATCTTCCACTAGCTTGTGCTATGACTTCTGAATGTGCATTAAATTCATTCTCTTCCATCTTAGTAGCTAAATCAAGACAGCTTTTGTTCAACCCCTCCATTTCTTGTGTTGCTTTCATCAATTCTGCTTCCAGTGCATTGTTTAAGGACTGGAGCTGCTGCCGCTCATTGAGAAATGCCTCTAATTCCCCAATAAGAGCTTCACAGTTACTGGGTACAAACTTGAGCAGCTCTTCAGTTTCTGCTTCCTTCACTAAGTCTGCAACATCTCCACATGAGTCATTGACAAGCTTTCTGAGGCTGCTATAAATCTTATCTACCAATCCAACTGCCACTTCATTCTTTCCATGCATGTCTAAGACTTTCTGCTTCAGTTCCTCATACGAATTACAAACTTTTTCATTATCCAGATAAGCTGATTCAAGTTTCTCATGCAAGTCTTGAATCATTTTTGTAGCATTATCAACTGAAACAGTAAAATGGTCACCAACAACTGGGTTATCAGGAGCTGTTAAACTGGAGGGAAAAAGCACTACCGTATACTTGTCAAGCTTTTCAACTGCCACAGAAATTGCATCAACAAGAGACTTCCTTTGTTGCTCGAGCATATATGTATTATCATGAAGTTCCTTCTGCAGATATTCTACTTGATTTGATATTGAACATACTGTTGCATCAGCATTTTTTTGCATTGCATCAAATTGATTCAGCAATTGATCCACCCTCATTTGATATTCAGTCAACTTCTTGATCAGATCATCATTCTTCACCTCAAGATCATTATTTCGCTGCTTCTGAGTTTCATATTCAGCCTTAAGCTCCTCTAAAGACACTGTAAAAAGTCTCGTGCTGTCCTGATCTTTCATGAACAGTTCATTGGCCTTTACGGCATCTAGATCCAACTGCTTCAGAATAACTCTAAGATTGGATGTCTGCTCTTTTGCCACAATAAAATTATCTGATGATCGTTCTCCTTCAGTTGGAAGGAAGCTCATTAGAAATCTCATCATCATGTTGGACCTTTGACTCAAAGGCCTGAATAAGTCTTGATACTCCAGAGGGAGTCATTTTGCCACCTGTGCTACTTAAGAATACTGAATGAGATTGCATTCCCTTGAATAGCATTTTCAAGCTTCTGCATCATTTTCTCAGCCTCTTCCAAGTGTTCCTTCAATGCAAACAATCCAACAGAATCATCAAAACATTTCCTTTCAGTCTGCAAAACCAAGGACCCCTGTAAATTGTCAAGTGCTATTGATGACTCCACCTGCCCAGAGGCAATAGTCCCATCACATCTTTCACTATTAACCTGAGAATCCTCGATTGCTTTCTCACTGGAAACACTTGAAACATTAGAGTTTCTTAGTTGATTCCCAACACCAAGTGCTTCTGCATGTAACTGCTGATACTTGTCAAAAAATTCTTTTAACTTCTCCTTGTGTAATTCTAAACTGCTGGAAAGATAGATGTTTTCCTCTGTCAACATGTTCGATACTTGTCATTTCGTCCTTTAGATCAGACTCATGCTGCACTTGTTTATCATGAGCTGCCATCAACCTTTCCTTGTGTTCTAAAAGATCAACACCAAGTTTCGTGTTCTCATTGATGAAATACTCTTTCTCCTCCATAAGTTTCTTCTTCTCCTCTGTTAAAGAAAGAATATTTCCTGTTAAGTTTGCATTTTCCATTTGCAAGGCTCCCAATAAAGCCTTGCAGCCTGCCAATTCTGCTAACAGGGGTGTAACCTCCTCTTGCGATTGTTCCAATTTACTCTGGAACTCATAAGCCCTAGCACTGAGTTTGTTAATCTCCTCTCTTGCAGAAAGATATTGAGTTTCAAATTCCTCCTTTCTGGAAGTCATGGCCCAGAGCTGTGACCTACACTGTGCAAGCTCTTCACTAATGTTCATATTGGTTTCCTGAGTTGTTTTAACTATAGTGCGGAGCTCAGATGCTTCATCAAGCAATAGTCTATCTCGCCGATCAAACTCTATTTGTTCTTCGGTCTGCTCAGTAAGCTGCAAGTTGAGAAAATCCTTCGCAACATTTGTCAAGTATAGCTGTTGTTTAAGACTCTCCAAGCTGTCAGCAATGACAACTTCAGGTAGAATTCTATTTACCAAACTCCTTGAATCTTCCATAGAATCCATTTCTCTTGATTTATGAAGAGATCTAACTTCATCCTCCTTAAGCCCCTCAGGCACCTTTGAAGGTTCAATAAAGTCAACAAAGCCAGAGTTTTCACCCAGGGAAATACCTTCACCTCCAGAAGCACTCATCTTCACCACTTCTAAAGGCTCTCTGATGCTCAGAGTCTCAATAACAACAGGAACCATGGGAAATTGTTGTTGTTTATACATTTCCACTCCCCCTTCTTGCTCAACTTTTAACTGAACCTCATCATATTGTTCAGTTACAAAATCTTGGGAAGAAGATAGGGTTTCCAAACTTTGCTGTGATGACTCTCCATGCTCAATGACAGTATCAGTTCTATCTGCCTCGCATGTCACTTCAGCAGAAACAGTACCATGGATATGGGTACCTTCTGCCAAACTACCCATGTCTGGAACCTGTAATGCAGTAAATCTCTCATCCTTTCCATTCTCTGGCCTCTCTGACCCAACTTCCAAGCTCTTGACATCATGTAAAGGCACATGAGTTCTTCACCCCTTCCATGACAGTGAACCATAACTGAACAGTCAGCTTCCTGCATTGGCCCTACCCAGCAACAAATGAGACCATAATTACACATCAAACCCACATTACATTTCCTAATCTGACCAACAAAGTCCCATCGTAGTTCAATAAAGAAACATGTAACTTGGATGCAAAAGCACATGTGAAAAACTAAACATAGACATCATCTCTTACCTGCTAGAACATTCATATCAGATTTCTCATTCCCATCTGTCGGTTGAATCATGAGAAGTTCAGGAAAATGTTCTTCGTTCTCCCTGTCCATTTCAGCTGGTATGACATCCCCTCCAACTTTGCCAGGAGGTGGAGTCAACAAATCAACAGGTGCCAACTTCACATCCCCATCCACAGTCGTTGCTGCAATTGGTGAACCAACTGGCTCCACCTCACCATCCACAGTAGTCAGTGTTACTTCTTCAGTACCCAAGGAATCAGTAACATGTGCCATGCCAGCTTCCCCTTCCCTCATATTTGCATCTGAAGGGGAGGCCAGCGAATTAACAGGCAGCAACTCAGCATCTGCTTCCATTGCCAATGCTGGGACAACCAATGGAGCAGCCGAAACAAAAGGCCCAACATCTTCATTGGCACTAGCCACAGTTTCTCTGTCAGCAAGCAATGTATCAACTGTGGATGATAAGTCACCTTTGCCGTCCCCATGCAGAGGGGCCACTGATGAATCGATAGGCACCAACCCAGCACGGGCGGCATGTGGAGATCCCCCATCATCCAATTTAACTGAAACCAAGGGTTCAATGGTTGCCACAGCAGTATCTGCAGAGCTTGTGACAGAAGAGTCTACAGGCGCCACATCAGTATCTGCAGAGCTTGTGACAGAAGTGTCTACAGGGGCCATATCAGTATCTGTAGAGCTTGTGACAGAAGAGTCTACAGGCGCCACATCACCATCACCGCTCTCTTGCCCAGTTCCACTAGTTTTATGTAAAGATTTTCCATCCTTACTAGACCCTTTCTTGTCCTTCTTCTTTTGAAATTGTAGGAGCTGGTTCAATATAACAATGCACATGAGTCAACATCAATTTGCTGAAGTCATATATACTAACTAGGGTTTGAATTTGATGGGATTTACCCTTTTTCCTTCAAAAAGAAAGAATGGGGAAAGAAAAAACCTGGAGCTCCATTTGGGAGCAACGAAAGGATAGTAATTCCCTTCAAATGACCATTTCATAAATAAAATAAAAAAGACATTTTTAGTTAAAAATAATTTCCAGGAAAATACTATAAGGCAACGATCCAAACAGAACCTAGATTAAATTATAGTCTTTTTCCCCTTTCCTAAAAGAAAAGTATGGGGCATCGTTTGGGAGCACGAAAAGGAAACATCTCTCCTCGAAATAACCCTTTTTGAAACTTAATCGAAATAAACATTTAAAAAAATTGCTAAAGCTTTATTATTTTCAGGAAAGTACTTATTTCTCCATTATCCAAACAGAACCTATGAAGTTAGAAAAAGCGGAATGAAGAATTGAAGAAGGGAGAGGAAGACATACCTTCTTGCGACCAGCGGCGAGCAGATCGGTCCGGTTCCGGTTCTTCTCCATCCGGTCTAACCCGAAACAAACGAACTCAGATCGGCATCAATCGCTCCACACTTCAAACACGCAAAAACAACAATTCAAAGAAAGCATTTGAAATTTTAAGCTCAGTTTGGTATTTTCTGGGAAAATAACCATTCTTCGACTAAACTAATGAAAGAATGGGGTCTAAAAGTGTAACAAATGACTATTTTCCAGAAAAAACATTTTCCTTTCCAAACATCCAAATGGAGCCCAGACACAGCGATGAGAGAGAGAGCGCGCGCTACAATTTCAAGAAATCTAATTTCTCGAATTCCAGACGTTGATTTAATTTTTGGCGATTTGAATTTTTGAGTTTGAAACGAACGGATCTTTTGAAGAAATGAACGAGCAACAGATCAAACCTACCTGGATAGGATTTTGAGAGAGAAATAGTGAGATTCGTTCGTCTTTACCCTTTTCCTTGTTTTCGGTTCTTCGTCGGCGTCGGTTAGGTTACTTGGAGGTTTGAAGGAGTTTTTTCGTAGATCTGACGCGAAATTGTTCGCGCGAGGGGAAGTTTTCTTTCTTCCTACGACAAAACGGGCGGACAAACTCACCGTAACCGGAGAAATTAGTCATTCGGGCTGTCGGAACTCAAATGGGACAGTTGTTTTAAGGCAAACCCGAATCTGGGTCCGATTTATAGCCATTGGTATGGACTCAGAAATTCTATTGAATTGAGAAATTTAAATAAATTTTAAATTTAATTTGAAATTTTTTGATAAAATTTGTAAACTCACGTGATTCGAATTTCAAAATTCTATGAGTCAACTCAAACTAACTCACATAGTTCTTTTTCACATTTTAAAGCTGTGATAGAGATGGTCGTAAATGGGTCTAATTTGGATTCATGTACAAATCAAGCCTTGATTCCTACTATAGGATCCAAATCCAATTTTTATCTAGATGCACATTTAGGGATGCAAAGTTGGACAGACCGGGTCGAGCCCTAAGCCAATTCAAGGTTAAGACTCTATTACAGTTAACTGTTCCAAATGGGTCCTTATTATTTTAAGTCATGTTTAAATGCTAAAATTAAATAAGAGCTCATGTAGGTCTTTGGTTTTTCAGGACCTTTTAAATTTATCTTCTTCTCTCTTTTTATTATCGATTATCATTCTAACATTGCTAATGAGCCCCTTTTAGATATGACAAAAATATATAAATTCAAGTTCTATTAGTTGGTGAGCAGTGGATTTGAGTGAAGTCATATTAGGGCTTAGGTTGGCTTAGAGATGAATGGTTAAGATTTTTAATTATTTAAATTAAATATTGAGATTAATATATCATACTAGATCATTTTAGATTATTATATAATATAAAATTTATAAATTTATTATAATTAATTTATGATATGGTCAATTAGAGAAAAATAGCTCGTAAAGTCAATTTTAATGGATAAGATATTGGCCTTTGATAATGATTATAATCAATTGATTATAATGGACACTTACGTTTAAATTGAGCTAAAGTCATTTTAAGTAGACAGGTACATGCTTTTGACATTACAGAAGGCTTCAATTCAAATGAGAAAAGCTCGACCTCACCTCACCCCAAGAAACCTCTAGGTTTGGAGAATATAGGAAAACATATGTTTCCTTTGGAATGGAAGGAAGTTTCAAGAGAAAAATATAGGAGATGCTATTGTAGAAATAGTAAAAATCATTTTTCATTTATAAGAGAAATGAAATGTGTTATGACATCATATCTATATTATTTTTCCTATTAAGAAATTAGCAAATAAGTGATTTAGAAAAATCTCTCTTTATCCTTATCTGATTAGATTCGACCTAGGCCTCCAACTCAACTTAAATTTGGATTGTTACTTGAGTTTGGAATGAATCCAACTCAAGTTACACTCCTGTGATAAGAGGAATTGAAATTATTACTTTAAAATGTTCAATATTATTGAAAAACAAACTTATAATAATTTTGAAAGTGGATGTAACCCCTTTTTTATGAGAAATGTGCTTTAAAAAAAATTCTTTCAGAATTGGAATAAATATGCAAGCCTTTTGCTTTTAATGATTTTAATTGAAGTTGACCCAACATAATCCAAACAGTCTTAAGGACAGTGGATATCACCAGTGAAGGTTTTTCGATGTTTCCCACACATAAATTCAAAAGAAAATAGAAGAAGATAGTATATACAATATAATTATAACAAGGGTAGCTTAGCTAGATCAAGTTACGTAAAACTTGATCTCTTTTATAACCACACTAAACTTATATTTTAAATAGATAGGAGTAGCACACTCATATTTCAAGTCAAGTTAAACATCCCTTTACCCAAATTGCATCCCTCACTCGAGCCTTCTTATTTATTGAATAGGCTACAAAGGCGCATAATGTTAGGAAGTGAGATCTACACTCAAAAGGGCTCACTTATAAATCCAAGAACATCACAGTGCATTTCTAACGTGGAACTTGCCTATGTTACAGGTTCCCCAACTCAATCTCTAATGCCTTCGCCAGGGGGATCCACGCCTCTTTCGTGTAGGTTGAACGCGTCAAGAGAGTTTCGGGCCTACAAAAAGTTCTTCATTTTGCTCTGATACCAAATTATCACAGATCTAATCTACATTCAAAATGACTAACCTCTCCTGCTTATAAACCCAGGAATATCATGAGGCATTTCAGACATGGGACTTGTCCATATTACAACCTGGGGTATAAATCTTGTCTATCAGCTGAGATCTCGACCATATTGGTTGATACACATTGAGATTCTTTAAAAAAAATTAAGAGAGAGAGAAATATCGACTGATATTCGAGATACCGAGATATCGGCCGAGACGTCGATATCTTAGTAAATCCAATTAAATTCTCATATTAAAGCCTATCCTTTGCAACAGTTTTGAACCAGAGTCAAGATACAATTTTGAGTCTACAACGAGTCGAGGCCCTTGAGACTCAAATCCTTGCTGTTTATGTAATTTCTCCAATAATTACTGGATGCTTGCCAACAGAGAAATGATTTTGTTTCACAATAACTTCAGCTATTCATGTTCACAACAGCAAGCCTTGCCTTCATTTTCACTAATGCATTCATCTTGTCTTCAACATGAGGATGGCTCATGATTCACTCGTGGAAATTTAAGGGTCCATGCCATCAACACCTAATAAAGGATAACTAAAATATTACTATTTATATAAATGGTATTATATTATTATGAGATACTTCTCCATAGTATATCATTTTCGATCAATATTCTTATCATAAAATTATTAAATGATTATTTTTATTTATAATAATCAATTTAATGATGAGAATTCGTCTAATGAATATTAAATAATAATAATTTTAAAAGATTTAGAGCTTATATGAGATTATGCACTCAGATAAATGTCAGATCAAGAGTTTAAATCTCGATATCGGTCAAGAAATTTTTCTGTACTATTTTTTTTAAAATCACTTTTATCTGTTGAGATTTTTTTTTCCCGTGTCAGAACATTGGGTCCTGACTCCTCAGTACAAATTAAAAACTACAGATGTA
This sequence comes from Chimonanthus salicifolius, assembly GCA_013350335.1. Classification (NCBI taxonomy): domain Eukaryota; kingdom Viridiplantae; phylum Streptophyta; class Magnoliopsida; order Laurales; family Calycanthaceae; genus Chimonanthus; species Chimonanthus salicifolius. Next base: position 2,238,449 of record CM023538.1, read on the forward strand.
ATAAATTTTTGATGTGTAATTAACTCATTGTGTCTAATAAATAATTTGTATATTTTCATTTTATTTTTGAAATATAGCAGAAAAAACTTTGTGTGACATTTACTACATGCGATTGTTACTCCTCCAGACATGAATTTGTTGCTTCCCCTCACGCAGCAGGATGGAGACTTTGTTGAGACTTGAGCGAGTGTCACTGATTTCGGACATTTCCGTAAATAATGGAAAAGTAAGTGGCAATATCCAATCTTTCTCGTCCCCATAATTAGATGGTTCAATCCCCACCATAAAAAACATCCCCAATGCGACCACTGTCCATTTCTCTCTCACTTCAGAAAATCCCTGCCAAAACCCTAGGAAAAATCTCCACCGCTCGTTCCACCACTAACCCTCCCCTGCCCAAATCGCCACCGTCCATCCCTCCTTCTAAATCTCCGGCCATGATGTCTCCGGCCATAACCTAGCATTTCTCTCCTCCTCCCCACTCCTCCAATCTCCATGGCCGCATTTCCCAGATAGCAGAATTCTACCCAAATTTGCGATCTCTCCCCTTATTCTTAAAAATTAAGAAAAAGCTCATTTTTTTCGCTTGATTTGAGTCTTGGTTCGATCGGAGCCGTCCGATCCCTCAGTTCGCGGTCGCCGTATCCCAAATCTCTAGAGATTCACGATTTCTCGAGAAATTTGAAACAAAATTCTCGTTTATTGCATTTGATTTGGGCATCGATTCGATCAAAGCCGTCTAATTTTTTGGATCGCAATTTCCTTATCCTGGATCTCACGGCTGCGATCTGTCGAAGAATTCTTGAAAAGATGTCGTTATATTTGCTTGATTCGAGTCTAGATTCGATCTGAGCAGTCAGGTTTATTTGATCGCAGTCGTCCAGTTGAAAATATTACCAGATCTTCCATATATTGGAAATACTGGTTTCTGCCGTTTGATTTGAGTACTGATTCGATCCTGTCCCTCCGATATTAGATCAAGGACAGGATGGGTGACAACAGCAGCAACAACGTAGATGTGAAAGTGCAAGGAGTTCAGATCCAAGGGCATCCGCAGATCCATGTTGTGAGCGCCGATCACGTGCACATGCTGGCCGCAGCAGCGGCGATGACTATGCCAGGGCAGATGGACGATGGACAAGGATCTGGTGGAGTTGGTACGGGGGATCCGGCTGCAGTCCAGGTAGTGGATGCGCAGCCAATTCACGTGCACTATATGCACGGGGGAATGGATGAGGAGGAGCAGCAGGATGATGTGGGGATGGAAAGTGACGCAGCTGCAGCAGTGGCGGAGCAGCATGCCGGTGTTTTAGTGCGGAGCCAGGTTCCTAACCAACTCACGCTTTCCTTTCAGGGCGAGGTTTATGTCTTCGACTCTGTCCCGCCTGAGAAGGTTCTCTTTGGACGAAACCCTTTCTCTCTCCTTGTTTTCTATGTTTCATCTAAAATTTATATAGCCTTCATCTGCCTATAGCAAAAAATGATTCAATCCATTTCAAATTTTATTTAAAAAATGAGTATTTTCCAGAAAAATGTACTTTCCATTCCATGTTTCAGATGCATCCAAACAGAACCTAAAGCATAAAAAATGAGAAATTTGTAGCTTTCTTCACATGGTGTATGACCATGAATGGAAAGCTACAAATCTCTCATTTTTTTATTTGTGCTTTAGGTTCTGTTTGGATGCATGGAAAGCACTTTTCTGCACGACAATCATTTTTAACTAAAATGTGAAATGGATTGGATCATTTTTGGTTATGACTTGGTTATTTTTCATGCATCCAAATAGAATTGATAGGGTATGTAGAAAAGTGGAAAGAGATTTACTAGGTGCAACCTCTGTCAATGATAGATCATCCCTCAGGAGGTAGACCCTGTTTTAGTATATATTGTAGATAGAAATATGTATTTTCGGTAAATAGGGAAGTGTTCTATAGTTTTGTATGGGAAAGTGGACTATTGTACATACGTGAGTTGACCTTCTATGTTTGTGTAAACCCGCCTTGCCACATTTGTTAGAGTGAAATAGGATCAGTGTGGCTTCACTTCCTGTCATGCCCATCTGCAAAATCCTTGGGTAGTTTTCTCTCCACTCTTGTGCCATCTCTTTGGACTTAGAAGGCCATATGCACAGTTGGGACTTGGGATAGATGTCCTTTTTGGGCCAATTGGAAGGGAAGGTGTGCAAGAGTCATTGAAGGTTGAACCAAAGTAATGGATGGGGTACTCTTCATGACTAAAAGTAGACTTATTAGCCCAGTGAAAGATCAGAAGGAGTTTAGGGGCATCTGAGGAGCAAGCATGGATAGAACTTCGAGGTTAGTGATGGTTAACTGGCTCAGTAAAGCCAAATTCATGGAAAGATGGTTCAGACCACCACAAGTTTTTCATATTTAATGTGGATGGAGTAGCTGATAGGTTGCTGGTCTAGTGCGAATTGGGGTGTTCTTACACGACTTTGAGGGGAATGTACTTTCCTTTTTGCAACTTCGCAAGGCCCGTTAGAAGAAGAGAATCAAATGTGGTAGAGCTACTGGTGACCAGAGAGTCTTTGAGGATTTTTGAGGACTCTCTTCAAGGCAGTCTCATTATTGAAGGAGACTCATCAAATGCTCCTTGGGTGCAAGGGAAACGGAAAGCACCATGAATGCTGTAATACATCATCTATAGGGTGATCAAGGACATCTTTGGGTCCCTATGTATTTCATTTGAGCACGTGTGGAGATTGGCTGTTGGAGTCATTGACTTCTTAGCTAAGAATGGTGTAGTTAGGAGAGAACTTTGATTGAGTTCTCATTGGATTGATGACTGTTTTTGTGTATTTTATATAGATGTGTGAGGTTTTGGGGTGGCATAATCCTTAGATGCCACCTCCCTCGTTGTATTTGTTCGTCACACTTCTTTCTGGAGTCACTACCATTTAATCTTTTTTTGAAAAAAAAGAGAGCTAGAACTCATATAGCCATGTCTATATAGTTGGAAAAATGGCTTTGATGATTATGAGTTAACGATGATCATAAAGCCATACTTGTAATGGACATTTTAAGAATGACCCTTGTTTTTTCCCCCACCAAAAAGACCAGACCTTGGTTAGTTTTGTGCTAAATTTGTGTTGCTTGTCTGTACATATTTTCCTTGTCCCGTTCATCTTTTTTAAATGGAATGATCACGTGGAAATTCCTTCCTAGTAGGATAAGAAAAATGTCCACGAATTCATGTATTGTAGCTTAGATCAGGAGACATGCAGATGTCATTCTTTTAGCGCTGACCCAAGTTATTGCCTTAAGGAGGTGATATGCTCTTGATTCTTCTGCTCTAGAGAACAACATACTATTCATCTGTAGACGACCATTGTTGGCCATTTATTTACCATACTTGCCATTGTCCATGTCAATGTTCTTTAGGGGCTAGTTTCCTGGTCAGTCATCAACTCTGGACTACGTGAGTAGTGCCTAGATTTTTATCATTCTGAACGTTGGACCTGTTCTAGAACAAACGGTGTCAAGATGATTCAATTGGTACCTCTGCATGCTAACTTGTGATGCTTTGTGCAATTTATGGAAAACAGAAACATGTTATGTCATGGTGACAGGAAAACTGAGGTTTGTGACAAGATCAGTAGTATTTTAGGTAATGTTAATTGTTTACGACAAGGATATATCTATTTCTTTTGTATGCAACATTTAATTTGAGTGGTATATATGCTATTTGTGTAGGTTTTAAAATGTGATGCAATTTTTGGCATTTTTATGCATTCGGTGCTGGACCCACTGGCACCGTCCATAGCTCTAAGGTGGGCGCATCTGAACTAGACCTGTTTTCAATATTTTTATGTAAGCATGTTTTTGGCTTTTCTATGATAATCATTAAATATTCTGGTTAGCATGCATTAGTAGCTGGCAGTACTTAACTACGAGCTCTAATTAATGCAAACATGTCTAATATATTTATAAATATAATTTACATGCGTATAATACATTTGGAAACCCCTCTTTTCCATACTCTGGTGCATTAGATGATCAACTATGTATTTTGTTAATTGGTGCCATAAACACACAAAATAAGGAATATCCAAATAAGTTTTTGAGTGAAAAAATATAAAAAATTCACTGAGAAAAATTAAGCTGGCCGTCTTTGCATCATTTGCATTAGGATTGGGATCCCTTTGTGTCATGATTGTGCCCCAAGTCTTCAATAATTTGATTTCATGTTTGTTTTGACCCATGGCAAGTGCGTCTTTAATTTTGTGTATCATTTATGGCCTGCCATCTGTGTGATGTGTGAAGATTTAAACTTCATTAATACTACTGCCATTGAATAGTCCCTTTCTCTGAATTGTTTAAGTTGATTCTCATTGGACTTTTCTTTGCACCAAGTCATGTCATTCATATACTGTTCTCTCTCTCTTTTAGGTCAATTAAAAACACACTTAATTTTGTTTACTGATAACAGGTTCAAGCAGTGCTCTTACTACTAGGGGGGCGTGAAATTCCTGCTACTATCTCTTCTGCCCAGCATCAAAATAATCGGGTATCAATTTTTTCCTTTAACCATTCATCTCAATGAACTTTCTGCTCGTATTGTTTATTTTTCGACCTTTTGTATCCTTCTGTTCACTGAAGTATTCAACCAGGAGTTATACGATGTTTCACAGAGTGCAAACATGCCTCAGAGAGTTGCTTCGTTGCTCAGGTTTCGAGAAAAACGGAAAGAACGAATTTTGATAAGAAAGTCCGTTACACTGTTCGTAAAGAGGTAGCCCTTAGGTATGAGGTTCATGCCTAATTGTGTATTTGTTTTTCTCCATATTTTGTTGTATATAGCCTATAGATCCTGACATTGAGGAAACTGATGATAGATAGCTTCCGGTTTATCAAGATATCTTTTTCTCTAATAGTTTTGAAAGCCAGAGATCTGAAAAATGTTTTCCATTTTATGTATTTTATGAATGGCTGTATCCATCCCTCACCAATATATCTTTTTAAAACAGTAACTTCCATGTTGCTTCACAAATATACATGGAATGCTAAATCAGTGTAGGGGAAGTATACTGTGTCAAATGTACAAATTAAGAAACAGAAATAAAGTTACAAAAAATAAAAAGAGAATGATGTCTGTGTACCCCATTTTAGCCAAAAAAATCTGTGATCCTATTGGCTGAGTGTCCTGACAGTCTACTAATATCCATATATATACTGCCATTAATCTCCAAGGAACCTTTTTTTCTTTCCTTTTGCCCAGTCTATTACAATTGCCAAGTTGCCCTCCACAGTTAACATTTCTGTCCCATTAGCCCACCATAACTCTAAAGCCCTTGTAATTGCCCAATCTATTGCAAATCCTTTTCTGGAGTGTGTGAAAACCCCAGAAAATCCTTTTCTTATTAATGTGCTTCTTGGACTGAGGTGCATTTGCTTTTGCAATTTTGCTGATTACTTTATTTTATTCTTTTAAGTTTTAACTTCCATGTGGGTAAAATCTTTTTTTTTTTTTTTAAAAAAATTTTAATGCCTGAGGATTCTGTTCCTGTTAGCATCTTACTTTCCTTCTATCACTATATCTGTAGGATGCATCGGTTCAAGGGTCAGTTTGCATCTAAGGCCCAAATTGACGAGGCTCAAGCACAAGAAGCAGCGGCTAAAGCAGCAGCTGCAGCAGCATCCACGTCAAATTGGGGGGATAATACACGTTGGATTCCTGTTCATAATGAAACACCCCCAAAAGCTTCTGCGTAAGTTTCAACTATGCTGTTCATGGATACTGTTTGTTGACACTTTTTTTTTTTAAATAATTTTGTTATGCTTTGTTATTTCATTGACATGTAACTGTTTTAGGTATGTTATAATTTTACCTTTTAAATTATAATTTTATAGAACAAGGGATTTTACATACGGAACAAATGTCATCCTACTCACCACCTATATGGATCACACACCCATCATGGGCTGCCCCAAGTCATCCTTTTGGAGAGATTTTGAAAACAAGATGGGCCTGGAGGAACTAGTGCTTCACTATAACACTCTTTTTTTTATTTTTATTTTTTACGTGTTTAGTGTGTCTGAAAGAGCCTAACGAGAGGGAAGTCAGTGTATTTATTTTGCACTATCTATGTATTTCCTTTTTTCTTATTTATATATCCAATGGACATGGATGTGGAGTTGTCGATTGCTTATTTATGAATGTGCAGCATGTGCTTGGCACATGGGTTCTCCACTCTTCTGTTCTCTCTCCTAAAAAAAATTTCTGGTAATCATAATTTCAGGGTGTACTTAATTCAACAGTTACGATCATCAAATTGAAACTGAAATTTGGGCTCGTGTAACCAAAACATGGTTCCTTTATCCAACCATCCACCTGACATTGGCCTAGATTAAATCGTGGTCCAACAAGTTGAGAGAGAGAGAGAGAGATTGATTCTTTATATTGGGTTATTTGCTTCCATAATTCAGTGTGTTGTGAATGTAATGCTTGCAGTTCTAATTTCAATTGAAGTTGAGGATAGTGAATATAGTTTGTTCATTTTGCTTCTTTAGTTTGGTAATAACAGTGTCCTGTACAATTCTATTTTGAGATAGCTTTTACTGTGCATCTTTAGCAAATATGGGAAGGTTTTTTCTTGTGTACCTGTGTTTGCTGTACCTTTTCCTTTTCAGTTGATGAAACCTTCTTTGTCAATGTTTCAAAAAAAAAAAAGGCTTTTAGTGTGCATCTCATCTGATTACTTGCTTTGAGGTTTAGTTGACAACTTTTCTTTGAAATGTGAATTTTCAGATGTCATCACTGTGGCATTAGCCAGAAGGCTACTCCAATGATGCGCCGCGGACCTGATGGGCCGAGGACTCTATGCAATGCTTGTGGACTTTATTGGTCAAATAAGGTTGGAACTTGGATCTTCCTTCAACTTATCAAGTGTCTGACACTTAAATGCTTCTACTTTTATAGATTTGTCATGTATACCTGACAATAGAAGATAATAACCAATACCATCTTCTATGGTCATAAACATATTTTAGGAATACATAGATATCTCAACAGAAATAAACAATTAGAAGCTTTTAAAGGTATTTCAATACGTTTGTTCTGCTTTGAATGATCTCCAATTTCTGATGGGGCCACATTACAGATAAGGTCATAACTTGAATTGAGACGACGGATGACTCAACTGAATGATTGCTTCCCCTCTTTGTTCTTCTTCTTTTTAAAGTGAAATACACTTGTTAACTTTCTTATAGCCAACTGAAGTGATACTATGCACTATGTGTTGGGTAGTACAGTGGGCCTATTGGGGCCCACCAATAGCGTTGGACTTAGGTCTATGCTTGAATATTGCACATGCTGTAATCATTTCATTTGTATCAATTGGGCCATATTTGGGTCACTTGCACTTTTTTTTTATTCTCAACAGACTATGATCTTTAAAATCATCCTTGATTTAATCAAAAATGATTTTGGATAGGCACTGTGTCCTAGCATATAGCTTTCTTTTCTGTCATTGTGGACCCCACATAGGGGTTTGCACTGTATTACCCCGTTAACTTGTGTGTGGGGGATTTGTCTCTCTTCATATAGAATTGACACACTCCTCAGATCAGAACACAATACGATGCACATCCGAAGAGAAGTTTGAGAGGCAGAACTTTGGGAAACTGTCCAAGATTCTGGACATGCTTCATTCTCCAAACAGAATATGTTACTCCCAAAAACAGTTTCACAGACCATGTTTGGTTTTTCGTAGTGTAGATGCTTTCTAAAAACTTCCACCTGTATAGCTTTCTTATGAGCCTTTGTCTATAATTTTTCACCTGCAGGGTACACTGAGGGACCTTTCAAAGTACACACATGCACATAATGCTTCAAGGAGCCTGAATGATGAGGTATGCCAGTCAATGATTTGAGGCTTTCTATGGGCACCCCTATTTCTGCTCTAGTGGCTGATACTTAAATTTGGAATGAGTAAAAAAGAGTATCTTATTTTAGATTTGGATTGGGGAAAACAGTAAAGCAGGAACTACATTGTTATGCTTTATTCAGTTTTTACGTTGCTGACGTGCAGTATATGAAATGTTCATTTTCTCATATGCATTAGTTTTTCTGGTCACAGCCTTGTTCTATTAAGTTCATTCTTTCTTTGCAGATTGACACTGAAGCCGATGCGGATCAGGGTGGTGATGTTCTTCGACTGCCATCGAATGCTGTTAATGGTCATGGTGCCTCTTAATGGGTCGTGTGCTTTTGGAGGCATACAACAGCTTTCGCATAGGAAAAATGGGAATTAGTTGGGGCACCTTCACTTCACCCCTTTAAACATATACCTGTAACATGTATCCCAGAAATGATTTCTATTAGGAAGTCTTCGTTGCTCTTAGCAAATGTGTAGATTCAAGTGGTCAAATGGTCGAACCACCGACCCATTTAGGTCTGATATACAAAGTTTTCAATCTTTGAGCGACCATCGGCATATATACATATATTTTTATATCTGAAATTGATGTTTCTGTGTATATACCACATTGTGCGTTTGCAGGGTTTGTAAATGATGAGACGCCTGCCCATGTTAATGTTGTGCCTATTTAGGGCTTGTTTTGTCAAATTTGGGAGTTTCTCCTGTCTAGTGATTGGGGCTGTTTGCATGGGCCTCAGTCGACCAGTTCAGTGCTACGGCCTTGGTAACAAAATTCAGCTATGCCTTAGGTTGATTTTATACTCCCTTCTAAAATACTTATTCTATATGCATTTTGAAATTGTCTCAAATTACTTGTCCTATTCTTTTATTTTCACATTAAATTAAAGCTTTAACCTTTTCAATGAGCTCCAAATCACCTTTGAACGTGATGGGAAAATTGACCTGCTTCGACTTCTTCATATGCGGCTTTCTTTAATTATTTTCACTTTCGACTCATCATCTCAATCAAGCATTGCTGTATGGTTAGGATAACATTATTGAACAGTAATTACACAATGAGACACTGTCTAGACCTCTTTTTCTTTTATCAAGTTTGTATTGACTCAGAGAATATATTAATAGATTTTTGGCAGGTTTTGTTCGAAAATGATCATCAAGAAATAAAAAAATTTGAAATAGGTCAAATATTTTGAGACGGAGGGTGTAGTTTTTTTAGAAATATCGGTCGATACTCGGGAATTGTTGGCTGAATTTATTTCTGTTTCTTGAGCCACGATTTCTTCTTCAGCATGGAATCTTAGGGTCAAATATTCGTTATTATACTCATTGACCTTATTTTAGTAATGGGTAGTCCTTGGGAGGGTGTAGTTTTTTTAGAAATATTGGTCGATACTCTGGAATTGTTGGCTGAATTTATTTTTATTTCTCGAGCCACGATTTCTTCTTCAGCATGGAATTTTAGGGTCAAATATTCGTCTATCACACTCATTGACCTTATTTTAGTAATGGATAGTCCTTGGGCTGGGCTCGAGTCTCAATGAAGTGAAAGTCTGGAAAAAAAAAAAAAATAGCCGATCTCTCGTGCTGTCTCAACAAAGAAAATCCATTCATTCTAAATTTTTAGGCAGCTTTCCCCTTTTTTATGTGTGCCTGAACTATTTTAATTTGCAATTTTCATCTTTTACTATTGATGTTATCTAGTGTATATATAGTTCAATTTACGACTTTTACAATGAACATTTATTAACTATTTTACAGATTTATTACCAATTACAATCAAAATCATTCGGATGAATCTTATTTATCCCAGTGAGGAACTACACGTAGCACTTTCGAAAATTTTCAGTAGAAAATCATTTGAGAGAACCCCTCTCCTAATTTACCCCTCCTAGTTTTTTATATTATATTATTACCGTTTCTCAAACAATATAAAACATTAAGTTTTTTGTTTTTCGACCGAGTGCCGCAGGCAATTAAGTGAGAAGTTTTACTTCAAAGGGACTCCAACTCTGAGGGACATTTCATCGAACAGATGGCGTGCAGTTCTTATCTCCTTATTTGCTCTTCGATCCTGTTTGAAACGACGAAGGATACGAATTCCTTCATTCTTTCTGCCCATGTCCATGGCACAAATCCGATCTTGTACGAAGAAATGGAAATATATTCATCTATCATATTACGAAAAACGACCCAAACGAGCGCTTCTTTTGATCGCCTTCGCCTTCCTAACTTCACTTCTCTGGAATCACATGACTCTGTCTAGAGAACATGAGGTATTATGAACTCAGTATAATTATATCCAATTTTCCTTTTTAGAAAAATAGTATTTTTAAATAAACTGTTGAAGAATTCCGAACGTTTCTTCTCTTTGTACTGTTTCATTTTGTGATGTTTTTCACGGTGGGTTCTGCAATAATCCTAATATCATCGTCTTTATTTGTTAAAATTCTAAAAATATGAGATAGGAACTTTTTTTTTCTTTCTCCATTTAGTCCTATATTCCTATGGTAAATTATGAACCCAATCATTCTACTCTCTGACTTAAATTTTTTTTTTTTCTTCTCTCCATATTTTTAAAATTTATTCAAAGGTGGTGCACTCGGTGGGTTGGATTGGCCCCGAGTCGATTTCGATTAAGATTGGGTCATGACATGTTTATATTGCACCAAGTTGCATGGTATTATTCTACTAAATGAGATGGTGATGACCCGCTATAATAATTTTTCCTTCAATACAGTATCTTCTAAAATTCACTTTGATGAGATTGATCAAATCATGTTTTAAATTTAAAAAATAAAATTTCAAAAAATTTAAAAATATAACTTAATCAATCTGATCAAACTGATTTCCAGAAAAAATCACTTCAATGAGTCCATCACCGTACCATATGGTGGCCCACATCTAGGTGAGCGCAGTAATACACATGGGTAAAGGGTATGAGGTCTTTTACTCAATTGTTGTTGGTAAGTTTTTTAAGCATTACTCACATGGGTGTAAGATCAACTGGTTGTCTCCCGCCTCGAAGCGGGAGGTTGCAAGTTCAAGCCTCTATGGCTTAACCTTGGTGTGCTTTAAGCATAGTAGACTCATTTGTGAAAATTTTAGTAGGACTCTATCTGCATTCCCTACACGTTACTCTAAAAAAAAAAAAAAGCTTTTTAAACATTGGATGTGAGTAATTTAAATTTATTCACTTGGGTGCAGCTTCGGTATTTCATGTTGGGCTCCCGAGTAAAAGTGTCTACCGGTTAAATTATCCTATGCGGAGTTGATTTATCAAATGTCAAGAGATGTTGCTTGTTTATTCTTTTTTAATCTCCTTTATTAAAGATGACGTAACTTTAAGAAATGGCAAAAGAAATTTTATAGTAGTTGTCATCCATATTGTTGAATATCTTAAGACTAGTGTGCACTACAAAATGCTTTTTTTTTTTTTTTTTCTTTCTTTTAATTTTTCTATTGACTAATCTCATATTTATTGGCAGGAAGAAATATCTAAATTAACTTCTGAACTGATCCAACTTCGAAATCAGGCAAGAACTACTATACTATTCCTATACACCAAATATGTCAATATGATTGAGCATGATGTAACCCTTTACTGATAGAAAATTTTATAAAATTCATGTAGTTGCAAGATTTAAAGAACTTTATGGGTGGCATTGGTGAAAATATCCATTTCAGCGGCGAAATGATTGAATCTACAGAGAAATAAGTTATGTTGATTAATTTCAGGTTTGCAATATATGCTCTTCATGTATTTATAAACTTATAAACCCTTTTACATTACTCAAATCCCTCATTCCTCATTTTCATTAATGCTTATAAGTGTCATTTTCATTTAGATATTTAGTCACTGCATTTTAGTTATATTTTTTATGACATTTTTCCAATAATATCATGGTAAAAACTTTTAACTTTGAAAAAAAATATCTAGGTTTGGTTCATTTATATTTTGAAAAAGTTTTAAATTAATCTGATCTAATTTAAGTCCAAATTAATTCTAAGTCGGGTTGGGTAGATGGGTCTCAACTTAGAATGAAATTAAAAAACACTGTTTATATATATACCAAATTTTTTTTTTTGCCCATTGATTTTTAGACCATGTACGCCACCACAAGTTAAAAAATCAGCCCATTGCATGCACTTTCCATAGCCCAATAGCCCTCGCGAAAGAGAAGTCCTCTTATCCTTCATTTTTTATTAAATATTAATTTTTTTTCTCCTTTTTTTTTTTTTTCAAATTATAAAAATTTGGATGTTGTCAATTTTGGGTCATTTAGTTCTCACCGGGCAAGACTATATACCAACCCCAATATCCTACTCTCTAAGATATTGCAAAATATCGGTTTTTTTTTTCTAAAACCCAATATATTTATTTTTGAATTTACGTGTGGAAAACCGCAGGAGAGTAAAACCCCCACGGATGAGCCCACTACCCCTAAGGTACACCAAGATTTGGCCATAGGGTTCGACCCCGCAACCTCCCGCTTCCTGAGGTGGGATCAAAAACCCAATTTCCTAAAGAGGCAGAAGTTTCAGCTTAATTTAACTAGAAAATAATCTGTCTGAAATGGGCTGAAATGGTGAAAATATTGGCCTCTTAAAGGCCTGAAATGTTGGTTAAGCTGAAATTTAAATCTCAGTACCTGAGTCATCTTCCGTTGCCTAGGTTGGATCTGTGTTAGAAATTAAGGCCCAATAACTGATTTTCCTGTGTCCCAGTGCCCCTTGAAGCTCTGAAATATTGAATTTACGTACAACTAGGCCCAGTACTACTCCAACCCGCTATGCGGAACCCAGGGCTTGTTCCTCTTCTCTATTATAATCATCTAATAAGAAGCGTACCCGTTGGAAATCATAAATATAAGGAATAAATAACTTTGATAATGATTCTTGAATGAATAAAGATTAAAAAAAGAAAAGAACTTTGACATAATTGGGCATGACTCGAGAGAATTTTGACGTGGATTTTTTTTTTGAATAACATGAATATCCTTATTTCACATTAGAGATTAGACTAATCTTATCGATATACGAAATCACCCTTAAACTAATTTATATATCAAGTAACTAAAACCTTTAAGGTCTTCCATTTCCCAACAATTAACATAAGATGTCATCCCATCACAAATTCCATTTCCATCTCCTTTGTTTTTGTCATGACACGTTTTTATGAATCAACAGTGACCCATTTTCTGTCAATCAAGATCAAGAACAGCTCCTCCTTTGTAAAGGTTGGGCCATTCATGGACCTACTGTGAACTCTTCAGAATCTTTACTTACTGCAACTATACGTGATTGATGCCTTTTCATCTCCTCACACCTTGTTGTTTGTGCATCTCTTATCTAACTACAATTTCCTAGGTCTCTCTCTCTTCTCTCACACACTGAAAGTTTGAAACAACTCAAGAAACTAAAGCTGAACTAAAGTTGGGTTTTGGTTAAAGATTGTCTTATACATATTTGACCTAATTCGGTTGGGTTGAGAACTGAGGCAAAAAAAAATCCTGCAAAACAACTCTTAACTTAAATTTGAGTCAAATTGAGTTAAAACTCTAAAACCTCAATTCCACCCGATCCTACTTGAATTGATCTTAAGTGGATATGCATGTTTATATTGTTTTCTTTTTAAAGATATTATATGTTAAAATATGATAAAAAATGAAGTATATTAGTTAGATCATGTCCAGCCTATAAAGCTAGTCTCTCTCTCTCACTCACTAGGACACATACAAACACACATTAAAGCACTAATGTTTCTAGCTAGGGTTGAAATTTGGGCGGATCAAATTAAGTTTTAATAAATTCAGCTCAACCCATGTTAAAGCTTATTGAATCCAACTCAACTTGATATGAATTACTGACTCGAAGTACTTAATCCAACTCGACTAGAAATGATTTCTAATAGCATAGAAATGAAGAAATATAACTCAAAAAGTAAAAGAAGGATAGTTATAGTGATACATTTAAAGGGTGCACATTATTGGCAATAAAAGCTCATGTCTATCACGTGTAGTGGGGAGGACCATAGATTGGTGCTCCATTTCACATTGATTTGTTGAGAGAATGAAAGAGGAAAATCCAATTCAATCCAATCCAATCCAAGAGAAGTGGAAAGAGTGAGAAAGAGGAAAGAGGAAACTAAACTGAGGCAGAGACATTCCCGCAGGCCTCCCTTAAAAAGGTTAAACAAAGACAAAAGAGCTTAACCAGTTGTCTGAGCCGCTCAATTCCCATGCAAAAAGTTGGAAATGAATGTCACATTCTCTTCATTTGGACCCGTAAAAAGAGAGAAAGGAAAAAAAAGCAAGCAGTCTCCGTTGATACAAGTGATGGCCTTTGTACTGACAAAGAGAATCCATGTTATGTTGTGAGAGCTTCAAAAGGAGAGCCCAAGAAGATGGATTGTCAGCTTGATTGCCATGCGCCTTTCAAATGGGCCCCTCTTCCATCTTCATTTTTACACTTCTGCAATTTTTACAATTGGGCTGCATTTGGATGATAGGGTAAATTTTGAAAGAGTTATCTGAAGCAACATGAAAATCCCACTTTTAAAAAAGGGTTTTTAAAGGTGAAAAAGAAAGGTAAAAAATTGATTTTTTATCCCTCCTCCTCAATTACCAAACATGTATAATAGGGGGTTATCCCACTTTACCCTGTTGCCCCCATCCAAAGGTAGCCTTCTTTTCGAGCTTCAATGGGGTGAAAGGTAATCTTAATATGTTGTGTGTTTCATGTTTGTGGATATTTATAAAGAGAATAAGATATTTGTAGATGTATACATTATTTCTTTTCATTTCTTTTGACGTCAACAATAAATGTTGCTTCTACAAAATATATTTTTTTTCACTGCTGATAACATTTGAATGAAAAATCATGCATTCACAAGCAGGGGTGCAAATATCGGTCGATACATATCGTATCGGCCGATATGTATCGATTTTCTAGTGGTGAATAGCGGCCGATATATATCGTTATCGGCCGATATTCAAAATATCGGCTGAAATATCGGCCGATATCGGCTTGAGAGAGAAAAATAACGGCCGACAACGATATATCGGTCGATATATCGTTTTGGCCGATATATGAGACGAAACGCATTTTAAACCCCTATTCACAAGTATCTCAAAATATTGTATATTTACAAGAGACTCGACTGAATGTGGGTATAATATCATTTACTAAATGGGTTTTATTTAAGAGTATAATTATGAAATTTACATAGTCAAGTAATCAAGTCAAGTCAAAGTTCTTTAAAATCTATACGGGTTTGGACTTCTGAAGTATTTTAGATGTCTACCAGGTGTATGTGGATAGAGAGGTTTGCAAAAATTCTAAAAATTAGTGATACTTTAAAAGACTTAAAAACCTGAACAACGTAGTCTTAAAAAATCAAGGAATTATTCTTATATATAAAAAATAAAATCCTTTACCAAACTACTTTGAGTTTTCAAGTGGATGCATGGAGTCTTTCAGTCAAACTTACTCAATTGCTCATTGAGTTTTCAAGTAGATTTTTGAGTTTTTCTTTTGGAGTTGTACTGCACATAAACTTTAGATGGCAAGCCTAAGAAAAAGCTCATTTCAAAAGTTGTACATTCATTAGCTTTTCAAATTTAAGAGGTACAATCTATTCATTCAATTTATATAACATCATTCTTTGGTATTAAAAGTTTAATTCAGAAATTGACCTTTCAGTGATGATAGCATGGATCTCATGAAAATTGCAATGCTATTGATTTGGTAGCCTTTTTTTTTTTTTATCAACAATATCATTAATATTCATTTTTTAGATAATTGACTTTTTAAATTCTAAATTTTCATTTTTATTTGGCCACTCTACTACATTCATAGTATCTTTCTTCATCCCATCAATCTAAATTGGCTAGCATTGGGATCCAAATCAGTACTATAATAAAATAATTATAAAATAATAGCTGTATTTTTTTATTAAATTTCTATTGTCTTGTACTAAGGAATGTTTGTATTTTTGAGAGGTGGGCGCATAGAAATCATTCATTCTTATTGGGTTCTTCTCCAATTCATTGTTCAGTGAGCCAATGCAGCAGACATGTACCACTGATACGATCTTTCAATCTTTGCTTTTATGGGATAGGTTGCTTTGTCCTATGAAGAAATAATATTATTTATTTGTACAAAGATTCACATGCACCATTTAAATATATCTCTCTTCTGATACAAAGATTCACTTGTACTCCTTACATAGAGAAAAGGAAATTTTGGGGCCCTTACTAATTGATTTATTTGATATATATATGATTATGTAATTTGGTTTTTTTTATATGAAGATGAATTTATTCTTTTAGCTATTTGAATAAAAATATGAAGGTTTCAGTAATTCAGAGCAGGTGATCAACTTGTATTATGTGATTTCTCATACGTAAATTCAAAAAAAAAAAAATGAGATATTAGAAATCTAATATATTTGGAAAAGATTTTTTTTAATGTCATTGTATTTTTTAAAAGAATAGGATTCTTGATGGGTCATTCAAAAAAGGTAAGGCCATGATATGAACGTCGTCAGAGAGGACTATATATTATATTTCTTTGATTTTTTTTTCAACCTATTTGATCATGTCCTAATTCTTAATCTTTTAATTAATGAGCCATTAATTGTTTTATAACAATTATGCCAATCCAATGGCGAAGATCATGTCTATGGATCATGAATGTAATTAGTTGATGTAATATATGAATTAGTAATGATAAAAAGATGAAATATATATACTATTTGAACCATTTTAGGGAAGGCTGAAGGATTTTTTTAGATAAACTACACCACCATATTCAACAATGTTTTACTAACCACATCAAATAAAAAATTATACAAATTAAAATTAAAAATATTTTTATTCAATTTTTTGGACTTTTGTTTTAGGCCCGACCTGATTTGCCCCATGAAAGCCCTCTGGTCAAATTGGCCCACATGGCAGGCCCTGCCAATCATGTCTTGTCATGCCATGTATGGATGTCAGCCATGCATGTGAGTACCATATTCTTATTCTTATTCCTTACATTCTGTATTTGAATTTGAGAGACAAATGGGATGCAGCGTACCGTCTTGACTACTGAGAGTTATCTAACAATTGACAATTTATGTCTTACCATAATAAGTTTGTGGACATATTATGGATACTTTTTTTTTTTTTTTTAATATGGGTATCTCTATTGTATATCGGAGGTAAAATTAATCTTAGGAGTATGTGTAAATCTGTCAATTCACACACATTGGTAAGTCGATGAAGAATAATCTTATGGGTAGTGGTCCAGAAGAGTTTGAGCATGAATCGAACCCATGACTTTCCTTCGTAAGGAAAACTTTTTGACTATGAGATCAACCCATTTTAAGTTTATATATGTTTATATATATATATATGTACATCCACAACGACATTTATTTTCTAAGTTACCCCTTGCTCTTACTTCTTCCTCTTTATTTTTATTTTTTTCTCCATTACATAGTAAGAATCTGAAATAGAAACCAAGAAATTTAATTATTACCTATTAAATAAAACTACTGTACATACAATGAGTTTAATGATCTATATATATATATATATATATATATATATTCAAAATTTCTAATAACATCATCATCATCATCATGTGTTTACTTCCACTTTTCTTATTTGCATTAGAGTTTATACTAACAAGACAGACTCTCTAACCACACTTCTTACCAAATAGATAATTAGACCTTACGTAGTTGAGTTCGTTGGGTAGATAATTACATAAATATGAAATTTGTAAAATTTCACCACCAATTGATCATTCAAACCATATAAATTTGACCTTTAAATTTTAATGAATACAAGTTATTTGATTTTTCAAAGTTTAAAGTCAAAAAATAGCATGATTAGATCACGATAAAACTTCATGCACGTTTTATTTGTATCACCTTCTTTATATAAGATCTAATTATGTGAAGTGAGAAAAAAAAAAAAAGTTTCCTCCAAATTTTTTGCTTACATTGGCGGAAACAGTGATGGGAGCATCATTACCTGCCATTTCATGGTCTATTGTGGTATGGATATCCATTGGATTTTGCTGTTGTGCGATAGCAAGCGATAAAGTGTTTCCAAAGGTACCCTTGCCCTCTTCTGAGATGGCAAAACCCTGTAAAAGTTGGTTGTCATATTCTCAGCTCTACAGCCAGCATTCATGCCCCTTTTATCGGAAAAATCTCTGATCACAAGGAAGGAATGGAAATGGATAATCCATCACTTGTGTCTCAGAATAAGGTGGTGAGGCACTCTTAAATCTTGGTACTAATCTCATTATCATTTCATCACTATGGGTCGTTTTTAAACACAGACGGTGCCAACTTTTCCTTTTCCGTAAAAACCTTTCGAACTTGAAATGGTCTGCTTGTTTGTTAGGACTAAATATCCAACTGAAAGGGATATCTCAATAAGTGAACCGATAAGTTCTTTGTAAGTCTCTAAACCTCTCCATTCACAATCAATGTGGGCTCTAACAATCTCTTCTCAAAAAAAGCTCTCTAATATATAGAATGTTGTCGGACATCTCATCCAACTGTCAATATAAAAAATATGAAACTTAATTTGCTATCCCAAACCCAATAACTTTAGACTTACACTTGCACAAACTTCTGTCAAATCCACTTAGCTTACAGTAGAGTATGTGTGTATAAAATATTACAGGTTTGGATTATTCAATATCTTGAAAGGGAAAGGTGTCTTCCATCTTGGGATATTGTCTTGTATTTGAGCATAGGAAAACATATAATTTCATCATGATTTCCACTGACACCGTGCTCATATTAGATGTGGGTCATATGAACCTGTCACTTCATATCATGATGGTGATGATAATACAATCTATCTGCACAGGATTTGAATTTCTTCTGTTAAAGCCTGCATTCTTGCTATCCATACGTCGGATATAATGGGGGCCCCACCCATCATGGATAGGCCCATTCACCAAAGTCCAAAACCCAACAGGGTTAAGACTACAGAAGCAGTCAAAGTTCAAAAGAAAGTGAACAATGGACTGGACCGGCAAGATCTTAACATCAAAGAGATTTGTGTTTGTAGCCGTTCCTTCATATGGGTCATTGTTTTTCATAATTGATGTGAAATATTGATCAATAATAATATAGAAATAAATTTATTTTTGAGTCATATGATCGGGTTGCTTCTAAAAAAGAAAATATAACATGTTCAATGAACTCTTGAGAATAATGTTAGATAAAAGTTACTTAACTGCTAATTTAATTATGGAGTAGACAATGATTTTTTTTAAATAGAGAAGGTAAGAGATAATGCATTTTTAAAATAAAAAATGTAGGTCGGTCTTTTCCTTTTCACATATATAAAGAATAAAATATTATCAAGTAGAGAATAAAGATAGGGTTTTCTCTCTCTCTCTCTCTCTCTCTCTCTCATAGGGTGTATCTATTGGATTGTAGAATGCATTTAAAATTAAACACGAAGAAATTGATGAAATTTTAAATTGAAGAATAAGATTTATATGGTTGTTGGGTTTTAAAATTTTAAGATTAGAGACTGGAACTTGGAGTGAAACTCGGGTCGGGTTTTAATCTGATATGAAAAATCAATTGGTTTGGATTATATATTTGTATATTTTAGATCAGATCAGATTGAGAAAAAATCCACATGAAATTTGAATTGGATTGAGTTGAGAAATTTGAAATTAATCTGACTCAGTCCAACGTAACCTAATTCGACCTGAATGCACCTAGTTATAAAACAATAACTATTAAGGTTGAAACTCGAGTCCAGTCAAATCGGCTAGGGCTTGAGTTGAGTCGGATTAGAAATTCGAATTGGATCAGATTGAATAATTTGAGTCAATAATTTGGATTGACTTGAGTCAGGTTCAATAAATTTTAATAAGAGTTAAATTGATTTATTAAAATCCGATTTGATCTGAGTGAATTTCAATTCTAACTATAACTAATAGATTGAATTTTTAAATCATACATTTTATTTAAAAGTTGCAAAAAATAGTAAAAATTAAATACATGTAAACAAATACATGTTGTGATGGGTAAGTATGGCCCCAAGTTGTGAGAAGGAGAATAAGGGAGGAGTCCCACTTGTAGAATTTGGAGGTGAGTGGCGAATGTCGCAGGTGAAAGAAATATTCTTTATAAGTACAAAAGAGGTTTCTTGGGATCTGAAACGAGTGATGGCAATCATGACTTGGTGTCATCTTTTGCATGCAAAGGAAGAAAGAAGACACCTTTTACACTTTTATTTCTCTTTTTTGTTTTCTCATTCTCTTTTGGTGGGGTCCTCTTTCCTCAGCAATCACAACCCTTGGATTCAGAAAAAAAAAAAAAGCAAACTGAGTCACTCTACCTAAAGGTAAAAATATGAGAGAGAGAGAGCGTATAGAATTGACTGAGTCAATGTCATCACACTGCCTTTGCTCTTTTCTTGTTAAAACTCTAAATTTTTATCTTTTGTAGGTGATGATGATCACTGTATCTAAGAAATCTCTCTCCAATACTTAAAGATTAATTTAGTCTAATCAAAGATTCTAACGTATCTTAACAGTAGCGAATAAGTATGCAGGTGATATTTTAAGTTTTTAACACATGAAATGATTTTAATTTATACAGCACACAATTCAAGAACTTGAGGTGGATGGACTAACCCATCTCGAGCGTAACAATGATAATCTCATTTGGATTTTAGTAGATATTTTTATAAAATAAGAGTATAATGTTTAAATCATTTTTATAGATATATATTTTTAAAAAGTTATTATTTAAAAAAAAATAAAAGAAATCTAAAAAATAATTCATGTTCAAAGGTACCTATCTATCTGCTCTCATAAATAATGTGGGACAAGTAGTATTCAATCTGACTACTCTTTCTCTCCCATCAACGTCTACATAAACATGGGATATTATAATGAGATGGATTATAATACAACGATGAATTAATTTAAAATGAAGTTTAAATTTAGTAATGATCTAATATTCATAAAGAATAGATGTATAAATGAGAAAGAAGAAAATTTATCTCTTGTGTATACTTAAATAACTTTTTCATAGCTTAGGGATGAGAATTGGGAAAAGGGTAATATTTAATATCTTAGTCATCCTTTTACTTTGTTGAAAGAGAGAACCATATCTCAAATCTCTTTATTAACATGCTACCAAAAGTTGTAAGCTCAAAAGATTTGCATTAACTCTCACTAATCCACATCTCAACAAAATGCTTAAAGGAATGAATGAATAAATACCTTTCTTGTAAGTTGGGGAACTGGCTTTAAAATAATATCATGTTTGAACACATTTCACTCATTTTTCAAAGTTTCCAACTTTAAAAGTAGGAATCATGTACCTACTCATATCAAACTTGACATCAAAAGACAACAAAGATGGCAAGTGTAAAAGGGCTATGAAACATATTCAAACCAAAAGGTGGATTCTATTAACATAATTATTCAAAAATTGATGTTTGGATTTTCCTTTTTTTAAAGGGGAAGAAGATGCTTTATTTCTATGGAGATTTTGGGTCATTCTTTTAAAGTGACTTGGATTGGCAATTTTAAGATTGTGAATTTAAATCTTATGTACATCTTCATAATCGATGTGATAAATGATTTCGTGTTGACAATAATGACAATGATGCCGGATTGAAAATTCTATTGTAAACCTAAATATAGTAGTCAAAATCAATGGCCACTAAGAAAGTGTGATTGATGTTCAGATTGACCAAAAACAACAATCACATAGCAAATATGTATCATCTAAGCAAATGAGATTAGTTAAGCTCTATCTTGACTGTTTTTAGCTATTTTTTAATGAATAAAATATTTATTGAATTACATTCATTGAATGAACAAACAGTCAAGATTCATTTGATATTAGATAAATCATCTATTTATATATAGATATCTTAAAAGGATAAGTAACCCTAGTGCTTTTAGACAATTCTAAAGATGTTAGTTTGGAGGGATTACTTCAACTTCAATCCTTTCTTTTCAACAAGCTGCAAAGCTCTTAAAGATAAAAAAAAAATTCGACATCGCATCATCTATCGCACCCTAAGCATTTCTTCCTCTCTCTCTCTCTTTTTTTTTTTTTTTCCTTTTAACTAAGCATCCTCCTTTTTAACCTTTGGACAAATATATAAAAAAGTGATGAAATAACTAAATTAGTTTTTTAATAGATGGAAAAAAACTACAACTAAAAGTGCAAATAGGATACTTCTCAACTCTCTTTATTGAGGAAGGACTACTATTTAAACATTAAAGTGGGTCATATAATATTTAATGAAATATGCATAAAATTTGAGCCTCAACTGGCCATTTTAACTTTATGATTTTAGATTTTAAAATTTAATTTGCTCGTTATTGGATAAAAACCAATTAACGACATAATCCTTGATAAGAGGGTCTAGATTAGGGTATGTTATTCGGTCGGGCTCATGACGGGCTTCACAAAAAAATCCCAAGCCCGACGGGCTTTGGAAGGCCAATATATTCAGAATTGAAATTGCATTAATTCAATGCCCCAATATATGAATGGAAATGCTTTTATTTTTTAATTAAAAAAATACTGGTAAAAAGAAGATGTACGGCTCGAGATTTTCACGGCTTTAAACGGTCTCTGTATAAAAGGCCTGGTCAAAATGCCAGTCGTCTGGATCCCTTTCTTTTGTATGCATTTTTCACCTCTCATAGTACTTTATTTTATTTTTATTTTTTATTTACCACTATATTATTAAATAAATAAAAACCTCTAATCTAAGCATAATGACCAAAAAGAGAGTGGATGATTAAAATGATTTTAAAAAGTGGATAATGATCTATTTGTTTATGTTCGAACCAAGAGAAATGCAGGGAGTTACTTAAACAGTCATATTGTATTTCATTTGATCATTGCAAATTTGTTATCTTTCTCTTTAAAAATTTTATTACCATATATCAGTAAATTTTTGCATCTCATCTAATATTAATCATGTTTTAAAGCCATTCTTATCTATTTTTTTTTTAAACTTAAGTGGTTTCTACAGAAATTCCATTTATGAATTGAAAATGAATGAAGTTTTATAGACACCATTGTCATTTTAGCGGAACAAGATATGTGATAGAAAAAGAAGAATTTATCTGAGTTAAGTATTGAGGGAAGTTTAGGAGACAAATGATTAGATAGAGATAAAATTTATTAATCGTTCAGTAGATTAGGTAGTGTTCCGTCCATCATCTTTCTTTCTGAAATTTATGACATGACACTATGTCATTTGCTAAAATTTCTTGTACTAAAAAACTTCCAAACCACATTAAAAAAAAGGAAAGAGAATCTATTTTCCCTCATATTCATTTCTCTGTAATTAAAAAAACTTAAAATCCAAACTCCATTCAGATATAAAATAAGTAAAAATAAACCAAATTAACTTAAGTCGAGTCCAAGTTTTCCACTATTCTCCCAACACAAGCAGACTTGTCTTTACAGGCTATACAATAATAGCAGACAGTAGATGCTTTTTGGGTACTTGAGAGGCATAAAACCCTCTGTAAACATGAGAAAGGAAAATTGCAGTACTTCTTTTTTCTCCTTTCCTTCTTCCCTTTTGATTGTTTGAATTTCTGCCCCCTTTGTCCGCCCCAAACAATGATTTCTAGAATGAAGGACCCAACTCTGCTAACAATTTGAAATTTGGGTACCTCCCATACTTATCCAAGAAAATGGATGGAATAGAGATGAGTTATGCTAATGAGAGTTTCTAAGGACATTTTCCATCAAAATGAACTATAAGTTCTACACGGTGGGATGCATTCCATAGGTGATCATATGGATATAGAGTTTGTAAAATTTTACAACTAATTGATCATCTGAGCCATATAACTATAGCTTTTTAAGTTTCGATAAATACAAGTTATTGATTTTTAAAAGTTTAAGATCAAAGAGATAGAATGATCAGGTAAAAGTGAAACTTAATGCATACTCGATCATACGGTCTTCTTTAAATCATGCCCAATTAATTATGTGGAACTCAAGAGGGAGAATTTACTATAAGTGTAACGACCCGTCCCGTTACGGGCACGTTAAAACCGACACAGATTCCTAAATTGTATTTGATCGATTTTAGGAATCTGTGTCGGTTTTAACGTGCTCGTAACAGGACGGGTCGTTACAGTAAGCCTAAAGAGTTTTTGGAATTAAGATCCATTTAAGAAAGAAATAGTTATATTAGAGGAAAAACAGTAGTTTCAGTGTTACCAGTACTATTATAATATAATTGGAATAGAAGCATTGCCAAAATTTATTAATTTCTGAACCCACCAAATTCTACTAATTCAAGAATTTTAGAATTCCTTGAACAGCTATTTTATATCTGGTAGGCTTCAAATTATTAGCTAGAATATAAATTCTATGATCAAAGTAGTTTAATTTTTAAAATTTTGAATTAAGGCACTCATATAAAGGATTTTAGAGATTTCAGAGGGAATGGAATTTCATGAGATCTCATAATTTCCACCTGAAATTCTATGTCTGGTAGAAATTAGCAATCAAATTATATTTTGTAATTTATGAAATTGCCAAATTGTGCTAATTCTAGAATTTAAAAAGATGATGCCACCATTACTTTATCTTGGGTATGCTTCAAAATTATTAGTTGGAATTTAATACTCTATAATCAAACTAATCTAATCTTTGAAATTCTCAAATAAACCATAGTATCTCATAAATTAGAAATTTATACAATTTCATAATTCTTGAATTAGAATTTCAAGCTCATAGTTGAAGTACCAAATGCAAAATTTTAAGATAAAAATTATGAAATTCTACAAAATCCTGAGATACCACACAAACCCTTGTGTAGGGACAAAAAGTTCAACAGCTCTAGAGAGAACGAATTTAAGTAGAGTAAAATCAGTAAATAAAGATAAAGCTTTTAAAGATACGTAATATCTTTTTTATATATTAACTTTACTAAATCAAAGCAGAGGTTCTGAACTGTTGCATGAGAAAATTCTTCTTGGCAGCTTTTCAAACGTCTGAGGAGAAATTAATTCAAAAATTTGCTCTTTGCATTAATTCACTGCATCTTGCCATTATATGACTGATGATGTTTGCATGTTCAGATTCTTCAGAATCTGCTAAATATATTAAAAATAGATAAAATAAGATACACTTCCATTTCCCTTCTCTATTTTCTGATTACTGTGGATTTCTTCATAATCTCACAAAATGTTCGTACTGTTTACTAAAAAACAGCAGCAGTACTTTGCAGTTTAATAAATAAAGGACGGGCTAGAAATCAGTGCAGAAAAAGAAACCCATTAAGTGGAAATAAAAGGCAACAACAACTGCTGGCAACAAAGAATAGAAGAAAAATCTCTCTCTCTCTCTCTCTCTCTCTCTAAGTCTCTTGCATCTCTGCCCTTGAAATCTCACAATCTCACTTCCATTGTGTTTTGCTGTTTCTGGTTACAAGCAGAGGAGAAGAAAATCAGGTAAAGTATGCTCCAAAACTAGCTCGGCATCTCTCTTAGATAGCTTTTCTCTTTTATAAACAAGCAGAATACTAGAGAGAGAGAGAGAAATTTTTTTTCTCCTTCTAGCATCAAATATAGGTGAAGTAGATAAATTTGCTACCTTGGCTAGTCTCTTCGGCCTAATGGGTAGCAGTCGTTTTTGCTAAACAAGCAAAAGAGGAAGAAGAAATTCCAGTTTCAAGCTTTGAATAGAAGTGAACTAGGCACTTTAGCTACCATTTTAT
This sequence comes from Chimonanthus salicifolius, assembly GCA_013350335.1. Classification (NCBI taxonomy): domain Eukaryota; kingdom Viridiplantae; phylum Streptophyta; class Magnoliopsida; order Laurales; family Calycanthaceae; genus Chimonanthus; species Chimonanthus salicifolius. Next base: position 2,264,105 of record CM023538.1, read on the forward strand.
GTGTATTAGAAGTATATCACACACTAGCAGTAGCTGTTTGTGCTAAACAAGCCAAAGAGGGAAGATAATCTCAAAGCTAGTGTGAGTACAGAAACTCAAAAATCAGGCTCGATTTAAAATCTGACACAGCCAAGTAATCTTGAGAAGGCTTTTGACTCAATTTGAAAAAACTCAATAGAACTCATTCAATTGCTTGATTCAAAATCCTCCTCAACTGAGTTAACACAAACTGACATACTCAGGTTTTTTTTTTCCCGAGTTTTGACAAGCTTGATACTCAAGCGGCGTGCAAGATTCGACACTAGTGCAACAAACATCTACAAGCAAGTGCATGTAGTGTTAAAACACTCAAAACTCAGACTCGATCCAAAATCTGATTGAGCTGAGTTTATTTAAGCAAGTTCTTTTTGACTTAAGGATCAACTCAAACCAACTTGTCTTAGAGAGATGGTTCTTAATTTTTAAAGAGGTGACTTGAACAAGCAGCTAACAAGATCCAACACTAGTGCAACGAGAATCTAAAAGCAAGTGCAAGTCGAGTTCGAAAACTGAAAACTTTGGACCTGATTTAAAATCTAACCAAGCCAAGTAACTTGGTGAAGTTTCTGACTCAACTAGGAAAAATTCTGTAGAATTCATTGATTTGCTCGACTCAAAATCTATCATATTGAGTCAACTCAGACTGATTCGCTTTAGTTTTTTGGAATTTTTAAATAGGGGGCATTGGACAAGCAGCTTACAAGGTCCAACACCAGTGAAAGAAACTACAGAAAGGTGTTGGTGTTGGTGGAGTGGAGAGAATAGAGAGAAGGGTTGAAGCTTTTATCTATCATTTAGATTGAGTTGCAGAAGCAGAGCTAGCTACTTCAAGGGGGTGTAAGGGGAGGTATTTTTGCTAAGTTATGCGTGCTGGAGCTTGTACAGTGCAGCAGGCCCTCACTTCCGAGGCTGCTTCTGCCTTGAAGCTCTCTCTAACCCTGGCAAGGAGGAGAGGCCATCCTCAGGTCACTCCCCTTCATGTTGCTGCCACTTTGCTCAGCTCTAGAGCCAGCCTTCTCAGGAGAGCCTGCCTCAAATCCAACCCACATCCTTCTTCTCACCCTCTCCATTGCAGAGCTCTTGAGCTTTGCTTCAATGTAGCCCTCAATAGACTTCCCACCAACCCAAGCCTTCTTCTTCATTCCCAGCCTTCCTTCTCTAATGCTCTCATTGCCGCTCTAAAAAGGGCACAAGCCCACCAAAGAAGAGGCTGCATTGAGCAGCAGCAGCAGCCACTTCTAGCCATCAAAGTAGAGATGGAGCAGCTCATTCTCTCCATCTTGGATGACCCTAGTGTCAGTAGAGTGATGAGAGAGGCTGGGTTTTCCAGTACTTGTGTGAAAAGCAATCTTGAAGATACTGCTTCCTCTGCTTTTCGATGCTACAGCTCTTGTCCCTCCTCTCCTGGTGAGATACAGAGAAGTTTCTGGCCAACCCATTTCTTGAGCTCATCTTCCAAGCAGAACCAAATTGTTTTCCCCACCCAAAAGGAGGAAGACCTGAGGCTGGTTTTGGAGGTGATGGTGAGACAGAAGAGGAGGAATATGGTGCTCATCGGCGACAAATTATCGAGCACCGAAGGGCTTGTGATGGAGCTGATGAGGAAGGTGGAGACAGGGGAGGTGCCTCAGGAGCTGAGGTCAGTTCAATTTCTGAAGTTACAGCTCTGTTCTGTTTCTTTGAAGTTCATGAAGAGAGAGGATGTGGAGATGAAGGTTTTTAATTTGAGGAGGAGGATTGAGTCTCTTGCACTGGAAGGTGGGGCTGTTATCTATGCAGGTGACTTGAAATGGGCCGTGGAAGAAGAATCTGCAGTCACAGGAGAGAAGGGATTGCCAGGCTATTATAGTCCGGTGGATCATGTAATTGCAGAGGTGGGGAGATTGCTCTCTCATTTTAGCAGCTGCAGCAGCAACAGCAAGGTGTGGTTGATTGCTGTTGCTAATTATCAGACATACATGAAATGCCAGATGAAGACACCTACACTTGAACTGCGATGGACTCTCCAGCCATTAGCTGTTCCATCTGGTGGACTTGCTCTGAGCCTTCAAGCTTCATGGTACACAATTCGAGATTAAAATGTCATGGATTTTTTTGTCTTTCAGAAGAATGAAAATTTATATATTTCGATTAATATATAAATTTTATAAAAATCTGAAAAAAAAAAAAATCTGTACTGAGACTTCCAGAATAGACCAAAATACCAAATTTCTGAAATATCAGTCCAAAAAAAAATTGAATTTTTTCATATTGGGTGGACCCAGAACTGAAAAGTTTTGCTAAAATTTTAGCCAAAATGATTTTTTATTTCAGTCTAATGTTACTATTGAAAGTCTTCCTTTTGATGGTTTGTTTCTTTTTAAGCTTTCATGGCCTGAAATCAGGACAGCTAGTTCGTGGGTAGATCTTATCCACACTATCCTTCTTATCTTATATGGTGTGTCTGGTTATAGCTTCTGAACAATACAGTTTTCTATTATAAGTTATTTGCAGAGAAAGGTAGTACTGATTGATTGTAGAAAGAAGGAGACTGATTTTAGAGAGTGGTTTCCCTTTACCAATTCTCTCTAGTGTGTCATATACCTTTGGCTGTCCATTTTCTTTACGTTCATATGGAAGTTCATGAAGAAAATGTATATATTTTTTGAAAATATTACTAACCTAGACACCCAATGTACTCAAGCCATTGGTTTTTCTGATTGATTGGGTGGTTAGTACAACATAGAAAAAGTACAAAACTTGAAAGATTTAAATGATAATATTTCAACAATAAATGAATTAAATTGTCTTATTTTTCACATATATGCAGTGGTCTAGATGCAAGAATCACTCTTTCTCAAAATCCATCTCAACTGGTGGAGTCAAAGCCTTTCTGTGGCAAGGAAGAACAAGAGAAGCTCATCTGCTGTGCTGAATGCATTTCCAATTTCGAGAAAGAGGCTGGGATTTTCAACTCATCGTGCCCTAATGATCCTAAAGACGTCGGCAAAGGCTCCAGCGACTTGCCTAACTGGTTGCAACAACACAGACATGAAAACCATCATCAGAAGGTAAAGAAATAGAGAATAATAAGTGAAAAAAGAGTTAGACAATGTTGGGTACATCTTCTTATGTGCCCAAAACATGGAGATTATGCCACAAAATAATAATCAAGGGAATGTCATAATCTTCAAAACATTTGGCCCATCTTTTACTGAAAGTGTTCCACTTCCGAATTTCTTAATTGTCCACTTTATTGGTAACATTTTATGACCCGACCCCAAATGTACAAGTAAAAGCTGAAGAACTTGGATCAAGAATTGTGTAATTTATTGATTTCTAAACCTTTGCCTTATATTGAAATTCTTACACTGATGATCTTTTTTTGCAGGATTTTCTGGTTGAGTTGAGAAGAAAATGGAGCAGATTATGCCAAAGCCTACACCATTCTAGATATGATCTGAGTCAATTGAATCCTACCTTATTCAACCAAAGTTGCGGCAAGAGCTACAACAATCCTTGGCTTCCATCTAGCTTAGAATACAAACATAAAATCTTCACCGACTTGAACTCCATCTCCTTCAGTTTGGCGTCAAGACCAGGGGCTAATTCCAACTTCGTTGTTCAGTCAAAAAAGCAGGAGCTGTCATGCATCGATAGTTGTGCAAGAAGTGGGGCGTCCAAGCATCATTCATCTAATCTTAATTTGAATTCTCTTGAGAGTGAGAATATGGAAGTGAAGATTAGCCTTTCACTTGGAAATCCTCTGTTTTCTGATTCCACGACACCAATGAATCAAATGAGACGACATAATGACTCAAATGATTTATGCCGGGCGTTGCAAGAAAACATCCATTGGCAATCTGAAAGCATTCCTGCAATTGCAGAGGCTTTGAATGATGGTGAATTATGGGAAAAGAAGGGAACTTGGCTACTAGTGCAGGGAACTGATTTGATTGGGAAAAGAAGATTGGCACGAGCAATTGCAGAGTCAGTTTATGGTTCTGCTGATCGGCTTGTTGAAATGAACTTGAAAATAATTAGAGATAATAACACCAAGTCATGTGCCGAAATTCTATCCGATTCATTGAGAACTGACTCAAATCGTGTGGTTTTGATCAAAGAGATTGACGTTGCCAAGCCTCAATTCATACAATTCCTTGCAAATGGCTACGAAAATGGAAAATTTGACTACCTGAATGGCAGAGAGGTGTCTTTCGCTCATTCAGTGATTATCATGACAACAGGTAGTGCAATGAAACTCAATGAAGACCATGCGGAGAAACCCAATTCTGTGATTCGGCTTAGATTGCAACTTGAGGAAACTGTGACCGATACAATCAAATCCAATGACAATAAACGGAAAGCTGAATGGGATTCGCCAAACAATGGCAAGCGTCTAAGAACAGGTGAAGAAGAAGACCCATCGATCATGGAAGAATGTGAAACGAAGAAAAAACAATTCTCAAGGCAATCAAGTGCCAAGAACCTTGATTTGAATGTATGTGCTGAAGATGATGGAGGCGACAACGAGGAATCCAATGCGGTAAATAGTGATCTGACCGAGGAATCAGTGAAAGATCTCGGATCATCAAAAGGATTTCTTCAATCCGTCAAGAACCAGTTCGTTTTCAACTGTAATCCTGCCCAGGTTGGTCTGATGTCCGAGAAATTCCGATTGAAGCTCGAGGGGTCTTTCAAAGAAGTGTCGGGGATAGAGAGGAGAGATTTGAGGATTGATGATGAAGTATTGGAGGAGTTGGTGAAGGCATCAGCTACATTTGTGGACAGCTTGTTTGAAAAATGGGTGAAAGACGTTTTTCAAACGAGTCTGGTAAAGTTCGAAAAGGGCGGGAAGGAGATTACCGTTAGGTTGTCTCTGGAGGGCAACGATAGAAATTTGGAATTCGGGTTCTCGGGTTCGGCCCTTCCTAAAACGATCCAAGTAGATTAGAAAGAGAAAATGACTGAAATGCCTTTGTATGGTCTTTTTGTAATTTTATGATATGTGGCTCTTTGGTGTGTGAAATCACATGGCCTCTTCTTTGTTTATTAATTTACTTCCACAGCAACAATAATAATACTATTATTATTATTATTATCAATATAATTTTGATAAAAACTAATAATTTATTATTATAATTATCAAACTTTTATCTCATCTAACTTAAGTCAAATCTGGAACTAAAACTTTACTCATCTTACATGATTAAATGAATATCTATTACTCAATTTTTAATTAGTCTTCCATCATATTGCATCTATAATATAAATATGTCATCTTATATAAAGAATTCTTAAATGTTCTAAATTCTTCTACACATAATTATGGTAAATCATTAAAAATTTGCACCGCATATACTTTGTTGTATTATTGTATTTTTAACATATTTTGTTGAAGTAAATGTATATTGTCCAAGTATGTCTATTTTTTAATATAATTTTTTAATTGAAAATTTAAATATTTTTATATTATAAATTGAAGAATACATGAGCTTTTTGTGTATTTCATATTTGTAATGATCAATCATATGCATACTTATTTTTGAGTATTCTACTGTACATGAACCATCGACCATCAATTTACGGTATATCACTGACCTAAAGGGATTTTTGAGTATTCTACTGTACATGAACCATCGACCATCAATTTAAGGTATATCACTGACCTAAAGGGATTGAAATGATGGTCAGGAACTTGCCTCAGGAAGTAGGAGTCTTGAATCCGATTCCCACTCCACCTCAAAGGACCACTCTCCATAGAGTTACCAGGTGTGTGTAGGTAAAGAGGCTTGTACATGTCTCGAAGATTAATCGAGTGTTTTAAAAGGCCTGAATACCTTGATCATAAATAAGATATAGTTGTAGTCCATTGCAAAATCCATAATTTAAGGGCTAACTTTATTTGATTTTCACCTACAAATTATAAATGGCAAAAGAAGTACATGTTATCAATTATAAAGTCTTGGAGATGATAAAAATTAAGGTTAAAGTAGTGGATGCAATTTGAGTTAGATCATTGTGAATCCGTCTAAGTTGACCTGAAATATAAATGGATCAAGTCATAATTTAAATATGGGTTACCATTTATAGTTTCAGTTCTGTACTAAAACAAAGACTTGACCTGCATTCAACTTGGATTGAATTAAGATGGACTCTTTTGTAACCCAACCTTTCTGAATTATATATAAGTGTATTTCCATTCAATCTTCGATCCATTAAAAAATAGACTAATTTTATTTATTTAGATTATTGAGCTAGGAAAAGTTGTTTTTATAAGGATTTGTAGTGAAATAACTTGGCAAAATAGTCTCAACTTAAAAAATAACTATTTTCTTAAAATAGACCAGACACCCATTTTTCCATTGTATTAAATGGCTAGTTCGTAGCCTAACTTGGTCTGACCAAAATAGACTACCTCAAGTTAAAAATAGGTTGAAGTTTTAAAACCAGATTTAGATCATAAGAAGTCATATAAGGGTATGGTTATTGGGTTAGATTGAAAAAATGTGACTAAATTTAACACTGATTAAGTTAAAATTGATTCTAAACTTGACCCACACCTGCAATTCTCTCTAGGTGAAATTCAAATTTTTATTTTTATTTAATATATAACTTAGTCGAAGTTAAGATATATTGAACAATTTTTTTTTTTTTGAATTTACATGTAAGAAATCGCGGGAAACCCAGTGTAAAACTCCTACGGGTGAGCCTACTACTCTAAGGACACACTAAGATTAGACTATGAGGGCTCGAACCCGCAAACTCTCACTTCCTAAGGTGGGAGGGAACCCATTGACGTACACTCATGTGAGTTATTGAACAATATTTTATAGAGGAGTCATCATTATTAGTCATTTTCCAAACTCTCTAGGAGGATTGATATTTCGTGACTCAGTTAAAGTATATAATAGTGATGAATAAAATATAATTCAAACTATTATCATATGAATTGAAATTTGAATTTAATAGTGAATGATACTAATCCATATAGACACATCACATGATTCATGCATCATTGTAACTTAAGAAAGGAGTAATGATGATTCTTCCACACAAATGCCTCCTCTCCACTACAAGCCAATGTCCCTTTATTCATCTTTTATACTGCAAATCATTGCTTCTGATTTGAAGAACCATGAAAATAAAACACCTAAAATGCAAAATCATTACATCCATAGACAAATCTGGTCGTGGGCCACTTTCTAAAGAAATGAAAATGTTCATGACAGTGTTCCCTTTTTACTTATTCAATTTTAATCAAAATGATTTGCTCTTAGTTTAGTACCCTACAATAAGAAACACAATTTTCAGGGGCCTCAATGATTATAAGCTTTATGTTTTTTTGTTCAAGAAATGTTCTTCTCCCTTTAAATAGGCTCATAAGTTCAATCAAGGAGAAAAAGAGAAAAGTATCTATTCTAATTTTGTTTCTAGTGCCTGGAAATTTAATGTAGAGTTTGAACCATTGAAGTTGATAGGTTATCAAGATGTAATTATGTTGAGTTCATGTGAAAGTGACAAGTCCCATATCGGTTAATTTAAGAAATCAATAATTTCATATAATTACTCTTGAAGCACCTCCTTTCAATGACTAGTTTTTTAGACTGAATTCTACCTCAAGAATATTTTCGAGTTTATGATTTTCTTACATGGTATTAGAGCAGGTTTTGTGTACAGTCATAGATTCAAACTGCACGTAATGCTGGATCTGAAGTTTACTCTATATAACACGCGAGACACTCTCCTCTTAACAACTACTTTTGAAAAGTAATTTCTATTGCAAGACTTCATATTCAGTAAACTTTTTGCATAAAATGGGTTTTGAGCATTCAAAGACAACGACTGGGAATCGAAATTCCCAGAATATCTACTCAAAATTTTGTACCTATTAAAGCTCCAATACATGTCAGTGAAAGAGTAGACAGACTTAAGTGGCAGCTCACGCTGGTAGCTGCGGTTAATGCTTCATTAAACTATATCAAAGTTGCAGAGATGAGTGCTTCTGCACTTTTCTTTCGTGCAAATCCAAACAAAAATCATAATAAGAAGATCAAAAAGCAGTGGTCATTTGGTGTGAAGAAAAACTTCTTCATTACTTTAATATTTGGTTCCCAAGTGGGTGAAACAAAATCATGTCATCTAAAAGCAAATATCAATCATGAAGAGTGCAGGCACTTTGATTGTGTGCAAAATATAATGATTTTCACCTTCACCAACGGTTACGTTGCTGGTTTCTCTTTTTAAATTCAAGAATGGACGCTCATCCTAACACTGTCAAAATTTGTTAGGAGGCACAGAATGGAGTATCGGTATAGTGGTACTTAATGAGTGGTATACCGATATGAATAAAATGAGAATTTCACTTCATTCTTTGTCTCCTAACAAATTTTGCCGTATTAAGATGACTGGCCTTCTTGAGGCTCAAGGCATTGAGTGGCCTTTTTCCTCCTCATTTGTTTGACAAGAAGAAAAAAGAAGATGGATGATTCAAAATGAGTGAAGGAAGGAAGAAGGGTTTTGATTTTTACATTCCTATTTTTATAATATTCAGCATCATCTTGTAATACATGTGATTTTTCTCAGTATTTCATAATTTTCTCTCAATATTTCAATGAGATATTGTCTAGTGTTGTCAAAATCACCAGTGTAAAAATCAAAACAGAAGAAAGAAAAGCCCATTATTTTTAGAGCCGTAAGAGGATTATGGTTGGGCCAACAATATTTTTATGAAAATGAGATTCATATTTTATTTTTTATAAATATACAATAACTATAATCATGGTGATGGATCAAGTTCACTTTAATCTTCAGTCTTCATTACAGTCAACTTTGAATTGAGAAGGAAAATGTGGACTTGATGTATTTGTAGCATCTACTATAGATAAATCTTTTAATCATCTCTTTTTTTTTATCAACTTGTTGATGTTTTCACTAAACTATTAAGTAGAAATTCGTTTCATGGATTGGTCTACGTTGACAATTGGATTTGACAACTCAATTTGATTCCTTGGATGTTTCTCAAATTGTTGATATTAATTTGTAATTATACTTCCTTTCCTTTATCATTATTTCATTCCCTGTTTATTTTAATACCAAATTTGTATCTTGTATTTTGCATTCTAGAAATAGAATTTCAACAAGGCTATCTCCTTGATTGAGGTGTCTCATTTCACACAAATGATCAGTATTTGACCATTAAATTTATCAAACTCCTTTTAGTTGATTCATTCAACGGTAGATCCAATAATTTCATAAAATTTGAAAAGAGACGTGTAAATACGTGACTAAAAATTAACAAACAGTTTAAATTTATAATAGGTATGGAAAAGAAAGTAGCTATTTATGAAGAAATAATAATTTTATTCAAAATAATAACAACCATTTCTATTTTATAGTTGCATCTGAAATTTCTCTTCATCTTCTTTAGACTCCGTTGATGAATGAAGGGATCAGGGAAAGTATTTAGGGCATAGATATTTTGAGTAAAATTAAGAGCCCAAGCTTGCTCGTTGCCTCCCTGTTTATGAAATGGGCTAAAAAGTGAACCAAACCTGTACCCATCAGTCAAATTTATATGTTCAAGCCTGTCTATTGACACTAGATTAAGAAATAAGGCCCATATCTTAATAGGCCTTATCGTGACCAAAGCCTGGTAGCCCATCACATACAGACTAGACTCGATAAAAATTATGAAATTGTAACCCCAATCCGGTCACTGTTGCTGCTGAGCCTTGATTCCAAAGCAAAATCCGATAGCTTGCTGCAAACCAGTGAACGACTAGAGCTTCAAATCAGGCTGAGTTTGGTGTCTGCCAAGCCCACGTCCAGGCCCAGGCCCGAATCATAAAAAAGCTCAAGTCTGAAAATGTTTAACTGAAAATAGTTCTCTTTGTTTGTGTACATACCTAAATTTAGTGATGAGCTAACTAGTAAAATATAAAGACAACATGAAAAAGATATCAAACCACAAATATATAATTCATTTTCATGAGTAGATTTTGGATTAGTAGGTTCCACTAAGCACTAATGAAATTGTCGGGTCATATAAAGTGGATTAGGTCACGTGGACCAATTGGTTATCCCTCTACTGGTTTAATTATGATCAAATCAGACCAACCCTTTTATTAAGTTGAAATTCTTTCTTCTATGTTGGATTTGGGTCAAGCTGCGTTGTTTGTTGGGTCACATTGCAAGTCATATTTGGATTGAGTCAAAAGTGGGTGAATTTGGGTGTTAGATTGTGGGATCAAGTTTGCATGGGATTGGATATGGGTCAAATCAGTAATGGGTCAGGTGCAGGGCCTTTTGATTTACACTTGCAAGGTTTACCTTTACATGTCCCTATTAAAAATGGACACTAGCATGGAACACAACTTCAAAGACCTCATTCATTCTCATTATTCATTACTCTTTCTTTCGTCATCCAACCTAACAGAGAGAGAGAGAGAGAGAGAGAGAGAGAGATGTGTTTGTTTTTCATCTGCAAAGAGGAAGAGAAGGAGATGGGAAGGAAGAAGGCGACTGGAGCTTGTCCTTACTGTGGAGGGAGTGTGGAGGCCTTGGATGTGGAGAAGCAATGGAGGCTTTGCTTTCTTCCTCTATCTCAGATGACCCAAAGGAAGTACTTCTGCACTTCTTGTTCTAAACGTTTGGTGGTCTACCCTTGATACCCACACCAATATCTACCATTTATATATAATAGCTTCTACAATTATGTATAGATTCTCTTCTCATGAATGTAGAATGGAAGGGCATGGTTAATCTACTTAGATCTTAGACGTCTTAGATCATCTGACTAACCTTTAGAGCATGTGCAAACCTCCTGATCTACATACCGAGTAATATTATTGAGAATGGCCCTTTTCTGATGAGATCGACTTGAAACCAACAGATTTTTGGACGATGATCATGTACTCTGTACTAATGCTATTATATGGAAATGTAGTTCTATAATGAGAGTTTCATGATTTAATCTTTTGATTAGAACAGGATTTGATCTTTTCACCAAATGGGTTTGCTTCAATGCTTGAAAGAGTCCATCTTTGAAGCTTTTTACCCACAAATTGTATTAAAAATGCAGTTCTCTAATCTCTTCTCTCTTTCTTTTTCTACTTCTGGTATAATTTATGTTCTTGAATTGAAATCACATTTTCTGAATTTTCTGAATTGGTGGTTTGTTTTTTTCAGTTCAGTTTCAAGTTATTTAAAGTTATATTGTTGTTGCTTCCTTATTGTCGCCACTAATTTGATTTGTCTGAGGCTCAGAGCCGGCTCTGAACATAGGCAGTGTAGGCCATCGCCTAGTACCTCCAGACAGAAAGGCCCCCACACACTTCAACTCCTTAATATACCAATCACAAAGGATCCTTGAGATTTTAGAGGATCTCAGGCCGGCCCTGCTGAGGCTGTCTAAGTCTTTTATCTTTCTAACTCTATCTTAGCAGAAACTTATTAAAATTATGAGTGAATCAAATTCAAGATCTTTTTTTATAAGACGAACTTCTCTATTTTCTTCTTTCTAAATTTTTTTAATTTTGATAGGGAGATCAGTTCGTTTTCCATCTACTGTATGTATATTCAAGTCATCTTAAACAATATTTTCTTATAATCATCAGTCATCTCATAACTAATGCATTGATTCCTCCGAATGTGTCTTTTTACCTTGTTATAAAGAAAACAAGATGATCGAGTAAATGTAGATCCACAGAGCAAAGATGGTAAAAACTATGACTTCCTTCAACATTTTGTAACCATAGTAGGTAAAGGTAAAAAATGCCACAGCTTTTGGTCAGGAAAATTTTAACAGTGTTCGGAACTTCACATGAAGCGCAGGTACAGCAGAGATGGTGACCTCACCACAATAGGGATGTCAGTCTCTAGTTTAGGCAGCTTTACAACTTACCAGCGCTTCTAAGTCATTCATTAAAAAATATATTCTATTTTATAAATGGCGAGCCATTCTATCAGCCGGTAAATATGTCTATGATAAAGAATAATTTTCATTTTATCTCTGTTTGGTATACCGTTCCTAAAAATATTCTGTATATTGGTACATCGGCTACCCGATGAATTATATATCAGTATAGATAAAATAAGAATTTCACTTATTCTGTGTCTCTTAATTAATTTTGTTGGTGTTAAAATGAAAGTCTTTTATAAATTTTTATATAAAATTTTTATTTTTAAATATTGACATGAAAATATATAGGCTCAAGAACTTTAATCGCAAAATTTTATTTACTAATCTTTTACTCATGTGTAATGATATATGCACTCTAATGTGTAGAGTATCATGCTCAACACTTGAGTATAGGGCCTTTAAAATGAGTAGTAATAGGCCTTTAAAAAAGGGATGCTCATATCCAACGGAGACAAAATTTGTTAGGAGACTTAGGATAGAGTGAAATTTCTATTTTATTTCTATTGGTGTACCACTTATAAGTACCGGTGTACCGATATATATATATATATAGCGACGTGTCTCATAATATATTTTGCCCATGTAAACATGGCTGGTCTTAAGAAAAACATTTTTTAAATACATATTTCACCAAAAACCACTTTTTAAATACATATTTATTAAAAACAATTAAATATTTGTATTAATTGCATATTTTAAATCACCAATGGGAAGATTCTAATCAATCAACAACAATGGTGACGTTTGCCCCCCCACACACACATACTGCACATGCAAAGTTGGGCAACAGAGAGAGAGATTGTAACGATCTGTCCCGCCACTAGCAATGTGGGACTTTTTAGGACAGGATATTACAATCTACCCCCTTAAAGCCACGGACCGGAACGGCTTTGCTTTAGCGAGCCAACCCATTGTTGCTCTCAAAAGGCCTTGTGCTAGAAGGAGGAAGGCTACTACTTATATACCAGAGAATTTCCAATGTCACTAGCAATGTGGGACTTTTTAGGGCAGGGTATTACAGAGATGATTAGTTTTATTTATTGAATTTTGAAAAGAAAAATGTATAAATATTATAAAATATTGGGGTTTTTAGAAGTTGGCTAAAACCAGTCTGCATGAAATAATGCCAAAAATTTAAATATATTAGTGATAAGTAATCTTCTAAAATTTTAAAAATTAAACCAAAAATTAGTTAATATATCATTTGAAACTTATCTATCTATTAAAGATTCAATATTGCATATATCAGCAAAGTTTCAATCTTAATTCATGATTCAAATCTTAAAGATGAGAGTAATTCTGACCGTTGATTTATTAAGATAAAAAATAAATTATTAGATAAATATTTTTTTCTATCACGCTCAACTCAATGATATTAATTTTAGTTTAATTTAAATTTTTTTTAAAAAATATTTTTAAAATTTATCAAAATTATTTTGATTGAGGCATTATATGGTTAGGAGTTAGGACTTGAGTTTCCAACTAGACTTTCGTTTTTTTAGTTGGAAGATGTTGGTGTGTTATATTTATTGAAAAAGTTGATCAGTAGCATGTGAGGATATATATGTAAGAGTACAAATTTAAAAATAATTGATGAATTATTTTAATATTAACAATGATAATTGAATGATAGATAAATTAAGATTGTCGTGTCAATGTTGATTGATTCTATTCATCTATCATTATCATTGTTGTTTAAGCTGAAAGTTTTAAAGGTCCTCCTCTCCATTTTAAAAATATTTTTTAATACCAATGGGTCTTTGTAATTGTATTTACAATTTATTTGAGAAAATGATAAAAAAAAAAATTAACTTGCAAAATAAATTAGCGTTATTATTTACCTTTAAAAAATTGAAAATAACATTATAAAGTCGGGTTGTGTCTCAAAAATAAGTCCATGACAAAGACTTATTGAGGTTTCACTTGAAGTTAAATAATACAACCAACATGTGCAATTTTGTGTAGCCACCTACCAATATTGGATTTGGACTCAAAGCCACTTATAATTTGTTTTTATTTCTGCAAAATTCAATATTTTAAGCCTTTTATAGCGTGAAAATCCATTTTCAGTCGTATTTTTAATTTTAAAAAATAATTTTATGTAAAAGTCTAAAATTTTAGTCTAAACAAAATGAAATTTTAACCAATTTCAATTTAAATTTTAGTTTTAACAGAGTTCCCTTCAACACAAAAAAGGGTCACTCGTTGTTGTTCTGTAATTTGTATTCACTATGTGTGGATTATAAAGTTTACACATATTTCAAAAGATTAATCAAATAAAACACTTTGAATATATTAACTTTAACAATAAAAAATTAGATTTTAACTGTCAAAATTTTATATTCTACAATATTTATTTACCCATGTCACTCACTCAGAGGTGGAGGTGGAGGGTGGTTCCAATTCCAAATTCCAATTTGGCCCTATAAGTATAAAGACATAATAATATTTCAGGTGGGCCCCACCGCATTATTTGTTCCTTACTCCTAAGTAGAAGTGTGGGCCCGGCCCATATGGTTTGGTTGTCCATTTATGCAGAAATGGAAATGAGCACAGGCGAGACAGACATAGAAAAGAGCAAAAGCTCAGAACATGTGAAGTGTAGGAGTAAAAGGTGAAGATCACATATCACAAGTCATTGATCAAAGATCCACTTGTAAGTTGTAACACCCACAAAAAGCTGACAAATAACAAGGCTGCTTAGAGATACATTTTGTCCATGCATGCTTGGGTGAGAATATTTTATCAAAATCTCTTCTCTATCAATCCATCATATGATATATGCCCACAATACGTGGAATTTAGAATCCTCATTTTAATATGGACAAAATTTGTTAGAAGATATGAAATAGGTGAAATTCTCATTTTACTTCTATAGGTTTACTACTGATCAAGTACCAGTGTATCAAGGTAAAATGAGAATTTTATCCCATTTCGTATCTCTTAACAAATTTTGCCCGTATTAGAATGGCTGGCTTAAAATTTATACTCTCTTATATGTCAAACATATATAGCTATTCTAACACATGAATAGCTTAAAATTTGAATATGAGTTATAGTGCCCAATCCAACTTCAGAAAAGCTAATAGACATTGGTTAATGTTGTACTTCAATAAAAAAATTTAAGATCAAAGTGTTCAGGCCCTTTAACAATCTCCCTATCCATACATACTGGATAATACTACAGGGAATAACCCTTTTATGTTGAAAGTGATTTGAATCTAAGACCTCTTATATCTCAAACAAATTCTTGACCATCAAGCCAACTCTAAGAGGTTATTGTACTTCAATATTTTAGAAGTACTTCCAAAAAAATTTTGAAGGTATTGTTAAAGCGATTATTATTCCTCTTATCAAAAATGATAATTATGTTCAAATGAAACTTATTTTTTAAGATAGTATTAGAATTGTCACCCACTCATTACTTACTTGTGTGCAGCATATTATGATGCACACTTAGAGATAGAGTTCACAAAATGAGTGGTGATGGATTCTTTGATGATCTTTTTTTAAATCTGTGGTTCATCAAAAAATTATCTTAATTAAATAAATCAATTAATGACAGCGAAATTTAAAGATTAAAAACTAAATAAATTAAGAGGAAGAGAAAAATAAACTAAATAAAAGTTACAATAGTTTATGGACAAATCGTCTTGAGAACTGAACTATGATAGGGAGCAGATCAGGTTCCATTAAGTTCAATCAAATGGTTCAATTTATATTTTAAAACACTGCTGCAGTTATTGGAACAAACTTGCGTTGGGTCCAGAACCCCATTTTTTGTCAAATCAGACCAGGTTCACGACTTCAGGGGTTGGGTTAGCTACCAGAGTGAACTAGGGTTTCAACCAATTTTCAAACTTTATCTGGACAAAGATCTGATAAAATTGACTGTGAATGTTGGTCATCAAATCACGAAATTAAATCCAGATTAGATCACTGAATCATTTTTCAATCCGGCCAGTGCTTTTAACACATGGTGTGTGACAACCTGGGGTTAAAATATAAGCCGGCCGATATTTGTCGGCAATAGAATAATATCAGTTTTGCCGATACATTTTTCTTTCTTTCTGATTTTTTTTTTTAATTTTTTTAAAAAGTTCAGAAAAATTACTGGACAATATTTAGTGATATATCAGCCCATATTTTACACGATTTCTCTACTGAGATATCAGTGAGACATGGTGGATCCGATATGATATATATCTCATCGGCCGACATTTTCACCTATAGAGGAAAAAAGTGATTTGGGTTTGAACTTTGAACTTTCAATTTTTTGTCTATCTCAAAGACAAAAGAACTAATATTAGATGATTCTTGTCTAACATAGACTTTTAATGGGCCGGGCCAAGTCTTTTCATTTTCCCATCCATTAAACAAAAAGAGAAGGCCCACTGCCTGCCTTGATCCAGGAATACATGTCCTGATTCCTGAATGAAGTCCTTTAAATCAAGGCCTTGCCTTTTTTCTCACATGCCTAATTCAAAATTACTAACTTTGGAAATTAAAATAAAGCAACTATTTATTAAAACAAACTAATCCTATCACAACTACACTCGGTGTTGCTCTTTGACTCCGACATTGGACTTTAAAACAAAACAACTACTGATTAAGTCTGCTGTTCTGCGTTTCATATTGCTGCTTCAGATCTTGAAGCACGGTTCGTCCTTCTTCCACCTTCAGTCCCTTTCTTCTCTGCCATTACCTTTCCATCTTCTAATCAAATCAAAGCCACACCCATCGTCCTGCATTACGTGTAAGCCATACAGCCCACTTCAGTCTACATCTTTTCCTTCTTCCTCTACCGTCCCTGCAAACAAACCCAAGCCACCTTCATCTCACCGCTCCCCAAACAACTCCGTATCCCTTCTCTGTTAACAGCCAAACCCAGCATTGCTCCCAAGAAGCGGTTTTCCTTGTTTGGTAGATTGAATCAACGTCCGGTGTCATCTCCTGCGTTGGAGCGCGCTACATCACCGTCGTCTTCATCTCCTCATCGCTACAAACGCGATTTGGAGTGGGGGAGGCACCCAGTAGACGGCGGTGAAAGGTAAGTGAAACCAAGCCAAAATCTTTAATGCCTCTCCTTGAATGCATACACCCATCTCTGGTGTATGCGATGCTTCTCCTATGATACTGATTTTGGTTGCTTTGTATGATAAATATATTTTGGTTTTATGAACAAGTAGTCTTGTATTTTATTAACATTAATGTAATAAGAACGTGATCCATCACTCTCCACATTTATTTCTAAGTATCTAAATGTATACCCTAACAAAATTAGACTTTGTACCTGGATTTGCATCTTTCACCCTTAGGCTCCAAAAACCCCTTTCTTCTTTGATTCCATCCTGTTGGGATGGTGGCTCAATTTCCACCGTGTCCTTTTTACTAACAAGTAGGAATTTCATTCGGAATACAAGAGATATGCATGGAGGAAAATTAGTAAGGCTGGCGTGTAGATTATGTCTCATACCTATACACGGCAACACAAAACATGGAATGACTTGGAGAGACTCTTGGACTCTCCAACGTGTGCTTCTTCGGAGAGAGAGAAAAGCTAGGGCAGCCAGTTGTATTCAATCTTGGTGATTTACACGGCATTGTGTGTGTTTGAGGGACCGCGTGACGTAGGGTCTTCGGGCTTTTGGCCATACGCATGGAGATGGCACCTTAACCATATGCCCGAGACGATTGCACCAACCCATTGGGGGGGTGTAAATACACCACCCATCTAGGGGTTGATGTAAGAGAGAGAAGAGGAAAGAAGAAGCTGCGGCTGCTTTGAGGTGGCTGTACCAAAGAACTATAGGGACAGTTCTTGAGGATCGGCAAACAGTCAGAGTAGCAGGAGGAGGGAGAGGAAGGAGACGACAGCAACGTGGCTTGCATTGAGGGAATAGTTGGAGACTCTTCGAACTGAGTTTGGGTTTCAAACTAGTTCTTTATTGTATTAAGCTTCTCTACTCTTAATAAAATTATTATCATCCTCCGTACACATAGGCCGGGTGGGGTATAACCACGTAAAATTATCGGTGTTCTTGTGCTCGTTTTATTCAGTTTGGTTTCTTGTTATTTTCGCTAGCAACGCTAACACATCTATGAGTATACTTTTGATTTTCGATTTATTATCAGATTCAGGGACAGTAAGACAGATGCTTTGTGCTGTTATAGTTCATTGTCCACAACAAGTTTGTCCATTACTTTGCACCATCTTCTTCTCCTTCTTGATTGCTTTGTTGCAAAGCTTTAAAGAAAAAACTCAACGAGTAACACTACACAAAAGATATAGAATTTCTTTATTGCTAAAATTTCAAAAATTGCAATTCACCCATTAAATTGCCATATAATGGGCTACTCAACACACGTATATATAGACTTATAAATACACCTCTTCATAAGGAACACACCTTGTAAAGACACAATCCTTTGAATAGACATACCCTTCTTGAAAGAACACTACTATTCTGAAATTAAAGGTTGGTTGCATTGGTTTGCAATTTCCAAAATGGTATGCTTTGTTTTAAATTTATTTTGTTCATTTACATTTCTGCTTCTGTGCTGTATGTGGTAATCTTTATGATTTTGTTGCCTTTTGGGTTATGGATATCTTGAATTTTGTAGCGACATATAATGTTACTCAAATATCATAAAATACGTGGGTAAGCATAATTTTGATGCTCTCCGACATATCAAAAATATGCACATGGAGTTTAAGTTATGATGAGCACAGTAAAAACCTTGATATTTAGCTTAGTTAGCTCTTGAATTTTGTATATATTAAATAATTAATGGGATTTTGGAGTTTTGCAGGAAAATAGAGATTTTAAAGAAAAGAATTAAAAAAATGAAGGAAAATGCAGAAAGTGGGGCCATGTTAAAAGTTCAAGCGCATGATCTAAATCCAGGAGCTCATGAATGAAGCCTAGTAAATTTGAATTCTACTAATCAAGATGAGATGCAATGCGTTCACTGCCATGGATGCAGAGGTTGGTGAACAGTTGATAACTCTTACACATGAGTTATCTAGTAAAGAGGTGGATAATGACAAAAGTGATGCCATTGATGCCTTGAAGGCTGAGGGTACAGAGATTCTTTCATCTGAAATCTTTCAATGTAGAGAGACCCAGAAGGAAATTGCCGCTAGCATTTAATATATTAGTAATGGAAGTGGGTGTTTCTGACATGAGGGATGATATTTCTAAGTGTGGCAAAAGAGCTTGCTTGCAAACCAGATCGTGGCTATTAACTTTAAATTGATACAACAGGCAATGTAGGCTATTGATACATGTTATAACAGATGGAAGAATGGCATACATCTATACTGCTGATTATAATTTCTTCAACACATGATACCCAGTCAACTCGAGAATCAAAAGAAATCTGATGCCAGTTGAGTACAGAGCAGGGGCGGTGTTGGCGCATCAATTGGATTGGATTGAAAAGGAGCATACAAGTGATAGGAAGGATGATGAAAAATCTACTGAGATTGGTCAGAGAAGGATGGAGACAAATCTGATTTGCATAAAGGAGAAAGAGGAAAATTAAAGCAATTGAAGCCAAAGGTCATAAACTAACCATAAGAAAAATCAGCAAGAAGAAGGTAGCAGCCAAGCAAACAGAGCAGCAAGGAGATGAAACAAAGGAAGTGCTGGACTGAAATAAAATTGTGCAGCAGCGTGTAAGCAGAGAAATCAGCCAGATAGGATATAAGATACACAGAAGAAAGAAGATTTCTGGTGCAAGCAGAGAGAAAATCGGTTGGCTGCTCCATCTGCACGTTGTCCCAACCAAAGAATCCTGATTTAAAGTAGGTAAGAATCCAAGCTGCTGCTGGCTGAATCGATGGCTGCAGCTGAGAAAGAAGAAACCAAAGATGAGGACCAGCTAGCTGAGAGGACGGTGCAGCAACAATTGCTGAAAATAGAAGAGATTAAAAGAAGGAATATTAAAAGAAGGAGGAGCTGCTGACCGAATGTAACATAAGAAGAGGTTTAAAGGAGGTGGCTGATTCGGCCAACTCACCCGAGAGAAGGGCGGTGAGCTGCTGTGTCCGTACGAAGAAAAGCAATTGAAAAAAAAAAATAGAAGTTGCCCTGTGATACAGAGGAGGATACGGCAGGTTGAATAGAAAATAGAAGATATAGGGGAGTCGGCCACTGCATATAGAATCGGCTGAATCTACGTGGGACCCATTTATTGCCTACCTTAACCCTGTCAAACTCTACAAATTAAAGTCCCTTTCGACTGAGAAATTCGAACTGCATGGCGGTGCTGAGATGCTAAGGAGTGGATTTTGAGATTAAAGGGAAGGGTCAACTTCTATCGGTTGGATTTTCTATTTTTTTATATTTATTCTCTTGTAATATATTTATTTCAATTTTCATTGTATTGTAAACCCAATTCATATTTCAATTAATGAAATCAAGATAAGTTGTACATTTATGATTTTTCAATTCTCAAAATTTGATGATGAAAGTTTAATTTTATTTTTAATCTTTTTATAAATTCATGTCGGAATTTATCAAAGGTTTTTCAAATTGAATGAAATTTGTTGAGATAGGTGGAACTTAATTTTTCATTCTAAGGCAATCTGTCAGGATGTGAGATTTATTTTAGAAATCGCTGTCATCAAACAGGTAACTATTGCTAGCGTTGCTAAATTATTTGGCGATTATTTTATGGCTAAGGGTTTTGTTCTTTTCAGAACTCAAGTCTGAATTGCAATGAAGGGTCCAAGCCTGAGTTAACCCAATGTTGTCAAAAAAATGAGAATGGCCCAAATTGTATTTCAAGGGTCTGAGCCTTATTTCTAACTGAAAATGTATACGTATATGCTTATCTGCGCTTTGGCTTATTTGGGCCTAAAGCGGAACTTCTTTTGTATTATTCTATAAAATACAAATATTTGTCGGATAATTTTCCCCCCAATTTTAATTAATTGTCTGAGACGTTTCAGCACAAAGATAATTCTTAAATAATAACCCAAAACCATGGGTCCTAGTGGGACCCACGTTCTTTTCTTTAAAAAACCAAAGGGAGAAAAAACCCTAAATTTCAAGGATCGGGCGAAAACTCCTATTCCCTTATCCTCTCCCCCCCTTTTCCAGTTTTGCAGAGGAATGTTATTGATTCAACTTGACTCTCTCTCCTTCTGGTTCAGCTTTGCTAAGATTGATCCATTGAAAAAACCCAACTACTCCATCTTTTAATGAACCATGTCTTTTATGAGATTGATTTCATTACTGAGAGGCGACCTTATCTTCTATCTAGGGACCTTAAATCCTCCTTTGATTTTAAGCTTGGTTGATTCCACTAGTGACGGTTTACTCGGTTCTCAAAATCCAAGCACAGCTGCCGTGGCCGGGATTGAAATTGACCGAGAGACACGGGGAATTTTATTCACTGGTGAGGGGTGTACTCGAATCTCCAAAATTCGAGCGGCTACCACGGCCGAGGTTGCAATTGATCTAGACACGGGGTTTGGGCTTTAAATGACATCAAACTCATAAAATTTTCGAGTTTAAGTGTAAACATTCATTTCATATTTTATATGAAATGATTAAAAATATCTAATAAAGATCAATTTGATACTTGAATGAAATTAAACTTTTTTATTTAGTACAATCAGTGTGTCAGACATTCATGCCACATATTTGTTCTAAAAACAACTACAAAAATTCATGTAGCAAATGCTACAAGGCTCCTAACATTTCCTCTCTCTTCTTTTAATATAAACTTTCATAGCTTTTAATGAAAGAAAAAGAAAAAATAATAATGAGATGCTAAACTATCTATTTGTATATTCATACCAAAGTTATCTAAACCTCTCATTTGCAGATTGTGAAATTGTAGTGCATGATTTTTGAGCCACAATTTGCAGCATGGTACAAACCCTAGTCTACTATTTTTTATATGTATGAAGTATTTGTTACTTTTATTAAAAAGAAATAAAATAATTTTGACTTTGGTTGAATTTTAAACCAATTTAGTAATAATAATAGATTTCTTCCTCCATCTTTAAGTCGAAAATCTTAGACTTTTAATACTTACCTGCTTCATTTTGATCCCACATCGAAAAGAAACAATGGAAGAAAGATGAAGCAACGCTATAAGAGGATGTGATTGACAAAGATAATCATCAATAAAAATCGGATAAGTGCCTAACGCTGTGATGGTGTATGCCACATTATCTTGAGAAAGGTGTTTTATCATTATTCCCCTCGCGAGAATTATAATAAAACCACCTTTCTCAGGAAAATGTGACAAAAACATATGCCAGTGATGAAAATTTTTCCTTCGAGAATTAGAATAGGTCCCACCCTTAAAAACACCCATCTCAAGATGGATGTCCTACAAAATTTGCAGTGGCTCACTAGCCACTGCAAACAATTCAATTTTAAAAGTAGGTTGGGCTTGGGCTTGGGCTTTGGCTGAACCAACCTATGTTAAGTCTAATTAATGGACGTTAGACTCTCTAGTATTTTAGGCTTCTGAGCAACTCCTATCTTATAAATGTCAACAAGTTGGGTTTGGTATCGTGAATTGTGGATGGGCTTATCTGGACTTTGCTTCTATGATATATTTATTTGAAGGAGCATTACCAAAAAAAAATTGTGCAGAAGAAAATTCCATTTATTAGAAAGGTCTCCTTTCTTTTCTTTTTTTTTTTTTGATGATAGAAGAGTTGAACCTCAAGTACAACTCTACTAAACCCTCTTTTGAGTGACCTTAAAAAAGGTGCGTAGAAGAAATTTCCATTTATTAGAAAGGCCTACTTTATTTTTGCATTCATTTTATATTTATACTTTCTTTCTCATTTTATAGGAATTTAATATTGCATTATCCCAAAACACTTCTAATTTTTACCGTATAATCTTTTTTATCGGTGGTATCATAAATTCTCTAGTGTTAATACATTAAAGAATCTTTATTATCGAAAAATTTCCCATTAAAATTTATTATCTTTGATGTTATAAAATTAAAAGATTAGAAAATTTATTATAACAAAGTATGAATGTTTGACTATCAAAGGAGTGGGAGAGGACGGGGACAGTTACTAAAGCATGGAGGGTATTTTTGGAAATACAGCACTGGGCCTATTTCTGTGCGTGAATTTGAGGAAGATGAGCTTCCCATTAATTTAACTAATGTTTTAAAAATATCTTATTACTTTTCTATTTTAAATTAGGTGTTCTTACATAAAAACAATCGATATGAAAAAAAAAAAAGTTTCTTACTAATTTTTAAACAAGAAATATATAAGTAAATCTCATAGAAATACATAGACATAGATTATTATGGTTTCACAACATATCTATGTTTATACTTTATAATTCTTTAAGAATATGATTACAAATTTACAATTTCTCTTTCTAATGTCTCTCTTAATACAGATAAATTCTTATAATATTAAAATCGGTCAATACAGACAGTACCAAATATAAAATTAGAAAAATACCTTTATATCCAATAAAAACTCTATCATCTAATATAACTTAAATCATTAAAAATAAAAAATAAATAATTAGTCAAAATTTAAAAATTTAGATATATGAAAAGGTTGAAGAAAGCTTATTAATACACCAACAACAAAAGTGAAAGAAAGGGAAGTTGCTGAAAGTGAACAATCAAATAACTCAAATAAGTGAACATTTATTTTTCGCCGCAAATTCTAACATGGATAAAGTGAAATTCTCATTTACCTCTGTCTTTCTTTGTGTAAATCTTAAGTAGAGCACAGCAGTGCACCTATAATTATGAGTGGTATACCTATGAGTGGTGTACCTATAATTATGAGCGGTGCACCTATAGTTTCAAAATTAACTATAACTTTAGTGTGTATAACTCATCCATAGCAGTACACCTATAATTATGAGCGGTGTACCTATAATTCTGAGTGGTGCACCTATAATTTCGAAATTAACTATAACTTTGACGTGCAAAACTCATCCATAGCGGTGCACCTATAATTATGAGCAGTGTACCTACGAGCGGTGTTCTAATAATTCTTAGCAGTACACCTATAATTTCGAAATTAGCTATAATTTTGGTGTGCAGAACCCATCTATAGTGGTGCACCTATAATTATTTACAGTGTACCTATAATTCTGAGCGGTGCACCTATAATTTCGTTTTTTAAAAGGTTAGAAAGGATGAAGGGTAAAGTGAAGTTTTCACATAATTTTTTTAAAATCCGTGTCTCCTAACAAAAACAAAAAAACACCTGTGTTAGGATGGATGGCCTTATTTTTTCACAAAAGTTTGATATTGCCAGTGACAAGCTTTCGCATTGCATGGATGAGAATAAATGAGACGTCATGCAATTATTAAGGTAGAGAATTTTGTGATAGAAACTTTTTATGTTTATATAAGGGTAATGATTTTCACATCAGCCACTTTGATAGTTCCACATCATAACAAAATGAAATCTCATTATTACCCTTTGTTATTTAAGGTGTAACTTGTTTTCAAAAGTTGCTGGTGTGAAAATCATTACCCTTAAATAATTATATACTCTCTGTCTGTTCCAATTTAGTTGTCTCGAATGTATTTTAAAAGAGTTACATGATGTTGGAAAGAAGTTCATAAACCTTTTGAGAGTCCTTAATTAAAAAATTCAAAATTTTAAAATGAGACAAAGGGAGTATAAGGTTACATGATTAATTCAAAATTCAAAATTCATGGAACTTACTTTCTTTTTTAAATATAGAAAAGAAAGTTCTAAGACCGCTTTTTCCCTTTTAAAGAAGAAAATTTCAATATTCTTATTATCAAAATTAATAAAATTCTTATTAATTTAATTGGTATGGCTTAGCTGAAAATATATTTTAACTTGAGTTGGTTCAGATATCTCGCATCCAGACTCAACTCATCTGAATTAAAAGTACTATTTAAGCATTATACTTTTTTATCCACTTATTTTAATATGTGTACCTCAACTTAAGTGGAAAAATCTTGTGTCACTATTCTATTTTTATAGTCTAAATAACTCCATATGAAATAATAGTCATTTTATATTTCATTCTATATTAAGATAAAACAACGTAAATTTATTCATTTCTTTTAATGATGTATCATCTTTTTAACATTTAACGGTCTCTTGTGCGCTCATACAACAAATTACAAGTATTTCTCATCATTAAGTAGTTAAATCACATTATATAGAAAAATACAAAATAAACTCGGTCAGTAAAAAATTATATTCTCCTTATATTTAAGCATAAATAAAAATTTGAAGATTGTCTTGCATGAATCCCATAAGGGTGGTCATCTTAAGATGGGAATAGTCTTTTAGAAGACATGAGTTTTTTAAATTTATCATTTTGCCTCCATCTGCAGAAATCGACTCATTTTTTCAGTAAATCGGTGCACCAGTGAGTGAACCGATTCATTGAAAAGTGAACCGATTTATGTGTAAAATGATCCGATCGGTACACTAATTTGAATTCTCAAAAAATCAGTGCACCGATTTTCAATTGATCTGGTTGGTGCACATATCCAATATACCGATAAGTAAAATGATTTACTGAAAAGTGAACCAATTTCAGATAAATAAGAGACAAAATAAGAAATTTACTAAAATCAATCACTCTTAAAAAATAATGCCATTAGGATGGCCACGCATCTCATAATTCTGATATCTTTGTGTGCTTTGTTACTGATAGAGCTTAAATATGACGTCGGGCCACTCGAGCGTGACGTAATCCAAAAGTGATGTTGACCTCGTCAGGACCTTTGAATTCTAACACGTAAATCTCTTCGCCAGCGTTTAGAGGTTAGGCCGAGGGAGGGAGAAGGAACCTGGAAGCTTCCGCTGCGTGTGGAAGGGGGTAAGAACAAAAAAAAAATATTAAAAAAATTTCTAACTTCATATAAAGTAGGGTTATAATTGCTCAAAAAAATGTAGAATGATTTATAATTTTCAATTTTTTCTAATTAAACGAAAGGACACCTTTGAAACTTTGGTTACTTGATATTTTAATTTAAATAATTTTTTCTCAATTTATTATTGGTATTTGATGCAAAGTGGGAATCGTGAGTTATTCAATTCACTAAGTGATGTAGTATTAAACAAATAGAAAATTATTTATTTAAATTTTCCAATTTAATTTCAGCAAGATCAAAAGTGGTCAATTATAAACAAATAGTTATTACAAAGATAATTTAATTAGAAGATTGACACATAATTTGTAAATTCTTAAATAATTGAGTATGAAATATCTAAAATGATAATTTTTCTTCCATTTCTTGTGCATGGAATTTTTTATGCAGCATAATCAAGGCCCGAAATATATTTGAAACTCTAGGAATACTTCTTATGTAGGCTCTTTGTTTGTTGCATTCGTTGCTTTTTTTTTTAATGAAAGTATTTTGTCACCGCTAAAAAAAATACTTTTCATGTGTTTCCATTTAAGATTTGTGTTAATTAAAAGACAAGTCATACAGACACTGATTTTTCTTTCTCTATGTACTCTTTTTCAAAATAAATTAATAAAATTATTCTTTTATCCTTCCACTTAATTCTTCTGCATCATAAGAAAGCATTTCTTCCAGACGAAGGATGGACTGAATGCAAAAGAGAAGAAGAGGAAAAAAAAAAATGATGGGTCTCATTGTTGATCGAAATTAAAATCTTTTTTAATGGTAGATACGTGGGCCAGAGCGATCACACTCAAATGGGAAGGGGAAGGTTTTGGCGTTACTTGCTTTAAAGATTGTGGAATGTGAACTGTGGAATGTGAACTGTGAAATGTGAAATGAGAAATGGGATGTCGTTTCGTGTTTTCCAAAATTACCCTTTGAAAATCTTTTATAGACTGAGACACTGAGTGTTTCCCAAAACTAAACCTTTGAAACAAACATAATCATGAAATGCTCGTACATTGAGCCCCTCTATAAACTTTCCTCATTGCAAATCAATCCATACGGCCACCGCTAGGGTCCCTCTCGCCTCCCCACCAGACCCACGCGAGAGACAACCGAGCCATCATCACCAGATCCATCACTTCATCCACCAGAGCCTCTCCCCCTGTGGCTGGCTCTGCAATCAGCGTTTTCACAGAACTGAGTACTGACCACCGATAATCCGAGAATAAGGCCCTGTGCCATCCAAAAGCGAGTCTCATCCAAACCGTTAGCGGTTTCATCTCTCTCAAATCAACGTCGGTGTCATTTGTCCTGTGCCACTTACCAGCATGCCGTCCAAAGAGTGCGCTACACCATCATCGTCTTCATCCTCGTATCACTACAGACCCGATTTGGAGTCGGGGAGGCCCCCAGTAGACGGCGGTGCTTTCGATATCCTCCCGCCAAAGAAAGTTCCCAGGCTCAAAAAGTGGAGGGTAAGTGAAATCAAGCCAAAATCTTTAATGCCTCTCCTTGAATGCATTCACCCATCTCTGGTGTATGTATGCTTCTCCTACGGTTGTTTCTGTTCTTTCTTTGATTGCCCCTCTTTCCCATTTTTTTTTTTTGCTATTTGTAGTTTGTAATCTGTTGATTCCAGCGAATAGATAAATTTCTAGGCGGCTGGACCGATTTTGGTAGTATTGCATGATAAAATGGGGATAAATGAAGAAGTTATACTCATAGTAGAAGAAGGTGCACCTTAGTAGCAAACCATGCAAAGGGTTATCTGTGCTTCGGCAAAAAACTAAATCATGGAAGATAAGCTTTACTCTAAAAATTTAATTCAGTTCTATGTTGCCTTTTGGGTTGTGGATATCTTGAATTTTGTAGCAACATATAATGTTACTCAAATATCATAAAATACGTGAGTCAGCATAATTTTGATGCTCAAAAATCTTTTAAAAAATGTCTGACATATCAGAACATATGCACATATAGTTTACGTTATTACATGGTTCTTTCTGTCCACAGCAAGCAATACTTCTAGCAAGGGCTTATCTTCGTTTTCAGTCCATCCTGGAAATGAAGAAGAAAGCTGAAAAAGAAGAAATTGGAGAGAAAATCGGTGAAAATGTTCAAATCAAAATTGATCATGTCGACGTTGAGCAAGATGAAGAAATCAGTGAAAGTTCCAATTCTACACAGCCGCCAGCTGCAAGAGGAACATCACCGAATGTGCGCGGGGACTCTTCGTCGAGGTTAGAAACTTCGAATTAAAACAACCAAGTTCACTCTCACGACCAGGCTTCTGTTTAAGTACTGTATTTTCTTCATTTTCAACAGGAGATCCGACCCAATGTGGATTCTGTCGAAAGCTGTTGTTCTGGTGATATCTTTACAGATTTGAATTCTTTTTTTTTTCTTTTTTCTTTTTTTTTCCTGAAAGCAGATTGATATTCTTCTTCACTCTAATTAAAACGTGAGTGCTAGTTAGCTGATTTTCCTGTCTTTGTTTATGCAGATTTTTTTGGTTGCTCTTCTGCTCCTAGGTCTGGACTTGGCTGGTGTGATACATCCAAACATGTAACGGCCGATGAACCAAATGTAATCCGGCCAAGGTGAGAACAGGTAACTATTTCTGGCGGTTTCTAAATTATTGGACCATGTCCGTTGCAATAGATTATCTTGATTTGTTAAGTTGGATTATGTGCATATGTTGAATCGCATGATTTATTATGACTTCGTAGATGAATATGTTATATAGAAACACTCTTTATGCGTGTTACATGTAATGAAATGGCATTTGATAACATGTATTTTATGGGAACATGGTGTGACTGGTTGAGTCACTAGTGTATATTACACAGTGAGATTATGAGTGTTGATTGGATGAGTAGGTTAACTCTAGAAAAAAAATATATAGGGCCATGTTCTAAACCCTCCTTTGATTTTAAGCTTGGTTGATTCCACTAGTGGAGGTATACTCGGTTCTCAATCTCCAAGCAGTTACCGTGGCCGGCATTGAAATTGACGGAGACACGGGGAATGGTTGTACTCAAATCTCCAAAATTCGAGCCGGTAACACGGTGTTTGGGCTTTAAGTCAAGGTGATAGGGAGTGATGGGAATAACTCCTGACCTTAGAATGATATATGTGACAAAATGTTTCATTCTAAGTGTGAATGTGTTTGTGGAATTGAGACATGAAAAATGTTTGGTGGGCTACGATAAAATGCACGTGCTTAAAAAATATTTTTAAATTAATGAGATTTTATTATTTAACTAATGCTAGACCGTTTTTTTTTAAGCACTGTGTATTTTAAAAATTTCTCAAATTGAATATTCGAACTAATTACAATAACCTGATAAAAATACTTTAACACTTAAAGGTCTTTTGACACTCCCAAATGTATTTTCGGCACAGTCGAGGGATACTCTTATTTGTAAAATACTGTGTTTTAAGCATTTAGGAGTGTTAAAAGACCTTTAAGTCTTAAAGTATTTTTATTACGTTATCGTAATTAATCCGGATATTCAATTTGAGAAATTTTGGAAATACACAGTGCTTACAAAATAATTTTAAAATTTTAAAGGAGATTTTATTATTTAAATAATATACTATGCATTACTTTCATCGTCCGAACGACTTTAGTGCGGTTCATTCGAACGAATGTTCTGTCCATTCGTTCGAATGAACTAAATTTACACTTCGTCATTTGTTCGGAGGAGTAAAAACGTAGGGTATAATGGTAATTTCATCTAAAAATCCGAAATCGAATGTGTAGATACAGAAAACTCAGGTGTCTGTAAGTTGCGCTCTAGTTTGGTATCAAAGTCTAAGTTTAATCTCTCTCACAGAAAATTTATGTGAATTGAAAGCCCCAACGATTGTCCTTATGAAAGATTTTGGATAAAGTGAATTGATGAAAGTCATAACGGCATCGGTAGAAATCTAAAGGTAGCTGGTTAGAAAATCTTCCAATTAAATTTATTTAGGCTATACAATAAGAGTTGTCGCAAAGAGATGGATGAATAAATTGGTAGACTCAAATTAAAGCAACCAATATTGTTGAAGAGTAGTTAAATGTGGAAGTGGCTTGAACTGTTTAGTAAGAGATCAGATGAAAAGAGATAAAGAGTGGGGTAATTATTGAGGTATGGTATTTTTGGATTGATGGACGAGTGGGTGAAATCAAACTAATTTTTTTTTTAAATTTATGTGTAGAAAATCGTGAGATATCCAACGTAAAACTCGTAAGAGTGAATCCACTACCCCTAAATCATACTAAAATTAGATCATAAAAGTTCGAATCTAAAACCTCTTACTTTCTAAAAGGAGAGGCAGTGAACTACATATGTCAAATGGCAGGCTGCTGCAAAGAGGGTCTGCTGCATTGGTCAACAAGGAATTCAAGTGCATTGGATGCTGCAGACCAGGGTGAGAAGGACTCGGTGAAAATAAAATGAAAAGTATTACAAAATTGAAAGCATAGAAGTCTAAAATAAAAAAATAAAATATTCTAATATAATTACATGAGACAAAACTAAAATTTCTAAAGTGCCATCATATAATTATATACAATATAGTATTTGATATATTAAAATAATTTGAATCAGGTCTCAAGTCTTAGCTTTTTCGCTTAAATTAACAATCTAATAAAATGTCAACGTATTCAAAATTAATTAATATTTTTTTATAAATCATGTTAGTATTAACTTTTTAATAAAAAAAAAAATTAAGTGCAGAAATCTACTGTAATAGGGACAATTCTACTTTCCTATTATTTATATCATTTCTACACTTTAAAATATAAAGTATTTTACAAAAACACTTATATGGTTGTGCTTATATT
The DNA here is from genome assembly GCA_013350335.1 of Chimonanthus salicifolius. NCBI lineage: Eukaryota > Viridiplantae > Streptophyta > Magnoliopsida > Laurales > Calycanthaceae > Chimonanthus > Chimonanthus salicifolius. The sequence goes on from CM023538.1 coordinate 2,294,749, forward strand.
TTTACACTTAAACTGAGTCACGAGAAATGATTTTGTAGGAACTAGTTTTGGATGGAAGAGTCTATTTTAATTGTTTATTTTATATAGTTTAAATCTGATGGCTATATATGTTTAAAGAGATATTATATAAAAAATTGTTTCTGTAATTTTATAGATACAATAAACCTATTTCTTTAATTTTTTAAATAAACTCCCTTTTGAAATAAAGGTATTTTAAAATAGTGTATTGGAGTTTACATTACAAGAATTTCAAATTTTATTGAAGTAACAAATTTGATTATATTTTAAATGTTTAATCATTTGGTATGAACTATGAAACAAAAAACAGATAAATGACATCAAACTCAAAAAAAAATCGAGTTTAAATGTAAACATCCATTTCATATTTTATATGAAATGATTAAAAATATCTAATAAAGATCAATTTGATACTTGAATGAAATTAAACTTTTTTATTTAGTACAATCAGTGTGTCAGACATTCATGCCACATATTTGTTCTAAAAACAACTACAAAAATTCATGTAGCAAATGCTACAAGGCTCCTAACATTTCCTCTCTCTTTTTTTAATATAAACTTTCATAGCTTTTCATGAAAGAAAAATAAAAAAAAAAATAATGAGATACTAAACTATCTATTTGTATATTCATACCAAATTTATCTAAACCTCTCATTTGCAGATTGTAAAATTGTAGTGCATGAGTTTCAAGCCACGATTTGCAGCATGGTACAAACCCTAGTCTACTATTTTTTTAAAATATATGTATGAAGTATTTGTTATTTTTATTATAAATAAATAACATAATTTTGACCTTAGTTGAAATTTTAAACGAATTTAGTAATAATAATGGATTTCTTCCTTCATCTTTAAGTTGTCAATCTCAAGATGGATGTCCTACGAAATTTGCAGTGGCTCACTAGCCACTGCAAACAATTCAATTTTAAAATTGGGTTGGGTTTGGGCATTGGCTGAACCAGCCCTTTGTTAAGTCTTATTAATGGAAGTTAGACTCTTTAGTATTTTAGGCTTTTGGGCAACACCCAGGGGTCAAAAATTCGGCCGATACTGTGCGTATCGGCCGAATTATATCGGTTTTTTTACGACCGATCTATATCGGCCGATATGTATAGTATCGGCCGTACAAAAAAAATTCGGCCGATATGACCGAATTTCTGACCGATAATTCGGTCATGATATCGGCCGAATTTTAAAAATTCGGTTGTTTGGTTTTTTTTAAAAAAAAAGCTTTTTTTTTTAGAGATATCGGACTAGAAAGGATGGAAAGAGAGAAAATAAAATATGGAGAAAAGATTGAAGAAAAAAAATCGCTACAGCTTACCTTTCTCTTCTTTTTCTTCTTCGGTTGATCGAAAAATACAGAGAGCAATACAGAGAGCGGCGGCTGTTAGGGCTTAGCAGAAAGAGGGAAAGAGAAGAAGGGTATAAAAAGAAGTGCATTAGGGTTTGTAAGTGAAGAAGTAACACACGTGAGCTTACTAAAAAGCTCACGTGTGTAACTTAATATTTTTTCAAAATAATAAAATTTTGTTTTAAATAGAAAGTAAAAATTATAATATTTTTTTTAGTTATCTTATTGTAATAATTTAATATTATATTTACCATCTAATAATTTTAGGGTATCTATTCATAGTAATTAAATAATAAAATCTTCTTTAAAACTTTAAAATTATTTTTTAAGCACTGTGTATTTTTAAAATTTCTCAAAATGAATATGCGGACTAATTACAATAACCTGATAAAAATACTTTAAGGCTTAAAGGTCTTTTGACACTCTTAAATATTTAAAACACAGTATTTTACAAATAAGAGTATCCCTAAGGTATGCCGAAAATACATTTAGGAGTGTCAAAAGACCTTAAAGTCTTAAAGTATATTTATCAGGTTATCGTAATTAGTCCGGATATTCAATTTGAGAAATTTTAAAAATACACGATGCTTAAAAAATAATGTGCATAGTGTATTAAATAATAAAATCTCCTTTAAAATTTTAAAGTTATTTTTTAAGCACTGTGTATTTTCAAAATTTCTCAAATTGAATATCCGGACTAATTACGATAACCTGATAAAAATACTTTAAGACTTCAAGGTCTTTTGACTTTCCTAAATGTGTTTTCGGCACACCCAAGGGATACCCTTATTTGTAAAATACTGTGTTTTCGGCACACCCTAGAGATATCCTGACTTAAAATAACACTCATTGACTAAGAAAATAAATTATGAAATTATTTCTACAAATTTTCCTCATTTATATCATTTTCCTTTTAATTTTTACAATTTTATTACTAATTATATAATTTCTCGTTGTCGTAACTTCAAAAATATATTAGAAGATGTAAATGTCCGATATTTTATGAAAAAATTACATATTCAATAAGCCCATAATTATCTACATTTACTGTAATTTTTTTGAATTTTTTTTTTAAAAAAAATAAAAAAATAAAAACGGGTAGGAGAGAGAAAAAATTCGGCCGATATGAAAAATCGGCCGGGATCTCGGCCCGGCCGATTTTTCTACCCCTGGCAACACCTATCTTATAAATCAACAAGTTGGGTTTGGTCTCATGAATTGTGGATCGGCTTCTATGAATGACACTCTTAGTTAGATTGTAGGCTTAAATAAAAGCAAAAATATTTATGATGCTATTAAAGCTGAGCTGGCCACAAATTAAATATTTATGATACATCAAGATATGATAATTTATTTGGTGGGTATACAAAAAAAAAAAAAAGTTTGCAGAAGAAAATTCTATTTATTAGAGATACCTACTTTATTTTTACATTCATTTTATATTTATATTTTATTTCTCAGTTTATAGGAATTTAATATTGCATTATTCCAAAAAAATTCTAATTTTCACTATATGGTATTTTTTTACTGGTGGTACCATAAATCATTTAGTGTTAATACATTAGAGAATCTGTATTATCGAATGATTTCCCTTTGTCCTTGTTGAAAGAAAAGTAAAAATTAAAATTTATTAGCTTTGATATTATGAAATTGAAAGATGAGAAAATTTATTATAACAAAGTATGAATGTTTGACTATCATAGGAGTGGGAAAAATAAAGAGGAAAATGACAGCTACTAAAGCATAGAGGATATTTTTTGGACAACACTAGGCCTATTTCTTATCGTGAACTTGGCCCAAGATCCTCCCAAACCCATTATAGAAATAATGGGTTTGAGCACATATTTCATTCCACTGGGCCCAGCTTAGACTAATTTCTTGAGCTCATTTCACTAAATGGTTAGGATTGGGCTTCATAAGAAGCCCATGAAAGCCCATCGGGCTTTTTGTTCAATCCAATAATGAAATTACAACAAATGACTATCATTCAGGGGTAGGAAAATCGGCCGGGCCGAGATCCCAGCCGATTTTTCATGTCGGCCGAACTTTTTCTCTCTCCTCCTTTTTAAAAAAAAAATTCTAAAAAAATTACAGTAAATGCAGATAATTATGGACTTATTGAATATGTATTTTTTTCATAAAATATCTGACATTTACATCTTCTAATATATTTTTGAAGTTACGATAACGGGAAATTATATAATTAGTAATAAAATGGTGAAAATTACAAGGAAAATAATATAAATGAGGAAAATTTGTAAAAATAATTTCATAATTTATTTTCTGAGTCAATGAGTATTATTTTAAGTTATGAATTATAGAAATAAAATAAATAAATAATAAAATGATTGAAAATTACATAATAATGTAGAAAAAATATTAGAAAATGAAACTAATAGGGTCCTAATCACTTGAACTAATAACCACATAAATGTCATACATAATAATATAAGGCTCTCCGTTTACACACCCCGTTTTTTTACCTCTACGCACCCGTTTCCGGGTGCGGGTGGCTAATTACCTCCACGTTTCCATTCGTTCGAACGAATTCTCAGTTCATTTCGGCATTCGTTCGAACGAATGGACGCATACTCCATCCAATTTTGATTCGTTCGAATCCCTGTATAAAATCAATTCGTTCGAATGAATTGGGTGAACAGTAACGCACGTCGATTTTTTATAAAATTTTAAAGTTATTTTTTAAACACTGTGTATTTTTAAAATTTCTCAAATTAAATATCTGGACTAATTACGATAATCTGATAAAAATACTTTAAGACTTTAAGGTCTTTTGACACTCGTAAATATTTAAAACACAGTATTTTACAAATAAGGGTATCTTAGGGTGTGCCGAAAACACATTTAGGAATGTCAAAAGACCTTGAAGTCTTAAAGTATATTTATCAGGTTATCGTAATTAGTCCGGATATTTAATTTGAGAAATTTTGAAAATACACGGTGCTTAAAAAATAATGTGCATAGTGTATTAAATAATAAAATCTCCTTTAAAACTTTAAAGTTATTTTTTAAGCATTGTGTATTTCCAAAATTTCTCAAATTGAATTTCCGGACTAATTACGATAACCTGATAAAAATACTTTAAGACTTAAAGGTCTTTTGACACTCCTAAATATTTAAAACACAGTATTTTACAAATAAGGGTATCCCTAGGGTGTGCCGAAAATATATTTAGGAGTGTCAAAAGATCTTCAAGTTTTAAAGTATTTTTATCAAGTTATCATAATTAGTCTGGATATTCAATTTGAGAAATTTTGAAAATACACGGTGCTTAAAATATTAAATTATGATAATAAGATAAATAAAAGAAAATATTATACTTTTTATTTTAGCATAAATAAATAATGTATTTAAAATAAAAAAAATATTACTTTCACATTAAAAATTATTTTTTGATAAAATATTAGAGGATACAGAGTTTGAGTTTACACGTGAGTTCTTTATGAACCTCAAGAGAGTTCATTTTGGGTTTTCACTTAAAAACTTAATGCTCGTGTATTAATACCCTTCTTCTCTTTCACTCTCACTCTCTCTGTTAAACCCTATCAGCCGCCGCCACTGTATTTTTCCCATCAACGAAGAAGAGAAAGAACAGAAAGCTGTGAAGTGCGATTTTTTTTCTTCAATCTTTTCTCCATATTTTCTTTTTTCTCTTTCCATTCTTGTTCAATATTTTAAAAAAAAGGGCTTTTTATAAAAAAAAAATCGAATTTTTAAAATTCGACCAATATCTCCGAATTTTTTGTACGGTCGATATAATTATATCTGTAGATACGCACCCGTGGTATCATTAACCGCGTGTTGCTTCCGTCTTCGTTCGTGTGAGTCGCTCACACGTGAGAGTCAACGAGTCAGGCGTCACGACAAACCTAATTTGCATTTTGCAATTGCTATCACCCTTCTCTTTACTCTCCTCTCTCGCCTCTGCCTCACTCTAGGTGCCGTGTCTCTCTCGCCGCCGTCTTCTGGACTCTTTCCCTCTGTCCCTCTCGATTCTCACGGTCTTGCTCGCCTCTGCCTCTGCCTCTCTCGCCGCCAGTCACCGTCTCGCCCCTCTTACGGAATTTCAAATTTTGAGGTATTTTTCTCATTTTCTGTAATTATTTATTTTAAAGAAGTCTTTACAAAATTTTGATTTCATTTCAAATTTGACTATGTTGATGATTATGGCTTATTAACAATTGATATTATTTTTTACATTTGTTGACTTTAATGATGCAATTTAGCCATGGATTTGTCGGGTGCTCTAAGAGGCCTGGACACCTTGGTCATAAAAGAAAATGCTTATGGCATGATGCCATCCCCATCCAGCCTTGACCTTTGTTCCTCACATGATTTTAGTTTTATTTGTAAAACAAACTTTTTATCATGCAAACAATGATGAGATGGGGTTGTATAAACTGTTTAACACTTAAGAGAGAAATAATCTAGTCTAGCCAACAATATCGATTGTAGTTAAATCTACCTTGTAGGGCCCACATGTACCTACTACTTTGGTCTGAGAACGGTTGGATATCGAATTTGCAGTGATTGAATGTGGGAGAATACTCATCTTGATTTGATGATCATAAGCATCTTATGAGATGCCTCTAAAATGAACAGCTGGAACAATTCAATCAAAATGTTCAAATTACATGCTCTATCTAGATACTTTTTGTGCGTGAAGTGAGTCCCACTAGGTGGGTTGAACTTATATAGGACTACAACAGGTTGTAGTTGGTCATTCTTCTCTATGTTTAGAAAGGATTTTGCTTTTCTATTGGTATTTTCTTTAGATTTGAGACCTGATTTGCATGGTTAGCGTCTCTAACTTCACGTTTGTTGGTGCTTGTTTATGTGAGCAGTTATGATTTTCTCTAGTTTTATTTATTTACTTTTATTTCAGCTTTCTTAGTGAAAGCTTATGTCAAAAATCTTGAATTTAACAGTGAGGAACTGTTCTGGACCTGAGAAAGATGTTGTATTGTTGCATTATTTATTGTTTATTTATTTTTCAGGCTAGAAGCTGCTATACGTATTTGTTTTGCATTCAACAATGTCGTCCCTTAGGAATGCGATCTATAGAAGGGCTCACAAGGAACGAGCTCAGCCGTGAGTGGCCATTTTCTTTTTCTTTGATAACATTTTCAATTTTCTTGGTTATGAGCTCCTAATAGTGGATGGTTATACATTGTATGTATTTATCCTCAGGCATTCGAGAAAGAAGTTTGGACTTCTCGAGAAGCATAAAGATTATGTGATAAGGGCACAGGCCTTCCACAGTAAAGAAGAGACTTTAAGGGTATGCTACCTTTCACAGATAGCTTCTGGTTTTAATTTCCTTTGACACATATCTTCTCTTAAAGCAGCTAGTTTTCAATCTCTCTCTCTCTCTCTCTCTCTCTCTCTCTCTCTCTCTCTCAATATTCTGATTTTGTGGTCTCCGTGGTTCGAAAAAATGAAATTATTTCCCTTCAAAACATTCTTTTTTAATGAAAGGAAAATTTAGCTTCTTATCTTTTGGATGGACTTGCTGAAGAGGACATGCCATTTCCAAGCAAACACAACTTTTGTTTTTTCAATGTATACAAACACTATGTTTTATTATAAACTGAAATATGGGTTTCACTCTAGCTAACAACGTCATATATTTTCTGATGGTTTGATTGGGTTCTCAGAAACTTAAAGAGAAGGCAGCCTTTCGGAACCCAGATGAGTTTTACTTCAAGATGATCAAAACGAGAACTGTCGATGGAATTCATAGGCCTGAGTAAACAGACCAAAATACTCCCTCCTCTTATTTTCTTTGGTTCCTCAACCTTTGTATGTGTGTTTGTTTTGATATTTATCAAGTGTTGGCATATTAACTTAATATATCTGTTCAGGAGCGAGGCAAACAAATACAGTCAAGAGGAACTCATGCTGATGAAGACTCAAGACATTGGATATGTCCTTCAGAAACTCCAAAGTGAAAAGAAGGTACACAGTTGTTAATTATGAAGTAAATTGTAGTTCTGCTCAATGATTATGTTATTCTCTGTCATCTTGATTGCTAAGTTTCTTCTCTTCTGCAGAAAATCGAAAAGCTGAGCTCCATGTTGCATTCTCTTGATAATCAGCCAGCAAACAAGCATGTGTATTACGCCGAGGACAGGTTTGACTTTGCCAACCTTAACTATTAAGGCTAGAACAATAAAATTTGTTTCCTGTCTGGGCAATCTAAGGTTCAGTATTAGTCTTTTTAAGCACCAGTCACCCAAGATCTTCAAACACTTAAAAAACATTTTCATTGTCACTTTCTTGTGAATTGAATTGATCTCTGCCTTCAACTTTCCAAAAAAATTGACCTCTGCAGCTGAGTGCAGCTTCGATGTAAAGAAGAATGTCAACTACATTTTGGATTTAATAATTTTCTATTCTTATGTTAATTTACTAAATTGACAATGGATTCTTGTACAAAATGGTCTCCATTAAATTATGAAATTTTGAATTAAGATTTATATTGATTCCCTAAAAAAACTACGAAATGAGAATTCTATCCTGCAATTTTGATTTTTATGATGGACACAAATGTTTTCTCATTTTTCCTACATTATTTCTATTTTAAGCTAGGATAGCAATGATCTCTTGATCACCAGTCTGTAACTTAGCTAAGCTGCATGCGAATTCATGGGACCCACCTGGATGGATTGCAACAGGCAGGGCTAGGTGGGCTGGCACTATCTATGCTTCAACAATACACCCACCAAAATCAGCTTGACCGAATCATTCTTGGTTTGATTTTTAAGGCTCCAAAGATTTTGATGGTTCATGGATTGAGTTTCTGTGGAATTCACCTAGTTCTGCTCTGAGTCCGGGTGGAAAGGTACATGCTTGGACTTGCACAAAAAACAGGTTGATTTGATTGCTTCAGGTATGGTTTTAAAGGGCCCCAAATGAATGTAAATGAGGGTGTGATTTAATCAGTTGGTGTAACTCGGTAGATCCAATTGGGTATGGTTTCAATCATGGGGGTTAGTGGATGTAACGGGTTGAGAAATGGTTAAGGGACCGCAAATGGAGCCAAGGTGGGCCACATCTGGATTGATGTATGGTGTATCAAGCAAGACATCTACTCCTAGAGATGACATGTGAAGAGCAAATGTAATTGAATATTGCCATCTTTGTAGAATAGGAGTGTTTAATTTTTTATGATAAAGCGAAGTACAAAAGGGTTGGGTGCTCATGCGAGGGACAAGGAGTTGTGGAAAATTATTCCAGCCACAATCCCATGATCTATATGAAAACAACATTGGTAGAATCTTTTAGGGAAAGAATCAAAGGAACATTCACTCCAAGGGGTTTTTTAACTGGCACGTGTAAGAATCATGAAGTAAGTGGTCAGAAGTAGTTTCAGGGAATGATAGTTTCAGATTTATTTGGTGGGGGAAGGGGGGGTACTTATTTATTTATTTGCTTTGTAAATGTGTGTGCATGCCAAAGAGGGATTGTGAGACATGAAACAACTATTTGATTCTCTTTGGATGAGTGAGAGGTAGGGGGTACATTATGAAACTGTTGTTACTGTTTTTAAATAAGTATAAAAGTGCTGAAGTATTAGCTCTTAAGAGCATGAGTAGATTCTGATCTAGCTATCTTCGTTGCTCAAACCCCCCAGCATTCTACCAAGTCATGAACTGTATCACGAGTGGATTGTGATCTGGCTATCCAACTTGGAGCCCTACTTAACAATTTATACTAGGATCGTTGGTATTGCCATGAATTTCAAACTGTAAAGTGTGATTTGAAATCCAGTGGTCCAAGTAAACTGTGCTGAAACATCTCTTTGAAGCCCCGACACCCTGCTCATATACAAACTTTAGTTTTTCCTATAAGCATCCATTTCTTTGGTTTTGTTTGCTATCTTAATTTAATCTTTTTTAAGTGGATATTTGATGTTAATTGATACTTTTATTATTCCTGATGCTACTTGCTTCTTAGTTGCATGATGATTTTCATTTCTTAATTAACATATCCAATAAAATTTCTTCTCTGCTTTCAGGGAAGAAGCTAAGCAAATAAGGTCACAGTCGTCGGAAAGGGGAAAGTTGCCTCCTCTGGAGAATATTCCCAAAAAAGTAAAAAAGTGAGATGTCTTTTAGGGCTTTCTTGTATTTTTGTCTGGCACTGTGGAATTTTCACACATGGGGTCTAATTAAGCGACGCTAGACTGGGTCCAGTCTCATTTTTTCCCCTTTATCAGTAATATAGTTTTTATTCAAGTAATTTGTCTAGTCCCATCTTGTTTGGCATGTTGAAATTTGGGATTTTGGTCCCAGGACCTTAAGGATTGAGATTCCTTGGTATATCACATTGGGAACAGGAGAAACAGGGCGGTCTGTTTCTTGTGTTCATTGCCACACATTAAATTTTCTCACTTGAGATTGCTTTTTCCTTCTGGAACTAGCATACCGGATTTCTCTGTTGGTGGTGGTCATGGATAGAAAATTAAAAACTGTGAGATCCATTTACCTTAGTCTCCCTCACTAGGACAGGATGGGCATCAGTTCAACCACCCTTGGATAGGGGAAAAAGCCCTCCAACCAAGGAAGTTTCTTGAAAACTATGGATATTCACCCCAGTCCAATGTTCTTCTCCATGATGTGAATCTGGGCCACTAGTCAGTGGGAACCCACATGGGTTGGTGCATATCAACTTGGGCTATGGTATGTTACGAGTATAGTTTTAAAGTGCCTGGCCTTTATGTGATTAAAGAGGAAGGAAGCACCTGGCATAAAGAAAAAAGAGAGAATGGGTCCAGATACTGTCCCTACTTTCTGCAGTTCTTCTATCTCTGTTAACAGGATCCAAATCTCAGCGGCATTTGCATGACGAGAAGTGAGAGTGCCTGCATAGGTGACACTTTCATTGGCCTGAAAGTCTCTTATGAGCCTACCATAGCCAGCTGCCTCCTCTGGTTGGCTGTTCTTATCAACATTTAACTTGAGACAACCTAGGGGAGAATATCACACAGCGGCCTTCTTCACCACTCTTCCAAGGACCCCTACAGCTGGTCCACATTGGATCACATCAATAGAAATGGGATGTCCAACAGCATCTACAGCTGCCATTAATGCTGCTCTAGATTTCATCACCTCTGCTAAATCTTCATGATTTCTGGATTTAGTCCTGAAAATTTAATTATTGTGCTCCTGCCATATGTACCATAGAGTAGCCATCAGCAAGGCACACCAAAGAGTGTTAAACCAACATTTATTTCCATCTCCAACCCATTCATTAATAAGGGTTTCCAGGTATATTGCCAGACTGCCTGAAAAAAAATTCAGCAACATGTTCTACACTTTTGCAGCATAATCACTGTCCTCAGCACTGTACACATAAAATGCACCCATTAGAAATGATCGTCTTCCTATGCAAATGACTGTAAGAATCTTATTAGCATCTGCAAGCCAGCAAAATACCCCCGCATATGGTTGCATAATTACAGGCCATGGCATTTTGTCCCTTTTTTTTACAGTTTGCTGGAGAACCTTTTCACGAAGAAAACACGATGATTGTCGGCTCCCAGACTCTCTAAAATCTGGTCCCATTTTGAAAACAAACACAGAGCTAAGTTTTTTAAGAGGCGCAAAGAAATTCTTAGATTATTAGATAGGTTGTGATCAAATGTTTCGTGTGATTCTAACTGCTATGGAATGGAGTTAGTCCTCAAATTCAATTTTTTTCCCAGGCAACTTGCTGCTTCTTACAGAGAGCTGGAGGCAAGAAGTAAAAGAGCAACTGAGCTGGAAAAATTGTACATGGACATGGCCCTGCAAAAGGAATTACAGGTATTAATCTTTAGGAACTTTAGGGCCCTAAACAGCAGGGATAACACCTTCAGTTCTTTAGGTTTGGGCCAGTGGTTTGGTGACCTAGATCACTGGTCAAATAGATTCTACTTTGATGAAAGATTCACTGAAGAACTAAAGTTTATGAGTTCCTATCCTTGATTTTGTGGCTTTATTCTCCTGTTGAATGTAAACTGTTATTTCCTTTTCTCAGTTGTTGATTTATAGGCTTTGACCAAAGAGGAATGATCCTATGCTGTCATCCTAATGGTGAGGATGACAGCAAATGGTGTTATCTGGAACATGTAAGGTTTACCTCTTAATAAACACAAGGATATGCATATATATATCTTTGTAGATTTTGTGAAACTATTGGATCCACCATTGGATATAATAAATGAGAAAAGAAATTGATAGCATAAGATCATTCCTCTTGACAAAATTGCTACAATCACATAATTTGTAAATTATTATTCAAGCAATGACACGAAGAGGTCCTGGAGCCAGGACCTCATTTGGTGAAAATGTTACTGTCATCTGGAACACATGAAATATCTACAATTCATGAGAATCAACTCTTAAAGAGAGATTTGATTATGGACCTGGAGCTTTGGCTCTGCCTCCTTTGACTATAGTAAATTTAGGAGATATTTTGGGTGCCATCCACTTACATTCTTGCACATAGGTGTTTGAGTCTCTCAGGGAGCTCCACACTTGCTACAGGAAGGAACTTCTTAGAATGTCTACACTTTGTTACTAAATTACAGATGCTTTCATATTTGTTTAGTAAGTGCATCAAATCTATTTGTTGACAACAGAAAAAGGGTAGGAAACGCAAGCTCCGTGATGATGAGATTGTCTGCCCAACAAAAAGACCAGTGTATAAATGGCGCACAGAGCGGAAACGGTGATACAGTGTAATCCATCCTATTGGAGAAGAGGAAGTGTGAAGCTGCGTTCACTGCTATTCTGAGGAACATTGCATTTGTCATCATTCTGGATTTCCTGAAAATTCCTTTATGTACTACTACTAAAAAAAATTGATAGTGCATTGTGAAAATGATTTTATTAGTAGATGAAATGAATTTTGCTTAGATTTTAAAGGATGTCATCACCTTTTGTTTCTTCCAAACCACTTTGTCTACGTCACCCCTTCTGTTTCAATCTCAGACATTACACCATGTGCTTTATTTTCAGGAGAAATTATTCACTGTGAACTGGTTCTCTGGTGTGAACTTTGGATAACAGCCTTTGAGTGATAAAAAAGCTACCATATTTCAGATTTAAATTCAGTCAATAATTCAATTTAATTCAGAGACTTCAATTGAAAGTTCACATAAATTCATTATAAAGTGCTTCACAAATTACAACATATAATTTCTCTTGTTTTCAGTGTAGCTGGTTTAAAGGTCAGTTTAAAGGTCAGTAGACTGGGATTTATATGTAATGAAGTCACATTTTGTGATACTCTTCCTTTGGAACTTCCAAGACAAGTTTTGAGGTTTGTCTTCTTCAGGGGAGAGGTTTGCGGTCCGAGCGACGGTTTCGGTGTTTTCTTTTAGAAACCTGCTTTTCCCAATATGGCCCTAGACCCGTGTGCGCCCTTCCTTGGCCCAGCCTATTTAGTCCCAAATCCTAAAACGGTAACCCTTAAATACCCCATTTCCATAACACTGTAACCGCAACAGCTACAGTGCCATCCCCTCCGACCTCTCCTCTCTTCTCTCGAGGGAGAATGAGGTCCCCTCCTATCTCTCCTTATATTGGATGAGTTTTTACATGCAGCTGGATACTGTTTGCCGGTCGTAGTAGGTGAGGTGTCTGAAAAATATATAATGAAGCTCAACTCTTCGTTTAACTTGCTTCTATCGTGTTTTTTAATATCTTTGCATCGTTTCTTTGTAATTAGATTTAAAAGGAACTGTTCATGTTTTGTTACTTTTGTCCCTTCACCAAAAAAGAGATGTAAATACATGATTTTTGAAGATACCACTGACCTCTTAACTTCTGATTCATTTGCTAATATATAGAAGTTGCATGCTGACCCCAAGATTTGCCCAAGTTTTTGATAGCTGGCAAAGATGAAAAATATATCAAAAATGATTAATTAAAAAAGATAAGAAGGTTAGTATTTAATCCTTGATAAGAATTTTGATTTTGGAATATGATAATCGGTGAATGTAAATATTTGTTTCTTATTTGAAACCATGCAGCAGTGATATGGACAGATCCTATGGAACCTTATTGCGGTCTAAAAGTCTTTTTTATTTAAAGTTTTTGTATTTTTTCTCTTCTTAATGGAAAGTAGCCGTGTTTACTTAGTCTTATATTGGATGAGGTCTTAGAAAAGTTAAGAACAAAAATTTTACTTATGTCTATTTTGATTTTATTTTCTTTTGAATTAGTAATCCATCCAATTGGAAAAGAGGAAGTGTGAAGCTGCGTTCAATTGCTATTCTGAGGAACATTGCATTTGTCTATCATTCTGGATTTTCTGAAAATTCCTTTATGTACTGCTATTAAAAAGAATTGATAGTGCATTGTGAAAATGATTTTTTTTTTTGGATTTACGTATAGAAAACTTCAGACACAGTCCTACTAAAACCCTCACAGGTGGTACCTTTACCCCTTAAGGCATCACCAAGGTTAGTCCATTGGATTCGAACCTGACATCTACTAATAAAATGATTTTATTAGTAGATGAATGAATTTTGCTTAGATTTTAAAGGATGCCATCACCTTTTGTTTCTTTCAAACCACTTTTTCTTGGTTAGACCTTCTATTTTTCAATCTCAGACATTACACCAAGTGCTTTATATTCAGGAGAAATTATTCGTTGTGAACTGTTCTCTGGTGTGAACTTTGGATGACAGTCTTTGAATGATAAAAAAAAGCTATCATATTTTAGTTTTAAATTCAGTCAATAATTCAATTCAATTCGAGAGATTTTAATTGAAAGTTCACATAAATTCATTATAAACCAGTTCACAAATCACAAGATATAATTTCTCTTGTTTTCAGTGTAGCTGGTTTAAAGGTCAGTAGACTAGGATTTATACGTAATGAAGACCATCCAAGCCATTCCCAGAATAATTATTCTTAAGCAGTATAGCCTAAATGAATTTCTATACTGCTTAAGAATAATTGTTCTGGGAATGTCTTGGGATCACTTATGGGCCTTTAGAATGAGCCCATTATAATAGATTGGGCTTAAAAGGCAATTGGGCATGAACAGGAGTTTTAAATTTGTAGAATTTTACAGATACCCCTCTCTATATACATCAAAAATAAATGCATATTCCTACAAAAAAATGAATATACAACATTGTGGGGATAATACATTGTACATGGTCACTGAAATAAATGGGTTACCAGGCAATCTTGGGCTCAAGATTTCTTACGTGGATAGAATTGGGCCAATGCTTAAAAGTCCATCAAGCTTTCTGACACACTTGGACTTGTCTTAAGCATATGGCCTTCAGCTTATGCAAATATCATTTTAGGCCACAACTTGACCAATTCATGAACGGTTGAGCTATGGATTGTCCTGTCTTTACAGCAGTATATCTCCGTACCGAAGTGATTTAGTATTATTTCTGAGATAAATCATGTCAGTCAATAGTCACTTGTGCAACCACAAATGTGATAAATCAAATCATAGTACTAAGTATCTACTTAAGAAATCTTTGTATGTTTGAACCGCACAGAAAATGGACATGAACCCAAAAATTGAGTTGGAATTCACTGGCCCAAGCCCCACTCATCATCAGCCCACTTTTCTACTGGTTAGCACTTCTCAGACTTGGGCTTCCTGAAAATGGGTTAGTACTTGCTGGCAGCATTGAAACTGGAAGCCACCATTCTTCTGGTTGAAGATGGTCATTATTCTAAGGGATAAAGCTCATTAGACAGCCCAATGGTTAACCCATCAAGATTCTCGAGCTACTCATTGGGCCACTAATTGGAGTCAACCACAGTTGTGGGGCAGCCTGGCCCAACTCCATCTAGCCTGCATTGGCTAAGATTTGTGCTGTGCTTTTTGCCCAGTATTGAACAAGACCAGTTTTTTCAGGCCCAGTTTCCAAATGGGTTTTGATGGTCCATTTTATAACTCTTAAGTTCAACTGTACAGCCCAGATCAGCTGAACTATTCAGCAGAAATGAACAAGATAGGTTGCAGGCAGCATGAGTTCAGCACATCGCCTATCGTGAGATGAACTTAACTTCAAATAATCAGCTCACTGAAAAGGCCCACTGGATAGCCTATAATATTTCCTCAGTAACAATTATACATTCAAACCAGTCCATTTAATTAAATAGGCATATAACAGTAATTGTTTAGAACGCAGACATAATTGAATATTAATATATTCAATCCATGTGCAGATGGCTGTAAATGGGCCACTGTGGACCATTATACCATATTAGTGCACAAGCTGATGCATCTACAATCCATGAGCTAAAGTCAAGCCTGGAACCAACCCATTATGAACCACTCGCCCTATTTGTCAAATTTCCAGGCCAGCCTAAGCCATGAGCTAGAAGTTTGTTAGCAAAGTTGCACGTTGCTAGTGGAACTTTGGGTCTTGGAGTTTATAAGCACATGAGCACACTCTTTCCTTATAAATCGATTTTTAAAGATGAGTTCTACTCATGTATTTAATAGAATTGTTAATCAACAATATGTTGAAACCCAGGGCGAATTACCCCGGCTCAGCCCACAATTTAAACGTCAGATCAAAACCAGCCCAAAATGGCTAAACCCGTCCATCTCTAATCTACTGGGGATGAATCCAAATTCAAAACTCAGCTCAGATTACATTTGTAACCTAGGTGGCAAATTTTAAACCCTTGATGGGTGACCATATCCAACAACAAACATCCAAAAAAATAAATCTAAAAGATAAGAAAGGAAAAAGGGACACTTGTCAACACCAAAATAAAAAAAATAAAAAAAGAGAATAAAACTGGTTCTTTCAAGATTTGAAAGAGACTGTGCCACATTTATTCTTACATTCTTAAAGAGACAACATGATATGTAGATATTTAAGAGGGTCACTTTGTTCCACATCTAAAGTTTCGGATAAGGAATAGAAGAGTCTCCAATGTTCAGAGCCTCAGCTCTAGAAGGAATTTCTTTTCTTCTTTGAATGGGAAATTGGGAACTCTTTTTTTTTTTTCACGAAGTCGGTGGTATTTATTACATGTTTCAATGAAGGACGAAATCAAACACTATTATTTATAACAAATTATGGACACATTTGCAAATTTAAAATTACAACAATACCTTCATATTAAAAAAAAAAACCCATATAGCTTAAATTATTAAAAATAATAAGAAATAATAAAAAAAAAAAAACATAATAGTCTATTTTTTTTTTTTTTGAAATTTACATGTGAAAAACTGCAGGATATCGATAAAGTATGACTTTATAGTCACTCAAACTCAATTTCATATTGTTTACATTTCTTCCTTTGTTTTAGCTTTCTGTAAGGGCAAAAGCCTGAGAGGCTGAGATGCTTCCTTCATGTCCAAGAGTGTCGAAGATCGGTTGCACGTGACGAAGGGTTTGGTGTAGACAGGTGGTGGTTAAATGTACCTCTCATCACCTAAACCAAAAACTAGGGGCTTTACCATTTTAACAAAATTTGATAGTAATTCATTATTAAATTAATTGATAAAATATCATTTATTCAAAATTAAAAAAAGAAAAAGGAAAAATAGAAAGTAGAACTTTGAAAAAGATTAAAATAAGATATAAATACAAATGGACTATCTTTATCTTACCGGATGTCCCACCTTAAAATCATCCACTATAATAGGGCCAAGATTGCTTACTTATTAGAAAATTAGAGCATAATTTTTAAAAAAGTTCATAATAGATATGGAGTAACTGAAATACTGTGGGGTTGGAGTAATAGTCAGGAATCCGCTTCTAAAAACTGAAAGTCTTAAATTCGATTTTCACTCTACCTTGAAGGACCACTTACCATGGAGTAATAGTAAACTCTTTTCACTACACTTATCACTTTTCTATTTGACAACTTCTATACCAAAATGTACATTGATCATTGTTTCAATTCATTTGCTTAATATGGTATAAATATTAGAATAAGATAAAGATGGTTTTCTTGACAAATACAAATCTATATTTTTTTTTTCATGTTTTCACCGAGAAATAATGTGTTTTTCTATCCCTCGAGGGAAGGTCTTTCTTAGGTCTTTCTTTAACGAATACTTTTCTATTTTATTTAGAAGAGATTGATTGTACCGGTATTGCAATAATATATATGAATGATTCTCTATTTACTCTCTCTCTTATTACTCAATTTATGAGGCATAATGATAAAATTATGTAGAAGAAATAGCCAAGTGGTTTAAGGCATGGCATTCAAACTGCTATGTGGGCTTTTGTTTATGGAGAGTTTGAATCCTCTTTTTTCGTACTTTGACCAAATTCACCAATCGACAGAGAGAAAGAAAGGGAAGAAATCAAAGTCGGTGAAAGTAGAACATCATCATAAGTGATAAGTCAGTTCAAAGATTGTGTTGCTTCTACTCAAGAAAAATATATTTGAAGATTGAAATAGTCAGCGACAAGCTTTCGCATTGCATAGATGGAAATAAATGAGAAGTCATGCATTTATTAAGGTAGAGAATCGTGTGATAAATAAAATATTTAGGTCTATATCTAAAATTAGATGATTAATGTATAATTAGGAAATAGAAGACTTCCCTTTGTTTTGCCGATCTTACTTACTTTATACTTCAGAGAAAAATATGAAAAAGAAAGTTCTAAGATGTTTTTTCTCTTTTGTCTGCCCGCCATTTTATACTACTTTTGTGATTGGATGAAAGGTAAATTTTATATGAGTTACTTGAAGTTACCTTTGACCAGGAGTTACCGTAGATATTATGAATACCCCTTGTCCTCAAAAACTTTCAAAAAGAGAGAAAAGAGGGGTAAAGAATGGCAAAAAGGTGAATTTTTACCTTACTTCTTAAATGTTGATGCATTTAAGAAAGAAAAAAAACCAATATTCTTATTATCAAAATTAATAAAATTCTAACTAGTAATTTAATTGATCTGACTTAACTCAAATATATTTTACTTGAGTTGGTTTAGACATCTTGCACTTATAATCAATTTATCCGAATTAAAAGTACTATTTAAGCATTATATTTTTTTATTCACTGATTTCAACACATGGACCTCAACTTAAGTTCAAACATCTTGTATCATTGTTCTATTTCTATAGTTTAAAGTCTAAATAACTCCATATGAAATAAAAGTTATTTTATATTTCATTCTCTATTGAGATAAAATAAAATAAATTTATTCTCTTCTTTTACTTCTTTCTTAAGAGTTAAAAATATTTAGAGGCAAGATAAAACTTTTCCACTATTTATGTACTCTCTCTGTCCCAAATTAAGTGTCCTATATGGATTTTAGAATTGTCTCAAAATAATTGTCTCATTTAGTATAAAGTGTATTGAAAATGGATGAGATCACATGAAATGTTAGCATTATAAAGAGAGTTCCTTAAAAAACACAAATATTTCAAATGAGACAATTAAAATAGAACGGAGGGAGTATAATTTATGAATAAAAGCAATTCTTCGTGACTGCTCTCATCCCGCAACATGGAGATATCTTGTTATTCAAAAACAATCATGAATATATACAATCGTAATAAAGATCTTGTTGTTACTATTTTTTAATAAAAAATATTCTTATTTATTATATTTATTTCATTGAAAACTCTATTTTTGCTAAGCTATCTTAATTTTGCAAAATAATTATCTATCGCAAATGTCTCTTTTTAGTAAAATTTATTTTAATAAACCATAAGTATATCCCTTGAAATATACTCTAGATCCACCGACACCTCTATGAGTCTATGGTCATGGAGGAAAAAAAAAAAAAAAAAAAATAGAGAAATGCATGGGGCCTGCCTTGATTGGTGGGCCACCTGATACAGATTGCAACCCTTTACTTGTCGGGCCACGAAGTGTGATGGAGTAGCTTTACAAGTTAGCAAGAGAGCAGGGCCGCCCTCAGATTTTAGAGGCTCTAGCCGAGTTTTTAAGATAAGACTTTTATATATTTATAAAAAATAAAATCATACAATTTTTTTTTTATAATGTGTGAAAATAAATAAAATATCATAATCAAATCTATAACAAAGTATTATTTAAAATTTATTCTTATTTTGAGATGTAAAATTACTAATTAAATTACTATATTTAAGTTTTTTTAACATTTATTTTTCAATAGATAATATAGCTAATTCATTCAATCTTTTTCCTGACATTATAGATCGAAGATAAGATTTTATCAGTTTTAACTTTGAAAAAATTATTTCTACATAGGTAACTATAACTGGTATAATCAACATTATTTTATAAGCAATTCATACATTTGGAAAACAACAATTCATTCTTTTTTATATAATTTGGCAATTCATTCTTTTTGTACTTCATCTTTTATCATATTCGAGTGTTGACACTAATACAAATTCTGATTTGAAAAGAAGATATTATTATTATTTTAATTTTTCAATTTTTTTGTATTTTTAAAAAAATTAAAAATTATCTTAATTATAATGATTTATACTTATATATTACTTCTAATAAAATCCACATTTATCAAATGAATAAAGCTATAGTTTTTTATCTCTTCAAATTTTAAAAGCTTTAAATTATTTTTAATTCAAAATTATTAACTCAATATAGATTTCTCTTTCTCTTTATTTAGATGATAGATATATTTTAAAATATTATTTATTAATTAAAATTATTTTATTATTATTAAACTCAATAAAATGAGGATTGTAATAATAATTATTATGATTATTACTATCATTATTTTAATTTTTTAAGAAACTTACGCTTTAAATTGAGTAGAAAAACTATCGAGTAGTATTAATTCAAATTATTGTTATTTTTCATTATTATTATTAACGCAATCGGGATTTGATCCCAAGTCCTATATTTGTAAAGGAACAATTTTAACCAAGTGGACAAAAAGGAATTTGTACTTCAATTATACATTATCAATTATTTAATATATAGTAAACGAGCATATGGACTTGGAGCCCTATTTATTTGGGGCCCTAAGCGACCGCCTACTTCGCCTATAGCTAGGGTCTACCCTGAAAGAGAGTGACAGACTCCATCTTCTAACATTTTTACTTTAGTATAAAGAGAAAATTTTGTTTACTTAATGATTAATAAATCATTTTAAGAAGCTGGAGTGTCGTGTACAATTCATGTTTGATTTTAAAGGGCTATTTTCCATTAAATTTATCGGATGTATTTGAATTAGGAGGTTAAAAAGAACTTCCTACCTTTCTTTTTCCATTGAAATCCAAATATAAAATCCACGAAGCCAAACTTCCTTTGTCATCACTGCATGGGCCATGCAGATGCACGTAATACCAAATTTGAACTAAGTGGGATGCACTTTCATCTGATTAATAAATAAAAAAAAAATGAGAAAAAGGGTGGCATTTTGTTTGCTTGACAACATCTCCATATACCTTTTCTTGTTTTCTATACAAAGAAATATGCCACTGTAATTTATGCAAGATGATGAATAAAAAAAAGAACACTGCATGAAAAGACCAGAAAGGGACTTCAGAATTTTGTATCATAGTTATAGATTAGTCTATGTGCTTTCATTCGTGAACAAGGGAAAGACTATGTTGACTTGCGACACTCATAGTGGTTCATGAAGACACAATAGATTTTGGAAGGTATGAGCACATAGAGTCAGGCCTACCTGTCCTCATTAGGTCCTCAAAATGACCGGTGTGGATCAAATGCTGCTTTTGAGGCTATAAAATTTAGAAAATGTTGCCCATCTTTGATCAACCAAACAATGCTTTCTAAGTCCTCCAAACATCAGTATAACATGTGATTTAGCTGATATTTCACTTACAAAAATTAAAAGTGGAGGTGTGGACTTGGGTCAGTTCGACAAGATGGAGACCTAAATTGGGTCTTTCTAACTGGACATAGACCTAACTGAAGTCCTAAATATTAATAAAATGGTACATTAAAAATTTAGGATACAAGATAAGATATTTGAGCTCTAAATATCTTTCTTTTAACATGATATTCTTACTCCATATTAATTCTACGAGCACATGTAAATCTCCCAATTCATATACAACGGTAAGTGGATGAACAGTACTTGTATGGAGAATGGCCTAATTGTAACGTCCCGTCCCGCTATGGGCACTTTATCTCCGAAATAACTCAAAAGATCACAAAGGAAAAGGTAACGGGTATATATATATATATATATATATATTTTATTTTTATTTTATTTTTATTTTTATTTTTATTTTGAAACGGGGCAACTATCTCCCGCTCAAAAACTAGCAATAAGGTTCAACATAGCAACATAGCATGATACAGTCATAGACTATTCGAACACAGTTATACATCATTCGAAATCAAACAACATACAAAGAGGGAGTCATATAAAACAAGGTCTCTCAATTAAGAACAACGTAATTATAAAATGTCTAACCACTGCTCCTCTACTAGAGCCTGCTCAAGGGGCCTGCCCAGTCCCTTTGCAATCAGGTACCTGAAAAGTAAGGGGTGAGCTAACCGGTCCAGTGAAGAGATAATGCATATCACATGTCAGCAATATAAGTAGATGTCATATGCATTAATGCAAAAAAAAAAAAAAAATCATAATAAAAGGGTGCTCATATATATGAGATCCAACTGCACCACCAACTAATAATCTACCGACTAGTCCACGACATCATCTCTGTGGCCCACCTCGGGTCCTCCAACAAACTCCTGGAGAGTAAGAGGTGAGTTAACTAGCCCAGTAAAGGGAATAACCATATCATACATCAATGACATATATATGTATCACATGTATAGAAAAAAGGATGGACGCCATGATAGAATGAACATCTACGTACGAGAGTACTCAACTACACAATTGACCAATGGTCCCACCGACCAATCAGAGACATAATCTCCATAGCTAACAACTGTCCTCCAACAACCCCAATCTCCCTACCAAAATAAATGGGAGACCGTATGATACACAACCACCTCTGCGATATCCTGACCCATGAGCCAGAGGCCAGGCCCTAAAGAGACTGATCCAAGTGAAACTGGGCCCTGTCGGACGGGCCAGCAGAGTGGGCCGGTCGGATCTGACAGCCCAGCAGTGGGTATGAGTTGTGGAAAGTCTCACATCGGAAGTTGAGGAGTTTGAGAGGGGGTTTATAAGTAGTCTTACCCTCCTCTTCTAACAAGACGCGTTTTGGACCCGGACTTGGGCCGGGTCCGATCCCAAAACCGTACGGGCTCGCGCGTGTGCACGTGTGTGTGCGTGTGGGCCCAAAGCGGACAGTATCTTGCTGGGCCGAGCCCCAAACCCTTTTTATGGGCCGGGCTGTTACAAATGGTATCAGAGCTCCGGGTTCTACACTCGGACTGTGTGAGCTTACTGCCTTCCACTGGGTTCATTGGGTCGAACCGAGGGCGGCTCTGGACTTTAGGGGGGTGGATTGTGATATTCTGACCCATGAGCCAGAGGCCAGGCCCTAAATAGACTGATCCAAGTGAAACTGGGCCCTGTCGGACGGGCCAGCAGAGTGGGCCGGTCGGATCCAACAGCCCATTAGTGGGTAGGAGTTGTGGAAAGTCCCACATCGGAAGTTGAGGAGTTTGAGAGGGGGTTTATAAGTAGTCTTACCCTCCTCTTCTAGCAACACGCGTTTTGGACCCGGACTTGGGCCGGGTCCGATCCAAAACCGTACGGGCTCGCGCGTGTGCACGTGTGTGTGCGTGTGGGCCCAAAGCGGACAGTATCTTGCTGGGCCAAGCCCCAAACAGTTTTTATGGGCCGAGTTGTTACAACCTCAACCACCGGAATGCAACGGGGGAAATCCACATCCCCTACGGGGGTTTTGACCGCCGAAACATAATGGGGAAGCCAATCTCAAGGGGGCAGGCACCTCAACCGCCGGAACGCAACGGGGAAACCCGCATATCCTATGGGGGTCTCGACCGCCGGAGCATAACGGAGAAGTCCTCCCAATTCCCAAACCATCATCATCATCATAACCATATACTCATGTAAATAACGTTCCCAAGACATACACATGATGCCATGATCATAGGCAACGGTAAGGCTACATTCTAATGCAACTAACTCAAAATCAACCATATATTTCATCGTGCGAGTCAAGAGCTTATAATGGGTTATTTAGTCACGCGTATCTATGTTCCACTCTATTCCAACAACATCTAACGAATAAATATTTCAAGTATCACCAGTAATTTTTCAAGTATCATATTCAATTCCAATTGTCCAATTGAAGTTCTCTACAAAGCATATAGTTGACTGGAGTACCCCCGAGCAGACCCTCTGCCATATATTTATTACAACAGTTTTTCCTTACCGACTGGCTAAATAAATAGAGGGTCACCCCCGGTCACTCCATGTCTAGAGATAACAGTTTAATATATGCAAGTACATGCTAAAACAGTGATAAGTTCCCTCACAGAGTGTGTGGAGTCGAAAATCGAAGCGAGTAAACGGCTTGATTGGCTGAAGGGAGCTCGATATGTTGAAACAAGGAAGAGCGAATAAGCAAATAAGGTAAAACATGTTAGAATGAGGCCAAACTGAAGATGGGCCTAAAACTGGGCCGGGTCTGAAAACGGGTCGGGCCTGAAAACAGACCAAGCTGGGCTGGATCAAAACTGGCTGGTTTGGACCATGCTTGGCTGTGCCAAACCCAAGACTGGATCGGATTGGGTCTAGGCCTGGCCAAACTGGGCTGGGCCGAGACCAAGACTGGGTTAACTCGAGCTCAAACTGAGTCCATTTGGGGACTCAGCCGAGCCGACTTAGTTACCCAACTTAGTCGGGAGAAAGGGGGGAAAGAAAGGGAAAGCCAAGAAAAAATAGAGAAAACCGGGTAAAGTAGAAGAGGGGGAAAAAGAAGGGGAAGAAGGAGACTACCTGGGATCGGTAGGGTTGGCGAAGGGAGGTGAAGATTGACAAATTTCAAGCGGTGAGGAGGGTTGGCTTCGACCGGCTGGAGCAGGGATCGGCAGCGGCTGCTCAAGGCGACTGAGAGGAAGAAGGAGAAGAGAAAAGAAACAAGAGAGAGGGAGAGAGATCTGAAGTGAAAAGGGAAAGGGAGGGGGGTACGGCGGCCGTTGAAGGAAGGGGTCCCTTTCTAGGGTTTTTCGAGAATGAGGGAGATCCAAAGGGGGAAGAGATGAAAGAGGGGAATGGGTTGCCGCGGCACTGTAGCAAATCGCTACAGTGCAGCAAAAGAGGGGATTTAAGAGGGTTGGGTTGTCTAGGGTTTTAGGGAAGGGATAAGGGTTTAAGTTTTTTTTTTTTTAAATCCTTTTTTTTTAATTTCTTTTTAAGAAAGAAAAAAAAAAACACATTAAAATCGAGAACCCGTAAAAATCTCGAATGTCGAACGTCGAGCGAGAAAAATGTGTGATTTAAAATATTTTTCATGACATAGTACACTGAAATTAGAAAAATTACCAAAAACCATTCGAGTTCCCAAACTCGAAATAAAGCACATTGGGGGTCACACCACCCCTAATGCTACCAAAGCGCCAAGTACAACTTGGAGATCCACAAAACTACCTAAAACCCCGAAATATCTAATCGGATCATTACACTAATGAAGTTTGAACATGAATTAAACTTAATACCTATTTTCAAAAAAAAAAAAAAACCCCTTCTTAACCGTCCATCTAAGTTGAGCCCGAAATATCTTGACCCAGATGTTAAATATGTCCAAAACATAGGCCAAAAATCTTCCTTTGGGTCTTGGCTCTCGAGCCTGGACTTCCAACTAAACTGATAAGAGGAAATGAGATCTTTTATAAATGTAAAAACCGGTCAGTCAAATTTCAGAAGGGTCAAAAGTTCTTCCAAGATTCGTTCTAAACTTACATGGGGAGGGGAGCATTTTTGGCCTTGGCTCAAGACATTGATAATAAAGTAATAAACATTTCCAAGAAAGGACATAGAGAAAATGTTTTAGATGCTGTGGTGGACACTTAACCAATGCTATTAAGGTAATAAACAAAGAAAAATATTGTCCAAATTACACTATTAAATGATGCTAATGACCTGTTTAGGAGCTCAGACCAAAGCCTGCTCACTGCTCACTCTAATTTCTTTTAAGAAATTTCATGTGGAAGTCCATGTTGTTGCTTTCAGATGCTTGGAAGCTGCCAAAGTTAAAATTACGAGAATTTTGCATGTAGAGACACGCTGCAGACAATTGCCTCAGATGTATTTTAATGGCACCAGCATCAAAGAGATACAGGATGAGATCTCAGCCGTTCATCATGTGGGGCTCTCAGTAACCATCTTTTGAATTCCACTTGGGTCCATGATGATTGAGAGTGGACACTACGATTCTTTCTTCCTTTATTTTTTCCTTCTTCGTCTCCTCGACACGAGGAACTCTTTTTCTAATTAGAGTATCATTTTTTTCTACTTAATAAAATATATTTTTTTTTCTATTTTACCAATGAGATTCTGACAGTTTAGTAATAAACTAAAAAGTAATATGAAAATATCCCATTTAAATAAAAATTAAAGTATATAAAATGAACCTCGAGTAATTAAGATAACTTGAAACTCAATTTTTTAGAAATAAGTATATATATAATACATTCTTACTTCATTCAATAAGGAATCCATCTGATTTTTGGACTGTTCTGCCTGAGGGCAGTTAGCCGAATATTTGAATAATGGCGGGAACATATGCCATTTGTAGTTGTCATTGACCGTTTGTCCGTCTCTCACTGCCCTAACTCCGGCGGCTTTCCTTCTTTAGCAAACACAGCGACAGCTCACGTTATTCTTGCTAACAGTGGACGTTTTCATTTTGAATTCAAAAGGCGAAATTACCGGAAGAAAGTATCCAGCATGACACCTGTACGTGTGAAGTACTCAAAGCATAAATTAAAAGTTCTTAAAAAAATCAAAATTAATTAATTTAATTAGTTTCAAGTCAAACAAGTCATTAAAAACCTTTGAGTTAATCTTGAATTTTGAATGTTTAAAATGTGATTTTCAAATCAGATCACACAATGTAAAATGATGAATGATATATCGAAGAAAATGATCGAATTGCTATCACGCTCGTTGAAAGAAATAGTTTGTATTGAAAATATATTTTATATTCTTTAGTTATTTTCTAATTGGAGTTCTCAAAGATGGAACACATATAATCTGTAAAGGTTAGTTTGTCGGTTAAGAACTTTCAAATCATATATATGCTTAATCTATTATACGAGATTTTCTTGTTGACTAAATCAGAAGAAGGATTATATTCATATTCACTTTTCCTCTTTGCATTTCACTTTGGCATTTTTTTCATAATCATGAGCATTTGAGAATGGATTACATGAGTTCTTATTCTCTCAAGTGGAATTATAAAGATTTTATTTATTCATATTCCATATCTTGTCAATGTAGGCCATCAGAATCAGACAACATCTCCCACTCACTGACTATTATAGACGCGTTTATTCGGCAATATATTCGTATTTAATAACACAGTATTTGAAAGAAATTTTGAAGCATATCCCAGCGACTTGGGTTGGAAACCTGCATCTGCTACAAAATATTCAAATATCCTCTAGAGAAATGCATTACAGGGGTTCGACGAAAGAGACCCTCT
Source organism: Chimonanthus salicifolius (assembly GCA_013350335.1). Classification (NCBI taxonomy): domain Eukaryota; kingdom Viridiplantae; phylum Streptophyta; class Magnoliopsida; order Laurales; family Calycanthaceae; genus Chimonanthus; species Chimonanthus salicifolius. The sequence goes on from CM023538.1 coordinate 2,321,663, forward strand.
CCAAGTTTTGATTCCAGAAATATGCTTTACATAAGCTCTATCATATTGGGCAATTCTAGGACCCATCAGAAATAAATATAAAACACATTTTTTTTTAATAATGGACGTGTTCACGGCTTCTTAGAGTGTTAGAAAATCATGATTTAATCAAATTTTTAAAGTAGAACTCTTTCTCAAAAACTATCCTAACTAATATGAGATTTTTTTTGCGCGTAAAAACTTGACACATATGGAGCTGCGTTCTGCGGGTGTACGTGGAAACTTTAGACCTAGTCTCACGTGCATTGGACACGCAAAATATGTTCTAATACTATATTTGAAAACCATGACTTAATAATATTCTTGAAATAGTACTCACTTTTAAAAGTTAACAGTTTAAAAAAAAGATGTCTAAAATGTTACAGGGAGTCATTGGTTTTTCAAAAAAATCGATATGAGACTTTTTGTCACTTCACATAGAGCACCTGACTTATCTTCGAAGTATGTGCAAGTCTTCTCACCCACATACACTGTGTAAAATTATAGGAAATGACCTTTTGGAATATATGAAATGGGATTCGAACTCAAAATCATTATTATCATCAAATTCATATATTAGTTGATATAGCCATGTTTTAGGTAGGCCGAGTAACCGAATACCATATGATATTTTAAAAATAAAAAGAAGGAGCTGGTTAAGTCACATAACGAGACTCGACAGTGTAATTATTGGCCATCTCACCGAATTTGGAATGCCTGAACAAAATAGAAATGTGGGGAGACAAGATTGAGTTGGATTGGTGGTGGTGGGTAGATGGGTGGTGGTGGGTAGATGGGCGGCTGTGGGGTGTGGAAGAAAGGTATTTAATTATCACACAAAAATATGTAATTTTAAATACACACAAAAATATCTAATTTTAAAATACAACAGATCTATAAATGCCACTAGAAGCATGTGAGATTTTTTAGATGACTAATTTGGATAATGATCTGTGACCTTGAGTTTCACAATGGTGCAGCATCCGTCTTTTCTTTTTAAAGGTGGTGCATTATGATGAAAACTCATGGTGCACGGATCATTACCTGGCTAATCTAAGCCGTTGAAAATGTTGGTTGTTTATGTAGATTTAGATCAAACATTAATATATATATCTATTTGATGCTTCCTCATTATTAGAATGAGCATCACATGTAAAACATCTATCCAACCGTTTATTTATTAAAGTGAATTCCATCATCTAACATTCTTTATTAGAGCATATGAATTTTAAGCTTTAAAATGATATGAATGTGAAAGGGAAGTGATTCAGATTCTGCAATTTTCCACTCAGATGGATACCATCTGACTCAAAATTGAGAATTTTTTGCCATTTTACAATAAAACTTTACTATAAATTCAAAACTAGCATTTTATTATAGGTGGATAAAATATATAAAAAATAATAATGACGGTATTATAGTTTTGTCATTATTTTTTTCTCCTTCTAAGGTTGCATGTAAAATCTAATTTTCTCTAATTATTATGTTTTAGAATTTCTTTCTTCTTTCTTTTCTACGATTTAATCTAATCTAAATCTATTTTAATGTAGAATTTAGACTACTTTCTTCTATTTTCTTATCTTTAAAGATTTGAAATCTTAAAAATTCTTCTCCAACTTGTAGAAAGGCATCCAAGGATATTTTTTACATCTAGAATATACTTTTAGTTCAAATACTAAAGTTCAATTCAATTAAATGACTTTAAAAAGAGGCCACTACAATTCTTTTCTTAAAAGTAAAAAAAAACAAGAAGCTTTAGAAAAGTGATTTGGTTAATTTTTATAATTGTCAACTTAAAATTTACTTTCGCTGGGAAAATAGAAACGTCCAAATCTTTCATGGAAACACTTTTCCCCAAAAGAAATGCTAAAACTTTATATAGAGAATATTAGAGATTTCTTCTTCTTTTTCTCCTTCTAAGGCAGCACGTATAATTCTCCACCACAAGACCATTATTTCTAACTTTTACCTAATTGCATTAGATTTCATTAAAGGTAACAAAAATATAATTCAACAAACACTTAGCTACATAGAAATTTCTGTGATTTTTTCATTTTTTACTAATCATCATCAGGAAGAAACAATTTATGTGATAAATGGAGAGAGCTTAATTCTCTGAATGCTTTCCACGTAAAAATAAAATAAAAGGAAAAAATATTAATGATCTATTATCTTTTTTACATTTAATGGTCTTTTGTGCTCTCATACAACAAATTACAAGTATTTCTAATTAATCACATTGGATAGAAAAAATAAAAAATAAAACTCACTGAGAAAGAAATATATATTCTCCTCATAATTAAGCATAAATAAAAATTTAAAGATTGTCTTGCTTGAATCCCATAATCCGTCGTTTTGTTCTTTGTTACTCGTAGAGCTTAAATTTGAAGTAGGCCCACTAGAACATGACTTATTCTCCAAGCCAGAAGCCTCGAATACGACTTTCTTCAAGTACTGTCCCTGCACTGTCTCACTTTGCTACTAAGAAACTCCTTTTCGTGGAAACTCCTTTTCCTAAGAAATTAGAGGATCTTGATGGGGATCCACACTCGAATTCATTCAATGGCGGCTATCAGGACTTAAGGGTGAAACTTGGGTATTCATAGAAATCAGTGGGTTGAGTTATGAATCTGTAAATTTAAGGTCACCTCAGATTAAAAAAAAAATTGCATGGAATTTGAATCAAACTAAGTTCAGAGATTTAAAATTAACACAATTCAATTCAAATTTTAGAAAATATAAAAAATCTGCGACGATTTTCTTTACCTGGATGAGTTGGGCTTGCAACTCGGGTCAAGTCAAGTTGAGCAATTTGGGTCAACCACTCGGATCAAGTCAGGTCAGGTTGAGTCAAACTCAATAATTTTTTATATGGGTTGAGTTGAGCTTATTAAAACACAACCCAACCTATTCGAGTTTTAACCCTATGTAGACCTAACATTAAGAGTGTAAACTCTATTAAAAATAAGAAAAAATCATTTTTATTTTTTTAGAATCAAGTCGTATTATATTATATAAAATAAAATTTAGGTCAAATCAGGAATTTAAAGTTCAAATCTGTTAGAGTTTGATAAAAAAAAATATTATTAAATCTATTATTACTTATAATTAATCTAATTCAATTAAATTTGACCCATTGTCATCTCTACATGTCATAGAAGCACGATATGTATCCTCCGTTGGACATGCATTAGGACAAATTTACTAATGTCTGTAAAATGTTTGTGGATACACATGGTTCAAAATGAACTTCTCTCGATACAAAATTTATCTAATTTCAAAATTGTATCGAGTTTGAGTTTAGTAAAGTAACTTGAATTTTCTAGCCCCATTGTTGGTTTAAGGAGGGTGAGGTGATGGGTTAAGTTGAGTCATTTGACAAGTCACAAGTTACATTTGGGATCGAGTTCAAGTCAAGTTCGAGTCAGCTCTTATTCTGAACCATGTTGATCTCTGGTTGAATTTTGGTTGGGTCAAGATCGGGTCAGCCAATGTAAATTGAATGAAGTTTTGCATATTGTAGTTTTTTTTGTCATGCTTCATATTCATCAATTTTATGTATTTTTATAAAATATGAAAAGAAAAAAATAAATATATAAATAAAAATATCTCAGATAGATGAAACACGATGATAATTTTATATAAAAAAGCAGTGAGTAAACTCCAAAATTTGGTGAGCAGCATTCCATTATTTGTTAGGTAAATGTGGGTTCCATGCCCCTAATTGATTTGGTTATGAAGCGTGGGTTGCCGGTTTCATGCCTGTCATCATCGAGTTTCCATCGAGTTTCCCTCTGAGAGGTAGATGGTGTAGGACAGTAGAAAGTGTTGGGGCTTGGACATTTCTCCTTATAGTGAAAATTATCACTAACCTAATGTGGTTCACCAAATCGTGGGTCCCCCACCAAAGGTGGCCACGTAATAAATTGTGGTGCATGTGATTTGGCCCATAATTTCATATTTTTATAAATTTTTAAATTTTAACAAGTACTTCCTCCGTATCAAAATATTTGACTCGTTTAAAAAAAAAAAAATTCTTAACAATCGTTTTATAAAATATTAATTTTCTACAAAGTTGAAAACTGAATTAACAACTTTTAGATATTTTACTTTAGTAACTATGATTAATTATTAAATAATACAAATAGTACAAGCACACCAAACACATATTACATTAACAAATTTTTGATCATTTAGATTACATAGTAACAATCCTCCCATGGGTGTTCTGTGTAACCAAACACGGCATTTCGTAAATCCCACTTTACCCTTGCCCTTCTATACTGAAAATTAAATAAAAAATAAAAAAATCATAAATCGGCTCACTAACCAAATCACTAAATTTATCTAAATGAGACTATTTTTTTATACACAACAGCAATCGGATCGCTGAAATCAGCAAGTGAAGGGTATAATGGGCAATACAGTAAAACTCGTGTCGCGTTACACAAAATGTCCGTAGGAGAATTGCTACCCTTGATTATATTATAATTAGTGATAAGCATTTAATCTTTGTTTCTTAGCCCGTTTAGAACTTACAAATTGTCAATGTCATTAGAACCCTTTATAATTTTATTTTTTTATTCCTTTTATTTGTTGGATTTATTTCATATTTAGTGTGCTTTACTGCCCAGGCTTTGAACGAAAGCACGTATTACTGCTATTGGATTATGGACAAAAGAGCTGAGGCCTTCTGTGGTATGGGTGACCTGTATTCAATTTTAATAATATATTACTTTATTTACTATATTAATTTTATTATTATAGATTATTTATATATTATGTATAAGAAAAGGTTTTACTAAATAATTTTATTTATTTATTTTAAACAAATAAAATAGAAAGTTTATAAGGTATTTTATTTTAGTCATCTCATCATCATTATCTACTCTAGGCTTTCATATTTAAATTTGACAAATTATTTCATTGGACCAACTTTTTCATTCGACAGTCACGAAACTTGAACTCACAACATCTAAATCAGGGGTTGAAATACCGGATCGGCCGATATGCATATCGGCCGATATGCATATCGGCCGATATACCGGCCGGTAAATTTCTCTCTCTTCCGATTTTTTTTTTTTTTTTTTTGTCCGATTTTTTTTGGATAATGTCGGAAAATTTTGGGCTTCTTGTAAATATAATTTTTTCATTAAATATCGGTCATATACATACTCAAATTATTTATTTAAGTTTCATCTATTTTCAATATTAAAATTAACAATAGATGATTTTAACTTATAAAAATATGAAAATGTCACATCAATTCTCTCAAGTCTCATCAATAAGTAGATCCTATTATATAATTAATCAATATAGGAAAATTAATAATAAAAATAAAAATAAAACTTCTTATCTCATAGCTCCACACATATTAAAAATTTGAATTAATGCCTATGTTATTGGGTAATTATAAATACATACTTACGTTTTCAATAATTTCAATTTCATTCCTAACATTTGAAAGTCATGTATAAATGAGTCTCTGTATGTATTCTAATGTGTGAATAATTTTTAGGAATAATAAAATATTAACTATGATAAGAGTCCACTTATGCTAAGATAATAAAATGACAAAAAGATTTTAGCCATCATGTATTTATGTTGCCATGTATACACCTCACACACTTTAATAAATTGAAATTGAGTCAAATTAATTGAATAGTATTTTAAAATTCAAATTATGTTTTTAAAATTTTCAAGAAGTGGTAATAAAAGGTAAAATAGTATTTTATAAGTGAAGACCTCTAAATAATATCATATATATATATATTTTTTTTAGACTATTAGTTATCTATCAAAATTTGAATTCATTTTAAGTAGATCTCAATGAAATTGAATTTCACATCTCAAAATTTGAATCACATCAAAGCTTGTCCAAATTTTCTCAAAACAAATGTAATATTACTATGGATCCAGCTCTTCATATGGATAACCCGGGACGTGAAAATAAAATCTTGCATACGTGTCTTCCGGAAGTCGCTCTTCATTAGACGTGTAGTCAGATGTTGATGATGGATTGTGGTACTGCCAACTATCAGATGAGGGTTGCGATTGACGATCTGAAATCGACATGGACTGCATATTACTGGATAATGAGTTCGTGTCGAAGTGCCCATAGCTCGGTTGACCATAATATCCTGTTGGCGTATATCCGAAAGATACATATCCTTCACCGGGCAAGTTTGTTCCGCCATGAGGAGGTGTATGTTGCCTATCATCCTGTTGATAATGGACTTCACTCATGTTGGGATAATACCCCGGTGGGCCGGCAGGCTCAACATCCACAACAATATTTGGATGAGTAAAATCCAACCCATCATCTGACCCATTACCGTCATCGGTAGATGAATCAGAATCAGATCTAGCCGACCCATAATAACGTCTGCTGGGTTGGCTGCTCGGAACAACAGGTTCTTTTCCTCTTAATGATCTCCTCCTCTGTGAAGAGCTAGATACCCCATCTGTCCCAGTGGGCCGTTCACTAACAGAATGACGACGTGGAGCCATCCTTGTACTTGTCTGACGTTGAAATCCTCATGTACTTTGAAACTGAAGTTTTTTACAGTATACAAATACAACTCACTGAGAGGGTTGGTTTAAAAAATATTCATACATTTTCGGTATCTTTACATATTTTTTCATAATTTATCACATGAAATCGAGGTTTTTGTTTAAACATTTTAAATTAATAATTACGTTGCATGAAATTTATATTTTTTCACAGAACCTTCTTTCTAAAATGAGAGGGGTGTTTTAAAAAAAAAAACAGCCACTTTTCCCAATAATTACTATTTCTTAATTCTTATGATGTTTTCTAGTACATTTTCACATTAGAAAATAAAAGAAAATGAAAAAAAAAAACTAATCTGCATGAAAAAAAATATCATACATTCATAATAAATTCTATGCTAAATGTTTTAGGCTTTAAGCATAAATAAATCACTATCAATAATTAATAATCCATATTTCTAAAACAACAACATATTACAAAAAATACATTAAATATTAAACTATACATTAAAACCATAAAATTTTTAGATCAGAAGGCTAAAAAATAAAAATGGAATAAAAACTTACATGAAAATGAAGATCAATATATTTCCAGTAGTTTGAACGGAATGATCTTCTAAGATAAGCTAATAATACACAAGGATTTCTAAGATAAGCCGGATGACCGTTTGTAAGATGGGGATAGGAGTTTGAAAATACCACTGCTGGATGAGTGTGTTTCGTAATGAATTTGTGGATGAATGAGGAGATGTATGGGGTACTAATATAGAGGAAAAGTTCGGTCGGTTCAGATCACGGGTTTAAAAAAAAATATTAAGAAATTCAGGCGTGGGAAACACAAAGAATCCCACAGCCTGTTGGATGGGATATCATGCAGGATTCCATAAGATGGGGATAGGAGTTTGAAAATACCACTGCTGGATGAGTGTGTTTCGTAATGAATTTGTGGATGAATGAGGAGATGTATGGGGTACTAATATAGAGGAAAAGTTCGGTCGGTTCAAATCACGGGTTTAAAAAAAAATATTAAGAAATTCAGGCGTGGGAAACACAAAGAATCCCACAGCATGTTGGATGGGATATCATTCAGGATTCCTGGACGATAATTTGGATGAAATATCGCGCGATATATCGTCCGTGATATATCGCCCGATAATCGTTTAAAATATCGTCGCTATTAATTTTTAAATAATAAAAACTCGACCGTTACGGGCCGATATTGGGACTTATCGGCCGATATTTTGGACCGATAAACGGTCCAAATATCGCCCGATATTTGTACTAAATATCGCCGATATTTGGTGGGTCCCAATACCGATATTTTTTAAAAAAAAAAAAAAAACCATACTTTCCAGCCCGATAATTAGTATATCGGGCGATATTGGGCCGATATTCGGACCGATATATCGCCCGTATCGGGCGATATTGTATTATTTAAAAAAAAAAAAAACGAAAAAAAAATATAATAAACCGATATTTTCGAATATCGGCCGATATTAGGGCCGATATTGGGGACCGTTTATCGCCCATATCGGCCGATATTCCAACAGTACGGCCGATACTTATCGTATCGGCCGATATTTCACGGTTTCAAAAAACCGATATATATCGGCCGATACGATATGTATCGGCCGATATTTAAACCTTAGATCTAAATTATACTCATGAATTCGACCAATTGTGTTATAAGTTCTTGTCTTATTTTACATTAGACGTATGTTTTACTTGATTTAAATCAGGTAGTTTATATGTTCAATCAGATTAATTCTTTTAAATTTAAACATTGCCAATTATTTCTTAAGCTATATTTTTTAAAATTAAACTCTAGGGTTTTTATTTGAACTATTAAAATTTTCACACCTTCATATATTTCTTAAGCTTTTCAAGGTTACTGAACATTAAACTCTAAGGTTTTATTTGAACTACTAAAATTTTCACACCTTCATAAATTAGCTTATTTCTTTAGCTTTGCTTTTTATAAGTTAAATTAAATTTTAATAGTTTACAGTTGGGTGACTGAAATTTTTTATGTATTTTGTTGTATTTTCGTGTGTTCCACAATAATTTAAAAAACAAATATTCTAATGATACTTATCTCTGATTTAATTTTCATTATAAAAATGTTAATTTTAGTAAAATTTGTTTTCCTCATTTTAGACAATTTGTGAAAAAAGAAATACAGTGTTGTGCGTTTTCAAGAGTCTTGCATAATTAAAGATACAGGTAAAAAGTCTCCGCTGTGCTTGTTTACTGTTGGTAAATAGTAATTACGTATGCTTACAAGTTGGACGGCTACAAATAAATAACAAAATTGCCCTTACGTGGGGGTAGTGCAGATCCTGTGTGTGGTGACAGTTCAAGTGGTCCACTTGTCTCGATGCGTATTTGTATTAATTACCTTTTTTTTTCCAAAATTTAAATTTTTAATATTTTTCTAACCATTGAATTTTACTCAAATATTGTTGTCTTAAATTACAAAACGATGTTTAAAACATTTATAAAACATAATTAATGAAAATAAATTCATTTGAAAAATTAAAGAGATAGGCTTCCAATAATTAATCTAATGAACAAATTTCAATAGTTTTTTTAAAAAAAATATGCTTACAGTAATTCTATAAAGAATCAATATTCATTTTATAGAGAATGAGTTTCCCCTAAGGTGAATTTAATGAATGAGTTTGAAAGATATTTTTTTTTTACAAAAAATAATTTTATTGAATTTAAAAAGTTTGGATTTTCAAAAGCCTTTCTTTTAAATTCCATAAAGTTTATTTTATTTTATACATATTTATTCACTTTTGAGATATTAAAGTCAAATCAGTGCTCATTACTTACTATTATTTTTATGCAACCGACATAAAGGTGAAAATGAAGTTAAGAGAATCTGCCGACACTAAATTTGGTAAATATAAGTGATTAAGTGGGTGTTTGGTGATTTTTTGTTATCTTGTAATCTTCTTTTTTCTTGATAAACATCATCGTCTTTGGACTTTTTAGAGTTTGAATTTGTTTAGTGGTGATGTTTAAATCTAAATTAAACTCGATTTAGTTAAGAAATTATAAAATCACAATTGGTATTCTACGAATTTGTCAACAAACATGAAAGTGAAATGGCCGAAAGCAAGAGTTGGCCTTTAAAATATTCCCACCTCAAATTCCCTTTGCTAGAAAGAGTTCCAGCTTCACATAGAGACGGAGTTCACAATTTTTTTTTTTTACGGTTAAAGGTGAGTATCATTAAAATTAAAATGGAGACTTTACAAAAATATGATGAAGTAGAAAATCAAGAACAAACTCTCTATCTCAAGCCGCCAAGCAAAAAATGCATGAAAAGTTAAAGAAGAATCAGTTAAGCTTGTTTCTCTATATGAGTGTATATGAAGTAGTTTGATATCTGAATTTGATGATACTTATTGAGATTAGATACCTATCCCAAAATATTAGTTTATTAGGTGTAAGTAATTTAAGTCTTTTATAAATCCGTAGATTTTCCTCTGCACTTTTAATGAACTTCTTTACAACCCCAACAATCTTCAAACAAAGTCAATTATCCCATTCGTCTTAAGAATTTCTTAAGTTCACCTGAAATAGTTTTAGACTTTACTTTGATACCACTAGTTAAGAGTTAAGATTGGATATCTATCCTAAATTACTAGTATATTGAATGGAGTGATTCAAATTCTTTATAAACTTGTTGATCTGTCTAACCTTTTAATATAAAATTTGTTCATACTCGCCCAACGATTCTATACTTCAATCTTGTGGGTGAAGGATTAGATAAATTTCAAGGGAAAACTCTCGGTCGCTGCAATCAATGGGAGGTTGAATTATGCTTAAATTAAGTAAAATGCAAAATGTATAAATTCTAGGTTCCATAGATATGATATTTAACGCATTATAAATAATCGTTTCACATAAAATAACAGTAATATAATCATATATTTTATAAAATATTTTTGCAATTATAAGAATTTATCTATATTCAGAATTTAAGAGAGAGAAAGATTTGTATTCATAGAAAATGTTTATAAATAATATTTTGATGGACCATGTCTATCTTGTAAAACACATCAAATTAATCTTCATTATTTAATTAAAAATTTTATAATAAAAAAAGTTGCAGGATGGTGTGACTACCCCCTTCCCTTTTGACGCGTACTAAGCGAGATCAGCACGGCAAGATCAGCACGGTACATATCACGCACAAAACGTTGGTACGTGTCTCGCCATGCGTTACTCGTGACCCATGCTTGCCAAGTGTATCTGGATACATGCTTATCCGCGGAGACCAATCCTGGCCGTTGATTTGGACGGCATGATCGTAGTAGGATGCTTGCGTGCAGGTCGCACTGGTACGACCGTATGAATCATACGAACATTTAGTGGGCCAAGGCCCATGTAAGAGATCATGCAACGTAATGGACTGTTTTATGTAGTTCCGCAAACAATACAATACAGTGAACATCTTTAAAGTAGGTCGATTTAGTACTGATTGATTTCATATACGACAGATTGTAGGAATAAGATAATCTTAACCTAAAATATATCACAAGTTATTTGATCTAAATATTTTGAAATATATGGTTATTTCATCATTAAATTAATCAGTATTTAAATTAAGTACCTAAAAATATTTATATTTTCTGTGCTTTGTTTTAAACGATCATATCATCTGTTTATTTTCATTACTAATTAACATAGACAAATTGTATTTTACCTCTATTTTTTATATACAAAAATACAATAAAAATTCTATATCAAGAAAAATATTGTTCTTCTTATTTAAACACGACGAGGGAGTCGTCTACGTCAAGTTCCCAGCAATCCTTCTTTTCAAAATAAAGATCTCCATGATTTGATCGAAGGCCGCCGCCTCCACTAAGTCGGTTGTATATAGAATCGATTCAGTCATCTCGTTAGGATGAGAGTTTTTTTTTTTTCGTTTTCTAAACCGGTGTCTTCTTAATTAGTCTCATAAATTACATTATTTAATTTTTTTATTAAATTTATTTAAATATATATTTTTATTTTTTTATATAAAAATATAAAAGATGGCTGAGTGTGGACATAAATTCTAATATCTTTTAATTAAAAAAAATCTATTTTCAAACTTAACCATTTATTTTAGTAACTTTGTATAAAAATAAAATAAATATTCACTTCAAACCGACGAAGCTTACAGCTGTAATAATAATCACGGGAATATCCATAATTATCACAGTGAAGGAGATAATTATAATTTATGATGATTTTTCATCATTAAAAACAGGCAAGGCATAGAGACATCCAGATTTTCTTTTCTTATACACCCGTTTTCAAATTTTTGGGTGAAATTACCTTTTTGCTCTTCCACTTAAAAGTCTTGCACGTCAACCATCAAACGAAAATCAGATTTTTCCGTTCGGATGATGTATTGAATAAATGTCGACCGAATGGCTTGCACAGAGGGAAAAAAATCAGTCAAAGGGCCCCACCGTTGGCCGAAACCCAATGTCTTCCTTAGGCGTAGATAGGTGGACCAAAGGCGACCATGGTGTGTCGATCGTAGGGGCAGAAGTGCAGGATTCACTTAGATCTAAGAAAAAAATTCACAAAATTGGGTTTCGGTTGCTCCAAGCAGCAGAGGCAAAAATTGGCCAGATGAGGGTCTCACGTGAATCAAATCAGAGATCTGATAGTACAGATGGATAGACCATAAAAAAACGGAAGAGGTATGGTAGGTCCCGCCGGCATAAATTTCCCAGTCAACTGATCTAAGGCCGAGAAGAAGATCTGACGCAACATTTTCAATAAAAAATCATCTTTTTAGCAAACATAGAAAAGCAAAAAATAGATTAAAAATTACTTCATTCTTATAAAAGCTACCTCAATTTTTTAAAAAAGGCTTAATTTACATTGAAAAATGAAACTTTTTCATCGAAAAGAACCAAATAACGTTCAACTCAATGAAGCCCAAGATTTATTTGAAATACTAAGAAGACTCCGTCGGTATTTCCATTTAAAATTTATATTTATTAAAATTAGAAGTGGGTTGTACATTCTTAGATTCAAATATGCAGATAGTGCTAAAGACAACGAGTGAATAAAAATAGAACTGTAATTAATTGTTTTAATATTGTGATTTTAAAATTTGAAAATAAGACGCTATTTCTTTTTGGCATAAGATAAAAATATTTCTCTTTACTTATATCATCTATTCAGTTTTTTATTCATCTCAACCTTCAATGCAAATCTCAACTTATGATAAATCTATTCAGGTTTTTGTTTTTATGATAAATATAAGTTATTTAATTTTTTTAATTGAAGATTAATAAATAAAATATTATTAACTATACAAAATCAACACTTATTTGAATGACACTAGACATCAACAAGTGTCACAAAAAGGGTCTTGTTAGAGATCTCACAGGAAATCTAAGCTAGCAACCTATCACTAATAAGAATGATATTTGGGTCGGATTTTAATTTTAATTTGATCTGTATGTCTTGACTTGAGAAAATCGTAAGTTTGGATTATGTATTTGTATATTTCAAGTCGGATTAGATTGAAAAAAATAAAATCTATATAAAATTTGAATCAAATTTATATTGAAAAATTTAAACGAATTTGACCTAATCCGATCCAACGTAATTTGATTTGACTCAAATACATCAAATTATAAAACAATACTCAAATTAAATTGGATTAAAAAATCGGATTAAATTGAATTAATTAATTTGAGTTATATCATAAATATTTAGATCAAATCGAATTTAATAAACCTTAACATGAATTGAAGTGAGGTTCTTAGAATCCAACCCGAACCTACCCGAGTTTAAGCCCTAACAGTGAGCAGCTTGTCGCTAGCGTGACTAAATCTCAAATGTGAATTCGAGAGATGGGAGGGAAAAATAGAAAAAAAACTGAAAATTTCCAAAACTACCCTTTAAATGACTGATGAGTTGCTGGTGACTGACCAGTAGTGTGGAGGATGCTTCCTGGAAGGTTCGGGTCGATCATTTCGTTCTCACATCTCCCTCAACCTCTCAAAGAGCCAGAGAAGCAGAACCATATTTGCTTACAATCAGCGTTTTTACTGAACTGAACCGATAATCCGGAATAAGGCTCTGTGCCATCCAAAAGCGAGTCTCATCCAACCCGCTAGCGGTTTCATCTCTCTCGATTTCGTCCAAACAGGTCACAATTTCTACTAAATACCCACATTGCTCCCAAGAAGCGGTTTTCCTTGTTTGGTAGGATTGAATCAACGTCCGGTGTCATCTGTCCTGCGTTCCAGGTGCCATTTACCAGCATGTCGTCCAAGGAGCGCGCTAAATCATTGTCCCCTTCATCTCCTTATCGCTACAGACGCGATTTGGAATTGGGGGATGAGACAGTCGAAGACGGAGATGCTTTCAATATACCTCCGCCCAAGAGAGCTCCCATTGAACGGCTAAAGAAGTGGAGGGTAAGTTAAACCAAGCATAATCTTCAATTCCGCTCATTAAATGCATACACTGGTCTCTGGTGTATGCGATACTTCTCCTGCAGTTGTTTCTGTTCTTTCTCTGATTGCCCCTCCTCCCCGTTTTTTTGCTATTGGTTGGTTGTAATCTATTGATTCCAGGGAGTAGTCAGTTATATGTGGTTGATAAATTTCTGGGTTGCGTCTGTACTGATTTTGGTAGCTTTGTATAATAAAATGGGGATAACTGTAGTAGGTGTACTCATAGTAGTAGATGGTACGCCTTAGTTGTGAACCATTTTGTGCTCATCTAGCTCACCGTACTTAGTGTTGATATTCATCAATGATTTAGGATATAGGTTCTGATTTCACGTGGTCTATTAGCTCCAGAGCTTTTGATATAGTGGTCATGTCACGAACAATTGACATCAGAGTGGGTTCTATATCCTTTGTTCAAATTCAGGTGAATTCAACCGTGCAAAGGGTTTCAACATGGTAGTTTGTTAATTAAGGAGTCATCAATTATTAGCAATACTTAATTAGGAGCTCAACTATTAGATAATATAGTTTTTCATGTATATGATATATTTTGGTCTTCTGGATAGAGAAGTGTTGTATTTTGTTAACATTGATGTAATAAGGACATGATCCATCACTCTGCACATATATGTGAAGTATCTAAACATATACATGCACCTAGACATGCATCTTCCACCCTTAGGCTCCAAAACCCCTTACCTCCTTGATCCCATCTTACACCTTTATTACTGTGAGTATACTCTTGATTTTCGGATTATTATCAGATCCAGGGACAGTAAGACAAGTGCTTTGTGCTGTTATGGTTCATTATCCCCAAGAAGTTTGTCCATTACTTTGCAGCATATTCTTCTTCTTCTTCTTGATTGCCTTATTGCAGTATGGTATGCGTTTTGGTTCTTTTCATTGTTTTAAATTTATTGTGTTCATTTACATTTCTGCTTTTGTGCTGTGTGGTAAGCAGTTGCAGTAACTTGTTGCCTTTGGGGTTATGGATATCTTGAATTCTGTAGTAACATATAATGTTACTAAAAAATCATAAAATACTAAAAAATCTTTTAAAAAATGTCCGACATGTAATATGGATTCTCTTTTTATCTAGCGTGATATATTTAGTAGCCGTAAGTGCTCTCGTGCTTTCTTTTTTAATTTTAATTGGTAACGCATTTGGGGGCCAAAGTTTTTCAATTGCAACAATGAATGCGTGCTAGCTGGGCTACATTTGAATGGTGGTTAGGGTTCTACTTGAAACAGTGGGAAACATGGGAATACAATAATGAGGAGGAAGGGCCTCCAAGCTGCATCAGATAAGATTGCATCTCATTCATATGGTCATGTTTCCCAATAACTGGCTTTGGAACTAAGTTGGGCTTAGTTTTAGCTGCGCTTAATATTTTAGCCACTGTTTTAAAATCTCACCCTTCCTAGTGGTTCAACTTGGTTCAAATGTTCAAGCTTGACTTTAAGTAGACATGATTCGGTTATTTTTAAAATATATTTGAAAACTCTCAAAAACCTTTAATGACCCATGGTTCAAAAGCTTTGGGGCAGTTGACCCCTTAATAACTTCCAAAGGTTTGGAACTTATTATGTTGGATTATGGGATTATATTGTTATTTATAATTAAAATTAGTGTGAAAAAGACATTTTTACAGAACTAGAATCTTTTGATATGTTAGGGATATTTGTAAGTGTTAAAAAATAGGGTAGGACATCATACATCAGGCTTTTGTTAAATACTATTGTTTGAACTCCATAGGAAAAGAATAGAAAAGGTGATTTGCGAGTTTGGGCACAATTGTCGTAAACATTTGCCATGTTATTATTCCATCCTTTTATTGTTTAGGTCTTGGAACAAATACTACGGGTTGAGCCCCATAGACACAAAAAAAGGTGGTTTGCCAGTTTAGTTGCCTCAATTGTGGTAAACAATTTTCTTGTGATTATCTTGTCCCTTTTCTCTACTTGCTATGTGATTATCCTGTCCTTTTTTTTTAATTTCCATTTCTCGATTCAATCTTGGTCACTCTATAATCTATCATGTCCTACGTTGCACGAACACTCCAAGATGTGTGATACACGTGTTAGACACTTGCACCCATTTTTATGAACTCTTCTCATTTTTTTTACATTATTTTCCAAGATTACTAAAATGTTACGATATCCTGATCTTCTCAAAACGTAATTAATATATCAACATGCTTGTCATTTAACTATTTAGAGTAGAACATGTATATTATTTTCTATTAGTGTTATTTTCAATTTAGATAATTTTTATACTTAAATTTATTTTAAATATGGTGTTGCTTCCTCGTGTCCTCTCTCTCTCTCTCTCTCTTGTTGTGTGTTGAGTGTGACACCTTGCACACCCATGTTGGACTCTGACGCTCGCATTGTTACTCATGTGACTTGGATCATGTCCTTTTAGTGAAACTGTGAAGTTTGAATTGTGAATCATGAGCATTTTGAAAAGAAATTCTATTAAAGATTGTAGGATTAGCATTTGATTTGAGCATAGGGCCATATTGTTTTTCAATATGTAAAATCCTAGTCGGATCTAAAGACAAAGCTTATATATGGCATTCGATTCAATAGGTCCCTTTTTTTGTTTGACCATTTTTTGTTGTCATACAAGGAGTTATAGAACATCGTTACTTGAAACCTTAAACATGCATCAAAGAGCATGATGTACATGATCTGGGTCTGTACAAGTCTTGATTGGCCTTTATCCAATGAAATCCAATGAATATCTAGTGATATCTGTGAAAGTTCATGACAATCTAAACTTTATGCAATATAATGTGTCTATTGAATGAAGATCTAAGGAGATCGAAGAAGGGTCATATTGATCTGGACTTTATACATTTTGATTGAATGACGATCTAACAAAATCTATGAAAGGTCATATTGATCTAGAATTTATACAGTTTGATTGATCAAAAGAGGCCATGGGTTGTGCAAAGACGCCTTAAGATGTCAATGATGGCCAAGGTCGGGAAGATGCAACAGAAGAAATGGATCATTGAATCAATATGTGGCTCCAAAGACACAATATGGGGCTGACCCACTATGTATTGTCTTTGATATGATATGTGGATCAAAAGATACAAGGTGCATGTAAGCCTTAGTTTAGCTTTCCAACACATCTTATGGATCTAATCTCGGAGCTTAGGTGAAGAAGATATGGTTAAAACACCATGAAGTGTTCAATTTCACATGTATCCAGTTTTGGATCGTGTGGGGTGCTACGTTGATCTAAAACTGCCCCATACTGGCATCGGTAGTCCATTGAATTGTCTTTTCAATGCAACAAATGGGGGTCAAATTTAAGTTTGAAAGACAAAGTTATTGGGGTTAAAAGCACAAGCTACAAAATGAAATTAAGAAAGAAAAAAGAGATTAGAGAACATGCGACCACCCCAGGGCTTCACATATGTTCACTTTTTTGGTGATTTTCTTGAACACTTTGGGGTTAGGAATTTGGAGAAAAACTTTAGAGGGATTTTATAGAAAAGTTGAAAAGAAAAGAAAAAGAAACAAAGCTTGGAAAATTTGAAAAAAATGGGATGGATTTTACAATTCTTATTCTTTTTTATTTTTTTAAAAAATAATTTTTTAATTTAAATTTTTACAGTGTACTCCTCGGGCACTTCATAGAGGATATGGCATGGTTCGAGTGACACTCGTTAGAGGATTGTTGTCCTTTTTAGGTTTTATCTCTGATGCAGTGCGGAAGATGATTGGGTTTAAAATGGATGGGTGACGCGGTCGCATTAATAAATAATTCGCTTTGAATGGGTTTCGATGGGGTTCAAGGGGTGTAACTGGGTCAAACGCGGTCAAGGGACTAAGGTGGGCCAATATTGATGGGTTTTAGAATAAAATAAAAGAAGAAAGGGAAAAGAGGAGTTTTGATCGAAGATGGGAGCCTGGGCAATAAAACAGGGAATGTGCAAAGTGGGGACTCTTGGCTGGGCTAGATGGCGATAAGGCATGGGCGCTGGAAGGTGGAGTCTGGGACTGATGGAGGCGTTAGAGGCAGTGACACGTTAGCAGGCACATGTAGAACTGGGTTTGTGGGTGAATGGGGCAGGGACGATTTGGGTTTGGATGATGGGGGAAAGGAAGGTGGACGGTTCGAGCAAGGATTAGTTTGGGCGAGTGATGGGCTTGGTGAGGTTTCAGGGGAGCATGACTAAAGGGTGAGACAGAGCAGGGTTGGCAGTAGGGTGATAGATCGGCTGGAGGCAGAGATGGTGGGCAGGCGAGGGTCTGATGCACAGGAGGAGTTGGCTACAGTGATGGGGCTAGTTGGAATGGCACGCACCGAGGCAAGCCTGAGCGACTGGGGAATGTAGTGATGATGGAGAAGCTGTCCACGAACAAATGTTGCAGCGAACTGGATCAACAATGTTGTTGGGTTCTTTCGGTTTCTCGAACCCATGAAATGAAGGAAGAAAGAGGAAGAAGAAGAGGAGAAGAGAAAAAGAAGGAAGAAGAGGAGAAGAGAAAAAGAAGGAAGGAGAATACAAAATCCACCTTTGAGTAGGTGAGAGAAAAATTCAATACTACATTAATCAATAATTTGTCAAATACATCTTCTAATCAAGCATTTCTAGGGAAATTCTAACCTTTTTTTATGTGCCTTGAAGGTTCGAGCACGTCAAACATATGAGCTATCAATTCATAGTGAATCTTGTCGTTCATGATTTCAATAGGCATGCGGGGTTGTCAATGACAATAGGAGTAGCACGATGCTAGACGTCTTCAACATCCATGAGAGGTGGCTTGACGTCAGAAGGAAACTAGTGTTGTGCATTATCGATCAATTCCAACTTCTGTGACGTCTGTAATGCATGTGGCACCTCTGGCATTTGCAACTCCAATGGTGAATCGATCTTTGTTAACTCATGGACTTGGAAGAAGATCTCTTTCTTCTACGATGCCTATTAACACTTGTGGCAGTTGCAACACCAATGGTTGATCAACATTCACTGATTCCATTGATTGTAACGCCAACAATGCAGCTGGCTCGTTCTCCAACATTGGCACTGGCAGTGGTGCTTGCACTGATTGCAAATGTTGATATGACACGTTCTCAGAGTGAGTAGGCACGAATTTTGAGGCCCCTTTATGACCAATGTCGGGATCTCATCTGTCTCAAGCGTTTCCAGCTCGATGTTGATGACTTGGAAGGATGATCGTTCATTCTTTGGTGCCGATGAACTTCAATCACAATTTGCCGGAGGGTTGCGGGTGTGTAGCAACTAACTGTTGAAAGATGGAGGGTCCACCTTCCTATGTTAATCTCGATGATGATCATGCATCCTACGCTCATCGCGTTTCCACACGTCACACTAGGAAGTCTTCCACCTTGTCATCGCTTGAGTCATCATCATAGGCGAGTTGAGTGTAGGACATGCCCTAACCTGATAATCGCAATAGTCGTTGCTGTGTGAGACATATCGATCATCTGAGCGGCGTGAGTTGAGATCTATGGTGAGTCGCGTCACCGCTGTTTTCAAGTCTTGTATGTTCTGCTGTTTGCATTGCTGGAGTCTGTCGAACTCGGCTTAGGTGACGATTCAATTCCCGGGGCACTACCCGGGGGACATCGAATTGTAGGGAGCCATAAAGTTTTTTTTTTTTTGAATCACCGTCTGGTCGAGGCTTTGATACCATTCGACACAGTGTGAAACAAGATTGAGTTTAAAATGGATGGGTGACTCGGTCGAATTAATAAATAATTCGCTTTGAATGGGTTTTGATGGGGTTAAAGGGGTGTAATTGGGTCAAACACGGTAAAAGGGGGTCAAAGGGACTAAGGTGGGTCAATATTGATGGGTTTTAGAATAAAATAAAAGAAGAAAGGGGAAACAAGAGTTTTGGTCGAATATGGGAGCTTGGGCAAGGAAACAAAGAATGGGCAAAACAAGGATTCTTGGCTGGGCTGGGTGGCGACAAGGCAGGTGCATTGGAAATGGTGGAGTCTGGGGCTGATGGAAGCGCTAGAGGTAGGGACACACTGGCAGGGTCGGGCGGAACTGGGTTTGTGGGTGAATGGCGTAGGGACAGTTTGGGTTTGGACGATGTGGGAAAAGAAGGGTGGACGGTTTGGGCAAGGATCAATTTGGGCGAATGATGGGCTCGGTGAGGTTTCAGGCGAGCACACAACTGAAGGGTGAGATAGAGGAGGGCTGGCTGTAGGGTGATAGATCGGCTGGAGGCTGTGATGGAGGCAGAGATGGTGGGCAGGCGAGGGTCTGATGCACATGAGGAGTTGGCGATAGAGATGGGGCTCGTTGGAGTGGCACGCAACTAGGCAAGCCTGAGTGACTGGGGAATGCAGTGAGGGCGGAGAATCCACCTGGGAGTACGAGAGAACAATTCAATATTACGTTAATCAATAATCTGTCAAATACATCCACTAATCAAGTATTTATAGGGAAACTCTAATTCTAAAAATTAGGAAATAAATAAAAATGAAAATAAAAAGGACACTAATTGATAATTTTACAAATAAAATAAAATAAAAAGGGGAAATTAAAGAAAGATTATTTACTTTGATTTTATTGGTTGGTCATGTTTTTTCGATTTCTTGGGCGGGTCGGGTTAACCGCGGATTGTCTTACATCAATCTCTTTAATACTTTTCACAATAGATTGTTAGGAGAAATCTTAGAGTTGTTTTTGGGATTCCTTGTATAATTGAAGGATTCTTATCCCTTGCCTTTAGAAACTTTACAAAAATTCATATTTTTTTTTCGTGGTTATTTACTGTATTAAAGTTTAAGGATTCCTTAATCTTTCTTTCAGTCTTCTTGAGTGGATGAGGACTTTCATTTTCCTTTTAGGAGAAAATGTGATGTAAAACCTTGACATACAAAAAATCATTTAATAACAATTATATGATGCCATACCAAAAAGAGACGTAATCTGATTTAAGTGCATAATCTGATTTAATGTTAAAATAAGTTATCTTTTTGTTCGGGTAGTATAGTTTTTTTTGTTGCCCCAGCTGATGATATCTGATTTTTCTTTAAAAACTTGTTGTATGGTTGTTCTTACCCCCTATTATTTTCATCATATACTCAGGTAGATAGTTTATTTTATCGCCTTACTCATTTACTTTTTGTGAATTCTATTGTCGCAGCAAGCAACACTTGTATTAAATGCTTCTCGCCGGTTCCGATACACTCTAGATTTGAAAAAAGAGGAAGAAAAAGAACAAATTAGACGGAAGATCAGAGCACATGCTCAAGTCATTCGAGTAATTGTTTTTAAGCTAATATATTGACTTTTGTAAACCTTAAATTTTATTTGTTATTATAATTTTTAAACTAGTCTTGTTGTATCAGGCAGCATTTCTATTCAAAGAGGCTGGGGAAAAGCAATTGGATGGTACTTTCCAATCTTCAAGCCTGTTTAAATATATATATATATAATAAGTGCTATTTATTGATGAGGTGAAAAGAAGACAACAGAGAGCAGGATTAAGCCTATTTCAATATTGGAGTCATAATTGGAGTATAATCATGTCATCGATACCTAAATGCTCCTCCCATATAAGTAGTCATGTCTTGGATTTTATCTATTGTCTTCCTTTATTGGAAATGTAATGTCATAAAGGGACGTGCTTATTTTAGATGACTTGGGCCAGCGTTTAGTACCCACTGTAGTGACGCACATGAGAGAGAGAGAGTCCTGGAACGCAGACAGGCCCATGACTGAACGAGAGACATCAATGACCAAGATAGAGAAAGCTCACGATTGAGAGAGAGAGAGAGAGAGAGAGCCGCTATAATTTCTAGTTCTGGTCTGACCTAGTTCAACCGGGATGGTCCGCTCCAGATTTTAAAATATTGTATTTGAGTATTTAGTGTAACAACACCAAACTTTGGATTTTAAGCACAAAATAGATATATTTTGCAACAAATATCAGATAGGTTTATATTTCCGAATAAATAACTTATTCAAGATTGTGCATCTTTATATAGAATTTCCTTTTCGTTGGTATTATATGATGTTTTTGAATGATCACTGTCTTGCTTTGTTTTGGTATTTACCTCTAATACTGATTCTTATGTATAGCCTTGTTGTAATTTTTTTTCTTTCAAATGAACACAGACGTTACTTATTTTTCTTTTTAAAAAGATTTGCATCGTAGAATAGCTATGAATGAGAGAGCTGGTTTTAGTTGTTGGAAAACATGTAGATAAGATTTTGACGAGGTTGAAGTTGTGAACTAGGTTTTGAGATGGCAAAGGAATGGCCATGGAAGGTGTAAAGAGCAAGAAGATTGGAGCTTTGGCAGATATTGATCTTTCAACAGTGCTGGTTGAGAATCTACCAGTGGATGCTTCGAAAAGGTGGCCATAGAGGCTTTTTGAAGGCAGTTGGTGGTAGTTTTTTCCATTCTAATAATAAATGGTTTAGGATGCAA
Organism: Chimonanthus salicifolius; assembly: GCA_013350335.1. Taxonomy (NCBI): domain Eukaryota; kingdom Viridiplantae; phylum Streptophyta; class Magnoliopsida; order Laurales; family Calycanthaceae; genus Chimonanthus; species Chimonanthus salicifolius. The sequence goes on from CM023538.1 coordinate 2,344,120, forward strand.
GGTTTTTGTGTTTGTGAGGATGTTTTGTTATAACTAGGCAGTGTGGGAGTATTTTGAAAAATAAAAAAAAAGGAGGAAAAAAAGAGGCAGAGTGGGTAGTGAGAACATGGGATGGGGCCTTTTTTGGTGGTGAAGTTTTAAAAATTCAATGTGCTAGGTTTTGTAGAGTAGGAATAGGGTCTTGGTGGATATGAAAGGGAAGGATTTGCATTAGGAAGGGAGGGGCACATCTTTTAACAAAAAAAAGAAAAAAAGAAAGGGAGGGCACATCTTTTAACTAAAAAAAAAAAAAAGAGAGGAATGGAGGGCACATCAAGTATAAGTGTTGGAAAGGGAGGTTTGGAAGCTGGTTTTGGAAATTGGATTTGATGGGAGGGGGGACAAGCTGGGATAGTAAAGATGGAAGTAAGTTGGGGAGGATCTGGGCATTAGAGGCCTTTTGAGGAGATAGTGAGTGGAATTGTAGGAATATGGGGAGGGAACAAAGGAATGTTGAACGGAGCCATCATTAAGGGGGCAAACTTTGTAGAATATGTCAATTGCCTCAAATTATCCATTGTTGGAAGATTAAGATGAGGATTAAGTGTAGTTGCTCTGTGATGAGGATTAAGTGCAGTATTGCTACAGTGATTTTCTATAGTACCTTGCTGCAATGATCCTCTACAACACTCACTTTAGTATCTTATTACAGTACTTTCTATAGTAGTTGTTATTACTGTAATAACTGGGTTTGTAATTATAAATTTAAACATATTATAAATAATAATGATAAGCAATAAACCATTAAGAAAATCCATAATCGATTTAGAGTTTGAACCTGCCTTAAGTCCGACCCTGATCATTCATAATTTTTAGACATTATAGATTAACTAAGTAGTTAAATTAATTAAATATATGAATAAATAAATAAATAAATTAATCAATGTATAAATATGAGTAAAACAAAATAAAACCCTCATAATTAATGAAATAATTAAATAAAAGAAAAAAAGTTCCCTCAATTCTTTTCCCCTTTTCTCTCTTCCTCACAGATGCAAACCCCAACCTTTCCTCTCTTCTCCATTTTCTTTCTCTCTTTCTGGAGACATTTAGTTTCTCCCTCTAATTTTATTTAAATCACATCCCAAAATTTTGGGGTGTGACAATTGCTATTACTATTATGTTTGTCTTTTGAAATGAAGCATATCTTCTAGATACCCCCTTTACTGTTGTGGTCCTATGTATTTATACTTGTTCGTCTTTTCCGTTTTATTTCCAGGTAGCACTGGAGGGTTACCTGCAACTCCTAGTGGTGGTTATGGGATTGGAGTGGATCAGCTAACTGCAATGACGAGGGATCATGACTTATCTGCTCTACAACAATATGGGGGGGCAAGTCCATGTTCTCAAATTTATTTTATTTATTTTCAATTTGCTTTGTATTTTTTTTAATGGAGATGCTTATGTCAAACTGTTCATCAGGTCAAAGGGTTAGCTACTTCATTGAAGACAAATTTAGATAAGGGAATTGGTGGAGAGGATAGTGAATTGGTGCATCGTAGAAGCATATTTGGAGCGAATTCTTATCCTCGAAAAAAGGGGCGGAGTTTCTGGGTATTTTTAACTTATTGACCATCTTTTTTTTTTTTTCTTGATTTCTTTTTATCTCATTGATCTTTAGTCATGATTTGTCTTCTAGGTTTTCCTATGGGAGGCTTGGCAAGACTTAACTTTGATTATCTTGATGGTAGCAGCTGCAGCATCTTTGGCATTGGGCATAAAGACGGAGGTAAGTTAAGCTTATGTGCAGGATCACGTGCATGGCTAATGGTCCAAGTTACCTTTTGAAATATGTAAAGTGGGATCCACTTCTCAAAAGTATTCGTCACATATAATGCATCTGAATGCCTCTCATTCATATGATATTTACCTTTGATTGAATCATACCATTCCAAGTGATTTTAAGTCACATATTATTGGTGGTGCTGAATGTTTTCACTTGAGCATACGTACACAGCATCATTTCAATGTGATACATTGTAATTCCAATTATTTTTTTATTTTTTTGAGAGAGAGAGAGGGGAAAGAAGGGGTGGGGTTGGGGGGGTCGGGTCGGGGTGGGGGTGGGGGTGGAGGTGGAGTGATAGGGAGTACTCCCATGTATTTGATTACCAACTATCTAATGCAATGATCACCCATGCACTTGGACTCAACGTAATGCTTTGTGTACCTCTTTGGGGCTCACTTTGGGCTATGGGGATAGATTAGTTGGAAAGGTATATGATGGATCAAATTTGGTAGGGATATGTGATCCCAAATTGGGCTTGTCTATCTTTCTTTATCTTTTTTTTTTTGAATATTAAATGGGTCTCTAATTGAGAGCAACTCAAAATGATGTAAAATTAGGTAGGCATCTAACTCATGGGCCTAGGGTTTGAAGCGGTTGGGTGTAATCTTGCAAATAGGGGCCAGGCCGAGTTCATATAATTTGGTGGTCGTGGTATTACCTTGATCGAGAATGGAAAGATATTTTATATCATGCATGGAATTTGTCTGGTCCAATCCACATTTGGTTCACATGGGCCCCACTTTTTAGTTCCTCATCTGACACATGCCTACCCTTTGTGAACTTCATCACTGCCCAAATTGGCCCCATTCTGAGATGATCATACTGCTGATTGGAACCTCACCCACACTGTGCAAAAGCTGTCTTAAATAATCATCCAAACTTTTTGTCTTCAAAAGTATATCTTCATTGATCCTTTCAAGGTGATTTTGGTTGGCTCTTTGTTCAAGCATGGTTATTTCCAACCAACCCATCTTGGGTGGTCCTCACTAGAAGTTCACATTGAACTCTTGCACATGATTGTTGTTCCATATATGTATACGGACCCCCCCTGTGCAACATCTTGTTGCCCCTGTGTGGGGCCCACTTGGGATCATGAGAAGGCTTATATTGACATATATATGATTTGGTATTTGGCCTACCAGAAAACAACTTGATTGGATATATCAAGCAATGGTATTGAATGGCCCAAAGACCAATGATGTCATAGGCGGCGAGTATAACTGGGAATTGAGTCATCTTGGTTAAAGATCCAATTCTCAAGGGGTAGAGATGCTTGAGGGATGAGTGGCAATACTATCTTGAGTTGGTTGCAAGATATTTTCTATAGCCCTATTTGGAGTTACTTGCAATATTTGAGAGCATTGTTTGCAAACTCAAAAATTAGACTCAATTTTTTGTTTAACTCAACTCAAAGACTTATACGAGTATTGATTGAGTATAATAAGTGAAGACTTGGTCAAAATCAATAAAATAGATTTTTTTGAAGGCAACTCACGTGAAATTAAAGAGGTTTTCGAGAAATCCAAGTGGGGCCTTATTGGGTGGTTGTCATTGCGCAAAGAATTTCCTGGATTGCTCTTTAGAAGCTTTTTATTTGTCATGGGAAATGTGTTTGAGGGGAGAAAAGAACAGAGATAGGATAAAAGTAAGTTGGGTTAGACCGGAACCAGGTTTATCATTGAAGGTGATTTTGTCAATGCTATCGCTTGGGCTAGCGGTAGAAAGAAACCCTGTGAGGGAGATGAAGAAATTGACAAGGAATAGAGTAATTCATTTTAGACATAGCTAATTGCGTGGTTGATTTCTTGGCAAATGTTGGAGTACAAAAGAGGGTACTGGTAATGGAATTTTTGTACTCCAGTCCATTGGGGGAATATGAGGGTGTATTGGAGTAGGGGCATTGTTATTCTTCTTTTGTTGCTTTGTAAGGGACTCATTTATGAATTCTTTCTTTTACTATGGTTTGTATAACTCTCTTACACAAATCATAGCCTCCCATTTTGTATTTATTCCACCTTTAATGAATTTCAATCATTGTTTCTACTAAAAAAATATTTTATTTGATAGACCAAGATATATGTGTTAAATATTGTAAAAATCATAGAACAATTCTAAATAACAAAGTAAAAGTTGTCGTTAAAATAAAATAAAATAAATATGATTTCTCAAAAAGTAGATCTAAAATAATAATAAGAAGAATGAAAAAGGAGAGAAACCTAGAGGGAAAAATAGAAGTTGAACCACAGAAAAAAAGGAAGAAGAAGAAGGAGAACATAAAGAAGAAAAGAAAAGAAAAATAGAAAAATGCAAGGGGAAATATAAAGAATAGGAAAAATAGATAAAAAAAGAGATGATAAACAGAAAATAAGTAATATACAATAAAGTAGAAAAATAAGCTAGAAGAAAGGTGAAAGTGTGAAAACTGCACTTGAGCCACACATCTTTGTTTTCCATTCTTGGTGTTTCTGGCCCAAGTCCAAACCTTCTTTCCGTAGAATGAAAGAGTCAAGGTTACATCTCAAGTTCTCATCTTTTATATTTTCACACTTTTCCATTTTTTCCCTTATTACAGTTCTGTCTCTTGCTAGACTTCTCAAGAGGAACTTAACTCGACTTGTTTGAGTAATTCATCGAGTCATCCAAGTCTAACAAAAAAGAGTTTTTCATAGTGGGTTGACTTTAATGAGTCAAAAATGAGTTTTTAAGCTATGCTTGAGACTCATTTGGAGGCGATCAAATACATGTGTATATATGCATGTGTAGAGAGAGTTTTAGCTAAAGATGTTAAATTAGTCTTCTATGAGTGTACGATTCTAAGAAAACTATGTTACTTCTAGGTGGTGGTTCTAAACTTCAGTGTCTTAGGATACTAGTTTGATAAGTTTTGCTAACATACAATAAAATATAGACTAGATGAATTACTGAACAACATTCACTACTCGGGATTGTGGTCTGGTTAGTAACATGCATTTGAATTTCTAAGTAACTGTTTGGTTATTATCTTCAAAGTGTTAATTGGCTTTTATCTGGGATTAGCTTTGTGAGTTCAGTTGTTCCAGTTATTCTAATTGAAAGTTCTATATGTAAGTCTCTATGTCCAGCATGTCAACTCTGAGCATTTCATTCCATGTGTTGAAGTAGGATGTGTTAGCCTCATGCCCTCTGATGTAGGGCATCTAAGTGAAGACTTTGAATATTAAGTCCTCAACATTGGTCTAGGGTTCTAGGAACAATTTGAACAACTTGATGAGCTAGTGGGCCCAAAAATGTTGCATTAAAAGGCCTAGGCCCATATATCAAAGGTTTAGGTCCATTTCCACTGAAGTGGGTTGGTGAATCTCACTTTGGTAGGCCCCAAAAGCCCTAGTAATGTGGAGTACTGAATTTCAACATGCTTATCTTCTTTTTATCTCCTGAACCTGACTATATCAACAAAGATACTAAGAGGTGGAAACACATAGCTAGAGCCACATGGAGGAAACTTAGAAGGAAAACAAGGAGTGGCACCATCATAGGAGAAAATTTTCTCTCTTCTTCCAATGCAAACCTTAGGTTGGCATGCAAGCATGGGCGACCATGGGTCTTTCTTTTCCTGGATTTCTTTTATTTTTTGATGTTCATCTAAATGAATTATGCGTTATTTTTTCATTGGTCTAATGATGCAATAAGGATGTGGTACATTTAGGATGGTTGAATAAGGGTGTACTAAATTGGAGTATCTTGTGCCATCCTAGGGCAGCACATGCATATAGATTCCAACCCGTATAAGGTTTTTGTTTTATTTTATTGTTCTCTTTCTCATGTATAAATAAAGGGTGCTTGGTACCCATTGCAATGCACTGCTTAAAGTTCAGTTTTCTTCTAACCTTTAAGGTTGTGTTTATCTTTGAAATTCTTGTTGAGCTTGTAAGAGAATTTTGAGATTTTAATTTTCTTCAATTGAGTGTGTCAAATTCCAGGTGTGCAAAATTTCTATTCAATTTTTCTTAGGTTAGATTTTAGCTTGTTCTGTGGTGAGAGACCATATCGAGGCCACGTTGGAATTGGGGTTTTCTCTAAGCTTTGAGCCCAAATTTCTTCAGTGATAATCTTGGATTCATATTTTACCTTAGATCTAAATACCAAGTGTTCTTTGTGATGCTAAGGTTCTACGGTGTTCTAAACCTAAAATGGCATTATCCTCACTTAGATTCAACCTTTTTTTTTGAAATGGTTACTATATTAATAAAGTGAAAGTACTAGAGTTGCAAGTGCAGAGATGGAAAACAACAAGAACAAAAAATGTTTGGGCGCAGAACACACGAACAAGCCAAGAAAGAAAAAAAAAAAAATATAAAACAAGACTATGCCAAAGCGAAGCACTTAGATCCAACTTTCTCTACTCTTGTAAGGAATAGAAACCTTTATGAAATTGTGAACATTTAGTCTTCTCTGTTTTTGCTTTTAATAGGAAAATAAAACAATTTGAATGTTGTGAATCTCTCTCTCTCTCTCTCTCTCATGTATGGTTAATCTCTTCCTATGCTCTTTGTTTTTGAATTTTGCTTATTTGAGGTTGGTGATCTTCTATTTATAGCTAGCCTTTTTTCCTCTGCATCTTTCTTTTTGTCTGTTGGACCTTTCTGTAACCTATTTCTTAATCAGGTTTTTGTTTTGATCTTTGAAATTTCATTTTAGGGCATTAAAGAAGGATGGTATGATGGTGGTAGCATTGCATTTGCTGTCATTCTTGTTATAGTTGTTACTGGTATGTATTATACATTAAAGGTGTTTTTAATACTATAAGTGTTGTTTCACCATTTTGGTGTGCAAAAGATTTCTCTTCTTTTTTTTTTTTACAAAAAATATCTGCCTTTCTGTGGTACTGGTGTCTGTACGACATTTTAGGTTAATGATGAACAAGGCATGTTTGTTTAAATTGATTTGGAAGTTACTTCTGGTTTAATGCATTTATTTAGAAGTAATTCCCGAATTGAGTTACTTCATACTAGTCCATATGTATTGTGAATTAAATGAATGGAAGTTAACTTCCGATTTACTTAGTTTGTGTGGACTCAACTATTTTGGTTTAATAGGCTAGGGAGACTCCTAATCTTTCCGTCAAATGGATCACAAGACCTACATTGTTGGATGTGGTGAATAAGTAATTTCGTGGATATGAAGTGTGTAGAGTTTCATCACATATTGATGATCCGGGCCTTTATCATCTTGGCCTTTTAATTTTTGATATGGTCATTGATTTTTAAAAATTCAAAATCAAGGGATAGGATGATCAAATGGGAATGAAACTGTATGCAGCCCTTACGCATATGCTCCTCTTTACATGACACTCAATCATTTGAAGCCCAAGACCCATTTAAAGGGTTAGTCTTAATATCAAGTCTCACTAGAGAGAGTCTCATTAGAGTTTTTTATTTTGATTTGTGAATTTTTACTACAAACAAATTGAATCTCTGTCTTCTGAAGTCAGTGAGTTTGGATTAAATTTATTGAGCTTGTGGAATTAACAAGTGATGCTGCCTACTTATTGCTTATTACCATGAGTTTATGAACTTACAAATTTGCCCAGAGCGCTTAGTGGATCATTCTCAGAAAACCATAGTCAAGCTTGTTGGTTTGGTTACCGAGTTCTTAAATTGAATGAACAAATAGTGAGTTGAACCAAAATGTATTGTGTTTGCTGGGAACCTTGCAAATTACAAGTTGTAGAACTGAACATGTAGTAAATCAAGTTCTTAAATTGGTGGTTGGTTTTAACACCGCCTTATCATTTATTATAGCATTTCTTGTCTGATTTTTTTTCATTTCTTGCTCTTTCTAGTTTCTGGAATGGTAGATATTGTTTGGCAACTTTATGGAACAGCCTTTTTTTAGTTTTCATTGTATACAACTGTGAGATGATTCTTTTTTCCTTTCTCATTTTCTAGCTGTCAGTGATTACAAACAATCACTTCAGTTCCAAAACTTAAATGAGGAGAAGCGGAATATACAGTTAGAGGTATGTACATTTACAATGTGGGAATGTTTACGGTTAATTTCTTATTTTGTTATCTCAAGATTTGTTCATTTATGTAGGTAATAAGGGGTGGTAGACATATCATGATTTCGATATATGATATTGTTGTTGGTGATGTTGTCCCCCTTAAAATTGGTGATCAAGTATGTGAACTCAGTGCTGCATTCCCATACATCTTCTGTTAAATGCTTGCATTTGGTGCACTAACAGTTCCCTGGGTTTTTTGTAAACTCATATTTAGGTCCCTGCTGATGGCATTTTAATTTCTGGCCACTCTCTTGCCATTGATGAATCCAGTATGACAGGGGAAAGCAAAATTGTAAGAAACATCTTTGCCCCCTCCTTTCTTTTCCTGGAAATAGGTTCATAATTATGATATTTCGTTGTAGGTCCACAAAGATCAGAAGACACCTTTTATGATGGCTGGATGCAAAGTAGCTGATGGTTATGGCACTATGTTGGTAAGAGTAGTTGCAATTTGATGTTCTGTAAATGTGCCTAAGCTTGTATAGATCTGTTTTTGTGTGGACTAAACACTTCGATCTATGAACACCCCTCTCCACTACAGTTACCATAACTGAAAAGGGATGTATCTCAAAAATATCTCTATTTGATTATTGTGACTATCTATCTATGCCCTTCTCTTGTAGTGTTGTGCTGCTCTCTTCTCTCCCCTTTTACCATCCTCTGTCCATCACTGGATAGGGGGATAGAATCAAGATCATACCATCATGATTTCATTTTGAGAATGGTCCATCCACCTGGGTCTCGTCAGAGGACACACTGGATTGAAAATTGTGATTCAGTGCTTCCTACTTGTACAAAAAAGGATTCTTTCTTGTTGTATTACAGTGATCTTTACATGGCCTGCTTTTTCTTGACTTGAGGTACAACATGGTTAGAGTACCTATACTTTCCAGCAAGTACTAATTAAAACTATGTCCAGGTTACTAGTGTTGGAATCAATACTGAATGGGGGTTGCTAATGGCCAGTATCTCAGAGGATACTGGCGAGGAGACTCCGTTGCAGGTTTGTATTCTGTGACCAACTAATTCTCATGGTAACCATCAATGGCAATTGCTGCATTTCTTATGGGTTATTTACTGATATAATAAACAGGTACGGCTGAACGGTGTTGCTACTTTTATTGGCATAGTAGGACTCAGTGTTGCCTTCTTGGTTCTAGTCGTCCTTCTTGTCAGGTGCGCTGAACTTGACTGTTCTACTTTTTATTTTTCTGAGGAGGCCTCAGTATTTGTCTTTGGATAGTCATGCTACCTCAACTAAATTGTTTTTACACTTCAAATTCGTTCAGATACTTTACAGGACATTCAAGGAATGCAGAAGGGGCTGCTCAATTCACAGCAGGGAAAACAAGTCTTAGTTCCGCTGTAGATGGAACTATTAAGATTGTTACAATTGCGGTATGTAAGCCTTTAATTTTTTTTTTTTGAGACCCAGGGAAACCTCGAGCCCACTTTGGCGGTCTGTAGTCATGTTGCCAAGGTGTGCTTGCGCCTCGCCCTCCTAAAACCTTGGGGAGGACACCCCACACCCACATAGAGTGCCCCCAGTTAACGCCACCAGGGATTGAACCTGTTACCTCTCATTGAAAGTAGTGGGAGGCTACCAGTTCGGATACCCAGTGTTGGGTATGTAAGCCTTTAATGGATGAACCTTTTTAAATAATATTCAATCAACGAGGTTCTCGTCTATCTGCTGTCTGTGTGAACATCCAAACCTTTAAGATCTGGGTTGTTCCTAATGATGTTCCCAACCTGAGCTCCACTATGAGGTTGTTTTACTATCAGGTGGGACCTGCAGTGAAAATGGATGGCTGAAGCATACGTGTTTGAAAATCTACACATCCAATGTAAACATATGGTCACATGTTGCTTCCCAACCATAGTTCGGAAACTCGAAACTCAGACTCGACTCGAAATATTGTTGAGTCAAGTAATTTAGCTGAGTTTTTGGACTCAACTTGGAAAAACTCGGTGACTCGCTCGACTTGAAATCCTATTGAGTCAAGATATCTTGGACAGACTTGCCCAGATTCATTTGAGCTTTTAAACTATGTTCCCACCTGATGAGTGGGCCTGGATATGTGTTCTTTACAAAGATGATTATCATAATATTCCATAGATATCTTTTTCTTTTGTTAGACACTTACAACTTACTGTTCAACATAAAGTCTAATAATCTAGATATTTCTTTTTAGGTCACTATTGTGGTTGTTGCTGTCCCTGAAGGGCTCCCTTTGGCGGTAACTTTGACGTACGTACAACCCCCCCTTCCTCTCTCTTCCCCTTTTATTTCACGTAGATGTGAATTAGTTACTCTCACAGTAGTCAAAGAGCATGTTCAAGCACAAGCTTAATTTTGTTAGGTGCACTTTAAATACTTCAAAATATGTGTAGATATTTATGCCATTTTTCCATCAATATTAACAAAATACAACAATAATTATTCAAAAAAAAATATTGGCAACTAAGCTTCCAAGCACATTATATAAATACATATAAGATACATGCACAACCATATGGTTGAAAAATTAGAATTCTTTATTAAATATTAATTACAATTGTTTCATCTTACCTATAATATTTACTAGCTAATAAAAAGACTTCAAAAAGGCTTATTATAGAAAAAGAAAGTTCTAAAAAGAACTAGGTGAAGACCTAGGCACAAAAAGTGCTGATTGAAGCGCAAAATGGGTCTAGAGTTTAAGCGAGGTCTTAGTACAATTAAAATGCACTTTTGATTACTATAGTTATACTGCATGCTCATTATGCAAAAGAAAAACATCCATATTTCTGTAACATCAATAATATTTTTAAACAAAATATTGCAGCCTTGCATACTCGATGCGGAAGATGATGGCAGACAAGGCCCTGGCATGTATCGTTCTTTGAATTTCTAAATGTATTTTTGCTTACCAGGATTCCAAATACTAATATGTATAGCATGGTTGAGGTACAGGTGCGGAGACTTTCTGCCTGTGAGACAATGGGCTCTGCTACTACAATATGTAGTGATAAGACTGGAACTTTGACCTTAAATCAGGTGGGTTCTTATCTGATATAATCCTTACATAGCTTTCTTGTTTCTGTTGAGGACTCATGAACTGTTTCTTTGGCAATAAAGCATTTGGCTTCTGAAATATTTAAGACTTCAATATACATGGTTAAGAGTTAAGTTTTGCCTTTTCACTGCAAGAAAGGTCCAAATTTCCATGTTTTGGCTAATTGTGTGACTGGTTTGTGGAAATTTCATTAAATAGTAATGGTTCTTTTTGCTGCAGATGACTGTTGTTGAGGCTTTTGTTGGTGGAAAAAGATTAGATCCACCAGATAGCAATCAACTCTTATCTTCCAGTGTATCCTCTATGTTAATTGAAGGAATTGCACTAAATACTACAGGCGCTGTTTTTATACCAGAGGTAACTTTGTTTGTTTGGTTGTTTGCAGTTACATTCGTAGTTGATTAATTTGAATGATTCACTTTAAATGGTATTTGCGGACTTGCCTAGACATTTGTATATACTCATTACATTGTGTTGAAGACATATCCAATGTTAGATTTATCCTTATATGATATTTTGTAGTATATGCTTGGATATGGGGCATGTGCTTGAATTGGTCACTCTTAAGTATGGTTTTGAAGGCCACATATTAAAGTGGCATAAGGCACTCTAATGTGAATTTTAATGCTCATATTATTGAAGCTTGATGTGGATTGGTTCTTGGTAACTTTGTATTTTGCATGAAAGAGTAGAATGAAAGAGGGAGAGGAGAAGAGAAACCCTGGCTCTCTCTTCTCCCTCAACCCTCAACCCGCCGCCATCACACTCTTCGTAGCCACCCAATTGGCCGGATCTGAGATTTGTCCCCTTTCTCAGCGCAGCCAACCCTCTTCGCCTACACAATGCCGTGTGCCTTTGCCCTTGCTGTGCACCCCTGTCACCAACGGAAGACCATCCGTGTTCTGAGCCATTGTCAACTGCATTGCCATGCTCTCCATCTCCTGTCTAGCCTCTCTTGTCACCATCCACTCTTAGACTGCCCAGTTTAAGTTTGGTACAACTAAGCCGAGTCTTAGTTGCTGGTTTGTACCTAGGCCGAGTCCTCATTGCTGGTAATCCAGCACTCAGGCTGTGAACTCGCTCGGTTCTTGATTCCTCCACCGCCTGATTTCTTTTACCATTTCCAGATCTGAGCCCATACCTGCTTTAGTCTCATCCTTTTATCCCCTTTTCCCTGCTTCTGTATGCCGTTGCTTGAGACCTGAACCAGAACAGATCCCCCAATGTTACAACCCAACCCAACCCTGTCCTCAACTGATCCTTTATTCCATCTTCCTTAATCCAGCCCTGTCTAGAAGCCTTATCATCTCCATTTGCCGTCAAACTCCAGCTAGCTAGGACCATCTCTGTCCCCTGCTATTTCCTCAGATCTCAGTTGTCCTCACTGATTGCTTTAACGTGTGGTGTTCATAACCTGTTTGGTGTCCATTTCCTTCTCTCATCGCTGCCTGAACAACAACTCCAGTCAGATTTAAGGCCCTATTGCCTCCTCCTCTCAGCGGATGCTCGTGCCTTGGTGCCGCTTTGACACCTGTCAGTGCGCCTGAGCCTCTTCGTTGGATCCTGCTCTTCTGGCTAGCTGAACCTCACCGCACCCTGCTGCACCTCACTAGCATCAAATTCACTTTCCAGATGGTCGGACCACCAGTTGCAGGCCAATGCTTAGCAGTGGGATCTGTCCCTTTGGATGCCGTGCAGTGTCTCACCGGTTCATGTTGTTTCCCGTCTCTTCTGTCACCAGCCAACCACATGCTACAGTCATCGACATTTTCGGGGTCACGTGCTTGCTTCGGTCTTCGTGTGGCTCTTGACAAATACTGCGCATGCTCGTTCCACGTGACAAGATTTCCATTTTCAAGTGTCCTGTCTCCCCTCCTGGGCCTAGACCCTCCTCCGGCTTCCTTTTACATTCTAGTTTTTTTACTTTATCCTCTTATATGCCAGTTTTTTTTCCCTTTTCTGGATGTCAGTTTTTTAACCTTATTTTCCTAATGTGAGCCAATTGTTGGGCTTCTTGTTGTCTTTTTTCTTATTGTACTTGTATCCCTTACTGTATCTTGTGCTTTGACTATTGTAAACAAAATAACCAAGGTTCAAACAGAGGGTGGATAGACAGCTTCATTGCATCCTAAACCATGGTTGTCCAATTCCTATACAAGGAAATCCCTTCTATTTGTATGTACATACACCTATATGAGTGTTCTTATGACCATATCTATTTATGCACTTTTGTGTGACACAATGTAAGCTTATATATAATACTTGTTTAATTTCTCCTCCATAGGATGGTGGATCTATAGAGGTTACTGGCTCTCCAACTGAAAAAGCTGTACTTTCTTGGGGAGTCAAGGTATGCTTGAATGTTCATTTTTCTTTCTAAACTATTCCATTGACAATCTAGTACTGATCTGGATTATGTTATATCTTTTTCATAGCTTGGAATGAGTTTTGACAATGCAAGATCAGAGAGAGTGGTTCTTCAAGTATTCCCTTTCAACTCTGAGAAAAAACGAGGTGGTGTTGCATTGCAAGTGGTATTGATTCTACAACTACAATACTGTATATTTTTTAACATATCATAACAAGCTGAGTTGCACTTTAATTTTATTTTTTGGTGATTATTAAATTTTTGGGGCATTTACAGTGGTCCTTCCACATGAGTTCACACGTTTACCAAAATTGAACATCAAGATGAGGTTTCTGACAAGGAAAATCCCATAATTTAGGATTCATGGATTTGGTATAATATCTAAATAGGCACAAATAAATATTTTAAAACTAAATTAAGTAAAAAATAGCACAAAAAAAATGATGTGTAATTTTCACTCAAAGTGGCAAGGACCTCATATTTTAATTAGATTTCAATAGATGGAGCATGTTAGTATTTTACCATCTTGGAAACAATTTTAAAATAGTTCTGGAACTATTTATGAAGAACTCACATAAAATGTGACATGGATATGTGAGTACAATGAAAGAATCCATGTAAGGAATTGAGGGTGTTCATGTGTATGGCGTGCACCTAGTCTACTCATTGTGAAGGCTTTTGGCTGTCTTTATGGGTGTGCATGCTATATCCAATGTTTTGAAAAATGGATATCATGTCATAAATCATTTGAGAATCAAATTGAATTGAATCATAAATTGCATTGTGAATCATAGGATTGTTTATGATTTCTTCAAAAATAAGATTCTCTTGGAAACTTTCAAAAATTTAAAATCAAGTTTTCTCAATTTTCATCAGTACTGATGACAAATAAGATGATGATGGGTCTCATATGTAAAAGTTGATTGTCACATATTATAATAATGTCCAAGATTTCAAAAGGAATTCATGTGTATGGCTCTGTATTTGCATGTGATTGTTATAATTTTTAAAACCACTATTTTGAAAGTTCAGTTGGATGGATCATAAAGTAGAAATTGACTTTTACTGGAATTCACATATAAATTATGAAAATTTTCAAAATTAGAAATTAAGAAATTTCTCAAAAAAAGTTTCATCAAAATTGAATTAAAGAATAAGACTCAAATAGTTTCTGCAGAACGTTTCCAAAAAATGTTTCTGTAGAAATTGTACCAAATTATAAGATTAAAAAAACTGTAGCTATATCTGGTTCTACTTCTTGATCTGAAGCCAATCAGGCAGGACTTGTCCCATGTATGCTTAAAGGTTTGACTGATTGGAACAAATTTTTTGCTGGGGCTGCCATCCTATCTCTCTTAATTTGTAATAATAATAATAAAAAATTATCTAAAAGAATCTAACAACTAACCCATGCTCATCCACACAATTGGGCTTACTAAAATCTTTATTCTACTAAATAAATTTCCTCTAGAAACCCACCGCTAGGTAGCTTAGCTGGTGGCTTCTTCCCTCGGGAAGGGAGAGGTCACGAGTTCGAGCCCCGGTGATCTTTACCCGGGAGTGTGGGGTCTATTTTGCTCCCCCCAGGAGTTTTAGGAGGGCTATGGTTAAGGCGTAAGTTGGGGTGGTCTGAGGTTTCTCCTGGGTCTTAAAAAAAAATGTCCTCTAGAAGGTTTTCTAGAAAAAAGAAAAATTGCAACTGAAATAAATAAGTAAAAAAAAAAAGGCAGCTCTAGGAAGAATTGATTCTCATTTTTAAGGTGGGAGACTGTACATAAGATGGTCGCCACATGGTTGGGTGGCTTGAATAGAGGATTATATGGATGATATAAATCAAGGGAAACTCCTCAATCTAATCATCATAACTTTATGAGATGGGCTATGAAAAATCTATGGTTTTGTAGCAATCGATTTTTTAAAGTCTTAAAACCATATGGCTAGTGTGATCCGGTGAGGTTCGTATTTTACACAACCAATATTCTTGTCATTCTCTACACATTCCGTTAGAAGATATGTGGCCCGAGCCTCCCTAAATAAGGAGACTTGACAAAATTTCATTTAGTGCTATTGTCAATGGTTCAATTTCTAGTTAAAATTATTCATGTTGGATAATGTACAAGAAGTCTAGTTCTCTTAATGTTCTTGGATAGAATTACAGAATGCCAAATTTGGGATTGTTTGGAGTTTGGAGGCCCTTAATTGATTCAAAAGTTTAAAGAGATATTTAAAATATTGTCTGCATAAAAAAAAAACAACCGTCATCGAAATCATCATCGTCAAATGTCTAAGTCCCATCTATCTGAGGTCATCTTTTTGAGTTCTACTTTCCCATTTGACCTAACGGATAAAAAAGAGCAAAGAACTTTAGAAAGATTCGACAAACAGGTGTACATGCGGACTGGCTACCTTGTCTGTATTTGAAATAAAAGAAAAAAATCACCCATATCAATATTTGAAATGTAAAGTGTGTAGGAAGTTCCAAACAACAGATCATGGACATCCCATATTGGAGATACAAATTAATCCCATGGATACATGAAACCATCTAAAGCCTCATGCACCGGGTAACTTTAAGGAGAGTCGAACTCGAGACCTTTAGTCTATTCCTAGAAGTTTCAGCCAACTAAGTTACACCCATGCGGGTTTACAAGTAATAATGAAATGAATATAGATCTAATAAGCCTTGTGTGGAGTATTTGAAGACCTCATCTACAAATGGTGTAGTCAAAAGACTTGCCTTCATCTTTTGTGGAGAGTTTTGATCAAAGTGAGTGAAGACCAAACGAGGTTGGATCTCATTTGCTATAGTGATGGCTAGTGAATACTTGGATCCTTGAACTAGAGTTAGATCAAGTGCTAATAGATTCAAACAATCCAAAAACATTATCAATCTAGTGTAAATGGGACTAGAAGTCCCGAACTAAACTATGAAAGATGATGGATGGAAGTAGAACCTCCTAACCATTCCAAGTTCATAGGTGAAGTGTGAAAGACATTGGAAATCTCCAACCACACTATTTTCTCTTTAAGTTGAACTTCATTAGAGAAGAAAGCAGGCTGATGTCTTTTACACTTTTATTTACTCCAAATGTTTGCAAGAGAGTGTGTCCAAAAGGTTCCAGTCCCCATCTCAAGGGGGTAATTATCATTTTTTGAGATAGGAGTGTAGAGGGCTATGCATGAATGCCTGCAGCCTTGGCAGGTGTAGCCTTATCGAGTGTAGCTCTGTCAGCACAACCCTGTTGAGAGCTAATCTTGATGATTGATGTTGGATTTAGATCAAGATGTGGCCTTGACAAGGGCGTGACATCATGCAATTTAGGCAATTTGTAGTATTTCAATCATATCTTTTCTCATTCAAACATTTAATTTCACAATTTCCTTAATAAATGTGATATTTTGACCATTAATGGTAGGTCTTGCTGTCTGTCATTAAATCTGCATATCAGATCAACGATCTATGAGTTGCATGAGGAAGGTACTTTAAGGATCTTGCAAGTGGTAGCTGATTTGTGATTGAATGATTATGATGGTCCGACATTGTGTCTTTAGATCCATGTACCGGATCAACATTCGTTTCTTCCATTGTATCTCACGATCCTTTGCTATGTTATAGATCACTTTTGAAGACGTATTTACGCAATCTACAAGCTCTTTTTAATCAATTTAACTATGTAGAGTGTAAATTAACATGATTTTCATAGATCTCATTTGATTAATTTGTAATACAAATTGATGTGATCAAGTTGTATACATTTTAGATCTTCACTATCTTCTGGTTTTTTTTTTTTTTTTGGATAACATGGGTACTAATCCCACAATCTGATACACGAGGGGCTTGGGGGTGGTTTCGCATATCCGTGGGATTAGATCACCACAATTGATCTTTTTGGATATTCTTTAGATCCATGAAAAAAGAGAGTCAATCAAGAGTATGTAGAAATCCAGATTTATGCCTTTTGATCCACTTCTGCATGTCTACACTTTATCTGGTGCATTATGGTGTATTGCTTAATATACTTCTGCTAGTTTTCTTTAATTGTTACTATTTTGCTACATTGTCCCTATTTATATTTTACAGGGAGACTTTGAAGCCCGTATACATTGGAAAGGTGCTGCTGAACTAGTCCTAGCCTCCTGTACAAAGTGGCTCAACCCAGATGGTTCAGTGGAACCTATGAATGAAGATAAGGTGCAAATGTTATGGTTCTGTCCGTGTTTCATATGAAAGTATTAATAGTTTATTTATTAAATTATAATGTCATTGCAGATGACTGGACTTAAGAAAGTTATTGAAGATATGGCAGCACTTAGCTTGCGGTGCGTTGCATTTGCATACAGATCATATGAAATGGAAAATGTTCCAGCTGATGAAGAGGAGCGGGGTCAGTGGAAATTGCCCGAAGATGAACTGGTTTTGCTTGCTATTGTTGGGATAAAGGTATAAATAAAATTCATGTGATTGTGCTTTGAATTTTTGTTAGTTTCTCTACTCGCCAAATCCACTCTGCCTACAACTTTGAAATATCATGTGCTTGCCGCCCCAGAAAATGTATGTAGGGAGAACCTTTTAAACCTATTATGGATGTTGGATAGACTATTTCACCATCACATGATTATATCTTCATGTTTTTGCTCGTTATATGTGGATATGATTCTTTCCATAGGTGATTTTTATTGAATGTGGACCCTAAATCTAGTTGTTTATCTAAAAACCACGATTCATTTGGCAGTGAGTGAGTTACTTGGGTACTACAACTCATTTATGTGTATTTCTATACTGATTATCACTACTCATCCCTGTTCTTCTTGTCATGCCAGAACAACTTTACCTTAATTAGTATGGTAAGAAGGAGGTTCACAGCTAGTAACTATATATTTTTGAACTTTATATTGGTAAATCAATTGCTTCACTTTTCGTTCAAAAAATCAATTGGTTCACTTATTTCACTTCATTGTTTGATATGTTTCTTTATTTTATTTTATAGCATGCTTTTTATCTTTCTATTGTTTCCTTTTCTAAGTTAATGCTTTGTGGCATAGGATCCTTGTCGGTCGGGTGTGAGAGATGCTGTAGAGCTATGCACACGTGCTGGTGTGAAGGTAGTACAGAGAAATATATCTTCAATTTGGTCTTTTTTTTTCTTTGCATTTTAGTGCTAAAGTGTTGATAAATGTTGATCTTTTTGTTATTTTATTGAAGTATGCTTTTAATAATGTATCATTGAGTACATTCTATCAGTATTAAGATATATTATATTGGGCTAGTATTTGGTATGCCGGGTGTGGCATAATATAAAACTACACCCTGTTTCTTTGACCAATGATGGGTGTCTATCATTTGATGACATGGGTGTTGATACCTTTTTTAAGGTAACTTTTCAATTGTTTCGTCCTTCTGTGTGATATGTAATGGGGTGTTAACTACACCTGGCTTCATTGTAGTTTTTCCCTTAATAATAATGTCTTGGTTGGTGCAAAATAATTAACATATATTTAGAAGTTTTTAAGTACGCCTTCAAAAGTTAAGCTTACAACTATCAATGCTCCATGTGCTTCAGGCTTTAGGACCTGTTGGCTCTTTGATTGCATCTTGCTCTCTGGCCACTGTGATATGTATGACTACTATTGACACTAGAATTAGTATATCTTACACCGGAAATTTGGGCTATTGAGATGAATGGGTCCAAAAGGGGAAAAACAAAGAAAGAAAAAAAAGAAAATACTTTTGATCAATGAATGAAGGAATAAAGACTACCACTTGTGTCGGAAGATTCAAGAGTACCTGACCAACATCTTTGTTCTGGTTGAAACCAAGCGTACATGTAAAAGGTCAATTGTAAGAGAAATAGTGGAGCCTATGTTGTAAAAGATAGATTTAAGAGAATGAGAAGAGGACTTAATGAAAATTTCACCCTTACAGTTTGGTGTGGCTTGGGTTTTGCCATCATTGATTACCTAGTTGTCTTTCGCTTGAGATATTGTTTGTCTCGCCCAAGTGCTATTGCTTGTGGCAATTATCTTTATTTACCACAGTTTGGAGCCTTTGTGGGAATGTAATAATAGGCTTTTCAAAGGTACTGCTGATTCCAGTGCGGCGGTTGGAAGACGTGCTCTCACCAAGTGTGCATCGTGGGCTGCTTCTTTACAGGAATTCAGGAATATATCTATATTAGCCATTTTGCATGCCTGGAAAGAATGTGTTGATCTCGGTTGAGCTCTTATTGTTTTGTGTTTGGTGCTCAGGGTGTTCGCCCTTTCTGTGGATAATTTCCTTTCCAGTTATTTTTGTTTGTTACTTATTTTCTGCTTTTTCTTTTTGTATTTGTACCTCTGGTGCCTCTTTATCTATTAATATATGAACCATTAAAAAAAAAATAGCTTAAATCCTAATGGATAATGTGATGCCTTTTTATCTTAATTTTTTTAACATGTTTCTAATGATTAATTTCTCTTTTCTGACACAAAAGGTACGCATGGTGACTGGCGATAATCTTCAGACAGCAAAAGCAATAGCTTTAGAGTGTGGAATACTTGATTCAGAAGCTGCTGCCACATATCCAACACTGATTGAGGGAAGAGCATTCCGCGACCTGAGTGATAGCCGAAGAGAACAAATTGCTGAGAAAATCTCTGTATGATTTGAAACTTGATCTTCTTTCCCATTCCATTTCACCTTTGAGAAGATTATGTTATCAAAGATGGGAAGATGGAGTATCAGAATTTTGAGTTCCACATGCACTTTCTTTCCTCTATGGTTGCATTTTTCATCATGGTAGCTATAACTTTTGAATATTTATATTGGAAGATATTTCCACCTTTCAAACTGATTGAATGTAGTGAACACTTTACAAGGCCTCACATTAATCCCCTTACTACCCATTCATGCCATTGTACTCAAGTCCATCATGTACTAGATAAGCCCTAAATCTAAGAAGCACCGTTACAGGTACGCGTATCCGATACGAGCATACGACAAATTTTGAAAAACTAGGATATAGGTGCGGCGGGATACGCCGAATTAAGAAATTATTTTATATATATATATATATATATCAACAAGAAATAGGGACTAGTCACGATTTATACATCTTTATTAATTTTAACTTCTATTTTCATATTCTATTTTTTTATTCTTAGACATGAAAATTACCATCGATTAAGCACATACATAACATAAATCAGTCTAAATTTTTTGATGTGGTAACTTCTGTTCTCAACCTCTCCTCTTGATGCAATAGTATAAAATTAAAATATCAGATAATAAGGAAACTTTGTCTTTCGAGAGACTAAAAGCTATTGGTTGATAATTTGATATTTTATTTAAACTTTGTCTTTCAAGAGACTAAAGCTATTGGTTGATAATTTTTTTTCCCCCTCCCCATGCTGCCGTATCTCGTGCCGTGTCCCTCCTCCCGTGTCCCATGTCCGGCCGTGTCCCTGTGTCTGCTGCCGTATCCATATTTAAAAAAATGTTTTATTTAATTGGATACGGATCCGACACGTATAAGAGCCGTATCCGTGTCGGAAACGTACCCGACACGGATACTCGAATGGTTCCGGAGTATCTGTGCTTCATAGCCCTAAATTTGATAACAATCTAACTTGCACCCACTTTTGGATCAAAACATATTTTTCACACTTCTCCACAAATGATTTGGTACTTGAAAACTTCATCACTCTGATATTCTATTCAAACTGATTATTGTGTCTTCATTACATGAATGGACCTTTCCATCTTTCATTTTTCTTTGATTGGTGGAGAGTCTAGGTTTTCTAAAGGAAAAGGTCATGAAAAACTAGTTTGCAATCTCTGTGTGTGTGTCATGTGGGACTGTGTATAGTCGTACAGGTGGGTTGGCTGGAACGGTCTATGCATGTATATGATGCCTGTCAAACACGAACTTGCTTGGATTGGATGACTTTAAGAATGGTTTTGGAGGCCCCAAGATCAATAGTAAATAAGGATGTCGTTTTATCAAGTTCCATTCCAACACTAGTAGTAAGTAACAACTCATATATGAGATCCAATTTGTGGGGGGAATAAGGATGTTTAATTTTTATTCTAACACTGGTTGTAAATAATAACCCAGATATCGGATCCAATTTATGGGGGAAACATGAGATGGAAGAAAGGGTTCCTCGCTAAATGTTTGTGTGCCATATCAAAATATCAAAGGGTATTGGCCACTCTCTGATAGCATGCGTCAATGTTCGCTACCAATCATTGACCACTTTATAATTCAATTAGGGATCCATAATCCCAAAAGATGAATGAAAGGGCCCATGTAACAACAATCCTAATGTATGTTGGGCTAACTGTTCATTAACTGGTTTCCAACTTCATATGAATTAGAAGTTTCGAACCACATCAATGACCATTTGTGTCAAAATCAAATCATGCAGGCCCAAGTTTAGTGATTCAGTCTCCCTGGATATTCTGTAAAGATTAAGAAATATGCAAAGACGCTACGGGTACTTTTAACCATGCTAAATGTTAGTGCTTAGTAGAATGTCTTGGCTGATCTGTAATGAATTTGTTGCATGCAACACTTGTCTGTATTTTACATGACATCGGCCAATTTTTGTTTTTCAATTCAGTTATCTACAATTGCTTGTTATTTAGGGATTTTCACAGTTCAACCTTGTTGTTTCTATTCCCTGTTACTTATTCTAGAAGATGACTTGCATATGATGCATGGTTTTTCTCATATAAGTTACTTTGAAAATTGGGTTAAGCAATCCACATTGTTTATACCTTACTCTTCAAACTTGGACTTTGGTAACTATTGAGGGGTCCAAGCTGTGTCAGGTGTCCACATATAACAGTACCAAGTTTGACGTGTAGGTGATGGGAAGGTCATCTCCAAATGACAAGCTTCTACTTGTAAAAGCACTGCGGAAGAGAGGTCATGTTGTTGCTGTGACTGGAGATGGAACAAATGATGCTCCTGCATTGCATGAGGTTTCATCTTCTGCATTAGTATCTACAATGGTCTCTCATCAATGACATTAATTTTGTTATATATTATCACATTTTGATTTTATTTTTATTTTGGTTTTTAGGCGGATATAGGTCTGGCAATGGGTATTCAGGGAACAGAAGTTGCTAAAGAAAGCTCCGATATCATCATTTTGGACGATAATTTTGCTTCAGTTGTAAAGGTTGTTTATAATTTATGAGCAACTTGTATCAAGGTATACTTTCATTTTATTAATAATATTTTCATGGGGTTGACGATTTGCATTTTTTGATTGACTTATAGGTTGTTAGGTGGGGGCGTTCGGTTTATGCAAATATTCAGAAATTTATTCAATTCCAGCTTACAGTCAATGTTGCTGCTCTCGTTATAAATGTGGTTGCAGCGATTTCTTCTGGAGATGTTCCTTTAAATGCAGTGCAGGTTGAATTTGTTTTTTATCCCATGTTTTGTTTGATACCCTTTTGAACATTTTTTTCCTCTTCTGATTCCAATGCACTCTCATTGGTTGATAAACAAGGTTTCTTTAGACACCATCACTTATTAGGGTGAAGCCTTGCTTCTCACCACCAATGGGTTATTGTTATTGCTAGTAGATCAAGGGCTATTATCTGCAAGGACTAGTAGCTTTTTCTTTTCTTTTTCCTTTTTAATATTATAATCTCAGATATTCCTTTTATTTACAGCTTCTTTGGGTTAACCTTATCATGGATACTCTTGGAGCCCTAGCATTGGCTACTGAACCACCTACAGATCATCTTATGTTGAGATCTCCAGTTGGCCGAAGGTTAGAACACTTGGGATATGAAAGAAAATAGTGAACATATTCTTATTATTATCCTATGTTTATATATACACAACTAACACAGTTTGATTATATCTATTCAGGGCAGATGTCTGTGAAAATAAAAAATGCATCCAAAAACCAAAAGAAAGATGTCTTTGTAATTATAGTATTATGCCTCACCTTACATAAAAGGAAAGATGAAGTACTTATATGCTGTTTGATATGTTGCTTTAAGATTCTGCCTCACCTTACATAAAAGGAAAGATGAAGTACTTATATGCTGTTTGATATTTTGCTTTAAGATTGCTCTGTTTTCCTTGCAGACAAATAATTTACTTGGTTTATGAGAGTAGACGTGTGCAAGAATAGCTAAAGCATTTTATGAACTCATATGTTGTGTATAATAAGATCAGCTGATCAGATAATAACTTAGTAGCTCATGTAGCAGTTGCAACATCTTTTTTACATGAGGTACTCGTTCAAAGCATTTTATGAACTCATATGTTGTGTATAATAAGATCAGCTGATCAGATTATAACTTAGTAGCTCATGTAGCAGTTGCATCATCTATTTTACATGAGGTACTCTTTCAAGTCTACCATGCATTGCATGTTCAGTGCTATTGTATGGTTTAGTTCCTTCATAGGTTAAGGGTTATCCTCCGTGTTATTGCTAATGTACTCAATTTGCCCAACTTCAGTGTTTTAATGCATTTCTTGAAAATCAACAGAAGTGGAAGAAAAATAATATTTGCTTCTCACTGGTCTGTTTAAATAAATGTAAGGGGTTTGGGGGCTTCAGCCAACAGAGTGGTTGTAAAGAAGAAAATCATGAATCTGAAGCTGGATGTTCTGTCCCTGGCAAGAAACTAAAAGCCAAGAGGTAGAGGAGAGACTAGTAATATCTGTTTGGGGGGTTAGTAATATGAGGTATTGTGTAAGTTGGACTTTAAGAAAACTTATGATAGGGTGGATTGGAATTTCCTTTATTTTGTTATGCAAAGAATGGGGTTTGGTGATTGTCAGAGAAGTTGGATTAATGCCTGTGTGGCCTCTGCTCACTTATCAATATCGGTGAATAGTAGTTCAAAAAGTTTCTTCAATATGCGGAGGGGAACCAAACAAGGGGATCCATTATCACCTTACCTTTACGTGATGGTTGCGGAGGTTCTTCATCTTCTGCTTCAAGATGTTTCTATTCGTAAGTTGATTTACGGCTTTCATATTGAACAATTGATTTTTAGATCTCCCGTCTTCAGTTTGCGGATGATACCATCTTGTTTCTTAAGGCAGATGTGGGTGAGTCGAAGTATGTGCTAGCTATCCTTTTCCAGTTTCAGATTTGCTCAGGCTTGAAGATTAACTTTTTAAAAAGTCAAGCTTATATGGGTTAATTTGGATTTCAGTGAGTGTTGGTGCTTGCTGTGGTGCTGGGATGTAGGGTGTCCACCTTTTTTCTGGTTCTTCCTTTGTGTATTATACCTAACAAGAGCTCCTAGACAAGGTCATTGAGAAATTGGAGATTACACTGTCTGTGTGGAAAGGTAAGCATCCTTCTGTCGGAGGGAGGATTATTCTTATCAAATCAGTCCTCTCCAGTCTTCTGATTTATTTTTTTTAGTTTTTCAAGTGCTCAGAAGAAGTGATTAAGAAAATTGAGGGTATAGAGAAAAGATTTTTGGAATGATTCTCCTGAAAGAATAAAATTTTATCTAGTAGCTTAGAGTCGGTTGTGCAAGCCTATGGAGGAGGGTGGTTCAGGAATCAGACCGTTGAAGTTTATGAATGTAGCTCTGCTATGAAAGTGGCTATGGAGATTAGGGGATAATTTAAGGGCTTTGGAAATTTATTATCATTAGAAGGTATGGGCTGGAGAGTCTCCTTGTCCAATGGATGGGTTTCAAGCTTTCGGAGAGGGATTTGTTCAGTATCTATGGCTTTTGAGGAGAATATCAGGTACAAGGTGTATTCTGGCTTGGAGTTCTACTTTTGGCATGATGGATAGGTTGGTGACTCCGTCTTCACTTTGAGATTCCCTCTCCTATCCTCTTTTGCTTTAAATAGAGTTGCCAAGGTGAAGAACTATTGTGAACTTCATCAGAATAGTGTTTGTCTTTTTGTCAAATGTTGATGCCGGCTAGGGAAATTCTTAGATTTCAACCAAGCTTATTCAAGAACGATGTTCCTCTAAGGGTGAAGGTTTTCGACTGGCTTGCTGAGTAGAGTAGATTTTGACGATGGATCACCTCAGATATTGTAGGATGATTATAGTTACTGCTTGCACTTTGTATCTACTCAAGGCAGAGTCGGTGAACCATCTCCTCATATTGTGCCTGCTGGAATACTTCATATGGTATCGTTTCTTTCAGCTTTTGGGTATTGCCTTTTGTCATAGAAATCTTTGTTTGGTCAATTTGTTTGAGAGGAATAAAAAGATCTTCCAGGGGAAGTCCTCCAATGCAGACAAGTTATTGAGATCATTAAGTTCAAAGCTGCGTGGTGAATTTTGGGTCCTGAACCGAATCAAGGCTTTCATATCTCAGAGATTTGCAGGAACTAGTCTTCGGCTTCCCATGGATTTGAAGAATTCACATCAGGCCTCTTGGAAGCCTCTGGAGTATTTTTTGCTTAATTTCAATGGCAGATGTGTGTGGGAGTAGAATAAGGCTAGATTTGGTGGCCTGATTAAAGATTATTCTGTGGTTGTGGCTATGATTCTTCTGTTTTGTGGCATGTGTTTTATAAACTTCTCTCTTTTTGTGAATAAAATAGCTATCTTGGAGGGAAAAACGAAAGTTATGGCCCAGAATGTTCACCCTAGCTTCATCATTTCTAATACAATTTTCTTTCTAATTTTTTGCAGAGAGCCTCTTGTTACAAATATCATGTGGAGAAACTTAATTATACAGGTAATGTTTTCCCTGTAATTGGGAATACCACTCTTTATTCCTTTGTGGTTGATCCAGAAGTGCACATCGCTTTAGTCCTTTGTGGAGTCGCGGTGGATAATCCTAAGCTATCAAATTTGGTTTATGTTTCCCATAGCATCTGTAGATGCACGGCTGAAAGGACAACCATCTTTTAGTTTCGATTCCTCATATTGCATTATGGTTTACATGCATACTCAAATCTTTATTATTATATATTTTGAATCATCAAGGCATGATTTGCAATTTATCATTTTAGTGTTGGAATTGCAGGCTCTTTATCAAGTGATTGTCCTACTTGTTTTCAACTTTGCGGGTAAGAGCATTCTGCATTTGAAGCCTGCCAACAGCATCCATTCCGAAAGAGTGAAGAACACATTAATTTTCAATACTTTTGTCCTTTGCCAAGTAAGCATAGCCTATAATTTGGTTGAATTGCTTAATTTTGTTGTTCATGTTGCATAGATTCTTTTAGATGTTTGATGTCAATCGTGTTGGACTCTCAAACCTATGTTAGACACTGATGCCCATTCTTCATGGATTCTTTTAGTACTTTTTGACATTGCTTTTTAAAATGACTAAAATATTATAACACTTTTTCCACTTAAAACCTGATTAAAAAATCTATATATTTTTCAATTATTTGTTTAGATAAATTTAGTAGTTTTTTTCTTCTATCAATGTTAGTTTTACGCTTTATTTTCATTTAAAATAAATTGAAATTTAATCTTATTTAATTATGGTGCCATGCCCCTATATCTTTTTTTATGTTTGTGAATCTCAAACCTTGCACGTGTTGGGACTTCGACACTTGACACCTTGTACTAGCTCATAACTCGTGTGATGGGTTTCCATGGATGTGCCTGAAAGTCACCTAATTTTTAATGCCACTCTTTCTTTCATATTCTTTATTTTTATTATTTTGGAGTGATAAAGGTCTTTCAATATTTCATTTCCAACAATATGGCTATTGACTTACACAAATGGTTAGAAAATATAAAATTGTTTCATAAAAGCTTCAAGACAACAAAGAACTCAAATCGAGCTTGATCCATGGATATTTGGGGGATGTTCAATCCTTAGGCCCCATCAAATCAATATTTTGGATAAGAAACTGGAAGGACCTATGAATACAGAAATAATTGCTTGTGTATGCTGAAGTAGAGATGAAGCATCAACCTGTTGAAATTTTTCTCTCTTGCATAAAAATTGTAAATTTCTAATTTTCAGTTAAACCGTTTTGTGTTTCAGGTATTCAATGAATTCAATGCTCGAAAGCCTGATGAATTTAATGTCTTTAGTGGTGTCACCAAAAACCGTCTCTTTATGGGGATAATTGCAATCACCGTTATACTACAGGCAAGGATTTGAAATTATCTTTCGTACTTTTGCTATGATCTATTTCATTCAACTAGTATATTCCAAAGCCCACCAAAAAAGGGAAAAAACTTTGTGATTCAGAAAAGACAATTATCAATGTTATTGCCAATTTATCCCATGTAGTATCTGGGGTTGGCCCTTACAATTAGATTCTAAAAATTTCTTTTAACTTCTAGAAAAAAAAAACTGCTGAATTTATATAATTAATGCATCTTTCTTGTAGGTTTTGATCATTGAGTTCCTTGGGAAATTTGCAAAAACCGTCAGACTCAACTGGAAGTTGTGGCTTGTTTCCGTTGTTATTGGTTTTATGAGGTTCTATACAGTATATTTGATTGTTGTCGTGAGACTTTTATGATTTTGTGCTTTTCAAGCATTTTCTGTTATGGGCATAAATAGTTTTCTTTTCCTTTTTACAGTTGGCCTTTAGCTGCTCTTGGAAAGCTTGTGCCAGTTCCCAAAACTCCATTGAGTGAGTATTTTGCCCCACTCACTAAGTGCTTTCGACGTTCAGAACCTGCACGTGAAGATAGTGATGATTGTAAGTTCTTAACTCAGTCTTGCATCTCTATTAGGAATTATAATATCCTTGATGGAGGTCTTGCGTATGTATGTACTCTCGGCCCAAATACGAATTTATGGGCTGGACAAATACCCTCCTTGATAGAATGGATCATAATGGTCTCTGTATTTGCCACTATAACTAATCTCCTGGGATAAGATCTCAGAACTGTCTATTTTATGGGCATAAACTGGATGGCTAGATATGAAGGAGGGCTGATTTTTGTGCATACCCAGGTCTGATTATCCATATATATATAATTCGGACTATCTTTCAGGTCAAGGGTCTGGGACGCATGGTGTTGGATGAGTTTTATACATGCAGCCTGCTACTGTTTGCTGGTCGGAGTGGGTGAGGTGTCTGAAAAATATATCATGAAGACGGAACTTTTCGTTTAATTTGCTTTCTTTGTAATTAAATTTAATAGAAACTCTACATGTTTTGTTACTTTTTCCCCCTTTACCAAAAAAGAGATGATGTAAATACGTGGTTTTTGAAGATACCACTAACCTCTAACTTTGATTCATTTGCTAATATATAGAAGTTGCATGCTTGACTCCAAGATTTGCCCAAGTTTTTGATAGCTGACGAAGATGAAAAATATATAAAAAATGATTAATTAAAAAAGATAAGAATGTAAATATTGAATTGGGAATGGTTTAAAAACAGGTTGATACATATTTCTTAGTCAATACATAAGAAGAATACTCTTGTAAAGAAGAGTAAGAAAAGAAGTTAGAATTAGAATAAATTGTTTCTCGTGAAAATTAAGAAAAAAAATGAGGAATAAGAATGACTAAAATATTAGAAAACGATTTTCTTAGGGTGAACCGTACAAATGCATGAAAAGTTACCATACAAAATAAAATAGTAAAAATGAAGTGATATTTGTTAATAATAGATTAACGTTGGCACTAAGAACTAATGCGGTTCGTAATGATGTATTTTGTTATTTTTATTTAAATGGGTAACTTTGTCATTTTGAACATAAGTATGATGGGTCATTTTATCTCTATGTTTTTCAGATTTTCATAAGAATTTTAGAGGCTTTTTAATATTCTTAAAAATGCTGGAGGAGTTTTTAGATTATCTTTTTATTATGATGAAGTTTTTTGAAAGATCTTGAACTAATTAGATTCTAATAAATGATTTTAATATCAAATTATCCTCAATATTAATATTTTATTTTCAATAGTTTAAAGATATTTGATTTTTTTTTTTTTAATTATCCTTCATTCACATCAGAGGATGGAAGTTTATTTTTAAATGTGTATATACTTATAATATTATTTTTGTATTTGTGTTAATTTGTGTTTTATTTTTTCCAAAATGACGAATTTTCATAAATGATATTCTTGCGTATTAGCTGTTGTATGTGACACATCAACCATTAGCATTTTTTATACCCTGAATAAAATCGAAATTTTTTATATATATTTTTTCCTTGTTAAGCCACTGATATATAATTCTTTAAACATATCTAAAGGAATGCAGGCGATACTCTTTAGATGCATTTTAGATTTCACTTAGTTTGGGTTTCAATTTTTTATTTTTTTTCGAAATAGGAAATATCATAATTTATAAATTATGGTTTTTCAATTTTTCTGTTTATTTGACTCATGTTGAGCATAGTTATAATCTACGGCGATTGGTAATATTGGAAAAATTTTAAATTTTCAGTTTTTTACTAGAATATTAACAGGAAAATCTTGTTAAAAATATAATAATTAATTATATTAAAATCTTAATATGAAATTTACTGAGAATATATCGGGATATTATAATTTATTGCATTTCTAACACGAATATCTCGAGAATTTACTCTGGAATTTTTTGTCATGTCGATAAATACACATTATTAACTCAGTAATGGTATTATTTTTTTTGGAGTCGATAAAAACATAATAAATTTGAAAATACAATTTATGACATGTAATTGTTCAGTAATATACGAAGAAAATGTTTTAAAATATAGCAAGTAAAAATGATTCATCATCATTCGAAGCGGTGACCAACCAAGTGGCACCGATCACCAGGCAATGAAATCATTCTAATAAAATGATAATCGAATAAGGCTTTGTCAGTCGCATCACGTTTAAATTTTCCAAGACCCGATTTGATTAGTTCAAAAAAATGTTATAATTTCAATCCTAGAAATGAAATTTTAGTTGTGAAAGAAAGAAACATTAATAAGAAAATAAAATTGACCTTACCCTCTCCAAATTTGGGTTAAAATGCAGCCCTGATTTGTGCCATTTTCTGAGTTTTTTCCACAAGGACACAGGTAGACTCTTGAGCTGAGTTGGAATTTTTTTATCGAGTGGTAGCTGAGTTGGAAATTTTATTTGCCATTATTGACCTTTTTAATTTTAATAGATAAAAAACTCCTGTTCATATTCTTTTTGTACTCCCATTCCCATGTTCTTCTAATGGTACACCATTTTAAAAGAAATTTTTAAATTTACCCTTAGCTCTCTTCTCTCTTCTTTTTTCTGTTTTCTAAAAGCAAACATAAATTTGAAAATTTCTTTGAAAGAGTGCACCGTGGGAGAAAATAGGAGTACAAAAAATATTATCTAAAATAATATTTATTGGCCATATACTCAAATTTGGACCAAAATTTAAAATCATGTACTTGTGTTTCATCCCTCATTCTTTCTTCTTCCTGATGTGGGATTTTGAAAACCACACTATAGGCTGCGTTTGGATGGGGTAAAGGGGTTACCTCCTTTACCTTTATTTGGTAATAAATAGAGTGGTGAAAATTCAACTTTTTACTTTTCTCCCTCTTTTTTGAAAATCTCTTTGAGCATGGGGGTTAGCCCTTTTACCATTGTTTGGTAATGGAGGGGTGGCTAAAAACTCCTCTCTCTCATTTTTTGAAAACCCCTTAGAGCATGGGGCTTTTCATGAAACCCTTGCTCCTTTTTACCCCTCTTTGCACCTATGGAGCTAAAATATTTTTAATTGATTAATATTATTTAATAATTATGTTTCATAAAATTTTATTTTTATTTTTTATATTATATAAATTTAATAAAAATTATTAATTCTAATAAAATTGTTAATATATTATCCCTCTTTATTCCTCTTTGCACTTATGGAGCAAAAATATTTCTTAATTGATTAATATTATTTAATAATTATGTTTCATAAAATTTTATTTTTATTTTTTATATTATATAAATTTAATAAAAATTATTAATTCTAATAAAATTGTTAATATATTACCCCTCTTTATTCCTCTTTGCACTTATAGAGCAAAAATATTTCTTAATTGATAATATTATTTAATAAAACTATTTTATTATTTTTATATTATATGAATTTAATCAATTTTTAATATATTACCCATCTTTACCTCCTCTTTGCACCTATGGAGCAAAAATATTTAAAATATTTTTTAATTTATGAATATTATTTAATGATTATGTTTTATAAAATTTTATTTTTATTTTTTTATTATATTTAATTTAATAAAAAATATTAATTCTAATAAACTTGTTAATATATCCGGTTCAAGTTACCCCTACTTATAATTATCAAATAAGATTTTTTTACATTTAGAGTAAGTTCTTATTTTACCACTGCAATTTCCAAATAAGATAAAGGTAACTTCGGTTCAAAGGTGACCCCTACTCAAGCCCTATTCAAAGTGACCCCTACTAAGAGATAACCCTTATAAAATTTACCCCTCATCCAAAGGCAGCCTTTAAGTTTCTAGTCTCTCAAGTCCCTTCATTCTTGTTTCTCCTCATGCTTGCATGCTAGGAGGAGAGGAAATTAATGGATGGTCCACCAAACCAACAATCACATAATCACATTTCCTCTTTTAGACGATCAGGATGGTGACCATGGCCTCGCCTCATTACTGTGGGTTTGACCTTTTGGACCATAAAAAAATTCATCCGCTGCCAATTCTAATTTAGGCTCTCCTCTCTTTACTCTGTAAAAATGATTCATCATCATTCGAAGCGGGGACCAACCAAGTGGCACCGATCACCAGGCAATGAAATCATTCTAATAAAATGATAATCGAATAAGGCTTTGTCAGTCGCATCAGGTTTAAATTTTCCAAGACCCGATTTGATTAGTTCAAAAAAATGTTATAATTTCAATCCTAGAAATGAAATTTTAGTTGTGAAAGAAAGAAAGATTAATAAGAAAATAAAATTGACCTTACCCTCTCCAAATTGGGGTTAAAATGCAGCCCTGATTTGTGCCATTTTCTGAGTTTTTTCCACAAGGACACACAGGTAGACTCTTGAGCTGAGTTGGAATTTTTTTATCGAGTGGTAGCTGAGTTGGAAATTTTATTTGCCAATATTGACCTTTTTAATTTTAATAGATAAAAAACTCCTGTTCATATTCTTTTTGTACTCCCATTCCCATGTTCTTCTAATGGTGCACCATTGAAATTTTCAAATTTACCCTTAGCTCTCTTCTCTCTTCTTTTTTCTGTTTTCTAAAAGCAAACATAAATTTGAAAATTTCTTTTAAAGAGTGCACCGTGGGAGAAAATAGGAGTACAAAAAATATTATCTAAAATAATATTTATTGGCCATATACTCAAATTTGGACCAAAATTTAAAATCATATACTTGTGTTTCATCCCTCATTCTTTCTTCTTCCTTGATGTGGGATTTTGAAAACCACACTTTAGGCTGCGTTTGGATGGGGTAAAGGGGTTACCTCCTTTACCCTTATTTGGTAATAGAGTGGTGAAAATTCAATTTTTTACTCTTCTCCCTCTTTTTTGAAAATCCCTTTGAGCATGGGGGTTAGCCCTTTTACCCGGAGGGGTGGGTAAAAATTCCTCTCTCATTTTTTGAAAACCCCTTGGAGCATGGGGGTTTTCATGAAACCCTTGCTCCTTTTTACCCCTCTTTGCACCTATGGAGCTAAAATATTTTTAATTGATATAGTACGGCCGATCCGATATTGTGAATATCAGCAGATAACGATATATATCGGCCGATATTGACTTGTTCAAAACCGATACATATCGGTGGATACGATATATATCGGCGATATTTGTACCCCTAGATTACACCCCTCTTATCTCTTATCTAAATGCAGCCAAAGTTCAGTATGAAGTCTTGTGATTTAGGCTCATCTGTGGATCTCATTTAAAATAAGTGATTAAGTGGTTAATCAAATTTGATTAAGTAAACGAAGTGGACTATTGACAAGGAGTTGTAATTCGATTGTTCATTGTATTTAATTTAAATCAGTGGGCCATATATATTTAGCAAAATTAATTTCTTCTAAATTTTAATCATTTCGAGTTTAGAGATCGTTATCATTTATTTGATTTTTTATAATCATTTGACTTCCCACTATTGCTACATATAACAAAACCCACAACTAATCACGAGAATTTGTGACTCAGTAATAAGTCACCTAAGAGAGATTCTTTCCATGAATAACACATCCTTACCATTTATTGTTTCATAATCAAAGAGGAAGGTTATTATGATTACTACAGAGACTAGAAAGCTGTAAAACAGAAAAGAATCTAATCAATCCTTATCACATCACAATCATGAAATGTGAAGGGCCCACTTGATCATGTGGGGGCATCATGGCCCCACAAGTAGATCCACCTCTCATGTGACATCCATCTTCTAAGGTGGGGTCCACCTTGATATGCTTTCAAAATAGGTGCTCATGGAAATTCAGATGTTTGAAAGAGTTCTCTCAAGGGCTGATCCAAGTGAAACGAGTCTTGTTCATGACTATTCAGATTTGGAAGACATGCTTCTATATTTTGAAGTTGGATTTGAGAGCTTTCTCCTTGTTGAACATTGTAGAATGCAATTTGAGCTTGAGTTCTTGCGAGTTCGAGTTGATTAACAAGAATCTCGTGTTGTAATTGAGAGATTATTCCAACACACCCATAGATTGGATCATGAAGTCGTGTTTGCGCTTCGAAAAACATCGAATCCGCGGCCTGTGCCCGTAAATGAAGTGGGAGTTGCTGAGATAATACAAGATTAGAATTAGTTAATTTATTTAAGTATGAACAAATTAGAATAAGCTCAAGGAGCTTTATAGGTGGAGGAGCTCAAAGCACTAATTTTTTTTTAAATAAAATGAAGTGCACTTTGTATTTTTCACTTAAGTATTGTCAATCAAATGTTTTAATTGTTGATAACTTATAAATTTATTTAAGCAGTTCATGATCAGCTATCTTGTAAACATTCATCCATTTAATCATGATTTAGTTGTTCATATCTATGGAAAGCTTGTGGTTTTTATAGTGGAAAAGGAAAAAAAAATAACTGTTTCCAAATGTCAAAGTAGATTTAAAAAGAGAACATTAGTTACAATTTTTTTTTAAAAAACTCTTAGGTTGATGTACATTTGATACATCCTCACCATTGAGTTGAGCATTACCAGTAGAAACATTTTTTATTTTTATTTTTATTTTAAAAAATCATAGGATAAGATGATTCAATAGATCTTATTTTAAGTAGTTTGATAATCTCTAAAATAAATGACCTATCCAACTAGACCTACCCTTTAATGATTTGGAAAATCTGAACCCTACAAAGTACAAAGTAATGATTAATTAAGCATTTCTCACGAATTGAAATCAGTAACAAATTAAACTCCTTCCACTTGTCCTTCCCTTTCCCTGTATATCAATATGAAGCATTTATTAATCAATTAATATGAAAAGACACATACGGCATTAAAAAGACTCTTCCATTCATAAAATATTGATGTTCATTATCATAAAACTTATTGCTTTTATTTCCCATGTAATGCATGAAATGGAAATAAAAAACATTTTTACTAATGATATGTAATTCATGTCTAAAAAGAATGCGTTGACTTAATTATTTTTTGTATTGTTTTTTTAGAGCTTTTCGAGGGTGTATACTTTCTGTTTTGCACATCTGGTGCCTCTTTTAATATGATCTCCATTAAAAAAAATGATATGGAAGTAAAAGATATTGAAATCTATGTTCTGAATTTACCTGCAGCATCTTACTAACATTGCTGGCACCATAGATCTTGTGCACACAAGCAAATCTTTCTGTGTTCTGTGAAGGGAAATGAGGTGCAAAAATGCAATCTGGAGGGCATCTCTTCCTTAGAAACCTGCAAGCTGCACAACGAGTGTGATTGGACATGAATTGGATTTGTGAAATCTAAGTAGAGATTTCTCAATATTGTGGAAATCTAGAGATGGGATTTCTTTGGTTGATAAAATCCAATTGAAGATTTGAACATTTTGGAGATCTTTTCATATAAAGAGGGAAAGGGTTTGGATATGTGTTCTAATTTTAGAAGGAAGTATAACGGCTAGAAATTCAAAAATCGTACAGTGAGAAATGGTAAGTTGACAAGAGGGCATGAGAATTTGCCAACTTGGAGAAGAGCCAGAGATTGAATCTCGGTTACATTTCATATACACGTGAAGATTGCTTAAATTGTGTTTGTTGATATAGCAGGTAATGGACAGCAACATGTGACATAAATTAGTCAATCTAAAAATCATGCAACTAAAATAAAATGATTAGTTAAGTTTAATTATATTTATGAGTGGGAACTTTAGATAAATGATTTTGACGATGATATAAAAAATAATTTAATGGGTTATAAGTAATAAAAACTTTTATATCATGGTGAAATTTAGGAAACATTTATCGTTTCAATTTCAGTCAGGCCTATTATGGCACTACATTAGGAAAAAAAAAAAAAAAAACCTTACATTAAGTTTTGGTTCAAGTCGACCTAAGATCCTATTTTTGGGCCTAAAATATTAGAGCTGAATCAAAATTTGGGCTTGATCTAGTAAATAAAAGCGTAAGTTTGATTTAAAAGTCAGAATTTGAGTAATAATTTGTAAACTCTATTTTTTAATTAGTTTTATGTATAAATAAATTTGTTAATATATTCGTTTATATTTTAATAGAATGAATACAAAAAGTTCTATTTTTGGCCCAAGTAAACTCAAGCCTGAATTAGGCAATTAGCCCACATACACATTTCGGGCTTGAAATCGGGCTTAGGTTCTACTACTACAATTTGGGCCAAAGCTCATGTTTGACTAATTCGGGTTGGCCTGGACCAAGCTCAGGCAGACCCAAAACCCATCCAGGCCTAGCTACTCAAGTTGCAGCCCTAGAAACAACTTGTTTTTTTATGCATCTTCATCGTTAGATTACATCGAGAGTAGAAATATTTATCTAATGTTTTAATTTTAATTGTAAAGATAAAAGAGAGAATGATTTAATAATCCTATTTAAATGGTTTAATAGACTTTATGATTAAATATTTAACCATCTATATTTTATTATTAAATGAGTCGTCCCATACTCTCATGTACCTCCATGTTAGAGTACCTATGCGTTTAAGCCGGACCACTTGTTAATCAACCCATCATTTTCATACTATTGGATCATTAGGATTTAGTTGTTGACCACATGCACAAAGCGACCCTAAATCCACTCCCACGACCCAATTAAATTTTCCACTTAGTCCTAAATCTCTACCCAATTAAATCCACGTGTGTTGGTCGATCCTCTCCTATTTCTTCTCTCCAAGAACGTGTAGCAATCCTCTCCCAAAACTCTCCATCCTTGCAAGCCTAATTCTTCTCCTTTTGGCTTGTGAAAGGATTGAAAGGCCCTGCTTTTTCTCCAGTTTGGTGTGTGCAAGATTGGGATGCAAGCTACAAACGAATGGAACTTTGAAAAGGAATTAGTTTCTAATTTTCATAGGATATTTTTAGGAAAGGGTAGAATAATCTTTTAGCATTTATCTTTTTATAAATTCATTTGTAAATTTTTTTTAATTCAGTTGACTAAAAGCAATTTTTGGAAATTTTATTTTTCTCCAAATTCGCAATTTAGTGGTAAATTTATTCAAATTTTGCTTTGGTCATTATTCGGATCTTCAGATAATCTCAAGTTAGTACTATGAAATTAATTTAATTCATTGTTTAGGCTTGAGTTTTATCAGGAAAAACTCTGACAACTACCAGGCTGAAATTTCAGTGATATTTTAATTTTACTTTGTTTTTGAAAAAAATTAGAAAAAATTCTAGGTCAAAATGGTCGAGATTTTTTAATGATCTTTATACAATGCACAGCTTGTTGAATTTTGTGGTAAGGCAACCATGCGTTTGGGTCAAGTGAAATATTTAGAAAAATTCTGTAACACATTAAAATCTTCACTTAGAAAGTTAATATTGATAATGCACTGATGATTCAATAATTAGTCCAACCAAATAGAAAATAGAGAGAACTTTCTGCAGCCGATTCAATGACTAATTAAACCACCAAAAGTATTCTTTCTTGAGACAATTCGGTGTTCAACATTTTTTAAGTTTATTTAAAAAAAAAGAGAGTATGATATGCAAAAGAAACTAACTTGCCAATCTAATAGTTTAAGCTGTTACATAAATCATCCAGAATTCCAGATCAATCATGTTGAAGCAAGGGATTAGACCCAAATCACAAATTTGAAACAATGATCAAACTTGTTTGATACAAGAAATTTTCTTAGAAACACATCGATTTTCCATGAAAAGAAGTAGGTTTGAATAAGCCTATAAACCTGCAAGTTTCAAAAACTAAAGGACTCTTGAAGTTCAATTTCATTGAAGAAAATCTGAACCCAAGCAGGATGAAGTTCACAAGATCCAAAAGGAAAAGAATCAAAACACAATCCCCTTCACCCATTACATTGAACAAAGGTGAAAGAATTTTACAACAGTACAGATGAATACATTTCTTCAGTTTACTGAACATTTTCTAACAAAAATAATAACATGGTTGGTACTCTCACTAGAAGTTCTTCTCAGGCCTCCAGATTATTTCCATACACGAGGTTTCGAGAACCAGTTTAAGATTAGACTTCCAAGCATTCAATTATTTCTTATACAGAATGATTAGAAGTTAGCTGAAGCAATTATATGCCAAATGGTTCCTTTTAGAGACATACAGCGAGACAAAATCGTCTGCTGAAGCTGAAGAACCAGGTATTTGAGCGGGAACTAGTATCTGATTCTTGCCGGATGCTATTCTCTTTCCTGCAACATTTGCATATAACAGGCCAGAGATGGCAGGGACAAAGACATCGCTTTGAGAGCAGATGTAGAAGTCAAGGGTCTTCTCTAACTCGGAGTTTTCTGAATGGAGGAATTCAGTTTTCTTATCTGCAGGCACTATATCTTCCTGTAATAGTTTTAGAAAAGAAATCAGCAAACCACTGCATGAAGCAGAATTTTATGATATATGACTAGAAAAAAAACCACAAAGAAAATTATGGGTATTATGAAATGAATAATGTTTTTAACCTTTGTATAAGTTTTCGGGAAGATGTCTTTCAAAGGATTGAGACTTTCATCCCACCTAGACTGAGTAAGATAGATGGTGGTATCTCTGTCGAAGCCAATTTTCCTCAAAAAATCACCAATCTCCTCTGCACTGTAACAACTTTTTCTTCCTGCATTGTTACCTTTGCAACCCTTGTTTTGCAATATATTGACCCGCAGGTCCACTGCAATGAAGTGACCATCCGATCTGCGACTGAGCGTTCGGAGTCTCTCAATCATCAAATCAACCACTTCATGCATCTCAGGTCGCAATTCAAGAGTGCCAAACATAGCCAAGCATGCAATTGAATCCTTGTCCTTTTGTGTTTCCCTTATTTTCATATTCACTGACGGAAAGAAAGTTGCAACTCTTAAGTTTCGCTTCTTGGTGAATATTGGTTTGATGTATTCTGCAATGTGGTCTTCCTCGACTCTATTAGGAACTCGCACAATTGCAGGCTTTCTTGATGCAATATCAGCAGGCTGCTCCCTTGCTACATCGACAACACCATCGAGGCTCTTCACAAACTTCTCAACATCATAAATTTCGTGAAACTTCCTGTATACATTTGTAATATTTTAGTCCCACAACCATGACCGAGGGAATTCGAATCAAACTTTATTCACAAGTATGAAATCAATCTGCAATGGCATAATAAATACTACAACCAGAAGCATAAACAGATGTCAGCACATACTACACTTAACCTTTTTCTTCCGGGTTCACTTCCCTGGATGTCTGGGAGTACAAGTGTGGCACCTAGGTACCTTGCAATCACCACTGCATCTGTAACCTAATGCAGAAAATGACAAATTCAATCAAAAAACAAAAAATGCACTGGAAAAGCATTTAATGTTTTAAAAAAGACATTAGTTTCTGGAGATGGGGAAAAAGAGTAATCTCAAGTATGGATCCAATTTGTACATAGAGAACAAACAGAGAGTCCCAAGCCTTTGCACGACAAGTGAACCTTATTCTTGTTCACCTATTCTACTTGGCCGATTGACAGAGTCACCCACTTTATGAAAGTTCTTTGAAGCATGTATTACAACAAATCCTACAGAAATGTGGTGTTGTCTATGGTAATCAAACCCATGATCCAATGCACTGTCATGGGATGGGCCATGACTGTAAGTGCCAGGTGATCATCATTATCATTTTCAACGAAGACACAAATCATTTCTATTTGGGTTCAGTTTCACAAGTTCTTTTCTTCTATTTATCTTCTTTAAATGTACAACTAAAACTCATAAAAGGATTTGGCTAATAAAAAAGAAAGTGCGGAAATGTGGGGGTAATGCCCTGCATTAAAGAGGAACTAGATGGTTAAAATCAGTCAAATCACTACCGTTGAAAAGGGTAAAGTAGGCTAATTACTACAATACCAAAAGATACACCTATTAATGTATAAGAAAAAGGTGAAAAAGAAAAATAAGTAGAAATACTCAATTAATTACAGGGCATCGCTAAAATTTTCAGAACATAAAAGTGGTAACCCCAGTTCCTGCAACATATCAAAGATAACATTTTGACTTACATAGGGAGCTTAATTAGTGAGAATTAATTTGAAATATCATACCTGGGAAATATGGTACTCTGGACCATTATACAATGAAAAAGTGATGAAACCCTTTGATGCTTCTGTCTCTTCTGCAAACCCAAATGGAAAACAACAAACAAGAGAAAACATTTAAATAGAAGACCAACAAAATTCTTTTATCCTTAAATATTCCAGTTGTTTGTCTATTGTTTTACAGTTGTATAGTTTGCATCTATTTAACAGATATTCAGTTATCTCTACTCAGAGAAAACAATCCTAGCAACGCCATAGTGTTTACTTGATCTAGGCCTGGTCCAGCATGGTTTAAGTGCTTCGCCATCCTCCTTCCAGGGACCCCTCACCCCTGGAAGTGCGGCTACACTATTTTCTTCAAGTCTCACTACGTCAAATTGGTCATCTGAAGCCTCTTTAAGTGTCCCCTTCAAGGAAACATGAAAAAAAAAAGTCAGTAAACAGCGCGTTCTACATCAAATCAGCACAAAATTTTCAGAAGAGTGGCAAAAGTAACCTCATTAAGGCTTACAAATGCAAGTTGATAACCCCAAAATATCAGTGATTTATGCTTATACTATGATAGGACCACTTTTGCATGCAACAAGAGTCAACATGACTGAAACTGCATACAGAGCATTGATCTCTCAATAGGCATAGAAAATCATCATCATTTAAGCCATTTATCCAATCAATTTGGGCTTGGCCTTTATATTTGGATTTGGCAAATTGTTTCCATAGGCCGACTGCCTATCTGACGCCCAATGCGCATAGAAAATGTTGAAGCTGTTAACAGTTGTAGTGAGTTGAAGATTAGAAAACTAAAACTAGTTTGAAACAAAGAGATGGTCTCTCTGATGCTAAAAATAATTACTTCAGCTGGCAGAATAACGCAACTATTGACATCCAAGAAATCCAAAATTCAATGGTCGAGGTCCTACAGTTTCCATACAGAAGAAGGCATTACCAACCACAAATAGTGCCTAAAAAAATCAATTCATATCCTAAAGAATCTCAATTAGCATTCAACACCAAATGAACAGCTAGCCAGGCTTACCACCAATACTGTCGTGGGTATAAACATTATACCCATTCCAGGTTTACCCTTATATTCTGTCTTTGCGTCATTCCTCGCTGCAAGCGCATATCATAAATTATGAATTGTGAGTAATATACAATCCATAATCCACAATCTATAGTTCAGAAAAACCAAGATTCAAACTTAAATCCTTTTTACTAAGTCTGACTAGAGTCCCAATTCAGATGAATCACTTTATTTGACATTTCTCAAGTTTTGGTAGCTCAGGCAAGTTGAGTTGATTGAGTCTCGCTGAGTTTTAAACCATATCATAGGAAGTGAATCAAATGACCCACAGAGATCTTTAGACCTTTGATGCCTGTAATTAAGCAGCAGAGAATTGAAGAGCTGACCAGTGACCACAAATTACCTCTTCAAACTGAGGCAAGAAGGCAAGAAAAAACCCTACACTGAAAATCAACTCATTTGGAGAACGGGCCCTATCACCCAAAACTCCTTTAATGTCTGATCAAATTAAAGAGAATCAATACCCACAATCTCTTCGAGACACTCTATGATTCCATTGGAGGACAGCAGAATGTAGCAATTCAGATACAAAGGTAGTGTACTTCATAGAAATCCTAGATCTCTACAGAGTATGGACCGCGTAAAGCTTAAAAGTTCAAATGCCCTAATATCCAAATCAGTCATTGCTCTTAGGGCATCAATGGTGCACAAATGGATAAAAGGGGAAAACAAGATTCTGGTTCTGAATTGTATCGCAGCCTCTCGAATCATGGCCTAAAATAATCAACATAAGAGAATCAAAATGGAAAACCTTCAACTACTGCCGGAAATGCAAGGGATAATTCTGATTCTAACTTGTCTCTGCGACTAGAGAGTAAGGAAGGCGTGATTACTGACCTTATCAGTGTCGAAATGGTCTCTTTTGACCGTGTGGCCTAGCATTGCAAACATAGTAAACGTAAGAAAAGCTCCCAATACGTGCCTCGGATCAACCGCCATTTCCTCAGCAGATCTTCAAAACTAAAAATCAGCAGCCCCAAATATCAAAATCTCTCTGCAGATCTTGTTTCCAGCTCAGAGAAGAAGAGAGGAGTAGAAGTTGCTTTGCTTTTCTTCTGCTCAAAATCTCGTCAAATTAGATGTCCCTACCTTCCTCACGTCCATGCAAGAAAGACGGCAACCCTTGAAAATAATATGATATATTTATAAAATAGATAAATGAATTATAAAAAATATTTTAAAATTTAACTGTAATTTTTATTGATATGAAAACTTATAAATGTCCAAAACTTAAATAGCTAAGTTAGTCTTAATATTCTAACATTAGATTAGGGATGTGGTAGAAATAATTCTCCTCTTTAACCATTTGATGGTGGATGCAGATGACCGACACTTTCAAACTCTGTACAGGAAAGCGACTGCCCTCCTTGCATCTGCCATTTATTATATAATTTTGAAAAAGTCTTTTAAAATACATTTTGAAAATAAATTAATATGATATTTGACTGGACTGTATCCTAGCCAAAGGTGAAAATATCGGCTGATGCATCTTGGGTTTATAATGTATTGACCGTACACAATAAATCTCAGGAATAACGTCAGATATCCCAGCCATTATATTAGTCGATGTGTGGAAATTAAAACAAAAATAAATTGTATCGGCGATATTTTTATTTTTTTTCAAAATTTAAAAAATGTACCCTAAATATGCAATTATGTTTTCAAACCGTTTTCTCTTGTTTTTTTCAAAAAAAAAAAAAAATTATTTTTTTGCATGTGTTTGACCTTTGGTATCAACTACATTTTTGAGTTCCAACCAACATGCAAAAAATTAAATGCACATTCTCGATATAACAATACATTAATCAATGCACATTTTCGATGAAATTTTTGATAAAAAATTTGCACTAATAAATGTCCATGCATAATCATTAATCAATGCACATTTTCAATAAAAAATTTTGATAAAAAATGTGCATTAATTAATTTCCATGCATACTGCATGAATCAATACATATTTTCCTTTTTTAATGAAAAATAATTAATGCTAATTTTTATTTTTTAATGAAAATAATTAATGCTGCTTTTAATTAAGGCTAATTTTTAGTTTTTAATGAAAAAATATTAATGCTAGTTTTTCCTTTTTCAAAATGAAAATTAATGGTGACTTAATTTATGGTGATTTTTCATTTTTTTTATAGAAAACTACTTGTGACTTTTCGTTTTTTAATGAAAATTAATTATATATATTTTTTTAAAAACAATAGAAAAGCAATAGTGCATTTTAAAAATCGATGAAAACTCCTTTTTTTATGGAAATAATTAATTGTGACTTTTTCATTTTTTAAAAATTCAAGAAAGTCTAAAAGATCTTTCTCATTATAATTTTTTTATACTTTTTTATCATTTTTTTAGAAATATTTGAAATTCTCGTGTTATGAATTTAGAAACAATATTTCATCATTTAAATAACTGATATTTAATGAAAAAATTACATATTCATAAAACCCATAACTTTCTTAATTTCCTATAAATTTTCTGATTTTTTTTAAAAAAAAATAATAATAAAAATTTTGATTGGAAAAAGAAAAATATCGGCCGATATCTCTCGAACCCGAGATTTTCACCCCTGATCCTCGCCAATCCTGTGACTTTCATATTAAAAACTTAAATATTGTTATAGGTAGAGACTTGAGTGTCAATTTTATTTTATAATAAAAGTTCTATGGGTGAATAGATTATCATAAAGTTCTTACTATATTAAAATTGAAATTTATTAAATTATCTTAATTTTATATTTGTATAAACATTTTTATTTGTCGTAATCAATCTAATAATGAGAAATATCAAATGAATATTGTAATAATTTTAATGGCTCAGTAAACACTATGAAATATGAATCAGATTCTATTGAGACCATTATGTTTCGGTTAAAAATATCTAAGCTTTTTTGTAGCTTTTTCCTAAGACTGTCAATATTAGATTGATCCAATTTAGGTCAACTTTGACTCACAGGAGCATTCTAAGATTTTCTATATCATTTTATTTTTGTAATTAAAATTCTATTTTAGTATATATTTTATTGGGTTTTTTCTTTTATTATTAAAAAATAATAAATTTTGTTGGGTCACTAACTGTAGGAGTCCTAAAGTTTTTTATTTTTTTCACTATTTTACTATCTTCACATGTGGGCAAAGAATTTATTCACTAGCAATTGAAGAAATAATTGACAACGGAAACAGGTATTTATGGATTAGCGATGCCTTAATTAAAAAACGAGTCGATCACATCCTCATAAGTATTAATTATAGATATCAAAGTTCAACAGTTGGAAGTATTTTAATTGATTGCAATTCTATTGGACAAACTTGGGACATATGCATGAGATAATTTCTAATAAAAAATGCTCATGTTGTAATAGAATTCGCTCAATTATTGACACTAATGTAGTTTCATGATCAAGTTTCATTAAAAAAATTAATATATGTTAGGC
Source organism: Chimonanthus salicifolius (assembly GCA_013350335.1). Taxonomy (NCBI): domain Eukaryota; kingdom Viridiplantae; phylum Streptophyta; class Magnoliopsida; order Laurales; family Calycanthaceae; genus Chimonanthus; species Chimonanthus salicifolius. The sequence continues at coordinate 2,388,478 of CM023538.1, forward strand.
ACTTTTGCTGATCATTGGACAAACCGCTGGATCAATAGTTTGATACATTTTGCTGATAATTTCGTGTGTTAGTAATTGATATTTGACCTTTGATTCAAGAGTTGTGATTTTGGTATGTTAATTCACTTAATTGCAATTGAAAATTTGGCCAATATAAAAAATTTGGGTCCTTTCCATGGCCAATGTATATTTATAATATTCAAAATTGATGCCTGAAAGAGTTAGACTGTAGGAACCTCTTCATAAGGAAGTACTGTAGGAACCTCTTCATAAGGAAGTCCTAATTCGATTTTCAAAAGACCACTCTTCATAAATTTACTCGTGTAGGGATAACAACATGCTATGAAAATTAATTGAGTGCCCTGTGTATCGCAAAAAATATACATATTGAACTTAACCAAAACTCTAATTTTTCATTGCCTCCACTGTATTATAAAATATTTATATTGAACTCTTAAATATATAAAATAATATTAATAAAAAAATTCAAATTTCAATTAATATTTATGACTCGCCATGTAAAAATAAATCCCTTCTTTAACATCAAGAATCGAGTTTTGGAGTTTTGAGATCCAAAACTTAAAACTCGCCGAGATTTGCGCCTCGATCAGTGGCCGTTTGATTGGTCCAAGTCCAATCCCCTTCAGTTTCAGTCGCTTTTCTTCAAAAATCAAATCTTTTTTTTCCAGAAGCGCTTTGTGTTATTGATTTTCAAAAGGGTAGGCATTTAGACACCTTATTTATTAGGAGACATTTTTTTTTTAAATTTAGGATGACATTACCATTTGTCTTTCCGTTGTGCATTCAGAATAAAAGATTTTTCAAAATCAAAAGAGCAAAATGGTAATTTCATCATAAATTTTAAAAAAGGTGTCTTTTATAAGAAAAGTAGAGTGTCTAAATGGCCACCCTTTTCAAAATGTTATAAACTATATATATATATTTTTTTTTTGAATTTACTTGTAGGAAAATATGGGAAATCCAGCGTAAAATTCCTACACGTAACACTAGGGGTAATAAAAAGGTATCGGCCTATAAATTTCTCTCTCCTTTTTTTTTTTTACAAAAAAAAAGCCAATATCGGCAGATATGATACAACCAAATATCGGAGATACGAATCATATCAGCCGATATGATAAGGTTTCAAAACCATATCATCATATCGGCCAATATTCGGACCCTGGGTGATACCCACTGCCCTTCTTTCAAATTTAGATAATATGATTTGCTCTGAAAAACTTAAGATGGCAGATACAATTATATCTAAATTGAACGTTTATTTTTTACCCAGCATTAGTCCAGACGTGTAAATTTCATTTCTTTATTAAATAATAATGCCAGTAAGTGTGCTTAACTATTGCTTATTACCTTAAGGTATTCACTGTTGACTGTATGAGTGTGACTGCATAACCATTTGTTTGGTAGTTGGCACACGTTTTGTCAATGCTTTTGCAGACAAGTCATGGACAGGAAAAAGAGAATTTAAATTGGTTTTTTTTAATTTTATAATGAAATTATCTTTTTAAATGGGTTATGATGCTTACCTAAATAAGTGTAATATAAAAAAATGTATCATTTGTATTCAACAAAATTTAAAAGTTAAGACTTAAGACCACACGACTAAGATGGATGGATTAAAGCTTCAAACATCTCATTATGTATGTAGTCTCCTGTATAAAAAACCTAAATATGTAGAGTCTAAAACTAATTTAAGGAACAATATTAGAAATGAGTCTGAGTAAGAAAGTCCCATTAATATTAATAGAACTCTTAGCCTCAAAGGGTTATCCCAATTGATTTGGGAGCAGGATCTCTAGAGAGAGGACTTGAGTTCAAACCATGGGAGCTCCAATGAAGAACCACTTCCCATGGGAATATGTATAGAATAAGATCCTATTGATTTATCCGGTATGTTCGGATGCGACACGTGGACACCTCTGGACCTCAAAAAAGAAAAAAAAATAAAAAAATAATATATATATATATATATATATATATATATATATATATATATATATATATATATATATATATATATATATATATATATATATATAACTGTTTAGTAAATAGCATTTAAAGAACTCATTCATTAAACTAATGTTATTACATGGTTTAGGTACAAGTATAATAAATAGGAGTGAAATTTGGGCCAAGTTTTAATTTGAACTGAGAAATCAATAAGTTGCGTTACGTATTTAAAATCTTAACCCGATCTGAATTCACCGGATCCCAACTGAATTTCAGTTCCTCTAAATTTGGACTAAAGAGGATCAAACTTTCGCGTGACCATTAGGTCAGACCAACAACTCAAGTCAAGAATTAGGTCAGACCAACAACTCAAGTAAAGTGAAGTCGATCTCAAATCCAACTGAACCTGCCTGGTGTCGATTATTTAATGTCTCCAACCTAAACCACAGCAAATTTGAAATTCAAAATATGACCTAGAATACGATGACCGTTCAACCTAATGCCTAAATCATATAGTTTATGTACACACGTCTGTGGCTCTACAGGTGGGACAGTGGGACCACCAACAAGGCCTATTTCTATTTTAAATAAAAATGAGTCTTTCATTAAAAAGAAAAAGCCTTTGCATGGAAAGAAATAATTTTTGATATGATAAATTGATAATCTCTCTCCATCCATATAATTTGTTATCCTTGAATGAAACTTATTTTCTAAGAATGCCTGTTAGAACACTGAACTCTTTTCATCCTCCATGTCTACCGGACCTGCCTAATGAACCACAGCAATCATACCTTCATATGTACATCTGTTACTGATACATGTGATATTCTAACATATAGTATTAATTGATTATTTACAATTTCAAATTTATTGATAATTTAAATATAATTTCTGCATTCAAAGTTAAAAAAGTATCCTTTCATCATGCTTATAGACATATTTTTGAACAAGAATACAAAGGCAAACATCATAATTGTACACGAAGTAAGGCAGTTCTATACCATTTTATTTTCGTAGGTTTACTACAGAACATATTTTGAATGGAAAAAATCCTTTGACAATTGTGCATAAAGCAAATTTTCTTCAATATCCACTTGAAAAAAAACTACTTCACAACGGAGGCAGTGATCTACGAGAGTTGTTTCTTTCTTATGTAGGGTAAAAGAAGAGGTTGACTTTAACCAAGATTAGGTCAATTTAACATTAGAACCATCAGAACTGATAAGATAAATTGAGGGTTTTGATGGATTTAATTAACTGTCCATTTCAAGGTCTTAGATTGAATCGTTGCAAATAATTACCAACATTGATTTATGTGGGTTTCCCTTCGGAAAAAAAGAAGGGTGGGTTTGTAATCTCTAACCATATGTTGTTTATGGTAGTATTAGTAAAACTTATATGGCCCAAAATCAAATAATTCATGTCTAGGATTTTGTTGAGGAAAGCTACCCGACAAAAAACATTTCTTTTGAGAGTTCTGCAGATTTCCAAATGGCTTTAAAGGGGAAAGATTTGGAGAACAAAGGGTTGTGTGGACATATTTTCAGTGTTCATATTTGTTGCTTTGAGGTAGTTTCTGTGAAATGAATCAATCTGGGTAGAAGTTAAAATGGATCTCACATCACATCTGGAAATAGCTATAAAAAGGGCTTGTCACTTGTGGGGTTCAATGTTTGAAAGATTCAAATGGTGGCATAAACCTGAAAAGCAGATTATATTTTGGACAAACGAAGTTTGCCAATCACCAAGTATCTTTATTTTCTTTGCTTCTATTTGAAACTCATTAGCTGTTGGACATATGATATGAAGAAAGGAATCAAGCAGACGAGACTTTTTGATGGAATTAAGATGACAATCTACCCAGTGTAATAGAAATGGAAGTTGAAAACAATATTTTTTTTGAAAGGTGAAGTTAAAAACAATATTATATGAAGAAATGATGTATAACCAGGCCAAAAGCAAGAAACAAGGTTTTCTCCACGTTGAAGCAAACATTAATTTCAGTTTGTGTAAAATAATAAATCTCCAGCTCAATAATTCAAGTTAAACTTAACCCTTAAACTGATCCCAATTCTTAATTGGTTCATCTTCAGAACTTGTAATCCTTATTACTAATTATCTTATAATTACCACACTGATCCTGATGTGAAGTTTTCAGTATGCTTCTCATACTCTAATGTAGTTTTGCTAGTATCAGGGCCTTTTTCCTCCTTTCCAATAATTAAGATTGCCCATATCTGGTTTGATTTTTCTAATTTATTTCTATATCAATTATGCTCCCATTCCGTTAATGGTAAAAAGAAGAAACAGACAGAAGCTACACATGGCTTCAAGCTTTGAGGTTGAGCTTTGAAACATTGGGCTAATAATCAAATAGCCACAGTCAAGGAGCTGGAAGGCTGAAAATCCGACTGGTTGAAAATCTTTTATGATAGAGGGGGTTCTATGGGATCTTCATGAGGTGGAAATATTCTACTATATGTTAGTGGAATTATCACAGCTTGCTCGACTAAATTCTTGGATGGAAAATGAGCATAGGGGCATAACTAGTAGAGCTCTTATGCTCAGTATATACTCTGAACTTGACTGGAAGGTGTTAGAAGGCTTTTCTGTTTTCTACTTTCTTTTTTTTTTGTTATTTCTAGAAATGATGTGTGTAAATGGACTGGGCATGAGCACAATGCAGGCTTGTAGCATTTGGGAGCAGATGCAGTGTATCATGTATGGAAGTGCCTCTTGGCTAAGCATTGGATTTGGTTGCAGATCAGGACGGAGATTATGATCAGAGATGACAGATCAGGTTGGATGTCAGGCAAGTAGATGAGGTTGGGCAAACAAAAAACAAACAAGTTTCAGAGAATAGGGGAGTCATGAAGAAGCGGGTTCCAGTTTTGGGAACCATATCTCTTTTTCACCTTTTGCACTTTGTGGAGTTGAAAAAGAAGACAATTAAGACCAGACAGAAGGCTCTAAGTAGAATAAAATAAAGATACATAAGTTATTTGATTTTGGGCCACATAAGTTTACTAATACTACCGTATACAACATAAGGTTACAGATTATGAACCCACCATTCATTTTTTTTAAAGGGAAACCCACATAAATCAATGTTGGTATTTGTTTACAACAATCCAATCTACGACCTTGAAATGGGTAGTTAATTAAATCCATCAAAACCTCAATTCATCTTATTAGCTCTGATGGTTCTAATGATAAATTGACCTAATCTTGGTTAATGCTCATAATCCACATATGGCATGTTAGTGGATCCAACCAAGTGCTGAGACTGCTTTACAAATGAAACTGGAAAGGCTTAAAAGTAATGATAATATGAATAAGAATTATATGATAAGTTCAACTCTATCATAAGTAACAATAAGCTCAACTAAGTTTTACATGTTCCGACTTCTCATCATAAGAAACCCCTAGCTCTCAGCGTGCCTCTTCAACAAAAGATGGGCCTCAAAATCACCCTTCCATGGGGAATATTAACCATTGAACTGAGGCATACTATGAACACAGTAGTGTATTTGAGTCTAATGCTGAATAGTTCTTATGCATGGGTAATATTGGTGCACATCACTTATCATGAATGAATGTTAATATCTAAGGGTCTTTTCATGATGAAAAGCAAGCCCCACATCTAAAAATAAGGTAAACCTCAAGAATCAAGTTGAGGCCATACAATTTGACCACTTTGTGTCAGATCAGTACAAATAAAAAATGACTTATAGAATAAATCCCAATACCAAAGGAGCTTTATTTACATAATCTATCCATCCAAATGACACCATGAAATAGATGGTTTTTAGTCATGAAAGGATTTTCAGTTTCAACCATCAATTCAAGGACTCATTTCGGATTAATAAAAAACTTCACATGGGGCTGGATTTGGGCATCTGATAAATCTAGAGAGCCCATTTGTTTCAGGAAAGTCTGTGAGCCCACAACCAAGACAAATTTTCCTCTCTCTCTCATGTAAAGAGGTTTTTTTTTTTTTTCTTCTTTTTGCTTTCAACAGTAGAGTCGAATACAATTTGGACTCAATAGTTAATACCATCTTGCTGTCAATTGTCATATTATTTGCAATTTGAAGCCAATCCAAACAGATCCTAAACCTAAGTCATCACATCACAGTTCATCCCACTACATACCATGTTCAGAAGCTGATGATCATATATTCTAATAAAAAACAGTTCAAACGCTAATTTAAAAAGATCTAATTAAGCACCAAAGTAGCATAATAAAGATCCACAATTGACACTCGAAAAGATAATATTTTTAAAGAAAAAGGAGCCTAAAATTCCCCAAATCGTGACTTGGGTTGGATGCTCAATAGTGAACTCAATCATAAGGGGAAATCAAAATTGAGATTACGATTGGCATTTAGGCATCTATAGGGAATTATCTAAGATAAGCAGGGATCTTGATGCGAATGAAGAGCATACTCATGACATAGGCGATGATAATAGAGGAGACACCAACAGAGGCGAAGGAGGTGCGAACAGATCGGGGGCGGTTGCGATCAAGGGCCATATCAAGAAGGATAATGCCGATACCTCCGACGACGAACATGAAACCGGAGGAGAGGCCCTCAATGATGTACTGGCCGTTGACTCGGCCGGGAAGGAAGACGACGGGGCGGACGGAGCCGGTGGCGGGGTCCTGGGTACTGCCGATGCCTGGGGGCTCGACGATGACGTCGTAAACGAAGCCGGAGACGACGAGGAAGTAGGTGAGGAGGAGGAGCGAGAGGACGGTCATGGCGGAGGGGAGGGCGATGAATGAGGGGAGCTTGAGGCGGAGGCGAGGGACCCGCAGGAAGCCAAAAGGGAGGATCTTGAGGATGTGGAAGATGGGATCCATTGATGCGGTCGCCGGATCGGACGATTGGAATTGGACGGACGCCATTGATGATGAGGATAGAGGATCGGACTTCGGAGGCATTTCCTCTCTTCGCTGCTCCTCTGCTCTTTCTACGCTGGTTTGGGAGTATACGGTTTTCGACGGTGATACTTAGTTGGATCTAGCGGTGAAACTCGGGTCGGGTTTTGGCCTGAACCCGCATGATCCGATTCAAAAATTATACGGGTCAGGTTATGAAAGTCGGGTCAGCGGGTCGGGTCGTGTTAATAAGTTAGAAACCCGCATAGAACTCTGGTTCGGTTGAGAGATTTTTAAGTTAATCTGATTCTACCCGATCAAACCCGACTTGACCACGTAAAAAGTAGGCAAAAGTAGGTTCAAAATGCCAGTTGGGTTGGGTTTCGGGTTGAATCAGGTCATAAATCGGATCGGGTCAAGTCAAGACGTTCGGGTCAAAGATTCAGGTTAAATCGGATCAGGTTCATATATTAGTAACTCGGACCAGGTTGGATTTAAAAAACCTGACCCAGTCTGACCCGATTTAATCCCTAGTTGGATCTTAACACGACCCCACTCAAAAAATTAAGGGGTTAGGTTAAATTTAGAATGAGTTGAGTTGAAAAAAAAAAATCAAACATAAATTTAGATTGACGTGGGTGCAATATTTTAGACACAATTTGACTTTAACTTTGATAAAAATAAAATTATAATAAATATAAAATTGTTTTTGAGTTTCTTTATTTCGTATTCCATTATTCATTAATTTTTCTATCATGTGCTCTAGCCCCTGACTTCACTATTATAAAATTTTTCTCCAACTCTGAGCCTCTCTTGTTCGAGTTATGAGACACTTTTTTTAGCTTATCACCCATGTATTTAATATTCTCTTATTCGATTTAGATGTTCGCATCATGATATTTTATATATCTCAATGTTCGAGAGAATAACTCATCGGAATACATTTCTTTTAGGGTGGTCATCCTAACATAGGAAGACTCATTTATAAGATACAGGTTTTTCGAATTTCTTACTTTGCCCTCATTTGTCCGTATGGATTTTAATGAACTTTCAGAAATCGGTTCACTGGATCGATGCAGCGGACAGGTGCACCGACCAGATCACTTGGAAATGGAAATTTGAGGAAAGTGATCTGGTCAGTGTATTGATTTGGACTTTTTCACATCTCAAGAAATTGGTGCACCGACCGAATCACTTTTCTCAAATTTCTATTTTCAAGTGATCCGGACCGATGCACCGATCCAGTGAACCGATTTACCGGAAAGTGAACCGATTTCTAAAAGTCCACTAAAAATTGTACGGACAGATAGAAACAAAGTGGAAAGTTCACTAAAACACGTATCTCTTAAAAGAGTATATCCGTGTTAGAATAAGCACCTTTCTTTTAGCTCATCATCCATGTATTCAATGCTCTCTTACTCGTTTTAGATGTACCCATCATGAACATTTCATACATCTCAATGTTCAACCGAATTTAACTCATTAGAACACACTTCTTTTAGCTCATTATCCATGCATTCAATCTACACAATTTAAATCTTATTATAAATTTCATACCCCATGGATCAAAGTAAAATATTTTAAATATTTATGATTTTAAAATCAATTAAACGATATTTAAAAAAAATTAAACAAATTTTTATTATACCATAAATTGAAAAGCAACCTTCCCAATCATGTCACCAACTGATTTTTTTTTAAAACAATCCAAGTGGGTCCAAAGGTGGACCCGAAGTATCTCAGTCCATACCGAAAATCCGAATCGGTTCTACCCTCACCCGAATACCCGACAATTCCTCACTGAACAGAGACTCTCGTGCGCGAGCTCAGATCTAAATATCGTCTCCCTCTCCCTTCTTCCACCTCTCTCTCCCTTATTCCGAAGACTGTAGTTTTCGAGATTCTCATTTGCAGATTTCAGCACTATCCGGATCCGTGATCCGATTCGATCAGGTACGCCACAAGTCACCTCAATTCTCCAATCTTCATTTACATCAATCCAAACACTAAAAGAATTTGTATATTCTCTCCAGATCTGACTCATTCCACTACAGAATAAAATGCCAATCCACTGACCAAATAAAATTTAAAGAAAAGAGTCAAACGAACAATTTTATTTTATTTTTGGTTCGGAAATACTTAGTTATGGATTTGTATTCCTTCAGTTTTTCTCCTTCGGATCTGATCTGTGGAATCTCTTCTGTTTGGTTATTCTGATGCACTTTCTATAAAAGTAACTAAATCGGGAAATTGGACTTATTTTGGAAACGCTTGTACATGCTGTTTGGTCAGTTTGATGCACTTTCCAGGAAAGGTCTTGTTTTGCTGTTTGGTTACTCGGAAAAGTTTCATATTTGGTTATCTTCAGGGTCTTCATGGTTACATGGATGGGCATTCTGGAAAATTTAACAGAAACATGAATGTGGATTTTCCTGGAAATACATTTTTGCTGTTTGGTGATGCATCTCAGGGGAAAATAGAAAATGCTATAGTTTTTTAGAATTCCTACAACATCTGCATGTGAAGGGGGAGTTTGTTTGCACATTTCTTGAAAATTCGAAGTCCACGAGTGGCCAAAAAAAAGAGAGAGGAAAGTTCGAAGTCTCTAAATGTTAATAATCCAGATTTTAAGCCCATTCAAACACCTAAATGTCCAAATTGTGAAAAATTTAAATCCAGGATTCAAAATCTCTGTATCCAAACTTGACAGTCATAGCGTCATATCTTTTGTAAGCGTGGAGACATCAGATTCCTGGTATTTGCACATTTGCGAAGAGGAATTATTAGGTAGATGTGGATGTACATACATCTCTCTCTCTTGTTCGTTGGTTAACTTAAACAATGGATATTTGTCATACAAGAACTTATCTTATCGGTTGTTTTTGTGTTGATGTACACATATCCACATTTATTTAAGAAAGCCCATTACAAACCAAAAAAGGCGGGTTGAGATTCATGGAATATAGAGTTTGCTTTCTTTTTTTTGAGCGGTATAGAGTTTGCTTATTTGACATCCATCCAATCATGGTTTCGAAGGGTTTCAAGGAAAATCTTAAATCTTGACTTAAAATCGCTGTTATCATAATAACTATCTAATCTCTTCCAGGTTAGCAGAAATGGAGAGATCCTGCACTCTTCTCATCCACTTTGACAAAGGAACTCCAGCACTAGCCAATGAGATCAAAGAAGCCCTCGAAGGGAATGGTGTTGAAGCGAAGATTGACGCCATGAAGAAGGCTATCATGCTCTTGTTGAATGGAGAAACTCTCCCTCAGCTCTTCATCACCATCGTCCGTTATGTCCTCCCATCTGAAGATCACACAGTCCAGAAGCTCCTCCTTCTCTACCTGGAGATCATAGAGAAGACTGACTCAAGAGGCCAGGTCTTGCCAGAGATGATCTTGATATGCCAGAACCTCAGAAATAATCTCCAGCACCCAAATGAATACATCCGCGGTGTCACTCTCAGATTTCTCGGCCGATTGAATGAGACTGAACTCATTGAACCTTTGATTCCATCTGTCCTTTCCAATCTGGAGCACCGGCATCCATTTATCCGGAGGAATGCAATTCTTGCAGTTATGTCAATCTACAAGCTCCCACATGGGGAGCAACTGCTTGCAGATGCACCTGAGATGATTGAGAGGGCACTTGCATCAGAGCAAGACCCCTCAGCAAAGCGCAATGCATTCTTGATGCTCTTCAATTGTACACAGGATCATGCGGTGAATTACCTGTTGGCGAATGTGGAAAGTGTCCTGGAGTGGAATGAGCTGGTGCAGATGGTGGCTTTGGAGCTGATCCGGAAGGTTTGCCGGACAAACCGTGGGGAGAAGGGTAAGTATATCAAGATCATTATCTCTCTCCTGAATGCACCTTCAACCGCTGTTATTTATGAATGTGCTAGTACACTTGTATCACTATCCTCGGCTCCAACGGCAATCCGGGCAGCTGCCAATACATACTGCCAGCTCCTGCCATCACAAAGTGACAACAATGTGAAGCTCATTGTGCTTGATCGGCTCAATGAGCTCAAGTCTTCACACCATGATATCATGGTTGATATGATCATGGATGTGCTGCGGGCACTTTCAAGCCCAATTCTTGACATCCGGCGGAAGACGATTGACATTGCTCTTGATTTGATCACTCCCCGGAATGTTGATGAGGTTGTTCTCACTCTGAAGAAGGAGGTTATGAAAACACAGAGTGCAGAGCATGAGAAGAATGGGGAGTACCGACAGATCCTTGTACAAGCTATACACTCCTGTGCAATCAAATTCCCTGAGGTCGCAAGCACAGTGGTCCACCTGCTGATGGATTTCTTGGGTGATAACAATGTGGCTTCTGCAATGGATGTGGTTGTTTTTATGAGAGAGATCATCGAAACAAACCCCAAGCTTCGAACATCAGTTATTACAAGGCTTTTGGATACTTTTTACCAGATCCGGGCAGCACGTGTCTGTTCATGTGCACTTTGGATCATAGGAGAGTATTGCCTTTCACTCTCTGAAGTGGAGAGTGGCATTGCAACCATTAAGCAGTGTCTTGGGGATCTCCCATTCTTTACTGTTTCTGAAGAAGGAGAAACCACAGATGCCTCAAAGCTCTCTCAGCAAGTAAACTCCATCGCTGTTTCCTCAAGAAGGCCAGCTATTCTTGCAGATGGTACCTATGCCACCCAGAGTGCCGCTTCAGAAACTGCTATCTCTGCTCCAACCCTTGTTCAAGGATCATTGGCTTCACCTGGGAATTTGAGATCGCTGATTCTGACTGGTGACTTTTTTCTTGGAGCTGTTGTTGCTTGCACATTGACTAAACTCGTTCTAAGATTGGAGGAGGTTCAGCCATCCCAAACTGAAGTGAATAAAGCATCCACTCGAGCATTACTGATCATGGTTTCTATGCTGCAATTGGGGCAGTCCTCATTCCTTCCTCATCCAATTGATAATGATTCTTATGACAGGATTGTTCTTTGTATAAGGTTGCTGTGTAATACTGGTGATGAAGTCAGAAAAATATGGATGCAGTCGTGCCGCCAGAGTTTTGTAAAGATGCTTGCAGATAAGCAGTACCGTGAAACAGAGGAGATTAAAGCAAAAGCCCAGATATCTCATGCACAACCAGATGACCTTATTGACTTTTACCACTTGAAGAGTAGGAAGGTATAGCATTTTGCCCCACTGTCTCTTTTGTACGTAGGCTCTTTTTTCTCCTTTTTTCTTTTTCCATATATTATACTGGCAGGATCACTTTAAAATTTAAATGATATGTCTGGGAGGGGAATTATAAGCTTCTAGCATCTTTTCTTCTCCCTTTTTTATACTCTTTCCGTCCTATTTTAGTTATCTGATTTGAAACATTTGTATTTTTTAAGTAACTCTCTGTATAAGGCTAGCACTCCATGTGATTTCATCCATTTTCAACACACTTTATGCTACTCCAATATGAATGGTACAACTATTTTGGGACAATCCCAAAATCCATATGAGACAACTAAATTGGGACATAGGGAATATTATATATATACCTGGGTTCACCTACGCCACGTCGCCCATGGGTGATGTCAATTTTGGGACCCTATGTGGGGACACATTTGAACCACTTACCCCATGAGTTGGGTCTTTATCCCATTGAGTCCATTATGAGTTGACCTCACCATTGGATTGAAATCCATGCAAGACTTCTCTCATTTTTACCTTTGATTTTTGGACCTTTGAAAATCATGGCTTTTGAAATCCAATGGACTTGATTTTTTTTGAGAAACTTCATCCAAAAAATACCTTTCAAATGGGATTCCTGGTTTGTTTTCGTTTTGTTAGAAGAAAATAATTTGCATAATTATTACTAGATCTGTTAAGTTTCTTTATTTTCCTCAATATCTTGGAGCCGTGCAGGGAATGAGGTTAAATTGTGAAGTTACAAAAAGTCCCACATCGGTTAATTTATGAAAACAATAACTCTATATAACACTCTTCTTTTCTAGTTTAGAATAGAGAAAAGCGAAAAACAAAGACACTAAAATTATGAACATGATTGGTGGTTTCATGGGGTTGGCCTGGCCTCGAGTCTTGGTATAGTGAAAGTGTACAACTAAAATTATGAACATAGTAACATATAGGTGATGATGATGCCACATAAGTCATTTTTGGGCTGTTGTTGTTGGATGTGAAACCTTATTCTGCTGTTATTTGATGAAGTGCCCCCATGTGCCCACGGATTAATACCAGGCCTTAGTTGCATGGGTACATTATGTGTGTCAGAGTACGTGGGTATGTCACTCATTTTAAAGAATTGGCCCTGCATAGTATGAGGTAATGCAAACAATGCCCATCCCAAGACATGGATGGTATGAAGATGCAAGGAAAATTCTTTCCATTCCAAGACTGGTTTGTGCATTAAACAAGTAATACATTGTTCTGCCAACTATTTTATGGTATGGCTCTGATCAAGAACCTGGAACTACAAACCATGTGATAATTCATTTTGGTTACACCAAACATCCCTGTATAATATTTTATATGACTGGCCCTTTGGACGCTACAAAAGGTAAATTTGTTTGTAAATGCATCCTATTGGAGCCATGTGAGAAGTTCCTTTCATGTCTATTGACTGCTTCTATTTTTCAGGGTATGAGCCAGCTCGAATTGGAAGATGAGGTTCAAGATGATTTAAAACGTGCCACTGGAGAGTTCACCAAGGACGGGGATGATGCAAATAAGCTTAATCGTATTCTCCAGCTCACAGGATTCAGTGATCCTGTTTATGCTGAAGCATCTGTGACAGTCCATCATTATGACATTGTCCTGGATGTCACAGTGATTAACCGGACAAAGGACACACTTCAGAATTTGTGCTTGGAGCTAGCAACTATGGGAGATCTCAAACTTGTAGAGCGGCCACAGAACTACACACTAGCTCCAGAATCAAGCAGGCAGATCCGTGCCAACATTAAGGTTTCTTCTACTGAAACAGGGGTTATATTCGGTAACATTGTTTATGAGACTTCAAATGTGCTGGAGCGAATGGTGGTTGTCCTCAATGACATTCACATTGACATCATGGATTACATTACCCCTGCAACCTGTGCTGATGCAGCATTCAGATCCATGTGGGCTGAATTTGAGTGGGAAAACAAGGTAGTCATAATTTTGATGTCAAAGACCATAGCTGTAGAATGTTTTTTTTTGTTTTGTTTTGAGTGGTGCCATAGCTGTAGAATGTCCATGCTTTTATTTTTTATTGTTAATTTTTTGGTAATTCCTACGCATGCTTGATCGGTAAATCTTCTAGAAGGCTTTGTTTGGTCTTAAGGCTTTACTCATGGAAACCACCAATTTTTGGAATGATAACATACTTTATGAAGAAAGAATAGAAATCTCTCAAAAAAAGGGGAAACAAAAAAGGGAAAAAAGAGAGTAGAGAATAAACACTGTAAAGGCCAGAACCCATCCACCACAAAGGAATTGGGGCTCCCAGCCAGAAGATGAAAGGTAATAATCAAACTTGAAGTAAAGACTGATCTTGATCCAGGCTTCTACAGGCTGTAGGATACTTGTTAAGATTGGATAAGGAATTCATTCGACACTTCTAGCCTAAATGCCCAGGAAATTGGCTACTTGCCTCCAACATCTCTTCTTCAGATCCTTTAGATTTTGGCCATCCACTCCCTGCAATTGTGCACGGATCCTTCTGTTTCAAATAAGATAAGGAATTCACTGGACACATCTAAGCTTTGGTAACTTGTCTCCAACACCTTTCTCTCAGATTCTTTACATTTTGGCCATCCACTTCCTGCAATTGTGCATGGATCCTTCCGTTTCAAATTAATAAATAAAAGTAAGGATCAGGAATTCATTGGGTACCTCTAACCTAAATGCCTGGGAAATTAAATAAAGTAATGATCTTCCCTAACCATATCAATACATACCTTTTTTCACACAGCAGAGTGCTATTTTTTGTGCTCAAATCATGATTTCTGGTTGATTCCAATGTGTATTTGTATATGATTTGATATATAGTTCAGTTACCCTTTTTCTTGAGAGGTAGCTCTGTTACCCCTGAAAACATTTGGAGTGGAAATTCATGTGGTGGCCTTTTTTGCATTTTAGGTGGCTGTGAACACTGTAATTCAGAACGAGAAGGAATTTTTGAACCACATCGTCAAGTCAACAAACATGAAGTGCCTTACTCCTCCGTAAGTTCTTTTATTCAAAATCTTGTATTATCGACTGATCCCATACATTCTATATAGCATGTGCATTGATGTACATGCACTTTTTCAGTGGTTAGTGGGGTTGTTGATGTCAGATAGCAACTTCTCTCATTGATGGTAGTCTACATCAACCATTTTATCAACCGATGAGAAAAATGCATGAACATACATGCACACGTACCTGAAATTTTGTGTATATGTGTTTTGATCAGACCTCCTCTCTCCATCTGTGCTTACTATGGGGTGGTCCAGACCATTACCATTTTGGCACTTCAGCCCAAGGACCTGCTAGTTGTATCAAATCAACCATATAAACAGGGACTGGTGTCATGGTTAAAAAAGAAGAAGAAGAAGAAGAAGAAGAAGAAAAAAGAGTTGGTGTGATTGGTGTGACAAGGCAAGAGAGGGTCCTGGCTCTTGTTTTGTTTGAGGCTATTTGAGGTTGGGAGCTTCAATTGAGTGGAATCTTTAGCCATAAAGAGAAGGATTTAGCTTTTCATGGATTCTTCATCCAATTTGCTAATTGCTGAAGCAGTTCTGCGAATGGCTTTGGCCTAGGATGGAGGAAATCTGTGGAATTCACTAGGAGTTGCACTGAATGAATTTAGCTTATTATTATCCATTGGAGTTGACATTGAATAACACAGAGTTGAGAGTTAATATATTGGCAATTCATCTTGCCAAGTCATGTGTAACCTTTCAGCGCTTTGTTGAATCTTCTCTATTGATTTTGTAAATGTTGTTAGCTGCTTCTAGGCCCATCACATTGAAGTAGCCTTATCTAACAAAGTTTTCTACTTATCTCCTTGACGGTAAATTCCATATAGATTTCCCCCTGTAGGAGGGGAAAGGGAAGCACAAAGAGTTGATGACATGAATTACCCAGCTCATGGATATTCCTGCTACATGAAAATTTTATATTCATTAGTTTTATTTGGTCTCTTGCATTGTGTATTTAGTCGATTTTGACATATCATATTTATTTTCATTGGTTGTATTGGTTTCAGATCTGCATTGGATGGAGATTGTGGGTTCGTGGCAGCTAATCTGTATGCGAAGAGTGTGTTTGGGGAGGATGCATTGGTGAATGTGAGCATTGAGAAACAAGCAGATGGAAAGCTGAATGGATACATAAGAATAAGAAGCAAGACGCAAGGGATTGCCCTTAGTTTGGGAGACAAGATCACACTCAAACAGAAGGGAAGCAATTGAACATTGACAGCTCTCTGTTGCTTGCAGAGATCTTCCAATTCTTAACTGCCTTGTTGCAGTTAACTTTCTTTTGATGGTGAGATTTTTTCAGGCTTTTTTTTTTAAGCTTCTAGTGAGTATATTCTCGAGTCCAATTCAATTTTTTTTTTGAACTCTTCAATTTATAAAAGTTGATTAAAGGGAATGAGGAATTGATCCTGAAGCTAAGAAATAAGAATAGCTTTCTTCATTGTTTTTTTATAATGGAAGTTGTTGCCCCACATATTCATGAATTGTTCAAGTCTTTTCTTTTTGTCTAAGTCCATTTCTGTTGTCTGTTCGAACTAAGCAAATTTCATGTTCATGTGTTGATGCAATCACGAGCATCAAATTCATATACACAATGGCTGCGTGCATCTTCACCTAAGATCGTTGGTTGTGGCACAGATTAATGGGACATTAAAGAGTTTCTAAGGTGTAAGGTTCAATGATTACTGCTATCCAAGGCTTGAATGATCATCGAACCTTTATTTTATTTATTTGAAAAAAAAAAAAAAGATCACCATGTTTCTTTGATCACAAGGACTTCAAAATACTGCTTTAGGAAATCTCTAGTTCACCGAGACGGATGGGGGTCAAAAATTAGAAAGAACAGGGGTTTGTGTTTGGATTAGAGGTAAGTTGGACGAGAGACCTTCAAGTTCCCTCTTGCTGTTTTGTTTAAGAGGAATTGATGAGAAACTGAGTCACTCCCTCTCTTCACTTGTTTGGTATTTACTAAATAAGAGATGAGTGGGTCTTACTTTCTCTCCTTTCCCCATTCAAGAAAACTCATTTCTACTCCATTCTAAAGAGCCACTCTCTATAGAGTTTTCTGATGTGTGTGGGTAAGGAGGCTTGCACTGCCCCTAGGATTAGTCGGATGCTCAAAAAGACCTGGACACCTTGGTCATAAAAATTTTTTACTTTCCCCTAGAGGGGGTCCTTTTCTCTTCATACCTTTTTACTTGTGAATACCAAACAAGATGGAGGAAAATCCCATACTCAAAGAAATCTTCTGAAAGGGCTACTCCCTGTGGACTTATGCTGTGTGTGTGGATTAGGAGGTTTTTACATGCTTCGAATGATTAGTCACGTGAGATGCTTCGACACCTTCGATCTTTAAAAAAAATCAATTTAGTCAAGTGATGTAATTATCCATTGGCTATCAGCTTTCATTCTCAGGAAAAAATATCAAATCATATTTCAAAATATCTGTGAATATTATTGAGTTTGTGGGAAGAGGGAGGGACCCCTCAAGAACCGAGAGGCTCAGAATTTCTCTTAATAAAACATTGCTATTTTTAATTTTTATTTTTCTTTAAAGCATGAATGTTGTTCCCCACATACTATTGGAACATATTAAGCCGTGCATCCCATCCCTGTGAATCAAAGATGGTTTTCTTCTGTCTTCTTAGATTTAATGATTGTTACCAATTAAATAGTAAGGAGAATTTAGCAAAATTCCTCTCATTATTGTACAGAAAACATCACACGCCAGACTCCAAATTGCAATTGACAGAATTTCTTTAAATCCAAATACTAGCAAAACTAGCTAATTCCACAATTTGAATAATAGTAATGCTACTAGAATTTTAACCAAGTATGGTTCTAAAAACAAGTACAAAAAAAATATTCCAATTCAGATTTACTTTAACTTGGTCTACACTCATTTCTCGAATCAAAATATGAAGTCCAAATTTGAAATCAAGCAAGATTGATCCCAGTAAAAGAAAGCCAAGTTTAACTCGAGAACAAATTTGAGCAAAAAATATTAGGAGCTAAGTTTTTTAATTAATATTATGAATAAATATAAATTTTATGTAAGATATGGTTTATACTTTTAAAGAATAATATAAATAAATGCATTTTAGGGGTTAGATCACATTAAGCCTACTAAACTAAAGCCTGTGCTCATACCTAAGTCCTTTAACTAGAAATTGGGTCTAAGCCCAGCATGCCCACATCTTGGTCCCGCTCTTTTGAGCTGCAGTCCTGCCCTACACGTTACCGTATTATATTTGCTAACTTTATCCATATAAAATCATTTTTTTTTTTAAGATTTACGTGTTGAAAAACTCATACATATTTAACGTTGGGTATCTCAACTGATTGAGCTCCCAGTGGGAGGTCTCCAGTTCAATCCATTGCGGCGTTAACCGAGGGTGTATGTCCCATGGGGGTTTTGGAGTAGCTTAAAGAGGTCAAAGGTGTTGGTTGGTCAGGAGTTTTCCCCAGGTCTAAAAAAAAAAAATCTTCAGACACAGTTCTACTAAAACTTCCAAAGATAATACCCCATGAACCAGGATAAGTCCGTAAGAATTCAAATATGGCACCTCTCGCTTTCTAAAGTGAGAAATAACCAATCGAACTAACCCAATAATATTATCAAAATCCATTTAAATTACAACTCACGACTATAATAAGGCCCTCCATTTAGACACTAAGGTTTTTTTTCACCAAACACCAATTTTCAAAATTTTTAGTGAAATTACCATTTTGTCCTTCTACTTTTAATCCTTCTAACGATTCTTCTGCAGTTCATTTTTGGATCCTTCTAATGATTCTCCCATTTTGTCCTCCTGCTTTTAATCCTTCTAACGATTCTTCAGTTATTTTTGGATCACTCACCAAACATCCTTCGAATGAACGAAGAATGCTATATTAATAAATAAATAAAAAATTATTTAAAACTTTAAAATTATTTTTTAAGCACTATGTATTTCCAAAATTTCTCAAATTGAATATCCGGACTAATTACGATAACATAATAAAAATACTTTAACACTTTAAGGTCTTTTCACACTTCTAAATGCTTAAAATACAGTGTTTTACAAATAAGGGTATCCCTAGGCTGTGCCGAAAGCACATTTGGAAGTGCCAAAAGACCTTAAAGTCTTAAAGTATTTTTATCAGGTTATCGTAATTAGTCAAGATATTCAATTTGAGAAATTTTAGAAATACACAGTGCTTAAAAAATAACTGTCTATGTTTTAAAGAATATTTTATTATAGCATCGTCAACGTAGACAGTTATTTGTTAAGCACTGTGTATTTCTAAAATTTCTCAAATTGAATATCCGGACTAATTACGATAACCTGATAAAAATACTTTAAGACTTTAAGGTCTTTTGACACTTTCAAATGTATTTTCGGCACAGTCTAGGGATACCTTTATTTGTAAAACACTGTATTTTAACCATTTGGAAGTGTCAAAAGACCTTAAAGTGTTTAAGTATTTTTATTATGTTATTGTAATTAGTCCCGATATTCAATTTGAAAAATTTTGAAAATACACAGTGCTTAACAAATAACTGTCTATGTTGACGATGCTATAATAAAATATTCTTTAAAACATAGACAGTTATTTTTTAAGCACTGTGTATTTCTAAAATTTCTCAAATTGAATATCTTGACTAATTACGATAACCTGATTAAAATACTTTAAGACTTTAAGGTCTTTTGACACTTCCAAATGTGTTTCAGCACAGTTTAGGGATACCCTTATTTGTAAAACATTGTATTTTAAGCATTTGAGAAATTTTAGAAATAAACAGTGCTTAAAAAATAATTTTCTTATTTATTACTATAGCATTCTGCATTCATTCGAAGGATCAAACTGATCCTTCAAATTATTCAAAAATAAACTGTGGCTGATCATTCAGTAGAATTGTTTGAAGGATTAAAAAGCAGACGGTAAAATGATAATTTTATAGAAAATTTTGAAAACTGATGTATAGTAAAAAAAAGTAAAAAAAAAAAAACCTTGTGTCTAAATAGAGGGCCGTATAATAATATCAAATTATGTCGAATGTCACTATAGCAGTGTTGAGTGTCGGTTGCTTCTTCAAATCAAAATTATTATTATAGAAACATAGAATATCAAAGTTATTATTCTATGTAATCATTTCCAACGAATTGGAATGACATTAGTGTCCAAACAATACAAACAAATTCATTACAATCATGTTGGTGGAATGGACGAAGAATTATTTTTTTCCCCATCTTCTAGTTTGTAATTTGAAGAGCTAAACTTCCAGTTTATAAAGGTTCAAACTTGGGTATCATTTCTACGGGCCCAAGATTCTTAATGATTTTTAGAACTACAGTTGACGCCGCAGATCGTAGTTTAGATTGCCACGCGTATGGATATGATGCGAAGAACTAGCTTTTACAATGTTCCTGCAGTACACTATACTCTTCCATGTCAGCTACTTAGGTACCAAACGAGTCATTGATCCACTCCACCCGCCGGTGGGTGCGTGTGAGTTTCTCAATTCCTTCACCTTTTCGCTTTCTCCTCCGAAATCAAATTATATATTAATTTAATTAACTATATTTTGAGAGTAGCGATCATCTCACAAATATTTTGTATAATTTGATACTGATTTTAGTGTATTGTAAATTTTACCTTTTGCATAAATAGTAAAATTTCGACGAACCGATTTACTGTTCATACGAATTTCGGTGGACCGATTTTACTGTTCATGTGAAGGGTTGGTGAGCTAATTTTACTGTTCATGCTACTGGTAAAATTGACAATACATTAAAATCCGTGTCTCGTTATACAAACCTCCCATGAGAAGATCGCTATCTATTTTTTAATATCATAATTTCTTACTTTGTGGAAATATTTTTTAAAATAAATAGAATCCAATCATTATCACCAAAAATAACTTTAATTTAGTTGAGTAGTACATGTCTAATTTAAAAAATTCAAGTGCTCTAATGAATCAGTACATGTGAAACCGACCTGATAATAAAAGAATCTAATAGTTAGATGGAGAATCATTTGGTTGTTCAAAACGAAATCTATTATAATGTAATAGCTTTTAATTTTAAGATTAAAATATAAGTATTAAATAGAATTTTAATCAATAATACTCAATATGATGAAGAAGATATATTAAATAGACATCAATTAAAACTGAATTTGAATATAAAGAAAATAGTATTTTAATTTTTGAGATTTAATACAGACAGTTTAGATTAAATCAAATTAATTTGATATTGAGTAGGCTTTAAATCAAATATATATTGTTCTCTACTTAGGTCACTGAATGATTTACCATGGAAACTGGGAATCCTTAATCACCGACTGCAGATTAGAAAGCCACGTGTCAAACGATAAGCTAAATGTGATGCATAATATAGCTTTTTGACGGTAGAGATTCACGCAAATGAAGTAAGTTTCTTCTTCCTTAAAAAAGAGGACGAACTTGAAACTCGGATGCTAAATTTCAGATGAAATAGATAATTTAAATGAATTTTTAAATAAATCTAAAATAATTATTATAGACTTGTATAGTTTGAAAATTCAAAACTCATAGTTTAAATTAATTTTTTAATTTAATACAAAAAATTCAGTTATACTTTTACAAAATCTTATCAAGTTAAATCAATTCAAACTAATATATTTAAATTAAAATAATTTAATGACTCTTTCACTCGAATCAAATAAAAAATTGTATCGAATTGAAAAACTTTGTAACAATTTAGAAATCTTAACGCGAGCAAAATTTGCTAAGAAACACTGGATAGAGTCAAATTTCTATTTTATTCCTATCGGTGTACCGCTGATCAAGTATCAATATACCGATATACAGAACGTATACATGCAGAGCGGTGTGTTATTGGTAAACTGATACTTGATGAGCGGTACACCGATAGTGGTAAAATAAGAATTTCACTCTATCTCATATCTCTTAATAGATTTTGTCCATTTTGTGATCGATTTATGGTGATATTACTTGACTTATTCAGACGGACTGCATGAGTTTAGTGGTGTGGGTTATGGAGATTAGTCTTCTTAAGTATAATACCTGGATTCCTAAACGGATTTGTGGGCCCCACAATTCTGATCTGTCTCGTTCTCTCTCCGATGTCGATATAAGGACGTGAATGTCGTGGCGTTCTCATGTTCTTCTTCTTCCTTCTTGTAGAAGTTCAACAGAAATGCTCTGTAGCAGGCCTCTGCTCAGCTTCTTCTTCATCACAAAAGATGTGAAGAAGTTGCTCAAGCGCAAGGACAGTGACGCCGGTGAAAGGGGTACAGCCTCTCTCTCTCTCTCTCTCTCTCTCTCTCTCTGTGTTTCTGGGTTTTCAGTATTTCATTGATTTGAAATAATAAAATCTTCACTGTCTGTTCAATGATCATTCAAAGTTGATCCTTTTTTTCAAAAATATAATTGTCATAGCTCATTAATTTCATCCAAGTCTCGATTAAATTTAAGTGAATTTGCTAGTTTCAATTTACCAAGTCGATTTGATAACTTTCAACCTTTGCTCAAAATTACATGTTATTTATGTCAGAAACTTAAACAGTATATTATTGCATTTTCCTATCCTGGATTCAGGTCGAGCACTAGAAGATCTGCGAGCTTCTCTGTTTAGTGAGTTGCATTCATCTGAAGGTGCAAAGCGCCTACAGCAACGGATATGCGGTCCGACGGTCGCTCTTTCTTTCAATTTTTTGGTTTCTGTTGGTATTATAATGATGAACAAATTGGTCCGTTTCTACCCGCTTTTATTTTCATTTGATCCTAAATCAGTCACCAATGCAATTGTCATTACTAGATTATAACTGTTTCCCCCTTCTTTTTTGTCATTTTTAGGTGCTGGGGAAAGTCGGATTCAATTATCCAATCTTTCTCACACTCATCCATTACATCTTGAGCTGGTTTCTAATGGCCATCCTCAATCTGTTCGCTCTTCTACCGGCATCTCCTCCGACGAAATCGACCCCGCTTTCTTCTCTAATATCTCTTGGCATTGTCATGTCTCTCTCTAATGGTCTCGCAAATGTCAGCTTGAAGTATAACAGGTGAAATGTGCCTTTCATCTTTGGTTTTAATTGATATGTTCTGACTATTTTAGTCCCTTTAGACCTATTTTTTTCTTAAAGAAATTGAAGAATGTCTTCACATTTGAAAGAGGATTATGGTCTATGGTACAT
This sequence comes from Chimonanthus salicifolius, assembly GCA_013350335.1. Lineage (NCBI taxonomy): Eukaryota > Viridiplantae > Streptophyta > Magnoliopsida > Laurales > Calycanthaceae > Chimonanthus > Chimonanthus salicifolius. The sequence continues at coordinate 2,411,732 of CM023538.1, forward strand.
TCCTCAGCCAGACCTGAAATTTAGGATGGTCAGTCATCAAGTAGGCAAGGTGTCCACCTGATGAATGTCCGAATCTCATACACCCTTGTTTACCAGACATTCTCTTCACTATTCATCAAAAATCCTTTTCATTTCTAAAATATTTTCCATCTTTAAATTCTCTATTTTCAGTGTGGGGTTCTATCAGATGGCAAAGATTGCTGTAACTCCAACTATCGTTCTTGCGGAATTTGTACTCTTCGGGAAGCGGGTTTCTTTCCAGAAGGTAAGTGTTCTTCAAAACTAAGAGTTGAAATTTCCATAGAATTATTTTGATTATGACACATTGTCACTGAAAATTTTGCAGGTATTAGCTCTTACTGTAGTATCTGTAGGTGTTGCTGTTGCAACGGTTACCGACATCCAATTCCACTTTTTCGGTGCTTGCATAGCATTGGCATGGATAATACCAAGTGCAGTCAATAAGATCCTCTGGTCCAATCTACAACAACAGGATAACTGGACTGCTCTTGCGTATGTTTGCTGCAACTTCTAAGCTTTCCTCATCTGTTTCTTTTCTTTGGTGCACATAATTAGCTAATGTTTATTCATGAAACAGGTTAATGTGGAAGACTACACCAATCACTGTCTTCTTTCTATTAGTTTTGATGCCTTGGCTTGATCCCCCCGGCGTCCTGACCTTCAAATGGGATTTCTATAGCTCATCAGCTATTTTCATCTCGGCTGCCCTTGGCTTCCTGCTTCAGTGGTCTGGTGCTTTGGCACTCGGGTAAGTTCCTTGAACACAAATGTATAAATCTATCTCTGTACCTGAATCATAATTCATCCATATTTTTGGCAATGAAGAAAGAAAGTAAGAACATTAGGTTGGATTGTTCTGTCTGATAGAAATTAATCGACTCAGTGCAATCCTATCTGTTAGTGGCTTCTGATTTCAACAAGGCCATAAATTAATCGGGAATGGATCATTTCATTCTGCAGAAATACTCAAACAACTTGTGATAGTACTACTTCCTTTTTTATTTTGCTTTTTGGGTCATACTCATATTCGGCCTTTGATGGGATCTCAAAATTACTGCAGTGCAACCTCTGCTACAACTCATGTCGTTCTCGGGCAGTTCAAAACTTGTGTCATCCTCCTTGGAGGGTTCCTTATTTTCAATTCCAATCCAGGCATGTCAAGTATCTGTGGGGCAGTCACAGCTCTTGCAGGAATGTCCATCTACACTTATCTTAACTTGCACAACTCCCACCAGCAATCAACAAAAGCATCTCCCCGACATTCGCAATCAACAAAGGCGACTCCTCAACATTCATCTCCATTAACAAAAACCAAATTGAGCAGAGAAAATGGTGAAACTCAAACTGGAGATACAGGTGGCGAATCCGTCTGAGGACATAAATAACATAGTGAAAATTTGGCACTGTACCTGTTTTTATGGGACTTAACAATGAAAGATCTGTGTAAATAGGAAATAAAATGTCTGGTTGGATATCCCCCTCTCAGTTCATTTCAACGCTTCGCCATTACCCGTCTCTATCTGTTTTGCTGTATTTGGGGGGAATTCAAAACTAAGAAAACACATTAGTTGGAATACAATTTTCTGCCTTTTCCACCCCCACGTCATTATCAATGGCGATAACTGATAATTCATTTGAGCAGAAAAGTTGACAGAGATGAATAGACAATGATCCAATTAGACAAAACAGATCAATAGATTGTGAATTGGGGTACATCCAAATGCTACTAAACTTACCCAAATCAAACTGTCAGCTGACTTAAATTCAGTTTTGTTGTTTGTACTTTCAATCTTGAAAAAGACTGTCAATATATTTACTGTTGTTATGTATAGAAAGCCATCGAATGTAACTCTGATCTTCTATGGACATCAATACAAAATTAGTAAATTACAAATGCAATTGATTCCAGAGCCTTTCTTTGTATAGGAACTTGGAATGTCATGTGATTAATTTTGGTACTTCTCCATGTTTATGAACTAATTAAGCAAGTTAAATGTATTTTACCTTGGATATTTCCGTGTACTTCAATTTGGTGCCTTCTAATGATGTGTTATCCCTAGAGACAACTGAATGGACAACAATACATGCTGCAAAGAATATAAATTGGTTGTGAAACTTTATATTTGTATACAATTTCCACTTGGAAATGCCTACTGCTGTGACTTTGTGACATGACTTGTGATCAACAGGGTATCAAATTACCTAAGATACTCTTCGAACAGATTTACAACATGTTGATTTTCGGGTCATACCAGGGGTGCAAAATTCAGTATCGGCCGATATGATGCTGTTTCAAAACCGTATCATATCGGCCGATACAATACGTATTGGCCGATATTTGCACCCCTAATACCATGTATAATAAGCTCATTCTTTATATTCGATTTTCTCTTTGTTCGGCATTATTTTATTCGTGTGAGTTTATGACCCGTTTAGATGAGGAATGGCTATGATGATGATGATGACAACCAAAGAAACATTATTTCAAAACCACAGCTTTCTTTGAGATTTAGCAATCTTCTCTTTGTTTGTTCTGTAATTTTCTTTCCCCTTTTCATCTTCTTCAAGCATCTGCTATAATCAACCCTCTTTTGGTCATGAACTCATAGATGAGACCCATCCCTTGTTTCACTCTCAAGACTTCAACCAACTTCCTCTCTTTAAGCATTCTCGAATATTGCCTTTTTTCCTTCTGTTCTAGATAGAATCTGAGTCACAACAAATTTAAATTTTGCTAAATTTTACCATATAGTTTGGCAATCTCAAGCATCAATATGAAGGCCATAGAATGGGTAGCTGGAAAATCTCCAATAGGTGAGATATTGTGCCGCCCATCACTTCCATGGCTGTAAACTGTCTCATCGCGAAAGATTTAAGGGTCATAATTAGAAGCAAGAGATGAGATAGCCTTCAATGTATTGGTTTGAGGGAAGAGAAGAGATGGCACATTGTAGGTTGACAGAGGATATCGTTTTTGATAAGTTGGAGTAAAGATATAAAAATAAAAAAGTCAACCTCAAATAAATAAGATTATTAGTTACAATGATCATGATAATAACGATGATCACATTTAGGGTTGCTCATGGCTTGCATTGAATCAGGTCAAAGTTTTTTTTTTTAAGACCAAGGTATCCACGCGCCTCACCTGACTAATCATTGGGGCATGTATAAATCTCCCAATCGGCACCATGTCGAATACAGAATAATGAGGAGTGGCTCTTTTTGTGTTGAGTGGCCAAAGCTTGTTTAACATACAATCTTTTCAAATATGATAGTTCGGCAATCACTGAAAGGTGGCTATAACCTTTATAGAAGGTTAGAAGGTGGGATCTATACTATAATGACTCGATAGTAATTGAGACACTCTTAATCATTGCAATAGAATGAGCTACAACCTTTTGTTTCACTCTTCAATGTTTTTAAGTCTTAAATGCTAAAAGGATATAGAAAATTAGAATGTGTAATTCTATGAAAAAATAAAAATAGATCAATCACAACCGTAAATCATCATCATTATCACAACTATGAAACCCTGTGATTAAAAAATATAGAAGAAAGCAAATAAAAGCCATATGAAAATTGTAGAGTTCAAGGATAACAGTAACAACAAAGCTGACCTTGGATTGATTCTAATTTCTAAGACTGTCTTAAATGGTTAGAATTGACATTGACGAAGACAACGACAATGACAACAATGGTTAAGAAATTAAGACGACTTTAATTGAAAATGTAACACCATTGATGTTATTGATAACTAGCCCAAGCTTCTTCTTTCTGAAAATGTTTAGGTAGTAAGGCATTTTCTTGCAGAACTAACCATGACCCAACTCCTTTCTGTTTCTTAAAGCAAGAAATTTTCAATTCCTTGTCGTTTTCATTTGGCGTATGTGGGGACATCTTAAAGAATAGGGTTGAGGATTTTATTGAAGTAGTTTGATGATTATAAGGTATAAACCTTGAGTTGAATTCACCTAAAATATGATGAGTCAACTCAGATGAGTTGGGGTAAAAGTACCTGAAATCATTGGCTCCTACAAGGTGTGAAATACCAGACTCTTCATGGATAGGTTGGAGACAGTTCAGAGAGTAAAAAACATTAATAGACACTGCCCTTGAAAGGTGAGTGAAACTGAGTTAGAATCATGAACAAGCAACAGGCTCCAGTTAGTGTCTTATATAATTAAATTCTAAATGATACATTCCAGCTCAAAACCCTATAATCTCAAATGTAAAAATGAAATAGATTCAATTAACTCTTGGGTGCTTGTATATAATTAGGGAGAATGTATATTATTTTTAAGTGGGTGAGTAAGACTTTGTCTCAAATTCAATACTCAAGTTTCTAATTTTAGATTTTGAAAATTATTAATTTTATTTATTTCTTTTTCTTTTGAAGATCAAGGTATCGAACGTCTCACTTGATTAATCTTTGAGGCATGTGAAAGCCTCCTAATTCACATACGTCGAGTACAGAATAATGGAGAGTGACTCTTTTTGTGTTGAGGGAGACTTGATCTCAAAACTTTCCCCACAAACAAAAGCTGATTTTGTCCCAAACTCCCGATAAGTTTTTCTTGAATATAATATTTTTTAATTTTTTAAATACTACTTTTGACCTCTTCAATTAAAATTCAAATTTTATAATATTGTCTCATAATTAATTGAATTTTTTTATTGTCAAATTATTATTACGAACTTCAAACAAAAATGATAACGAAGTTAGTTTTGAAGGAAATCTTATTTCCATAAATTGTAATGTTGAGATTATTGGAAAGAATATGAAGAAAAGTTGAATATAAGAAATTGGGGATGAGTGCAATATTCATTATAGTGTCTCGGATTCTCACGTAACCTTTTGGCTTATCAATTGTTTATATGATTAATAAACAATATAACAGTTACATTTTAAAATATAAAGTTTGTAATTTTTTATTGAGTGATGATAAATTTTAAATATCAATTGTTTATATGATTAATAAACAATATAACAGTTACATTTTAAAATATAAAGTTTGTAATTTTTTATTGAGTGATGATAAATTTTAAATTAAAAAATTATTTGTTGGAAGTTTTCGAGTTAGGCTCATTTAAAAATTAGGCCAAGAGAAAAAAAATGGAAAAGAAAATGAAATGTTGAGAGTGGGATTTGAACCCACGCCCTTTCGGACCAGAACCTTAATCTGGCGCCTTAGACCAACTCGGCCATCTCAACAGTTGTTGATTGTTTTGTTATATTTACTTATATATAATGTTAACTATAGAACTTTAAATCAGTGAAATCGCATTACTCAACCACTGTCCCGTCAGTCCGTCTGATTTTTATTTATGGACAAATTTATACTCTCCTTTTTTTTTTTAATTAATGGGATGGACAAAACTCATGGATCACTATATTGCCAATCATGACCATCAAATATTATGAAATAGATCATGAAAAATCAATGCAGTTCAATTTCTAGAATTTAAAATCACAAGATTAAAATGGTCAAATGAGGTTAAAATTTTACATAGCCAATATCTTTATTATTTTTTTACAGATTTCATCCAAAGTTATGTGATCTACTTTAATTTTTAAAGAAGAATCCTAAGTAGAAAACTTGATAAATCTCTCTGAAGTTTTTCTTTTTAAAAACATGCAGAAGTTAGTTAGTAATCTTCATGATTGGGCCAATGTAACTCGCTAGTAGGGCTGAAATTGGGTCTGACCCAAATCTCTGACCCAAAATTTTGGACCCAACCCGACTCGAATTCTAACCCAACTCAACCCGAATTCTGACCCAATCCACATTTTGAATCCATTTAAGCCTAATTTTAGTAGGGTCGGGTCGGGTTTAATCGAATCAGGTCGGATTAACTTGAAAATCCCTCAACCCAACCCAAATTCCATACAGATTTCTATCTTCTCAACCCAACCCGACCCAACCCGCTGATCCAACTTGCATGACCCGACCCGGGTTTCACCCCTACTTGCTAGCATGCATTTGTCTCATTCTTCTAATCCCATGTCATAAAGGGAAATTTTTTACATCCATTCATGAATTTCATTCATATTTTAAAGATGTTCATTGCTCGAAATGATTAAAACACATTGCTGAAGTCTTATCCCATCTATAATATGATATTTAATTATTTATAAATATAGTATAAAATTGGAGAGTTGCAGACTACAAAATGATCCTGCAATGAGACTCCATGGGAGTAGAGAGATGAAGTTGGATCCGAATCTGGAGTAAAAAATGCATTGCATTGATACGGGGTGGCGTTACACCCGTATTGACACAACGCAATGTGCAGACAAATACACCTCCATCTGCACCCATCTGTCACCCGCACCCTCCAGACCCTAGCTGCAATACACCGATGTGTTACGACCTTCATTTTCCTACAACATTGAGGTCGATATGCAACATATCGGCTGAATTTTTTACCCCGGGTCTGAACAAGACTTCATCCAAGTCTGAACTGACTTCTGCAAAAAATAAACTTAATGAAAGACCAAATTGAGAGCTAAGTTTCTAGTTTTTGAAGAGCCAAGATCTTAAAATAGATTGAAACATGACCTCATATTTCAATTTCACCACTGCATTTTGTGAACCTTAGGAACATGGATGACTTAATGGTGAAATGGGCTTGCATTAAAGTCTCAACAGTTCGACACCCATGAAATAGTGACTAACACCTGAGATGATCCGACGATTACATTAGAACTTTTTTCCTTTAATGTTAAACATGACCCAAGCCTGAACAACCATTAAAGTTGCAAATTGCAATAGAGAGAGCACTTGCCAACTATAATCCATGCTCTTTTCACGAAGATAAGATCAGAAGATTTGAACTGCAAATAGTAATACAATGGTATTTACTTCTTACATTTGATTCTATAATGTAATTCGAACTTTGGGCCTTAATGCAATCACAACTGCAGCAGTATTTTGAGCCAGGATACCTATAAACTTCATATTTGGTTCTCCTACATCCACACTGCAAGCATGATAGAAGCCAACTGCTGAGACTTTCCAAGTGAGATTCTCTCTCAAATGGACTATAAGCCCTAAAGAGTTGGGTGTGTTTGACATGTGATTGAATATTTATGAAGTGTGTAAAATTTCATCGCAAATTGATCATCCAAAACATGTAATCTTGGCTTTTTAAGTTTCAATGAATACGAGTCTTGACTTTAAAATTTTAAAATCAAAGGGCAGAATGATCGAACGACTACTCATACTCTTTACATTACACCTAACCACTTGGGGCCCAAAATCAGTCTTGACAAGGGAAGTCTTATTCGAGTTTCTGAAGTGAATACAAGATTTCAATTTCATCATTTAAAAACCAGATTAGGTACCTTGAATTAGTTCCTATGCCCGTGCCTCACGAGGGACAACAGTAGAGCAAAGACTAATTGCCCAACTGACAAATGTATATCACAGCGAATCAACTTATGCTTTTAGGCAATAAATTAAATCATAATCATATCTAGAGTTGATACTTATAACTGGATTTGGCATTTTTTTCTAGCCTATTTGATGCCCACAATAAAAAGTATAGTGATCTTAAACAAAATCCGAAAAAGTAGAGGAAATGATTACCATATAATAATAAAAAATCCATATCTACATATCATCCATCTCAGTAGTGATGCAGTCAGAATCTATCGATCATACCAGTCATAAATAAAAACACAATCTTCGAAATGAAAACAAAGTAAATTTCTAGCATGCCATAAAAAATGCTAAAGAATTTGTAAAACATCACCACAAGAAAAGAGCACTCCTCAACCTTCTGAAATATGAACTATGAACCAAGTTTACATGGATAGCACTCCTTTCAGATAACCAAATCAAAAGGTTTGCTTAACCACCATGCAGCATTGCAAGAAGACAAAGGTATGGGTGTCTGGGTGACCTAATCTAGCCCCTGGTTCGTCAGAAAGAACATATCCTCCATAGCCATACATAACATTTCTAAGGCAAGTGGGTGGCAGAGAGTAAACTGTCAAAGTACAATCCAGAATCGCAAATTAATAACACAAATGAAATGCAACCTCATCAATATCATTCAAAGTGGGTGGATATGAAACTGATGCAGTAACACCCATTAAAGATAGGAATTTGCATCTAAACTGGTGTCTAAACAATTCATCATAAGGTCTAAGGAGTAATCTAACAAATTAAGTTCCAAGTCTCTAGTGTAATTGGAATCAACGAATTTTACTAACAATTCAAAGCATGTTACACTGACTGACACCTAAAACGAATGTCTGCAAAGTAAAAATCTCACAATATACAGATCTAATTAAAGGAAAACAGATTCTACCAAAAATTAGGTATGCCAATGATCCCTTAAAATCAATACCTCATTGCCCATGTTCTTTTAGCAGTCACACTTGCTTATCAGCTCAACTTCGATAAAATGGCAAATATCAATCTGAAAGCTGCCAACCTGCCCAACTTCTTTAAGTATCAATATGTACATCACAGAAAGAAAGCCCCTTGGCAAATAAACCTGATCCAAAAATTTCCAGTTTAGTTTCACCCAAACATCTCTGGATCAATGGCATACAAGGAAATGACCTGAAATGTATCTTCTCCTTCCAATCCATTTTGACTGGCTACAAAGTGTAAGCATTCATCATGTAACAGTAGGAGAAAACTGTTCGGTCACCATGCTGTTGTGCTTCCCATTAGAGTGGTTCACTTTGGTGCTGCCATATTTAATGAGCTTCTGTTGAAACAAAGAGATGAGCATAGTCTCCAGAGTCTGCACTGTATACTTTGCATATTTGCTCGCACTTGCATCTTGCTCAACCAAAGGACCATAGTTCTGCATATAACTTCTGTAAACTGGTACTATCGTTTGCACCACCAACTGACAAGTCTTTTCTCTCAATTCTCTGTCTGAAACAACCCAATTTGACTGCTTCTTGTACATTTCGTCAAATGCCTCATTAAAGGCTTTCAGCCTCTTCTTAACCAGATCACGAGCCGTGGCCCTCCCACCAGAGAAGAGAATTTGCCCTTCCCTACTCAGCAGAGCTGGAAGTTTTGCCCAGCTGTCTCTCAAGTAGATTGTTAAGTAATATTCCTTGTATTGCTCATGTTCTCTCAAACAAGCTTCTCCCAAGAGATCTCCAAGCTTTGTTCCTCTCAAATGCTTACAGAAGTGCCAGTGGTTGTTCATCAAGAAGAGGTTTGACAGGGTGGCATCTTCATACGCCTTTGCCCAACCATCCAAATTCAGCTCAACAGCCTTCATTATTTTGACGATTGCATCCATAAGTAGCCGTTCTTGGAACTTCTCTCGCTTCCAGCTTCGATGAATGACAAGAACCTGCATCAAGACGGGCCTGTAATCGTCCCCAAGAAGTCGATTGCAGTAATCTGTAATAAAACTCACAAGCTTTGGAACACTCCCATTGGACGGTGGTGCCATCTTCCTCTGCAGTTCCACTTGAACCAAAAGCTCCCAAAAGATCTCACATGCACCTTCAACCACAGCCTTGATTAAATCCCTTGTTGTGTTTTGAATTTCAGCACAGGCTTTCCCACCAAAGAGTCGATTAAAATCCAATCTAAGCTTATTCAAAGACATGAAAATATCTAACAATTTCAAGAGCTTGATGGGATCTTTCTTACTTTCTGTTACAGTCTTACCAAACTGGAGAAATTGGAGAATTCCACCCTGCGCAGCAATTTTTGAGAAGCAATCCATCCACACATCAGCACCCAATTTCTCAAATACGTCATTGCAGAGGTTAAATTCAACCTCAAATAGGTGCTTTACAATGAATTCCAAATGCCTCCCCCACTTTGCTATGTACCCCTCAATGCTCTGCACAACATCAAATTCAGAATTTGAAATTTCAAGATAATCAAGATTCAATGCCTGCAAGCTTGACTTCACATTTGAGCTCCGAACATCAACAAAGATTGAAACACATCGATCAAGACGGTTGTTTGCAACCAATCGCTCCAGAATCATATGCAATTTCTGCATGACAGGTCCTGGCAACGGCGATGGGGCAATGCAAGGCTGCTGCTGGTCACCACTTGACATGGGCAATGGAATGCTGTTGTCAGCAAGGAGGCGGCGAAATTCAAGCTCAAGCCTATCCAACGCAGCACCAAGAAGGCCACCATCAAGGTGGTCAGACTCCAACTCCCTGAGATTCTTAAGGGAATTCTTCAAACTCAACAGGTACCGACCATCGGCGACAGAATTGTCTCCCAAGTATTCAACAATATCCTCCAGCCACTGAATTGCAAGGTCAGAATTTGCAGCAAGGAAATGGAGTGCCTCCTCCAGACGCTTGAGGACAGAGAGGTAGCTGGAAAGATCAGATTGAGGATCGGAAAGCAGTGATATTTCCAGGCCATGGACGGCATCAAACACCTTGAGGACAGCTGCAGCAGGGCCAACGGCACGGCTGATGTGGCCGCCAACTGCAGTCAAAGCCTCCTTGTGTGCTCGGATTGGCCGCACAGCCACCTCTAATGATGGAAGCCGCTGATTGATCTCATCCAATTGCGGCCCCGTCTTCTTCAGCGCAGATGCAAGAGCCTTTGACTTCTCCAAACTGGAACACAGATATCTCCGTGCAGCAATTAAGGTTTCCACACCCCCCATCTTCCAAAACCCTACAAATCCAAACCCCAGAAATGAAAATCCAAAATCCCTGTAATCCAAACCTCCACAACCCTAGAAACTTAAAACCCTAACACAAACACTACAAAATGGAGAAAGATACTAACTTTCCATGCTGGGCATCTCCCAAATCAAAGAAATTCAAAACCCAAAACCCTAGAAATCCAAAAACCCCGAGTCCTAGAAATCAAAACGACCAAAACCCTAAATCCTAACGCTAGAAAGTGGAGAAAGGAGCAATATTTTCTGTAATTTAAAGATTGGGGATTGTCTTATCTTTTGATTTTTTTTCAAGTTTTGGGCAGTTGTTCCCCATCAGAAATGATGGAGAAAGGTGATTGAAATTTCGTTTTTGTGGGTTTTTCCAAACTAATTTCACCAAATAAGGGGAGTTGAACAAAACGCGGATTTTAAAAAATCTGGAAACTTTGGATTGCAGGAGAAGCAGATGAGAAGATTCTAGAAAGCTGCAACAACTAGAGAGAGAGAGATAAAGAGAGAGAAATGACTGACAGCGGTTTCGATTTCAAAACTCAACGGGAAGCTGCCAAACACCCATTGTGCAGGTAAACTATAAATTAGTTTAGTGAGTCGCACAAATTTAGTTAAAGTATATAAATGATAACATTTAAGGAAAGTTACACTTTAATGTATTCATTTTATTTTCGTTGTTTGTTACTTTGCCCCATAAAATATCATTCATAGGAATCTTTCTAAGAGAGTTTTGTGTAACGCGACATGAATTTTATTATATGGTCCATTATGACCTTTAAATCAGCTCACTAAACCCTTCGAATCATCTACTTAATCACTCTTCCACTGTGATATAAGTCAGCTCACTGACCGGATCACTGATCACCTCACTGAAAGTTCTCTACGTGAGACTATTTTTTCATACAGAATAGAAAATCGGATCACTGAAATCGAATCACTGATCGGATCACTGAATTTATTTAAAATGCTTTCGTACGGCAGTGAAAAGGTAAAATAGATAATTCTTAAATCTCGTGTCTCGTTACATAAAGTGTCTATGGAAGGATTGCTTCCTTAATTTACTTGATTTGATATAACTTTGGACCACACAATGAAAGAATGTTTGATAATGGGTATTGAGGTGATACAAAATCTGAGTTTATTAGGTAACTTAATTGGTCCAATATTTTGATTTTATCGCCAATCTAATCTGATAGTGGAGATCAAGTTGAATAATTAAATCCATTTTATAAAGCAATTGAGTTAACCCACACTAGATCAATAAATTAGTGGAGTTCAAAATAATTGAACTAGCAAACCTGATTAAGATTTTCTATTTCATATTATTATTAGATAGGTTACAATTTCATAATTTATCACAAAACACTATTTGTCAAATTAAAAAAAAAATGGTAGAATTTTATAAATTTTAATTTTTACTTCTACAAGTAACCAAACATAAATAGGTGAAAATAGAATTCCTTTGATTATGAAAATTGATAGAATTTATAATTCTAAAATTCTTTAAGAATTTAAAATTCTAAGGAAAACGTTTATGGGACAAAATGTTTTTTCATAAGTATCACCATTCAATATTGGAAGTGAGACTACTCCCACACACACACACACACACATATATATATATATATATATATATATATATATATATATATATATATATATATATATATATATATATATATATATATATATATATATATATATAATCTCCGACAAACTTCACGTATCAAATAAGCGAGGGAGTTTAGACCAACTGAACTACCCATTTAGATGATCAAACGGAACCTTCATACTAGCATTTAGAGCTTTTGAACTGAGCATTTCGAGCTTTTGCACCATCATTCCTAATTCTATTCTCAACACAGCGAAATACTGTAAGCAGGGGTGGAAAAAAGGACCGGCCAATATGATATGATTCTCTCTCATTTTTTTTTTTGTAAATATCGGTATTATTTTATTTTTTTATTTTTTTATTTTTTTAATTAAAAAAATAAAAAAATCGAAAAAGAAATTGTTTTTTTTAATTGAAAATGTAAATATCAGCAGATATCGGCCGATATTTTGACTCGGGCCCATCACCGTTTTGATTTTTTTTTTTAAATATCGATATTAATCATATCAGACTGATATGATTCGACGAGATATCGGCCATATCAGCCGATATGATTGTTGTATGGCCGATACAATACGTATCGGCCATTTTTATTCGACTGTTAATACTCAAATTATATCGGCCGATACGTTTCGTATCGGCCGATATCTGTACCAGTACTACTCACATTCTCTCCATTTCGGGTCCTGCAAAAACTTACTTCTTGACCATATTTGCGTCTCTTTCTTATTGATATTGTTCCTGTGTTTTTCCATTCCTCCTATTTTCCAGTTGGGCAACGATGAATCTGTGGAGCTGATCATTCTTCATGAGTTGTGGCTCGAGCCAGTCGATTATAAGGCCTAATGTAGCCCACTGGACTTAAAATTCTGTCCAATCACAGTCCAAGTTTATTATAACTTATAAGTGATGAAAGATTCTACAAAAGTTTAAACTCAAAAGTATGTGAAAAAAGAGAGTGAGATATGAGCTAGGCTTTGCCTCGTAAATATTCTAAACCCACGTTCAATTTTGGCCGTATTTGGGCTTACATTGTCAACCACCAGAAGAGCTTCTGGCCTGATATTGGATCAGCCTGCCAAGATAGGCCTTACAAAGTGGCTCAACCTGAATCTCAGATAGAAATTTCAGCCAAAGTCCAAAAAATTTTGAGTCACTAGTTCTCGTGACTCTGTTAAGTCATATTAGAGTTTTCATTTCTCTTATCTTATCTAATCTATAATTAAATTTATAATTCATGTATATAAAAGTCATATTCTTGTCAGTTGTCACTGTGTGATCTATCTTATGTACTTTTACGGTATCAAACCAAGTACTTAGTTATTCTTCTTATCTTTTAATAAAATTTATTTGCAATACTATCTTAATGTAACAAACTGATGTTTTGTAAATCGGACTTGGAGGTGTCTTTTTCACTGGTTAGGCGGTCTGCGAATGAAATGGTGGATTTCTTTGCAAAAAATGGTATGGATGAAGCTTTTCAAGACACTTTTGATTTATCAAGAGGATAGTTCTTGTCAGATTTAGATTTTGTAGCGTTCTCTTAGAGTTCATTGGTTTAGGGTGGTGCTCTCTTAGTGGTCTAATTCTCTTAGACATTCTTTTATTGGTTGTTTTGTATCTTTTCTTCTTCTTTTGTATCTTTTTTTTCTATTAATAAATCTGTTATTCACTGCTCAAAAAAAAAAAATGTAACAAACTGATGTGAAACTTGATCGACTTGGTCTTAGAATTTTTAGAAAATTAAGCTAATTGTTTTATGCACCGGGTTTTTATTAAAACTGGACATCATCTCGCAATAAATTAATTTTTTTATTTTACTGTTTTATTTATTACTCCCTCCATCTCATTTTAGTTGTCTCAACTGAAACTTTTTTATTTTTTAAGGAACTCTCAATATAAGGTTAACACCATCTCGCAATAAATTAATTTTTTTTATTTTACTCTTTTATTTATTACTCCCTCCATCTCATTTTAGTTGTCTCAATTGAAACTTTTGTATTTTTTAAGGAACTCTCAATATAAGGTTAACACCACATGTGATCTGATCAATTTTCAACACACTTTCTGCTACTTCAATATAAATGAGACAACTATTTTGGGACAATTCCAAAATCCATATAAGAAAACTATATTAGGATGGAGGAGTATAATAAACTAAAATCAAATTTATCATGAGAAAGTGACCCAATCAATTCTTATAATTAATGGACATTTAAGTGTTGAACTCCATATCAGCCAAAACACCCTTCAAATCCTACTTTTTAAGAATTTTAACTTTAAATTTAAATAATGATCTTCAAATCCTATTTTTCTTTATTTACGTATAGAATATTGCAGAAAACATTTGGTAAAACCTTTATGGTGATATCCATTATATTTAGAGCACATCAAGTGAAGTTATGGGGACTTGAACCTGGCACCTTTTATTTTTTGAGACAGAAGATTATCAATTAAGCTACACCCATGTGGACGATCTTCTGAGTTTTAACAATCACAATTTTTTTTTTTTTTTTTAAAAGGAGAAATCTAAGATGAAATTTGGATTGGGTTTTAACCCGATTACCTTGAACTACACTACCATCACCCAATTATCGGACAATGGTCCACGTAAAAGGTAAACAAATATAAATGGAATGGAATTTGGATTGAGCAGACACGAACTCACATGATCCATTAATGAATCTAATTTACTAAAATCTGTGCAAATTGGGTAACTTCTATTTCTTCTCTAAATTGGTCACTATAGCAGTCTAAGAAAATGACCAGATATTTTGCTTTGCTGTCCACAACTCCACATTCCAACAG
The DNA here is from genome assembly GCA_013350335.1 of Chimonanthus salicifolius. Classification (NCBI taxonomy): domain Eukaryota; kingdom Viridiplantae; phylum Streptophyta; class Magnoliopsida; order Laurales; family Calycanthaceae; genus Chimonanthus; species Chimonanthus salicifolius. The sequence continues at coordinate 2,426,811 of CM023538.1, forward strand.
CACCAAACAAAAAACAACAGTAAACTCACCAAAATGGCAACAACTGAGTCCAATATTCGGCATCTGTCCGATCCCAATCTGATGTCATCCAAAACAGCCTTTTTAATACAGTATTTTACAAGATTATTATAGACGTGTCGGAAAGACATAGATATCATCCAAAGTTTTTTTATAATATATTTTTTAGATTATTTATTTTTTTATAATTTTTACAAAATAACTTTTGAAAAAAATTATAAAAAATTCTTGATCATGCTGACTAAAGGTTAATTCCCTTTTAAAAATTATTTATACTTATAACAAATAGTTTACACATTGTAAAATCTTCTATACAGTATTTAAAAATTTATATGAGTCTCTTTACACTAGGGCTGAAACTTGGATCGGGTCGGGTTTCAAAAAACTCAACCTAATTCATGTAAAAGAAATTGACTATACCCGATCTGACCCGAGTTATTCAACCCAATCAACTCGAAGTTCTGACCTTACTCAATCAAAGTGCTGTTTTATAACTTGATGCACTCAGGTCGGGTCGGGTTGCTTTTAAATTTCTCAACTCGACTAGAACTGAATTTCATGCAAGTTTATTTTTTTCCCAACTCGACCCGACCCGAGATACAAAAACATAATCCAAACCCATTGATTTCTCCGATCGAGTTAAAACCCGACAAATGTTTCACCCCTACTTTTCACCTTTGTTCCTCCTTTATTGAATTAACTATATTTTTATTTCTTAATTTAAGTACGACGAGAGCTACTCCCGCTATTGGTTTAACCAGAGGTGCAAAAAACACCCTGGCCGATATGCAAATATCAACCGATATGATTCTCTCTCCTCTTTTTTTTTTTTTATAAATATCGGTATTATTTTATTATTTCTAAATTAAAAATATAAAAAAACTGAAAAAGAAACTGTTTTAAAAAAAAAAAATATTGAAAACGTAAATGTCGGCCGATGTTGTGCCGATATCGGCCGATATTTCGACCTGGGCCCATCACCGTTTTTTCTTTTTAAAATACCGATATAAATCATCTCGGCTGATATCGAACCAATATATATCCCCGATATATCGGCTGAGAAATGGGATGTACGGTCCGATACAATACGTATCAGCCGATATTACACTGTTGTTAAAATCTGTATCATATCGGCCGATACGTTTCGTATCGGCCAATATCTGTACCCCTACATTTAACATTATTATTTTGTTTGTGATTCTTGATTTATTTTAATTTAAAATTTAATACTCTTATCATTTAATTTAGTTGATTTTTGAGACGTTACTCATCTATAACAATTATTTTATCACTTTACTCATTAAGCATCTAAAAAAGTTGAAAATTTATTTTATTATTCATGAACTAAAGTAAAGAGATATTTAAAATTTCTATCAAAATTAAATGCCTATGTAGACTATAGAGAGAGAGAGTCAATGGGCAATGCAAATTGGATCACATGCATTGCTCGTGCATCTTATCAATGAAAGAGATGGAAAATGACACGCTTAGAAAATATGGATTCCGTGAAAGACTAGCCAACCAAACACTTAGCCACTTAGGTCCAATTGACACTATTTCAATTTTGACTTTGAAGAACATTTTATCCATTAAATAAGGATTTTAATAAGTACATTGTAATTTATTTTTTAATAAGTACACAGTCTGTATTTTATAACTGGAGGAGCCCACCATCAATAACTCAATATGGATATAGTATGGAGGGTAGACAATGGAGATTTGGAGGGATCCAATCCTACCCACTCATTGATGTCAGTATATTAGGTAAATAAAATCAAATAATTTAGATTTTGGACCATTTCTCAAATAATAAATGATAACCAGTCAAAACTACCAGATCCAAATCCAAATCCAAATCACCGGCAGAGGCCCTTTGGGTGGACAATAAAGAAGGACAATGCCACAAAAAAGATAAGGTAGACTACGCTAGAAAGTTCATTGTGTGATAGAATTAGTATCTTTATTGAATTGAGTCTTACACATAGATCTAGCCTATCTCAGATTCTAATTTTAAAAAAAAAAAGATAGAAAGATATTTCTCAAACTTTTTTTCCATGAATACCTACATGAGACTAGAATATTTTTGTTTGAAATTGCATCAATATTTAGAAACAAAAGTTAGAAGTCTCTTGTCAAAAGAAAAGAAGGCAATACAGCAGCGCCGTGCTCTACCTAGAGTGTGGGCCCTACTTTTCATCATAAACTTGAACAGTACCTATTTCCCACCTAAACTAGTAAAAGAGGGGCCCCACCACCCAACAACCCCAACCCTCCCCTTTTTGACTTAACATCCAACAACACGACAGGTCTACCCAGATCGGATTTCAAACAAAGAAAATAAACCTTATAATTCCACCAATTTACAATTTTTTATACTGGTAGATGCTGGTATGCATTATAATAATATATCATAAAACTTTCAAATAAATAAACCTTAAAAATAAATTGGAAATGGGACATAATAAACAAAATTAGGAATCGCAACTCTTTCTTGGGTGGACCTGATTAAATTTACAATAATGCCCCTATAATCTTTCGATTATTACATAGGCGAGTCAAACAGGATCGGCCCCGCCTCCGGAGGGGCAATTTGGGAATGGCGGTGCTCGCATTCGTAGGTGACAATAAGCATGGAAGGATCGTCGGGTGCCCTCTCCACGTGCTTTCTCGCCGGGCAACCTCTCACCGTACTGCACTTGTAGTACCCTCTGCAAAATCCCAATGGGAGAATTAATTTAAATTAATTATTTGAACTAATTTCAGATGAGAACACATACAAATGGTTAATACATTTTGATCTTCAAAACCATACTTAAATAATTTCTTAAGTTGGTTTTTCAAAAGGCCTTCTATATCAGTTGGGCTCTTTCAGATTATCTTATCTTCTTTTTATTTCAAGATTAATCAAGTACAAACAAATAGAATCTCCGTTCACACACTAAGACAAACTGAATCTCGCTTATTAAAGGAGAATGCCCGAATCAATACTTTCAAAAATAATCATATGATCCAAAGTTATAAGATGATGTTCAAATGCAATGACTCTGAATCATTCCGAGACCAGATTTTTAGTCCATAATATTAATATATATACACATTTAACTCTTAAATTAAATTATTTCAATAGATTTAACTGAGTCTTCGTTTTTTTACTCTGACTGTTCAAGTATCTCACCAGTAGTGGACTTTACCCCAGAGCACATACACACACGTAGTGAGTTCAAGTGATGAACATGGAGAATGGTCGTGAGGGCAAGGCTAAAACTCATGTTGGGTTTTAATAAATCCAACCCACGACCCAAACCAAAAGGCTGACCCAAATTACTCAACCCACCCGACTCGACTTCTTACTCAAATCAAGTGGTATTTATAACTCAGTGCACTCAAGTTGAATTGAATTATGTCAGATTTGCGTTGAGAAAAGATTAATTTTAAATTTCTAATCCGAATTTCTTTTCCATGCCGGTCCAACTCAAAATATACAAATACACGACTCAAACCCACTGATTTGGGTTAAAACCCGACCCAGTTTCACACCTAATTGAGGGAAACAATGAAGGAGTATTCAGATTTGTGATTAATCCCTTCCCTTTGATAGACATTTAGTTGAGTCAAAATTTTCTTAACTTCGATAGTAAAGAATATTTAATTTGACTTTTTTAAGCCATGTAAGACGTGAAGGTGAATCGATCTCTTCCCAATTATATTTTTATTGACCAAGTCATTAAAAATCAAAATCCTTTTATTTATTGCTACCGTCATCGCACGCAACTAAATAAGAGGACGTTTCGGTCCAAGAGAGGGATAAAATACAATACCTTGGATAAGGAGAGCCTTTGATGGGCTTCTGGCCGTATTTTCGCCACGAGTACTCGTCTGGCGGTATATCGGCCATCTTCGAACTTATCGCAGGCACTCTTATGCTCTTCTTCACCCGAGATTTTCTGCAACCATACAAAAATACGAAAAATTTCAACAAATTAAATACGCCGTATCTGCTAACATGAGCAAGACAGTTTCCGCATAGGACAAATAACCCATGTAATAGACGTAGATCACGAAATCTTTTAAATCGAGTGTTTTCAACCGTTGGATGGAGTATCATGAACCGAACGATAAAGTAAAAAAGTTCTATCAGGCGGTGGACATCATTTTAATCTTCGCCGTTGATTGATGAAAATCAAGGCTCAAGATTAGATCGCCAAAATGAAGTGCTGCCCAAAATTTTATATATGGTGGACACCAGACAACATTTGACTTCGAAGAGTGGGATAAATTACTCGGCGACATGCCACGTGTCAAAAATCTAGCTGTAATTTTTTTAATTAAAAGACCAAATGTATTCTTCTGGGCAGAGTACTGGAAAGACCGTACCTTTTCTTGGAGCAATGGCAGCGACCGGAGACGGAGAACTTGCCGGAGGGGTCGTCGGAATGGCCGTGACCGTGGCACTTCTTCTTAAATGACGACGACGACAAAGGCGGCTTACCGGCGGAAACAGCCGGAACAGCGGGAGCGAGCAGCGACGAACCCTGCTTCCCGTTCGACACGCTGCCGTCGCCGGTGATGGAGGACAAGAACGACGAGTTCGAAGAGGAGATCGGCGGCGAGATGCTGAAGCTCTCCATCACCATGCCCGACTTCTGACTAGGATTTTGGCACGGCTTCGTGAAATCTAGGGTTAGGGTTTGAGCATGAGCCGGCGGTGTTGGAGCCGATACGGTCTGAGGCTGCACTATCGGTCCGCGTCTGAACCGGGCGTGGCCGGTCCGGTCGAGGATGGAAATGACCTTCTTGAACTTGGAGACGGTAGAGTCAGTTATCTCTCTGCAGTCGAGGGGGGCCTGGGACTGGTTCTGGTGAGAGAGGAGGAAGATGAGCCGCTCCATGTTCCTGAGACCCGCTGTCGTGGCCTCCTGGATCGCCATCTGATCTTCCATCTTCGTATACCCCATTAAATCGACGGCCATCGAGAAAAGATAAAAAGAAAATATGTGAAAGAAGTGGAAGGAGTCTGAGAGTAAGAAGCGTCAGGCAGCCATTAAAGTCAAGACGCTAGACTAAACAGGGGAAGGGGGAGAGTAGGAAGGGAAAGGGTGAGGATGGTACAGATATAATGTTATAGGAAGGAAGAAGTAGAAGAGGTGGGATGACCGGAAGAGCCGGTTGAAAGGGCAAGGATTCGAGTCAAACAAGGTTTTAGATCCAACGGTCAAGATTGTATTGAGATTTTCAATGACAGGAAAGAAATGAGAGACTTTTGGCAGGTGGCGTAGGTGGCGGGCCCCATATTGCAATTGTTAATTATTAAACAGAACAAAGTCATTATTATTATCATTGAAAAACTAATGGCGAGAAATTGGCACTTAAAACTTCTGCCTTCCAGAAGCGAGATATCGGAGATATCGACTCAAGTGCTTACTAGCATCACCCACACGTGTAAGTTTCCTATCTTATTACACACTTTCAAATTCTCAGAAACACCTCTATAATAAAGTCTTGTGTAATTTAATCATACTGTGAGGATGGATATTTCCAGTCTAACTCATCATGATTACCTAAAACAAATTTTGTAAAAAATTAATTATCTAAGAGTAAAAATTTCAATATCGATCGTTATCTTGTTTGATAAATTTTATTCTTCTATTTTATTTCTATTTTTTTATAAAAATTATTAATATCAATCAATATCGACGATATGTATCATATCGATTGAGATTAATACCCTGATCTAATTTATAATAAACTTAAATTTGCAATTGATAATTTTTAATTTATTCACCCATCTTATTTAATGATATGAAAATATAGTTTATTATTGAACTTATAGTTTTTTTTAAAAAAAATGATAACATTAAAGAAGTGTTTCATCACCCAATATAATGATTTGATTTGATTTGATTTTTCATTGTCCTTGAATGCCTCTATAGTCCACCATGCCATCCAAATAAGGGAAAATATTTTTATGGTTGAGACCATTGAATAAGTCTATTATGTGACTTGGGGCCTAATATAGTCGTTGTAGCATGAACAAATTATTTTTGAATCAATTTTTTCTCTTTACATGATTTGTATAGTTATAGACTATTAGACTGCTTTATACTTAAACAAATTTCCATTATTGTCTGTATTAAAAAGGGAAAAAAAAAAAAAAAGCAGTCTTAACTCGGCAATTTTGACTGTTGGGCCATTTCAGCTCTACAAATTGACAATGTCAATGGGTGCTGAAGAGCCCATAGATTTGAAGGGATCTGACTCTATACTTGGACCATCTGCAAAGCAGTCTATAGTCCAAGTCCAGATTCCAAACTCCACATCTGGAATCTGGATTTGACCCAAATCCATGTCTTCGACCCTACACACATTGCCATGGTGATTAACAGTTTTATATATAAAATGTGACAGATGTTTTATAAAATATAAAAAATAATTTATTTGATTTGATCAAAATAATCTTAATAAATCACATATGCCAAAAAAAAAAATCCACTTAACATTGAGTTGTTATCATTTCTTTAGGTTGAGACTTGAATATGGATAGGAAAGTTGAAATTTAAAGAGTCGAGGGTGATAGGTCAAAAAGTTTTAAGTCGTAACCTATCTCAAGGAGAATAATCTTGAGTTTAATATCTACTTTATTCCAAAGGGTCACACTTGTAGCAAAGTTTTGTACATATTTGAAAAAAATTAGTTGGGTGCTCACACCTTGATGATAAATAAAATAGAAAAGTTGACTTAACTTAAGTGGAAAAATAAAAGAAAATATTCTAATAGATGTCCTCATATTACATTTAATTTTGGCGCGACTTATAGACAATCAGGAAAACTGTCTCTACACATCTATTTTCAGATTTTAGGATAAAATTATCATTCTGACTCTGCGTTTTCACTCATTCGAACGAATTATCAATTCATTCTGACATTCGTTCGAATGAATCATTCATTCAAACTAATACCTCAAATATAAATTGATACATTCGAATGAATGGGCTGAACAGTAACGCGCATTACTGTTCAGCCATTCGTTGGAATGTATCGAATTGTTTATTCGAACCAATGTGTACAGTAGTGATTACTTAAATAATATTTTTTTTTAAATTAAAGTTATTTTTTAAGCACAGTGTATTATCAAAAAAATTCAAATTGAATATCCAGACTAATTACGATAACTTGGTAAAAATACGTTAAGACTTTAAGGTCTTTTGACACTCTCAAATGCTTAAAATACAGTATTTTAGAAATAAGGGTATTCTTAGACAGTGCTGAAAACACATTTAGCAGTGTCAAAAGACCTTAAAGTCTTAAAGTATTTTTATCACATTATCGTAATTAATCTGGATATTCAATTTGAGAAATTTTGGAAATACACAGTGCTTAAAAAATAACTTTAAAATTTTAAAAAAGATTTTATTATTTAACTAATACACTATGCATTACTGTAGCATATGGAAGATAGACCATTATTTCTTAAGCATTATGTATTTCCAAAAAAATTTAAATTGTATATCTAAACTAATTACGATAACTTGATAAAAATACTTTAAGACTTTAAGGTTTTTTGACACTCTCAAATGTATCTTCGATACAACATAGTGATACCTTTATTTATAAAACACTGTATTTGAAGCATTTGAGAGTGTCAAAAGACCTTAAAGTTTTAAAGTATTTTTATCAGGTTATCGTAATTAGTCCGGATATTCAATTTGAATTTTTTTGAAAATACACAGTGCTTAAAAAATTATTTTAAAGTTTTTTTTTAAAAATTTATTATTTAAATAATCACTACTGTTCACGTTCATTCGAATGAACTATTAAGTTCTTTCTAACAAATGGCTGAATAATAACGCGCATTATTGTTCAGCTTATTCATTGAAATGTATCGAATTTATACTTGGAGCATTCGTTCGAATGAAATGTCAAAATGAATTGGTCGTTCGTTTGAATTAGTGAAAATGTAGGAACAGAGTGATAATTTAACTCTAAAATCTAAGAACGAATGTATAGAAACAAATTTTCCAGATATCTGTAAGCGGCGACTTAATTTTTCACATACACGAGTGAGGGATCGCTTCTATTATTACCATGTTTTTACCTTGATAAAAGCACACCTCCAGACAAGTTGGTGCTGCCGAGTTTGACACGAGTCAAGTAAATGTGTTGCCGAGTAGAAAGATTCATAGTTAGAGTATAAGCTTGTCAAACACTTTAATTAAATTAATTAAATTCATTTTTTGTTTATGAAATTTAACTTGGTTAAAAGTAATTTAATATCTAAATTTTAAGATAAAAACAATTTATATGTTTATGTGAATTGTGGTCATGGTGCATAATAAGTTAATAGTTCAACATATGAATAATAATCTTGGCCGATACAATATATATCGGTCAAGCTTTGAGATATCGGTCAATATCTAATATACATCGTTGATATCTACAGGTAAATTTTTTTTTTTTTTTTAAAAAGAGGAGGTTTAAACCCTTGGTCCAACATGCCGTCTAATTTAGGGAATGAGTCTTTTTTGACTTGTGCCCTTGCAATTTGTAAGGACACTGTGACAGTCTTAAATCTTAACTCAGCAATTTTGATTTTTGAATGTTAGGGTCTTCAACTTCACATTTCATAAATGAATGTCAATGGATGATAAAGATGCGTGGACCCTAAAACCACAGATATTTGATTAATTTTTAATTAGTCTAAGATATTTTCTGAATAAATTATAATCCTATCTGATTCTTCCTAGATTTCTAGTATGTAGTTTGGCTAAATTTATCAACAACTATATTGATTTGATAAGAAAATTTTCAAACATTCTATTGCCTATCTAACTTTAGAAAATTTCACTTAATCGTATAAATCTTTTTCATACAATTTAAACATAATTAAAATGATTTAAAAAATAAAAAAAATTGTATTGAGCAATGCACTGAAATAATCGATTCATTTATGTCACACAAGGACCGCATAAATCTTTAGTGCTAATCCGAATTATTAGAGAGGTATACTTTCAATGCGAGTAATCAAGGCGATAAATTACCGAGAAGAGCAACTCCAAATCCCCGAGAAATCGCGAGAAATGGAAACGAGTGGGACCACGGTAGGCACTGGCTTTATTTAGTGAAAATGTTGACCCACTTGCCTTCCTTCGTTTCTTCCCTTCTTTCTTCCTTCCAGAACCCGCTACCCTCTCCGCGGACACTCTCAGCCGTCCGATTGCACTCTGACTAATCGAACGGACATAAGGATTTACGTCAGTTGACTTGTTTTCTTTATTTAGTCCTTGGAATTGAAAGGCCACGAGATTCGCGACACGTGGGCACAGGGATTAGTTGTCGGCCATTAATATTTATTAACTAAAAGACCGGGAATCGAAGGCAAGACATTACTTGCTGCTGACTTTTCTCAGTGCGTGGGTAATGAAAGTCAATGATCAGCCCTCCTTTAGCAGTCAGGATTTTTGTGTGGCATACTTGCAATCTGGCATGTAAGACCGTAAACGGACTGAATCCAGCCCGTCCGGTTAGTTAAGTGGACCGTCGAACAGCCCATTTAAGGTCCGATTATCCTTTTTAACCCAGAGTCTCATACAATAGTCCTTAATTTATACTAACAGACCCAATAATCAATTTTTATCCAAATTTTGATGCTAGTAGGCCCGAAATTCTATTTTTATAATTAGCTTAAATTGAATCAATAAAAATTTAGTTTAGTAATTTTTATTATGTAAATGTACGGCTCAATACAAAATCAATTTAATTTAATTGATTAGGTCACGTTTTTTAACTCTCCAAAATTAATTAGTTTAAATTAATTTTTTAATCTTTGAACTTTTTGATCTTTAAAAGCAAGATTTGATTGATTCAACTAAGGGACTATATATTCAAGAAAATACCTTATTTAAAGAATCACCAACACTCTATTTGATGTTGTCTATACTTAGACGTGCAGAACAGTGCAGCAGACACTAATATGATATGACTATTCACTAATTATAAAGAATTCTTTTGACTTTCTTATTTTTATCTTATTCTCTAAGATTAAATATTAGTTGTGAATTCAAATGCATTCTAGTATTGACTATTGAATAGTATATATTAAAAATTAGATCTTTCATGATTCTAGACAATCTCATGTATCAATTAAGTTTCTAATAAAATAATGATTTTTTTATAATAAAGATTGAAGTTTGGTAAGTGATATCGTTGCCTTAAAATATATTATTAGCTTTTGAATTGTTTCCTTTTGAGGTTCTAGAATTTATAAATAAGAGTATATAATTAAAATAATTTATAAACTATTGCTGTCATGTGGACTTTTCAATAGCCAATGCCCCTAAGTTATGACAGTAAGTAAAGCACAAGAGAACCAAAGAAAACAGAAACATCAATCCAAAGTCAGTGATGCATTTAAGTTTCTCAAACAAATTTATCAAACTTGTGTAAAATATATTTAATTTTGAAATTTTATCATAAATTAAGAAAAATTGAAAAAAAAAATCTTAATATTTAGTCATTATTGTATATGCCCTTCATTTGAGTGAAACTATTTAATAATCACTCATGCATTTAGTATTCAATCCATTTAAGTTAGTGGATCCATTAGAAATTTTTGCAATAAAAGTTTCGATTACAAATAAATAATTTTAATTATCATTTTAAATTCTATCTCAATTGATTTGTAAATTTATAAATTCTAATTTTCATATGATAAAGTCATGTCCCTAACTACTATCACATGAAACATGTAAAAAGTATTCCATGAGAGCAACGAAGTCAACAGCAGAAGGCATCCAAATATCTTTTCTTCTTTATATGTCTCCGATCAGATCATAATTTTAAAACATTTTTTCTACTAAATGACAAGGATCAAAATTGTTAATTAAATGTTTTGACCTATTAATATAGGGTTTTTTTAAACATGTGTAAAAACTAATGTCATGTGGACCTTATTATATAATATATATATATATATATATATATATATATATATATATATATATATTATAGTTTAAAACACATATAAAAAATGGTAAACTCTTTTCTATTTTAATGACATGGATAAAAACTAGTAGTTTAACTGTTTTGACCCATTAATATTGGGTGTTTTAAATATGCTTAAAAGCTAATGACATAAGGCCTTATTATATATAATCTTTAGTCGTAGGAGAGTTTAGGGCTTCTCACTGTTGAAAGCATAATCAAATAAGACATTGTGCAGACAGTTAAGAAAATATGTTATTTATTTTATATACCTATATTATAAAAATATGTGTTTGTAATTTGAATACTATGTTTCTTTTAGGTAAAAGTGCACTTTTTTTTTTTTTTTAATATTTGAAGTGATAAAACCTAAAAAAGATAAAAGATGATATTTTCTTCACAAATGGTAACTAGTCATAACTCACAAACACAAACTAAAAATAATTTTCAGATACATTCTTTGATTATTTATTAATATATGGACATCAGTAGGAGGCTTTTGGGTATTAAAGAATTATGGAAAAAGCAAGATTATTGACCAATATTACAAAGTTCAAAGAGCAATTTTAGAAAGAAGAATTTCGTTTGCTTGAGAAACTTTTCTTGGACGTTGTAGATTTTTCCACACAGGAGCTCCAATAGAAAACGTTGCGCTCGAATCAAGTCGGGTCGAGTTTTTTAAAACCTAACTCGATTTGATTTAATATTTATGGAATCTGATCCGATTCAACCCAAACTATTGACCCAACATTCTTGATCGGAACCAACCCGAATTCTAAGTCGATTCAACCCGAATTCTGATACGACCTACATTTTGAACCCATTTTAGCCTAATTTTCGCCGGGTAAGTGGTGTTAACTTGAAAATTCCTCAATCCGATCCGACCTGAATTCCATATGGGTTTTTGTCTTCTCAACCTGACCTGACCAGCTGATTGACTCTCATGACCTGACCCGCATAATTTACTGAGTCGAGTCCTAAGTTTTAGCAAAGGTAGGGATAATTGTTGTTATCAAGACCATCTACTGATCTGAATATTTTATGAGATATTAGGTTCGACTAATAGCATTGTGTCTGATAAACAACCCTTTGACAGTTGCATATTAGAAAAAAAAAATGTAATTATGATTTTGCTTAACTTTGGCTAACATATTTCATTATTTCTAAATATCTATTTTTTGAGTGAAGAACTTATAATTATGATTTTCAGAGATTATACGACAGTTTTTCCTATACATCATCACTTGCAAAATCTATTGAAACTGTTTTGGATTTAAAGACAGGCAAACGCAAGCCCCCCTAAGACCTCGAGGTATAAAGTTTCGACCCTATCGCATGTTTTATATAACTGTGACCTTAGCCTCTAAAATAGGTAAAAAGGTTGGATGGATATACAGCTTTACACACTAATATATTGTTTATAGTCTACATTTATCCTTTACAGAGTCACACAGCTTGTGGGCCTATAAGATCTGTCTAAGCCCATCTAAACTGCAAGACAAGCCATCTCAAGCTTAGTCTTGAGCATTTTCCATTCCTTCTGAGATCCAATATACTATTCTTAAGTGTCTTCATTTGTCTGAGTGCGATCTAAATGGATGGACCTAGACAAAGAATTGTGTTTGACATGTTTAACTGAATTTTTTTTTATTTTGAAGAAAGGACAATTTCTGAGTTGGGAAAATGTCACCTATTTTTGGTAAACAATTATTTGAAAGATCTAAGTTTTCAAATTTTACATATTTGTTTAGTTTTGAATTTGGAGTTCAACGGATTTTACGGATTGTCGTTTGGACTTCCGAAAGTATGTTTTCGGCACAGCTGAGTCATAGCCTTATTTGTAAAACACTATGTTTTAAGCATTTGGCAGTGTCAAAAGACCTTAAAGTCTTAAAGTATTTTTATCAGATTATCATAATTAGTCCGGATATTCAAATTTGTGGAATTTTAGAAATACACAGTGCTTAAAAAATAATTTTAAAATTTTAAAGGAGATTTTATTATTTAAAATGCACTATGTATTACCGTAGCATCTGCAACATAGATCGTCTAGACAAATATAATTTAGGCATGAATGATGGTCCGAACGAAGGAAAAATGTTCTTAACTCAAGTCCAGACGATGCGGAAGCGGAAAGGCAAAATAGTAATTTCCAGTAAAAAATTGAAAACCCATGTCCTCGTGTCTAAATAATTACCTAAATGTTTAACTTTGAACTTTCTAATCTTTAAGAACAAGACTTAATTGATTCAACTAAGATGTTTTTTTTTCAATGGACTATATATTAAAGAAAACCTTTTTCAAAGATTCATTAACACTCTATTTGATGTTGTCAATACCAAGACGTGTAGAGTAATACACCGAACACCAATATATTATGATCATTAACTAATTATAAAGAACTCTTTTGACCTTCTTATTTTTATGTTAGTCTCCAAGATTAAATATTAGGTGTGGAATTCAAATGCATTCTTAGTATTGACTATTGAGTAGTATATATTAAAAAATAGATTTTTCATTATTCTAGACAATCTCATGCATGTTACAAAATATCGGCCGATATGCCGATATTATAGTCGCATTATATCAGTCGATATCGGTGGTTTTTGTAAAATAAAAAAATAAAGAGAGAGAAATTTATCAGCCGAAATATAGCCAATATCCAAATATCGACTGATACGATATCTTGACTGAGAAACTTTTTTTCACCCCTGATCTCATGTATCAAAATTTTCTAATAGAGTGATAGATTTTTTTTATAAAGATTGAAGTTAGGTAAGTGATATCATTGCTTTAAAATTGTATGATTAGCTTTTGAATTGTTTCCTTTTGAGGTTCTAGAATTTATAAATATGAGTATATGATTAAAATGATTTATAAACTTGTGAGACCCTGACTCGACCCAGACGCCCGAGTTCATGAGAGTCGGCCCAAAGGAGTGAAAGTGGGAGTCTGAGTGTGTTTGTGTGCCTAAGAGTGGGAAACAGAGTCCCACATCGGAAGTTTCCAACTTCCGCATAGGGTTTATAAGTAGGTATTCCCCCTTTAACCTGTGGACGCGTTTTGGGCCAGGTATTGGACTTGGACCTAAAGACAAATCCGTACGGGCTTGCACGCGTGTGTGCGCACGTGTGGGCTCAAAGCGGACAATTTCCACTGAGTTGGACTCCAAGCCCTGTTTATGGGCCGGGTCATTACAAATGGTATCATAGCCGAATTTAGCACTCGGACTGTGTAGGCTTACTACCTTCCACTGGATTCATTGGATCAAGTCGGGGACGGCTCTGAGCTTAAGGAGGTGGATTGTGAGACCCTGACCCGACCTAGATGAACGAGTCCATAAGAGCCTACCCAAAGGAGTTAAAGTGGGAGTGAGAGTGTGTTTGTGCACTTGAGAATGGGAAACAGAGTCCCACGTCGACCTCAAGCCCTGTATATGGGCCGGGTCTTACAAAACTATCACTGTCACGGAGACTTTTTAATAGCCAATGCCCCTAAGTTATCACCGTATGTAAGCATAAGAGAACTTAAGAAAATAGAAACATCAATCCAAAATCAATGATGCATTTAAGTTTCTTAAACACATTGATGAAAACTTGTGTAAAAAATATTAGTAGAAATTTTATCATGAATTAAGAAAAACTGAAAAAACTCTTAAAGATTTAATCATTATTGTTTATGCCCTTCATTTGAGTGAAACTATTTAATAATCAGTCATGCGTTTGTGTAGTATATTCAATCCATTTAAGTTGGTTGATCCACTAGAAAATTTTGCAATAAAAGTTTAAATTACAAATAAATAATTTTAACTATCATTTTAAATTTTATCTCAATTGATTTGTATGGTGATAGGAGAGAGACTTCAACAATAATAACGTATCGAATCAGTTTAAATGCAATTGCTAGTCATCTAACATAAAAATAAATACAAATCATTGAATAAAAATTAATTAATAATTTTTTATAAATTCTAATTTTTACATATATATACTATGTTTCTTTTATGTAAAAGGGCACTCTTATTTTTAATATTTGAAGTGATAAAACCAGGGTTTCGAAATTCATCCAGCCGACATTTCAGCTGAGATTATTTTCTCTCTCTTTTTTTTTTTTATATAAATATCGGCTGATTTTATTTTTTTTTATTCACAAATGATGACTAGACACAACTCCCAAATACAAACTAAAAATAATTTTCAGATACATTCTTTGATTATTTATTAATATATCGAGAGGAGGTTTTTGGGTATTAAAAAAATTATGGAAAAAGTAATGACCTTGATCAATATTACAAAATGAAAGAGGAATTTCGTTTGCTGGAGAAACTTTTCTTGGACGGTCTAGATTTCTTCCAAGTGGGTGAAAGGTTGGTACAGTAGATCCTCAATAACCTCTAAAAGGTTTAGAATTTATTACGTTGAATTGTTGAACTATTATATTATTTATAATTATAATTAGTATAAACCAAATATTTTTATGAAAATATAATTATTACAATTTTATATTTTGTGTGTTTTGCATAAAGTTTTACACACTAATATATTGTTTAAAGTGGGCCTAAATGAATCTTAATGACTTTTCCGCATTTATCCTTTACAGAGTCACCCAGCTTGTGGGCCTATAAGATCTGTCTAAGCCCATCTAAATTGCAAGGCAAGCCCAATGAAGCTTAGTCTTGAGCATTTTCCATTCTTTTTGAGATCCAATATACTTTTCTTAAACGTGTTCATTTATCTGAGCGTGATTTAAATGGATTGACTTGGACAAAAGAATTTTGTTCCACAGGTTAAGTTCAGGCTTTGATTTGAAACAAGTTAGTGTCCTCAACTTAAACCCGATAAATTTTATGCCTATGTAAGTATAAATCTCGGCCGAGATATCAGTTGATTTCCTTTTTTTTTAAAAAAAAAAAAAACTAAATATCGGTTGTGGGCCTGGTCGATAACTCGGCCGATATTTGGAATTGGAGAGCACCGATTCGCCATCTCTCCCGATCTCCCGGTGCACACACACACTCTATTTATATATATTTCTCTCTGTCTCTCTCGCTCTCTCTTTCACTCTCTTAGGTCACACGCTGCCTGCCTTTCTGGAAAATTACTAAATTGAAAAATTGACTTTAAATTAATTGAGATTAACCGGTCGGGCTTGGGCCTTTTTTGTAAAGCCTGGCCAAACCCACCTGATGAGCAACCCTAGTTTTTCTCCACCATTGGGCGTATGATGAGTTTTAAATTATCGGATATAAGCCAATTGTATGGGCCCTCGTGGGCCAAAAGATTTTTGGGCCCAAAGTGTCTTTTTTCTAAATTTTAGCCAAAAAACGCTGAAATTCTGGACAAAATCTTGAATGGCCTGGTAGTATATTGGTGTCTCCGAGACTCTGACATCTCCAGCTAAATTCCAGTACTGCATAGCAATGGGGAACAAATTCTGCCTTCCTCCTTGGATTTGTCAAACTATCGCCAATTACTGAAATTAAAAAGGAATAGCCATCCTCCATTTTTGCTATCTGATGTACATACTTGCATTACACTTCGGTGTTAAGCCTCCTGAGAATGCAGTCTATGATATAAAGAGGATACTCGACAGAGGGATGATGAAGAAAAGCCTGAAAGCTGATTTTGAAAATTCTTTGGATCAGAAGTCACAGCTTCCATTGGTCGTCCCATCATTGAAGAGGAAGAACAAGAGGAAGGAGAAGCAGGTACAACCCAGTCTTCAAGGTTGAAAGCTATTGAAGATCAGCTCAGTCATCAAAGTGAACAGCTTGCAACCATTGCCCGCAGACAAGATGAGCATGATCAGTCATCCTAGGGTATATACTGAGTTTTAAATTATCAGAGTGAGCCAATTGTATGGGCCCTCGTGGGCCAAAAGGTTTTTGGGCCCTAATTGTCCTTTTTACTAAATTTTAGCCTAAATACGCTGAAATTCTGGACAAAATCTTGAATGGCCTAATATATTGGTGTCTCCGAGACTCTGACATCTCCAAATAAATTCCAAAATTACCCATATAGGGCCCTTAATCTTTGAGAAATATCAGCTGAAATTTTACAGTTTACCTATATTTAAAACTCAGGGTAAACAAACCAGTTTTGCCCCTTCTAGACCACTTTGTTGAAACTCACAAACAGGGGACGAAATATCGGCCGATACATATCGTATCGGCCGATATGTATCGATTTTTTAAGATCGAACGATATTGGCCGATACGATATATATCGGCCGTACAAAACGATGATCGGCCCTATAAATTGTCCACTCAAATGGGTCACTAAATGAACCACTAAATAGCTCACCAAAATGGTCTTTGCACCCTCCTTAAATTTGTATTGGCTTTTATCAAATCATTGTTATCATTTTTTATCAAACTCATTTATCTTTTATAAACGTTATCAGACGGCCTATCTAAATCCATGCATCACAAGTTTGAAATGTCGACATCTAAAATATTGGACCCTTAATGGGCCGAAAATTTCCAGTAGATCAATTTGATATTCCACCAAATGACAAGGTTTCGCTTGAATCAATGGGACCCACCAAATGCCGATATGGTGCAGCAATATAAAAAAATTCTGCTGAGCAAGAAAAGGAGGAGGTCCGATTGAGTACAGCCTACAGGGCTAAGTTGAGGCAGAGTCAGCACTAACTCGGTAACTTTCCACTGTCGAGAGTGGGAGGTGGACGTTGCTCTCCGTGAAGCCAGCCTAAGTCGATTTCCTCCACAATTGGAATCATCCGACTCAACCTTTCGACAGAGTCAAATAACTCAACCCCGACTTGGACAAGGCGAGCCAGAAACGCTTTCTCAGCCCCATTCCAAGGTTTGGACCCCAATCGTTCACACCAATGTTATTAGATCCGAACAGTCTAACAAATCGTCTTCGAGGCATTTTGAGTTCAACCGGGTTCAGTCGCTGTCAAAGGCAGTCAAATAGTAATATAATATAAATATTATATATAACATTAAATAAGAAACCTTTTACCATTAATATTAATATAAATATTAAAAATAACATTCAAACTCTGAGTAATATACCGAAGCGGTGAAAGATATCTGATAGAAATAATAATAAACATTTATATTTCAAATATACACATTTTTGTAATATTTTTTGAAGGGGAAAAGTTTAAAAGAAAATTCTAATTTTATGAGCTGCAGTTTGCAGCTCTGACCGATCAGGTTTGATTCGATTCTGATAATATTGATTCACACTTATCTTGAATTACAACCTATCATTACACAACTCGACGGTCACCAGACAAGAGTATAAAAATCATGAGAATTTTTAATTTCTATCTGATGTGGGACTTCATTCTCCCAAATCTCTATTCTTGTTGTCTTGCATGCTGCTTGGAGAGTCTTCACGTAAAGAAGGGAATTTCTAGAGATTTTTCTTTCCTTTTAGATGTGGAGATTTTAGCAAGAAACACTAATTATGGCCATCATGATCTTTGGTAATTGTGAATAGAATTTCCTCTCCTTTGCCCCCACAAGGTTAGTACTTAATAATCACTAATCACCCATCTTAGACTTGTTTTCTTTCTTTGATTAGTGGGTAGCATGAAATCAATCTCAATAAACTAAGTTTTATCAAAGCAACGTGTTTCTTGGAAAGTGAAATGACTTGGATCACTCCCTCTTTTTCCACTTGTGGGAATAAATTCCTTGTAGGCATTGACTCTGTAATGATTTTCTAGGAAACCCAACTTGGTTTTCCTCAACTCTCTTCTAAAAATCTTCTTGGATCCTGGAATATGTCATCCATGCTTTCTTCCCACATGACATGCCCACTTCAACAAGTATTTTCTCTGTCCTAAGCCACCAACATTTGTACAGTATACTCTTGCAGCCATTCCATGTTGTGGGGCCCATAATCAGGAAGGCAATCCTATTGGCCCAAATTTTTTCAAACTTTATGCTAAGAGAAAATTGGTACTCGAAGTTGCCTCAGTAGACTGATATTTTTTACCAATTTTTTTAAAAATCTTATTTTTTTTTTTTTTGAATTTATGTGTGGAAACTCATAGGATACCAGCGTAAAAATCTCACGGATGAGCCCACTACCTCTAAAGCACACCAAGATTAAGCCATGGGGACTCAAACCCGCAACCTTTTGCTTCTTGAAGCGAGAGGCAACCAATTACCAATATCTTGACCCATTTAAATTAAAATTTTCATATCAACTGAATAGGTAATATAATTGAAATATGAAGACATTTTTAGAATTATGTCATTTCACATTTTAATCTTAAATTTAGAAGAGGTAGGCAGAAGTGAGATGGATTTGATCTTCTGATGAAAGCAAGAAGACTTGCTTGTAATGGGTGTAGATGATTCCACTACATTTAAATACTAGTAAGTACCCTAAATCCATATGACAGCCCATTCATTCTCCACAAATCAAAGTGAATTCACATGGCTATCACTGATGCAAAATCTCATGAAGATCACAAATAAATATAGTAATGAGAATAATAAAATCATAATAATGTCAATTATAGCATGTGAAGTTTGGTGGTATGAATGTGAAAACTTTTATACAAAGAACATTCAATGTATAAACAATTCACCTTTGAATTGGGTCTTTATACTCCATTGAATTTGTTAAATGTTGGATCAGGACTCTATACACCCATTTGATTAGTAGGTTGGCAAAAGTGGATGAATCTATATGCCTTGTAAATGAAGGCATTTGTAGTCCCGTCCAAGTTTAAATGTTTTAGTGCTTTGACAAAAAATATCTGAAGAAAAAAATATTTTATATTGAAAATGGATAATCTTATAGAAAAATAGAAATTTATATAGAGTGTTAGACCATTGAATTATCACAGTTCTTGATTTTTAAAGAGGGTGTGTTTGAAAGGTATTTTACAACAAATTAAGTTTATTTGTTTTGAAAATTAGCGATTTTAAATGTCCAAAAATCAATGTCAAAATAGAGGCAAGTTTGGAAGAATTTTTATACCAGCTGCAAAGATTCAAATTGAGTAGTGATCCAATTTATTGGACATAGATTGATGTGATAGGAAAAAAAGTGTTTGGGACCTTGGTGGATCCGACGCGAGGATTTAAATGGGGATGTTTCTCACGAGTGGAATATATCATTATTATCAAAAGTCCAAAATCCTATTTATTTTACATCGACTTTTTAAGTTTTACTTCTTAATTTGATCCAATAAAAACTCATAATATCTCTCACGCCACTTTCATGTCTTTCTTTATTTCTTTTTTCTTTTTTTGAGCGACCTACCTCATTTCTTCAAGTATGCTCTTTCTAACCTTTCAACTCTATATACTGAGCAACACTGTTTGTGTTGAGTCTGTTATCCAATGGTGAGAATGCATCAAATAGACATCAATTTGAATTAGATATAAATAAGAAAATAATATTTTGAGTAGTTTAGATGCATCATTGAAAGACTTCACATGTGCACGCACACGTCGACCAATGGTCTTCTTGAACATGTTGTAGTTTTTCTCTAAAATAAAAAAAAAATAACAACAAATCATAATAACAATAAAGATGGAACTTACATTATATGATCAACATCATTATCAAATGTTGAATGAACCCCACTATTGATTCCTTACAATGGTAGCTAATAGTTATGACATTTGATTCAAAGTTTAGCACAACCATCATAGTTAATATTTTTTTTAAAGGAAATCTATGAAGGTGACATTACAAATAAGTTATTCTCTATAGATTGCTATGAATCAAACTGCAGGTATGGTTTGAAAGTCCAATGGGGAAAAATCTCAAATGTTGATGATATCATCCATGTATTTGGTGACCTAAAAATGGATCCTAGGAAAGAATGTAACATCAAGAGAAAAATGGTCCATGGATTAAACCTTCGGAAAATTAGCCCAAAAATTGACATACTGAGGAAAGATTTTCAGAACAATCCAAGTTCAAAATATCATTTTATTTATTTATTAATATAGTATTCTCATTTCATACTGGAGGTGAGACTAATCTCATGGGCATGTGTAAACCTCTAAATCTATGTACACCGATTTAATCTATAGAGAATGACCCGTTGGGATTGAACGTGAATCGAACTCAAGACCCCGTTTGATAAGACGGGCTTCTTGAGATAACTCTAACTTAAATTAAAAAGTTTATTGAATTTCTTGTTTCTTTGTAGATTTGGTTACAATGACAGACCACCAACTCTCTCCCACCCTCCATCATAATAAACAAAAGCCCCTTTCATGTGAACCATGCAATTTTTCTAAAGCA
Source organism: Chimonanthus salicifolius (assembly GCA_013350335.1). Lineage (NCBI taxonomy): Eukaryota > Viridiplantae > Streptophyta > Magnoliopsida > Laurales > Calycanthaceae > Chimonanthus > Chimonanthus salicifolius. The sequence goes on from CM023538.1 coordinate 2,448,059, forward strand.
CTCCTTGCATTACCAATACAAGATTCCTCCCTCACCACCCACTCAAGGATTTAAAAATATGTTAGGAGTATAAATAACTCGGCAAATGTGACTCAGATTTCACTTATTTTAATATCACCCGGATTCAGTCTTATTAGCTAGGAGTTAGCCATTTTTGCTTGATTTCTTGTGATTTTCAGCCGATCCCTTTTACCCAGTTAAGCTGCCCATTTATGGGAGACTTTCCACTCCAAGACTCTAAAATGAGTCAATGTTAGTACTACCTTTTTTTTTAGGTCTGGAGGTGTTCAGACGTCTTAGTAGACTAGTCCTCCGGGGTGTGTAAAAATCACCCTATCCTCACACACCGGGTAAATCGATGAGACCTTACTCTATACATATTCACATGGGAAGTGACCCTTCATTGGAGATCCCATGGTTTGAACTGAAAACCTCCCTCTAGAGACCTTACTCTATAAATGTTACTACTAACTTTTAATGAATGTAGGATTGTATCGAGTCATAGACTGAATCTAATATTTAAAATCTTGTAGTCAGTAGAGTCATTCAAACCCATGTTATCTGAACCGGACCATCTAATGAACCGTCTTTGAGGTATTTTTGGTTCAAACGCCGTCAAAACCACTCAAGTAATAATTTAATATAAATATTACATATAACATTAATATCAGTAATATTAATATAAATATTACAAATAACATTCAAACTCTGAGTAATATATCAAAACAGTGAAAGATATGGGATAGAAATGGTAAGAAACCTTTAAATTTCAAATATATCTATTTTTTAATATTAATTTTTGATATTTTGAAGGGAATTTTTTTTTAAAAAAAAAAATTCAAATGTTGTGAACAACGGTTCATGGCTTGCGGTTTTATACGGTTCACGGTGATTTTTTGAAGTTCAACCGAAAATTCAATTTTTTGGTTGGACTAAACTGCAGTTACACCGGTTCCAGTCGAATAGGCAGTTCGACCGCGGTTCGGTCCGACCTTAAAAACATTGATTCAAACAAACCAAAACTCAACAAAGTCATCTCAATTCAATATTGCCAACCACTCTTGTCAACTTAACCATTAATTAATTTTATAGCCACCCTTTGGATGTCTACAACTTTCTCTTTTGCATGGTCTTTGAAGTACACCTCATCTACAGTAAGACCCACAATCTAGATAGAAAATAAGAGAAAGAAAATATGATTTTGTGGGTATTTCTTTTCCTTCTGAGAAGATTTATAGAAAAGGGTGATGGGAATAAATGTGAGGTGAATTTTATCCCTTTTTTTTAAAAAAAATATCTTTTTGACTTTTCATTCCATGTGGGTTATGATGTTCGGTGCATGTGAGATTTCTAGGGTTTCAGATGAAGAAGACAGTCTGATTGTGAGAAGTTGCATTGCTACGTTCACTTCACTTATAAAACCACACCAAAAGGTTGGAATAAGTAAAAGCTCAGGGAATAAGAAAATGGCTAGAATCACATATCAGTCTTCCACACAGAAGGCAATTTTTTATTTTTATAAACTCATCCATTTGAATTTTAGCTGATTTTTGAAGCTCTCATCAGTTCAGTAAGTGTGAGTTTCTTTTTAATTATCTTAGGTATTTCTATCCTATATTTAAGACGAAACTAATCCTATAAATATACAAAGTCACAAATCACATATATCAAATAAGTTTAGAAAAGTTAAACCTACATTTGGTAATTTTGTCCATAACTAGTGAGGCCTACAGCCTGAACAATACAGATTTAAAATTTTAAACAGTGGCATGCATGTGAACAGTAGATGAGTTCGAGTGGAGGTTTTAGATTCAAATTTTGTTCGATTCATTTTTATTTTTATTTTTATTGCTCCTGAGTCGACACCTCCTTCATTTTCTTTGAGAATGTTTTTTCCATTTTTTTAATGATTCTTAGTTCTTACTCAATCGTTAAAAAAAAAGTCTCCTGAGTGGAAGTCTTTAACACTAAAGTTCTTCTCCATGAGAAACATAGAGTTGCACCCTTCTTTATATACTTTAATCACCTTTGTTTGTGTATTTGGTACATGAAATGGACATTTTAAGAGGAAGTGTGAGAGAGATGATTGTTAGGCTTCTCTTTCACTTTCTCTTGTTTCTGGATCTGATGCTGCTGACTGTTTATTATATGGTAATGGGATTATTCTAAAGAAAGGAGATCTTAGTTGCAAATTTTTTTTTTCACTGAATTTCATGACTTCTTACTTTTCTTCTTCTTTTGTTTTCTTCTTCTTTTCTAGGTTTAATAACACTATTCTGCATCTTATTTCTCTTCCTTTCTTGGGTAATACTCTTTCTATGTTGCCAACACCTTTCCATTTCATGTCCCACTTCTCCTTGTCTAATACTACGTGAATATGCTCATGTCGTCAGGATTTAGAGCAGGTTTGGTAATCCACATTACCAACCAAAATTTTACTCATCCTACAAAATTACACATGCATGGAGTTGTGGACCCTATTATTTTTGGCACATTCTACCTCAACTCACCAATATTTGTTATTATATTGGTAAATGCTTCTTTGTCTTTTTTAGAAAATTATAATGGGATGGAGGTGTTTTGATCAAGTTTACTTAGTGGGTCTCACACGAGTGCTTTTTACTCCTTTTAATTTCATTACATTAAAGTGATCCATTTATTAAGGTTATTAGTTTAATAAATTGTTAGGTGATAGTAAGTGATAATTGATAGCTTACCGAGTTTGATTTGTTCCAACCGACTTGCTCGAGTTGACTCGTATCTAAATCTAGACAAAATTTGGTTAGATCTGATTATGTGAGTCGATCCAATTTGATAAATGACCTACTTGACTTGACCTCTTTAATAGATGACTTAGTTCGATCTGAAGCCTTGAAAATCGAACTAAAAAATAAATTAGTAGACCCAATGTTATCAAACTCGGCCCGACTCATGGATTGACTTGCAGGTCAACCGTGACCCGGCTGAAACACGGGTCGGGTCATTTAAATATCCTTTTGGATTAAAAACCTTTTGTGACCTGTGGGTCAATTCAGTTTTTTCTAATAAACCCTTGACCTTTAAAAACCCATGATTTCTTTAAATGAAGATAAAGAGGTTGGTTCTTTTGAGAATATGATTTTGAATTATTAATTTTTTGTTTTTACAGTAGTATTTGTGAGAGAAAAAATATATTTTTATGAAATATAATCTTAGTTAATAATTTAATATTATGTATAATATTATATTAATAGTACGAGTTTGACCAGGTTTGATTACGGGTCAACCCAGTTGAACCTTATTTAACCCACCTTTTCTCTAAGACGGGTCACTCCACAGGCAGATTTTAAAACATTGAGTAGACATGATTAACTCGATTATTGCCACGTCTATATGCAAGACATGTAATTATTGAGGATATACACTCATTTAAAGAATAGTATTGGCGTGTGTTTCTCTTAAAAAAATTCCCTTAGACATGTAAATATGTAAATCTGATATTAACCGAACCAACTTAACTCATTTAACAAGAATCGGACCCAAATAAATCTGAATCGAATAAAACTCGATCCAACCCATTGCCAGTTCTACTCGCTTCAATTCCAAATACCTAAAATCCATGTTGCACCAAATGTTCAATTTTAAAATTCATACATTGTGCACACGTACGAGCCTTGTCACAAATATCGGCGGTATTTTCAAATTTACCGCGTTTTTATCGACAAAATACCATTACCACGTTAAAAACGCGTTTTTATCGCCAGACGATAAATTTCCGGTAAATTCCCGATAAAATCACGTTAAAAACGCGATAAACGTTAATAACACGATAATATCCCGGTAAATTTCCGGTAAATTCCCGAGAAATTCCCAGTAAATTCCCTATACCACTTTTATTTCATTAATTTTTTTATTTATTCTATTTTTTTATTTTTTAAATATTATAATTTCAGCGAGATTTTTCCGTTAAATTCCCGATAAAAATCCGAGAATTTCAAAATATCCCGTTATTACCAATTGCCGTTAATATCCCGAAAAAGGTATTTGTCACAATGCGTACGAGTAATGTTGTGGGTCTAGATGCAAGTGGAGTCCACTACATATTTTCTAGGTGAGGACAACATATTGGGTCCCGTTAGATGAGCAACGTAAACCTCTTCGATAGCTATTTTCTTGGTAGGAGTACGTTGGTTCTTTGCTTTGAAAACAAATAATAGTTTTAGCTTGTTATTTCCAATATCAATTTTTTTTTAAAAAAGATATAATATATTATTAAATAATAAGATATTTTATAATTTAAAATCAAGCCCTCTTTCATCCTCTTTTCAACCTCTAAACAAACATAAAAAAAGCACTTCAAGACGCTTTTTTTACTCAATAAAATATAATATATTTTTAAAAAAAATTAACAGTCAAAGTAGTAGCAATAGGCCTATAGACCATAGCCCTATTAGCCCCTATGTAATTGGAATGATACAAAAGTTGAATTTGAATAGTCCCATGGTTAGTTTTTCCTTTTTACCATAGATGACCTGTTCTCTTTTTAAGTGTAAGTTACATTCTTCATCTCATATGGTAACAAGTGAAAAAAAATACAAAAGAAATAATAAAAAATTGAAAACTTAGGGATACCAAATTTCTATTAATTTGATTTCATGATGCTTGGTGTCTTGTGGATGAAGGCTTGGATGGGTCACAATGTCACATGGGTCTTCTTTTCCCTTTTGTTAAAAGATAAAGGGTATACATAATAAGAACCAAATAGAAAACAAAACCATGTGATTACAAACAGCTTTTGACCCAAACCACAGAGACAGATAGGGTTAATTAAGATCGTATTTATTATAATTAATAATATTAGGGACAATTTGGTCATTTTCGTCCACATGGATTCCATTATTTGGTAGCCATCTATTCTGAAAATGAAAGATGGAGAGAATCCTATGTGACTCTATTCTATAATACAATCTATACTAATTATTTATAGAAAGACCATACAAGCTCTATTTATAGAATATTAACAAATATATTACAGATAGACATTTGGGGTGTTCACATTTTCAATTATTTTGAATCTCATCTGTTGTATTTAATTAAACATGTTAAAATTCTATCTACCCCATATTTTTCATAAGTTAAATTCAGGTGATTTTACAATATATTTATGAGTCTATATTAAATTCAAATTAATAGAATTGTTATTTTAGATTTAACTATTTTCTTTTTCACTTTTTTTTTTTTAATTTACGTGTAAGAAACCACATGAAATACCCAACATGGGGTAGCTCGACTGGTAACTTATCGCCTCGAGTTCGAGTCCCAGTGGCGTTAACTGGTGGCTATCCGGTGTGAATGCGAGACATCACCCAAAGTGGGGATTTTAGGAGAACTAACCTAACTCCAGGAGTTTCAAAGAGATTTCTCCCTCTTCGTTCTAAAAAAAAGGAAACCACATGAAATCGAGCGTAAAAATCCTCACAGGTGATACCTACTTTTTTTAGGACGCACCAAATGAGACCATGAGGACTTAAACTTGACACCTCCTGATATATTTTTGACATTCGATTGATCATAATATATAAAAAATATTTGTTTAATAATTTATTTTTTATCTTAAAATTTAAAAAAAAAATCATTGAATTTTATTTTGAACATTTTATAACCCTTCAAAACACAAAGATTATTTAAGCTCAACCATCTGCCCCACCTGCCCATAATCTTAATCCCCTTAATTTCCTTTCCATCAAATGGAATTTACTTTTAGAATTTGGACAGTTGACCATCTTATTTTTTTTATTGCCCACTTGAAGCCCAGTAATCGTCCAATTAATGGACATTTACTAGTTAATTTTGGACAGCTGACTATCTTTATTTTTCTCTACTTTTATTACCTATCTATTTTATGGAATATTTCAAGTGGGGCCCACTGTTTTATACCCTAAGGTCCTGCCAGTTCTGCCATTCGTGCAAAATGACAAATCAGTACAGTCCTTGTAATTGATGTGATTTGAATTCTGGTTGGGTTAAAAAGTTTTTTCAGGGTCAATTATGTCATTTCCTTCTGCAGAATTAAAGCCCCCGATTCGATCGATTTATACGGCAAAATAACTTTCCTTACGTGCATATAGATGGGTGGGTTGATTTTTATAATGGCCCCAACTCAAGTAGCCGTTGATTGCTTACGTGTCAACAGATCATCACCGTCAAATTGGTGGACCACCTCTTCAATGAGCCACAGCCAACAATTTATACCGTTGAGAGGTTTACAGGTGTCCCATCTCTTTTTCCACTTTGGCATGGTATTAATGATAATAATTAATTTTCTTTGGTAAGGAGGATTATTAGAATTAATATCATTATTATTGTAACTCACCAAAACAAGAAGATCAATTTATGAGAGACACCTGATTACTACAAGTGAAAGAATGGATAGATGTGAAGTGGTTGGATGTTCAAATTGGACAACCTGTCTTTTAAAATTCAGAAATAAAAAAGGAGTATTAAGATTATTGAAATATGTGTAAATTTTTCTATTTATATAAATCAAATGGCTCTACAAGAAGGGAAATCGAACTCTAGAGTGTCGCTTTCTGAAACAAATTTCTAATTATCAGTCGAACTCCCTTGTGTTAAATATTTAATAGGCTCAGTGCCATCATTTTCATCAAATCATTTATTTTATCCGTCATTTGTATAATCGAATTTGATAATATTTTCTTTAATTGACTATTTTTAATGTCCATGAAACTCAAACCCACATCATTTGAATTAGGACTCAAATCCTACTCAGTCCATTGTGTATTGTTTTTATTTTTAGCCACTAAATTTCATTACATCACATCACTTGTTCTTTTGTTTCTCATTGATTGCCAAAGTAAAATACATAAATAATATTTTTATTTTTTATTTTAAAATAGTTTTATTCCACATCAAACTCAAGTGAAACATATCCAAGCCAACCTGCAATTGCAGATCCGAGTCAACCCAATGCACTGAATTTCAATACTTATAACTCGTTTCATAAAGACCTATTACCATCTTTCTCATTCTAGTCGGAGAGAGCTTTTTTAGTTAAACTTATAACTGAACTCTATTAAAATCTCATCTTTCTATATCAACAAGAGAAGTTTTGATTTGATTAGTTTAAAAAGTAGAAACATTTGCATCAAATTTATTTATGGGAGTTCATATAGATACCCGAAAAATCTTTCCCTCTACATCCATTTTTCAAAAGAGGATGGAAATTATTCTTTTCCCCTTCAACTTAAAAAACCAGCATCCTCCAAATGGGTGATCTATCAAATTAAAAAATTCGTTCAAACGAAATCGTTTTTCGACCGATTTTTATAAACAAGGTATCAAAATTCATCTACTCTGAATTTTTTGAACTCTGGGACTAATTTTTCACTTAAAATCTAAAATTCAGAGTATATGAATTTTGATACCTTCTTTGAAAAAATCGGTCGAGAAACGGCCTCGTTTGAAAATCTCATCCTACGGCCCACTTCCTTCGAACGAAGGAATTCATTCGTTCGAATGAACTGGTTTGTAGAAATCAGTATAGAAACGGATTTGTTTGAATGAACTGGTTTTGAATTCGTCTGAAAGAATTTTTTTCATTCGATGGATCACCCGTTCACAGGATGGACATTTTTAAGTAGAAGGGAAAAAGGTAATTTTCATCCATTTTTGAAAAACGAATATATAAAGAAAGATTTCTCGTGTATATATATATATATAGCTCTCCTTTATTTGTTTTGAAGATCTCAATAGAACTGATATTACAGAAAAATTCTTAAATATCTACAGAAGAATTTTATTTCATTTAAGTATTGGTACGATTTGATCATTTTAACTTATGTTTCTATAGAATTAAAGTTGACAGCCAATATTGGATATGATGACATTGATGGGAAACATTAAATTGGGCTATAACACGCCTTTGGAGGAGATGGTGTGTCTGAAGAAGAGCTTACAATGACAAAAAATAAAATCTAATATTAAAAATAAAAATTGGGTGCAATTGATATGGACAGGTTTTAGAAAAATCTAGTACAATTATATCCTTCAGAGGACAAGGCATGTGAGTGATGATGTGACCATGCACCTCGAGCAAGAGATTTAGTGTCCCAATAATATTGAAGGGTCAGATTATCAACAGTTAAATAATGGTTGTTCTTTTTAAGACTCTCAGATTTTGGATAATTGAATCATATTTTTTTTTTTTAATATGGATATCTCTATTTTAAATTAAAGTTGAGACTAATCGTAGGTATACATGAAATCATCAGCAAACCTTGTCTATTAAGTAAATTTAAAAAAAGTCGAATTCAAAACTTTTAATTTTAAAAACTTAGACAAGCTAAACTACCTGTCAGAATTCTGAATAATAAATTTCATAACGTAGTTTTTGGACATGTAAATAGTACCTATTTGTTGGGAAAGAATTTCTAACAATATTAACTAAGTATATATGGACAAAAGTTTCATTTTCTGCTGTTATTTCATGGATTTTAAAAATAAAAATATATTAAAAAATGAATTATTAAATAAGATTTTAGTTGAAATCAGAGGTCCAAATATCGGCTGAAATTTTTACCCCTGGTTGAAATAGCTCGGATCAGAATTCACTAGTGATCCTATCCTTCCCAATTCATTTCATTGAATTATGAGAGTGATATCTACCTGTTCAATATCAGACATAATTTTCAACTAGAAGTGCTATTTACTTCTATAAATAATATTTACATAGAAATTATTAGATGCAAAAGAGACGTAATCATAATTTGATCATGCTCTAATGCTCTATATCTTTACCACTTATTTATAAAATTTAAAATTTAAGAAAGTATTTAAAAAATAGATAATAAAAATATAGATCAAACCTTGTAATGATATACCCTCTGCTTCACTGGATCATTTCTCAAAATTATACAGAGTTAGATATAAAAGGCTAAAATTCAAATCGGGTTGGGTAGGGTTTTAATAAACTCAATCCAACTCATGTCAAAGCTTATTGAAACCGACCAGACTTGACTCGAATTATAGGCCCGAATTACTCAACCATATGGACCCAAATTTCTAACCCGATTCAACCCGAGCGTTGTTTTATAACTTGGTACACTCGAGTTGCGTCGGATTAGATCGGGTTGATTTTAAATTTCTCAACTCAACCCGACTCAAATTTCATACGGGTTATTTTTTTTCCGAACTCAAAATATACAAATATATAACTCAAACCCACTGAATTTTCGAGTCGAGTCATGTGGGTCAGATTAATAGCTTGAGTGGCAGTATTTTCAATTAGATGCTCCTCAGGAGTGTCTTCCATTTCCATTTGGTAGCACCTCATTTTCCAATTCTTCTAAATCACACAACTCATTCCTTAAATACCATGGCTTCCACTCATTTATCAGACCGCCTTAACCTTTCACTTTTTCATTTATATCTTCCCTTCCTTCTTACACGTCTCTCTTCCCTTCGTTTCCTTCTACACCTTTCATCTCCTCCTCTCTCTCTATATATTTTTGCTCTCTTTCATCATTCATATCCTCTCTCTCTCTCTCTCTCTCTCTCTCTCTCTCTCTCTCAATTCTTGTTAATTAGCTATGTTATATGAAATCGACGGCAATTGGATCGTCGAATTCTAGACCTCCAGTCAATTTTTCTGCAAACCATGGGATCGGAAGGCGTCACCGAATTGCCGTTGCCGTTGATTGCACCAATAAGAATAGACTGTAAGAATTCACAAGAGCCCGGCGAAGAAGAGTGTCAAACACCCAAATCAGAAGAACACAAGATAAAGCCGTTGCTGGTGTGCCCACCGGCACCGAGAAAGAGAAGACCCACCAAGCGGAAATTGGAGCCTCCACGGCAAGGTTTCATCTTCGTTCCTCACGATCTGGACTCCATATTTCTCCCTCTTCCTCCTCCACCAATGATGAAGAAAGTAAAAGCAGGTTGATTATCCTTTCTTCAATTTCTTCTCCCTCTATGTTATTGCACCAGCCAACAATTTTCTTTTTTCCTTTTCTTTTCTTGTTCCCTTTTTAGTTTTTTTTTTTTATCACACGAAGATCGATGGGTGTTTCAGAATTATATCAAAGTGTTTGTATATATTAGTTTGATAGAAGAAGGAATGAAGAAAAGATGTTTTTGATCATTGTATTCAGGTTTACAACTTCTCTTGTGTTTGCTGGCAATTTGCTTTGTGAGGGGTTTCTTTTTCATGTGTTGATTCAAATGCAAGCAAAGGAAACTAAAGCAAAAGACGAAGTCAGTCAGATATTGAAATCTGAATTTGTTGCAGACAAAGGGATGCAAAATTCCTTATCATGTGTAGAAAAATAGACCATCTCCTACGCTGAAGAATATGGAAAGGCCATCATTCACAACAAAGGTTCACTGTAATTACGAGATTGCCACTTGCTGGCCATGATCTTCATATGGGGCCCACATGAACCAATGGGTGACCCACTAGCTGATAACAGATGATCTGGACCGTCAACGGCAAGATTGACGGTTGAGATAATTAGGGCTTGTATTCCATTGCACGGATTGTTCTGATCGTAAAATTTTACTACATCGAACATCAGGTGGGCAGTTCGATGGTCCGTCCATCTTTGATGTGGGACCGAATTATAGATCTTTGATGTGGGGCCCAATTATAGCCATGCTTGGATCAAGATGTATGTTAATTTTTATGGAAATTATAGGGTCCTTAGCCTCCACTCAATTTCATGCATGTGGGCCGCCTTCAGAAAATGATAGTTTTCTATGAACACCACCATTTTATAAGAAATTGAGAATTGTATCATTTTTATTTTTATTTTAAAAAAAATATCATTTTAATTTTTTTTTTAATTTATATGTGGGAAACCGTGGGATATTAGATCTCAGCAGAATTTGGGTATCTTAGGGGAAATTATAGGCTAATTTCTTCGGAAAAATTCCTCATTTCCCCATCAATGTGGACCCATTTTTCAATAATCAGATGGGTTAAAAAATGAATTGATTAGCCAAATTGAAGATCAGGACATCCACAAAAAGACAGGAATTGGAAAAAATAAATATAAATTTTCCATTTTTTTCTCTTTTGTTGTTTTCTGTTCCTTTCAGCCGTCCATTTTTGTTTTCAAACATAAATGGATTAGGAACTCCCAAATCAGGAGAATTTTCATGTAATCTCAGTTCAAGCTGGGATTTGTCCTATTGAAAGGAGTAGATATTAAAATTTAGGCGTAGATCCAAAATACCAACCACTGCACTGGTAATTAAAAAATGGCCATTATTGGCTAAAATTTCCAACTATGCACAAAATATTTATACTTCAGTAACCCAACTTATATCAGCCAATTTGGTATCAGAATCCAAGTAATGATCACATAATACTGGTAACTTGGTAAGTATTAAGTTATCAAATTGTATCCATTGATGTAATTTTTTTAATTTTTTATGTAAATCCCTTCTGAAAAGGGGCCGAATAAAAAAAAAAGGAGATGTAGTTACTCTTTACTTTGGAAGATAATTTTTTAATTAGTGTTCACTTTGTCTTCAATTTTTAATTAATTGTTCCATTTCCCTTAAATATGGTAGTACTAATTGCCAGCCAATCATACATTGAAGATGATCAAGCCATCAAGGTACTGTTTTTTTGTGAGTGTGAACGACACACAAGGACGATTTGGTGGTCAACCCAACCACCAATTCAGATGTTGCCCCCGTTTCTCTCTCTCATTTCATGCAAAGAATTGTAATACAATGAAATGTAAATGAGGTCTGTAATCTAGATTTTTTTATGATCGAAGATGTCTTGAATAATCTTTTGGAGCATGTGAAAATCTTCAAATATTCACGTAACTAATCTTTCGGGGCATGTGAAAATTTCTAAATATGTACACACCCAGTAAAAGTACGTGAAGATGCCCTTTAAAGTTAAACGTGAACTGAATATAAAACTCTCACTTTTTAATACGAGTAATCTAAATTCTAAGACTACCCAGTGGCATTTTCACCATTAGTCTCAAAATCCGGCCAGTTCTCTGGTCAACGAGAATGGTAAATAACCATTAAAAGCTGGAGAAAACTGTGGAATTCGAATGAGAAGTCAGTTTAAGGTGTAGTTAAAATGTTAAATACAATAAGGAGGTAGATAAATACATATTTAGATTAACAAATAATATTTTTTAAAGAAATGTTTCGTAAATGCTTGGGAAAGATAACTGATATTTCCTAAAAGCCATATCAGAAATGCTCAAGAAACAGATAAATCTGGGGTAGCCATTTAGACACCTGACTTTTCTTATAAGAGACACTCCATTTCAAAATTTTATGTGAAATTACCATTTTACCCCTCAGTTTTGTGTAGAGAAATTATCTTTTTTAAAAAATTGAGAGGCAAAATGGTAATTTTCACACAAAATTTTGAAATAGGATGGATCTTGAAAGAAAAGTAGGATGTCTAAATAGTCACCCTAAATCTACTTCTTATTCTAATACTTAAGGAATGAAAAATGTTTGTATTTGGCTCTTTGTATAGAATTATGAATGATTTTGGTCAGTATAAAACCTTTAGCAACTGTCTATTTAGTTCTGCATGTTCATTGCTGTCAATTTATAGTTAGTTTAATTTAAAAAAATTGGTAGATTGTCATTATATTATTAAATAATTTATTATAATTTTTATATAAATTACATGTGTGTGTTTCTTTACATGTCTCATTGTTTACTTTCAGAGGTGTTTCTTTATTTCATATCTTAAATATTTTATTGATATCACATTCCTCACTACTATTATTTTCCATTTCCATTATTAAATTCGCATCTAACCCCATCTACTGGGGTGTTAAAAATTCCAAGTTGAGTTTATTCATTTCAAAATATCAGTGATACATATGAAATATTTTACGAGACTCACTACTACTCTCTCTGTCCCAAATTAGTTGTCCTATATAGATTTTGGAATTATCCCAAAATAGTTGTCTCATTTATATTTGAGTAGTATAAAATGTGTTGAAAATAGATGAGATCACATGAGTGCTAGCCTTATATAGAGAGTTCCTTAAAAAATACAAATATTTCAAATGAGACAACTAAAATTGGAGGGATGGAGTATTAGTTAAGGATTAGATATTAATTGGGTAACTTGGTCATCCATATTTTAACATGAAAATGGTTTATCCAAAATTTCAAAATTTATAATTTAGAATACTTTTGAAATTCAATCAAGTCAAACACCTCCATGAGTTCTCTAGATTTCCTTTTAAAAGAAAAAAAAACTCAATGACTCGGTTGATCCGAAAATCGACCGAGTCAAATCTCAACTCGAGCAAACTCTTTCTAAATTTCTAAACTAGAGTTTTAGCATCATCATTTCTTTGTCTTCAATTTCCAAACAATGTTGGAAATGGAGTTGTGGACCATCGAAACACAGCTTTAAATCTTCCAAAAATAATTTCAAAAGCACATTTAAACTTGAATATGAACATTTTGATTGTGCATAGGATTCCCAATCAACATGAATAAGTGGTTGGTTTTGAGAGAGAGAGAGTCCATTCCTCACCATCTGTGTATGGTGTGTAAATAACTAAATGCTTATTTGGCAGACATAACATAAATATTTTTCTAAATGCAAATCAATTGACCTCATTGTCATTGTGCATGCCCATTCTAACTTTCAAGAATCCTAAGCTTTTAATGCCTTAAAAGATCCAAACCCCCTAAGCTTTTAATGCCTTAAAAGATCCAAACCCACAAAAAAGGGCTTGGTGTAGGTTTGGGTCCTTTGGCAATTCGGGTTTTTAAGTCGGGTATTCACATGTGCTCTTCTTAAATCACGAGAAATTATACGATAAAGTTAATTTTATATTTGACCTAAAACATTCAGGACTACGTAAAGAGAGGTGAGAAAAGTCTCACAAATCTAAAAGAAGAGTTAAAAAAAACATGATAAATTGTGAAGTGATACAGATTATTAATTATAATAAGAGCAAAATGAAGAGTAGAACTCAAAAAATACTCATAATAGATATTTTCTACTACACTAGAGATACACAAACCTCCTTTTGCTTTTTTTTTTTTTAAAAAAAAAAATATCTTCCTCAAGCACTGATTTAGGAGAATAGTGCCCACTAACTAATCATCATTATGTAGGGATATTGAGATACATATATTTTATGTGATGAATAATGAGTAATTCATGTAAATATTAGGTAAAATTCACCTAAATGGTGAGGTTAACCTTATCTATATGATCTTATAAATATGAAAGACCTGATTAGGTTTGGGTCTCAATTGTAATTTAAAAAAAATATTTACTCACAAGACGAGTTTTGGAGATTTTCAAATTTCAGATTCCGTGAATTCCATTAGGTGTATCTGACAAAGCATAAATTTGAAACAGAGCATGTCATGGAGCATAGAAAATTTTGGAAGCTAAAAAAATATAGTCTTTATTTATGTATTTCTAAATTCCAAAATTCCATAAAGAAATCACAGGTGTCTCATTTAAGCTGAGATTGTAATAATATTAAGTTTTTCTTGCTTTCCCTTTTTTTTAACAAGATGTTTCCTTTTGAAAAATTGATGGATGAGAACCTGCCTTAGAAACGAGGGTCTTATATTTGATTCACGTTCAACTTTAAAGGAGAATGGAATAAAGAGTTTGGACCGAGTCTGAGTTTTTGGATAACTTGGTACAACTCATTTGACTCGGGATCCATGTAGCAGTATCAATTGGCAAAAGTTGAGTTGACTCTCACCAAGTTTTTGATCAACAACCATCATAGAAATCTGCTGTCTATGGACTATTGAGAGCTCCAATCCATTTCATAAAAACAACAAACCACATTAAATTTCAACCCTTAAATTTCATGCTTACCTACTACAACAAACAAAGTAGTCTTAAATTTCAATCCTTTTGAACTAACTTCACTGAAAAAGAAAACCCTAAACTTGATATTAGAAGATGAAATTAGAAGAAGAGTCAGACATGGAAAATTGGAAATGGAACACTTGTGATAAGGTTTGACTGGTTGGGAAGAGCTTAGGATACCAGATTTGTAGACCCAACAAAGAGAAATGAAGTATTTATACACGTGAATGTGAAAAACGTCAATGGAGGATTCATGTGATTGGTGGCACTGTCTAATCACATGCAATAAGTTTTAGTGTCACCTCAAAAAGTCACCATGTGAGACAAAAAAAAAATAACATTAGAGACTCCCTCACGCAAACGTGTGGGTAGTTGCAATGTTGACTGATTGGATAGCTTCTTTGAAAATCTTTCTTTCTCCAAGCTCTCTGTAAACAAAAAAGTTTGGATCAGGTTTATATGATGTTGAATTGGAGTTTGAATTCAATCAGGTGAGGCAGTTTCAATATAATTTTATATGTACCATTTTGCATTAGTGTGTTGTGACTCTTGAGAGAGAGAGAGAGAGAGAGAGGTGTTAAAGAGTGCTCCTAAAGGTTATTTCAAATGAAGCATTTATGTGAAGTTATGGTATTGCAAGTAAAGTTACAGTATTGCAACATAATTGCAGGGCAGCAACACAATGAAGTTTTGGTGTTGCATTTATCCGATAATGTGCCAAGAATAAGGACAATGTGAGAAGAAGGTTTACCTCGCACTAGAAAAATCTAGGAGATAAACCACATGTTTTGGTGAATGAGTGCATCGACATACAAAGGGTAATTTTTCACAAATCCTGAAGAAACTGGGTTGGGCATATAGCTATCAACCAGCTAAGAAATTCCAAGTCCATTGCATGATTATGGGATCACCATTTGAAAACCTACCACTGGTCGAAACAAACCTAGGTTAAACTACTTGAACTGGGCATTTTGGTCAAACTACTTGAACTGCCGATTCTTTGGATCTGAAAGTTAGAACATAAAATACAAAATAAAAAATGATTTAAATATATAAAAAATCAGTCAAAATAGGCCAAAATACCATTCATATTGATGTGGTGGTCGGTTCATTCTGGGTTAAACAGTTCTGTGAAGTTTTTGCCCATGTGCACAGGTTGATTTGGACCAGATGCTCCCTGGCACCGGATCCTCTCATACCTGATCGAACATGGTTCTTCATTCTGGTTTTTACAACACTGTTCCAAACTATTAAAATTAATCCTACCCCATCCACTTTCTCTATCATTCAGTAATTGTTTGGTTCAAAGATCCAACATTTTTTAGACAATAAATTCCAGATTCTTATCAGATTTTGTATGCAACTAGAACTCATTAAAATATCTCATAAACACACTGCATGGTTTTTATCTAATGATTTTAGCAGAAATTTTTTTTGAAAGGTGATTTTAGCAAATATTAAACAGCTGCAGCTTGGTGTCAGGGACAAAGTCCCACATCGGCATTTCCTTGGGAAATTCCTGGGCTTAAAAGTGGGGGTAGGCACCACCCACAATGGCTAGTCATTTTAGGATGGGAACCGCCCCCGTGACAAGTGGTATCAGAGCAAACCAGGCCACTCCCGTGTGGGACCAGGACTCCCCCTAGGCATTGACCCTACGCAAAAAAGAAATGTGGGTCCCCCTAGAATTGGAGGCTAACATGTACTAATTAAGAGCAATGTAGGTCCGGCCTTTGAGAAGGCAAAAGGCAAGAATATACCTGGGGTACTGTACTCGCTAGGGATCCTGTAGGCCCAAGGCTCCCTGACCCGTGGACCCTACATATACAAAAAAAAAAAAAAAATGGAGGAGGAGAGTGTGGGTCACCACAGCGAGGGTGCCAGGGATTGGGCTAGGGAGCCTGTCATAGGGACAAAGTCCCACATTGGCAGTTCCTTGGGAAATTCCTGGGCTTAAAAGTGGGGGTATACACCACCCACAATGGCTGGTCATTTTGGGATGGGAACCACCACGTGACATTGGTCTATATTTGGTTCTATGTTGATGAATATTTTTGCTAGTATAGATTTTAAAATATTAATTGACTATAAGCTAGCAACTTAAAAACAATAACAGTATCTCATGTTTGAAATAACGAGGAGTTGAGTTTGGTTCGCGCGATCCTTTTATAGTTTCAATTATGTTCGGGTTTGAAGATCAATTTTATGAAGAGCGAATTGATGGGGGTTAATGTGGAACATAGTTTGTGTCTCCAGTTGGCTGCTTTGTTGGGTCGTCGTGTTGTTTCTTTTCCATCCTCTTATCTTGGGCTTCCTTTGTGTAAAGGGAAACCAAATAAGAGATGTTGGGACCGGATAGTTGAGAAAATAGAGAAATGACTCACTTCTTGGAAGAGAAGGTATTTGTCGATTGGAGGACGAATCACTTTAATTCAATATGTTCTCTCTAGCCTCCCTGTTTACTTTATGAGTGTTTTTAAATGTCCAATTGCTATTATTAACAAGTTGGAAGGTATTTAGAGGAATTTTTTGTGGAATGATGATAAGGACAAACGAAAATATCACTTAGTGGCTTGGTCTCAGGTTTGTAAGCCAGTAAATGAAGGGGGTTTGGGAATTAGACCTCTACGTTTAATTAATATGGCGCTTTTGGGCAAGTGGTTATGGAGATTGGGAGAATCTGCTGATGGTCTTTGGAAGTAAATTATTCAAAGCAAGTACAGATTAAACAGTTAGGTTGGCGAGTTCTTGTGGATAACAGAAGAGTCTCTGGTTTTTGGAAGGGAGTTGGCTCTATCTCTTGCAAGTTTAATACTTATATTAGGTACCGTGCCTATTCCGGAGAGAATATTCTCTTTTGGAAGGATAGATGGGCGGGTAATGCTCCTTTGGCTATCACATTCCCTGTTCTTTTTTCTTTAGCATCCAATAAAGAGGCTAGCATAAGGATGTGTTTCGAGATTCGTCATGGCAAAGTGGTTTGGTGTCCTCAGTTCAGACGGGAATTGGAGGATTGGATGTTACTCATGACTCAACTGCGAAATGTTTATATTTTGGGGAGTGGTAATGACCGACGTATTTGGGAGCCGGACCCTCATGGGCTATTTTCAGTTAAATCTTTTTATTCTAAATTGATAACAGTGGGTGATATGCCTAGTGCGAAGTTGAAAATTTGGAAAGGTGTTGCCCCTTTCACGGTGAAGGTTTTTGGGTGGTTGGCAGGTTTGGAAAAGATTCTCACAATAGATAACTTAAGGGTGTGTCATATGTTGATTGTCAATGTTTGCCCCATGTGCTTGATGGATGGAGAGTCTGTCAATCATCTTCTGATTCATTGTCGTTTTGCCACTCAGATCTGGTGCTATTTTTTTCAACAGTTAGGGATATCTTTCTGCTTGCCAAAATCCTAGTTAGATTTGTTTAATGAAGAAGTTGTTTCTAGTGGAAGCTCTTTCCGAAGATCTCTTAGGGGGGCTACTATTTTGTGCATTGTTTGGTCGGTTTGGCTTGAATGCAATTCCAGAATTTTCAAAGGCAAGGAAACCTCTGTTCTCTATCTTCTTGATATTATCAAGTGCGGAGTGGCTTGGTGGATGGTTAGTTCAAGTATGTTCAAGGCAATAACGATCTCAGATATTTGTAGAGCTTGGAATTCGGTGAACCAATCCCTTCCTCATTCGAATACGTGTGCTTCTATGTCGTGGTCTCCTCCTGTGATGGGCGTTTTAAAGCTCAATTTTGATGGGAGCTGTTTAAGAGAGGAAGGGTTAACTGGATATGGTGGGGTGATTCATAATGATCTTGGTAGTTCAGTGTTGTCTTTTGCTGGACCGCTTCACAATGGTTCTGTAATTGATACGGAGTTATATGCTTTATGGAGACGTGTGGCGGCTTTGGAAGAGTTAAGAGCGGTTGGGAGTATCCTTGAAGGTGACTCAAGATTGTTGTTGGTTGGGTTTCGAATTCGCTTTGTCCAGAGCCGGCCCCTGAGATTTCATGGGCCTTAGGCGAACTTTTAAAATGGGGCCCTTTTATATACGGAAGAAAAAAAAAAATTCCTTTTTTCCACGAAAGGTAAAATATTCAAATAAAATATCATAATTAAATTTATAATAAAGTATTATTTAAAATTCTTCTCAGATTTTAAGATATAAAATTACTAATTAAATTATCATATTCAATTTTCTTTAAAACCACTACTTGATTTCAAAACTAAGCGATAGTCAGAGATTTACAGTTAAATCAATAAACATAAGACAATGATATTTAGGAAAAATAATCTATTAGGCTCTGGTCATCAAACCTTATAATTAAAAGTACCATTTCACAAAAATAAGAAATAGAGACCAAATGAGTATCTACCTGAGACAAGGTTTACAGGTAGAACTAGTTGCTACAGGAGATAAGTAATAAGGTTGGGATTTATTAAAGATCTGAATGCACGAAACTATTGATTAAAAGAGAGGGTTTTCTAAGAGCTCAGTCCCAACGTCAACACAACCTGAAACTAAATATCAGTCAGTCCTCATCTACAAGGTTTTGGGACTGAATAAAAATTGATTTTGCATAGGTAAAAGAGAGTTTAAGAATTAAGAATATGAGACATGCTAGTTCTAACTATAGATATGAGTTTGGACGGATCAAGGATTAAGAATATTATTTAAAATTTATTCTTCTCGGATTTTGAGATGTAAAATTACTAATTATTTAATTAAATTACTATGAAAAATCAGAAACAAAAAAATTGTTTGAATCCAAAAAATATATAGACAATAAAATTCTCAAAATTTAAAAATGTTTCAATAAGATTATTAAAACAGAAAAAGCAAAATGGATCTAAAAAATCATAATACAAATAAAAGATAGAATCTCATGAAATGGGTTTGGACATACATATTTAATAAAATAATAGGATGAACAAGACATTCAAATAAAAAATTAGAAAGAAAAAAAAATATCAACAGAAAAAAAAAGATCTAGGAAAGATGGGTTTGAACCTAAAGATTTAACAACTGATTAGGAAGAACGGAAAAAAACTGAGAAGATGGGTTTAAACCCAAATATTTAGCAAAAGAATAGGTATAACAAATAAATAAATCAAACGGAATACAGGGAAAATGGGTTTGAGCCTGAAGATTCAAAACATGCTGTTTAAAATCTCAAGATTTGATAAATGATAAGGAGGAATAATAAAATTAAAGGAAAAAAGGAACATGGGAAAGATGGCTTAGAGATGAAAATTCAAATAAAGCATGGCACTTGCGATTGCAAGATCTGAAAGACGATTAGGAATGACAGAAAAAAATAATGAAGGAAGAATTTGGGGAAAACATGGGTTTAAAGTTTAAGCCAAAGGATCTAACAAAAAACTAGGTACAAAAAAAAAAAAACAAACAAAATAGAACACAATCTGGGAAAGATGGGTTTGAGCAAGAAGATTAAAATAAACAAGCCACTTTCAATTTCAAGAATTTTGAGAGAGTCGGCCATGGAGACATTTGTCATGTTGGCTGGAATCTTGTTCTTCTTGCAGAGGGTCTGGAGCTCTTTCCTTGAAAGACTGGAAATCCATGGCTAGAGAGAGAAGATTTGAAAAAAAAACGAGAAGATTCTGATCTAAAGACGATGGCAACTGGCAAGAGAAGGGTCAGCTAGGGTTGTTGCTCTCCAAACACGCCGAAGGCTTTAGGGCTTGTGGAAAACAGGGAATGCGGCGTGCGCAACTTAGGGAATGTGTGTGATGCCACGGTGTATATTTTAGTTTTTCGGAATTTAGATACAGCGAGTGGACCTTTTTTTTTACGAGGCCCTTATGGTTAGGCCGGCCCTAGACTCGGGGCCCAACCTGTTTGGGGGCCCTAGGTGGCAGCCTAATTCGCCTATATTCAGAACCAGGCCTGGCTTTGTCCTTGGATCTATTTGGATAAAGTAGATTGGATCTGGCGGCATACTATGTTAGTTCATAGATATTCTATCGCTTGGGTTCCTCGTTTGGCAAATTCTGAGGCAGACGAGTTAGCTCGTCAAAGGGTGTCTTTATCTTCGGAGATTGTTAATTTTTTTATGTAACTTTGTTTTTTGTTTGTTTTTTTTTTGCTGGTTTGTAGGCAGTTTATGTCTGCTCTTACTAGCTGTGGATTTGTTTCTTTTCTTCCTTTATTAATGAAGTTACTGTTCAAAAAAAATTCTACTTGTTTATTGTTATTGCTAGATTTTCTTCCCAAATTGATACCAACTCTGTAATCTGCATCACATACTGGTATGAATATTCAATTACCGATCCCTCCATCTAAACTTATCAGTTTTTTCGTTCTACCTGAAGTCCTCCAAGTCATACTTGGCAATACCTTTTTTTTTTTTAGCCATGGCAATACTTAAAATGATACGTTGGGAATTTGATAATTTCCATTTTTTTTTCTGTACCACTCAAGGAAAAAATCCATCATTTTCATTGTCGTTGTCATCATGACCATCATTAGTTTGATCCCATCTATATGGGTTGGCTTGGTAGTCTTTGTACTCGAAGTAAAACCCATTGCACAGGGGTAGCACAATTTGGACTGACCATGGTAGTTCTAGATTGTTTTGACTGGTTTTAACCTATATGGAATTTCAACTTAGACCATCCATAGCTGTTCCAACTCCCGACAACACTTATTGGCCTAATCTTGGAAAGATTTCAAATGCCAATTCATTCCTTTGGATAGTTTTGCCCCAAAAGCAAACTCCCCAAACACCTCTCTGAAATCATCCATCATACTGTAAAACGTTCTTCCCGTTCTGCTAGAATACCATTTTGTGAAGCCAAGAACCAGAAATTTGTCCTCATCTCTTAAACCCTACTTGAGATTACCACTTCCCCAAAGGCATATTAAAATCAAGATAACTGCTCTGGCTGGACGCCTTGAAGCTGACCCCTTGAAACTACTACTTCCTTAAGGGCATATCATAACCAAGATAATTGCTCTGGCTCCATCTTGAAGTTGACCCCTTACAACAATGGGCTATTACAAATTTACAACTCTCATCAGAATACAAGATTATTCTAGTTCACTGATTTCCAACTAAACTTGATTCTTGTCCTGCACTTTTAACTTGGATGTCAAAAAACGTAATCACCCCCTACCAATTTGTAACTTAGATATGTAATTATGCCTGTGTCTTGCACCAGCAACCCTGTGAAAGGATGCAGGTACTATCATCCCCTTCTTGCATAATAGTGTTCCCCCCACTTTCTTCTCCAACTCCTAAATGGCCTCATTGAGAACTTTTTTGTTCTCTATCTACTGGACAAAGGTTTCTTCCTCTTTTAAAGCTTAGTTTGCTAAACTTCCAGCTGGAATGGAAAGCCTAGCTTACCATATTATATGACATTCCTTCCACCAATTGTCTACTAGACATTGCATGCTTTTAAGTTTCAACCAGGCAATTCCAGACCTGAGTTATGATGGTTGCTTCCCACTCCCTTGCTGTCTAGCAAAATGTGATTATGGTCTGAAGACTCCTTGAAATGATGAAGAGAGAAGGGAAATTACCATCCTGCCTGTCAAAAAGTAGAAATTTGTACAACTTACATTTAACTAGAGGGTGATGTCTATTTATCCATGTGAATCAATTAACTTCCAATGGCAAATCCCCTAGTTTACAGTTCAACATGATTTGTGAGATTCTTCCTTATGTTAGTGGTGGTTCAAGTGCTGTTCTACTTTTGATAAGAAACTTGTTCGCTTGAGCACACCACCACCAAGGACACGCCCATCAACTGGCTGCACCTTCTATATCATCCCATGAGCCCTCTTTGGGACTGTACTCCATTGAAACATAGATGCTCATGAATCCCCACATTGCCCCACTCCAGGTTACTCTAAGATAGTAATATCCCTATTGAATCAGTTCCATTATTGGAGGTTGGAGGTCACATATTGCTAGCAGACCTTAGGGAAGATTTCCAAGTGAAATGGATGAAACCGACACAATCCCATAATGAAAATGCTCAATCATAAAAAAACCTGCCAAGAAAACTGCGACTCCTTCCTACAGCAATGTGTATTTAATATGTTCATTGTGTCTATTGAATTTTGATGCAAGCAGATGAAACTTCATAATAAATGATACATAGTGGTAGGATTAAGGAAGAAAAGCTGAAAGATTAATAAGAGGTTCCATTTGGGTTGGAAACAAACCACAATTTTTAATTAATCAAAGCCTACCTTCTACCTTCATTTTCCCACTATTTACATACATCAAATAGGAAGTAAACTACCCACTACTGAATACCACTTACTTATAGAGTGCTTCAGGCCTAGATAACCGCCCTCAACCATTTCCAGGCCCACTACACGTCCCATTTCTCAGCTGCAGCCAATTCCACTCCACTCCTCAACGACGCGTTTGGTTTCTGGGTCCCACTGGGACCCCCCATCAGATGTGAATCTGAAATGTAGATGGAGCGTTCGACAGTCCGAAGTGCATTTCGAGGTATTCGTAGTGGCCACCATTGTGAGTCCGGACTGACGTCTTTGGAGCGTCCTCCGGCTTAACCAGGATCTTATGGTATCCAGATCGAAGGTCTAGTTTGGAAAAGAATTGGGCTCCATAAAGCTCATCAAGCATGTCGTCTACTGCCGGAATTGGGAATCGATCTTTGATTGTGATCGAATTGAGGGCCATATAGTCTATACAAAAACGCAATGACCCATCCTTCTTGCAAACTAGTAACACGGGCAATGAAAAAGGGCTTGTACTGAGCCTCACGATACCTGCACTCAGCATCTCCGAAACCATTTTCTCGATCTCATTTTTTTGAAAATGGGGGCATCGATATGGCCTCACACTTACGGGATTTGCCCCGGGCAGCAGATGAATTTGATGGTCTCTCGGTCTCACCGGGGGAAGCTCCTTTGGCTCAGTGCAAACAGTACTGAATTCCTTCAGAATAGCTGCCAAGTCTACCGATATCATTTAGGTTTTCTTGCTGGGTTTGTCCTAGAACTGAGGGGCAAATAATTTAGCTCCCTTCCTCACTGTTCGATGCAATGAGTGGAGGGTGATCGGTTGTTTGTTGACAGCAAGTTGTCCCTTTAACTGATGTTTGATGCAGTCCCGTTGGAACTCCAAGGTGAGTCGGTTCCAGTCACACAGTACTGGGCCCAGTTGTTGAAGCCATTGCACCAGAGAAAGACGTCCGAACCGGTTAATGGGGGTACAAAGTGGTTCAGCACCTGAAAATCTGAATCTGCAGAGTAACGTTGTCGAAGCGTTCTTGAAATTGGTTGATTTGAGTGATTGGTGGCTTGAGTTGTTGAGCTACTTTGTCATTCACAAAGTTATGGGTCGACCCATTGTCTATCAGTATGTGTATTGGTTGTTTACCGATGAACGCGACTACTCTCATCGTTCGAGCGGAAGCCCACCCGGACAACATGTGAAGTGAGATTTCTGGAATCTCACTGCCCCTTGTGCCTTCTTCCTCTACAGTTTGGTTATCTGCAATTTCTCCTTTGTCTTCCCCATCTTCAATCACAAGTAAATGCACTGATTTGCATTTATGTCCGGGCTGAACAATATGCCCCAAAACCTTTGAAGAGGATTTGGCTGAGAAAATCACATGGATAACAGGTCCTGGCGTCCTATTCGTCCCCTTACCTAAAATATAAACAGGAGTAAACAACTCCAACATTCCCATCCAATCAGAAACTACCCAGTCCTCCATCTCTCTCCTAGTAGGAAGCAAATAATATCTCTCTCTTGGCATTTGAAATTTTTGAACTGTTGAATCTGACTGTTGAAGGGCCTTTTCTTGAGATGAGCAATAGGCCTCGTAGGGTTGGGTTGGCTAACTGACCTAAGTTGCATGAGTATAGGTACAAGTATCTTTTAGGTTAGGATCAGGTCAATAAAAAATAAGTAGAATATGGAACAACCGCCACTTGGATTGATTTCAGATCAGGCATGCTTTCATTAATTGGGTAGACTAGCACAAAAGTTGATACACGATACGAGGCATTCACATGTCAACTTTGGATTTTGGAGTTTGGTCATACTATTAAAATTTTAATGTAAAATTAAATTGTACATTACAACAGCAAGGGACAAGGAGAAAAGACCATTAAAAACCTGGATCAAAAGGGTGTAAAGGAAATAATGGATTGTGAGGCAACAGATGAAATAGTTTCTAAAAGGTAGAATGGAAGAGTAGAATACAAAAGTTCGACCAAAAATAGATGGGACTAGTGGCAATTATGGCAAGGATGATGATGATGCCAATCAATCAAGAAGACCACATATAAGAAAACAATGCTCAGCTATCAACCAGACCCTAAAATTATTGATATAAAGGAATCTTAAACCCAGATCAATATTTGGTGGATATGTAATCCAATCCATAATCATAAATTTTTCATTTCAGAAGTTATATCTGAAAGGCATCCAAACAAGCTGAGCAGCCTATAATGCAGTTTGTAG
The DNA here is from genome assembly GCA_013350335.1 of Chimonanthus salicifolius. Taxonomy (NCBI): domain Eukaryota; kingdom Viridiplantae; phylum Streptophyta; class Magnoliopsida; order Laurales; family Calycanthaceae; genus Chimonanthus; species Chimonanthus salicifolius. The sequence continues at coordinate 2,473,374 of CM023538.1, forward strand.
ATACCTAATGGAGAAAAGTGACGATGACACCCCACTTGCAGGTCCAAACATTTGCACCTTTGGAGGTGGTGAAGTCACCATTTTGCCCTATCATCTTCTCCTCATTTTCTTTGCCCACCTGTTTGATAAAATGTTGGTGTAGAAATATTTCTTCACTTCCACTCTTACCAGTGATCATCAAACAGGAGCAGGGCAAAACTTGGAAGTTTTTTTTGGTGGCGGGGTTTCTCCACCTTGAGTTTGTTCCGATTAATAGAGATACTCCACTTCACACTTACTACACATTGAAAATTGTAACACAGTGTTTTCCAACTTCCAATTGATAGTTGATAGAAGAAAAAGGAACGCCAACCCATATAAAATTAACAAAGAAATCGCAATGTTAAAAGTGCATATCATCAAATTGCGACTGATCCAGTAAACTGTAAACTATACAAATAGGAAACAAAATGATGAATAAATGATCTGTTGGTAAAGATATGCATTCACTAACTAAATAAAAGACAAAAAATCCATCTTTACATCCTAAACGCATGAACCGGCCAACCCATCAGCGGCGATCTTCTGCAAGTTACCGAAATATAGATGTAGATTCCATGCAACACAGGCGTTTGTAAAAACGCCAGAATTAAAAAAAGGGAGAGAGGAAGGGAAAGAAGACGTACGTTGTTCTGGGCTACTGAGTTTTTCTTCGAGGCGGTTGTCGTTCCGTTGCCAGTCTGTAAATCCAGTAAACCTTACGAAGGTGAAGAAGATAAAGAGGAATGAGGGAAAAGTGTTTGCTGAAATGCCTGACAGAAGGAAATTGTATGTGATACGTAAGAAAGCTTACTAAAGCGATGATATGGGCAGCCATGAGAACGACAACGAGAAAAGGAACGGCATCGAGAATCGAAGGGCGATAGATTGGCTGCTCTCTCGCCATTGAAGAGACTAAGAGAATCCCCAAACCTTCACAATGGGTTTTGCCGTGGCAACAGATATTTCCAAATCCCACAAAAAATACTGTTTAAGAACCCGGTTCGCAATAAACCTGATATCTACTTTCATAAATTATAACCGAGGTTCTTATTAACTTCTTCTCTACTCAATCATAAACTTATCATCGGATAGGATTAGATTAGGTACAGAGTTTTAAACTATGACAACATTCTTGTTTTGTTCAGTCAAACTGACTCAATTATAAGCTAAAAAACGGGATGAAGTATAAAATAAAAAATTATTTATTACAAATTGATTCATTATAAAACTCAAAAAAACCAAAATTACTATATTAAAGTATTCTCAAACTTTGATCTAATGTTCCCCACACCACCACCTCTACGAGATGATCATCTACATCAACACTTTTGACTCTACATCTTAAAAGAATTTAAGCAGGAATTTTGTATTTAATTCACACTCCATCTCAAAAAGTCATTCTTCGTTGATTACTAAGTATATGAGGTAGAAAGGCTTGCACGTTCTCTGAAAATTAGTCGATTGTCTTAATCATCAAAAAGGGAAAAAAAACATTTTTGAATAGAAAAGACTGATTGGATCTTAAATAATTTACGAACGACTCTATCAATATTTCTAAGATTTTACATAAATAAAAAATGGCATTTGATCTAAGTGAAAAACTTTATATATATTAAGTAAAAACTATTAAATCAAAGTGATAGCCTTTCCTTATATTGAATTAATCCTGAATATGCTTCCTTTTTTTCTAGATCCTGCATTATATTCAACCCAGGCTATCTTTAGTTTGAAGACTTTTATTTGTGATGAATTCCCTTTAATCCATTGAATTAAAAGGGAACGTACCATAACCACATATTTCCTTCCTGGCAGTCATTTCCAGGAAAATTAGTGGTCATTAGATAAAGGAATGTATGAGTACCATGTACAACTAAAAAAATAAAAAATACAAGTCGAGGTCCAGTCCAATTGATAGGTAAATTTTTAATTTAAATAAAATATTGGATTTTTTATTGGTTGATATAATATCTTCATTGTATTAATTATTTAATGACTAATATAAATAAAATATGAACATTATAATTATATATATATATATATATATATATATATATATATATTGTTTTATATGATATCTTTAAATATGAATATAATATATGTCACATTCGAGCAAGTCGCCTTTTCACATGTTAGTCATTCAAAACTGACTTTGCATCAAATGGGTAATTTTTTTTTTTAAAACCAAGGTACCCATCTAAATTTTTCAGATGTTCTACCTAACTAATCCTTAACGCACATGTAAATCTTCTAATCTATACATGTTGGGTGAGGGAAGTTCCCACAAAAAAAGGTGTGAATTGACCATCAAAATAATCTCTCAAAGTTAAATGAGAGATTATTTTAAATACAATATTTACTTATGTTGAAAGTATAATGTTTTATTTTATTTATCTTATTGTAATAATTTAATATTATATTTATCATCTAATATTTTTACTATTGTCATTATCATTAGAAGGTATTCTTTATTTTTATTATATCAATTTAACATAATTAATTATAGCTCATAATTTTATTTAATTTTTTTTTTGGAGCAGTCAAAAAAGAATTTCATTAAAAGAGGGGAGAAATTACAAAGAAAAAGAGAGGGTCTAAAAGTATCTAATTATTATTAATGAAAAATAAAATCTATTTTCTCAAATGAAAGAAAACATTATATTATTATGTATGACATTTGTGTGGTTATCAGTTCAAGTGATTAGGACCCCATTAGTTTTATTTTCTAATATTTTTTCTACATTATTATGTAATTTTCAAGTATTTTATTATGTATTTTTTTTATTTCTATAATTCATAATTTAAAATAACACTCATTGACTAAGAAAATAAATTATGAAATTATTTCTACAAATTTTCCTCATTTATCTGTTTTTTTTTTTTTGTAATTTTCACCATTTTATTACTAATTATATAATTTCCCGATATTGTAACTTCAAAAATATGTTAGAAGATGTAAATGTCCGATATTTTATGAAAAAATTACATATTCAATAAGCTCATAATTTTCTGCATTCACAGTAATTTTTTTGGAAATTTTTTTTTTTTAAAAAAAAAAAGGGGAGGAGAGAGAAAAAGTTCGACCGATATATCGGCCGAACCGATATATCGGCCGATATGAAAAATCGGCCCGGATATCGGCCCGGCCGATTTTTTTACCCCTGATTCAAACACCACACTTTTCTTTTAACCGACACCTCTATTTCAAAATTTTATATAAAATTACCATTTTGCCCCTCAACTTTGTGTGGAGGAATATATATATATATAGGGGTAAAATGGGAATTTCTATACAAAATTTTGAAATGAAGTCTCTCTTAAAATAAAAGTGGAGTATATAAATGGCCATCCCTTTTTTTTCATCAAGGCTTATCAACCCTAACATGATTTTTGACATGGAGATATAAAATCTTAAAAGCTGAGAAAATTAATCATATTTTATAATGATAATGATGATAATGAAAAAATAATGAAGATTAATATGTGTTTTACAGATGATCCATCGGATAGAAAATATTACTTTATTATTAATATATTGTTTGAATGGACAATTCAAATTAAAAATGTGAATATTTAAGTTGGGCTTGTTGAGGATGATGACCAAAGGATAAAGGATGTGGTGGGATTAGATTGACTCGGTCATTGTTTCAAAATATTGCCCCATTTATCTGATAAGACACGTATGTGTTAGTTTTTGGCCTCCTTTTTCTTCTCTTTTTCTTTTATTTTTGCTCTTTTTTATATTCCAAAACTCTTCTCCCCCATTCTTTTCTTCCTTTTGCATGCATGGCCTTGGTCGCTCTTCTTAATTTTCAGGTTCTCTTTTTTAACTTTCTTTTTTCCTACATTATGTATTTATTTCATAATATCTTTGAAACCCATCATCAAATCTCAAACCTTCCACCATTGTGTTCTTCTTCTCCTTTACATAAATGGGTTTGATATATTTTCTTTTCTCCCTTTCTTATTTTTTTTTCTTTTATTCTATAATGTGAAATTGCTCTCTCTCTTACTTATACTTTTTTTTTTTCTTCTTTTTTTCTATTCTCTTTGCATGTATGGCTTTTATCACCATTTGGCAGTCTCTCTCTTCTCCTTCGTTATGCTCTTCTCTTCTCTCTGATTATTGTTTTTTCTATTGCATGTACCTTTCCTTACACTTGTACGAAGAGAGAGAGGAGAAGCATGAACTATTTGGAATGATTTTTAGATTGAAATATTTAGCAAAGTCAAAGTATACAGAAGAAGTTTTTATATAATTATTTTTAACATTGGTGTAATAAGTCACAATTAATTAACTTTTTAAAGATCTAGAAAACATATTAGATGAAAAATATAATGCAAACTTCAACAGGTAAAAAACAAAGTATAATCAATAACATTTTTTTTTTGTCTTCTTTGGTGATGAGATTAGAGCTTTAGATCATGTATTGTACAAATAAGATTATGATGAGTTAATTTTGTGAAGCATATTTTAAACTCTTATTTGTTTGTTTGATCATTATTTGAAACAGACACTTTTCTATTATATCAATAGAATTTTAATGCATTATTATTTTTCATTTTGGATTTTGCAATAAGTATTCACCATTTAATATTTTTTTTTGTTATATCACGAAATTTTAAAAAAATTCTAGTGCTTGGAGTACACGATTCAAAGTCCACGTAAGATCCCCTTGTCTCGTCTCCTCCATGTGGACCCACCATTGCATTAGACATGGGGTCCACTTACCCACTCTAGATTATTGGGTTTTCTACCAAAAGAGTCTCCTTTCTTATGATGTTCTTGGAATTTCAGATGGTGGAGTTTTTTCCTGAATTCAACAATTTTTTCGGTTGAATACTTGGTTGGAATCTTTATTTCAGGAAACCTTCATTTAAATTCTTGTAGTTTTTCCTTTTAATTTCTTCCTGCAGAATAGGTTCTGGATCTCGTGAGAAGAGGCGGGAATGAGGCGTTTTTGGAGGCGGCTCTGAGCTCAGTAGGTTTTTCTCTCTTCATCTTCCTCTCCTGAGATCGCAGATCGTGCCGGAATAGCGTTGGCCTTCATGGGTTACTTTAATTCCGTCCTGTCAACCACGAGCGGCAGCGGCGAAGACTCCCCCGTCAGCGGTGGAGGGCTCAGGTGATCTAATTAAGTTTGATCAAATCTGTGTTCAATGTGATTATCGTTGTTATCGTGCATCCAACTTTTTTTTTCCTGTCATTATTATCATCACCGAAGCTTTTTTCTTTATCACATTTTCTATAATTGTCGTGTTATCATTATTATCCGAGTCTCTGTCTCATAATTTTGAAAAGAGATTACTGGGTCACTTTTTTCTGTGGGACATCTTCTAATACTGTTTATTTAAATAAAAAATACTCTCCTGAAATAATAATTATCTCTCGCATTGAAATTTCATAAAAAACATTTTTCTCATTTAAGTTAAGAAAAAAGTATCAAGGGTGGTCTCCATCAAACCTCTTTGGTTATTATTAGCTGATTCAATTGATTATTTTGATAATTGTGGGTTTTGTAATTTGTATTGATTGGACTATTTTGATGATGAAAATTTGAGTGTCTGAATTCTGAAATTAAACATTCAGAGCAAGGATTTTTTTTTTTAACTACGTTAAAGGTATAAAAGTGGAAAGAAAGCTGAATTGCTACTTCTCATATGTTCAGAAAGTCTGTGTAGTAATGGGTTGCTTTCATTTCCTGGAATAGGAAATTGAGCTGAATATGGTAGAGTGCACGTGATGCTAATTTTAAGTGCTATCAGAAAATGTTATGTTTTCGGTTCTTGCCGAGGACAAGATAATGAGATTGAATCAATTATAGAGTGTGTGCAGTGTGAACTCTAGGTGCACGTAGAAATGATAGGAGTTTATATTTCTCACTAGAATTAGAGATTGAAGTGAATATGGTAGGGGGCATATGATGCCAACTTTAAGTGCATATATAACAACGGTAGACTTTTCATTTCCTGTTGGGATAAGAAAGTGAGTTGAATATGGTAGTGTGCATGTGATACAAATTCCAAGTGGGTGAGAAATGGTGGGGTTTCCATTTCTTTATGGAATTAAGAGATTGGATTGAATATGACATAGTGCATGCAAATGCAGATTGATTGTGTAGGAACTATGGGGCTTTCAGTTCTTGTCAAAACAAGACCTGAATTTAATATGATAGAGTGCATGCAATGTAAATTAACTGTCAACAGAAATGATGGGGTTTTCTTGCCAGAATAAGAACTTGATTTGAATATGAGATAATTCATGCAATTCAAATTTTAAGTGTGTATAGAGTTGGCATCAATTTTCGTTTCTTGCTTGAATAAGATATCAAATTTAATAAGGTAAGTGTATGCAATATGAATTTTGAGTTCCTGTAGAAATGGTGAGATTTTTTCATTCTTTCCGGAATAAGAGATTGAATTGAATTTGATTGGCCGCATGTAGTATTGATTTTAACTTCTATTCCATGAGGTACTTCTTGGTCTTGCTCTGCTACAAATTTACTGTTTGTGTTCCACTCTTGCTGAGCATGGTTTTGTTATCCAGGTCATGATCTGATGGTTGTGACATTGGATGAATTGTCTACTGAAGATTTCCTGGATTGAAAGATCCAAACTTTTGAATCAGTGACCTTTAAATGTATGCTTAAGATTAGGACAGAATGGTTCGGGAAATAAGGCCTGGCTAGGATCTTTCAAAAAAGAAAAAAGAGATGCCTGGTTGGGATCTTTGCTGCCTGGAGATTATTGGGATGTTATCCACTCAGCTACTCATGATGTCAATGATCTGTATTTTTCAATCATTGATCTTGCATGCATAGAATTGAAGCTCAGAAAACTTTACATCCAGCAGAATATTACTCGGCAATTCTTTTTACGTCATTAGTTGAATCGGTTACGTAATTCTTCGATAGACGAAGATTCAGCCGCCCATGCAGTGGTGTATTCTGCCTTTCTTGATTGATGGACAGTCGGTTTATACTGTACCACTGGATCTTGTTGGAGATGACTCTGTTTTAATTGCATCACTGGGCCTTGCTGGGTATACATTTTTTTTTTTGAAAAACTCATTCTAGTTGGATGTACATCTTTTTATCAATTGTTTTATAGCACATTTTTCGGTCAGCTTCTTTTGCTTCAGTCAGGAACTCCAATCATGACTCAGACTTGATGAGGATTCATGGTCAAGTTGATTTACTACTCAATACGTGATTGAGTTCACTGGTTTCTAGGTTTCCCCTTATGTCAACCTATATCACGATCCATTTAAATCCATGATACTTTAAAGTACTTAAGCCATGTTCTTAAATATTGATACTGGCACATATTTTAATTTATATCAAATTGAATAACTTTCCTTGTTGCTTTCCAGCATTGTTATTAAAAACCCAAATGGGTTCACTTGTCCTATTTGTCTGCAGCTGCAGTATGTGGAAGGAACTCGTGTTTTAGGATCTGAATGTTACATCTGTGCCATGAGACAATGATACCTACTTGACCAATTTTTGTGTTAGCTTACACCACTAATTTGGAAATGACACTTCCTAATAATTTCGCAGCTCAACAGTCTAAATAATCCTGCTTATGGCCAACAAATGGAAAATACATAATGAATGGTGATGGAAGATAGCATTAAATGAGAGATCTGTTAAGAGTTAAATACATAGAACTGCCCAATCAGTCTTTTGAGACATAGGTTATAATACACGCATCATTAATGCAGCATGCATGACCAAGACATTAACAGTGTATAGCACACAGATTTGGAAAGTCTATGCTAGATGGTCACAAGATACACATGGCCCATTCACAACCAAATGAATGTCTTGGATCAAGACCTTTGATCCCCTACCCAATTTACATGTAGTGCATATGATAAAGGAAAAATTTCACCAGCCATGGGCAGGAGAGGGAGATATTGATGACTAGAGTCTAAAATAACCATATTTTTATTGTTCATCTATAAAATTCCTTCACAAATTTGATTGTATTTTTCCATTGTTGTCTTGGATGAATTTTCTCTGCTTAACAAATGGCAAGGAGCTAACTGCCTCTTTCAAGTTATAGCCAACCATTTGTTTCTGATAGTCCTGGCTAGGTAATTGAACTTTTACAATCTTATGTGGCATACTTCTTTAAACACTGTTCCTTTTATAGTGTAAATTCCCCAGTCTATTGTATACCTCTGTCTGAAATGGCAATCCATTAAAATCAATGTTCACCCACGCACGTCCTTGTCCTTCATGTTTGTATGTGCATCTCTTTTACCATCCAACTGGATCTTAGGAAGTCATATTTAAATGCTTGACTGTGCTATGTAGTTTATAAACTAGATCTATAAATATTTTCATAAACAAAAACCTTTTGCTCTGTAATTAATAAAGTAAATCTACATACATTGTAATAAAAACCTGTGTGTGCTCAGTTTCAAAAAATTTAGATTTTTGTTAGATTTTATCTGGCACTTTTATTGAATCATCCTCACTTCTGGAGTTTTTTACTTAGGTTGATCAAAGGTATAACTGTACCCCAGATGTTATCATACAAGTCTAACTATACACTTAAAAGATCCTTTGATGTCAGATTTGGATGGCTTGTTTATATCATGTTTGTGGTCTTTCATATATAGTTCATCAAGGTGCCCTTACACTAAAGGTACAAAAGAGAGATCTTCTTGGTTGTTTATGAGACTTACCAATCCACTTCTTTTCCTCTCATTTTCACAACAGTGGCACTTCTTGTTACAGTCAGTGTTCATAATTCCAGTACAAGGTATCGGGCACACTGAAAAACCAATATATATCAGCAGTGTATATCAGATATCAGCTGTATCAGCCAAAATAATGGAAAACGTTAGGTTTTAAAGTTTGTTTTCATTCTCAGGCAATAAACATTGTAGGTTATGATCATGTCCATATGTTGGTCATCATCAACCTATGTGGGCATTTCTTTTGAGGTGGCCAATGCACTTGCAGTTAATTTATCATCCATGATTGATATGTGATACATGCTGACCAATATTTTGAAGTATTCTTACAGTAATTGAAAAGCTTGGGCTCATTTTATGAATCATAGTCTCCATTTGGACTTTGAATACCTTGCAGGAAAGTATTTTCCTTTCCATGTATTCAAAGTCCAAATGGACCTTTATTTTCCAGAAAAAATACTTTCCTTCCATGCATCTGAAAGAGCCTTAAATAATTATTAAAGGTTTTCCAAATCTGACCTAGACGTTCAAGTGACAATTAATTTTTCATCTTTTACGTGGGGAATGTTTCAATTACGTTGACTTTTTTTTCACTTTATGGAAAGGCCAACCTTTCTAATTTCTTTTTATATTATCTTCCTTATAAATTTTAGTTACATCAATTATCAATCATGAACTATTCATGTTCTGGAGGAACTCTAAGCCATGTTTTGTTCTTCCATGGGGTTGAAATAATGGGCCAGGAACAGTCTGTTGATGCACCCATAGTAAGTAAATGGATATCCTTTTGACACATAAATTTTTTGTTGTCTATCAAACCAAAGGGTTAGATGACTTGCTCGTGGACACTCCCACATTATCGGCATTCACATTTTGATAGAGTTATTTTACATCCATGTATTTCTGATGATCTCCTTGGGAATACCTGACTATGATTGTGTAAATCTGATGGCCTTCTCAGGGTGACTAAACTTTGAGTGTATGTATTTTCTATCTAATATAATACAACTATTATCTTATATAAAAGGATTAGACTTCCCATCATTGAGATTTTTGGGGAATTCCCTTTCCCCTTTTTTGGCTTGGGCTTGTCCTTTTAATGGTACCGATTGCCAACGAATGATGATGGACTCTGCATGTATGGGCACTGCTAATCAGAAAATATATGGTATTTTGAGGCTCAGGACCCTATAATTTCTCCTCTGTTCACACCCTTCTGTTATCTCAAATCATTATTTTCAAAATGTGTCTTAGTCTAAGAAAAGTAGTATCATTATATTATTGCTAGTTTTGAGACACTTGCCTGAAAGCCCTGACTTTTGCTGTTATATGTTGTAACATTGAATAAGTGCATGACTTGCCAACCTGTTTTTTTGCAACAGTCAGAATGGTAAGTTTAGCTATGGATATGCAAGCTCTCCAGGGAAAAGGTCTTCAATGGAAGATTTCTATGAAACCAGAATTGATGGTGTTGATGGCGAAATAGTTGGTCTGTTCGGAGTTTTTGATGGTGAGCAGTATCATTTTTTTTATAAATCCTGTGAGCTGTGATACCCAATACTCAAATTGTGATCAATGTGTCCACTTTATATCAAATCTCGTATTTCATTTTACTATGACATTCCTGGCCCTGAAATGTCCTTGGTATGCCCCTATTGTATTCATACTTCATGAAGGCATCATTTCTTGCAAGCAATTTCACTCTTGAATATGGACTTCTTTCTATGTCCTACTGCATCTTTGGTGGACCCCTATTGTATTCCTGCTGTATGCAGGCGTCATTGCTTGTAAAGGATTTTACCAGGGAATTTGGTCCTCTCTGTTTGTGCAAGCACGTGCATGGTTGTGTGCATGACAAAACTAATAAATTTAATGAAAGCCATTATTCTTTTGTTATCTACACTGTGGACTCGGTCATTTTGTAGTTGAGAAAGGATAAAGTTTTTTTTTTCCTTTATCTAGTTTCACACTTTCATGATTGTTATATTTAGGCCACGGGGGTGCACGAGCTGCTGAATATGTGAAACAAAATCTCTTCAATAATTTGATCAAACACCCAAAGTTCATATCCGATACAAAATCTGCTATAGGTACTGCAAATTTTCTTGTGTCAACATAGAACATCAGAGTGATGCTACATGGAAATCCACTTAACAAATTGGTTTCTGAGGTTGCTTTGACCCCGATCTGTTTCTGCAGCTGATGCATACAACCATACCGACTCAGAATTTCTGAAGTCAGAAAATAATCAGAACCGAGATGCTGGCTCAACAGCCTCCACTGCTATTCTTGTTGGTGATCGCTTGCTGGTCGCAAATGTTGGGGACTCCAGGGCCGTTATTTGCAAGGGTGGAAATGGTACTAATATTTGTGATTGTTCCTTGTCAACCATTTGAGAAGCTTCTGTGTGATGACTTTCTGCTCTATGCTATAAGAATACTTATTAGACTTACATAACTGCAATGTCCATTTTTTAAAACAATTTTTTTTGAAGGTTTTTAAAACATTTATTCATTGAAGATATAGCCAGAAAGAATTATTTAGAAGTAATACTATTTCTTTGAGCATACATTTTAGGGCTGATTTAGCTTCATATTTGATACTTGGTTGCTGGGAAACTTACCTTTCTTCATCATGTGTTCTAAATCATTTTGTCACCTCAGATTTTATCAACTTGTATTCTCTGTTGGTAGCCAGCTTTAACTAAAAATTCAATGCATATCCAGTGGCCAAGTGGTTTAAAACAGCACAGTGAGATGATAGAATAGTGATAACTACCTGTATTGGTCTTGTAGAGTACACCTTGAATTGTCCATGAACCTGAAAGTATAGGATTGAATATTCTAGCTTTTGAATTGTTAATAATAAAAAAGAGAGGAGACTCTAGCTTTCAAATTGATTGATTTTGCCCTTTGTACTGCTTGTTACTATTTGCTAGAATGGAACAGTGAGGACCACAAGTGTTGGCTTCAATTCTTTGGACCTTGGATTGCCCTTGACTCTAGAAAGCACTGTGGTTCTATTAATTTTAATATCAGAAGGCCCTGTGTTTAGAACTTTAGATTATTTTGGTCATCTAATTGATGGTTCTTTTGAAAATTCTGTTGAAATTGGATCAGTGTCGTGTTTTTTTTTTCCATTTCATTTCAGAAAGAAAGTAGATTGTTCTTCTGTCCTTGTTTTGAATGTGGAAGCATTGTTATTAATAGAAGAAAAAGCTAAAGATACAACAGCAGAAAAACAGGCAAAATGGCCACAAAAAAGTGACCGTTGCATCCCTTAATTCACCAAAGTGGAAAGGAAAGATGCATTTAAAAAACCCCATACCTCTTAGGAAACCAGGTCCAAGATCAACAAAACAACGAGGAACTCAGATGGATCCATTATCTAACTGAATTAGCTAATCAGATTCATCATCATTCAACCTCTATTGGAAGCATGGTATCGAATAACAAAACTGCTCAATCTATCCCACTATTCTTTAAAAGCAGCATCATTGTCATTGACAATCCACAATTGCCTCTGGAAAAACCCCCATGATATTACTTATTAGCACAACATTTCAGAAACTGATACGACTGCCCGGCCTCATGCAGTGTGAAGATTAGGAAATATAAAAAAACCGAAGTTGTTTATTATTGTTGCCAAATAGTCAAAACATCTAATCTATGTGATTTAGGGAATTGGCCATCTCTACGGAATTGTTATCAGAAAGAATTTGTACTGAAGACCTGAAAATACTCACCAACCTTGATAGCCATTTCCCCAACTGTGCCAAGCTTGACCTGCTTCTGAGGACAAACACCCAGCACCACAATCTACCAGATGACAAACCACATCCAACTTGACAGGTTCATGCTCCTTTTATCTTCTGGTCCTTGCAGAAGGATATCATATTGAATATTCTGAAGCTTGCAATAACTTCAATTGGAAACCTGAAAAGAAACATAATACAATGGAAGGTTGGACAAAATGGATTTCATTGATATCACCCTTTTGGAAGCTTGCCTTTTGTAACCGACAGATGCCTCTCCATTTTCAGTGTGGAGGTCCCAAAGCCCATCTGATGCTTTTCTTATATATAAAAACAGCCCTGAATAGGAAGTTAACAGACACTGCCTTAAAGTTCTGTAGGAACCACATTTAACATGTCTGATGCTTGTTCTGTGCTTACGAACCATGTATAGAGGGATCAGTCAAGATGCTGACATTTTTTTGAGTGATCAAGATTTCTACTTTATAACAGAAACCAACCCCCCACCCCCACCCTACCCCACCCCACCACCCCCAAAAAATAGAAATAATTATAAAAAAGAAAAATGACCTTTCTTCCAGCCAACCCTGGTGACTGATGACAGTCATGTGGGCCCTATAGACCTAGATGCAAATGATTGTTTGATGCTGAGATATATTCATTTCAGCCCCACCTTCCATGATTCCACCCTGTTCAAATGTGAACTTTTCATGAATTAGTAGAGGCCCCAATCAGGTTCTGTCAAACTGTAGGGCCTGCATTCAGTTGACATTATTAATTTAAAAATGCCTATCCAGTCTTCAATCTTGTCAGTCCAATGCTTGGGGTATGTGCCAGTCCATGGAGAAGAAATGGGGTGAGATGGGGGTGGGGAAGGTGGCCGGGTGGTGGTTTGTGCCTTGGCAACTTGGAATTATGGGCCCAACATCTGGTGCAGCTGTCGTCATATTAATGTGTGTATGTCTTAATACTTAGATGTTTACTTGCTTCACTCATCATATCCATCTTGTGACTGACAGCAAGAGCTGTTTCACGAGACCACAAGCCAGACCAAAGTGATGAGCGCCAACGTATTGAGGATGCTGGAGGATTTGTGATGTGGGCTGGTAATGACAATCTCATGCAAGTTTGAAGGTTTTTCTGTTTCCTTGTTTTTTGTGATTGTATTCCTTTAATGCTTCTTCAGGTACTTGGCGAGTTGGTGGTGTTCTTGCTGTCTCCCGTGCATTTGGTGACAGGCTATTGAAGCAGTATGTTGTTGCTGATCCAGAGATTCAGGTCCTTCCATCTTGTCATATGTTGTATCAATAGTCTTAACTCATAAATGCACTACCTTGCATAACAAAGAAGAAAACAATCAACCATTGGATTATGTCAGTCACTTGTCCATCAAATGGATTATATTGCTACCGTCCACTTTGGGAGTGTGAACTGCACTTGGCATGCCTTAGATGCTAGAGGCCATTCATTGAAGATAGATGAGCTTATGGCACCAACATGTGCCAATTTGCCACATAAGTGTAAGACTGAGGCCATTCATTGATTGGCCTTGCCGTTTAAATGTTCTAATCATTTAGGTTAATCTGTTCATCATTTGGGCAAATGTGTAGGGAAGATGTGACAATTTATATTTAAAAAATGTCCATTTTCATTCAGCATTCCTGTGGGACATTGAGTGGTCCATATGTTTTTTGGCCAAGTGTGTAGGGGGTGATTTGTAATTTCTTACATATATGTATCAGGTCATCCCCCCAACCACACACACTCAACACACACACATAATTGTTGTGGGAGAATTTTGGGGGATGCTAACGTCCGTCATTCTCATGCAATTTGATTTCTTCTGCATTGGATTGGGATTCTTGTTAATGGTTTGATTGATGATATGAAAGGGAATCTTGGATTTGATCCCCATTGATACAATTTTTGAATGTTTATCACTGTCCATGGCACCATGGGTGAATGTTACCCCATGTACAACGAAACATTATGGGACACCCGATGGGATTTTACCAACATGAGGCTTGGATTTTGCCAATGTGGGTGACAGTTGCATGTGTGAGACTCATTAGTCTCCTTTTCTCCAGTCGCTATTATTGTTGGTATGGTTTTTCATGCTTCAATTGGATGTCACCATTGCTTTTGAAATTGCAGGAAGAGGCAATTGATAGCTCACTTGAGTTTCTTATCCTTGCAAGTGACGGACTCTGGGATGTAGTTACAAATGAGGTCTCCACTATCGTTTCTATTTGAAACATCATCCATCCATTACATTTAATGTCATAGATGTCACTTGTTTCAAACCCAAATAACTTTCCTTGATTTTGTCTACATTTCAGGAAGCTGTTTCAATGATCAAATCCATTGACGATCCTGAAGAGGCAGCCAAAAGGCTGATGCAGGAGGCATACCAAAGAGGCAGTGCAGACAATATCACCTGTGTTGTTGTCCGTTTCTTGTCAGACCAAGGGGAACCAATTTAATGAGCCCACATTGAGAGTATCACCTATGCACCGTGTTTAGATCTGCATCGAGTGAAGTAGGTAATGTAGCAGTCGTTTTTAGAGAAAGGAAAACTGTAGAGAAGGGGGAAAAGATTGTTAAAAGAAAACCTCTCCTGACTACCCAAGTACGCGTTTATATTTTTTTGAATCTTGGAACCAGAAACCTCTTGCTCTCTCTGAAAGTGATAGACACGTCTGTCTACCATCCGAAGGTTAGGGGAAGTAGCACGGTGATGATGGATGAATATGTAGTCTGTTCATGTTTGCTTGGTGTCTGTATAAATTTGTATTCAAATATTGCTGTTCTATTTCAGTTTGCTAATGTAGACAGAATTCCTTGGACCGAATTCGATGTTGATTGAAAAAAATAACCAGCTCTCCCCATGCAATGCTTAAATTCAACATTTGAGATTTGTTTCAAATTCCATGATTCTGGGTCAGATCATATCAATGATCAGGCCCATCTGATGAATGCCTCAGTGTCAATTGTAACTTGTTTTCTTCGGTGCTTCTTATGCTATTTTCTCCTGTTATATGTTTCCTTGGTCATCGATTCAATCCAGTCATGCCTTCAGGAGCCCCAAAAACATACTAGTGATGGAAACTTGGGGACAAGAAATAATTCTCTTTTTGCAAAAGCGGCTCTATTCTATTAAAAATTTCTAGTCCAGGTAGAATAGATGATTTTGACAATATATTTTTTTTTTTAAAAGGAAAAAAAACCGTGGCCATTCAATGTACATGAAAATGGGGATGTCAACAGGTCCTGTCAACAGTAGGCCTAGATTTACAAGGTGTGGACCCTGATTCAATACTATTCTACTTTAAAGTTGTGGATTCCATTGTTCAAGTTTTATAGTTGATTAATTAGTCACCCATGAAAGATAAAATTTTAAAATTTTATCGTAAATGTCAATTTTAAATGTCAACTCTAAATGGTAAGATAAATGACTTTATGATAATGATGAAAAATAAAATTTAGGTAACTATTATTGGAGCCATCAGAAATGATGGAATCACGGAAGTAGAAAATCAATTTCTGATAGTTTGCTCATCTTCAATATTGCAAAACTGTGGGCTCAGATCTAGCATGGGATATATTAATTTTCTGTGTTTTTGAACTTTTCTTTAAAAAAAAAAGGGGTAATGGTGTTATTTTAATGTGTCTTTGTATAGCTTTATGCAAATGTGTTTCTTTCATTAAGAATAGAGAGGTCCTCCTTTTCATTTAATTTGATTATTTGAAGGAAGGTAATGATGGATTGAAATGTCATTACACACTCTATTCAAATTTGGTTTGCCAACACCCATCTTCAACTCTTTCGATGGCCTATCTGAGAGCTTAGAGTTCTAACCTTTGGTGTTTACTAGACCATATAAAGAAGTCTCAAAACGGTCAAATGTGAATGTAAAATTGCACCCCTTTGGAGGCCAATCTAACCCCTCTATCTCTTGCCATGAATTTTTGAATTTCCTCAAGTTGAAACTCGTCCAATTGATACACTGGGTAATGAAATTTATGGTGTGTTTGGATTAGTAGAATTTTTTTAGGATATTCTCTTACGTAAGTGATTGTAATTATCATGATATTCTTCTCTTATTTTCATTTCTTTTTAAATCTTATTTTGTAATTATGGGTGAGAAGTTGCAGGAACAAAAATTTTCTTTAGTGGAAAGAATTTTTTATTTGATAAAGATTATTATTATTATTATCATCATCATCAAAGTCATTTATCTCATTTTAACATGTTTCGTAATTAGAATGAATATCATATGCTTATTTTTGTTGTACGTTTATTCGTAATCTATGATGGGTCTATATAATGACGAAATTCAGTCTGGGTAATATTGAGTCTATCACGAAAATTTATCATAGGGCTTATAATAGAGAGGGGAAAGAGAGGAACGGAGGAGATCTAAATAGTGGCAAGCTTTTGTTCTACAACTCTAATGAGTTCTACCATCAAGTGAGATCCACTTTTCCCTATTTAAACAACCATATAGACATGTTATTTGATGAGAAAACCTTAGTTTCTCCTCTTTGCTGCCAATCCAAACAGACTTGAGAGCTTGGAGAATATGATAACAGAAGGGATTTTACTCGTGCATTTTGAAACTTTTATCCTTTTTAACAAAATTCAATGCAATTCTTATTTTCTTATATTTTGTAAATTAAAAACTTCCCTACATAGGAAGATCCTTCAAGTACTCCAAGTCTCCAACTCCAAATGCACCGTTGGGGAAGATCAATCAATGGTCAGGATTATTTGATTAATGTGAAGTTTGGCCTTTGAGATATTCACAAAGATTATCTACATGTATCACTCTCTTAAGTTGAGTTTGGACGGGGGTAATGAGGGATATTGTTTGGTAACTAAGGGATAGGGGTAAAAAATCAACTTTTACCTTTCCCCTCCCATTTTTGAAAATCCTTTCCAAACAAAAAGTATTCATAATACTCAGAGTAACCCCTGGTTAAGGGTAACCCCTGTAACCCTTCATTGTATAGTTAGTGATTTGGATGCCTTTCTATTGGGGCTGATGAAGGGCTAAAACATTTCTCTTCTATGGAACTACTTTGTGCCTTTGTGTTTCTTATGTTTTTGCATTTCAGTATTTTTCTTCCATCAAATATTTTATAAATTTTTATTTTTCATACTGTCATTTGGAAGCAACAATCCAAAAAAAAATAAAAATAGAAGTGATAATTGTGGTGTAAAACCTTGAAGAAAGGATAATGTGGATCCCCTAATCGCATGAAGCCAAAAGAAACAAAAATTAGCAGAAATCTTACATTTTCCCTCTTCCACTTCATCTTAACACTTTCACTTTATTTTTAATGATCTTAACCATATCTTAAAACTTAAACTTTGGATGAATAATTTGTTTGAATAATCATGGTTTCTCAAATTATATCTCTCTACTAACCACCTTTTTTAGACTTCATAAAATTAACCCTAATTACATAATAACTTTTAAGTTGAAGTGAAATTTAAGTGAACTCTTGAAGTTTCTTATGAAGTATCCAAAGTTAATTCTACTCTTTAATCTCACACATAGAGTCTTTTAAGTCACAAATTTCCAATATCATCATCATAATCATCAACAACATTATCACATGTGAATTTTAAATCCGAACATTAAACAAAGACTAATATATGAGTGTTTATATTTTGCAGCTCTATAATGCTGCCTTGGAATTACAACAAGATTATTCTCACATACATATATGGATTGGTACTTAAATAGCAAGTAGAAGCTGATATTAGGGAACTAATATTACAACACAAGGCCCTTAAACACTGAGATACTAAGATTTTTACTTAGCAGCAGCTTAAGTAGAAGAAGAACAGCTAGGGTTTAGGGTGTTTCGGAGTAGGGTGTGTAGTTACACCATGATAATCCACATTGTACACCAGTTCTTCACCTTCATCTCCACCCTTAAGCTCTTCTACCACCTCTTCTTTTTCCTTCACAACCGTTCTCTTCGTTTCTCCACCGGCAACCTAAAATGGTCAGTATCATGATCAAATTCCTGATCCTAAATGAAGATAGTACAAACATGAAGAAAATAGAATTGGGTGCTTGGAAATTTACTCTAGAGAGCATAAAATAAGGAACAAACCTCCATCTCTTGTGAGTTCTTCTTGAAGTTAGGTGCTACAAAGCTTAGTTTTCTCATGGGTTTTTTCTCTTTGATGGAGTTGTCGTCGAGAGAGGTAGGAATGGAAGTTGGATCTGCAATGTTTGAAGATGCAAGATGAATAACTGTCATCAGAAGGAAGAAAAAGAAGCAAATGGATTTCATTGTGTAGATGGGGTGGGGAGGGTGAGCTTTGTAGATGGGGAGTGAAATGAGCTGCTTTTGGGGGAAGAATTGAATGGAAACTGCACATATATATAGCTCTAAGTAGGACCATTTGAGAAAGAGAAAGAAGGAGAGAGAGAACCAATAATTGAATGAGAAATTTGAAACAATTGGATGTATAGGAAACATGTCATTCGGGTATGTCACATTTAGGGTTCTGGCATAGAAAGCACACATCCCACACGACTCTTAAGTGCTACCCCTTTCTCTATCTTAATGAATCTCTCAGAGAGAAATGATTGATATATGAGAACTTATCCTAGTAAGATAAAGATTCTACATATTTAAAAGTAAATTGTTGAGAGAAAGATGTCTCAAGTGTTATATAGAGTCATTAAATTCTTGACTTAAATCATGTGAGACTTTTGTTACTTTCACCAGGCCTTCACGTGTAGTTGGACCCTAGCTGCACGTAGAAACTTTAAGCCCGCCTTCACGTGCAGCGTGATCCTATAACTGCTCGTAAAACCTGCTCTAATATCATGTTAGAAAACCATGACATGATAATATTGTTGAGGTAAAATTTACTCTAAAAAACTAGTAGTTGAAAGAATGGTGCATCAAATGTTGTATGGAGTCATTAATTTCTTAAATTAATCGATATAGGACTTTTGTCACTTTCACAAAAGATTTTTATTATATTTAAAAATTTGAGTAGAAGAACAAGTTGAGTGTAACATTCCAAGTAAAATTTAAATTTCAAAGACAAAAAAGCTATAGAAATATACGGGCCGACATTGTTGTTAAATAGTGGATATTACTTGAAATAAACTTACAATGAATAAAGATCTAAATTATGAGAGAGAGTGGATTGATTTGAGATGAAAAGAAATATAAACATGAATGTGTAAAACATGCTCTTATAATTGAGAGAGCTCGCTAGATAATTTCTTCACTCTCCCTTCCCCTTCAACTACTCTTCCAATCATTAGATCTTTGGAGATTAAAAAATGTCCTTCTCACCATTTCAAATTGGAAGTGTCTGACTTGGGTCCTACTCCATATGACTTTATATGGTACTAGTATTTGTTTTCTATTTATTTTTTAATATTGGATAAAATTTATTATAAAAAAAAAAGTAAATTCCTTTATGTAAAATGAGTTCTACTGCAGGATACATTATGGTAAAAAATATAAATATGTAATATTTTCAAAAAGCTTGGCTCAACTCGATTTGAATTTAATTTGACTTTTTTTTTTCTTTAACTTATTCTGACTTTAATTTTAAAAATGTACAACTCAGTCTATTAAATTTTTGAATCGAGTCATGCGGGTCAAGTCAAAACTCGATCTAAATTTCACCCCTAAACAAGCTCAAAATATACACTTATCAAGCGGATTCTTTGAGAGTTCACTTTTAAATTATGTTTGAAAATTTAAAATAATTGATATTTTTTAATTATACATATAAACCAAGTTTAAAAGGAGAGGTGCTTTTTTAATTCTAGTCTCCTCATGTCACAGTCTTCCACAATGGAGACTGATGGTGTGGATTGCCAACTTTTTGGGTGAGGTTCTTTGGGGTGAATCTATGTCAGATTGGGAGAGAAAGGATTTGATAGAGAATGGGAATGGCCCACCTCTAGAAATAATCAAATCAATCATAGGAAAAAGTTTCTTAGATGAAAAGATATTATTAGGTCAAGGGTCATACATCTCATCACTTGCATTGATTTTCTAATTTTTTTTTTATGTTAGTGATGTGACATGTGGGCCATGTGGAGTTCATCACCGTCCGATCATGATTATAGATACATTCTCTACCATAATTATTTTTTTGTAAAATTTGTTTGCAATTTGCAAATATAAAGAATAAAGTATGATATGAAATATGATTATATGTTGTCACTTCAATCATAGTTTTTATGAAGGTGAATTCATTCGTCCTCATAAAATTACCGGAATAATAATTAAATATGATCATTTTTTGAAAAAAGATTTTAAAAGTTGATAGAAAATAGTGGCTTTCTATAAAAATATTTTGAATTTTTATTTGATTCAAAAGATATTGTCAAAGTAAAATGATTAAAATTTGAATATTCATTAAACCTTGTTAGTATGCATAAGACTCTTGTATATTAATTGTTTTGAAGATCTTAAAATGCTAGTAGATATATTTCATTCTTCTCACTAAAAACTTGGGAGGGTTGGAACAATCTTTATAGAGATGCCTATTGTATTTTCTAATTAAATGAAAATAATCTGAATATAATCTTAAATAATAGATTATAATGCATTTTGGGTTTTTGTCAGTTGAAAATTAAATTAAATTAGAGATCTTCTAACAATTCATTAGCATTCAACTTGATACGTTGACTACGGTCTATTCACCGTCAATCTCTTTTTACAAGATAATTACGACCATTCGTTCATACGAGTCAACTTTTTAGACTGACACAGAAAATTAAGCTAAATGCGATTGTTGACATGGCATGAAACTTTTTCAGAAGTCGAGATCATAATTCTAAATGTTAGTATTAGCTCTTACGTACGCTTTCTTTAATACATAACAAAGAAAAATAAAGTAAAAAACTAGGGAAAAAACTCATGCGGGTTGGGCTGGGTTTTAGTAAAACTAAATCCAACCCATATTAAAATTATTGAGCCCGACCTAACCCGACCTTAGTTGCTAGCCCAAATTGCTCAACCTAATCCAACTTGAGTTGCTGGCCCAACAACCCAACCCATTTTTAGTCCAAATTTGGGGGGAAAAAAAACCAGCAACAAGTTTTTTTATATTTTATGAACCTTGAGTCGGATTGGGTCAATACGTGTTTGCTTGGGTCGATTTTAAATTTCTGAGTCGAGCCCAATCTGAATTCCATGTGGATTTTTCTTTTCAACTTGATCCGATCCTAAATTTACAATTACATAACCCAGTCTATTGATTTCTTGGGTTGGATCATGCTGGCCACGTTAAAACTCGGCCCAAATTTCACCTCCATAAAAGAAACTTAAAAATTCAATATTTTTAATAAAAAATAAGTTTCTAAAGGTGAAAGAGATATTGATATAAAATCATCAGTCCTTTTTCAAGCCATGGGTCCAAAATTGCTTCTCGATTGATAGGAAACAGTGTGATAGGGGCTATTAGACATCAAAGGGCCCATTCCAATGATAGACTCAACTTATCAAATTGATGCAAAATGTGTAGGGCCTAATAGAAATCGATTAAGACACTTATCAATTGACATAAGAGCATGCATTGTATGTAGGGAAGTTTAGTTTGGTTTGAACTTTGAAGATCTTTGTCATTAGCTTTTGTGGGTCCCAATATGGATAGGCTACACATACCTAAAGAGATCTCATTGATGGGACAATCCTTTCATTGCCAGCTTTTAAACAGATGGTTTGAAAATAACTACAGCTTCAATCCAAATTTCAGCATAGAAATTTATGAATTAATGATTAGATGGCTACAATTATATCTTCTTAACCTCACATCTAATTGTCATTTAAAAACTCTTGAAACAATTTGACTCACCCAAGTAAACTCAACTCAATAATGAATTTACAGTAAAACAAGTAATGTCGAGTTGCCCACCAACTTGATTAGGTTGGCCAAAAAACTCGACTTATCAGATAATACAACTATTGGAGCAACGTTTAAATTTTCAAAACTTAATGTATTTTTTATATTTTTAATTGGGTTTGTGTATCATTTAATATATGCGTGATTTTCGAACAGTCTAAAGTTATAAGTAAATTATAGTAAGGTTGAATTAATTTTAAATGGACACTTGACTTTTAATTAATGAAAATCTTTAGATTGAATATGGCCTAAGGAGGTGGAGAAATGGTATAAGTTTTCTCCAATTAATTATTTTACATTTTTTTTTAAATTTCTTTTTTTATAGCAAAATATTCAGATGTCTCAGTTAACCAATCTCAAGACCTTCTTCGTCATCGCTGTATTTTTTACCATCAAATCTAAGTCCTCAGGATTTTTATAAAAAAAAGTATATTAGATATCATAAATGTTGTTTATGTGATGATCTTCTTATGATATTTTAAGAACGTCTATTATTAATTTGAGCTTGTTTTGTTTTAAAAATGAGTGAAAATATAATAGAATAGAAATACACTTTAATGAATTTGATTTGGAATAATCTAAAATTTTCAGCCCCATTTCATTTTAAAACAATTAAATTTAGAGAATTTAGATTTTTCTTTTTTAACCCTCCATTAAGGACAGTTAATCTCTGATTAATTCTGTTTCTTCCAACCTAAATGCACTTTAATCATAGTAAGTATCAGTTGCAGGAAATGAAAATGGTGAACAACAATTTTACAAATTTGTTGCCTCTCTCCAAGGGAACAAGAATACTCCTTTGCCATCGTATCATTGTAGGCAAGTACGATGTATCAAAGAGGTTTTTTTTAAAAAAAAAAAAATTGAGCTCATTTATATAATAAAAACAATTACATTTTGATTATTTATATTGAAAGTTTATGTGATTTATGCATTATATGATACATATGCTTAAGTTTATTTATTTATAACTAATTACACTCGCACTGAATTTGAACCCATGAACTACCTTAGCTATTGATGAGGACAGGTTTTAGACCTACGTTCTCGTAATAAAAAATGCATGTCTAAATGTATTAACTTAAAGGATATATTTTTTTCAAGTTATTATTTTTTCGCTCAACTCATATTTTGACCTCCTCAAGTTTGTTCATAATGACCCCACACGGGTTAGCTCAGCTGGTTACATTTCACCTCAGGAAGTGGGATGGTACGAGTTCAAGTTCTCGTGATGTAACTCGGTGGATATCCGGTGGAAGTGTGAAACTTCTCCTGAAGGGAAGATTTAGTAGGATTGTGCTCGAGATTCGCCTTCTCCTTCATCAAAAAAAAAAAAAATTATCCATAACATAACTCACGTAATTAAGTAGATAATTGAATCATGTTTTTATAGATGACTCTTTACTTAAAAGATACCAATACAATGTAAAGAGGCTCAATCATCTTTCTTTACTTTTTTTAATTTCAAAGGGTTTCTTTTAATATCCAAAGGCCAAACTATGTTCTGCTCGAGTATCATATGGCTCCTTACGTTTGTTAATCTATCAAGTATCAACATTCATCTCCCATGAATCATTCAATTTCTGTAATGAATTTCTCTTCAAATTGAATTTTCTTTCGATGGAAACTTTCTGCCCAAGTTTCTACATAAGTCAATTGAGAGTATCTCCATTCTAACCTGTTAAATTTTCAATTAAACTCTTATTAATTTTGATACCTAAAGCATGAGGTTTAAATGCTGATTATTAAATTCTCTCTTACTCCTGTGGAGTATGGAGGATTCATAAACTTGCAGCCACACATGGAAACATGTGGAAAGGCAAAACATCAATCCGGCCGTTCAAAACTCCCATATTTGAGATGGGGCACATTTCACAACCAAAACGACCAATCATAATAATAATAATAATTAATCCTATCAATTACCATAAAATGGAAATATTGTTAATATTAAGCACAATTCCTTACTTCTGATTTAGACAACAATAATTATGATGATGATGATTACTGATTTACTGTCAATTTGTCGAGTGTTGAATATAATTGTTCAAGTTCCACTATCATCTCCCAATTGTTTGTAGTGCATGGACAAACCTACATTATCTATGCCAATTTAGAGGTTTTTTTTTTTATTATCAAGGTGTCTAGGCCTTTTAAAGCACTTGATTAATCTTCAGGACATGTGCAAGACTCCGTACCTCCAAACACCGAGTAATTCTATGGGAAGTGGCCCTTTGGGGTGGAGTGAGAATTGAACTCAAGACTCCTGTTGCTAATTTGGAGTCTATTCCACCATTTTAAAAGTCAATAAGAGATCGAGTTGACTTGTTGGATATAACTCAGACTTAATCAAAATAAATATAGTGTTATCATAGCAGCATTAGTTAGGACTCATCCATATTCACCTGATTTTAGTAATTATCTCCTAATTTCTTTCAACTTAGCTGACACAACTCAAAGTTAGACCCAGACTTAATTTCAATTGAGTCAAAGACCACCTACGATATTTAAAATTTTGATCTTCATCCAACATCCTTCACAGATAGTCATATAAACCACTATACTTGTTGCATGGGATCAAATAATTTCTAATAAATCATCATTAGAGCTAATGAATGATGGTTTCAATATCTAACAAAAGACAATTGCATGAAACTTACATATGACCAAAAGCTTTAGACCGTTGCTCAATACATTTTTGTCTTGGAATTTTAGTTTTTGCTCCCTTTTAAGCCTCCAATTTCAATGCATTACTAAATCTACTCATTGAAACTGAAGAAACCTCTCCCAAAATTCTCATCAAAGTTTTCTTAATTCTCATCTAACGTTCCCAATCACCTTATTGCTACATTATATATGTACCAACAAGTGCTACAACATCCATACAGACATACCCATTTTAATTTTCATCATTTGTAGAATTCCACCCTTTTTTTTACAGAATTACAAGAGCATGGAAGAAGATAATTCATGCAATACAAGCCTAGTTCTTGGTATAGGGCAGCCACAGCGAGAACAGAATCAGCCTCTTCAATTCCATCTATGGTTTCCTTCTCATGTAAACCATTTGAAAAGAGTTGGGGATGATGATCACATAGACAAGAATGCTAGGAAGAAACTTAGGCTCACAAAAGAACAATCAAGCTTGCTTGAAGACAGCTTCAAAGAACATAAAACACTTACTATGGTACATGCTCTCACTCTCTCTCTCTCTCTCTCTCTCTCATATTGAAGATATGCATACAGCATCTAAACTTTCAAAATTTCGGGCATATCGGGCAATATGGGTGATAAATATTTTACCTTTTTATGACCGAGATGTCCAAGGCCTCTTAGAGCATCCGACTAGTTCTTAAGATGTATGTAAGCCTCTCTTCCCACACAGTAGGTAAAACTATGGAGAGTGATCCTTTAGGGTTGAATGAGATTCAAACTCAGAACCCCCGTTTCCTAAGGTGGATTCATATTGGCTGATATATTCAGTTTATTGTCCGGCGATATCGGTACCAATGGAATTAAGCTGATATTTTTGGGGGGGTCCAAACACAGAAGCTTTACATGACCCAAAAGTGCCGTAGGAGTAATTTCATGTATTTTCAGAAGAGTGTTGAGAAAATATATTAGCAAATTATCTTAAATGTTTGTATTTAGGCACTAGCAGAAGAAGTAATTTACATCGGATCTCTAATGGGATAACAACTTGAACCAACATATTGGCCATTTTGCTCTATTTTGAGCCCAGATTTTAAGATTTTTAAGAACCCCTGAGATCTGACATGTTGCAAAACTTTGGCTGGACTGAAATTTGGGCCCATTTCCACCAATTAAAACAAATGTAATTTGTGGTACTTACAAACACTGAATGAAAGATTATATTTACAGACCCAGAAGCAAGAATTAGCAGAGCAGTTGAGTCTACAACCCAGACAAGTTGAAGTTTGGTTTCAGAACAGAAGAGCAAGGTATGAATATCAAATTACTGCAAAAATAATACGTGAAATTATTATTATTATTACTATTACTGCAAAAATAATACGTGGAGTATTATCTTTGTAACTTATAGCTGTGGATTGTATGCTACAGGACTAAATTGAAACAGACCGAAGTGGATTGCGAGTTCTTGAAGAAAAGCTGTGAGAACTTGAGCAAAGAAAATCAGAGATTGAAGAATGAATTGAATGAACTTAGATCTATGAAGGTTGGATCGCCAGTGTTAGTTCAGCTGCGGTGCGAGAGAGTCGCCGACGACGATAGGAAAACTGCGAAAATGGATCTCTATGGTGCCATTGAAGGTTCTTCCATAGCATTCCAAAAGCTTTGCAAATTACAGACTGATAAATGATTTAGCTATAATTACAAGGATTTTACTAATTAAAACTACATGTAATTAGAAATGTTGCAGAAATTGAAGATAATTTCAGGTTGTTATCCTTAATACAAATGAGCAATCAGCCAATCATGTCAGCATTGGAATGCCATGAACGATTTTGAAGTTTCAAAAGAAAGAAATCTTTGAATTCTTAACCTTTGATCAGTGTTTATGGTGAAAACTAAAAAGTGTAACAGAGATTAAAATCTCAGATGATATGAATTTTCGAATTCGAAATCTCCAAAAACCAAAAATATTGGTAGAAAAAATCTGAAATGGGTCGAAATATCAATTAAAATGGATTAATAGAAAATTTGGAGAAAATGTCAGTTTGCTACAGTAATTTTGGCAGTTAAAATCTGAAATTACTCTTTTTTTCATGTCAGATGGGCCTAAAACTTAAAAAATTGGCCCAAACTTTAGATTTTGGCCCATATTAAGTACCAGTGCCAGAGTAGGTAGCGCGGATATTGCTGATATTTTGGACACTTCATGGGATATTTTTATGAGAAAAGTGTGGCAAAATATTGTGATAAACTAAGTGTCTTTTTACATTTTTCATGATATTTTGCCTAAAACACTTTATCATTAAGCATTTTATACAAGTGGGCATTGAAACTTTAACATGTGGGGCGCATTTCTCATGATCAAGTGGGCTGAAATAATGAACAGAATCAAATGATTGGGCCGGACTGGTTTTAGAGTTTGTCTAACTGAAGACCATTTCTTATCGAGCTAGGCCATGCTAAAGTTCGTCTAACCCAGGGGTACAAATATCAGCCGATACATATCGTATTGGCCGATATGTATCGGTTTTGAAGGAGTGAATATCAGCCGATATATATCGTTATCGGCCAATATTCACCTTCTCGGTCAATATATCGGCCGTATCATATCGGCCGATATCGGCTGGAGAGAGAAAAATATCGCCTGATATATCGGTCGACATATCGTATCGGCCGATAACGGTATTTAAACCCCTGGTCTAACCAAGAGGCTTAAAAAGCCAAGGTCGGGCTTAAGTTGCTAGCTTTTTTTTATAGATCATTAAGCCATTTGTGTTGAATTTGTTGGACCAGGCCATTAGTTGGGCCTCTATGGATCTGTACGTTCGAGACCCACCCATTTAAAGTATTATGCCTAACATCAAGCTTCAGCCAACTCTAGAAAGTAAATGTTAAGAGGTATTTACCTAAAGATATTATTGTCTCTTGTTCAGTCCCTAAACATAAATACTAAAAAAGAACAATAGGGAGACAAGACTCTTTTGATATTGTCCATTAAAGGGAAAATTCTAAAAAGCTCTCTAAGTCTTCTCATAATTTTAAAAATACCCTATTTTCTAACACACTAAAGAAATTTTTTGAGTTTTCATAAAAATCTTATAAAACCCCATGACTATTAATCAATACATTGTATCATGTAAAATAACAAAAGTAAAAGGTATTCTATGAAAATTAATAAAATAAAAAAATGAGGGAGGAGTGTAAGAAGAAAAAAAGGTGGGGGATTACCGTAAAAATGTCTTAAAAAAATCAGATGAGTATTTAAGAGAATCTGAAAACAATCAATAAAAATATAATTTAAAATAAATAAAAATATGGAGTGCTACTTGTTCAAAGATAATTGAGTATTACACAAAAAAGCGAGGGATAAGTAAAAAATTCTTTTTTTTTTTTTCTAAAGTATGAGCACATTTTTGTTATTTTTGTTTAAAGGGTAATTTTGTCATTTTCAATAATTTACATGGCAAGCAATGTGAATGACTTCTTCTTTTATGAACTCTTAAAGCACCCGATTAATTATGGGGGCATATGCAAACCTCTCTACCCATATGTCGGAGGCGGATTTCATAATTGAGTATTACACAAAAAAGCAAGGGATAAGTAAAAAATTCTTTTTTTTTTTCCCTAAAGTATGAGCACATTTTTGTTATTTTTGTTTAAAGGGTAATTTTGTCATTTTCAATAATTTACATGGCAAGCAATGTGAATGACTTCTTCTTCTTTTATGAACTCTTAAAGCACCCGATTAATCATGGGGGCATATGCAAACCTCTCTACCCACATGTCGGAGGCGGATTTCTTACCATCAAGGGTCGAGATATCGGCCGATATGTATCGTATCAGCCGACATTAATACGTTTTTTTTAAAAAAAAAATTAAGAAAGAGAAAAATATCGGCTGATAATAAATTTTAAACCCCTGCTTACCATCACTTCAACCCATTCAGGTTATTTTAGTCAAGGGGTTTTTGAGAATCTGATGAAAACTCAAGAGAGTTTTAAACATTTTATAAAACGCATAATGTTTTTTTTTAAATAATGCAAAAGCTTAGGAGTTTTTAAAATAAAAAAATTGAAAGGAGAAGTTTCTAAAATTTTCCTTCCTTTAAATATTGATTTAATCTCATATCATTGGACGGTCTACAAATGTGTGCATGAAATTACATAGTAAATTTTCACCTTCATCATATCATCTAAGTTTTTTAATTTTATCCTCACATGTCGTTGGCTTTAATAATTAATAGTTATAATTTAAAAGTAAAAAATAACATATTTGGAAAAATCAAAAGGGGTTTAAATTTTGAAAAATAATGGGGTGGGGTTTCTTCAAATGACATCTAGTTTTGCACTTGTCTATGGTGCTTATATCCTTTCAATTTTTCATATTCATCATCTTCTTTTTTATTAAGGTATTCAACCCTTTTAAAGCACGAGGCTAATCTTCGAGGTATGTGCAAATTTTCTTATCCACACGTACCGAATAACTCTACGAAGAGTGACTTTTTAAAATAAAGTGAAAATCGAACTTAGAACTCTCGCTTTTATGGTTTTAACATCATGATTATAGTGATAGATTTAAATTAAAACAATTTATTCTCGTGACTCAAAATAAACTCATAAAAAATCTATTGATTTTTTCATAAACTAATTTTTAATTAATAATTTCTCTAAATATGCCTACAGTTGCTACAGCATTCTGGTTTAAGACAACCATGAGAGTCCGTGTCTTCCCTCTACTAGAAATGTAGAATTACCTCGTCATGGACATTGATTCCAACGTTTGAAATTCCTTCAGAGAACTCGGTTTTGTCTTTTAATTGACTTTTGTCAATCCAATCATCACAAACTATTATTTTATTAACCCAAGGTGATTAAATTGATGTCAATTCAAACCCTTAATAGAAACCTTAAGTACTACTGATTGAAGATTATTTAAAACTCATTACTAAAGATTAGAAAATACTCTCAACGCCCAACAAGGCTAACATAAATTTAATTAAGATTTATTAACTTAAATGCCTTTGTATCCATTTATTTGGTTGCCACCGATAAGTTCAAATTGCAACCACCGCCGGATATACCAACATTCCATCCTATTCCTTCGACCATTTCTATGCTCTCTACCAAATCATATTCATCTCTCTCCCTCTCTCTCTCTCTCTCTCTCTCTCTCTCTCTCTCTCTCTCTCTCTCTCTCTCTCTCTCTCTCTCTCTCTCTCTCTCTCTGGAGCTAAGAAGAAGAAGAAGAATATCATCTTTGGAGAGAACTGAATTAGATGAGATGAATCATCGGAAGTGTAAGTTGTTATCTATTATATTTTTCATGTGATTTCATTAGTGTCTAAATTTTTGGATTAAGAGATGAAGTAGAGATTAAGAAGGCATAGACACTGGGCAGTGGCCCACCTATGATGCACAAAACCATTGGATAGGAAGGTGAGAGCCCCACCTTTGATGAGGGCTGCATGGTTGAAGGAATCCATGTGGAGATTATCTTCACTGTCCAACTGATGGAGGCAACCACATAAACATCACACTTATTCAAAGCTAAGGATGTAATTCAGACGGATTGGGTTGAGTTTTGTTTGGCCTTACAATCAGAACTCACTTAACTGGTTTGACCCGATTCAAAATTTGAACCGAACTGTCAAATTCAATTTGACCCAACTTCAACTGACTAAAGTGTAGTATATATTGTTACTCATTTGAGAGTGGAAACTTAAGAAAGTAACTACAGCAGGCTTGGAAAACGTCCTAGCTTTTAAGTTGTTGCTCTTTGGCAAGCTGGTGTTGGGGCTGGTGAACGAGTCCCATATTGGAAGTGTAGAGGGAGATCTAGGGATTTATAAAGGACTTGGGTCACTCTACCTAAAGGGCTACTCTTTTTGGACTGGATACCCAGGTCCTAACAAGTGATATCAGAGTTAGGTCTCAGGCAATCTCATGTAGGCTCAGGAGACCCCCTAAGCAAACGAGATGACTGGCCTCGTTTGAGAGACGATTTTTGAGACTAGTGAACGAGTTCCACGTTGGAAATATGGAGGGAGATCTAAGGATTTATAAAGAACTTAGGTCATCCTAGGTCCTAACAATGCGAGTGTGGAGATTGGAGTGGATTGATAAAAAAAGACATGAACTGTCGTACTGTTTACACTATTTCTCATCTTGCAACCAGAAAGGATCTGGTTTCTAAAATCCTCTTCATTCTACATATAAACAGACCTTTTATTTTTGTACAAGGAATGATTAGAAGGAATAATAAATCCAACCTGTTTGCACAATCATAGGACTTAAAACATGTGTGGGGCCTATATCAGGTCACCTATGTGTATGGAGAATGTTTCAAAAGAAACTATGAAGAGCTTTGGATAGATTGAATATGACCTAAAGATCGATCATCTTCATTTGATGATCATTTCATGGGGGCTCAAAATTGACAAATGTTTATGGAGGATGGTTCAAATGAAAATATGAAGAGCTTTGGACAGATTGAATATGGCCCAAGGATCATCTTCATTCGATGATTTCATGGTGACTCAAAATTGACAAAAGTTGGATCAATTTGACCAACTTTTCACTATCCATGCTCTTGCTTTGATGGTTGTGATCATAAAGTCAAATGGAGGCATAGCAATCACCATTAATTCCTCCAAATCCAAGTCTACAGTGCAAAATAGGTTTAAATGGCATGAAATTGCAGTAAGACTGGTTGGACTTTATCATTCTCAATGTTTAACAGAATCGGATTTGAAAATATCAAGATTTCAACAAGGTTGAGATAAATCTCAAGAGTATTGATTACACTCATTATAATAAGTACTTTTTGTAGAAAAATTGCTTGTTTATGTCTTCAATTAAAGACGATTTACAAGATCACTAAGAGTATTCTGAGAGTGACTATCGAAATCTTGTAATATTCTTATTCTTAAAATTTTCTATAGAGGAGAAACTAGTATACTCTGCATTGTTGAGCCGACCTCTATCCCTTGAATTACAAGGCAATTCACCATTTATTATCTGAATCAAACTCGTACTAATAAGTACAGAGGACTTGTTTCTATCTAGCATGGTATAGATGTACTTCAAGACCTTTCTTTTGGGTGTATGAAGTACTTTCCTCTGATTCAAGTTTGGTATTCTGGTTTTTGAACTATGCCTAATTGACTTCGAACGCGAAGGATCTATGATATCTCTCATTAAAAAATGCAGTGATGTCCAATTCCCCTTCAGAAATCAGTTTGCAGAGCTCCTCTCCGAAACACAATCCCTCAGCATTGTTCTTTTTCATTGGAGGGACACTGCTGCTTGTGACCTGTTTAATTCTACTTGTGTTTTTCTGGAAACGCATGAAGCGTTCAAGGTTGAAGACACCTGCACCCAGAAAAGGAGCAGCAGGTAACCAAAATTGTCAAAATATGTAAAATTCCAACCAAAATTTTAATGAAGACTAAATGTCAGCGAACTTTGTCTTGTCAGCGCTGGATGTCTTTAGCAGTAATTTTCAAAGCATATGCTGCTACTTTGACTACCGCACTTTAAGGAAAGCTACAGAGAATTTCAGTCCCGCGAACCAGCTTGGGAATGGTGGATTTGGATCAGTCTATAAGGTTTTAGGAAATGAAACTTGTCCTTTAAAGATTTGTTATTGTTTCTGCTGTTTTATTGTTTTAGAATTTCATTTGTAAGATGAGTTTTTTTATTTATTTTGGGTTCTAGGGAGTATTAGGTGATGGAGTGACGATTGCAGTGAAGAAACTAGCTCTGGGGAAATCTCATCAAGGAGAAAAAGAATTCCTAGCAGAGGCGAGACTGATAACGAGCATTCAACATAAGAACCTAGTTCGCCTTCTTGGGTGTTGTTCAGATGGGCCAGAAAGACTTCTTGTATATGAATACATGATGAATGGAAGCTTGGATGCAACAATATATGGTGAGCATTACCTATGCCTATTTTGTTAATTGATCGCCATATTTGCTTCTCGCAATTCACTGCTTTAGTTGAGTTTAAGCTTCCCTTCCCAATACCCTTAGTGGGACTGGTTGTCGAAAGGAGCAGAAGAAAAAAATTCAGCAACTTGAGACACAACTGAGTCGATTGAACTCAATCGGATTTCATTGACTTGATGCAACAATTGAATGAGTTTTTATCATCACTCAATGATATCACTGAGTTGAGAGAAAACCCAACTTGGTTTTGGTGTAGTCACAAAAAATGAACTGGATTCTTGTTGTAAATCCTAAAGAAAGAAAAACAAAAACGATTACATTCAAGGTAAAAGTGGTTCAAAATTTTATGCGCCTATCGTGCAGTCTTTACCTTCCTATATCATTTTCATTAGCTTTTTTATCAAGTATTTTTGCACATAAACCATCACTAAGTTTTTATTCATAATATATAACTGAATCCTCAAGTTGAGTTGCCTGGGTGGGCTTCCAAGTCGGCTTGAGTTTTATATACGATTTTCAGAGCTTTTTGCCATTTTATTTTCATAGTCTTCCTATTTAGTTCTCAGGCGGCATTTTGACCCTATAACAATTCATATATGGTATGTTCGTGTATGTTGGATTTCACCAACACTTCTATGTAACAGGAAAGAACAATCAGTTTCTAAGCTGGAAGATGAGGTTTCAAATCATTCTTGGTATTGCTCGAGGATTACAGTATCTTCATGAGGATTCACATCTAAGGATTGTTCATAGAGACATCAAAGCAAGCAACATCCTCCTCGATGAGAAATTTCAACCGAAAATTGGAGATTTTGGATTAGCGAGGTTCTTCTCCGAAGAAGAAGTTTATCTAAGCACCAACTTTGCAGGGACCCTGTAAGTAAATATCTGAGTTGTATCATGATTATTGTTACAGGGGTACTTCCATAGAAATCTCAATTTCATCACAAGACATCTTAGTCTGTGCTATCTCAGTATAGTTTTATAAGTAACAATTATTACAATTTGATCTTGTGAATGATTATGCATCATTCACGGCTCAAATCCAGGGTGGTGCTACTTCAATGTTTGAATTCAATCCTTCAATTCCTTGAGAAAATTGCTAATCTTGGTCAGATAGCCTTAATTACAGAAGGTCGAATCATCCCTAGGTTTTTTGTTTTTCCAAACTATAGTTCCGATTTCTCAGCTTGAGCTGAATACATTAATATTTCAGAATTGTACAACAGATGAGTATAATTCCATTTTCTTTCTTTCAGAGGCTATACAGCTCCTGAATATGCAATAAGAGGAGAGCTGTCTGTGAAGGCCGACATATACAGCTTTGGTGTTCTTGTGCTGGAAATCATCAGTTGCAGGAAAAACACAGATCTTACTCTACCATCAGAAATGCAATATCTTCCTGAATACGTACAATTTCTGAACATCTCTCACCTTTTCATCATCCAACTTTAGTGCTAGACTGACAATACAAAGACTAAAAAGTCGAACTACTTAAAGAAGTGCATTTTCTCTTCATTTTTGTAGGCATGGAAGCTTTTTGAGAGATCCATGATCATGGATCTTGTGGACCCTAGACTGAAATCGGACGGATTTGTGGAGAAAGACGTGATTCAAGCACTTAATGTTGCTCTGTTGTGCCTACAGCCATATCCAAACTTAAGGCCTCCCATGTCGGAAATCGTTGCCATGTTAATGTTCAAAGCAGAAATGGTAGCAACCCCCATGAGGCCAACATTTTTAGAAAGAAAGCGTCGAAATGATGAGAGTGTTTCTTGGGAGA
Source organism: Chimonanthus salicifolius (assembly GCA_013350335.1). Classification (NCBI taxonomy): domain Eukaryota; kingdom Viridiplantae; phylum Streptophyta; class Magnoliopsida; order Laurales; family Calycanthaceae; genus Chimonanthus; species Chimonanthus salicifolius. The sequence continues at coordinate 2,508,141 of CM023538.1, forward strand.
GCATGTGTGAACCTTTCCCTTCACCTCTACCAAGTGACCATTCCTCCTTCCCTTCACTTGATAGGACATAAGCCTCATGGAAATACATCCATAAAGCTTAACATTTCAAATCAGAGACTTTATAAAGGTTGAGTTGATGCAGCAAATGAAGCATTATTAGAAGTCGAGCTGCCTTTAGTGCGCATCCAAACACAAATCACAATCAGTTCCAAATATTTCACTACACAAAAAGATTCCCTTGGTGGCATGTTTCGTGAAAGTCTGAGTCACCATTTTTATTTTTTTTTCTGATATTAGTTTTAAGCAGAACCATCAGAAAACCAGCATCTCACTCAAATTGCATGATTGAGAACAAATTTTGTCTGGGGTACATCAGTTGAACCTCAATTCAATAAATAAATCGTGCATAAATAACAGAAATGTTACAAAAGGTGAAGGCAGTAACTAGAAAGTTTACCATATTTTTCGACGAAGCTCAATTTTATTGAGGATGTATTTAGTTTATGATCAAATACAGAGTTTATTTAATCGTGTATAATACATGATCAGTCTTGTTTAATGAAAAGGAGTGCTTCTTTGTATTGTAGAAGCATTTTTGCTGTCTTATGGATATATGTTTAAGATATCTTTCAGGTGCCATTGTTAGTGATTTGCTGAGTCATTTCACCAAAACATCTTGACTGCAATTGGAGATGGCATGGGATTCAACCCAATCTGAGATGGATTTAAGTTGTCTTTAGTGTTAGCAAGTGGAAACCATTAGTTGCAGATAAACAACTAGTCTGTGTCCTGTTTAGTCTTAGCTGTGTTTGTCTAAGAAGAAGTTCTGTTTTCTTTTTTCAGCTTTGCTGTGTGTGTTTTGTTCCTACTGGATATGTTTTCAGTCTTCTGAGACTGTTTGAGTCTGTTAAAGTGTATGATTTTTTATCTGTTTTTTCCCCTTTTGGGGATTGTACTGTATTTTTGGGAGGTTTCCCATCCTTTGGATGAATAAAACTACTTATCATTTAAAAAAAAAAAAGTTGTGATAAACAAAACATAAACAGAAAACACTTCCATAATAGGGGGTCGTTTTCCCTTCGGCCATAAAAGACTTGAATGGCTGCATATGATGAGAAGTCATTTCAAAAGATGCAAGATAATGAGGTCTTGAGTTCGATCCACGCTCAATCCCTCCACACTTGGATTGGAAGGTTTACAAATGCTAGTGGGATTAGTCTCACCTCCATTTTGAGTGAAGATACCCCATGTTAAGAAAAAAAGTCCAAAGAGAAAAACATGGAATTTATTACAAATATTCGCGAGTCATCATGCATGTTTGGTTAATATTTTTTAATTTCTAAACCATGGGATCAAAGGCTCGAATGGGAAGGTCCAAAATGGCAGCAAGCTGAGGAAATTCTGGATACGAAATTGCTGAGAAAGAAAGTCTCTAGAGATGTTTCAAGAGACCCAACATGAGAATTATAATTTTAATCTCTGCTGAAGCATACCGAGAGAAGAGTCAAGTTGCTTGGGATGCAAGCTTCAAAAGATGCTAAAAAAAATCAAAATCTTCAACTCAGACTTGTACCGAGCTCATTTTCTACAGCCCAAGTCAAAAGTTATGAAGAAATTCACTTCAAACTTCATCAAATCATTTTCTATTTGGATGAAAATTCTAAACCCAAACAAAAAACAAGTTGGATCATAGAAATGTGGATGCTCCTGTTTTCTACCACCGATCACCACCACTTCCTCTTGATCGAGACCAGCAATTGCAAAAACCAGTTCAGTTTACTTCAATCAATGTTCAAAAAACCCAATTGGAAGTTGAAACATGGGAGTGAATGATCTAGACCAAACTAGTTCAAACCATGACATTCATAAGTTTAAACAGTCAAAACTGACGGTTCTCAGCAACGAATTCTTTCTTTGGATCAAACTGGAAATTCATAGGAAATGCAGATGACCCGGATATGCCATTTCCAGAAGAAAAAGATGCTCTGTATCAAGTAAAAATGACGGAGTCCTAGCTAAAAGGACTGAGACCAATTGGTATTGATAATAAGTATCGAATCTCTCCAAACAAGTAGCAGAAAGATTTATCATTGCCAAAATAAGGAGATTTGAAGTAGATCTAAATCTTAGAACATATTACACTAGCTGCTAATTTTCTTTCTATTCAAACAGGAAAACATCAAAACAGAGTGAAACAGAGTGCTATAGCTAAGCTCCCAAAATGCATTTACTCTTTCAGATCTTTTTCCGTCTTGTCATCTTCTTTTTCTTCTTCATTCATCACCTTCTTCATCTCTGCCTTATCTTCAACAATTGAATCTTCAGTCAGCACCATCTCCTTCTCCATCCCAATCATCTCTATTTTCTTCTCGGCGGCAGCTGCCACCCGCTTCTTTATCTCCTCCAGCACATTCTTCATCCCCAGGTCCACATCATCATTGCAGCTCATAAAAACTTCGGCAACATCTGCTGGTGGTATCTCTGCTGATGGAAGCACCTCCTTCACCTCCTCCATAAGCTCATGATCATCAATGCCAAGGTAGTTCTTGGCAAGAACTCGGAAAGCAAAGAACCCACAGTAACTGAGATTTATATGCTTGTCCATCCTTCCCGCCCGCAGCAATGCCGGGTCTAGCTTCTCTTTGTAATTGGTAGTGAAGATCATAAGCCTCTCCCCACCGCAAGACGACCACAACCCATCAACAAAATTCAGCACACCTGAAAGACTAACCGTGCTAAATACCGCACCCTTCTCATCCTTCTTCTTCCCATTCTCCTCCCCACTGCCGCCACTGTCTCCATCCCTCTCCTTCTTCGGCACCCGGTGCTTCTTCCTATCCGAGAGGTCTAAAGTGCAGTCCACATCCTCAACGACAATCACTGACTTGCTTGAAGTGGCAATCAGTAGCTTCCGCAGCTGCGAATTGCTGGTGACTGCTGTCAATTCGAGGTCATAGATATCAAATTCAAGGAAATTGGCAATGGCGGCGATCAAACTGGTCTTTCCAGTTCCAGGAGGGCCGTAAAGAAGATACCCCCTCTTCCATGCCCTCCCTACTCTGCTATAGAACTCCTTCCTATTTACAAACTTCACCAAATCTGCCTGAATCTCCTCCTTCAAATCAGGCTCAATCGCCACCGTATCGAAATTCGATGGGTGTGAAAACGGCACTGAAGACCACAAGCGACCATTATCCTCCGCCGACCGGTTCGTATAAAGCCTCCTCTCTCTGTTCTTGAACTTGATCAAAGCTGCTTCTTCCATTACATATGGCAAGTAAGAAGAATGAATTGTACTCTTGTACTTCTTGTGGAATGAGAGCTCGAAATATCGACTCTCATGCGATCGAACGTATCCATAGTTATTGGTCTTCCTTTCTATGCAGTGCAAAGACCATTTGATTCGAATTCCATCGAAGACATCTTCGATCTTCTGATTAGAATCCATGGTAAAAGTCAGATTCTTGGAGTTCTTGGGCTTGGAGAGCTTGAGAATTTTGGCAGAGGAGAAGCATTTGGAGCTGAGGTAGGACTGAACAGAGTCAAAGAGCTCGTTGTTGTAGGAGGAGTCGAATTCTTCGATGAGGATTGAGATGTTGGTTTGGAAAGCAGAGAAGAACTTGAGAGAGTAGCGTTTCAGAAACTGGGAAATTTCAGGAGGGAGAAAGTCTCGAATTGCAGTTCTTAGGAAGACTAAGGTGGCTACAAGCGAGGTCACGGATTTCCAGTCCAAGAACTCCATCCGAGTACTTGGTTTTTTGGCCCCACTCTTCTTTTCCAAGAAAGAACAGAGGATGAGAGATGGAGGTGTTTGGGAGTAACTTTCTACGGAAACTCGATATTGGATAGTGTTTGGTTTCTGCTCTTTACAACAGAGGAGGAGAGATGGAGGTGTATGGGAGCAATTTTTTTCTGTGGAATGGATATTGGGTAGTGCTTGGTTTTACTTCTTAAGAACAGAGGACGAGAGATGGAGGTGTTTGGGAATATATTTCTGCGGAAAATGATATTGGGTACTGTTTGTTTTTTCTTCTTAAAAACAGAGCAGGAGATATGGAGGTGTTTGGGAGTATTTTCTGCAGAAAATGGATACTGGGTATTGTTTGGATTTTCTTCTTGAGTTCAGAGGAGGAGAGATAGAGGCGTGGAAAATGGATACTGGGTTATGTTTGGTTACTTTGTCTTCTCTGCTTCCATGGTTGAAGTGAGGAAAGAAAACAAGAGAAGAGAGTATCTGCAGGGAATCGAATGAGTGTCGAGTCTTTAAAACTTTCACAGAATCATTGTCTTTGCTGTGAATTATGAACACTGAAGACAGGTGAGAGACAGAGAGAGTTAGGTTTTTGGGTGTCTATTGTGTGAATGGAGTGGAAAGAACAGCCATTTTATATTTTTTTTAAGGAGAGAGAGAGAGAGAGAGAGAGAGAGAGAGAGTTCTGCTCTGACCAAAATAAATATAAATTAAATTGCATTTAGGACTTGAAATTTGACTAGGTTGAATTAAAATTATTTTTTTTTATTAATTATAGATCATTTAACTCATCCACATTCAAACATCTAACCCGTAGACTCCATTTTCTTTATCCAATGGTGTCATCCTCTTAATTTCATTTTATGTGCAAATATTTTTACCTCATTTTCAAATTTTTATAGGAATTTTAAATCAAATCAGACAAGGAAATTTTATATTATTAATAATCAACCTCCAAACTAATTCAACTCATTGCCTATGTCTCACCTTGAAATAAATCCAAGTTGAATTTTATTAAGGACTTTGAGAAATATAATAAATTAAGTTCTTATTTTCTCCATTGGTTTTGAATACCTCACCCATATTTAAAAAAAATAATTGATTTATTGTTTCTATTTTTCTTAATCTAATAACCCCATGAAGTCCTTTTTATATTCTATTTTTGTTAAAATAAAATTTTCACCTTATCTTTTAATTTTTATATAGATAAATCAATCCTGAGAATGAGAGAGAGACAGGGGTGGGCAGCAGTAGTCTTTGGATGGGGAAGATTTGTGGGATTTAAAAAGGAATAGCACAGCATGAGTCAAGAAATGAAAAAACTTTGGGAAAAGAAGAGACTGAAAAAGGAAATTTCATGGAAACTTTGGTAATCACCATGTTTTTTTTTTTTCTGGAGGAGGAAAGTTACCAGATTCCTCTTCGAAGTCTAGCCATATTATTACCACCAACCATACAATTTTGCAGATAAGGGGACCATTGCTCAATTATATTTGATCTAATGGGCCACACCTTTGATCACAACTCCTATCTTTTTCTCATTTCTTTAAAAAAAAAAGAAGTCATTTTCTTTTTAAATTATTTTTTTTTGAATTTACGTGTGAAAAATCCAGATAATCCCGCAAGTGATATCAACCGCCCTTACGTACACCAAGTTAGATCATGAAAATTCAAACTTGACACCTCCTGCTTCCTGAAATTAGAAGTTAACCACTTGACCTAACCATTCCAAATGGTGGGTTATGCAGTTACTCACAAAACATGGGCTCATCTTGACAGGTTTAAAACTAATTTGGTTCAACATAGGAGAATAGAAATTACACTTGGATCTTTCAGAAGAGACCCATAACCAAATTTATTTGTGAAACCCTTGATTTAGAAGAGAAGCATGGCATCACAATGTGTAAAATTGAGGTTAATTTACATACACACATCATAGATATGATTACTGTATTCTTTTACAGATACAAATTTATTCATATAATCATATCTATGAGTATAATTTTTTACTAAATATGTGCATATTTCACCACTAATGATAAATTTGTACCACAACTTCATTGCCATCTTAGATCCAATTGGAGATCATTCATTGAACTCAAATGGAAATAAGGACAAGACCCAACACATAGGGTCCCATGGAGAAAAGTGATAAGACCATGTGGGTGTTTGTGTCAATTTCATAAATCTCTTTTCACCTCCACAACTTGGCTTGATTTGACTGTGAACACGTTCGTCACATAAAATAAAGTTTTGATGTTGTTTCACACAACTCCTCTCGGACTAAACCTGTGTTAGTGAATTGGGACCATGTGGAAGAGATACCCATGTTATTTATTTATCTTTAAAATTAATGATTAAAAATAATCTTAGTAATAAATTTTCAAAATTCAATATATGGATCTACTGAGACTAAAATCCCTGTTTTTTATATTGTTGATTTTATAAATTATGAAAAAAATTAAATGAAATAATATTGAGTGCTTATAAATTTGTGGTTTTCAACTATTTTTGAAATATTCATGAAATCCAAATTTTCTGAGATAATTTTTATTTTGAAAAATAATGAAAGGATATGCAAATGCTTATGGAATTAAATAAATAGCCCTAATGTGATTTATATAGTTTTTAGAGTGTTTGTGTGATTTGTCTAATATTCCAACATTTTTTTTATGAAATTTTAAGTCTTTGAAAAAAAAAATTTATGAGACATAATAGAAGATAGATACATATCATTATGAGATATTAGAAAACATGAATTTCATATTAAGTATTTTCTCATATTGATTTTTTATTTTCTTTTTAGATATTTTTCAAATTTTCGTGACATGATTAATTTGTATTAAAATTATGTCTGTCAAGAGTTTAATACTACATAAAATGACAATTTTGCCCATAATTCAATTGATATAGTAGATATTGCCGATGCATAGAGTCCAAATACTTATTGGTCACCCCTTTATTTTTACCACTTGTCCAAGACTCCAAGCCAAGTCATTTATCAACTTATTATTTTTTAAATCTAAAAATAAGAGATGAAAATGACTGAATAGAAGCAAACTTTATACGTTCATTGTCAATGATATTAACATCCAACACTCATTTAAAGCACAGGGCGATAACTATTTATTTTTCTTTACGTGATAGTTAAATTTAATACTAAAAATTAAAATTAAAATGACTTAATAATATTTATTTATATATTTTTTTTTAATTTACATATAAAAAAATCATAGAATAGCGAGCGTAAATTTTATAGTTTATATGTATTTCAAAATGGTAAAAGATTGCAGGAATCAGAATCCAAGATTGGAAGTGGAAATTTCTGAACCCTTTCTTACAAGGGGTCACGTGGTTTGTGTAAGTGGGGCCCACATGGCTTTCTTGGGCAACAAGTTTTGCCGCTCCTGTCGTTTCTTCTGATCTTATGCTGACTTGTAGCCATAATGGACAAGAAGAAAAGACTTTCAGTGGGAGCCAAAATGTACGACACGTGGCATCTAACTAACAGGTCATTGAGTGGGTCATTGCATCTGTCGATAGACTTGGTTATGTGGTGGCTATTGTTATTTATAAGAGAGCCGAACTCCGCAACTTCTAAAGGTTACAGGACTCGCTCGTGTCAAATTTAATTTTAATTTTTTTTATAAATTATATTCTACCACTATATTTTTTTTATTTGAGAATTGAGACAACTTAATTTTTTTATCAAATGGTTATGATTTAGTTTAACCGACTTAATTATATATTAAAAGTTTTAAATCACAAAATCTAAAAAAATAAATTTGGTCATCAACACTTTTTATAACGTTGAGATTGTCATACACTAGAGTGAGAGAATTGAGAAATATTGAAAAATTGTGATATATTTCAATGTATTACAATATGTTGCAATGAAAAAAAAGTAATCTCCAATAAACTAATAATGAAGATTTTTTTTTTAATTCAAAAGTAAAATATTATTTGTATAGTTTTGCTATTTAATTTTTTTTTAAATAAAAAAATTTAATTAGCTCTCTTCTTTAACAGAGCTGAAAAAATTAAACAATATGAATGACGTAAACATTCTGACACAGAATAATTTTTTTATCTCATATAAGAATTCAATTTTTTTAAAAAAGTTTCAATTTTACCCTTCCACTTTCTGCGTTAGTTGGAAAGGTAAAATGAAAATTTCAAAAAAAAAAAATTGAATTCCCATGTGAAATGAAAAAATTCGCCCACGTAAAAATGTGTACCTTGTGAAAAAACGACTTTTATTCTTATGTTTTAAGAGTTATTTAATGTAAGAAACACAAAAATAATAATAAAGAAATCTTTCCTGAGTTAGGCGACCTTGGCTTGGTAACTTGGTTAGATGGGTGAAATCCAAGTGAGGTTGCTTCTCAATTACAAATCTTTGTCTAGTCTTTGGATCGAAATATATAGTTTTTAGAAAATATTAATGAAAATTCAGTATTTACTGAAATTTATAATTTAGGGCCAGCGGGGGGCATGAACATTCTCTCCCATGTATCTACAGTAAAAATCCTGTAGTGCTAAGCTATTTTATTAAAATTCCTATGTAAAACTTATTTACATTAACTACAAAAATTGCAATTTGTTGGATGAAATAATCGCCCGCATATTATATACATTAGTGTATGCCAGCTATTGATGTCCCAATAAGATGACCAAGAATTTATTAGAAAGGGTCCCACATTGTATGGAGAGGAAATGTGGGGATGAGACATACGATGGGAGAGCTTCTCTTCCAGTAAGAGATTTTTTGGAGTTGGAAATAAGTCTCTTCCAGTAAGAGATTTTTTGGAGTTGGAAATAAGTCAGGCCAAAATACAAAACTGTGTGGGTCCAAAGTAGATAATTTTTTATTGGGGGAGTCGAGTAGTCACGAATGATATAAGAGAAAGATTCAACATTCTGTCTGTGTGGGCTCCTATGTTATAGTTGTGCCGAGGACAGAGGTTGAAAAATCTGAATTGTCGAGATTTTTCTCTCTCCTCAATTTTTTTTTGAAAATCTCAATAGCTTTTTTTTTGAAAAAATCATTTAAAAAAATATAAAAAGGCTGTTTTTAAAAAAAATAAAAATATATAAATATCGGCTGATATCTAGGCCGATATTCGTCCGATATGGGCAAATATCAACTGAATTATTTTATCTCTGGCTGATACTGTATGTATCGGCCGAGATTTATATCCCTGTCTGAGGACGACTTTGCAACTAAAGCATTAGATTGTGACTCTAAGCAAGACATCTTTTGGGTCTGAAAGTGAGTCAAGCTTAAATATAAAACCGTATAGATTAGGTGAGCCCAAAGTAGACAATATCTTGTTCGGAGAGTTAGGTTATCACAAAAATTTTCTTTTTAATATGCAGTTTACTAAAAATTATTTTGATACAATTAATTAATACATTTTAAGCTCCGAATTTTAATTATTATTTTTATCTTTAAATTTTCTAGTATTAAAGAATACTACATCATCGATTTGATCAAAATAATTTTTATAGATCTTACAAATAATAATATTTCTATCAAAATCGTCATCATCATCTTCTTTTGTAATTTTATTCCTCACACTTCAAAATAAATCTGTAGATAGTCTTACTAGTGTACAATTGATCATCCTTTCAATCTATGAATCCAATAAAACATAATATATTATGAATAAGTAGACCCTCAAAATTCAAAATACAAGGAATTGAACTAAAGAGTCAATCTGTTGGGTCTAGTTGCCGGCCTAGCTATTTGGCCAAATCGTTGCTCATTATAAACGTGTATTTGGAAAAAAAAGATATTTTGAATAAGGATGTGATTGAAATTGTGGTGGTCACTTTAGTTATATCAGCCGCTATTTATAAAATTTTAATTAAAAGTTCAATTCAATACATTAATAATAAATCAATCAAATCATACTTTTTAGTATTATAAGTTTTAAAGATTGAAAAATAATTTAAATAGTCCAAGAAATATAATTTAATTAAATTACTCTTTATGAATCACACATTTAATAAAGAATATGTAAGTGCAAGTGATCATTTAATATTTGAAAAAAGTCACGGTAAAATGGTCAATAGAGTAGATTCTACGATTACATCGACAGGTGTCGGCACGTAGATGGATACACGAGTTACACGCCGCGTGCAGTGTTGTAAATAGGCTGACGTGCTCTTTACAAGAGGAATGCCACGTCATCCAACTTAGGTTGTGACGTGGTGACCGTGGTATTTAGCACAAGTTCGGCAGTGGTGGATCCCAGACGACACTGATGACGTGGCGTGACTTTTGTCGGTCGGCGTCGAGTGTCCTCTTACTTTATTTTAATAAATTTCTACGAATCAGAATCTTGTTCTAAGGATTTCCAATTTTCCACTAAAAGTCTTGAAAACACTGTTTGGTTTGGTGAACATGCCAACCCCTTTTTTTATTCACATAAAAACAACTCAATATTCGTCACACTTTAATGGCAGCTCAATGGAAGAAAATTCAGATGAGTAAGTTAGATGAAAAAAAAAATGGGATTACTGAGATAACAACGGCGTCTTATATATCGGTTGAGATCTCCGCCATATCTCTCTCCTAATTAAAAAAAAAAAAATTAATGTGTATCGAGATTTATACTCCTGGTCTTAATCCATTTGACTCATCACATTTTAAATCAATTAAATTGATATATTTTATTAGGTATTTTTAATAAAATTTATATATTTAATCATGTCGAACTGATAAATAAAATATTTTGAACATAATAATAGGACGCACATCTTAAGACTGACAAAATTTGTTAGGAGACACAGGATAGAGTGAAATCCCCATTTTATCCTACTGATGTATCGCTCATCAAGTATCGATATACCGATATATAAAAAATATATATACAGAGCGGATTGTTATCGGTACACCGACACTTGATGAACGGTACACCAGTAGAGATAAAATGAGAATTTCATTATATCTCGTATTTCCTAACAAATTTTGTCCGTTTTAAGATGGCTGACCATATTAATATTATAGTCGACTCTTCACTTTGATAAATTGCCCATGTTTTAATTTAACAATGAATATTGAGATATTGACTTTGAAGCTATGTACTTGTTGTACTGTTGATGATAAAATAGTGTTAATGATTGTTTTATAAAAAATAAGTTTTTGCATATTTTATGTGTCAAATAACAAAGCTCATCATATTAATTAGAGTTTGAGTGATATAATTTTCTATGTCAATTCCAAAGAGATAAAATTGCAATGTTATTTATCTCACATAAATCTCCTTTTATAATCAACTATTCCCAAGTTTAATATTAACTATTTATTTTAGTTTAAACATTATTAAACAAAATATATATTTTAGATGAAAATGCTCCATCTTAGCTAGTATTTTATTTATTTATATACAAAAGTAAAAATACATCATAATTTAAGTATTTAAGAAGAAGGAATGATCCCATTTTGAATCATGATAGTAATTGGGATTATGTGAGTCAACTTATAAAATCTAAATCATTCCTCAATCTTTACTCAGATGCTTGTATCCTTTTTATTCATTAGATTTTGTCAAAATCCTACATTTATTAGATAAATCAAATGTGAAGGTTGCAATAAATTTTTTAGGCTTTTAAGTACTGAGTTTAATAATTTTGCAAAATCTAATAAGTATAGTTATGTGAATAAAGATTAAATAAGCAATTTGAATTTTTTACAAGTGGACTTCATCCTTCCATTAAGATGATTACAAAGGATCATTACTAACTATTTTATATCTTGATTGAACCTAAAATATTGTATAAAGTAACCCAACACCCTACTTTACAACTTGGATGAGATGGCTCACCTTCACCCAACACATCATGCCTTTTCAAAAGTCTAAACACTGCAACAAAAGTATGAAAAATAATACGAAAACCTAAATAAAAAATGATTAGGTGGATAGGAAGGTAAGCTCCTATATATTTATCATCTATTGATGGAATTTGAAATTTACAAAATCGAATTTAAAAATAAATAGAGATACATATATTTTCTAAACCTTGAATCCAGAGGTTTTAAATTCAGTATCGACTGATATATCAGTTGTAAAATTTCTTTCTATTTAATTTTTTTAATTAAAATAATTGATATCAGACAATATTACCGATGTATGTCATCCGACCAGTCGATATTTATTTTCCTGCTTAAAACTATTTAATCCTCCATCATTTAATCTTAAAGTTGTAGAATAGTCAAATGATATCAACACATGTGCATCGAACTGTCCAATCATAAGGTTCCATTATAATAACAACTCAATATGAGTCAATTCATCCAACAATTATTTGAGTTTAGTTCTGATAAATATAATCTGCATTAGGGTCGCACAATTTGGGAAACTTTAGACCAATTATTAATGTATTATGGACACATAGAGAAATGTGCACAATTACCACCAACTCCTCACTTGTTTGCTTCTTTTACCATGTCCTTATCCAAATGACCCTTAAATATGACCATGAGGCATGACTTTGGAGCCATTGTGGCTTAGTGGGTGACATTATTTTAATTTAATGATGGGCAATAAAGGTTTGTGGAATTAATTAATTTATTCTTACGTGGCCCACTAGAAAAGGTCTGCAGCCCTAAATTGATTTTTCAAGGCTTTGATTGTAAGGATCTTGTAAAGTTGAAAGGTTGATTAAGCTTAATTTACTTTGTTTATAAAATCTCCATTGATGTAAACGTTCCAATTTCAAGATGTGATTTCCCATGTAGATCTTGTCATCATTATATTTTTATATGACCCAATTAGCCCACTAATTGCCTTACTTTAATGTGAAAGTACAAAAAAAAAAAAAAACACATTATGGTATTTGCGACCATTTGCATATTATAACGCTCAGGGCCCATGCATCAGCACTCACTCAGGCAGGGTTCTGCTTGGGCTGGGCCCACTCTGAGCATATCTTAAAAAAATTGAAAAAGTTAAAAATACTGTTCTGGTTGACCTAGGTTAGTCTATGTTAGTCAGTTTTTTGCTGAAAATATCAGGCTCATATTTAGAGTTAGGGCTAAGTCTGGATCTACTTTTTGTGTAAATAAAATATTAAAAAAGAAATTTCATTTTAAGCTCAAAAAAACCTGAGAGCGAGTTAGTCCACGTATACATTTTGGGATTGAAATTGGATTAGTCCCTATAAATATATTATCTCTCTTTTATTTTAGTCGCCTGATTTAAAATATTTATATTTTTTAAAGAATTTTCTGTTAGGTCTCTATGTGATCTCATCCATTTTAACTCACTTTATGTTACTCCAATATGAATGGGATAACCAGGGGTCCGAATATCGGCCGATATATCGATCGTATCATATCAGTCGATATCAGTCGTATCATATTAGTCGATATCGGCCATTTTTGTTTAAAAAAAGGAGAGAGAAAAATATCGGTAATATCGAATAGGGCGATACCAAATTTTAAACCCCTGGAGACAACTATTTTGAGACAATTCCAAAATCCATATAAGGTGATTAAATTGGAACTATAATTTGTGTCAAACTTTGGTTTGACTAATATGGGTTAACTTGGGCCTGTAGCAATTTGGGCTCTAGCTCAGGCAAATTCAAAACTAAGCTCATGCCGTCCAAATTGCATTTCTAGACATAATGGGTTGATATGATGGTCATGAATTCTTCTCAAGAAGCAAGAGTCTTGAGTTCAATTCCTATTCTACCCTAAAGAACCACTCCTGGTAGAGTTGTCTAGCGTGTGTGGGTATAAGGCTTGCACATGTCTTGAAGATTAGTCGAGTTTTTTAAGATGCCTGAACAAAAATATCATTTTCAGCTTTCAGGGAGAGAGAAGAATTTCAGCCAAATAAATTTTATTGGTCAAAATTTGTAAATGAGTCATATTGGTGAAGCGGCTGAAATTTGACTAAGATTTATTGAAATTTATCAAAATCTCAGTAGAAATTCGATGAATTTAAACCAACATATTTTTTTTTAAAAGAAATGTCAATATTGCGAATATGTATATTTTGTCCTAGACTCAAGACGACAAATTTTGGCCAAACTTTTGCATGTAATAAATAACTTTTAAGGGTTTTTTTCTTCTCATTTCTTACGAGTTATCAAATATTTAGTTCGAATTTGATGTTGTATTGAGTCAAGATTGAGTTGTATTGGTCGAGTCTAACAAAAATTAACTAAGAAATTACTAAAAATACATCATAATTGCGACCTTCTGCATGTGATAATGAACTTCTAAGGTCTTTTCCCGTTTCATATGAGCTCTTAAATATCGGGTTCTTGTAAGTATTCAGTTTGAATTAGAGATCGAGTCTTGATAGAATTTAATTCAATTTAATTCAAGTTGAATAGGCCGAGTGAACTCAGGTTTGACCAATTTTTAAAGTGCATATCAGAGGTTCTTTTTTTTTTGGATTAACGCGTGAGAAACTCAGACACAATCCTACTAAAACTCCCATGGATGAGCCCACTACCCTTAAGGCACACTAAGGTTAAACTATAAGAGTTCGAATCGGCAACCTCTTGTTTCCTAAAGCGGGAGGCAACCAATTGAGTTACACCCATTAGAACATAGAGAGGAGGCTTTTTCAACGGGCTAGATTGTAATTCAACGTGGTCTGATTTGTCGATATAAACAAGTTTAGGCCCAACTTAAACATATATAAGCCCAATACAGAGCATGAGGCCGGTAGGCTTGGTTGGAGTTAGAACAGGCCTAATTTCTAAGATAATGGTTAGGCCCATCCCAAACAATAGGCCCAGTAAAATGAGTGAGGCCCCATTGCAGATTTCTAGTTCAACTTTTAGTCAACTCAGGCATGTATTAGACCAGATCACTTATCAATGGGCTTCACATCAGTTTAGGATTAGCCCACCTACAAGGTGCAAGAGAAGAAGAAGTCTATAGGCTGCCCCAAAACCTCTCTCATCAATCATATTTAGTGTTAAAAAACCTTCCAGAAATGAATGAAACCTCTGCTGTAAGACCCTATGTTTAGATTGAAGAGATAAAAAATGATAATGAGTTATAAACATATGATTATTAATAAAGTGGAAAAAATAGAGATAAGTCCCTCTCAACATAAAAAGGGCCACTCTTTATTGTTTTGCACCAGACGTGTGTGAATTGTGAAATTTATACTTGCCCTAAGGATTAGTCAGAGTCAAAAAATAGAGATAAAAGGCAAGTTGAAGATGAACATAAAACCTTCAAATCTAATAATTAGGCCTCAGATGCGCCTACTGATAAAAGACCAGTCCTGCCTAAATGCAAATGCAGCAACAATCTGTTCTGTTTTTCTATCGGGCATATAACTTATACCCAGGCCCAGGCCCAGGACCAGACCCAGGCCCAACCATGATGGACACATAATACCCTAATTAGCGAAAACACGGGTGCATCTATCACTTTTCTATTCTTGTTGAAATAATATACTTCTATAATTATGAGTTTTAAAATTACAGATTTAAACTTATTAAATATGTGGTCTTAAGAATGTTTCCTCTAAACTTGGCCCAATTTTGGCCCCAAGAGTACAGACCAATTTTCTATATTTAAAGCCAAAAATCAATTCTAACATCATTTGATTGTGTTACAGATATGACAAAATAACCCAACATTAGTGTGGCTCAGGCCCTCTCAAATTAATCAAAACCAAGTAACTGGGCTCATTCTAAGTTCTAACCTTGAGTGGCAAAAATCAGCCAAAATCCAAGATACGAAAAATTAAGAAAACTGAGACTCAGAGAATGAGTTGAATGTTAAAAATATTAGTAAACACTTATTGGGTTATTAGAAGCTTAAAGGGCCTGATAAGATTCAATTTTTATTAATAAAATGTCCAAATCGAAGATTATGCAAATTTCTCTCTTCACACACAATTCTATAAGAAGTGGCCCTTTAACGTATAGTAAAAATTTAACTCATAACTTTCACTTCTTGAAATGAGTTTTTGATCATCACTTTTAACTCTCTTAAATTAAACCTTCGTTATCAGACAGAAGTTACAACCAATGCTTCCTTTTTATGAATTTGAAACAGGTAGTTGGAATGTTTGGCTTCTAGTATCATTAATCTGATGGCCCCCACCTTTGATGAGACATTAATAAAAAATTACTTTAAATGAAGCCAAAATGTCTAATCAAAGGAATTTTCTCCCAAAACTACTAATTCATTTCTAATCAAGGGATTATATTACTAGAATTGTCCAATCATAGATGGTTGTATACTTGGGATGATGGGATCTTGTCACATCAGCCACCTGCATTACATAGAGATACATGGAATTATGGATGGATTTGCAGACTTTTAATCCTCCCTAAATGTTTTCTTTAAGTCAAATCTCAGTACAAGACAAGTTGTGGATGATCCATATTTATCTGAAAGCTCAATTACAATTTTTAAAATTTTATCTCTCTAATTTTAGTTGACACATAGGATTTGACCAATATTTTTAGCATAATACACTTGTGTATATTTATCAGAAATTGATAAAAATAAATAAAATAAGTTTGATCTATAATTCTCATATTGCCTTTATCAAGATGTATTTTATAAAAAAAAAATTTGTTAAATGCTCGTTGCCACAAATTCAAATTTTATAGGTGACAACTCTAAAGCAACGAATGCATGTCAAGCTCCAAATTTGCTTACATGCCAACTTTTCTTTTTTTTAATGATATGAAGGTCTTCATGTATCTCGTTCGTAGGAGACTTTACCTCACTGATCCTTCGGAGCATGCCCATATTTCTCTATATACCCACCGAATTCTATGATGTAGAGTAACCTCATAAGAAGTGACTAAGAGAAGTTTGAATGTAAAATGAACTCAAGATCTCCTTTCATGAGAAAGCCTTTTTGACTGAGAGAGTCTAATATGCATTTATTTATTAGAAATCAATCTCTTTCAAATTCGATCTTTACATGGATCTTCCCTCTGTAATATTTGCTGCTCTGCTTACTTCATTTTGTCTCTTTCATCTTTCAACTTGCTGATCTGCTGTGTGTTGGAGAGGCAACAGCAAAAGGTAGGGTCAATTTAGGGCCGTAAGGAAGTAGGGGTGGGGGGGTGGGGTTCCCTATTTAAGGGCAATCCAAGGAAAACGACCCATGACTGAGCTTTCTTAAATTCTCCTGTATAAAAAGGTAATTCCTTGTCTCTCTCTTAAAGGAAAATCATAAACATGCCATGGTTTCACCTAATCACTGTTTAAATCTACAATAAATACATTAAGTGATTAGATTAAATTATCAATTTAATTTGAAAAAAAAATTAATATAAATACTTTCAAATGAAAAAGGGGCCTTGAAAGAGGATGTGTCAAAGTGAGGAACCTTAAGAGTCCATCATCAGACTCTTAATTCATTTATATATATATATTAAACAAACAGGTTGGGCTCAACGAGCCTCAATAGGTTTCAAACTAATGCTCAAGTCCACCCACATAGATGTAGTTCAACTGGTTGCCCCTTATTTTAAGAAGCGAGAGGTTGTGAGGGCTTTTAAGAGTAGTGCGCTCATCTGTGAAGGTTTTAGTAGAACTGTTTCTGAGTTTCCCACGTATTAATTCAATTTTTTTTTTTTTTTATCTACATTCACTTATTTACATTGGGTTTGGGCTCGACTTGAGTTAGATTTGGACAAATGAAGACTTCAAGCAAAAAATTCACCTTATACAACTTCTATAAGGATTTTCATTTATATTCCGTAGCTGACTCACAAAAACACACAAAATTTTAGCTAGAGTACATGTTACACAAGTCCAAATGTGTTTAAATATTGTCTATTACATTGAAATTTCGTAAGCAATTTGACTAAATACTTATTTCTATTCAATAAAAAAGTTCAAATTAAATAGCCTCTAATTCTTGGTGCATTCACAATAGGGCCCACAATGATATCTAAATGAGTGGGACCCACCATATGGTGAATGCAGCTGGACCAACCATGTGGTTGGAACCCTAGTCTCCACACCATTCAATGTCTTGTGGCCTATAGCTCTAATATTAATATTCATGTGGACATCATCCCCTTTTGCATCACTTCATGTGTACATCTGATTTTGACCACTTATTAAAGAATTTTGACTACTATTTCCCCCACATACCAAATTGGTCTAACTAGCAATCCATTGTACCACCTTCTTTCTTTGCCTCTTGTGGGTAAGGTGGGATTAATCAGTGGCAGGGGGACCCACCTGCTCCAATGGTGGAGCCACTCAATGGGTGGGACCCAATAAGTAGAAGTTTGGAACTTGTAGGCCCCTAGTTTATGAATTTCAGCCAAAAATTTTCAGCATGAGTTCATGTTAGTGCTTATCAAAGAACAGTGTTTGATAAAAAAAAATGTTAGATTTTAATCAAAATTTAATAATATTTGGTTTATTTTTAAGAATTTAAGTCAAATTTTGAAAATGACTCAATTCTAAATTTTGGCTGATCTAGTTAACATGGCCAAGTCCCTCTAAAAATAAAATTTTAACTTTAAATAAGATTTGTAACTGAGTAAAAATCTCTAATTGTCGTATGATGATTAATGTTTTTTAAATACAGTGCATCAATATACTTTGGTTGTGAGAAATTAAGATGAAACGGAGATGCAATGACTATGTTGAGCTACTGGACCACTAACTACAATCGATTTAATAATTATTGAGGTCTAAATTCTAAAAATTACAATTGTGGAAGCATCTTAGGTGGATTTTCAAAGAGGACATTGAATTACCGATTGAAAGTTGAAAGTGAGACATGCCTGATTGATGTCTCCGACTTGAAAAGAGAATTTGATATGAACTGGGGCAATATTATGCATAACAACGAGGTTTTTTACCATAATTGATAAAAAATAATTTTAAATTATTGGATGAAAAAGAGAGGCAAAGTGATTAATAAAAATTATAAGTCATTTTATTGGAGAATAAAATATTAGTATGTTAAATGAAATGACTCCTTTATAAATTTCTATATCTCCATGTGCACTTTCAACGTGAAATTCATTTTCAGCCCTAATAATCTCCTTTAAATGAGGTCAGCCATTCAATTTATCTGGAGGATCAGACCACTTGTTACGATCTAAATATTTAACCCAAAAGACTAACATATTAATAGAGTGACTCAAATCTTTTATACATAGAAGATATTATTATAGATATGATATTATAAAAAATAAAAGATAATCATGCTCGAATCATTCACTCAATCGTGTCCCTCTTCACACCAGCTTGGAATTCCAAGTCTTGTCTTAATCTCTCTCTACCCAACAAATCTCTCTCTCTCTCTCTCTCTCTCTCTCTCTCTCTCCCTTCTTAACCTATTCTTGTTCTTTTCACATTTGGAGAAGGGAAAGGGAGGGAGATTTAATGGTTGCTCCTCACCAAGCAATGACTACCATTGAATTCCCACTTACCCAATAGCATTTAAATGCTCACTGACACATTTCCATGCTCCATCATCTTCCCTATTACAGGAAATAAAATCCATTCAAACCTGCATAGAATCACTAACTCTCTGTACATGAAAATGACATGGATTCCACTGCTCCAGGAAACTCATCTATGTTCACCTCAGCTACCTCTCTCATGCCCACTTGATCACACCCATTTAATCTTGTATCTCGCAATCCAAAGTGGATAGGATAAAATAACTCTTACCCTGATGAAATCCGAACCATCCAATTAATGGGTCATTTCACCTTGGAATTTTCAATGATGGGGATCATTTCTAGAGACCGAGAGGACTATGTAATAAGTTAGTGTTGTTGGATTAGGAACTAGAGTCCCATATTATTGTGAGGAGAGAGAAAATTTAGAGACTTATAAAGGACTGTGTTGATTTATTTATTGGACTAAAAGTCTAATCCTAACAATGGTATCTAAATCACTCTACCTATTATACTAGTCTTTTAAGATGAAAGTCAAGTACTAACAAGTGCATCGATTAGATCTACACATGTATGTGCTGAGTTAATTCCATCAAAGTGAGTTTAATGCAAAATATCAATTATACATACCAACTCATGTTTTGCATGAAATTTCACAAAGGATTATCTATATTTTCTACTGAAAAAAGGAAAAAAAATATTATGTTAACTAAGCCTTCAACTCAAATTAGATTCAAACATGAAAGGAGAACAATTTTTTTTCAGATCATTTTGCAGATTTGGACACGTAGAAAAATGAAAGTCTTGTCAATGCTTCCTGCCATGTAACAAATGCTGCAGAAACATAGTAAAACTGTTAGGGGGTCATATTCTGAGATTGACTTGTCTTCCATCACCTCCTGTTCGCTCATTTAAAAAAAATATAAAATATAAAATAAAAAATAAAAAATTTAAAAATTCTAATTGCACCACCTCAGCATTGCTAATTCATCTCATTCCAAAACTTTAAAGAGGCAATGAGAAAAATAAAAGTAATTGAGAACTACAATCTTGTGTTTTTGGTACCTACAGACACCCTTTGGGCCCTGAATGATTGGAAATCACTGTATGCAAATAATTCAAAGGTTTATGGATCAGAGACAAATTCTAAGAATATAAGATCTTCTAAAAAAAAAATCTTCAAAATGAAACAACAAAAGCTACTCAGAAACTTCAATCCATTTACAGACAAAAATGGCATATAAAGAAAAAAAAAAAATAGATGAATATAATATGATCTTTTCTCTATCATATCTGTCTCACTCTCAAAACAAACCATTAACCCACCCTTATAATGTTCGAAGGGGTTGGGACAATCTAGTTTATGCTAGAGGTCTCGACTTCGAATCCTTCTAAGGACTTATCTGATACATGGTGTTTATGGGTGATATCATGTATTGGAAATTTTACCAATGATCATCACAGTGGGTCGAAGGGCTTTCATGGTTAAGAGAACCATTATAGAAGAGGGGAATATTAAAAAAAAAAAACTGCACATGGGTCGTCTTCTTTTGCTGCTTCTGTTCTTCTACCTGTTGTGCAATGGATTTGGGCCGGTAGGCACTCTTCTTTTGTCTTCTAGAGTGGAATTCTTCTCAAAAGGAGCTGAGAAGCTGCAAGAATCCATGTTCTCCGTGTTGCACTTATCAAAATTTACTGAAACAGAGGACACTTCCAATCTTCTCTTCTCATCTTCTACCTTTCTTACACCAACAAAAACTCCAGACATCTCTCTGGCAGAAACAACATTGGATTCAATGTTTCCAAGAACCAAAAGACACCCAAAAACCATCACCAAAATACACCTCATCTTGCTTTATTAAAAGTAACTAGAAGAACCCAAAATGGGAGATGTAATGGAAACAGAGAGAGGGTGAGAGGGCGAAACAGAGATACCCACTCAAAAATGAATGAGATAAGGCAAAAGGAATAGAAGGGTATTAAAGAGAGAGAGAGAGAGAGAGAGAGAGAGAGAAGAAGAAGAAGAAGAAGAAGAAGAAGATGGAAGTTAATAAGTGAGGTAACTAGGATTGATTCAGTCTCGATCGACGTATCCACATCTAAAGGTCAGAGGCTCACCAAACACTATTAAAGACCCTTGAATTCGCTTTCATTAACGAATAGTGGAAGCGATAACACAAATCAAACAGCAGTAACATGATGTCATACATATATGTCTGTGTGTACAAATGGGAAAGGAAAGAAGGCTCAGATACCCGCCCACACCACCTTCCTCTGTTCCAAGGTCTACGTACATACACTGGTCTAATGGTGTATCTTCTTTCTCTTGGGTGATGATTCTTGTTGGGTCGAGCTATTTCTTTCTCTCTCTCTCTACACGTGTATTTTTTTTCTTGGTCTTTGTGGGGATGGAAGGGCTGGGAAATAGCAGGTTCTGAAAGCTTGTTGCCTACTTGCTTGGTGCTTACGTTAGCAAATGGCAAGATGAAAGGTTTAGATATTGGAAAGAAACATTAGGAAATGATTGAGGGTTTGACGATAAATTGCATTTAAGTTCATAATAATTTGTTAAACACATTAAATGAGTAAAATTCAATTTATAATTTAAAAAATCACAAGGACAAGTAAGTCAGTCATTCGTAGGCAGTTTTATGTTTTGTTACCCCTTTTTTATTTTATATATTAGTGGGGTGTTTTGTCTTTGTTTGTCTCTTTGTATTTGTATTTCTAACGCCTTTTATCTATTAATATGATTATCATTTAAAAAAACACAAAAATAATAATAAATAAGTGAAAAAAATAAACAAATATCAACCTATTTAAAAAAGAAGTTTCCGGGTCTCAAAGTCAATTAACATATAAGTGAATTTGAATTTGAGTTTATTATCATGGCCATCATCATTAAGTCATTAATTTCATTATTTAAAATTGTCCTTTTTGAGATCTTCTCTTTTTTTTTTTTTTTTTAAATTTACATGTGAGAAATCGCGGGATACCTATAACTGAATTTGAATTTTAGTAGAAGATTTTTATTTAATGGATCAGCTGGTGAGTCAAGTGCGAGTGCAATCTGACTTCAACTCAGTGCCAACACTAGAATAGAGAAATATGAACACATGTATGGATCTAGTATCATGCCGGCTGGCCGGCCGGCAATGTACTGTTTTTTTTTTTTTTATAATTTAAAACTTTAAATACTTAAGTAGGCAGAATGCAGCTTGAAGTATTTGACCTTCAACTGCTATTAAAATTCCAACTGAGTTACTGGGATGAGTTTCCTCAGTTGACTTCAGTATTTATTAAGTAGATTTTAGGCATTTATTGAACTAAATCAAGTCGAATTTAATTAAGCTTTAAATTGATTTATTTGAAATATTAGTCAAGATCATCATTATTATCTCTAAAAATATTCATTATATTAATTGATATTTAACATTTTTTTTTGAAAACTTTTATAGAATTCTGTCAACGATCAACTTAAATCAATTGCTCTAAGTATATTTATAAATGCTAAAGAAAAATTTAACACTTGTAAACTTTAATCTAATCAAGGTTAGCATAGATGGAAATTTGGTCAAGTTAAGTAGACATTTAATTTATTTTGAGAGTAAATATATATATATATATTGCATATCCCCCCTCTATTCTAATAAATATTAAGAGAAAAGGAAAGCAATACATTTATAAGAACAAACATTTGTTTATGTCTAAATAAATTTATTATACAAATCATAAATTTTAGTACGAGATGATGAATGTCTTCATTAATGATAAGGATCATTTTAACAATGAATGGTCTTGATTAAATGCTCTAACTGTTGATGTGATGACAATTTTAATTCATGAATCTTCTCTCTTAGTAGTGGCATCTTTGTGTTTATTAGGTTCTTTATCAGTTTTAAACTGATAAAATTAACATTTATTGACTCCCTAAAAAAGAATTGAGGCATAATTCCCAAGTCAACTCATTTTCTACTGAGTTAACTCATCTATTCTTTAAAAAAATTAATTTATAAAAGAATTTGAGTAATATTCAAAATATTGACCAATTTTTTTTATTCGTGCACCTTACCATATAGAAACATCATTATATTGAATATATATTATTAGAATAAAATAGTATTTACATACTTTTAATATATCAGTCAAAATGTTTCAAATATTTTATTGTTCAATATTTTTATGATTTTATGAAATTATATCTATTTTATACATCGAAATTGCGTGTAAGGAAGATTTTTCTTTTTTTATTCATATTTTTCTTTTTTCCATTGTTTACTTTCAGAACAGGCCCATGTAATCAAATTTATCAACGATTTGGGTCACACTAACAGCCAAAGAACTCTTCTATTTTAGGACCCACACACCAATTAACATCTAATTATTTTATTAATTTGGTGACTGAAGCAATTCCTTTGTCTAATGGCTGGCTTATATGGCACTTAGCCTAATTCCCAAAGCACAAGTTGACTCTGATTATGTTATTTCTAATCATAATCTACCCACACTAAATAAATATTTTACAGTACATGAGAGAATTTTCTATGTTAAATTTCATATTATATTTTACGGTCACTTTATATTAGAGTTCTGATAGTTACACCATGAGTCAAAAGAACCGTATACTAAATTATTATGATGTAATTTTTATTTTTTATTTTGAGTAATAAGGAGAGGAAATCTCATTGAAACTTCTAGAGTTAGACTAGTTCTCCTAAAATCTTCACTTCAAATGACGTCCCACAAGATTAAAGAACTAAATTATATCTATATCAGCTAACTTAGTGAACTCAAGTAAACTCGAAACCCACATTGGAGTGTTAAAATTTCAATTAGAATTTTTACTTATTAAAGAAATTTTGACATCCACTATTGGAACCCATCATATAAGTAGTGTAGCCCACAAAGAAAATCTTGTCAAAATTTTCGATAGTGGGTAGATTATTAAACCACACTTGACATACTAACTACTAAGTTATGATCTTATTCTATCCTCCAATTTAAGCTATATAGTGTTTATTTATTGAAAATTTAAATCATTCAATAATTTCTACATACATATTTACATGTCTATTTTCAGATTTAATGAACTTATTTGACCCAACTTTAAATGGATCAAATGAAAGGTACTTAATTAAAAAATACACAAAGTTTTCATACTCCTTTTATTTGATCCATCTACTAATAAAATAATTTTATTATTTTATATTTATGTCTTTATTCAATTAATGTTATGATTGGAGAGTTGGGTGAGGCAAGAAAACAAAGGTAAGTGAGAAAAGAAAAGCATAAGAAGCCTCACATTCCATACTCCTTTCTACAGATACAATCATTGCATCATACGCATGCATTCTCCACAAAAACATTCAAACTGGTTATTATTTCATAACCCTTTTACATCTAATATTCTCTTTTTCTTTACCAATTCATACCTTTCTGATATTTTCAAGGAGACTTCTCCCTCCTGTCTTTTTAAGTCATTGTTTATTGCAAATCAATTAATTAACTTTTAGTAAGATATATATTTAAATTATTTTTCTCTCTTACATTCATTATCATTTTACTGTGTCACATTTGAACTTTTAATAAGTTCTTGACCTTAAAAATTATATATAAAATGGTTTTTTTACCTTGAATTTTTCTACACTTTCTGTAGATCTATCAAACTGACTCATTCTTACTCAGGGATTTAAATATCAGCTGATAAAGAATGTAAATAGGTTGAGTTCAGATGTTCATCATTAATCTTGAGTTCAAATAGACTTGGCATATGCCAAATCTATCATTACCTTTCAAAGTCAAAACCTTATGGCATCTAATAGTTCACATTAATCCTTTTTTCTTCATAACCATCCTTTTAAAACCCACTACTTGTTCAACTAAAAGACAGGAGGAGCCAGAAAGTCGTGGTTTATGATTTTGACTGAAAGGTATCTGATGTAATCAACTAAATTTACCAATGTCAAGTCCTAAATCCATATGGTTAACATGAATCTCCACATTGACTATGGGGGTTTTAAAAGTCCAGATGGTATTTGTTTGAAGGTCTTGGCTGAAGAATTTGACAAAAGCAGAAGTTTGGAATAATGATAAAACCTACAAAGCCAACTCAGCTTTTCCAACATAACTTAATATGACAAGACCACCAAGAAGTTAAACTAAGATATGTTAAAAAATAGGAAAATTTCAACTAAAAGAGAGTTTTGTATAAATGGATCTCCTCTAGCTGATTGCATAGGCAACGTTTGGCGGTTAAGAACCTGCCTGAGATGTGGGAGGTTTTTTATTTAAATCACTTTCAACACAAAAGGGTCACTTCTCCTAGTGTTACTCGGTGTATGTAGATAGAGAAGTTTACACATGATCAAAGAATTAGTTAGGTGCTGCACAGAGACATGAATACCTTGGTTTAAAAAAAAAAACACAAAGAGGCCTCTCTCATTTTGAGTGATTCTTTTTCTCAATCTCTAAACTCAAAATATCTCAGCTGCCAAAGAACAATATCTATGCATGGTCAAAATAAGATGGAAAACATCTAGAAAAGATTGATCTCATCAAATATTATAGTCATTTAATCAAATTCATTTCTGTAAACCGTTCACCGGTCTATACTTCTGTCCATCTATTTCATTGACTTCAACGAATGGCTATGAGCCTATGACTTTAGGCATTTGTGCCCCTCACACATGCAAGAGAGAGAGAGAGAGAGAGATGATGGAAGGATCACAACTCATACTAAGGAACAATATAAGAGCAAAACAAATCATCATCAAAGCCTCTAAGCATGAGATATGCAATTGACCCATGATAAACAATTTGACAAAATCTAATTATAAGTGTTGAACTTCAAGTGATTGAATAAATGATTTTGATGATGACGACGATAATGCTATATGAACTCTTTTATAACTTTTAACTTTAATTCTCTCTGTGTCATCAAAATGCCGAAATAAATCAAAAGCCATGAAGTTGGCTCCTTGTATTCCCCATATCATCGGTAGAACTGCAATAACTTTGATGCTTAACCAATAGAACATGTAAATTTCATGTAGATAAGATGGATGAAAGAAATAGATCGCATTATAATATTAACAACACAGGATCATCTGCAATCTCATTAAAGCAACCTTGGCAATGCCAGCATGCTCACCGGCTAACCAGAAGAAGAGATGCAGCAGGTTGTATACTGTTTGAATAGCAGTTATCAGTTCTCAGTTCCCTCAAACACAAATACATCTGTGAAGTACCAAAAAAGGAGAGAAGAAATTAGGGAAGAGATCAATGTTACCTAAAAAGTACAAACTAAATATAGGTAACAATTTGTAGCTATTCTAAGTAACTTAAAAGCTTAGTGTAGTAGTGTTTTTTACGTTTCAGAGTCTTTAATAGGGTTCATTGTGACTTTCAGCTCAACAATTATCACTTGCAAGTCCAAGTTATACAAATTTCGACAAATAAAAAACTGATCGACTTGTAGAACAGAAAATAATTTAATGTGTTACACTTTCAAATAAGCTTCACAAGCCTTATTCAAACCAAACCCATAGTAAAAGATGTTAAACAGCTCTGGGACAATGAGAATATAATTTAGATCAAACCAAAATATAAGTTCTGAGAAAACATGCCCTACAATTCAAAAAACACAAACAGATCATACATATATCAAAGGCTTTTGGAGCAATGTTAAAAATCAGAAGACAAAGGCTTTTTTTTTTTTTTTTTCAAGTTTAACTAGTTAGTTTTCCAATTTCATTTGTAGATAAGCAGTTCTTCCTTCAACACAGCGCATTCAGTTGGAAATAAAAGAGCCAAAAGAGTCCAGCCCTGTATAAATGAACTCTGAAGTAGGAAAGATAAATGAACTCTGAAGCAGGAAAGACAGATCAGAATCATCAGATCATATTCAAGTTTTTTGTCCGGTTACTTTTTAACTTACAAGACACGAAATGGTAAAAACTCAGGTTTATGATAGATAAAGTCTTCAATTTTTTGCAATGTCCATATTTATAGGTAATAACACTTAAAATAAAAAAATTCATACAAAGAAAGAACGGGGTCACACACTTCAGCAACTCTTTTGAACAATCTCTAGCTACTATGACTAATAGAGGCATTCATTTGTCCGATCCTAGCCAGCGACTAGCCTTGAACCCGACTTAAATAAAAGAGCTTGAACAAGCATTTTTGCCCCGTGCTTTTAAAGCCTGTTTACATAAAAGGACAGGCTTAGGCTTTTACTTAAAACCTGTCGAGGCCCATCAGGACTTTTAGACTGGTTTATTTTCTTTTATATATATTATAAGGTTGTATTGGCATTGTTGTTTTTTAATTTTTGTTTTGTAAAGTGAAAATCTCACCGTACAAATTAAAAACAAACTTAAAGACTTACCACCTCTTAAAATTTCATTCCAAAATCAATTCTAGCCACTTGATTTTAATGGTCAGAAGCACCAAGCGTCCTTGAAAATTTTCAAGGACGTCTGCTAACTTTGACTGTTAAGATTAAGTGTCTAGAAATTGAGTTTTGAACTAAACTAGAAAACTTATTCTAGCAAAAGCAACAAAGGTACCCTTTTCTTCTGGCACTCCATGTAATTATAAATGTCATTACTTTTATGGGACAAGGTTGAGTCATTTGAACCTTGAAACCTTTCTGTAAAAAAATGTGCAAATCACATTTCAGTTTATCGTATGGAGAACTGATTTGAGTCATTCCCTTGAGATTTTGGCACAAGAACACTTCTATCTTTTCAGCTACTTCTTCAGAAAGTACATCCCATCCCTCAGTTCTAATTTCTCTTCAGATATGAGACCAGAAAGGAAGCTTTGAAGTTGTTGGATGGTCTTGTCATAAGGAGGTTCAGCCACACAGAACATCTGCAGTACATCATTATATATGTGACAAAATATCAATAAACAGTGAGGAGTTTTTAGTGAAGAGGTAAGAGATCAGGATTCAGTTGTCCTGTTAACCTTTTACCTTCAATGTGTTGTGAATCCGATCCAGTGTCATGCTTCCAAAATTGGTAAGCATCCCCAATATGAATTTCTGCAACCAAAAGCATCAGCTAGGGCAGTTTATACTTGGATACATTGTTTAACCTTCTTTTTACAATCAAATACTCCAATTATAGGCACAAACATGGGGCATCAGATGTTAACATGGAAGCAATTACACATTTTGGCATTCATCTATTGTTTCTATGTGATTCTCAGCTGGCGAGTCTGGACTTCTTTTGCAAAGAAACCATGCGTGGATGCAGATATGCATACTAAGAAAAGATCATAAATAAGATGGCATTGGCATTTTCCAAGACATAGCTGCCTACTTGTTTACTTCACCAACGTTGTTGACATAGGACATGCAGGATGGCATATAGGAACGTTATGAGCCTAAATTACAGACAAATCCATATAATCTAAACATAAAAGAAATATCGTTTAATAGTATATAACAATCATTTAGGCATAGAAAGATATCTATACAGGTGGAATATCTTATCTACAAAAATAGTATCTCC
Organism: Chimonanthus salicifolius; assembly: GCA_013350335.1. Taxonomy (NCBI): domain Eukaryota; kingdom Viridiplantae; phylum Streptophyta; class Magnoliopsida; order Laurales; family Calycanthaceae; genus Chimonanthus; species Chimonanthus salicifolius. The sequence continues at coordinate 2,536,794 of CM023538.1, forward strand.
ATGATTGTATACATAAACTTCCAGAAAAAAAAAAAAAAAGTATCCTTGTCATCATTATGGCAGAGACATATCATCCTTATTCAGTACATGCATATAAAAAGAATAGTGCAATAGGGGAAAATGGTTGCTAAATAGCAGAGAAATGGTCAACAATCTATAGACAGAATAAGCTACAGAAGACTACAGCTTGTCAATGCCAGAGATGGAAGACACCCCCAACAGACAAACTAAGGACCACTGAGTCGCCTTGGTACCCAACCACAATGAAAGTTCATAATCTGCACAAGGCAGTTCTTAACTGCAGAGTGCAGATTGCAAAGGACCTAAAAGATAAAACCATGGGATTAGCATATACCTAGTGCCATTAATTAGCCCATCATAAAAATGAATAGTAACATACTTGCATGACAAGTGTGTGTTTAGAGAGGAAATGGGCACTTCCACAAACATCATCATCATCATCAACCAATAATTCCATCAATCTGGGTACAACTTTATGAGTTATTCTTCTCCAATTATCCCTGTCATAAATCATACCAATAGTCACTCCATAGTCTAACTGTTAGACTCTAACATGTCTTTTTTTATCCCTTCCCTCAATATTTTAGAAGATCGCCCTCTCCTCCTAGTACCTTTGATTCGTAGTCTCTCCACTCTATGCACTTGGGCTGTGTTTGGTCTTCCACCAACACGACTAGACCATCTCAAACGAGTTTCTCTCAATTTGTCATCTATCGAAGCTATTCTTAAACTATCCTTAATGTGCTTGTTTCCAACTCTATCTTTAGGGTTAAACCACTCATCTAATGTAGTATACGTATCTCCGTTGTCCTAACTTTGTTTATTTGTCCTTTTTCCATTGCCCAACGCTTTATGAAATCATCCTTTTAGGCGTAGGGGGGCTTTTTTATCTCACAGGACCCCGCTAGCTTGTCTACATTTTGCCACCCCACTCTCATCTCAGTTGTTAGATCTAAGCCGAAACCTCCTTGAGATTCTATCATAGACCCAAGTATCTAAACTTATCAATATGTACAATCATGTCGTGTCTTATTTTTACCGATTTACCTCACCATCGTCTAACCCACTAAAGTTACATTCTATGTATTTTGTTTTAGTTCTACTAATTTTCAAACCAACTGACTCCTATGTTCTCCTCCACAAATTTAGCCTAGCGTTGAGTTATTGTTTCATTTCACTAATTAATACTATATCATCCGCAAAAAGTACACACCATGGCACTTCATCTTGGATTACTTATATTCGGTCATCCATTTCCACAAACATGCAAAATCTTGAAATCCACAAGAATTGAGTTTTATCAGAGTGGGTCTCCAGCATGTTCATACCTCATATATGGTCATTTCTTTCAGCAGTTGTTCTTCAACAGAGGCCACAGATCTCTCACCCTCCTCATCAGCCACTAACTCTTCACAGCACCCACTGCTAACACCATTCTTGCTTGTATCAGCCATGTCATCTACAATTGTAAAGACATGGTCATCTGGTTCTGTTCCTGGCATTTCTGATATGATACCCTAGGCAAAAGAATCAAAAGAGATGAAGCAATGATAAGTGATTTACTTCCCAACAAGGCATCACAAACTCAATACAATAACGGTTGAGCTACTGCTTGAAGCAGAATCCAGCTCCAAGGCCAAGCAGAGAGCCATGTCACCCAAATCAACAGAGTTAAAATGAACCAAGTTGCCACTTTGACATTAGAGCAGAATTCTACACAATATAAACATATAGGATAATATCAAAACTCAAAAGTGCAGGAACTTTGGAAGCTAGAGTATTTTCTGATGGAACACACTTAAAGCCACCACTGCGAATTTAATTAGGAAAGGTCATGCTAAATCAGACTGCAAGCTTTTGAATCAAAAGAACAAGAACTCCTGTGGAAAAAGACTAACTAGTGTCGGAAGGTAGGGGGCCACAGCTTCCCCTATTGGCATTCTTGGCAAATATATTAAACATAAACCAACATTTGAACCTGTTCCAACATACTTTGCTTATCCAGAAGCTTATCCTTCGATTAAGTACATCAACCGGCACCCCAATTGTGGCTGCAAGATTCTTAGAAGTCCAACTAGAAGTAGAAAACATAATATCATTAGAAGACAAAAATGACAATGAGAATACAGTTGAATGTCTTGGATAATTTACGTTGTTTGTTCTTGAAACTGCATAATGATTACAGCATGCACTGGAGCCACTGTGAACTGAACAGATCGATCTTCAAATTGCAACTCCAACTGCAAAAGCAAGATCATAATAAAAGTTGTGAGCTTGATCACAGAACTCTTCTCAATTATTGAAGAAAGCTTGTTACAAGTATGCACCCATGAAGTCAGCAGCAATTCATCTCCTAGATGAGTTTCTACATCTATAAAGGTAATGCACCAAATAAATACACTCTGTATCCAACCTTGACTGTTCCAAGATTCTTTTTCCACAATAGCTTGCGAGGTGTTTTAATTTCATGGAACCTCTTTGCATAATGAGAAAGCAGTTCATCCATGGCTGCAGGAATGTTAAGGGACTCAACCTGCCATATATCAACAAGGTCAACGTGGGTGCAAATGAACATGTAGAGGAATGAACTAATTATTCTGAAATAATGTTTCAATCAAATAACGGAAGACAGTGAATTACAGGCATGCACATGTCAAGACCTAAAAATACTAGAAACTAGAGTAAAGAAACCTGCCAATCAAACAATGATCTGATGATTCTGAAATGTGGATGTTTACATCTGATAAAAACATTAGTAGGAAATGTGAAGTTTATAGAGTTTATCAAAAAAAATTAAAGCAAATAGTGTCTTATTTTCCCTTTTTATAATCTCAAGTAAGAAATTGACAACAATATGTCGAAGAGCAACATAATTGAAAATTTGAAAAATCCTTTCAAGTTCGGAGCAATTGAAGCTTTACTGTGAACCATATTAATATTACTAAAACTGATATGTGAATTTCAGAACTTCCAATTGCTCTCAACAATAATAGTCATCACAAAGCCCCAACAAGTTAGGATAGATGCATAGCTATAACTATAGTTTATCTTGTACTGAAATTGTTAATTTCATAATAACCACTTCAGTATCATCAGTAAATGTTTCACTTGGAAGTAATGGCCATTATGATGGCTTACAACTGTAAATGATGAAACAGAAATATTAGTAAGTGGTTGTACATGCAGTTGAAAGGGAAATGTTAAAAATGACGAATAATGAATAAAAGTAAAAACTTGAAAAAATGGATGAAGGAACAGTATGAAAACCCATATAACTTGGTATATATGAAGATTCCATGGGCTGCACCAACTAGTGCACATTAAAAATGTCATAATTGGACTTTCTTATTTTGTGATTTATGTTATGTTTTAGGCCAGTAACTCACTAGGCTTGACCTTCTATTCCTTTACTATCAATAAACTTTTGTTCTCTCAAAAAAGGGCAAAAAAAAGGCCAGCAATTGTTGTTTTAACCTCATGTCGATCTCTGAGCTAGCAAAACTACATTCATGTGTAAAAGGTAAGAAAATATGCCCTTATCATGCATGGGTCATCAAGGAGAACCTCAGCACTTCAATAAGCTGTCCTTGTTCCCATCTCCAATTTGCAGGCAACAAATGATTTTCAATAATGTTACTGGCATTAAAAACCATGGTTATACCTGGATTGGTGGCCAAAAATTGGAAGAAATTATGGTAGCATTGAGAACATCCAGTGAAACCCCAGTCTCTCCTTGCTCTGCTCCTGAAAATGAGCAATCATAATAAGACCTTACATGCCCAAAATAATATCTTGATTTACTAGGGGTTCTCTTATCTCCCTTTTTTGTCTCTTTTCAAATTTTTAATGGGAATGATTAGTTCCAGAAGGCTCACAGGCCATAACTGCGAGACATGAATACATTCTAAAAAACTACCTTTCTGTGATAACTGTGCTATTGTTGCCTTTATATTGGTATTTGTTCTCTTCGAATCAATCAGATCATTAAGCATTATTTCACACCGTTGCATGCTGCTTTCTCCAAAATGTATCTGAAAATGAAGCAGGAACATGGCATGGAATTCCACTTAGAATGGACATAATCAGATCTCCAAAATATGAGTGTGTGTGTGGGTGGGGGTGGGGAGGGGGGAAGAACCTTAAGGAGTTCCAAGGTACGAATCTCTGAATCAATGTCATAATCAGATTTGTTCAAAAGCTTTTCTGCCAGCATGACACGATATTCATTAACTAGTTGATCCTTTGATCCAATTATGCTAACCATCATTCCAAGGATATCAATCTTTCTCCTATTCCAGCTACTTTTCAATGGGTCTGCCTCTACTGGATCAGGTTCCCAGCTGCAACAAATAGAAGGTCATGAAAAGAATATTTACTTTTCATTCTTCATATAAGTTGCAGAAAGAAAAATGGTTTAAAAATAATAATAAACTAAACTAAATAAAACAAACATCACCACATTGTTACACAAAGGGTAATTAGCCCTGAAAGACACAAGCAAGAAAACACACCGCTCAGCATTTATCCAAGCTTGCTTGTCATCTGTGTTGAAATCATCATCATATTCAGCATTCTCTTGATTTTCTGCATCTCTGTTTAATTCTTCCAAAAGGCTGTCGCCAGTATTTCCAGATCCACTGGGATTTCCACCAGTCCCATCAGTGAGCATGGTCACAATGCATTTTATTGTGTCTTTCCTTCCCCGCAGATATTCACTTATTGGTTCACCTACTGCCTCAAGAAAAACTCCAGTTGGGTCAATGGTTCGGAGAGCTTTGATAGTTGAAACATACTGATGCAATATGTCATTAGTGGAGGCACCAGCAGTGAGTAATCGATATCTCAAAGCAGAAATAAATGAGTCGACAAGCTTTGAATGTTGACCAGTATACTCTAGACACTGCTTTAAGTCATCAATGGCTGGAGAGCTGAAAAAACATATGACAAGATTACAGAAATGTTTTAAATAACAGGATGAAAAAGAATCCCTTTTAAAACAAACAAGAACCTGATAATTTAAATAAAAATGAATACTTACAAAAGACAAGTATAAAATTTAGCAATGAAAAAATTCACACATGCATAAATAGTCGAGAAGACATGTATCCATTTATCAATATCTAAGAAAAGGTACATTCACATATGCATCTTAATTAAGAACCGTAAATCAATAGACTTATTGAAAGAAGAAAACTGATAACACACAATACCTATCAGGGATAATCCACAATTATCTCAAAAAGCTTGTCAATTCTTAAATCTTGCAATGTTTCATAAGCAAAATACTCAAGACGCAGCTGCCATCTAATGAGTCCTTCTGAAGGGATGTCAATCCCAGGGTAACAGGATGATGGACATGAAGCCAAGGGTGACTTAAGGCCACTTGAAGCAGTATCATAACCACCTGCATCCCCCAAGTAAGCAAGAAGAGCATCTAAGAATTGCATAGGTACAACCTGGGTGCAAGTACAGTATTAGAAGACATGCAGAGGTAATATGAGTGGCTGATAAATAGACAAAGATCAAGTTGCAAAATTGAAAAGAGTCATCAAACTAGCATTCACTTCAAACTAGCATTCACTTTGTTGTTGAAAGTAATACTCAATCATTATAATGCCTTTTTTATTGGAAGATAGCTGTGACTTGAACCTGCAACCAGAAAGCTGCAACTTAGGCTCCTTCCAACTGCACTACGGGCAGTGTATTATTTCCTAGGCTTAACTATGCTGCTTATTATAAACGCCACTACGCCTAAGCCAAACAATACCTGTAGGATTGGATCCATATGGGCAATCACAATAAGAGGGAAAATACAATTTACTGAATCAATCTTACAGTTGGATGAATGTCTAAGATCTTATCTGAGATTGAATATTATAGGGGGGAAATTCATTTTTTGTTAAAAAGATTTTGTGATAGAAAAGGTGATATTAGCATCTGGTTCCATCAAAGATAATACAACAAGCCAATGATATTAGCTAAACACGAATCATCCTGGTGGAAAAGCTGATGAAATACTAGATGACACTGCTGTATATGGTAGCTGTTCAATTGAATTCCACATCTTCTTAACCAGCAAATTAACTACTATGAATATGTAAAGACGGCCACATGATCCTCTACCTACAGCACTGCAAAGACCACCTTCTCATGTAAAAAAGGTCTGTACACTAAAGCATTTTTAGCCATCAAATAATCCATCCACGTCATTAATTAGAAAGCAAAGATTGAACTAAACAACTGCTCAAAAAAAAAAAAGATTGAACTAAATCATATATGACTGAAGAAAACATGAACTGAGTAATCAACTTTTCCAAAGAACACATTTAACATACTATTTCTAAGAAACTCAATCTAAATGAGAGAGAAATTTCTAATATAAAAATAGTTTGCATGGTTGATATAGTATATAAAAAAATCATAAGCATTATCAAGGCCTCATCCAATGTGTCTGGAGATGTAACTTAACATATTCGAAACAATAAGAAGAAACAGTTACCTGAATCCATTCTTTAATGGACTCCAAAACAGGGCTCCTATAATCATCACCAGCCAAACTATACACTTTGGCCTGACATAAAAACAAGGAGATTCTTAAAGTTAAAAAATAAAAAATGCAGTTCAAATGTGATGAAGGCATCTAGGTCCACAAAGAAGAAATTGATGATAAACTTGTCCAAGTTACTCTTCGATTTCACGATAAATATAATGGTGAAAAGAGGAGCCTAAGGGTCTAAATGGGCCTAGAATTGCAAAATGAAGACGTGACATCAAAAGCCCACTTTTTCAAATGAGCCTTTCATGATGGATATATAAGTTAGGGCTTGATCTGGCATGTTTTGGGCATCAAAATCCCACTTTTAGAGGTGCATTAGCAAGGAGCAAAGAGGAATCGCGAGATAAGAAAAGAAGACAAGCTTCTAGATCATCATCCTTATCTCATCAAGACCTTCAATGACAAGTAAGGCCAGGATTGGTAGTTCTAGGAAAAATGCCACATGGCACTCATCCAAGTTATGGCATTGAAGTAATTTTTTTCAAAAATTTCACTATAGATAAAGGAGCCATGGGTGACCATAGGCATCCCAGTTCAGTTTTTTGCTTTGCTTTGTGCAAGTAAGATATCTCTCTTAGTCTCTTTGTGTTCTAGTTTAATTTCATAGTAGAATTTCCTTTAAGTTTCTTGCATTTAATTAATTTCTAGAATTCAATTGATTTTATATTTAATTAAGAAGATTTGAATGGTATCGAATTTTCCTAGTGAATTTGAGCCTCATTCAATTTCTTTTTTAGTAACATTGGGTTGGGTAATTTAAAAAAGCTTAGGGTTTTCTCCTATCCAAGCAATTGTGACTTTGGTGAATATTTTGAATTCTTTGAATTCTGAGGATTGTCCATCGAATTTATTGGGTGAGGTTGGAATTGGATTCTCCAATTTCAATTGAGCCAACTTTCAAATTTCCTTAATCTAATTTGAAGAAATTGTATCTAAATCCAAATTGTGCTGAAGATCTTTGGAAGATCCCACAGTTTTGACCAGCGGCCTTCATCGAAAAGGAACAATGCAACATATGGAGAAACTATAACACTTAGGAAACTATATTTCAAAAAGAAATTCCCAGAAAAGAATACTTACCTTCAAGAGAGAAAAGATTGCAGAAGCATAGGCATCTTCAGTCATGGACATAAAGCCAAGGCTTCTAAGGTTATGAACAACCTGACCAATGTTTCTTACCAACTTGTTGTTCCTTGCTACATTTGCCTCACTTTCATCAATATCCACTTCACTGGTTCGAGTCCATAGCTCATTTCTTTTGTCAAACTCAATGATACCTTTAGCTTCCTTACCATCATCATATTCTCCAGACAACATCATACTTAACTCTTCCAATCTTTCCTTAAAATAAAAGCGAAGTATCTCTGTGGAAACAAGATGAGACAATAATGTCAGTAATTGTGGTGGTGGTAGTAATAGTGATCAAGCCTTTGCAAAAAATCAATATTTGAAATATACTCTCAACTTTGCCACGCACAGAAGAAGAGAGAGAGAGAGAGAGAGAGAGAGAGAGAGAGAGAGAGAAGCTTTCTAAGAAATGGTAAATTTAGATTCTTCCATTAGAAAGTTTATGAGGACAGTCAGCCATGCTTGATGAAAATGGTCAATAGAGATGCTTTCGTTAGAAATTTCATCAGGAGAGTCAAACATGCTTGATGAAATACATTTTCCCTCTGCAAGATACATTTTAATGCTTGCATACCAAGGTCATGCAGAATGAGATGGTAGTTGGCCAATCAGCTGGATGAAACACCAATTATTGTTGAGGCTTAAGTTTCCCAAAAGGGAAACCAAAATTATTAGAAAAGTACTTTAAAAAATTAAAATCTTAAATGGAAACAGAAAAAGGCCTAATTAAGTGAAATGCAACCATACAGCATCATAAGAAGACTGAAATTTCAATCCACTTTTTTTTTAAAACTAACATCAAAAGTCTGTTAATATGAAACATTATTAGGAAAGGTGCAATAATCAAACTAAAGAAAATGACAAGTAGCCATGGCTTTTTGTTACTGATAAAAGAGGGTTGTGCTAATTAGAAGGCTCAACCCTAGAAAGGTACAAAAATTAAACTCTTAAACGGAAATAGCAGAAGCTCCAAATAAGTGAAATGCAACAAAGCAATGTCATAAGAAGATTGATATTTCATTCCCATTTTTGAGAACTAACATCAAAATTCTATTAATATGAGAACAATATATGGAAAGGTGCAAAAATAAACTGACGAAAATGACTAGTAACCATGGCTTTCTGTGACTGTTAAAAAAAAAAGGGTAGGGTTAATTTGAACATTCAACCCTTTCTTTTATATTATACGTAAGCCCAAAAGCAGCCCCAACCTAACCTCTAACATCAAAGATTAATCTTGTTGAATCAACTCATTTTATATGAGGCACTTTTATCATATTGTTTCCAATGAATTTCACTGACCCAATTACCAAACTTCTCAACAAAGCAAGAAGATTATTGGGTGATATAAACCAAAGCAGTGTCTTTCAATATTTTTAAACCTAAGCAGCAATCTCCATAAGGAAAGAGGGAAGAACTTCAATCTTACAACTGACAGATCATAAGAAAAACCGAATTACAAATATAATATAATTTGCACATGCAAAGTATTTGATGGCCAGAACAATTTACAATACAATGACAAATTCAAAACAATTGATAAGCAGCAAATCTATATCAAAAGATTAGCAAAGGATTTTTGTGTGTGTGTTTGTGTGTGAGAGAGAGAGAGAGATTAGCCAAGCAAGTTAAATAATGTTTAAGAAGAAATGAACAGTCCAAAATGACCCACCAGGAAAATGCCTTGGAAGGGTTGATAGAAGAACCGATGATACCATCAACTGGTAACTAGAAAGAAGATTGCCTTTTTCCACCTCCAACTCTTTGGTTCCCTTAAGCACACTTCCCTCACATGACTGTAGAGCATGAATCAGAAACAACAGGCACTTCTCTTGAAATTGTCTCTCTAAGCATATTTCTTCCAATGCTTCAAATAATACTTTCTCGACCCAACGTCCTTGAACCTGTAGAACCATTTTTGAACATCAGAAGTTCCAAAGTAGTCACAAATGATTCATCAAACTAGACAGCATTAGAGACCATTCAGCCCAAGACAAAACAGCAATAGCTTTAAAGAAAACCTCAATTAGTTATTATATCTAGAAGCAATTTCCCAACTTCCCTCATACACCCTTCCTATGCTTTTATGCAACATTCAACAACCATGCTAGTTTCTTTTAACACATGAAAAGAAAATTGTATAACCTTTTTATAATGTTGTAAATCCTCAAGGTGCTAATTGTATCCAACAAAGTAAAAGAAGAAAGAATTTTTAGCAGTCAGATACAAGATTCGGAATCCCAATGTGCAGAACAATTGAATTGAAAAGTTATTGAGCTTTCATGTTACCATTAATTATATTTGAACAAATGTTTATGTAAAAGGTTATGGGTCTCTCAACAAACCACATGAAGATTACCAAATACAAATGCATCATCCCTAATCATAAATAAGAACAATGACCTACAATTTCAATTCAACCAGACAAGAACATGTAGCTCAACTGGTATGGGCTCATTGTTGTAGCCTAAAGGTTGTTGGTTCAAGTCACATGGCTGACAGATAGGCAGTTGATTCATGAAAAACAATTTGCCAAATCTAAGTATAAAATGTCAATCTCCAATTGATGGGATAAATGGCTTGATGATGATGATGGGCTATATGAATGTAAATCCCAAACAGACCTCTAAGATAGTTAACTGTGAATCCACTCAACATCCTCAGAAACAGGCATTGTATAATTGAATTTTCACTCAAGTATGCAATCAATATGTCGAAATGCCATTCCTTGTATAGGAATAGAAATTTATGCAAACCACTGCAATTATTGTGCAGACAAAGGAAATAGAATAATGAGACAGTTGATTTCCTACCAGAGTATTATTCTTTCCCAACATTGAAGCATCACAATCATCAAAATGCCGCCAAAATTTTGAGACACTATTTTCCTTGAATGTTACCTGCAAAAGTTTCAAAATTTACATGAGCATTCTAGGTGACAGCTATCCAGAATTCTCAAATGCAAACTTCCAGAGTGGGCTATCCAGACTTAACCACTGACACAAGGACCATAGGTAAGAACATAGGGCTCGACATTTGCAATGAATAAGATTCCGTTGAGTAGCTTTTGGCTGTTCAGTCATTTCACTAGAACAAAGGTCCTTTATTGGACCACTGATGCGTGCAGATTCACACTATAATGACTATTAAAAGAAACAAAACTTCACATACTCACTTATGTCAAATTCAACTTGCCTGAGTGTCAAGCAAAGTGCATCAGAAGCTATATCGTTTCTGTGTCAAGTCGGAAAACTCACCCAAATTGCTCAACTAGAATGGACTCAGAATCGAGTCTGAGTTCCAAGTTTTTAAACTATGATTCACGCCTGCAGAGATTTGGTTGGCCATGAGAAGCACTCCCACCTTCCTTTGAACACAAAGCCAGGGAAAATTATTCCTCAGAGCCCCAAATTCAGACAATTGACCCAATCACCCACTTCAAGTAAAGGGTTCCAGGCACTGCCTTATTTTGAAATTCAGACAATTGACCAAACCGCCTACTTCAAGTTAAGAGTCCTAGTCACCGTCCTAATGTGTAAATGCTTTCCTTTTAATTTTGATTGGTAATTGGTCTAACTAAATTAGTTCTCTTTCCCAGTCTGAGGGGTGAGCAATTCAGCAGTTTGTCAGTAATATGCAAGTCACGTTTGGGTTACTTTTGTTTCCAACCACTCTACTACTACTGCATAACCCTATCATAAACCATAACTATCATCAATCCACAATCCATCAAGTCTTCCTTTACCCCCTCCCTCTAGATTTATATTGGCTAATTCTCCTTGTACCTTCAAGTTTAACCTCTCAAGGTTACATATTGGGGCCATTTGTAGGCTTATACAAATGTGGCATCACCTCAAACAAATTTCTCTCATTTTGTTATCTATTTGGGCTTATCTTCAAAGCATCCCTATAGGATCATCTCTAAAAAAAATCATTTAACATCATTCCACTCATCTATCTTAGAATGTGCATTTTTATTACCGTTACTTTTTTCTATTTTTCTTTTCCTCATTGTCCAACAATCTCTAATACAAAACTCTGCTGCAGTTCTGTCTGGTAATATAATTTACATCTCATTCCCGAACATCTACGGAGGAAAAACTTGTGATTGAGTTTTTCTGTGCAGATCCAGCTTTTCAGGCATATGAGATCATTAGAACATAACCTTTTAAATTTAGTACCAAAAAATCCTGTAGGAAGTCAATCAACGAATTCAAAGCAAGTTCAGGCTCCCAGATACACCAAAAATGTGAGAGCATAATTGGCAGATAATCTTTAGAAGTACCCCAATTTGTTATTTCTGAAAAAATGGCGTGTAAGTGCAACAATGAAACCAAGAGTGTATTTCAAATGCCATGAATCAGATACAACCAATGCAAACCATCAATTAAGTAAGATTAAATAGGAAAACCCAATTCGGCATTTCTCTGAAAACAAAAAGTAAATATAATTGGGAAAAGCCTTGCTGCAATGAAAGCAGCTCACAGTTTCAACTGAATGGATTTAGCATAATCATTAATTGCTCCATACGGATGCAAGTAAAGTACTTTCCGGGAAAATAGCCAAAGGTGGTTAAATCCATTACTGTTTTCATTTATACTCTCTTGAGAAATAGCCAAAAGGAAAGTACTTTCTTACAGAATAACCATTTTTTTAACAATAAAATGACCAAACCCATTTCAACTTTTACTCAAAATTGTTCAAAGCAGTTTCCTTTCCTCCCTTGCAAACGTATTGAATTGAAAAGCAGTTTAAAAAATGGAGTGGAAGGAAGCAAGAAAAACCTCAAGCATTTGAAGGAAGTGATCTTTTACGAGACCATCCAATCCGTGCTTGCAGAGAAGGTGGACGAAGGACACGAAATTGGACTCATTCGAAAGAAGATCAGTTCCACTGCTTCCTTGGATTAGAACCTTCGTGCAGGCGCAGTAGCCGCTCCAGCTTTGTAGTATTTCGTCGATGGAGCTTCCACCGAGGGAATCCAAAATAGCTAGAGAATTCTCCATGCATACACTTCAAGAGAATCTAATTGGAGAAAGAAACACTGTACTGTTTCAGTTATTGTGCAGCATTCTCAGTTATTTCGCCGCCCAAAACAGAGAGCGCAGATGGCGGGAGGTGAGGCATTTCCTCTCTCTCTCTTCTCTTCTTCTTCTTCTTCTTCCTCTCTCTCTCTCTCTTCTCTTCTTCTTCTTCCTCTCTCTCTCTCTTTCTTCTTCTTCTTTTTCTTCTTCTTCTTTTCTTCTTCTTCCTCTCTCTCTCTCTCTCTCTCTCCCCTCTTCTTCTTCTTCTTCTTCTTCTATTTCTTGTAAGGAGGGAAGCCAGTTCTAAACTTCTATTCAGTATAAATGGGTCGGGTATTGAGTGGACCGGGTCGTGGTAACGGGCCGGATTCGGGAGAATTATCCATTGCTAACTGGTTTACAATATTTACTCCAGAATCATTAATCCATAGGTTGGATCATATATTTTGGAATTCACAAACAGTAAAAATTGCTTTCCAATTCTTCCCTTTTAGGAATTTATTTTCTGTATTTCTTGTGGAAAATGACCAAGCCACAAAAACCACTTTTCATGGAAAAGGTTTGCAAAAAATAATGAAAATTAATTTTAATATAAAAAACATTTTTTATTTTCAGATGTACAAGCATGCCCTTAGTGTACCACTGATTTCAAATTACAAACAAGTTAGAGAGATATCGAGTTAACCAGAAGAGTAAAAATGAGTAATGTGCACAGATTAGAATTTTTATTTAAACCATAGTTTAAATGGATTTATCTTCATATATGGGGCTTGTGAATGACTTTGTAGGTTAATGGGATCAGTCTCACCTCTATTGTAGTGGCAGAGATACCCTAGCCTCTTTAGAAGCCGAGTTTGAGTCGGGATTTGTCAAAAATAATTGAGTTCATCGTTTAAAGCCCATTTATTTATCACTTGAAAATTTTTTTTATTTTATAAATTAAAAATATAATTGTACAGATTAAATGTATATTTAAATACCTATCAATCATTTAAAATTTTACTTCAAAAAATAATTTCTACCTACTTGATCTTAATAATCAAAATGACGCCTAGTGATTTTGACCATCAAGATTTAGTGGCTAAAACTTGACTTTTGAGATGAAACTTTATCAATAGTTTTCGTTAAATCTTCTTTCAATCTGTACGATTATACTATATATAAAATAAATGGGCATAAAAGTCCGATGGGCTTCGACAGACTTTAAGTAAAAGCTTGAGTCCAGCCTATCAGAGAAATTTTTTGTTCAAAATCATTTATTTAAGTCGGACTTGTACTTGGTTTGAATAAATGAACACCCCTAGAGCTACCCCACGATGATCCATTTTTTTTTTGTAAAAAAAATGTCCAACAAATTAGTTCAAAGTTGATTTTGCAAGGTTATGCCCGGCCGGAATGTTTTAAATTTGTCTGAAAATCAGATCAAAATTAGTTTAGTTTTAGTACGAGGTTCTGTTCCGGCCCAATCCAATCTCTTTCGGTTGGAATGAGCCTGATCCGGGCAAAACGGGTCATACGCCCTACTCGTTTGCTCTACAATTTTTATATTTTCTTTTAAACTTTTTTAGAGATTCTTTTAAACTTTTAATCCAACCTCTTTTCAAAATGTGAAGGAAAAATTGAAGGATCCGGTGTTGTGGACACCTCTTGGATACCACGTACGCTGTGATTGATTCCATCAAACAACCAATGTTTCACAATCTAGCAAACTTTGAACTACATAAACGGTGGATCAGATTCAAGAAATTTATAGTCAAAACATATTTAAAACCTTGTATCACATAAGTATCTTTTTTTATTATGTCCATGAAAATACATGAAATATCAATTAAGTTAAATAATTTTGCAGACAAATATTCATATTATGTTTAAGAAATTTTATAAAATGTAATAGATACATATTTAATATTCCTACCCTAATAATCCAACCAAGGCGATCTTGTTCTATGAACTGCAAGATTCAGTGATTCATGTTTTATATACTAAATGGGACCAACAAGATGATTCTAGCCATTCTCCACAGCGGCTGCACCGGACCCTTGTCCAAAAATTCAGGGCTTCTTTACTCCTAATGTTACTTCAATCTGAATAGGTGGCATACATGCTCAAGATCAGACCCACAACTCTAATTATAGTTTTTGAGGTTTTAATATTTATATTTGTTAAATTCATAATCTTCAACAGTCTTATACAATATTTGCTCTTGATTTTATATTAAAATAAACTACAAATCGCCACAGCTGATAGCGACACAGATATGGGCCAATGTGCATTAGCATCATATCAAAATTTTCCAAAACTGTCATCGATGGAGACACTGATTAGAACCCTCGTTACATGTCATACACTGAAGTTTAGAAATTATACAGTAATTTCATATTGAATTAGATAATCCACTATGCAGAAAACAATTACAGGAAAAGAAAATGATAAACATGACAATCCAAGATTAGACCATGAAATCACATAATGGTCACTTGCCCTTTATCATGCCAACTGAGAGATTCACAGAAGCCGGCCTCTAGAAGCAGAAGCACAAAATATATCCATCAACAGCCACAACAGGAGGCAAGCTTTTGGGAAGGCATTAGAAAGCAAGGCTTATAGAGAAGATGAATGTTATAATGCTGGAGTACTATTCTGTAGTGGTAAGAGCTGAATGCAGTACTTCCTCGAGGTACTTCTCCGCAGCTGCATATTGCCTTTTCTTGTCCTCAATAGCTAAAGCAGCAAGAGCTTTATCCTGCATCCATAGGATGTTGGTGAGGTTTGCATTTTTAGCCTAATTAACACATTAAAGATCGAGAGATCAAGTGAGAGAGAGATGGTATGTACTGGTGGTAAATCCTGGTAGCTTCTCAGAGTATCCAAAATGGGTTTTGTTTTCTTCTCCAATTCTTTTCTATGTTCAGCCATTTCTATCAGCACGCCATGGCTTATATCTGGAGTGTAGCCGACGCGATTTAGTAATGCCTGCTCCCACAGGTGCAAGTAATATATGATTCAAAAGTCAAATAAATGGAAACAAATGAGGTCATAAAAGTTTAAAATAAATAAAGCCTATCATGCTTCATGAGCAATAGCATAACAAATTGGAACCCGAAAAAGGAAAGAAAAAATCTGATTGATCTCATCTTTGACAGGATAGAAATTGAAATTGATGATTTAATGTAAACTGTATACATCCACACATGTCTATGCACTATGGGTTCCACGAGAGAAAAAAAAAGATCCATTACTAAAAAGTGGGCCCCAAATGCATAAGAAACCCAGATCCTGAATCTTAGACCCATACCTACAGTACAACCAGAGAGAGAGAGAAACAAGTAAAAGCCCAATCCCAATCCACACAGGAAAAATAAAATAAACACATTGCTCCATGTTCAAGAACCCAGCTCCTCACCCCACCCAAAGTAATATACATAAGCAGTCTTCTCATCATTATCCTTGAAGCCTAATCCCATTTATTGGCGGCAGATATTTTGAATCCTACCTGAAAGCATGCCCAAGCAACAGTGCAATCATTTTATTGGATCTAAAGCTTAAATGTTGGTTAAATGCTATTTATTTTTTGAATGATCGATGACTGCAATTTTACTTTGAAAGGGTGGTTGTAAATTCGGGATGTATGCCAATTTGCCGAGGGTGAAGTGCACGTGAAACGTATGGGTTATCATAGGCAAGGCCACAAAAAGTTCATTGAAGGTTTCATCTGGATGTGTGACTTGATATAGTCATGCTCATTTTTGTCATTTTACCTGCTTGTAATCATGTACATTTCTTGGTATCACAAATTTTAAATAAAGGTCATGTTTCAGCAGAAAGAGGCTAGAAATGTGTTCCTGTGGAAGTGATTTCCATGGGGGGACATTAATAAATCACATGGAAAATAACTCGTTTTCTGCTTGCAAGTAATTATACGCTAAGGTTTTCGAAGGGAATGATCACTTCTCACAAACAGCTAAAACAAATTGAGATAGGATGAAAGGCATTGTGACATCATGCTCTAACGTCTTGTGAATACCAAAACCAATGACTTTCAGCAGAAAAACAGAGGTGACAAGAAAATGGCAAAAACATAAAGGTTGACCCAGTAAGAACCCCGTTGCTGAACTGGTATATGAACTTGTAGAAAACTAAAAGGACCACAAAAACAATGCAGTACCTTATAGTTAGAATGTTGTTGCATGTATTGTCGCTCTTTTGATACCATAATAGCCAAGTTTGTCTTCCAGTGAAGCATTTGAGCGTCACAAGTAGCTACCTCATCATCCAATTTTTGAAGGGTTCTGCAAATATTAACAAAAGAATTCTTACAGCATATTAGACATTTCTATATTATGCACACATAATTAAACAAAAAAAAAAAATTTGGTAAGAGTCAAGCTTCAAAGATGCACTTATAAGCCATTCATATTGGAATAAACTGGATGAGTGATGTCACAATGAAATCTGAATCCTGACCTTGGAATTTACTGTATCAGGTTTATGACATTGATTAGCGACAATATTGACAGGAAATCTATGCAAGCGCACAGTCTAATAGTGAATGTTGATAATGTTAGCAATTTCACATTTTACAGGTGCATTTGACCCTTAGATGTCACTGATTGTAATTGATTGTAACCAATCTTCCTTTGCTTTTTTGCTTCGCCTTGATTGGCTCTCTGTATTCTATATATACGTGTATACTCTTTTGATTAAACACAAGAAATACAACACAGAATTTATCTCTCTTTCCTTCCCTTCTCTTCCATTTTTTTCTTCCTTTTCCCCATTTTCATTCTAACAGTGAATGGGTTCTTCCATTTAACATAGAATGGTTAATAATAAGGCAACTTGAATACTCTGGTTGAAGAGCCAAATCAAGTCGAGCCCAAGGTGCTTTGTGTGACTAAAAAATGTGAACAATTGAGTCAATGGTAGAGAGACAGTGAACCAGCACAAGTTTTACGCTTAAATTAATCAGGATATAAGATATATCTATGATATAAATGTAAATGCCACATTTTGTAGTATTAATCAAAGGTGTTTTAAAGCATCTGAAATTTAACATTCATTTTCCAACCTATCCAGAATGGTGCACATATGCTATATCAAGGCAAGAGTGCATATGCCAACGCTCCTAATAAACCTTGTTCAAAGAAACCTAGTGGCTTTTCAATGAGCAATGAAAGATGAGACCTAGGACAATAGTGGCATGCAGTTAAAACCACAGCAACTCAGAATCACACTACTGTTAAAAATAGAATAAATCATTATCATCAACGTCTTCATCATTAATGCTGCTTCACATCTATCTGGGGTCACCTTTTTGAGTTTTACTCTTCCTGTCAATGGAATATATCAAAGAAAAAAATAATGATGAATGTACAGTGCCACTCTTTCCCTCCTAATTTTCCCTTGCAAAAGCTAAAGCCAGAATAGTTCCATCTTGCATATTGTCAAATGATTGGTGCACCAACACTTTTACCCTAGGTGCACCAAAAATAAGTGAAATATCCATTTTGCCCCAAAAAAAATTCAATCCCTCTTCTTTCCCTATCCTCATTTGTTTGGACAAAATGGATATTTCACCTAATTTTGGTGCGCCAAGGGTAAAAGTGTTGGTACACCAATCAATTCCCTGCATATTTCCACCACAATTAATTATGAGAATGGCATCACTATCAACCAATAACAATTGGTTAAATCCACTTGAACCATTTAAAAAAACTAGATATAACATTTGTTAATGTAGTCACAAAGACAATTTGCAAAATTGGAATAGTAAATAATATAATCAGCCCTGCCAACCACATTTCAGATGCTTTCTGCCTAGCATCTGCAAGAGAAATGAGTTGAAATTTTCACATTCTTTTATTTGAAATAATAAGGTGACTTAATCCTGCAACTTTTATGGTTGCACCAATGAGCACTTGACAATTTTGCCACTGCTCATCTTTACCACATACATATATTATTATATTTCAACAACTTATCCTTGGAAATGTCTCATTGGAAACGTACATCTATCAGAAGTTTGTTCCAGAGAAAATCACTGGCACACTCGTACTAGCTGGTGATGATAAGTGCATTACTTTCACAGATATATAAGTAGGATGCTGATAAAATTGGGTGCTCTGTGCACAGTATCATATTTCTGCTCTATCACCAGTCCGGTCACAAATTTATAATGTCTCCTTCAGCTCTCATGCTCTAAAGGTAACTAAGTCCATTAAAGCAGTCATAGAAAACTAAGTCCATTAAAGCAGTCATAGAAAATTCTGGCGTCGCTAGAAAAGGTGGATGATTTGCAATGTAAAACCAGATATGCGGTGAATATTGACTTTGAGGAGAAATGCCAGAATAAGCTACACATCACTAAATGGACAAGAGCCAGGGGAATACTCTGCATAAAAATGGTTGTAGTTTCCTCAAGGAATAAATCTGAATAAAATGGTTTTAGTTTCCCACAGTGATCCCAAATGCACATCAGAACAGATAGTTATCAAGTTACCAAAATCTTCATTCCACCAGAAATTTGGGGTATATGAATCTATGGATGCAATAGTGATCTGATTCATAAACTAGAACAGCATAGACTCAGTACTAAAGTATATGCAGATAGAACTAGAAACAATGAGGATTACGAACCCACTTTTTCAAAAATGTTAGTCTCGCGAGGCCCTTTCTAGTGTAATCAAGCAGAACTTCTGACTCTTTCTTTACTTTATCCTTCTTCTCCTCTACGCCTGTCTTCCTCAGTAAAATATCTCCCATTGCTACAAGAAAACTACAGAAATTCCTCTATTATCATTGTCATCATCTCAAATTCTCAATGATATACAAAATTATGAGAAATAGATGAATATTCAAGAATAAAGGAATTGTGCCAGAGAGATACATGCATACAACCCAGTCATTAAGGAATGCATATCTAACATGTGGAACAAACATATTAGATATGAACTGATATTTTGTTAGGCCCTGCATCCCTGCCATGAATCAGCAACACCCCCAAATGAACAAAGGCAATCAGGTGGTCCGCTTGTCTGCCTGGCAGGGGATTTCATTCACTGGAACTGAACACTGGTTTGAATTTTTTTAATCATTCATTTGTAATCAATAAATTTCCTACAAGTTTGATCCTTGCAGTGACTGCCAATCGATGGTAGGACCATATAAGGCATGTCCAGATTTCATACATGTGCACCCCATAAATAGCATCCAGTAATTAAATCAGATAAACAATTAAAAAGAAGCCTCTACAGTTTACACTGTAAGTTTGTCCTGATCATGGAAAATGTACTTGAATGTAAGGAGAAGATCGCCTACTCACCTCTCATTTGGAAAAAAAAAATGGCAACAACAACAACAATAATAATAATCTACTGATGTTATAAGGGAAAAAAAAAGCACCTGCTCATTTCAGTATCTCTTATATTAAGCAAGTTTGCGACATTTGCAAGAACCTGCGCTGATGCAATGGAGCTTGGTGACAAGCTCTCCTGTGCCAATCCAACATTCTCCAGAATCTCTCTAATTCTCACAGCTGTAATTCTCAAAGAGAGATTTTCCTCTCATCAATAGAAAACACAGGGTACTTATGGGCAATATGGATGAATCTGCAATTTTCATGCTCAATTCTTGCAACTTTTCACCCCAAAAAATAATTTGTTGCACAAATTCACTTTCAAAAAGATAATGGAAACAAGAAGATGATATTGTAATGAAATACAAACATGAGCTGTTTGTTATCTAAATTCAGTATCTTCAAAATAACGGTTTTGTTGATTGGCCATCCTGGAAGTTCAAATCCATTATCATTTAACAATCTTGATCATCAAGATACCATGGACCCATTGGGTACTCTTCAGTGGAATTACAATTTATGGAATTTTAAAATTCTTAAAAAAATTCATGTTTGGTGAAACTGGAGTTCTAGGGTAGGAATTTATGAAATCCCAGTGTCCAAAGTCAGACGATTTAAAATTTGTAAGTTGAAGGTATCATTTTGGAATTCCAAAGCCGTAATCACTCAATATTACTCAATATTAGTTGTGATGCATGGATTTGCAATCATATATGTTATATCTGCCAAGAATTTTGAACCTGAAGTGATTTGGATAGACCTGAAATAGCTAGAATTGTGACATTTTGGGACTATAGGATTTTGTGGTACAGAGTACTCTGGGAATGTTCAACATCAAAACAAAAAGGAACCAACAATCCAAAAGAAACAAGATGTGTTTCCAGGAATTTTTCCTTTGTTTTATTTCCTGGAATGTGCATCATGAAACCAAATTGATTGTTGTCGAATCTCAATTTACTAGCAACAATCCAATCCTACCAAACATAAAAAGGTCACTGAAGAAATGCTTCCAAATCTGCACCATATACAATTTTCTAATCCCACGATTTGAATAATTATAACCCATAATGGAAAATTTCTAACAAACAAGAGACACAGTTAAAAATCAAGAAAGCTCCACCAACCCAATCCAGAAAAAAACACATTCCTAGAATGTGAAATTTCTGCATTTCAGACCCGAACGAGAAATGCAATAGATTTCTTGGAAAGACGAATTTCCTCATTTGAGCTCCTGGCATCTAAAAAGCCACTGAAAGAACATCAGAATTCTACAAAATTGAGATGTTGCAATGTCCCAAGCCGTTAATACTATAACGCCAATCCAAATCTTTAATTTTACGGCCTTGTTTTTTGAAATGGTTGAAGTTTAGTTTTTTAACAGTCAAATGACTGATTTCACAAAACTCAATGCACAATCTTGCAGCATTTCTCCAGGAAATCTAAAAGGAAAAAACAAAAACATAACCAAAATATTGTAAAACTGAATTTGAATTAAGTTCCAAACTCTGAACCCAACATTTCAATAGAAGACACCAAAAAAAAAAAAAAATCAGAAAATTGCGAAATCGAAATGATCCATAAAGTTTCGAAAGCCTTAACCTTGGGACCGGTACTCTGAAGCTTTGAGGCGGAGATCGGAGGCGACAATGGAGGCTGCTTGGGACTTGGCTTGGGAGGCGCTGGCAAGAGCATGGAGGTGTGCTATGCTACGCGGCGTGTAATCGAATTCCGGCACTTCTTTGCCGGCCGCCTCGAACTGCGACGCCAACCATGCTTTCACCTCCGCCACTCTTGCCGTGTCGAAGCTGCTGCTGGTCTTGGATTCCGACGCTGACGAAGGAGGATCGGATGTCGCAGAAGAAATAAGATCGCTGCTCATCTTACTACAGCTCTCTGCACTGTTTGGTTTTCTTTTTCCTTTTATCCGCACTCTTGATCAGATTCGAAATTGAGAGCTTTGAACGCCAAAAGCCGGCTGAAACAGAGATTTTGGCTTAAAAAAAATATTGGGCAAATATTTATGATAAAAAATAACAATTAATGTTAATTTTCCAAGATTTATTGGCGCTGATAAATTCTCAATAACATTACAATAAATAATAATATTACGATAATATCCTTTTTTTCTCAATAAACTACTGATAAATTTCTTATTAATATTTTTATTATTATTTAAATATTATACTTTTTGTGAGATTTTTTCATTAATTTTCCAATAAAAATTAAAGAATTTGAAAATATTATGATATTATCGATCGCTGTTATTATTCTAAGAACGGTATTTGTGACAATAATTTCAACACATTAATTTTGTAGTTCATAGCTATATTTTTTATTTTATAATTTTAAAACTTAATTTGTATAGCTTTTAAATTAATATATTAATATTTATTATTGATAGTCTGCTCATCCAAAGCACTTCATTTATAATAAGTGAAGTTCAATAAGTAAAAGACAACAAAAATATTAATCTAATTTTTTTACTAAAATAAAATATATCTCTATCTATTTTTCATGACCGAGTGACACATTACCGATCCCTAAATTTATATTTTATTTTCTACTTTTCAATCTTTTCTGTTTCCTTTGTCCATAAAGCTCCAACGCGTTATTTTGTTCATTATTTGTTTTGATTAATTAAAGGATTTTAATTTTGAGTGCTTTAATTTGATCCATTAAATGTAAGGGTGTTGTGAAAAATTTGAATGTGAGTTTTTGATATTTTAAACATCTCATTAATTCTATGATTAAGAGTCAATCAAGAATTTATTAAACGAATTGACCCAATTACTAAATGTATTAATATGACCATGGCAATCTACAAGAAAATGCGACAAATAGAATGATCCTAAAAATTTTAAAAGTTCACATGATCGGATGAAATGTATGAGTACCGCATAAATGTAATGTGTAAAATTATACCTCTATTTAATCATTTTAAATTTGTGATCTTTATCTTTAAAAATTATACGCCATAAACTATTGATTTTATATAGCTCATTTAATAAGGTGGGAGAATTCAATAATCATAAAATTACATCTAGACTCTATTTATGTGCCAATAATAATTTTTAGTTTCATTCTCCATGTTTATTCATCTTAAACCCATTGTATAAAGTAACTCAATTAAGATTTGAGCAAACAAATATCACCCCTCGTAATGGCCAAAATACATCTTATTTGGCATCATCCCTAACAGATAACGCACGCACGTTACATTACAAATGCTCCAAAAAAGATTGGTATACATAGCTTTTAGAGCACCCGACTAATCGTATTATCACTAAAAGAGTCTTCAAAATCCATATTTATGGGTAGAGAGACTTCATAGGCTCCGAAGATTAGTCACGAGCTCCAAGAGACTTGGACACCTTATCATAAAAAAATCCACTATTTAATTTTGTCTTTACTAAGAAATTATTGTTAGAACCAAGGGTGCAAAATTCGGCCACCCCGAGATATCGGCCAATAAAATTCTCTCTCCTCTTTTGTATTTTTTTAAAATATCGGTATTTTATTATTATTTTATTTTTCTGAATTAAAAAATAAATAAAAAATCCAAAAGGAAGCTTTTTTTTAAAAAAAAAAATTGAAAACGAATATATCGACCGATATTGGTCAGATATCACCCGAGATATCAATTCGGCCCCACCACCGTTTTAATTTTTTTTTTAAAAAAGACTTATATTATGGATATCGGCTAATATCGGACCGATATATATCGCCGATATATAGTTGAGAACTATCGTATACGGCCGATACAGTACGTATCAGCCGATATAATAAGACACTTAAAACCTGTATCATATCGGCCTGGTTAGAACTGAGGAGAGGCTTATTTGACTTTAGAAACCATAGCTAAAAATTGTTAATTCAGATTTATTGGAGAAGCTATCTTTGGGTGAGTGGGCTTGCATTAATGAACGGATCTAATTTCAAGACTACATCTCCCTTCACGTGACTAAAATCTGGGATCAAAACATTCATCCTTCAATAAAATTTCTTATTGGAAGCCAATAAGACTCTCGCACCAAACAGAATCCTAAAGGGTTAGCCTAGTGATTAAGACACGAGACTTCATGATTGAGATATTGAGTTTAATCCCTAATGACTCCAATCAAATACCACTCTCCACAAACTTACCCAGTGTGTACAGATTAGAGAGTCTTCACACCTCAGGAATTAGTCGGGCCGATGGCCAGAGACCTCCATACCTAAAAAAAAAATTATATATATATATATATATACACTCTCGGTCCAGTTTATTTAACATGGTGGTAGAGCCTCACGAGTAAAGCAGGTCATGAGCGGAAACCAGTAAGTCAGTAACATAGGAATAATGCGCCCACTCCTCTCTTTTTGAGAAGTAACAAGAGGTGATTTCTTGTCACATCTTGTTTAGTAAGGTGAACAAATTCAGACCAAAAATATTATTTGCATCAGAAGTTTATTTTCTTCTTTTTTTTTCGAAGAGGATATGTACTATTTAATCATCCTGCATTATCCCTGAGGCTGATTTTTTTTCTCGAATATTATCCTTTGTACTTTTATGCCATTCAGGAAATACCTCTTGCAGATCATGACCAGCATCTTTGGAGATCTGTCTCTCTCCATCTTTTTACTTTTTGAGACCATTAATAAACTGCTACTGCTTGCACACTGGTGCAAATTCCAAAACACTGACCATGAGGAATATATTCCCCATACGAATGGCTATTATGACAGACTTCTACAAAGCAATTTTCATCAAATGGATACTGATTTACTTATCCACAACCCCCAAACAAAATTCCTGATCTCATGCCTACAACCCCCACCATGTAGGTAGGTAGTTCAATCCACCATGTGTCCTGATGTGCCTGGCTAATTACATAGAGAACATCAATGCCCTCAAAAGGAACATGTTATGAATATTTCCACAATATATGACCCCCAGGAAATAACTCTCCTTATAGAGCACACTCGGGGAAAAGAGCTTGAAGCCCCAAGCGCCTATGGATCAATGCAGTAATTTTCCTTTTCCATGGGCCAATTAGTTTTTTATCTGCACAATAGATAGTGCTATTAATGCAGATAGATTCCATATATCCATTACATATGAACATTATAAGCGTGGCTATTATACATATACAGAATACACATTTGAGTTAACAAGCAAACTAGAACACTACATCTTACAACACAATCACATTTGAAAAACATCAAACAAAGGTTACATGTTCTACAGAGGCGTAATCTACTCTCTTCTATTGTCAATTTTCAAATAAGAGGAGACATGGATAGAAATGTTGATGATGCATCCAAAATGAGGAAGACAAGGGTGCGAGGGAACACAAAACAGAACACAGAAACACAGAATAGAAACTACCATTGAAATATATCATCAACAAAGTTGGTAGCTTGGATTTGAGATTCAGCTTAATGAAGAGAGCTCCTGCACAGTGTAAGCATGAGGTATCTAGAAATGACAGCAGAGGAGAGAAACCACCTTGAAGGATTCTTTCCCCTTTTGATTAGTGGCATCACTTCGACCCTACATAATGAACTATCAACTTACTGAATGCAGAGATGGCCCTGAGATTCCCTAAAATCTAGGGGCCTAGGCCGAGTGAGATTTCAGGCGCCCTGTGATTGGTATATTAAAGAGTTTAAGTGTGTGGGGGAATGAGATGGTTACTGTGCATATTCTTTTGACATTTTAAGGGCTATGAAACTGCAAAAGTCATGTCAACTAATAATCCTGTCATCATATTGAACTAACAAGATAATGAAGCATCCGTGATGGATGTGAACATATGAAAGTTAGAAACTAAGAGCTGTGATGGGAATGTGGCTTTTAATGATGATGAAACTAACAGATGCAGAAAACAAGGTAACTGGTATTGAACTATCATGGGAAAGAAGAAAAAAACACAATTGGTATTGAACTGGCATTTATCGATAAAATTCAGTTACAAGATGCAGATTTAGAAAAAAAAAAATACCAGAGCTTAAGGAGACATGGGGTGTAAGACAGTGAGAAGGGCACTGAAGGTGAAATCTAAATTCACATTAACACAACACCAACATCTCAACTGATTTACACCGTGATGGTCCGCAACTTCCGCAGGCGCTTGACAGCTGGGGCAACACCTTTAGTACCTTTCCTGGCCTTCTTCACAGCATTATTCCTGTACTTCACCTTTTTCACAAGAGCACCCTCCCTTACAGGACCAGGAGGAATACCCTTTTTCAATGCACTGCCTCTGGGAGTGGCAGATGGAGGTAATCTCAAGCTTTGAGGTGGTAATGGGCTATGAGGCTTCCACACCAAGTTGTTTTTCATGGAAAACTTGACTTTCTTTGCACTCTTCTCGGCACTCGATTTCACTGCACTCCTATCAGCACAGCCCTTACTAACTAAACCTGCATCATTAGAAACATTCACCTCAATGTTCTTTGCTCTCTTTCTTTTCCTGGACACTGCAGGCATTGTTCCTCCATCAACACACAGGCTCACGCTGCTCACATCCATCCCAGCTTCTGCAGCAACCTGCTCAAATTGCTTTTGTAAATTTGACATTAAGGATTCATTTAAAGTAATAGAAATGTCACCACCATTGTCATCTTCTATTGCCAAAACATCTTTGATAAGTGCATCATCCGCAGACAAGCCATCCTTGTTCTTCTTCTTCTTATTCTTCTTGCTCTTGGTTTTCTTACAGACACCATTCACAAACTTCTTTGCCTTTTTGCTCTTCTTCTCAGCAACATCACCAGCCTCTGAACCACCTGCAACTTCATCATCCTGCTCCTGTTTCACAGCATCAACACCATTTGTTGCCTTCTTTACCTTTCTACTCTTCTTCTCAGCCCCATAAACAGCTTCCAACACAGCTGCACCTTCCTTCTGTTCCTCAAACTGCTCCTGCTTGACAGCATCAACACCATTTTCTGCTTCTCTTGGAACACTGGCACCAGTATCCAGTGCCTCCATGGTGACTTCCTGATCCAGCTTTGGCTCAACAGTATCCGGCAATAAAACAGTGAAACCCAATTTCTCAAAATCCTTCTCCAGCTTCAAAAATGCCTCATGCAACCCAAACAGTGTCTTTCGGTTATACTGCACTGTATCCGGTCCTGATGCTGCTGCAAAAAAACTCGCCGATAACCCCAATCCCACTGCAATAGCACCAAACTTCTCAACCTCATCGCCCTTCAAATCCTCCTCTGCTCCCCCTGCCGCCTCTGCAGACTTCCGGTCCAAGAGCTTCCGCCCATTCTCAAGCAGACGGTTGAACACCCCCGACAGAACCTTGTTCACAAGAACCTTATCTGACGAAGACGATTTCTCCAACACAGCCATGAAGGGTTTCAACAGAACATCAAGAATCCCCCCCGGGAGGGGGAGAAACTCACTTAGTTCTTCGAGAAACACCTCAGAGATATGATAATTTACGCCTGGTGCCAAAAATTGGGCGGTGACAGAAGCAAAAAGTGTTCTTTCAAAGAGAACGGGTATGAACTGATCCAAAAGGAAAGAGTTCCAACAATTGGAATGGAAGAGGAAAAAAAGCTTACGGAGGAAGCGGCGGATCAAGAGGTAGAACTTGTCTAGGCGGTGAGAGTCGATGCCGGACCACTCACGGCGGATGGTAGAGAGGAAGGTGGAGAAATAGAGAAGAGAAAGATCCCGAGGGAGGGAAGCGACGAGTGAGGAGAGGCTGTCGGCGAGGGAGATCTGGTACGGCTGCTTGTCGGCATGCCAGAAGCAATAGAAGAGGCCCTTCCAGATCTTGCGCATGTCGTCGTCGCAGACGGACGGCTGGGATGAGAGGTGGGAGTGGAGTAGACGAATGGCGTTGTTGCGAGTCCGCGCGTTGCAGGAAGCGAGTTGCTTGGCTATGGACGATGGGACCTCCAAAGCCGCTTCTGCTGCCGGAGCAACTACGTCCGCCGCTGCCATGGGTAGAAAACCCTAGATCTGAGAAGTAAGGGAAAGAATGAGAGAGAATGGGATAGGAAGCTGCTGGTTAAGAATTAGAAATTAGGATTTCACGGATTTTGTATCTGTATTTTGGTGTCAGATCATTAGGGTTACTGCTTGCTGCAAGTCTGCCACCTTTTAAGGGTGGTGCATTTGGAGCACCTCCTACCAAATTTCAACAGCCAAGGCAAGGGGTTTGAGTCTTCAACACTTTAAAATAAAAAAGAAAAAACAGAGATAAATGTTCATGGTGATGTAAATGAATTTAAATATTCTTTTTAAAAAGTGTGTTTTGTATTTCTCATATTTATTTAGTAAGATAATTACAAGAGATCAGAGTGCAGTAAAAAATCTGTTTAAAGAAATTAAAGTTACGAGTTCGATTCTCATTTAACTTTAAAAAGTCACTTCTCATAATTTATTTGATATATATAGAAAATAAAATCTGCACGTGTAAAAAAGTGAGGACAATTGCTTTAAATTCATTTAGTAAATTTTAAAAACTATTGTCTAATGCATATTTTATCTTTTTAATATAATTAATGAGAAGTGCATGTTTCACATTAGTACTGTTGGTCACAAAATTAATAGTAAATACTTTTTTTTGACTTTTATCTTTTAATATTAATATAAAAATGTAAGCTAACACTTTTGAACTCACAATTTTTATAATTTAATTATTTTTATTTTTTAGTTATTTTTCATGAATTTCCTCTATTCTCATATAATAATATGATAAGATTTAGACAAAATCCGTACAAGTTTACAAATTTAAACTTAAAATCTCTTTTTCTATGTTTAGTCTATTTCTACATAATTTTTACTAATTTTCAATATAATATAATAGAGACAAGTTAAATTTTTCAAATTGACTAAATCATATCTTAATTTTTATTTTTTTATTTTTAGCTATGTTTAGACAATATTTTCTATTTTTTATACAAACATGAAAACAAATCATAACATTTTAATAAATAAACGATTAAGATTCATTTGATAGCCATCCCAAATTATTTATTTTATATAAATAAAATATAGAATGACATATTTGTCTTATAATGAGCTTTCCCATCTGTATTTTTAGAATTTATTCTCTAATGATTAATTTATGTGTTTCCATAAATTAAAGGGCAGAGATGAAAATCAACTTTTCTATACTCTCTCGTGGAAATGAGGGTTTCTTGTCTAAGCAGTGTCGTCCTGAGAATCCTTAAAATTTGAGGGGCCGTAGATAAAATTGATAAGAGGAGTTCTACGGCCCCCCTGCAATTTTTTAGATCTGTTTTGAGAGACTTTAGGTGGCGGCCAAGGCTGTCTCTATGTCTAAGGCCTGAGAGCAATGCCTCATGCTTAACTTTTATTGAGTTTGTGTAATTGAAAGTCCACTGCCTATAACAATTGCTAATCCATAATTATTATGTATCATGTTATCGAAACTACTATCATTTTAAGATAAAAAATAGTTCTTGAAAATAATGAGAAAATATAAAATAAAGGAAGAGAAGGAAAAGAACTAGATAATTACAAGTTCAAACGAAAAACATTTAAAAGAAAAAGACACTGTATAATGATTATATAAAATTACAAAATTTAAATGAAAAATTATAAATCTTTAGCGATTTTCTGCACTCAGAGATAAGTCCATGGGAAGATCAGTTCACAATAAATTTAAATTGTTGAACTTATTATTGTTTAATTTAAATTCAATATTTTATTATATTTAGTTGATGCATCATTATTTTTAAATCAATTATATAACAAAAATATTTATTTAGTAATTTATGTAAATTTAAAAAAATTAAAAACTAAAATCATTCACTAAACTATTTTTAACCACTCCCATTATAATGTACCCGGTTAATTGTTTTGACTTTTGACCCAGATAATAAAAAAACCGGCACAGTCGCGTGGAGCACATAAAAATGTTCTTCTTTTTGCAAAGGCACAGACACATTCCGTGATCCCGACGTCTACGCTGGCTTAGACACCTGCAAACCTAAACTGCCTTATCCGGCGAAGCCCATTTGCCACCGTAATAGTGACTGTAGAGGCGGGAAATGGCGTCGACTGTCATGTTGAGCTACAACTTTTCCTTCTTTCGTTATCCCATCTCAACCAAAGCATCCAATCGAATCAAACTCTCCTTCTCTACGAGTGGAGGACTCATACGTGCGGCGTCGAGTCCACGTGGACATCCTCCCCGTTTCAGTAGAAACAGACTCTCCTTCTCCGATCCCGACATCGGCACTCTGACTCCAAACCTCTTTTCCAGGTGCAACTCTCTCAAACTGGTCACAATCGGATCGTATTCGGAATTAGATCATAATTATCCACGTCTTGAATTCTAACACATTGTTCTAAATCCAATATATTTATTAAATGTTTGTTAGTTGTGTGAATATATTTTAAGGTTGGAAATATTTGCGAATTGAGACCCATTCTTAAGTCGTCCGGTATAAAATTTTGACTCGGGTTGGTCAACACAGTGATTCAGGCGTGTTACGGTTTTTATTTAAATTATTTTTAAATAGATACATCATTAATTGTGCAAGATCTTAAACATCTAATATTTGGGAAACTAAACTGTTTAATGTATATATGAAAAGATGTTAATTTAAGTAATTTGTTGTATTTTCTTAACTCTCTGTACATGTATTTTAAAGAGAAAATGGCAAATAAGTTAAATGTAGGAGCATGGTATGTACGAGAGTTCATATAATTTTTTTGAAGTAACTTGGGCTGACTCACTTTGACTCTGGTGAGTCACTGTGTCCTCTTAAAGCTTAGTAAGACTCGAGCCAGTTCTGTCGATTTTCTAACACAAGGTGAGAGTCACTTCGATTTCTGACCTGGCAACACCCAAAAACGAGTTAACCCAGGCAAGTTACTGGTTGGTTCAATCTTTCAGGTTAAATTGGATGTGAGTCAGGTTCATTGACCAGAATATGCAAACTCATTCCTAATCCACTCATTTATCAAACTGATTAGGGTCAGGTTGACATGTTTATTAAATTGGTCAATGAATTCGGGAAAATCCTTTTTTACTTTTTTAAGTTGAGTTCTGATCATTATAGAAATATATAGGACATGCTACTGAAACCAAATTTTACTGGCTTTTATTAGACTTTTAGAAACTCTTAACGAAGCCGGGTTTGAAGTCATGTATTGATTGCCCATTAAGTTCTGCTACATTAGTAGGACATTTGGATGCTAAGTACATATGTCAAAGTTATTTAAGATGCTTAATTACATGTTTACAACTCAAATTCAGATTACTAAGGTGCATTTTTTAACCCAAATCAAGCTGGGATTAGCCATCCATGAATACTTAAGTAGACATCTATTGGGGTGTCTAATTCCTTGCTTTACACATAATTCTCAGTTATGTAATTTATTATTTTTGCAGATGGTTGAAATGCTTTAATACCTGCAGCAGATTGGTGTTTGGGATTGTTGGCCTTATCTTCTTATGCCTCGATTTTTTTGCAGAGGCATATGATAATCCAGTAGTTCCTTCGTTTGGATATGCTTGTGAAGATGTTACAAGTTACTATACAAATGTTGAGCCAAAGGGAGGAGCTGAATTGATGAAAGAACTACACTCCATTGTTTCTGGTCAGCGATCCGTGTCTTACAAAGAGGTAAACAGCACCACAATTTCTAAGAAGAATTTCAGCATATTGTTGTAAAATTGATTGAACACTAGCTTTACCTTTTATTAATTTTTTTTTTTTCATGCAGAATGGTTTTGCATATCCATTGTATCGCATGTATTCTTCTAACTGACTGAATCACCTGTACCAGATGTGTTTCGGTACAGGCAGTCCATAGACTGTGGAACAATCAGTTTCATCTAAATTTAAGATGACATAAATTTCTCTATTCAAGGCCATTATGACTAAAGCCATTTATCTCATCAATTTGGAGTTGACACTACAATTGAATTTGACAATTTCTTTTTACTGTGGGCCGACTGTCTCTTGTCATTGGATTCCAGGCATTTCAATGATAATATGAATTTATATTATATCATCCTTTTAGCTCCTGCTATAGAAGCCAAGGACCATAATATCACATCAAAATATTAAATTTCTACAAATTCCTATTTTGGGAATTTGACACCTTTGGATTTCAACTCTTGGCTCCTAAAATGGCAATGAGCGACTTGGCCTGGTGTACAAAGATCTACAAATGTAGGCAATCATCATCTTCTTCTTCTTTCATGTTTACAAGGGCCAAGAGTAATGAAGAAATCTTTTCTTCTCATGTCAATATCACAATAAGTTGGGTTGCTGAGTAAAGAGTCTTGTAACAGGTGTGGGATGCACTCAAAATTCTTGATGCAGCTGATATTGACAATCCAGAAACCTCCTCAGATATGTATGTGCCCTTATTGAAATGCCTTTAGTCACCTGCTGTTCTGAATTCTGATTGTTTTCTGGAATCCGGTGCATGTTCAAGGCATCCATCTCATATTTCTATTATGTGCAGAGTTGAAATTTACTCATTGAGAGCTGTCTCCAAAAAATTGTCAGGAAGACCAGAAGGATGGAACCGTGAGTTATTTGCATAATCATAGACCATTCTTCTTCTGCTTGTTTGTCCTCTTTTCTGTTGCTCTAGATGCATAACTGGTTTTACCTAAAGTTTTATTCAACATTTTGATGCAAGCAAGTTATCAACCAATCTAGTTTGCTTGTTGGTTCCATTGTTTACAGCACAACTCATTGTCTTCAAAACATAGCAAATCAATAGAAAAATTCAGTAAGTTGGTAAGTGCTCATTGTCCCTATTCGCACTTAAGAGGAAATCAATCTGAAACAGTAAAAGCTCATTAGGTCTAAAACTCTAAATTGTCTATGCCAGTTCCTAAAAAGCATGTGGAAATCTTCCCCTTTATCATGTGTATATCAGT
Source organism: Chimonanthus salicifolius (assembly GCA_013350335.1). Taxonomy (NCBI): domain Eukaryota; kingdom Viridiplantae; phylum Streptophyta; class Magnoliopsida; order Laurales; family Calycanthaceae; genus Chimonanthus; species Chimonanthus salicifolius. The sequence goes on from CM023538.1 coordinate 2,569,758, forward strand.
TCCAGAATCCTGACAAGTTAACATGCCTGAAGTGTTATGTTCTCTATCATTATGTTAATCCTTTTCAAACTTGCTTCTCAGTGAAGGTTTCATCCAGGATAGAAATTTGAGACATAAACGACAACCTAGGTAAATATAGAATGGAGACTTGAATGAGATGCCATATTTATAACTCAACCAAGAACTTTTCACTCAATGAATATAAGAATAAGCCTTGCCCATACCTGTTAATAAATAGATTTCATGGTCCCACTGCTATGATCAATTTAAGATGGATTGAAGTTGGCATGCAAAGTATTCAAAGGAATATGAAGCATTTAAAAAATCATGATATAGATGGATACTTGGTTGAACCATGCCTCCTACTTCTGTTTCCCACGCCATTCAGCATTGCTGATGAACTTTTTATTGCAAATATCATGCATCTTGAACCATCTATGAATATGAAATAAGAGAATTTGACCTAAACTAAACATCTTATAAAAATAATTATCCAACAACCAACACGTGTATCTCCAGTGGACAATGCAGGCATGCAGGACCTGTATATGAAGATGAAAGGGATTCAAAGATAAATCCATGAAAGTTATGGCCAAACAATTGCTAGATCAGGTCTTCCAATGTAATGTAATAACTCCATGCTAATTTAAGAAGTCTCACCCCGAAAACCTTTGGCCATTTTTTTTTGAAATGGAAAAGGAGGGGTGCAACAAGAGGGACTTCCTAGGAGGTCACCAATCCTAGTACTGCTCTCGTCCAAACATACTCAACTTTGGAGTTCTGATGGGATCTGGTGCATTAGAGTTGGTATGATTGCACCCAAAAACTCTGCAATTTTAATTTCCCATAAAACAGATAATGGTAAGACATATGACATCACTAATTCAAGTTTCTACTCATATGCCACATGTATATCAAGACAATTGTAGGCTTCATTGCACCAAAGACTCTCCTTGTATTTTTAGCAATGATTTTATCTCACACTTTAATGCTGAGTTTCTGTAACAGTAGTATGATTAATCACATCATTTTCTTTGCAGGGGAACATTTGTGGCCTCGTTCATATGGCCTAGCAGATGGCTCATCCTTAACTGATTTACATAATATTCGTCCTGCAGATGTGAATGGTAAGATGGGTGAATGACATGGCAATCTCTTTGCAAAATATTGACATGCCAGTATTCAGCAACCATATTTTTATTTTTTTTCTTGTGTGTGTTTTGTGGGTTGGGTATGTGTGAATTTTTAGTTTTTTACCTGCAGGATGGTCTACATACAAGCTATTTGTAGACCACTTTGGGGGGCTCTCTCGGGGTCCTCTTTCCCATCCCTACTCAATTTGATGCTAATTATAGTTCCATGAATTGTAACCTCTCTCCAATACCCTCTTACTGTTGAAATCCATTGCTGAATATCCAACCAAGCAGAATTTTGGGCCACTGTAATCCATGCACACACTTTCCCTTTAGTGAGGATTAACTGGCTAACTGGAAACACCTCTCATTGCATTCATATGTAGCCTACTCTGGTCTTCCAAACCATTTGGGCTAACTTTGTCCCCCAATAAAAGCCTGTGGACCAAGCCATTTTGCCATCAGAGTGATATTCATTGTTGGATGCCCATCTCTAGAACAATGTTATCACTTACAAATCTAACTCTAACTAAACATGTGGTGCCATTGTCTATCCAATGATTAAATGCTATTTCAATTTAGTGATATCTTGGCATATGGGGTTTCATGGAGAGAGTCTGGTTTAATGCTGCTGTTGGACTAAAGGTGGGCCTCTCAAGGTCCAATGAAATGCTTTAATTGTGAGTTCCCAATAAGGCCTTGCCAACATGTCTATTCTTCAACTTCATTCCCATCCTGCACTCCTTGATTGAGCTTAAAGGGGTTTGCATGAGGGTTTGCTAGTGGAATCTTGGGCCCACATGTGGGTTTGTATGAAGGTTTGTTAGAGGAAACTTCTCTCTCTCTCTCCCATTTCACATTTAATTGTATAGAAACTGATGGGTAACAGCAATATCTTACAGTCAACTCATCAAGGGGAAACAAATATTATGGAGAATGTGCATCTTATTCAAGAGACTGCTTGAAGCCAGCTAACCATGAAGCTGCTCCTGACACTGAAACAGACAAGGAAAGATGGGCACCGCCCTTAGAGGTTCATCACATTGCACATTTGCTCTGATGCACTGCAGTTGACATTTCTCATATTAAATCATCCTCGCATAATTACTATAGACAGACATTGCTCTGCAACTGTATGCCTATAAATGTCAATGTAGGTTATTATTATTATGATGTTGAGGATAAACATACATGTAGGTCTGGTTTTAGTGTTCCATCCATTTATACAAGGGGCTATGGTATTGGACTGCAATTTTCCACTTTCAAGGCAGTAGTTGAATGGAACTTCTCATCCATTGGCATATTCTTAACTGTCCAATCCTTCATGAATTGCAGAATATTTGCGGTAATTTTCCAGTTGTACGTGTGAGCCATAAGTTAGAAAGTAGATACTTTAATTCGGAATATATTTGGCATGGCCCAAACTTGATGGAACCCACTAGACTAGAAAAACAACTTGGATTATATAAGGCTAAGCTCAAGGCATCATTGGAGGTTGAGCAGAAAACACAGTATACCGTTTCTTTATGTTGGTCATTATGGTCTATGAAGCTGTGATTAAGAGCACAACTGCAGAAGTCCACTTGATTGGAGCATTGAATGCTTAATTCAAATCAAAAACCATATTTATCCATTTCTAGACTGGCACAGGACATGCGGTTTTATGTTGTGAGTGGAGGGTTGGTCGAACTCAAAAAGAACTTTGTGTTGGAGAGAAACATGATTTAAGTTTGTCATATAGAGAATCCCTCCCTCTCTCTCTCCCCCCTCTTCTTCTCTTCTCTTCTCTTCTCTTATTTCTTTCTTCTTTCCTTTCTTTTATTGACTCTTTTGAGAGAGAGAAAGAGAAGCTTATTTTTATCAAACTGCAAAGGACCTTCATTTTGTACTTCTTTCTTGTAACTAAAATTTAACTTTTTAATATGTTGTTACATTTATTTAAGAAAATCCATTTCACATGACATACAGGTTAGGGGGGATATTGCAAGGTCATTGATGTACATGGCAGTTCGCTATGGGCTGTATCAACCTGTTGGGAGCCCCCATCTGCAACTCTCCAATTCACCAAGTATTGGTAGGCACAGATTACCATTTTTGATAAGTTGTAAATTTCATCTTGCTTGGAAATTTTGGGAGACTAGTAGAATTTGCAAAGCTGAACTTAAACAGATAGGATAAGGCTTTGGTGAAAGAAAGAAACAGGAGATAGAAGAAATCCATTGACCTGTTCCTATATAATCGCCATCTGTTGTCCTGCTTTCTAAGCTTACAATACCATGACTTTTTATGATATGGAACATGAATATAAAGTCAATCCCTATATTGTTATTGTATTTTTCTTTTTTAGTTTTCTGGACCTGGTGGTGGACTGTAGATTGCCATTTGCCAAACTAGCTCACTGCCCATGTTTATCATTCTCATTCATTGTGTGTATAAATAGGAAAAAAGGTTCTACATTTTGGTTGTATTGCATTTAGTTCCTTCCAGAAACACAATATGCAATGCTTAGTATTTCTCTGTCCATAAAAAAAATGTTTTGTTATTAACATATTGGCGCACATGAAACATAAGTACATGACATGTAAGTAAAAATGTTGAAAGCTTTTATCTTTATATCTGCTGTATTTCAAGAGCTGAATGTTCTAATATTGCCATTGTCTTTGGTAAAGCAGATTCTTTCAATATTCCAACTTCCCAAATGTAGTTGCCATAATTTTTTCTATTTATCTGAATGACTGTGTCAAGTATCTAGGGTCCTAAACTCAGCAAGTGTACATCATTCTGGCTGACTATTCATTGTTCCGATGTGACCTAATGTAGTTCAAGATGCCTTTAAAATGTCCCAGATTGCTAGATCCTAATCTTTTTGCTTTCTCGTCTTTTTCCGACATCCACTATACAGCTATGCAACTTTTGTAGCTGCCTCTTTTGGGCCACTGAAGGCAAGAGTTAAGATCTAAACATCCAACATGGTTTTGGATCACTCAACATTGATGTTAGGTGCATGTTATCAAGAATTAGATTCAACAAAAGTGGAGAAGTTCCATTTGCAAATTGGGTGTCTCAACAAATGTTGCATGCAGTAAAAGTGAAACTCAGAGCTTGTTCCTCTTATCACTGATACTAAAGCTGTCATCACTTTTTTAAGATGAGAAGGGGACATTTCTCAGTGGTAGAACACTTATTTGAAACTGAAGGTAGAGTCAAACAACAATTTTTTATGATATCTTTTCTCCCAACTTCCTTTAGACACTTATATTAGATCGAGAAAATATTTACATATTTTCATAGTGGAATGCCATTAGAATTCCATTCACATCTGAAATAAGATACATACAATCCAAAAAGCTATAACATAGTCCACTAGCATGGATTTTGTCATTCTAAGACTGGGGATCTTAATTATGTTATTTGTGGACATGCATGGAATGCTAGAGGCATTCTGCTCTATACAGACTATCTTATTTATAATGTAATCTCTTCCTACCAAAAAACAAGAGAAAATGGAAAAAAAAAAAAAAAGAATAAAAGATGACAAAGATTTGCAGTTTAAGTTGACCCTGAGTTCCAGAGAAGTGCTATACCACAGAGCAGTGTTCCTTGTCTTAAATCAAAATTTTCCAGCTGCCAGTGAATTTCCTAATTTTAGCTTCTTTGATTGCTTGTTTATATTTTTCCTTATTGGCACCCTTTTTTTTTCTCACAGAAAAGAGAGAAATGGGACTCCTCAATGCTTTGCTGAAATGGAATGAACTTGATCCACCATCAAGAGCAGAGAAGTTGAGAAATGAGAGAATATGCAAGCTCTATCAGCATAACAGAAATCCATTTGTTGATCATCCTGAATATGCCAATCTCATATGGAAAAATACATATCTGATCAGTCCAGTTGCTTCTGGTTCCTCTCCAGAGGCATGGATAAATGAACTTCACTACAACAACAAAGGAGAAGATAAGAATGAGGTAACTGCATCTTCACAAATCAGAGCTACAAATGCTTGTATGCTTTGTAAATATGTACAAACCAATTTTCATATTGGTCTAACCATGTCATCTTTCCTACTAATCTCTCATGAAATGCATAAGAATGCAATTGATGAATCTAACACAATGGTCAATACATTCTTGTTGATTGTTTTAATTTAAAATATCTGGAAAATTTAACTTTTAAAATATCAGGCAAGGAAAAGGGAGGGGAAGCGAATTGCAAGGGGGTTGGTATCAAGCCAAGGATCAGACCAAAATTTGATGCGGTCTCCACGCCCCACTTTAAACTGATCAATGCCCTTCTCAAACTTTTCCACACAAGCACATATAGCTCTCTACGTTCCCAACGCCCTACAAGGAGTAAGGTTAATGTTCCAACCACAGTTACTGATCCGATACTCAGCGATGAGCAGTGTCCTCTTGGACATTCCACAAGAAATTCTTCATGATTCTTTCTAGAGAAGAGATTACTTTCCTAGGGCACTTGAAAGCTGAAAGGAAAAAGACTGGCAGAGCCAAAAGCACTAACATTAAAAGAGTGGTCCGCCCTCCCAAAGATAAATACTTCCTAAAGATTTGCCAAGCAAGATAACTCATCCCCATCAAGATTAATGCTAAAAACCTCGCTCTTTTAATAATCAATGCGCAAAGAGGAGGAAAGCCTTCAAGATCCTCACCGACTCCTCATCAGCCTCACAAAAGAGAATAGTGTCATCTACGAACTAAAGGTGGTGGAACTGTAGGGACGAATGCTCTATCTTGAAACCACTGATCAAAGAGAAATCTGCCGCTTTTGAGAGGAGAAGACTAAGGGCTTCAGCTACCATAATAGATAATGCTGGAGAGAGGGGTTCATTAGTTGTTCTACCTTAGTTGACATAATGGAATTATTTTATAAATTAGAAGTACTGCTGAATTCTCAAATAGCCACCCCCCTTCCTCTCTCTGTAGCGTGTCGATAAGATTCTTGATCTAAATCATTTACAACAACGGTTTATTCTCTTTTTGAGTAACAACTACAGTTTCTTTTATCTAACCATTTACAATATTTTAATAGCAATGCATGTCTTCGCAGTTTGTCGAAATCATAGTTGGGCCATCTTCAGATGCAACTGCACTCAAACTTGTACTATACGACGGAGCCAATGGCAAGAAGTACATGGCATTGCCATTAGCAGACAAAAGAGCTTTTAGTGTTACAGATGGTGGTTCTGGATTCTTGATTTATACGACATGCATCTCACTTCAGAATGGTCCTGGTGATGGTCTAGCACTGGTTTTGGAAACAGATGGTAATCGTCATCGAGTGGTTCAGTTTATTTCTTATGGTGGTATTGTCAAAGCAATTGATGGCCCAGCCAAAGGTACCAAATCTGTGGATATCAAGGTCCAAGAAACAGAGTCGTCATCTGATCACGACTCTTTGGGATTGACAGGAACACAAATTGGTAAATTTGAATGGAGAAAATTCATAGGCAGAGCTTCACCAGGTAAACCAAATATACGACAGAAATTTTCAGATTCATAAACCACAAGATGGACCAAATTGTAAATCTGATGTCTAAGTTCTGAACCATTCATCTAGTCAGACCATCATTATCATCCCTGTTGAATCCTACTGATCCATTTGAGGCCGGCTTTACCAGATTTGCTTCCCCTCATCCTTGTTTATGGCCAAATTCTGTGTTATTCCATGATCTAACGTGTCACTTTTACCTACTTCATTAATCAAATAGCTAACAGTCCATCAGATATGCATTGATCAAATGGCTAACAGTCCACGACCTTGCTCTATACAGACGTAATGTGTCCAAATCATTGTTAAGAGGTAGAGCTTCTTCTCCTTTACAGAAATCTTATTTTCTTATTAACATCACTACAGTTTTCAAGGTCTTGTCATTTCTATCTAATGTGGGTTTTATGAGACCTACTTATTTAAATATAATTCTAAAATTATGAAATTGAGAATTTTAAAATATTTTAAAAAATGTGGAAAAAATTCCATAAATATAGGAAATGGAGTCTACTAATTTTCTCCTAAAGAATAATCATTTTCAGTTTTTTCAAATTTTGACTTTAAAAAATCTAAAATTTAATAATAAAGTATGGATTTTTTTTTTTGCTTTAATCCCTATTCTCGTTGTGAATCCTCTTTTTTATTGAACTTTTTTTAATAATTATCAAAATCTAAGAATTGAAAGATCACTAAATTACCTACATGTACAATAAATTCTATATTAAAATTCAAACAAAAGTCACTTAATCCTAGCAATCAAAATCAACACCCAAAGATGCCTACTGATTTTGACCGCCAAAATCACGTCACTACAATTTGATTTTTAGTTAAAATTTGACACTCATATAAGACATTTAGTTATCTTTAAATGAATTTTAACTATTCTACTAAAAAAATATAAAATATAAGAAAATTGAGACATGATTTCAACTTTTTATCTAATACATAATAGTTATTTTATAATTTATTAAATAGATAATAATTAAAACCTATATCTCATAGAAAATACAATTTAATTAGTGCTTATTACCCAAATACTTCAAACAAAAATACTTGCACATTTGGGCTCATATTCAGGCTCGGGCTTTTAATCGACCTCATTCTGAGCTTGGGTTGACACAACTTAAGTCCAGCCAGTTCCAATCCCCACAGATGAGTGTTTGAGTTCCGCAAAACAAAATCAATTAAAATGTCAAATAAAACAGAGGAAATAAATGATCCTCAACAAATTGACTTGATAATTCACTAGGAACTGATGCTTCCACAAAGTAGATTACACTGCAAACCTCACCACTAGGAGAACCCTAGTTCTCTGACCAAGGCATTCAAATAAATGCTGAATAACAATTACATAATTGACATACAAATAGCATATAACACAACTTTTTTTAGAAAGTGATTGGTGCATCAACATTTTGCCCTTGTGCATCAAATTTATATAAAATATCTATTTTGTCAAAACTTCTTTAATCTCTCCTTTCCCTTTTTCTATTTGTTGGTCAAAACAGGCGTTTCACGGTGAAACTTTCATGTAAATTTGGTGCAACAATCACTTCCTTTTTTTTTAAAAAAAAAAATTATAAAGGATAAATGTTCAACGGCGTAATCTTTTGACCAATACAACCATGTTGGTCAGACAGGTGAACAGTCGTGAACAATGAGCTATGTCTCAAACCAAGTCGTCTAAGATGCACTGAGGCTCCATGCCACCAAAAAAGTCAAAGGCTCGCACCTAGGCTGGGGCTTTAATTGGTTTTGATTCCTACGAGTGCACCTAGAAAAATTTGGCTAGTGCCTAGCACCTTGGTTATGGAACACCTTTACAACTTGAATGTGCCTTGCCCCTTTACTGCCAAGGTTTCAAATGTATAAACACAAAGGCCCTAAAGCCACTGCATACCTTTGGGTTGAGGATCATGTAACTCAATAAAAACAAATTTAGAACCAATGGAGGAAATCTTAATAAGCTGTAGGAGATCCAATGGTAGCTCTGCTCCGGTGCTCAAAACTGTGTTCCACTTTCCATCATGACTTTGAATCTTGTTCAGGTTTCGCAGGAGGTAAATCAGGAATTACCCAAGCTGGTGTTGAGTTGTCAATAATCCACAGCGCTTCACGGGTAACTTTGTGCTTAAAATCAGGGTACTTTGGATTTGTCTACAAGTAGAGGAAAACAAAGGAAACACAATGCCTATAAATTACAATCCTTTTTTTTTTCTTTAATAAAAGCCCATAAATAATAATCTGATTAAAGGAAATACAGATGTAGTAAAATAATAATTGTGTCCATACCTTATTTGGACGATTGTCCCACCAGTTATGTGGGTTTTCCAGCAAGTCTTTCCATAGGGCTTCTGCTGATTGTCATGATATAAGAGATTAAAAGAGCAGCATAATTTGTAACAGATTTAGAGTATTAAAGAGCACACTTAAAAGTATAAACAGCAAAGTTCAACAAGCAGAAGGGGTAAAAAGTGCATTTCAGTGATTCGTTTCTTCTGGGTATTTTCTACCATCGGTGATCCTCAAGACAGTGATAACCATTGTTTTTTTTTTTTTTTTGAAAGATGAAATCCATTGTTAGAATACTAAGATTTTAATCAGATAGGAAGAGTGGAGAATATGGTAACAAATAAAGAGCAGCTCTATAATTTATCCATTTCCATTACAATACATGGGTCTTTGATTCTGTATAAATACAAGTTGCAACAATACTTATAGATTGGGCAAGATCAATTAGGTTCTCTAATTTCTAACAAATGGTAAAATCATCTTAGATAATATAGCAAGTCAATAGAGTCCACTAAGGTGGTCTGCACCCCGAGCAAAAACTATACTTCTTTAATGGTCTGAGGAACATCAGCTCATACATTGAAACCTCCATTTACTGCTTAGCTAGATAGCATTAAAAATTGAGCATTTTTAATTACATCAAAATGCAGTGTATGAATGTTGCTAGAGATGGTACCATTGACATGTTCAAGGCAATTAGATGTCAGCAATTCAAGTGGTGCAGAAATTGAGGCTATTAGAGAGTGTCTGAAGTTTCTCAATAAGCATTCCACCTAATCTAAAAGCTAGTGGTAAAAGCAACTTGGCTTGGGATGATAGGAAATGCAAGAAACAACAAGGGTTCATGTTCATATCTCACATTCTCACTCAATTCCTTGCTAGGCCAGGTGTCTGACAAGGGGACACCAACTCCACATGAATAAGGTGAGGAGTTGTAGTTCCATCACCTTACCTAGTTGGATAGCTTGTCCTTGTACTTTTGTGTCATGTCATTGTCATGCTTATTGAACCTTTCTTTTGGCCAAAAAAAATAGTTGTAGTTAACCCCAAGGGGTTGGTGTGTTGGTCAGGAATCCGTTTCAGAAAGTGGGAGTCCTAAGTTCGAATCTCATCCCACCCCAAAGAGTCACTCTCCATAGTTTTACTCGGTGTGTGTGGGTAGGGAGGCTTGTACATGCCCCGAGGACTAGTCGGGTGCTCTAAGAGGCCCTGGACACCTCGGTCCTCAAAAAAAGTTGTAGTTAGGGAAAAAAAATCTAATTCTAGCAAAATATGATTTCAGTTAAATTGGTTTCAGCTACAAGGTATGCCCCCTCCCCCTCCTCATTTTCGCCTCTTACCCTTGTCTTCTCTGTGAGATTTCTTTTGCAAATATGATTCTTTACTTAGTTCGGATATTGTTTTCTTCGCTCCTGAGTTCTCCTGAACAGATTCACCTGCATTAATCAACAATCAACAATTTACACACTTATCAAGCTGAACAAATAAAATCCTTAATTTTTTTTTTTGAACGAAAGGGTATGTTCATTCAAGAGGCAAAACCTCCGAAAAGGATTACAAAGATATACATGTATAGCTCGATTGATAAAAAATGATCGACCCAAAGAATGGGTCAAGAAAAAAAGGATGTACATGGCCCAAAATATGCCAAGATACAAAAGGATGTACATGGCCCTCACTCTGGTAGGCAGACTGGTTCAGGGGGTGAGCAGTGATCCAGCTGAGGAGGATGGCCCAGAGAGGGTCCTCCTTGGAAAATCCTTAAATTGACTTATTCAATATGACCAATCTCTTTCTCTCTCTCAGTAATTCATTGTCATGCTTATTGGACCTTTTTTTTTTGCAGAAAGTTGTTACAGTTGGAAAAAAAAGTTAATAGCAAAAAATGATTTCTTTTAAATTGACTTTTAGCTCAAGGTGGAAAAACCTCATAATTTGCTACTTACCATTGTCTTCTCTGTGAGATTTCTTCTGCAAATCCGATTCATTACTTAGTTTACATATTGTTTTCTTCTCTCCTGAGTTCACCTGAACTGATTCACCTGCATTAAGCCAAACACTGATCAAGCTGAATAAATAAAATCCTCAAACTCAAATTGACAATTTAACATGACGACCTTAAATTATTATTATTTTGAAAGATAAAATGAAATCCTTAAATTGACAATTTAATATGACCATCACCATTATTTTTTCACCCTTGGTGAAGAATGCTCACCATTTTCTTGTTTAGGATGACTGGGCATGGCATCGAATTCAACTTCTCCAAGATTTGATAAGATCCGCACAGGTGCACTATCAAGCCATAATGCACTGCCAGTCACCTTGTGTTTAAAATCTGGGAACCTAGGTGTAACCTGAATAAGTAAAAACAAATTGATAAATATCTAGATAGAAATAAAAAAATCTAACAGCTAATATTTAGAGAAATCATTACCCTTCCATTTTCCTTATCAATTCGGCAATCCCACCATTGATTTGGATGGTCTATTAGTTCTTTCCACAGGCTCTCTACATGTTTTGCATTCTTTCTCATGTTCACTGGAAAGATTGAAAGGTGTAGCAAGTTACTTAAAGGGTATTAAACACGAACTATACACCTTAGCTATATCCCCCCCAAAAGTCTCTAAATAGGAAATAAAAAGGAAGAGAATCATGTAAATCATGACCTAATCAATATAATTGGCATATAAAACCAAATCTCTAATGCACTTGCAAATCTCCCCTCCTCCCTCCCTTGCGCAAATACTATATTCTAATATATCCTAACCAGAGCTGCAAAGAGGTCATCAGAACCATGATGACAATTAGCTCAAACAGGTGCTTCGTGGGCCATGCACAAAAACAGATGCATGATCCAGTAGCTAAGTTCCAAACGGATCATTTGATGTGGCAAGCTGCAGGCAGTGGCGATGGTGACACTTTTTTTTTTGAGCACTGGTGATGGTGATACTTTTTTCTTTGAAAGGTAAAGAATGTTCTATCAGATAAATTATTTTTTATAGAAAAAATGAAGCTCTATCAGATAATCAAATATTTTATTTCAGGAGGGCATTAAAGCTATGATGACAATCACATCAAACAGATACATAGTATGCCATTTAGAAACAAATCCACAATCCATTGGGGAAGGTCCAAGCTAGTCATGTTGGGATGGCGGGTCGCAGCGATGGCAACAACAGCTGCTGCACAGATGCAGGTGGCTGGATTCACTCATGAAATAGAATCAGGCGGTTGCTGATGGATGACAGAGGATTAGAGAATAGAACATAGCTTACAGAAAGAGAAATGGAGTCGTGAACAGCTCACGGAGGTACTAGTCGGCTGGTGATGACAAGTCAAGTTGGATAGAGAAAGGAGCTAGGAGACTGGGACTTGACTAATGAGAGAATGAAGTGAATCACAGGATGTAGGGAAACCAGAAAATGAAAAGAGATGGTCAGTTGGAACAAAAGCTGAGGAGGTGCTGGGGATTAGTATGCATGGTGATCAAGGTATAGAAGACAGAATCAGGCAACATCAATAATAGAGCAAACAAGCATGGAGATGATGCCAGTTGTCGAAATGCTGGGTAAACATAGCTGGTAACAGAAACAAACTAAAAGGACAGTGACCAAAGGTAAAAGATCTAAGCAAAGATTGAAATAAAGGCAGCAATAAGGAGCTGGTGACAATGATGGTTGGAGACAGAACACAGACAAAGGACTGTGGATGGAGAAGAATGGAAAAAGGTTACAGGTGCTGTTGAAACTGAAACATAGGGCAGCAGTGACAGACAGCGGAGGGAAGCAGATGGGCCTATAGTAAGGCAAAAGAAACAGATCAGGGTTTTTTTTTCGTGTGTGTGTGTATATGTGTTTGTGCACCTGTGTGGGGAGTGGGAGTGGGGGTGGGGGCAGTTGCAAGATGCTGCAGCAGATGGACCCAACAAATGAGAATGGAGGCAGACAAGGTTGGGCAGACAACCATATCCAACGGAGAAAGAGAAACACAGGCTGAACTTAAAAAGAGGTAAAGATTGATAAACAGTGGCAGATCCACCAGATGCGAGTATTTCTTTTTCTTTTCTTTTTTTTTCCTTTTCCTGATGTGGCCATGCCCAGTGTTCTGGATTATAGGGCATTCCTATTGTTTTCTTTTATGTTCTGTACTTGCACCTCTAGTGCTTTCTTTTATTAATATGATAACAATTTCAAAAAAAGAAAGATATAATTCAGGTGGGCTGCAGATGAAAAAGTCTGACTGAGCAATTGTGGTTGAGTCAGGAAAGTATAGATTTGCAGGTTGGACACCAGAAAAACATAGTAGGTGAAGATTAGAGATGATTAATTGATGGACCACATTACAGTATACTACTGTTGAAATCAGACAGTCACATTGGGATATAATAGCAGTCAAAACGGAAAAAGTAGCAGAAGAGGTGGTGAGCATCAGAAGTAAGTTTCATTGTCAATTGTCAATTGTCATTACCATAAGTCCAGGCTGAGATTAGCAGCTTTGAGAGTATATTGATTAGTGTACGAAACTGAGTTGGAGGGCTAAACCTCACTATCAGAGATGTGACCGTGACAAAGGTGCTAACAATCAAACATCCACTGACAGTGAAGCTATGGATTGGAACAGCAGATGGCAGAGATGCTGTAGAGAAAGACTGGATCGATGCTTTGATGGAGAGCAAGAATACTCTCAATAATCTATCTCTAGTAATATCTTGAATGTAGAGGAATTGCATAAACAGGTGTATCTATTACTTATGGACACAATACATGTACATCACCGTTGGACACATCTGCATGGAGAAATGTACAAAATACAAATATATCACAATTGGATCTTCTTCGTGGATACTAAACAATCTTGATGGGTAACTTTCTTAATATAGAATAACCATAATCCTAAAAGATAATCAAAGATTATATTATAATGTATCCTAATCTACCTAAACAATTGTCATGTGAGAGACATGATGGTGATGATGATGGGAGAAATATTGAAAATAAAAATTGGAGTTGAGAAAAAAAAGAACCTTGGTTTACCGGAGGTTTCTTCCCCACTTACCATTGACATAACAAACTTCATGCACCAGCACCTAACAATGTCACAAATTAGACAATTAGATGTTAATGTTACAAATAAGATCACTTAAATATATAAAAACATAGTACAAAATGGCACTTACACTAACACTAAAGAACGAAAGTAATTACAATTATTCAAAAAACCATTTATTCTAATCAATGTGTAAGAATATTTTTTTGAACTGTCAGACAGTCCCTTGGTGTCATGTTTGGTCCGCTTTGCACCCATCCTAAGAAAGAGGAGCCCATCCATGAGGAAATTTCTGTGGTCATGACACTAGATTCTCAAATCGAAAACCTCTACGAATGTCAGTATTCGCTTCTTTAGAGATCATCCATTACTAACTTACACCCACCAAAGTGAAGGTGGCAATAACCAGACTCGAACTACTTTGAGGCTGCCTTTTGACTTCATTTAGCATGCGTATACCATTAAAGCTTGGAAGAATTTCATCTTACAAAGCCAAATATGAAGTGGAACTTTTGAGAACAATTTGCTTTCAACATAAAACTACAACTCATGTTCTAATTTCATCTTTTGATTCGCCAATGCAATATATTTATTTTGTAAGATGGTCACTGATTTTTATAAGATATAGATGCAAGGCACACATGGAGTACCTTCTGTTTATAGTCATAGAACTAATCCAATGCATTTTAAAGTTAATCTACATTATGTTGATAGAATTTTTTTTTTGAAAGGTTCATAGAACTTCTTTAATTTGGAGCTTTTATTTTTTCAGTGGAAAGGTGAATCGGGCACACAAGTTTTGTCTTTAAAAGACAATAATAATAATAACAGAGCAACATTCGCAGCCTCAACAGTCATTACCTTCCAACCATGTTACACACTATTGTCCAACATTTTGCTACTATTTTTTTCTTTTTTGAAATGATTCATATATTAATAGATAAAGGGACACCAGGGGTGCAGATACAGAAAGAAATGAAAAGACAAAAAACTACAAGCAGAATAACTGCAAAAGAAAACGTCCACGGAAAGGCCTACGATCTGGTCAAAAAACACTATGAGCTCATGCACTAGCTCTGGTATCATCAATACCCTTTTCTAGCACTGGTATTTTGATATCATCATCTCTCACGATGATATGTTTCTCTTTTTTTTTCCTGTTGGTAGTAGTCATGATGATATGATGTAGATATCATTAATTATATGATACATTGAGCCATCCTTTTTTTTTCTCACATATTGCAGCAGCATTTTCCTACAACAATTATGATAACATTGTGGGGTAGTTCAGTTAGCCTGGGCTCCTGAATTAGACTGGAGATCTTAGATTTGACTTCTCTTGGGCTTACCTGATACACAAGACCTGCGGGTGGTTTCGTGTATACGTGAAATTTTATTCTCACCTTCAATATGGAGTGGGGATACCCATGTTAAAAAAAAAAAAAAAAAAGATAACATTGGGTGCTACTCCCACTTCAGGCATCTGAGAGCTGCCATTCCCCTCTTTCACATTTGAAGTCCCACCTGCTCTTGTTCTCATTACCACTTTGTGAAACTATTACCTTTCTTTTTGAAAAATAAACTATTACTAATTGAGCCAAAAGATATGAAAATTCTAGATAAATGGAAAATAACACCTTTTGAGGAAGTATAAGCAGATAACTGAACATTTATTACCAATGAAGTGCATGTATTTTGAAAATTTTGCAAGAACTATGAACATAATCATGTTTTCTTGCATAAATTCTCACATATAACTAAAGAATTTCTCTAGGACTGAATGCAAATACTTGTAACTGATTCATGTACCTGCTTCTGGTAATTATGAAACTCAAGGTAACATCTAACCCATGTCTGATCTTTTTTAGATGTAAAATTAGCACTATATGATCATTATTGATTTTTTTTTAGATGGATTACAGATAAATTTTTTTTCTTAAAAAATAAATGTGTTACAAGTTACAACTGTTCCATACAAACATAAAATTATAGCAATGCATTTTTACTACAAGAAACCATACCTGAATGCTTGCCTGCCTCTTTTCAGTGTTGAAGGGCGATAATTCTCCACTTATTTGTCCAGTTATATAGATGACGTCATTTTCCTTAAGATGGCATGCAGCAGTTTGTGCCAAATCACCTTCGAATTTAATTGGAATCCTGGTTTTAACAGAAAAAAAAAATTAAAAATTAAAGAGAGGACTAATCAAACAACAAAAGCAGAAGAGATTTAGGGTGCAGATAACCAAGAGACAGAAAAGACTCAGACTTGACTTGGGAAGCTACTAGATTAACTTGGTCAAGGCTGAGCACAGTTGAAATTGTGAGCTGTTGAGTAAGTCCTGGGTTTTTTAACACCAAGCATCACAATGCAATCTTCAGCATTTTTACAGGACTATAGACAAATCCAATGTCAGGCCCACTGATCAGATAGTGCATGCTACAACTGGGTGAGACCCACATACAACATACAAATACAATGAAACCAACAGTGACCATCAATTAAAATCCATCACTGCAGCACTCGGAGCAAAAGAACCCTTATGGCCCGTTTGGTAACCCAGAACTCCTTACTAAATACTAGAAGGAATTTTGTAGAATGAATACGAATCCTATGTGCAAAGTCATGCACAAGATCCGCATGCAATCGGATGAGGAGATTCTAAATCATCATAAAACAGGGGCAATTTTTTGCCATTTGAACAATGACCCTTTTTTCCATGCACACAAAAAATAACGTAATACTCCTCCTGCATGGTGATTTGGAGACTTTCCATTAAATTGGAGTTTTGCATACTCTTCCTGCGTGCATTACTACACTAAATGCAGAACCAGAGCTATGAATAAATGCAGCATGAAGCAAATAAAATCAAAAGCAAAGGAAGAGAGGCGAGAAAAGGGACGAACCAGAGGGTTGGAAAATCAACTGTCTTCTGCTGGCTGAGAGCAGAGACAGCCCAGTAGCGGCCTTCGGGGTCCGCATCAAGCTGCACTGGGGTTGACACAGACCCGATAAGGTGCACCTTATTGGCTGCCTTGGGCTGATATCGTATCTCAGCGGGTCTCGGCCAACTTGCCGGGTCCCCTTGACCAAAGGATGTCGGATTCGGGCTGGTGGTGGGTCTTGAATCGGGAAGCACTTGAGGACCCAATTCGGCTTCCGAAAGATCGCGTTCGAGTTCGGATTCTGGACCCGAGTAAAGTTTCGGTGAAGCAGCAGCAGCTCTAGTAGATAGAGGGGAAGAATGGAAAAGAGAGAGGGATCGACTAAGAAGAAGATTCCTTAGCTTTGTCGTATAAGAAATTGCAGAGACTGCTCGAGACAGATTCTTCATAGCTGAAGCTGAAGGAAATTCTAAAACTTTGAAAATGAGTGTAATTTGAAGAAGAGAGGAAGGAACAGGGCAGGGTGGATTAGGGCTGACATGGCGCGGGAAACAAGCGTATGTTTTTTGTTGGACTTTTGAAGGTAAGTTGGGTCGGGTCGGGTCGGGTCGGCTCAGATCGAAAATTAATTTAAGCTCAAGTTGGACTCATTCTTCGAGTCAAAATATCATAGTTGAATTTGAATTGAGAGACATTAAGTCTACTATACAAAATCACAAATTTAGTCTAATAAAATTAATTTGAATTACAATTCATAATATATGATTTTTTTATATTTATACTTTCTAAAAAAAATATATAATATATGTCACGCCCCGACCCGACCGGTGGTCCCGGAACGCGACTGATTTTTTTTTTTTTGAAAGGTAAGTAAACTAAACCACAAGCACTCTTAATGGGCCGGATCAACAGTTAGGCCCAGCGGTTATACATCAGCCCGTTAAGTGAACTCAAACATGTACCATAAGCCTGCCCCAAAGACAAAGTAAAAACAATGCAACAATAACATCCACTTATACTATGATCAAACAGATACCAACATGGATTAATCAATTATAACATGGTCTCAAATGGCAACATAGCCGATTACAACATTTAAACATAAATTAAGTACCACATCCGGTACTTAATACAAAACAACTGTTCCAAGAACCAACAGAAAGATCAGGGCATTCCCCTCCGGGGGAAATCCCAAGGCACTGCTTCAGCTTAAACGCCCTAAGCCTGAAAGAGAGGGTCCTCCTCCTCGGGTTCATTGCCTGAAAGGTGAGTGGTGTGAGCTAACTAGCCCAGTGAAGGATAATTAACAATGCACATTAAGTAAATATAAAACAGGTTAACAACAGTTAATATCACATGCTTGACAGCAGTAAGCATAATCTTAAATCAGATAATAACATCATCAACTATCAATCACTGCCATTAACCACCGTAACACCTGCCGACTACACTGAGACCAGTATTAAGTCCCGACACGGTCAAAATACATCCTTGCAAGTACATCTCCGGCTCTTAAACGTAGCCGATACTGACACCCTCAAGTCAGCAACTGACGACAGCATGGTCCGCCCATGGTCCAGTAGACATAAACCATCTCTCATATGGCCGATATTGGTTCAATAGCCCAGGTACGTGGAAGCAGTCTTACATACACATACGGTCAACACCGTAATATCAAATCATCACAGCACTCTTACCATAGTGCATCATGTATAGGCACATGAGTGGGTTCATTAAAACCGAAACCACTCATTGCTCAAAATAACACCTGTTTACAAAATCTGCAGAGTTAAGTTCCCTCACCGTGATTGTGTGGTTTCGCGGTCTCTGTCAAACAACATACAAGTGCTCAATCAATATACATAACAAATACGTACATATACGTAGAATTTGGAAATCATATATTTTCCCACAAAATATCCGGGTTTAATGGAATGAGTCTCCTACTTGGTTTCTATCCCTTTTTAATTTATCCACAAGATAATAATATAATAAACATAAGGGGCTCAGTCCAAACTCATATTGTCTTCTGGGCATTGACCAGATTGACTTATTGAGTAAGGTCTAGATCCTCGGGTCACTTCTCGGTTGTCTTCTGGATGGGACCAGAGCTGACATTTTGAGTAGGCCTCGAGGTCACTCAGTGCCCGACTATAGTGCCGGCCTGAAAGTGAATCACTCAGTTCCCGACTAGTGTCGGACTGAAAGCGTATACAGTAGTATTTAGACTATAAATAATAAGAGGAAAAAGGGTTAGTACATTTTTAATTAACAGGGGGGTTTAAATCATCCTTAATAAGCAAATACATTAACTAAACAATAAATATTAAAACAGAAATCAACAATATTTTATTTATTTAAAACTGTGTTCCTCGGAACATCACTTCGGAACTTGGGTACAGTGGCTTCGGATCATCCGAACCACTCAACACTGGGTCTCTGGCCTCGGAACTTGAGGCCTGACTTCGGATCGTCCGAAGACTGGGTCTCGGACCGTCCGAAGTCCATCCGAACAGACAGAAAACAGAAAACAGAAGTCTGGTGGGTCTGCAGATCTCGGAACGTCCGAAGGCTGGTTCGGACCTTCCGAAGATGTTCGGTCCTTCCGAAATGGATCTGGCTCGCCTCGGGCGGTCTGGGCTTCGGGTTGAAGCTCGGAACGTCCGAAGGCTGATGGTCCTTCCGAACTCGGCTCGGTGCGTCCGAAGGGTCAGGTTTGCCTCGGGCGTGCTGGGCTTCGGGGTGAAGCTCGGAACGTCCGAGGGTCAGACCGTCCGAAGGTTCGGACCTTCCGAAGAACGGCTCTCGGTCCTTCCGAGAGTCGTCTTCCTCAACTGTCTGCACCAGCAGACAGTGACGGCGGAAACAGGGTGAAATGCGATTCCATAAAGGGAGGGCTTCCCGGATTCGTTTTTCACATCCGTCTGGTCTGATGGACTCCTCTGGGAGTCCTCTTTCCATAGGGAGAGGTTTGGAGCTCAAAAGCTCAAAGGGTCATCCGATTTTAAGGGTAAATCCTCACGGGTACATGAAACCCATGTTTTTCCTTAAAACTTAAAACTGGTTTTTCTCATTGGAAACATGGTCAAAATCGATTTTGTTTGATTCTAAATCGGTTAGAATTTAAAAAGGAATGCAATGGATACCTTGGTTTTGATTCCTGATTTGAAATTCGGATTTTTGAAGTTTCTTCCTCTAAGCTCACTGTTACTTAAAAACAGCAGCTTAACAGAGGCTCTTGGTGCTTAAACGGATCTGTTTTGAAATACAGAGAACAGAGAACAGAGAAAGGAGAGAAAATGCAATTCAGCTGGGAGTTTCAAATGATCGACGAAGGCTTCAATTTATAGGATTTGGATTGAGGAGAGACGCCGGAAATCAGCTGCACAATCAGCAGCAGCGATGGGACGGGACAGACGGAGTTCTCATCATTCGTCGGTAAGGTAAGAGATGGGATGGGACGACGGCACTCATCATTGCCGGAAATTCAGGAAATCCGGCCGAGTGGCCAGAGCACGCCTGCATGGCGTTGACAGGAAATCCTGCGGTTGCAGATCAGCCCTCCATCGAAAACAAATTTGCAGATAAGCCCTATTTTTCATAAAAACTGATTTTTAAACTACAAGTAATAAATTTAAAACTCTAAAATCAGATCTAACCTTACAGATGGGTTGGGTTTTTAAAACTTAGGTCACCATAAAAATTTCATGAATTATCTCTCGTTAAAAACCCTTGATTTAAACAAAAATCACATTTTACCCATAATTACTTAATTAAACAAATGTAAAAATAACTAATTTGTACATCTTATTTTGAGATGAAATGAAATATCTAGTTCATTATTACAATGGTCTAACACCCAATACCATTTTCGAAATTTAACTCCTTCCCGAAAATATTTAAAATAATTAAAACTCTCTTTCGGGCGATATTTAAATATCATTTTCTGAAAAATAAATTCATTTAAAACTTAGAATGCAAATCATTCAAAAGAGGGTATTATCAATCAATGAAAATCAACAATTCGCACCAATTATGAAAATTTATACGACACATGGTAAAATTACCAAAATACCCCTCCAGCTCGACGGGCTGGATCACCGAGCTTACGGCCTCGGATTGGGCCTCGCTTGGCTTTCCTCAAAGCCCTGACTAAAAACCTCGAGATCATCCGGTTAAAACACGAAATTAAGCTAAAACATGCTTAATCCGGGGCAGGGTATTACAATATATATAATTAACTTTTTATAAAAATATTGCAAAACAAATTCATTTTTACAAACTCAATCCATATGTCATGACTAAACACTTAATCTTTTAATTATATCAAGACAGGTCATGCCAAAGTTCAACTTGTATATAACTATGCTCATCATCATTTAGAATTGGGCAGTCACAATAGAAAAAAAATATAATAATAAATTATTATGAAAATCTTTTGAATGTCTATTTTTTATACAACATAAATACTTTCACACAGATATTTAAAAAAATTAATAATTAAATTGATTTTATACATCAACATTTTTTTTCTGTAGATTCACTAAAAGGGATGATCATTTGCAAATGGTATCTAATGTATTTTCTAAAGATATGGGCTCATCAAATTAGATAGTGATGAGAAAGTTGATTACATTATCATTTGAGTATAAAATTTATTAAAATTAATCTTATCAAATTAATTAAGCTTTTTAATATTATAGAGTCTAAATAATAAAAAAATTATATTTAATTAAAAAATTAAAAGTACCACTTGCTTAATTCAATTAAAATGATCTTTGATAGACCAAATGTTCAATTAAAATAAACCTAATTTATACATCTATGGTTCCCACGGTAATACCGTTGTCACCAGCTGATCATTTCACGATAGAAATACAGTTACTGGCCGTTTTTTTCCTTTTCTTTTTGACTTGGTAAGAATTCCACATGCCATGTTTGGTTTAAAATTGAAAGCCACCACATCCAAACGTGCAGACCGCTAAATCCTTGCAATTTCCATGTCTCTCTCACCACCACACATCCGACACTCTCTTCCCACTTCCATCAATTCACCTCAAAAACCAACAATTCCCTTACATTTTTCATTTCACTATCAATTCACCACCCCCAATGGATGAATGAGTTCCCTTCTCCTCTCCATTTCCCAATCCAATTGAATGTTCCACTCAATTCATTCAAAGCAAGGAAAGCAACCAGTGGGGATTCTTTCTCAGAGACAAAAAAGGTCATTTTTCTTTTCTTTCCTATCAAGAACTTTTTGCAGCTTTGTTTCTCTTGTTTCTGTCATTGGATTGGATTTTGATACTACCCGAAAACCCGAAACTGATATTTTGGCCTTCGGGTTGCCCAAAGAATTTCAGTCTTCTGATCCGTATAATGTGCACTTGCATTATGGAGGATGTGTGTCTGATACTCTGATACCAAATTTTATTTCAACAAGTCCAAAGCAAAACAAAAGTTCAGCCAGTATTTGGAGACGCATTTTTCTTTTTTCATTATGATTCCAAATGAGGTCCTTCTTTTATATGGTTATTGGGACATTTTGCAACTCTTGTTTCTCTTGCTCCTCTCATTGAATTGGGTTAGAGTAATTACCAGATTTTGATACGGGCGGCTGAAAGCCCAGCACTGGTATTTTTGCCTTTGGATCGGCTGAAGAATTTCAGTTGATATTTAGCATATATTAGCCAATGTTTTGGGTCTATTGGTTAAACTTCTGATCCCTACAACGCCCCTGCATCATAGAGGATATGGGTCTGATACCAAAGTTCATTTCATGGCCGCAACCAAAAAAAAATCAGTCAATATCAATGATTTCAGTTGATGTTTTCCCAATACAATTGCAGAAGAGGCAAGTTCTTTAATACGATTATTGGAACATTTTGCAACTTTTCTTGTTATTGTCATTGAATTGGATTACAGTGACTATGACATTTCAGTACCGACCAAAAGCCCAAAACTGATAATTAGGCCTTAGGATTGGCTTAAGAATTTCAGTTGATATTTTGCATATAATAGCCAATATTTTGGGCATCTTCTTTGAAATTATGACCTCTATAGTGCCCTGACATTATAGATGATATTTATCTGATGCTAAATTTCATTTCGGTCTGGCAAAAACCAAAGAATTTCATCTAGTATTTGTATGTCAACCAGTTTTCTTCCCCAGATCGACCTTCAATTTTTTTTTTTTGCAAATGGTATTCATATTTCTCAGTCAGAAAAGGTCATTTTTTTCTTCAACAAATCCATTCATTTTGCTGTAATCGAATGTTAAAACATGAAAAATTCATGAATGGGGGTTGATGCTGATTCGGGTCTCAAGTGTTTCTTTGCATCATATATGGGTGTTCCAATGCTTGGTGGTGATTAATAAGGTGAGACTGATCAGTATGTCTTAGATAGGTGTCTAAAAGATCACTAGGAACCAAAACTTGCTTAAGCCTATGGCCAATTCGAAGGATGAAATTCTTCCCTGATATGCTAATGACACACCTTACTAATCTTGGATTATTGGTGCTACAAAATGCAAACGAAGATTAGTTTCCCCTTCTTGGAAATTTGGGGCTCATCTTAAATTCACTCTAATGGGATGTATTGTCTGGTGTAAAAAAATCCGGAATTGCAATTCGTGCAGCCAGGATTGCCTCAACCAAGATACATGGGAAGAATCCAGAATCTGAAAATTAGGCTTGGGTTGATCTTATCTGATCTACACAATGATTTTGGATTAACAATGGAGACAATTTGGACGAAAATGCAACCATGGTTTGCACCCTTTTTCTGTTAGAATAGTTTGCACTTGTTCCTTGCTACTTATCCAGTCTAATGTGGACTGAGAGTGTTCCTAAATGCAAAACACAATTGTTTTGGACATTACCCACAATCATGTAAGTGTTTAAATATGGGGCTTTGAGCACTGTAGAGTGAACATTGCTAGCATTTCTCTAAGGGCATGTTTGTGTGTTTCTGTACATAAGAAAGTTTGGAGTGGAAAATCGAATTCCCAGGAAAGTGTTCCTTGCAAAAAAAGAAGACCCTTCCACTGCATCAAAGAGATAAGAGTGAGAGAACTATAGTGAAGAAATTATCCATTGTGAACTGGTTTGTTGGAAACTGGGGAGGCAACTTTTGATAGAAGATAGATTTACACTATTTCTCTCCCTCGTACTCCTTAGTATCTTATAACATAAATTCATACTAAATTTGAATCCATTTTGAGATATACTCACCGTTGGGTTAAGCTCAAATTGTATGGACAGCTATAATTTTTAAAAGTATAGATCTTTTAAACAAACACATCCCTATCATATGAAGTAACCCGCACAAAAAGTTGGCTCTTTGATTCACAATGAACCAGTCCACAACGGATAATTTCTTAACTATATTGTATTTGTACCTACAATGAAACTCCAAAGGCAAAACTCACTCTCAAAGCTTCATTACTACAAGGTTTTGACAACCCTCTTTCTCAATTGCAGGACCCTCAGAGGCTCACTAGCCCTCTTGACTCTAAACCTAAATAGACCCAAGTACCAATATAAATAGTTTATTGTGATGTAGGTCTTCCAAATACCGCAAAACCCAATTAGAAACTCTCCTAAAACCCAAAGGCTTGCATCCCATGTACGAGGCTTTATGAAAGAGCCTATCCTCCTCAGGAAATTACATAAAACTAGGTAATTTTCTTTGGATTTTTCCTCTAATAAACACATGACATGAGTCCAACTAGCATTCCATATGGGGATCATTCCTTTCTGTAATCTATACATGAACTGAGGCACAGTTTAAGGAAATTTTGTTTCTGTTTCCAACACCAATGACGATCAAAGATGAGTACAACATGCTTATGAGATAGGTGGAAAATGAAAAAGAAACGGAAAATGAGTGTCTTAACATGACAGATAAGTGAAAATTGGGAACTGGCAGAGAAAGGTGCATAAGATTGTAAAAGAATCAAGAAAAATACCAGTGCATAATAATGGTGTGTTGAACTGTAGGAAAATCTAAATCAAAGCTTATATTATATTTGTGAATTCGATAATCACTTCATTACACATGTGAATGATGTCTGATTACGTAACCTCTTTCGATTGTTTTTAGGGTGTCTTAGATTCCACACTCGACAACAGCTGAATTGTTTTGAACTTGAGCATTTTAATAAGAAAAAGAACACTCCATTCATTCTCATAATGTTTCTCTCATGAATGGACTTTTCATGATTTTGTGAACATGAGCTATTCTTACACATGTCAGTAGTTAGAAACACAGGGTGCCATTAATCTTTCATGTATGAATATTTCTTTTGCCTCTTTGTGTGCGTATGTGGATCATAAATCAATGACTTTTCAATTGTTGAAACTAGAAGAGATTTTTAAATGATAATTGGACCTGAACCCACAACTTTTGTCTTGTGATGATGAACACTTGCCAACTATGGTCTCAGTCCTTCCTATGAAATTAGCAACGCTCTTGTACTCGTTATTGTCATTTGCCATTCTCATTCTTTTCTGTTATCTTCTGTTCTCAGCATACAAGACTTCAATCTACATGGCTACGTCTATAAAGGAAGATGCTCAAATGAAGGAGAGGAGGATCCAATCCTCTTCATCTCCAAGTATCAGTAGCCCCCGAGGAAGAAGAATGTCGAAATCGGCTTCGTCAGGTTCTCGTGGAAGAGGAATTTCAACTGTATTGGAAAAATCAACCCCACATTACCTGAAGTCTACAGTGTCCTACTTCTCATGAATTGCACAAACCAAGCAAGAAACCAGTTCCTAATTCTGTGACTCCAAGAAAGTCCTTTGACAAATCTCCGTCTCCATCTCAGACTCCAAGAACCTTGACTCCAAGAAAGTCCTTTGACAAATTTCCGTCACCATCTCAGACTCCAAGAACCATGACTACAAGAAAGTCCTTCGACAAATTTCCGCCACCATCTGAGACTCCAAGAACCTTGACTACAACAAAGTCCTTTGACAGATTTCCATCACCATCTCAGACTCCAAGAACACCAACATTCACTGGCCCGAGAGAAAAATTGCTCAGACCTTCATGTCACTCTCCTAGAACTGTCAGTTTCCCCAGGTCTGTGTCAGATAAAGCACCAAAAACACCAAGAAATGGAAATGTTCGTCAACTTGTGAAGGCAAAGAGCCTCACAAGGGAAAGTAGTCTGAAGAAAAGAGAAAGTAAGGCTAGTCCTGCTACTAGTAGGATGAAAAGTTCAATCCGTTATACACCTAAAACGTCAATAATTATGCCTGAAATAGAACTAGAGATTTTGAAAGTAGATGGAGAAGAACAAGCCCTGCATGAGATTCAGCCAATTGACTATGTAGACATGGAACTGAATGCCTGTGAAATTAACATGCTTGAAGCTTGTTATACTTCATTGCCTTTGGAAGTACATGAGGCCACTGCAGTAGAGGAGGAAATTGAGAAAAAGAATGATGAATGCAATGGTGACAGCCATCAGGAAGAAAAGAAACAAGATGAAAATGATGGACTTGAAGATGAGGAGCATCCACTTAAGTTAGAAGAAGAGGGTGGTGATGCTGATGGTGAGTTGATATCTAACGCAGGCGGTAGGAGTGAGGAGATTGAGAAAGCAGAAAAAGGTAATTTGGATACCAAAGTTCAGGAAGTTGTTAGCAATGAGGATCCAAAGCTGGAGGTAGAGAAAGTGGAGCCACAGCGACAGAATGTGCGGGGGAAGAAAAATGCTCCAGCGTACAATGATGTGATTGAGGAGACAGCATCTAAGCTTGTAGAGAAGAGGAAGAGCAAGGTGAAGGCCTTAGTTGGGGCATTTGAGTCTGTCATTTCATTAGAAGAACCTGAAAGTCAAGGTGTTCTATAAGATTCAGATTACAATAGGCGGGTGACCATATGCAATAGCATTAGCAAAAGATTTCGCCTACCAAACATAAAGACAACTCAGAAAAAAAAAAATGTGCTCTGCTCTACCAAATGACTGAACCAACCAATTCAGTTGAGAGATGATGAACTTTGGTGAAAATTTATCTACTCCATCATAGTAACAGAGATCCTTCATGAAATTCCTCTTGTTTGAGATAATTAGAACCCCGACAGAACTGTGCCACTTTCACTTATTTGTTTATGACAAATTATCAGAGAATTGTGAATTCTGATAATGGTGAGTACGTTGTGGACGTGTGTGTGTGTTTTTTTGGCTCTCTTTTTGGTCGAGGAAAGCCGTTGGATAAATCAAGACAGATCCACATGACTCGCAACTGGCCTGAATAGCACCTTCAGCATTGAAGTTGTCCCTTCTTCACTGCAAGAAATTAAAAAGGTGAGACCACCATGTGAAGAAAACAAATTCAATCAAATAGTGATTATCACTTTGTTTGAGCTTTTTTTGGACTAAATTATATTTCCAAATGGCAGTGGTCCAATGCCAATTCTATCTTTGTATTTTCAAGCTTACTTCTTCACCTGCAAATGATTAATTTCCTTTTATCATTTACTTTCAAAAAGTTTCATGAGGTTGTGTCCATGAGATTAGACTGTTGTTATGTGTAGCCTCTATCATGGTTTTCTGCTTTCTGATATGAATGTGCTTCAAGTGCTTCAGAGAACTCAGGGAGCTGGTTTTATTGCTTTAGTTGTCTACTGTAATTTTTATAATTTTGATACAAATCATCTACATACATCTCTCATTAATTTTGTGTTTTAGTGAAAATTATATTAACGGTTTCCGCAGGCTGAAACCTGGACCAATTGAGTTAGGAATGTTGGTGGAAAATCACATTATTGACTACACAAACAACAATATAAAAAAAATAGAAAATAGAAGCAAACCACAATATAGATATTTATGTGGTTTCCTTTCGGTACGTCCACGGATTTGTACTGATCAACTCTACTCAAAGGAAAAACAGAAAAAAAAAAAAAAAAGTACTCTCATTACAGATGTTCAACTCTATAGTCTTAACAAAACGATCATGTATACTATTCTAATTAGGATTTATAAAAAATTACCCTATAAAATTTTGGGTCAGGGATTCCACCCCCGTGCCCCCAGACAAGGAGGCACCCCCTTTGACCTGCCCGAGCTAAGCACAGAGCTCAACCCACTACTGGATTGACAATACATCTTTAATTAACAAAGAAGGACCTAACTGGGGACCTAGACTACCTCTTATGCTAAATACCAACCTAGGCTACTGCTCATATCCACTGTTCCCTGAATCATTTTTTCCCTTGAAACTTCCTCATTCTGATTCAAAACTTGCTCAGTTCTATTGGAGGACTGAGTTTCATCATTCATTCTGTTATTTATTCAAGTTATCTCTAGTACTGTATTATGAACTGTTCTGTCTATCTTTCCATAATTGCCATGTCCCTTTTTCTCTTTTCATCTGGGTTTTATATGTTCCATCTTCTTCTTAAACCTTTAGGTATAACTTTTCAATTCTATAAATGGGGACTGAATTCTAGTCATTCTAAATACTCTTTCAAAACACCTTCAATGATTTTCTCCAATTCCTCTGCAGTTGGAGTTATTTTTTAAGGTTTGCTCTAATATTGTTATTATTTCCTCTATTTTGAGGTCATCTTGCATATCCACCTTAGCATAGCATCTTTGTTATCATTATTTTGTTTACCTTAAAAAAAAATTGAGATGGTTATCAAGTATCTAAGTATACAATTTGTTTTTTTTTAAAAAAGAACTTAGATATTATTGATTGTTTGACAAGGGACAATATTCAAGAGTTGGATGATTATTGAATCGTCTCATTTGTGAACTAGGGGAGAGAATCTTTGGCCTACAACAAATTACAGATTGAATACCAATCAATTCCTTCATTAAATTTTGACTATGTTCGTAAATATCATTATTTTTAAAAGCTGAGGTACCTAAAATGAGAGAATGCTATGTAAGATAATACTCGCATGTACATCGTATATACGGGTCATGATCTGCGCACCATGAGTTTTCACCATGTTGCATAGATGTGATACACGGTGTGCATAGATTGGAAATTCAAACTGGACACAACTCAAAATTCTATTGAGTTGAATAACTCGAAAGAGTTTTTCAACTAATTCAGTTGAACTCAGTAAAAATCGTTGACTCATTTGACTTAAAATCCTATCAATGGAGTCAACTCAGATCGACTCCTTTTAAGTTTTTTTTTCCTCAGTTTTTTAGTATGTGGTGGGGTAATAAAGAAATAATTTTTTATAAGATAGCATGAAATTCTAGAATTCAAAGAACTGATCTCTAAAACTCTGATAGATGAAAAATGACTAATGATGATAATTATTTTTAAATTACTTAATTTTATTTCTTCTGATTTGGGCATCACTGTTTTTGACTTTTGGATAATCAAATTTTATATTGGTTGTATATAGGGCTGCAACTCAGGTCGAGTTCTTTAAAATTCAATCTGACCCGAGTTGATATTTATAGACCCGACCCGACACGAATTCAAACACTAATCAACCTGAATTCTAATCCGACCGGTATTCTGAACCCATTTTAGCTTACTTTTAACTGGGTTGGGTCGGGTCAGGTCAGGTTAACTTGTAAAATCTTCAACCTGACCCGATCCGAATTCCATACAGGTTTTCATCTTCTCAACCCAACCCGACATGCTGACCCGAAATTCTCGACCCGAACCGCATGATTTCTCGGGTCAGGTCATGTGGGTAGGGTCAAAACCTGACCCGAGTTGCAGCCCTAGCTGAAATTTTAAATTGGCTCAACCATCATACCCAAGTTGAGAAATCAATATTTGGGTCTGAACTCTGTTGGCCCATTGCAACCCTACAAACGGGATTAAAAAGGGCATCAGTGAACATACAATAGGAAATTAGGGATTCATTCATACTTATTATACATTATACATGTGTAGCATATTTAATTATTTATTTTAAAATAATAATTTTTTTAGATTAGTTCGAGGTAGATCAGGTTAAATGCTGACTGAAGTTGCACCTCTAATTGGATCTACGTCGCTATCTAAATTTAATTAGTATCATAGATAAAAAATAAAAAACCCTGAATCTTTCTAATCTATATATTTATTTCATTATAATATGTTATTTTACACGTGTCGTCATAGCGAGCTTTTAGAAGATGATAGTTTAACACTCAACTGCTTAGATTAAGATAATTTTTTTCTTAATTTATCTATAATCATACCACTTGACCTGTCATGATTAAATTAATTTCCTGTCCTTGCTTATAAAATAACGCCGCCCATTACATGAGGGTTTAGGCACTTATGGATGCTTATTTATTTATTAATAAACTGTAATGATATTGATTAATTCAACAACTCATTGAGGCAGCCTATTTAAGGCACTTTCCATAAAAAAAAAACCATTGGCAATGATCACTTGTGAACATAAAATATATAGTTCATACATGGAATCTGTCGAAAAGTTTTCCTTCTTTTATTTAAAACAATAGTTTAATTAAATTTATAAAATCATATTTGTAAACTTTTAAAATTTTAATCTCTAAACTATTTTTTAGTTCGGCATTTTTTCTAATCTTTAAAGACATTGTTTGCTTCTAGTGAAATTATCTTAAAATGAGTTAAATTGAATAAAAGATCTAATTTATAAAGATGTAAAAAGTAAAAAATTAATGTGAATATAGATTTTATAAAAATTAATTATCCAAATTTACATCAAACACTTCAAAATGATAATTTCTTCCTACAAGTCACTGCACTGTAGATGGCTGTCAACATATGATGGGTCACATATACACTTTTTTTTTTGAATTTATGTGTGGAAAACCAGCAGGATACCCAGCGTAATACACTTTAACTAGTGTATTGTTTCTATGGTTTTTTTTCATGTACGATAATAATCATTTGATTTTCATACGATAAAAGTGATTTTTACATGGAGTTAAGAGTGATAGACAAGAATCGTTCTTTCGTAGGAAGTCGATGTCCTGAGTTCGATACATCAAAGGGCCACTCTTTATAAGATTATCCTGGTGTATAGTTAGAGAGGTTTGTATATGCTCCGAAGATTAATCAAGTACTTTAAAAGAAATTAACACTTTTATCATAAAATAAATTATGTATATAAAGCCCAACAATAGTCTCGTCATTCCTCTTTGTTTATTTTAGTAAAAAAATATGTTAAAATTAGAGATATTTTATCTTTAAAGTCCAATCTGAATGTAATGTTATTTTGACCACTCATTGCCTATGAGAATGGTCCAATGAAAAAAGGATATTAGAACCATTAAATGAGAGGTGTATAATTATATATGTAATTATCCACATCAAATGGTCAAGAAACCTCTGAGAGAATTGCTAGAATCAATTGCTTGATAGGTGTAGTTTTGACCAGTACTTGATGGATCTTTTATTCATTTATGCATTGAATATATCTAAACCAAGTCAAATTAGACCCTTGAAATCTGTTTGACTTAGCCCACATGAAAGGGCCGCACTTAATTTCAAGATAGATTTATAGTTTTCATTTTTCTTTTTCTTTTCTTACAATTTTAGAATATATTTAATATTGGTGATATTCTACAAAATCGCAATTAACCTCTGTACTTCATTTATATATAAAGAGGCAATTCAAAGTGACTGGAAAAAAAATAATCATCTATTTATTAAACGGTTGTGATTTATTTTTATATTGTCAAGTGAAAAAATAAATAAATAATCAACTGAAAATAGAAAAAAAATATCAAGCATCAAAATTATAATTTTTGAATTAAAGAGGTTAATTGCAGAAGGTTGTGGGTTCAAGCTCCCATGGCCTAATTTTGGTGTGCTCTAGGGGTAGTGGGCTCATCTGTGAAGGGTTTTATGATGGGTATACTGCAGTTTCTGTAACAGCTCGACCCATAAAAAGGGCTTGAGGTTCGGCCCAACAAGATACTCTCTGCTTTGAGCCCACACGTGCACACGCACGAGACCGCACGGTTTTTGGATCAGACCCAGGCCCAAGTCTAGGTCCAAAACGCATCTTGCTGATTTGAGAGAACAAGGCTACTTATAAACCCCCTCTCAAACTCCTCAACTTCCGATGTTGGATTTTCCACAACTCCCACTTGCTGTTGGGACCGACCCACTCTGTTGGTCCGTCTGACAGGGCCCAGTTTCACTTGGATTAGTCTCTCTAGGACTTGGTCCTCTAGCTCATGGGTCAAGATATCACAGTTTCCCACATGTAAATTAAAAAAGAAATTATAAATTTTGAATTCTCTATAATTAAATAGTCTAATTTTTGTTAAAAATCATGTCCTCTTAAACATACCTTAATACCTAAATTAAGGATAATATGAGCTAAGCTCACATTTGTTCAAGTAATGAGTCCTCCTCACATTCCATTTGAGCCTATGTGAGATTGTGAGGTGCTTGTCAAATGATTTGTTTCATTTAAGTTCACACATCCATTCTTATCTTTCAGTCATTATATAAAGATGATTCTCTTGATGCATGATTCTTTTGTGGAAAGAAAAGTAGAGTTATTCACACTCTTAAGTTTAGATGAGTCTTTCTTCATTTAATTTTCTTTTTAAGTTCTTTTAATATTAAAAGCTCAAGTAGATCTTAACCAATCAAGATTTTTAGATTAAATCTGAGTTCATCCGTTTGAATTAGTGAAAATACCCAATTGAAACTGCTTGTAGAAATAGAAAGAGAGTGAATAATTAGGTTTTATGAATATTTGATTTAAAATTATGGATTAGGTTAATAAGTTCAAGGACATAAGCATAGAGATCAACATAAGGGAGTAAAGGGTCAAACTGGGCCACAGATGAAAGTATAAATGGAACATAAGGGAGTAAAGGGTCAAACTGGGCCACAGATGAAAGTATAAATGGAGTCATTGGATACAATTTTGATGGTCTTCGCAGTGCATAGCTCACTTTTAAACATGGGTTCAAATCTCAATATCAGTTGGTATTCGAAATTTCTCAGTCGAAAACTTTTTCTCACCTAATTTAAAAAAAAAAAATTAAAATCTAAAATATCGATTAATATTGAGTATATATATCAGCCTATATCTCAAATATACTTGTCAGCTTAAATCCCTCTTTTCAAGTTTCAAACTGCTTCAGATTGCTTCGTCTTCATTCCTCTCTTTCCTGCCATTTGAAGTGAAGGTTGGGATTAATGCCACGTGTCATTAGATGTGAAAGAGAGAACCACCACAACTGTTCATGCCCTGGCTTGCCCTAGAGAAGTGGACCACAAATAGATTGGACAATGACACTTGAGTAGAGTCTGGACTCTGGATATGGGAAGAGATGGGTCCCACACAAACCGGGTCTCATTGCATGACACGTGGCTTGTTACCACGTCTGACTCAAGAAAGCACTGGATTTTTTTTTTTTTAAGTGGTGGTGTGTGGAAACAAAGGAGAGAAGAGTTTAGAAGTTGCGTGTAGTCACTGTCTTTGATACTTGCGGGCTCCTCTGGCTGAAATGAATTTTAGTTTAATATACGTATCTTTAATAAAAATACTTGCAGTGAATGGTTATTAACAGGTGTACATATCTCTGA
Organism: Chimonanthus salicifolius; assembly: GCA_013350335.1. NCBI lineage: Eukaryota > Viridiplantae > Streptophyta > Magnoliopsida > Laurales > Calycanthaceae > Chimonanthus > Chimonanthus salicifolius. The sequence continues at coordinate 2,603,147 of CM023538.1, forward strand.
TCTCGAATCTTTCTTAGATATTTACAAGTTTTAATAATAAAAAAAAATTTAAACTGATAGTGAGATTTGAACTCCTGAAACTAATATATATTGTATATCGGTCGATGTGATATATATTAACTGATATTTAAATCATAATTATTAATAATGAATTTAAAAAAATTAGGAGATTGATTAGAGTTTTAGATATTTTGATTGCATTTTTCAAAACATTGAAAATTTGTTTGGATCTATTCAAAATTGTGCATATTTCAAACTCTCATAAATTAACTATGAGAACCTATGTAGATAGAGTAAGTAATTATATTTTTATCAAAGTATAACTTTAGAAATTCAAAGATCTGAATGACTTACACTTGATATATTCTTAAATATATTGATTTAATATTTTTTAAAAGTAAGAGTTTTGACTTCGATTCTCATTTTATTAAAAACACCATTTCTGATAGAGTAAATAGACACACAAACTTACACATGTTCAGAGATTAATCGGGTGCTCTAAGAGACTTGAAAACTTTAATTATAAAAAATATTAACTCAATATTTATAATTAATTTTGGTTATTGAGTGAAAAAATAAAGTCCAGAACTAAATTTTAAGTTTTAAAAATCTAAGTTAGAACAATAAGGGAATAAGTTACATTGAACTTTTCAAACTTAGAAGCCAAGCTTCTCTGCCCGTGTTGCTGCTGCTGCTGCTGCTGCTTTCGCAAGCAGACATTCCCTGTCTTTCAAAATCAGCTCCTCTAAAACGACGCACAGAACCCACCAAATCCACTTAAATAAATCCCATTATAGCACAAACCATTGATTCTTTGTTATTAAAGTAAAATAATGTTCGCCTCTCTATGTTAATCTAATATCTATTGGGTACTTAGGTATTAGGGATTGGCGATGACTTATATAGACACTGGACACTTTAATTTGACAAATTGGATCAATTAAATAAGTGGAATTTTGAGATTAGATATTAATTATATTAAATTAAAATTTTGGAGAACACTTTTCCTATAATTTAACATGTGATCCTATCTGAAGTTCATAAATCATATTTAAAAATAAGATTTAATTTAAAAAAAATAATATTTATCATTTTTTTTTTGTGAACTGATCAGTGTTGATTTTTAAATAAATAGTTAATAGTGTTGACAGTTTAATTTTTTTTTTTTTAGCAGTTAGTGTTGACAGTTTAATGTTGTTGATAGTATGTGATTATTATTTTCCTTTTTAGTTTAGATGAATAAAATACATTCTAAAGATAAATATGTATGTTTAAACATGTATATTTTTTATGACTTTTAAATTTTAAATTTAAATAATTAAGTAAATTTCAAAATTAATAAGACTATAGTTGAATAGAATTATTGAAAGTGAGATTAATTGTACAAATACATATAAATCTCTGAATTTATACATTACTTAAGTTGATAAGGAATACTTAAAATGGAATAACACTTTCCTTGGTGAGTTTTTTGATCATTTGGCTCAGAACTAAAAATCACGATTATATATTTTTCTCTCTTATTTTTTTACAAAATCCACCATTATCAACTGATATATATCAAATATCGACATATATTTACCTCAACGCTGGTTTGGCCAATCTCGCAACTAATGTTTCATTATCGTAAAGTAAAAATATTTATATAATAAAAAGTAATTGAATATAATAATATCAGTAATTCAAAAATACAAAATGAAGACAAAAACAATCGTGAGATGCAAGATTCTCGAGGAAAAAGGGAACGATTCGGTGTTGAGTTTCGTCGCTCAAGCCAAAATTCCTGCGGTGAAAGTTCCAATCCGTTGAAATTCGTGTCGAAAAAGAGAGGAAACAGTCGCCAAGCGCAAGATTTGGGGAAAATTTGAAGTGATATGCAGGCATCTCGTTGATTGTTGCGACAGTTTCGCTAAAAACGTCGCTGCTTTTGGTTGAATCTGAGGCGTTGGATCAGTTTTCCTTTGAACTTTCCGACTCAAGATCTGGAGAAAGTGTGGCCGAAGAAAGAATTGCTTTCTCTTTTATTTCTAAAAGGTTGGGAACTTTGAAAAGCAAAGAAGACAAAGTTTCTGTAATTTCTCTGAAATTCTCAGGAATCTTGCTACTGCAGCTGGAGAAAAATGCACAGAATTCCTCGATTTCTCTAAATTTGAGGAATATTGCTCACGAGGTACTGATTGGGAATAAAAAGGCGGGAATATGTTGTTTTCCTGATTTTTCCGATTCCTGTTGTTAAAAAAGTTCTCATCCGAAAGGACTATGCATCAATTTAAAAGAATTTCTTCCTTTTTGAGCATCGGAATCAGGGTAGCTTTGTTTCTTATCAGAAAAAAAAAAAAAGTTTGAAATTTCTGAGCTAAAAGTCGAATTTCAGCTAAGAGACAAAAACAGAAAAAAAAAGTCCTTGAAGATCGAGATCGGAAGCGATGATCGATTCGTTTCTCATCAGAAAAATCAAAATTTTAGCTAAAAACCGATTACTTGTTAGAGTTTATACAACATCTGAGCTGAATTTCAGCTGAGGAACGAAAAAGAACAGAAAATCTTATGTTTTTAAGGATCGAAAACAAGCTGAAAACATTTCTCACAAGAAGAAGAAATCTTCTAGCCTTAGTCGATGATCCGTTTCAGTGTCTCTGCAACAATCAGACCTGAATTTCAGCTTAGAAACGAAAAAATAAATAAAAAATCCCTCCTCTTCGAACATTGAAAAGAAGATCAGTTTGTCTCTAATCAGGAAAATCAAATTACTGAAAATAAAATCGACGACCGATGTAGGATTTCTGAAACAATCTAACCTGAATTCCAGCTGAGAAACGTAAAGATAAACAAAATTCTTCATCTTTAAGGATTGGAAAGAACATCTATTCGTTTCTCATCCGAAGAAAAAATAGTTCACTCGAATTGATGATCGATTGGGTTTCCAAAATACCTAACCTGAATCCGAGGTGAATTTCAGCTCAAAAGCAGAGAAATGAGGTGAATTTGATTGAGAAAGAAGGAAAACATCTGTCAAAATCAAGGGGGGAAAACTTCTTTTAAATTTCAGAATCGAAAGAGAAGAAAAAGTGCCAATCTTTCTCTTCCCTTTTTGTAATTTAATTTCGACTTGTTCTTCTCATCTTTTTCCATCCACAGAATAAAATCGACTCGGAATTTTTAGGCGGCTGAGGCTGAGGTTTGGGTTTTGGTTTTTGCTCGTGCGTTGCGGTCCACGTCGGCGCGGTGGTCCCGCAGGTGGCGTAAGAATCACGGCCGTCCGTTGATTTTCCACCCAACCCGCATTTGTAGCCGATCCAACGGCAGACAGGAGGTCTAGATTGAGTGAACGGCTTGATTTCGTCAAAACGGTTAGTTCTACGTCCTCTTATAAAAGAGCTTCTCATCTTTTTTTCACACGTTTTTTTGTGCGGCCATTTGCCTTTTCTCCCCTCCTCCGTATCGGCCACGGCGACCTCAGGTATTATGAAAAAAATTCCATCTTTTCCAAAAAAAGAAAGAAATTGGATTATTGAAATTAAAACAGCAGAGCTCCTTTTATTTTTCTCTTGTTAAAATTCAAATTTCATGATTCTATGGTTATTAGATGACTGTCCGAGAAAAATTCCTTGGTGGTTTTGAATTTAAGCTATGTTTTTGAGAACCCATTTATCCTTTCATTTCTTTGGATATTTTATTAATGATACTTTTTTTTTTATATGTGTGATAATCCAAAATTCGTGTTTCTATGGAGAAAATTGGGTACTTGAATATGAGACAACAGAACCTTTTCGGATTTCTATTGTTGAAATCTAAATTTCAAAATTTTATGTAAAATTCCTTTGTTTTGTATGAGAAAAATTCTGTCTTTTTGAGATAATCGTGTTCTTGAATTTGAGATAACATATCCCTGTTTACTTTTCATGTTCCTATTGTCAGCATCCAAGTATCGTGTTTTATGGTTATTCAGTGTCTTGTATGGGATAAAAAATAAGTTTCTGTATAAAGAAGAGAAGCCTATAAAGAAGAGAAGCCTTTTCATGGTTCTATTGTTAGACTTGAATCCAAATTTGATGTTTTTGTCTTTAGTTTCTAATCTTATAAGAGATAAGTTCCACCCTTTTTGGAGAAAAGTAGGCTTTTAAATTTAGGACCCAAGAATCATATTTGTATTCTGCTTTCAAAATCCTTCTTTTTGTTAATGGTTATTTGATGATCTCTCTATCACTTTTACGTTTTTTTTTTTGGTGAGAAACTGGAAAGTCGGTTATTCTTTTATTTCTTTTGGTGTGGTGATCGTTTTTGCCCCTAATATGGCGGAAATAATTTCTATAATGTTTAGAATGCACAAGTTTCTGGAGTATTGGGGATAACTTAAAAGGTTGTTTAGTTTGTTACGTATGTAGGAAAAATTGGCATTTATTTAGGTTACTTTGGAACCAGATGTTTTTTCGCTTTTGCGGGCAAGGTGGTTTATCATTTGTGGTTGTGAGCTTTTAATCTCTTTGATTTATTTTTGTTGTCATTTCTGTTGAAAGAATATACCATTATCTTGTTATCTTATAAAGGCAGGCTTTCCCGATTGTCTCATGACAGAATCCTTTGAAGGAATTTATCAATTTTTTTTTTTGGATTTTGAATTGGTGCTTCCTTTAGTTGGTTGGGCTTTGTAGGTAACCATTTGTGTTTTTAGTCTCATGTTTGTTCGTGACCGAGTGGTGGTAATCTTTTAAAGAATTTGGACATTCTTTGAGAAATTATTTTGTACTTCTTTTATTATTATTTCATAATCTATCTTCCATAAAGGAACAACTTTTACTACAAGTGCATGTGATGACCTTGGGTTCTTTGGTTGATCCAATATGTATTTTTACACATCTTTCCTATTATCTGATGCCTTATGAGTAGAATCTTGGGTTAACAAGAAAGCAAGGAAAGAAAATACATTTACAATCGTTCATGCCTCCGAACAATTGTTGTTCAATCCCATTCAGAAGGAAAAGAAAAAGCAAATCCCTTTTGTACGATCTTTTGTTCCTGAGACAACTGTGAATTCTACTTAATTTTGAAATGAATAAAACCTATGAATAAAGCTACTTTTGGATCCTGTATTGGGTGGTTTATTTGATGTATCTTTTTATTTTTTATTTTTCCTTGTTCTTTTTCATGTTTATTTTCCTTATCTTTGGCTCTGAGTATACTCGGATCTCTTCTCTGTACTTCCTTCCTTTTAATGATATTAAGCCATCAATCTTTCAAAAAAAAGATGACAGGCATAGGAAACTTCAATGAAGACATAACCTTTGGTGGTTCCAAATATTATGGAAGGACTTGCAACTTTTAAAAGACTGGATTATTAATACTAATCCTCAGATCTAACCTCTGAGGGTCCAAAATATAACTGTTTCCATTTCTAACTCATGGTGTGGATTATTGTCAGCTTTGAGTTGAAGTATGATCGTATCCTTTTGTTACTTGTTGAATGTTTGATTGTATTGTGAATATGTTATGGGTCTTGTGGCAAAGTGGTAGAACAATCTCATAGATGTGCATTCTGATTTTGCCGTATTTAAAGGTTCTATAACTCATCCTTGGTTTTAGATGAATAATCTTTCTGTTAATAGCTGCCTTAATTTGCTAGAGCTTATTTACTCCCTTGACCTTTCCCTGTTTTTGCATCAAGCTACCCTTCAAGTGTAAAAGTGTTAAACTAACAGCCATTTACAGTGATTGCTATGATTTTTGATTGGGTGTATTTTTTTTTTTTCCATTCACAATCCATGAGGGTTCTACCTATCATACTTGACTCCTAGATGTCTATTTATATGGTAGATATTTGTTCATAGACATAAAAGAGAATGTATGGTGTCAACAGCCGCAAGACTGTTTTCGACCCCAAAAGTGATGTTGGACCAACTTCTTGTCAAGACAGACCAGGCCATTGGATCAAAAGATTCAAAACCATCTTTTGGTTGCCGTTGACCCAAATATCACTTGCATGTTGGATTGTAGTGATATACAATGCTGAATTCTATAGAAATTAAAAGAAAAAATCTGAATTGGATAGGCATTTATTTCTCTATGAAGAAACTTATAATTTCTAATTCAGTTGCATGGACACTTTGAAATTTCTTATCATTATTTATGTCATTACGATCTTTTGTCTGTCATTACCGTAATGATCAGAGCCATATTTCCAGTTTGTTTGAGGTTGGACTTCATAGTTCTACAATACCATGAAACTCTATAAACAATCATGTTCTCGTTCACTCCAAATTCCATAGTGTCCTTTCTTACCACATCAATTCTTGTTTTTTAGTGGGCTAGTACGTTCTATTTTTATCCTTTGGTTCTACAATGTAATACTCCACAACCACTATTCAAAGATTATGTATGCATGGTAGGTATGCTTCAATCATCAGTTATTCTTTGTAGATTCATGTTAATTTCTTCCTTAAAGATTGTTGCCTAACCAAGGGCTTCTTGCGTCTATGGTCTCATTCAATTTCATGTGGCCTTAGGCTTTTTAATTATTTTTTAGCAAGACATTTTGTTTGTAGTATACTTGAAACTTTTCTTTTTTCTTTGTTGACAGATGTGTTTTTCACAGTAATCAAGGAATGATATTCCTACTTCAGTGACAGAACAACATTTTCATATTATCGTTGCAGAAACCAAGTGGCCAACTTTTCAGTTCAGACATATCTGTTCATTGATTCCAAATCTTATACATGGATGAGTGCACAAGTAAAAGAAGTGTTGGTGGTCTTGGTGTAGCAAAAAGGGGGTCCCTTCTCTCTTCAAGAGATTCAAACCATGAGGGTAGACACATTAGATACTGTAACCGAATAGGATGCAGTGCCAGTCTGAGTTCAATGAAAGGAACACAGATTAGCAACCAAGAGAAGGCCAAATATTCAAGACCGACCTTCCGGTCTGCAAGCAGTAAGACCACAGTTGGAAGCTCTTCTAAACCATTTACTGGCAGCAGTGACCTTAGAAAGACTCGCCAGGAGCAGCAAAACTCATCATCTCTGAAAGGAAAGGTTCCTGCTGAAAGCAATAGGGAACCTGGGGAAACAGAAGTTTCAGAACTTGTTCCCTTAACTGAAGAGGTTCGTGCAGAACATCCTGAAATTGAAGTTACTGGCTCTGCAGTTATCCAGAATTTTTCTGTAAATACAGCAGGAGTGGGTAGCTACAATGCAACATCAAATTTGGGAGTTCGAAAGCAGGTCCATCAGCAGTCAGCTTTGGGCAGTAAAGATATTTCTTTGGGTTCCTCGGTTCGACGGTCTTTCTTGTCAAGAAACAATGCTCAGGCTGCAAAGTCTGTGTCACAAGGTCAGAGTTCTAATGCTCATAGGTATAGCCTCAGAAAGCGTTTTGCTCAGTATCTAATCTTCTTCCTTTTGGTTATTTGTCTTCAGATTCAGGTCATGCGAGAAAGGCTGATGCCACTAAAAGGAGATATACTGATGGTGAGAGCTCTTCTTCCAGAACAACTGTCATGAACAGGTCATCTTCTGGAGGAAATTCAAGCTGCCAGAGGAAGACTGCTCTGTCTAGTGCAAGCCTCTCCTTTTCTGAAGCTTCGACATCTCAACGAGCTTCAAGAAAGATGAGAAATTGGTCAGAGGGAAATAGTAGTGGTTCTTCAGTAAGAACTAGGACATTCAGTGTGGGTACTCGGACAAGGGTATCTGACAATGGCAGCTATTCATCATTAACAGAGCCTGTTACGGTTCCACCTCTGCCTCAAACTAATATTTTGGTCAGTGAGTCTACTCCTGTCGGTTCGTCAGTGTCATTTCCAACAGAATTTCGGTCTATTTACCAGAACTCCTATGGACAATCGGATTCTAGCAATGAGATGATGCACAGTAGGCCAATCTCTCCTCCTGAAGATGGCAGTACCCGTGTGTCTCAAGGCCTCTCGGTTGATCGAGATGGCTACCGACGGCGTATTAATATGGATGGGATTGCTGAGGTAATTCTTCTTTTTCTTTTCTGGTAAATTATTGAATGCTACTTGCCCCATCTGTAGTTAGCTTGTTACTCTGTAGATTTATTCGGTGATGAATCAAGAAACTGGTGTTTCATTGTTCAACTGTCAATTGTATGGAAATGGGCAGTATTTTGGTGATCTAATTCTTCATTGGGGTTCCATTGTGCTGAGATATGCTAAACATTACCAGCAAGGGTGTACAACCTTTGGTAATGCAATCTTTCAATAATTGGGTTCTATTGGGCTGAGTAGTGCCAAACATCTCCTTATTGAATGACTCCTATCTAATTGATTGCTTACAAATGGATAATTAGGGCCACTTGTTCACATTGCAAGTTTAACATGGAGAAATCAGATGGCTTTACCATGCTTAATACTTTATTGATATGCTAGGATGGAGATGTATAACTTTCGTTACCTTTCAAAAAAAGAGGATGGAGATGTATAACTAATCCCAAATGGGAAAGGGGCTAAAGGTGATAATGATGCATAGTTTAATTTCTAAATTTAATTTTTCATTTTTAAGGCAATTCAAATCTATAATTTGAATTCTAATATTTTTGTTTTGAATTTATTTTTTCAAGGAAGTTCACACATATAATCTGGATGCCTTCTGTTATCAATGGACTCTACATACTTGGGACTAAGCAATTGAAGCTTGGCTTTTTATTTTATGCAGATGTTGTTGGCGTTGGAGAGGATTGAACAAGATGAAGAATTGACATATGAGGTTGTTGGTCTATACTCTATATGTTTGATTGTTCCGCTTCATTGTTTGATAAACACACTCGATGCAGGATTCTTCTGACTTGACTCAATTAGGTTCCACAATGTTATTTTGAGTCATGAAACAAATGCCCGATCTGATTCTTTCTGAAAGTTCGTCAATAGAAACACATTATTTCTTTGTCTTCATTTTTCTTTGCTGCTAGATCCATTTCAAGAAAAGATATGAATGACGACTTTTACAAATTTTATAGTGGATAAGATCCATATATCACACATATTCTGCAATGCATTATTAGTAATATTTCTTGACCCACCTGCTTGCCCTGCAGCCTTGAATCCCGTCTCTACCTAATGATTGACTTAGTCTTTGCTTTGGTCTTGATTTAAGAATTATACTTCAGTTCTGAGTACAAACTAGCTAAAAAAAAATCGGTTTCCCTTCTCTGCAGCAATTATTGGTTCTGGAGACAAATTTGTTATTGGGTGGCCTTACTTTTAATGATCAGCATAGAGACATGAGATTGGATATTGATAACATGTCATATGAGGTTTGTTGTCCATCAACCATTTTATCATGATTGCTTTCTGAATTAGAATCTTCTGTAATTAGTATTGGTTTTGTTTTTAATTTTCGAGGTTTTTTTATGAATCTCAGTTCTGATATTGTAAGAGAGCACTCAGTTCATGTGGCACCAAGTAATTATTCTCAAGGGGATGGTCTTTCTTTTTTAAAATTTCTTTAAATGAACAGCTATAAAAATGTGTGTCAGGTCCGCAGCTGGCCCATTTGAAAAATATTTTAAATCCTCATTATGAAAGCCGACCTCAGATTGTTGGGATTATTAGTTTTAATGATGACGATGATGGTGATGGTGATGAGCTATACAAATAAAATAATTGTTTGAAGTTTCTAGGAAATGATCTAAAGCTTTCCCATGTCTCTCCCTTCATGATACCGGTGAAATCCTTCAGGGCACCTGTTTTGGATTTAACCTGACACTTAAATGATATTTGTTCGATATGGCTGAGCCATTCCCAAATGCTTAGTGTAAAAATAATTATGCATGATAAAGGATGTTCAAGAAACCTTGATGTTGTACTTCAATATTTCATTGCGAACTTTGATCTTGGTGTACCATCGTTAAGAAACTGTAAACTTGGTATAACAGGAACTATTAGCTCTAGAGGAGAGAATGGGTACTGTCAGCACAGCCCTTACAGAAGAAGCCTTGTCAAAATGTGTTACAAGAAGCATCTATACACCCACTATCCTCCCAGAGCTTGCTGGTTGTGGAGATGATATCAAGTGCAGCGTTTGTCAGGTATATTCATTGTTCGTGATATGAGTTGTACATGGACATTTTAAAATAAATTATTTTACAATGTTCTGCCTCTTTAAGTTAATAGCATATGTTGCTGACCTTCATGGGAAAGCTGTTACTGAGCTGAGTTCAACAAGAACAGTGAAGCATCTCTTTTAATCTGTTGTGAACTGGTTCACAATAACGTGCTTGTGAATTTTCGAGGATAGCCATGGATTGAAATCTTGGCTGAATTTAAAAAGTAAAACCTGACAACTTTTATACTCATCCGAAGGCTTTGATTGAGGATAGCCCTTGGATTGAAATCTTGGCTGAATTTAAAAAGTAAAACCTGACGATTTTTATACTCATCCGAAGGCTTTGATTGAAAGTTCATACCATTTTTTTAACCAGTTCACAACAGATAATTTCTCAATATGAGCCCGGACTTTGAGGAAAAATGACATTTTATTAAGTTCTTTGTACTATAAAAAATTTAAATGTAAACACAGTGTATTAAGTCTTGAATGTGTATCCTTAAGGTACTGGAGGACAGAAGCAAGCCGGTAACTCAAATAATGGGTGTCTTGTGTCCTCAGTTGCAGTGTTTGATCAAAAAGGTTTTGCATCAGAAAACCCTCTCGTCTTTGAGGGACTCTAGAAAATGTTGGTGGTCCACTCTTGTTGATTGAGTTACTCATGCACATTCCACTTTCCTAAATTATTTGCATTTATATATGTGTGTGTATGTGAGGGAGATTTTTCTTTTTGTTTTTGAAGAGTAAGAGAAGCAAAGTTTTGAGCTGTAGGTGGTAGGGAATGAGAGAAAAGAGAGACCTCTAAAAACTTGGATGAGGTGGTAACAGAGACATGGATAGAAAGTAGGTTGACAAAGAACAGAATTCTTCCCAAAAAGAAGAATGGAAGCATAGAACTTAAAAAAAAAAAAGATGACTCCATATATGGGAAAATGGTTGATGATGAGGCAAACTTTCATTGCAGGAATTAAAAAATTTTAGTGGTGGAACTGATGGTCTCCAAACTTCTTTTTGACAAAACGGTTCATCCATGAAGATTTTGAGGATGTTCTACTTTCTGTTCATCATTTTTTTTTTTTGGCTTTGGTTTTTAGCAATGTTGCATTGGTAATGGTACTTTGACATTTTTTTTGAAAGGTAACTATTTTATTTTTAGTTTTTTTTGAAGCAGAGACAAAGGGTAACTATTTTAAAGAGAGAAAATAATACAACCTCAAAACAGAGCCAAAAAACAGTATCAGAACGGACAGTCACTTGTGTCATTTTGGTCAATCCCAAAAAATTGGATTTGTGGATTGGGCATATTTGAGCTTAAATATATTAGGTATATATTATTTTTTAATGAAGACAATACGTAGAAACAACACTGATGAGGCAGTGCACATGAGACACCAGACTTTCAATTTCTTCCATTGCGAATCTGCAGTACTTCACTTGATTTCCAGTGCCGTCACCCTTTTTAGGCATTTTAGTAACGTGCAATGTTATTATTCCTTGTTCTCTTCAATGTTTCCTTAATATTCTAATGATCGATCTCTCTCTCTCTCTCTGAAAAAAAAAAAGAAAATAAGATATGAACCTCTAGCACAACTGGAAATGGCTCATTGTTGCAGCTTAAAAGTTGTGAGTTCAAGTCCCATGAGCGTGAGATAGGTAGGCTCATGGAAGACAATTTGCCAAATTCAAATATAATTGCCAACCTAGATTGATGGGGGATAAATTTCTTGATGATGATGATCACCTCTAAAAAAATCACATAATGTTCTAATGCCTGGTGTCTATGTATGTGGTTTCCAGGAAGAGTATGCAACAGGAGATGAGGTGGGCAAATTAGGTTGTGAGCACCGATACCATGTAGAATGTATCCATCAGTGGCTTCGGCTGAAGAACTGGTGCCCAGTTTGCAAAGCTTCAGCACTGGTCTCTTAGTCAAACCGCCTAGTTGCGGCCAATGGCGCCCGTTCAAATACTGTACACACAAAATCTCTGTTTAATGGCTCTCTTAGTCAGTGGCGCTCTTTGTACAGTTAGGCTGATAGCTTTTTCCTGTGTATATAATCCTTTACATTCATCATCATTCCCATGAAATAAACTTAGGTGCGAACACCTTTAGTTACTTTTTCTTCACTCAATATTGGAAATGCTCTTAATTTGAATATGACAAATGAAATAAAAATATTTGTACTTTGTGAAAGTTTTTTTTTTTTTTGGATCTGTTGATCAGCAGTTTGTATTGGAACAGGTGCTTTGTCATCGAAAGTCTGGACAAAACAGTTCTTTGCTTGCAACTGTGAGATCCTTATGCTATCTTAAGAAGTCTTTAAAGTTGAATTAAGTATGGCTTAAGACCTCGTTTGTCGACGCCAAGATAATAAATGTTAGAAATGGGAAAAAATTCCACTCTTAATAAAAACTTGTTCTCTCTCTCTCTCTCTCTCTCTCTCTCTGAGACGGCAGATCATTTGTCATGTCAACGTAAGGGTAGTGATCTAGATTTTCCTATTTTTTAATGCACTAAGATATTGGGTCGTTTTGAACCTGTCAAATTTACCTCAAAGATTAACCTAGAAGGGGTTGGTTTGACAGTCAAGAAGTTTCATTCATGAAAGGAGGTCTTAAATCTGATTCACGCTCTAATCTCTCTGTCACTCCCTATGGAGTTATTTATCGATTTATCAATGTGTGGATTGAGAGGTTTATAAATGTTTGTGGAATCAGTTTCACCTCCTAATGTGAGGTGGGGATACCTATGTTAACAAAAAAAAAAAGAAGATTACAGTAAAGATTAATTATGTCGTTATTTGATTTTATACTTCTTTTATGTTGACTGCTGCAATTGTTATTAATCTGGGTTTTGGTGCATTAGAACTTTAATAAACTTTCTTTAGCGTAGGTGGGGAGAACATGTTCCAATTCTTTCTTACCAAGAACTATGGACAATGAACCCTTTTGGGTTCAAATATGTTGGACAGAAATACGTTCAATTCAAAATTTGGCCCATACATCTTAATTTTTTCAAAAAATTTAGATAAATAATGGTTGTTATGGCTGACTCAACTTCAGAAGGAAAATTGAGTTAAGATATGGGTATTTTGGCTGAGTTAGAATCATTTCACTCTATTAGATCATAGCCATCTATTTTTTTAAAGCTATTAGAACCGTTGATTGTCAAGAAATTGAGCAAACTTGGCCCCCTTCGATTACAAATCAAATGATATTTTGCATAAATCAGTCTGCGCTGGGCTTTGAAGAAATTGAGCCAACTTGGTTCTGGGCTCGGGCCCTTTAGTCACAAATTTCCTTGGGCTCTGTCTGGCCCACAACCCAGCAAACTTGCCCGAGTTGGAGGCCTTTACCGAATGAGCCCTCCTAAGATGAGATGATGAAGAACATCCAAGATATAGAAATATCCTAAATTTCTAATCACCTGCAACCGAAATTAGGAGAAAAAGCTTCAACATACTAATAATAATGGCAACCCAACTGAGCAACCTGAACCTACATGTGGCTCATCTTCAGTGGATGGGATGGATCATTGAAATGGTCCGGATATCATCATAGTGGGCCACACTTATCCAGGTATATCTGATGATAAGAGTCTGCTGCACTGTCCTACGCTAGTGGTACAAGAGATCTACATTCAAATGTCTGTCGATATCTGAAATATAAATTGATATTTGATGATTTTTTTTTTATCAAATAGAAAAATATCATATTATTCTTTTATACGCTCACTTTGATGTGACAAGTCATTTGATTGGTATCTTACTAACTCTTGAAAAACTAATTAATTATAATTTTTCACGTGAACTCCAAGGTATAAAGGCATAACTTAAGAGTAATTATAACATCTCTCTTAAAAAAAAATTCACATCATCTAAGGTGCTAAAGTCTCCCTTATCCATTTTAGTGGTGTTAAGTCCTATAATTGAGAAGGTACCAATGAGGCTCTATAGGAAGGGTGAGAGTGGATTGGAAATATAGGGTTTCTTTGTTTGTTGTTTGGATTAAGGATTTCCTTTTTGTTTCTTTTGCTTATAGCTTCTTATGATCCCGTATAATCTACGATAGAGTATATGTGTATTTGTTTCTTTTTTTAATGAATTTTGTCCCTGCTCAAAAAGGTCCCAATCACGTTGAAGCGTGCAACATACTTCAAAAGTACATCATCAAAATCATTTATTCTGCATTTTAATGTTAATGTTGACACTTCAATTGGATTTGACAAAACTATGAACTTTGAATTGATATCGGCCAATGTCGGCCGTTTTTGTTAAAAAGAAAAAGAAAAATATCAGCCGATATATCAAATGATACCGAATTTTGAACCCCTGATCCAGCTGAACGATCAAATTGACTACCAAGCATATCTGCATTGCACATTGTAGTATTGTTTGAGTTGGATACAAAGAAAGCAAAATGCACAAGATCAACTTCATTGGATGATTATGGTCGAATTGACTACGGACTAAATTGTTCCAACCATTTATCTAATCCAGTGACCCATCAGAAAAGAGTATTATCATTGAAGGATAAAATTTGTTTAAAAGAAAATCAAAACTGAAAAATGGTAAGACACCTTCGCATACACGTTTTTCCCACAATCAGTACAACTTATTTTTTCGGGGTAAAAGTACAGTTTATAGTGGTTCCCAACTCATGAAGTGGTCTCACACTAGAACACTATTCATGTTAGAACATTTCAGGATACTTGTTCCAGCCATTTATCTTCACCTTCTTATGACAATGTCTTTTATTGCAAAGATGGAACCTGCCAGGAAGAAGAAGAGGTAAGAAGAAACAAACCTTGTGCCCCTGAATGATTGCAGCAATTAAACATCGGAACAGCAGACAGATGCAAATAACAAACAGTTTTTAGATGATTGAAAATGGTCCATTAAAAGAGCACCCATGTGCCAAGGAGAAAGAAGGTAGTAAGGGATCAGGCCGCATTAAAAAAACAGTAGACAAAATCTTGCATTACCAACAAGAAGTTTGAAAAAACACCTTATGAAAGAAATGGGATGGTAAATCATGATTTTGTAAATTTTCTTTCAGTCTCAAACTTGTGTCTTTTGATTAACCAAGCCAACAAATAAGACCAAAGCCCATTCTAGCTTGGTTTTTTCCTGTTGTCATTTGTGTATGTGATGTTCAAGAACTCCAATCTCTGAATCCAATAGAAAATTTGTGAAGTTTATAAGAAAATTATTCAAGATTGATGAACCTATTAAAAGAATGAGGAATTGAGCCAAAATGATTAATGCAATAGCTTGACAATATTTTGTCACCTTTTCAAAAGAATAAAGGAACCTCACTATTGACCATGCATTGATGTCCATTCCATGCAGTAGCCGCGACATCCAAAAGGCATGAATCAGGTATTTTCTTCTTTTTTAATTGGTTGGAGATGGACATCAGGTAGATCACCTAGCTCAAAGGAACCTCACAATGATTCATAAAATGTGTTTTAGACCATGAGCATCTACAGAGTAGGACTCACCTTGGACAGCTTGGATGTCACCTACATGTACCACCTTGCTTGGTACAGCCATGTCGAAACTAACCCACCTTGTCTCCATGCACCCAGAAATTTTATGAATCTCTGAAAAGAGAAAGGGATGAAGTCACCATGTCATAGGTCAAGCTCACTCACATACATTCCAAAACGAGAGACATCACAGGAATTGAACATTAGGTAAAAGCTGCTAGGGGAAACTGATGAATGTACCAAGAGTGAAAAAAAAAATTCATTGTCAATAATAGAGTTCCAACTTATGTCACTCAAAAGGTTCCTAATATATGTATAAACCAACTCCCATTTATATATAAAAAAGCTTTGAAACTATCAATCTCATATAATGCTCCTTACTCATGGAAAAATGAGGGAAGAGGAGACGAATGCTACAGGCAGGTACAACTGAGGTAAAATACAAGGGCTAATTGGTTGAAATTAGGAGAGTAATTATTGAATGTAGAAATTCTTTATCATAACATTTCTAGAGGCTTGATGTCTCAATGAAAACACCATTCTGGGTAAAAAAGTGTGGCACACAAAAATAATGTTGATCACATAAAAACTAAGATTATTGGTTCTGTGAGCAACTTCCAAACTTTTTTAACACTTCAACAGTAAAACATACACATCATCCTCTTCTATTGTAAGTATCTTCTTCATACAATAAAAATCTTAAATGACAATTCATAATCAACTGTATTATCAGTTACATTCTTTTTATTCAGAAAAATCCATATTCTATAGTTCATCACATGTCATAAATAGTCGTTGGCGCGTTGATCCAGTTCGTTGATGCGTTGGGTCCTATAAAATAATCTCTGGGTATTATATAACATGATTTACTGGCTCCATTGCTTTCACCATTACAAACCATTCAAATGAGACAGCGTTTAACAGATTAATACATTATTAATCAACTGAATGTTATATATCAGAGATTTTAAATACAGTTGTGCATTCTGATAGGACATGAGCTTATAACACAGTTGGTAAGTGCTCACTGTTGAAACTATAAAGGTTGTGGATTTGAGTTACACTGGTGTAACACAAACACTCAGCCCATGGAAAATATTTGGCAAGTTCAATAAGTACCAACACTAGATAGGATAAATGGCTTCAATGAAACAATGATGATTATTTCTCTCCACCATTTCTTTCTTTTTTCCTCTCTTGAGACATATCTATTATTTCTTAAATCATATTTGATTATCTGGGTTGATATCTTCTGGGTGGCTGACACCAAGAGATAACATAAAATAGTTTCCTTGATGCATGCTCTTCATAATCATGAAAATTCAATGAGATCTATATCATCCTTTAAAGGGCATGTGTATGCGTGGTGGCTAGGCTGATCTAATAGGATTATAACAACTATGACAAACCATGACTCAATGACCCAAAAAATTGCAGAAATGAAAAGTCCCTACTCTCAAATTGACAAACTCGAAATGGAAGTTTCAGACATTGAATCGAAGTGGCAAAGCATTGGACTCTTAAATCCACTCTAGGTCATTTCTTGAGAACTTTTTGTCCAAATGAAACCATTAGCTTGAATCATGCCATGGATTCTTTTTTTTTTTTGAAACATAGACGACTTCATTCATTAAAAAACAAAAGCGAGTACAAAAAGTGAAACCAGGTATAGGAGATATATACTCAGCTCCAAAAGAAGGAGAAGGAAAAGAAAAGGGAGAAAAAATATGAAAAAACAAGGCACATGAAAAGATACATCAATACGCCCCTCCCAAAACAAGATACACTAATGAATCATGCCATGGATTCTATTGATACCTATGTGCTATGTTGCAGGGATATGGGTATGGGCATCCAACGAAACTACTAGAATGAAATGTTTGGAAGTGAATACCAAGATATATGATAAGTTGCTTTGGAATGATATTTAAATGAATTAATTAAAATAAATATTTAAAATCAAATAAATAGTAAAAATAACACCAATTAAAAGCCAATGTACAAATTAAACTCTAACAGAACAAAAAACCTTGAGGGGTTAGCTTCATGGTCAATTCCCACCCTTGTTTGTGGTAGGTCTTGGGATCAAGACCTCCACTACAAAAGGGCCACTCCCCATAGTGTTACCCGGTGTGTGTGAATAGGGAGGTTTGCACATGCCCTAATGATTAGTTAGGTGAGACGTCTGGATACCTTGGTCTTCAAAAAAAAAAATCTAACGAAACAAATAGTAAAAACTTTAATATTTTATATAAGGTGGGTCTATAAATAATTTGTCATTCACCATTTCAAAAAATAATAATAGTATTTTGTCATCTAGGAAAAAAAATACTAAAGTGGTTAATGAAGATTTCATGAAGAATATGATATCAAGAGAGAGAGAGAGAGAGAGAGAGAGAGAGGTTGAATTTCTAAGTTTCAATTGATTGGAAGTTTCAAACTACAGTTATCGAAGCAATACACTGAATGAAAAGGAATTTTACTACTGAAACAATCAAAGCAATTTTCTGATTTGATAGTACATACACCGCAACATTGCGATCCTTAAAGAATGTGATTGTACCTTTACCATGCTACACAACAGTATTCCTGCAAAACTGCCTCCACATTCCTCTGCATTTGCTTTAAATTACAAAAACTTGAAACTGTTGAGATGGCGGGAAGTACCCTTCATGAATCATAAAAATACAAGAGTGCAGCCAAACAGGGGGCAGCTTTGAAATTCATTTTTTGTTGGCTGCAATTAAAACGTGGTCTAGAATGTGCATGGGCCTCATGGAAGAACGATACAAAGAATTTTGCTCAATTGCAGATTTATCTTTCATCTGGCAGAGCTTAAGCCGAGGTATATGCTATGCTGCTCATCTTTGCTGAAACAGAGCATTTGTGAGTGGTCGCAAGTGCAGATACCCAAAAATGCCCCTTTACCCATACCCAGCCACAGGATACAGACACAATTAACTTTGATTTCAATATCTACTCTTCAAATGAATGCAGACATATTTTTTCAAGCAACACTGGCCAGTTTTCTCCAAGCTGCTGTGGGTTCAGCTCCATTGCCACTTTAAAATCTAGTAGGGAGACTGGAAAATGGCCTTTTGACTCTTGTGTAACATCTACATGCCCACCATTACTCTGTAAGTGCAATTGATGACCTGGCCGCAAGCCATTAATAAGCTTCCCATGAGGCTGCTGCTTGTACACAGAGTGCTTTACCTGTTGATGCCCAGACCTTGCTCCTACAAGCTGAATACATGATCTGATCAACTGCTTCAAATACATATCCAAACCGTTATTCAAGAAATTAGCACAATCCAGCGACACTCCATCAAGCCCTGCAGCTACTGCTATTTGCTCCATCCGTTTTCTCAAACTCTCAGTATCACACAATTCGCCTTCATCAACAGAATAAGTAACACCACTAATACTTGGAACAGGCAAAGCACGATGGGCCCCACCAACACTGGCATGGCAGAATGGGATACCAAGTGGTGCCTGGAGAGGACTTCTACTAGAGATGTTAGCACAGGTGTCTTGTTTGTCCTGTTCCACTTCTTCCCCATCCTCAACAGCAATAACTTCTCCAGGACCTTTGCTATGTGCAGAAACAAGTTCACTCGGTGAGCTCTTCCGCACCCTTTTAGTGGGGGGTGGAAAAAAAGCATCCCGTTCGTTCTCAGGTTGTTCTGCGAGTCCTTGATGATGCCGAAATGGCCTTTGCACATCATACGAATTCAAATTCCCATTTTCCATAACAATCTTTCCAATGGCTTCTTCATTTCCAATCAGCTGGTGGGATACAAAATCTGTCTTCCCATTAGGTCCCAGAGGGCTAGGACGATCCCTGAACTTCTGGTTACGGATTACAGACCTGACCTTACGGGGAGACATTGGCAGAAGATCCCCATTTGACCCAATAAATGGAGTCGAATTTGGAGTCTGGGATGGTGAAATGACCCCAGTTGGTGGATAACCATCTTCTTTTGGAGGAGACTTCTTCCTAATAACCTTGACAGACTTTGAAACTTCTTTCCTGGGAATTGGAGGTGGGACCTTCCCCTGACAAGCATTCTTCAGAATCGACCGGATTAACTGGTTGTGAAGTGGAAGGTTCTCTCGTCCAAGTGTCAGATGACATAACTTCTGAAACTCAGCCTTGCTAAGTTTCTGACCCAATAATCTGTTCAAGTAGCTGAAATACCGCTGGGCCCGATCGACACCAACCTTCTTCACTATCTGATCCTTCAATTCTGTCAGGTTGATTCGTGTATGCTGCTGCATTGGCTGCGGCGGCGGTGGAGGCATTTCTCAGTGCATCATAAGGTCCATGCAATACCCAGATAATCTAAACCTCCGAAAACCCCAATTTCCTTCTCCAATTCAAATTATGGGTGCTTGCTGTTCCAATCTGAGATTGTCAAAATTGTACCTTAAATCCTAATTTTAAAATTCTTGAACCAAAACCTCATCCTTGGAGAATTATTTAAAACCCTATTCTCCTCTGCCAATCAAAACAAGGGTTTTTGCCGCGACAAAGTAACTTCTTTAAAATTAACGGGATCCGGCCCTACTTATACAATGCTCAAACTGAAATCTTATCAACCGAATGAAACCCTAGACATAAGAAATTGGCGATCAGAGCAAATAATCGACTCAACGGATGTATGAAAGATCCAAACTTTCAAATCCGAATTTCCAATACCCTGTAATCGAAACCCTATAGAAAAACCCATTTCAAGGGAATTTATTTTTCCTGCAAAACCCAGAAAAATCTCATCTTTCTTACAATTTTGGAAGTGAAAAGCATCCAAATGGGGACCAATCGAAAGGGCGTAGTGAGATGGACAAGATCAAGTAAGAATTGGAGTTCGAGGGTTTGAAATTGCAGAAAAATTGAGAGTACGGAATGCAAGAGGAATAGAAAAAGTAGCGAATTTTCTCAAATCTGACCTTGTTTTGAAGCTTCTGGGAGTGAGAAGGATTGGATTTCCGAAGAAAAGCTCTTCCTTCTTCAACTGCGATTCTTTTCTTCAGGTCGTCTTGGTCTTTAGTTCGTTACTCGCTTACAAGCAGAGGGTTTCGGTGTATATTCTCGCTCTTTTATTGCTTTGGGTCGGTACTCGCTCTTTGTTTCGGTGTATGCACTTTCGCTTCCTCGCTCGTGTCTGAAATTTTTAAGATTGCGCCCTCGATCGCTGCTCTCTCTCTCTCTCTCTCTGTCTCTCAAACGATATACGATCCGTTGAGAACTTGAGATCCATCAGAAAGTGAACTATTTTTATGTCATTTTGTGGGGCCATTTAATGATCATAAAATTATTAATATTTTTTTTTAAATATTTGAATATAGATCATTTTAAATATTTAACCAAGATCATATCCATTTGTTCATCTCTATAGGAGGGACTCACTTGAACAATCTTAAATTGTAAATAAGTAGATTGAAAATATCGTATAAAAAATCATCTTAATTAAATGAGTGAAATCTCATTTTTAAAAGTCCAAAGATTCAACGGTGGATTCATAATCATCATAGTTATATTTTATTTATTTAGAATTACATTTTTAAATTTAAATTTTTAACTCGAACTCCAAAAAAATCATATTTGATAGTTACTTTTTTATTTATCATGCTCTTTGATATCATGTCCTTCACTTTTCATTTAACACTTTCTATTTATACGTTTTCATATTTAATATATTAGCATAAAATTAAGGATATATTGATTGTAAAGGTCGAGACAAACAATCTCAGCCATTTGATTTTAATGCTTCAATCCAAGCTCCTAATCAATTTCTATTAGTTGTCTTATCTATAAAATCTAAAACAGATAGTTGCATGTTAACATATTTATAAAACAGATTGAATGATTTTAAATGTTAATAATTGAACTTCACATGTGTCAAATACGACTTTTTTTTTATTCTCATCGTTAAAAGAGCCCAGCTGCAAGCCTTCTCTTTTTCTTTTTTTTTCTTTTTATATAATTAAGGTGTTGAGAGCAACTAATCTTCGAGACATGTGCAAGCTTCTCTATCCAGACACACCGCACAACTCTACGAAGAATGACCCTTTCAAATAGAGTATGAATCAAACTCAAAACTCTTGCTTTTGAAGCAGGTTCCCATCCATTACTTTTAACCCCTTTGGATTAAGAGGCCTTTCGTATGCTCAATTAAACTCTTGAAGACATGAAATTAGAAAGTAAATAATTTCCATTTTACGAGCAATCTCAAGTGAAAATTCACATGTACTGTATGATAATTTGTGAAAGTATAAATGTTATGTGATATTATCAACTATGACATTCTCATACAAATCCTAAAAGGGATATCTTGAGCTTTTGATATGTTAATGTGTATTTATAAGGTTTCTTGATTAATATATTTTAGCAAAGCTCTTAACTAAATCCAAATAAAAGCAAAATTATTATATATATTCCAAGAAGATAAATTTCCAGTAAATAGTATTATAATAAATGAAGTGATTCTACACACGGTCTGTGCGTAGCTAAGAGTAGGGTCCACCAATGAAGATAGTGTAGCTAAGAGTAAGGCCCACCAATGATGATAGCAATAGATCCTTTAAAAGACCTATGTTTAAAAATATAACTTGCAAAACAACACCTTAATTGGACATTGAAAACTAGGGGTGAAACTTGGGTTGGGTTTTAATCTGACTCGCATAACTCGACGCGAGAAATCAGTGGATATAGATTATGTATTTGTATATATCAGGGTTGGGAAAGAAAAATCAACAGGCCATCCACCCTAAATCTGTTCAGTTAGATATTGAAGCCATGAATAAGAAAGAGGTGTACAAGTTGTCCACATACTTGGGAAATGGAAGAACAAGATCACAGCAGAGTATTCAAGATAGTAGAGTATGTGCTATTCCAAATTTTAGAAAATGACCAGATTCACAGCAGCATAAGCATTGGAAAAACCGACTTGGACCTTGCAAAGGTAAAAAGCAAAATAGAACTTCACATGGCTCTATTTTTAAAGAGAACCAGGAGTTCATATACAAAAAACAGTAACTGGTAGCCAGGGTTTAGGCTCCTTCCCTTTTTATGCCAAACAATAATCAAAAACAGCTTTTTTATTTGATAAAGTCCCACTTCTGAATTCGCCCGCAAGCAAAAACGAAGCGGCCGGAATTCATTGACCACCACACATTCCTTTGATGCACCAGGTGCCTGCAAAAATGTTTCATGAGAAAAACCATTTTTATATAGATGAAGAAAGAACATAATAGGATTAAAACAGCGTTCGGTTAAATAATTTGAGCTATTGGTAAATTCAATTTGTCAGAAACATAAGTTCGATGGATCAGGATTGGGTTGGTTAGTGGGGCAGGTCAGCTTCGGTTCCCTTCTGTTATGATCAGGCTTGGTGGCAGGTGAGATCCAAGTTGATCGATAGATCAAGTCAATAGGTGGGTCACAATCTTGCTTTATGATCTCACTTTTTCATAAAGCATTATGGAGAACGAAAATATTTGAGTCTCTCTGTGAATTGATTGTCTATGAAATCCAATCACACAAACATGCATGAGAATGAAGTTTTCATGGGAAAATTGTGATGTTGCACAAACAGATCTGTCCTCTAAGGATATATGGTAGACCGAAATTTTAGCAGCAAATTTTTTGTTTTAGGAACGAACCTGTACAAGATGCACAATCAACTCATCTATCCTCCTTGGAGAACCTTTCGTGGATCCAATTGCCCACTGCAGTAACTAGAAGGAACGGCAGATAGTTCTTGTCTTCCTCTCCATTCCTCACCAGGTTTCAAAGTAATCGGCTGCCCTACAGCTGCAGCTTCTACACACAACATATGCTTATATTCATCATCACCAAAATCTGCCATGGCCTTTGCTTTCCTATCCCAAGGATTCCATACCACTGAAGGAAACAGTAACCAGCAACCAGTTATTGTCATGTTATTTTAAATGAAAAAAAAAAAGAGAAATTGATTATGTGCAATTATGACATGGAGGAATGATTATCCCCGCACGGGATAGCTCACTTTGGCTCAGGAACCAGAAGTCCTAGGTTAGAGTCTCATAATAACCCGAAGCCCATGGCTTGTAGGGGCTTCGTGCATCCGGAGTTTAACCAATGCTCTTGTACTCATGGAGAAGTAGGGGTTTTGGAGTTCTTCATTATCCAAAAAATAAAACATGGAGGAATGCAACACTACACCTAAGCAACCTCCATCAGCAGTGAAATCTCTGACCGTGTAGATCATACAACCAATTGGGCCCACATATGTCAGGCTTTAGTGAAATATAACCCTACAAATTTGCAAGAGATCTTACACCTATCTTATTGAACTGAATGGTTTATTAAAATTATATTATAAAATCTATAATTTATAGCATAAAAATATAAACTATAAAAAATATGATACCAAAACATAGCTTTATTTAAATTTACACATATATTTAAATTATGTTTTATGTGTGTATATCTACAAATTAACATTGGACCAAAATGGGTCTTGTCCAAAGAAAAAGTATTGACTACCCCATAACTACTAGAATAAAAAGAAAAAGAATATGAAATATTAAAAAATAATTAAAAATAATTAAAGTTGCGAGATATTAAAGAACATGATTTTTAAGATTGGATTCGGTGATTTTTATGGGGTTTCATATTAATGTTAAGATTTTTCAATGAGCCATCAAATGGAGTACAGTGGCTTTCATTTAGGATGAAAATTGTTGGGATTTAAGAATAATTTAAAATAATTAACATTTAAGAAGTCTTAAAAATATGACTTTTATGATTGAATTGATGAGATTTTTTGTGTATCATGCTCATATATGAAAAGATCTACTCAAAGGATCCATCATAGGGGGGCAAAGTTGGTCCCACATAGGATGCAAAAGTTGAGTGAATAAAAAATAATTTGAAGTCATGAAAATATAAATAGCTTAAAAAGTTGCTTCAATAATGAGATGATTTTGTTTATATCCCATACTCAATTAAAAAACTTTGCAATTGACCCGTCACATTGATGAAAGTGGGTCAATCATTTAAAGTTTAATGGCTAATATTCACTTAATTAGTCCAAATTAGGTGTGACTAGTCACATCGGTCGCACTTAGTCCATTTTCCTCTCTTTTTTTTTCCTTTTTACGTTTAAGTCCATAAAAATCAACCATATGGATTAAAATATACACTTGATCAACTACAATTGGACAAAATTTCATCCAAACTCAATTTTTAGCTACTTGATCTTAATGTCGAGATCACCGGATATCTTCGATTTTTTTTTAAAGACTCTTAATAATTTTAACCATTGAGATCAAGTGGTTAAAATTGATTGGGCTGAAACTTGGTCGACTTGTAGTTCATCAAGTCTAATTTTAATCCAAATGATTGATTTTTCTACAGGTTAACAAAAATTAAGAGAAAAAAATAGAAAAAGGGGCAGGTGTGATCTATAAACACCCAAGAGTTTAAGATTTGAAGATTATTGGAGAAGTGTCATCCTCCTACTTATTCTCCATTTATAAGTTTGTTAGGAGGATATGATTTCCTTGTATATCAGAATGGTTTGATTAGGCAATTCAGCACATGCACAAATCTTGAAACAATAGATGTAAGAGATGCAAGGGAGGCCAAAACTCAACCGGCATCTGGAAGTCCATCTTTCCGCAAAACAAATGTTCTTTTCCTTTCATGGTCCAGAATTGCTATTTTGGTTGGTGTGCTGAGATATATTTTGTCAACCTTTTAAACAAAAAAAAGAAAAGTAAGATAAGTATCATCATTATTAAATCCTTATCCCATCTATCAGGTATGGAGAAAATAAAATAAACATGCTAGTACCAAATTGCTAAGGGATACTTACTTCTGATTCAAATGTTATTGCATCTCCTTGCTCTGTGAAACGTACCCTGTCCCGTAAGTTGTCTAGATAATCAAGAGTCTCCAATCCTTCTACCCGTACTTCACTGAATACAAGCAATTGAAATTAAACTACGAATAACATATAACAATTTCCTTTACATCACCAATTTCCTTGACCTTGACATCTCAACTTCAGATGGAACAAAAATCACCATTCTAGTATAATGATGCTGGTGGTGGTGGTGGTGATGAGAAAGTCTTATGTCGAATTCTGTTATACAGTTTAGTTCCACTTCAACTGCCCTGAACAGTAGTTTCTATTCTCAAAAAAAATTATTCCTTATTAGCAACTGCCCGGAACAGTAAGTTCCAGCATTCCATATGCTTGAGATTGGAAGATGCATTCTATATCTTGATCATTATCATAAGCAACTAATTTATATGATTATATCCATTTCTTTCATCAGGAAATTTATATCATTCTTAATGAATTGTGAAAAAGAGTTCTTAGTAAGTAGCTGAGCCCTATTCCCTTAAGAACTCATGTGATAGAACAGGAAATATCAATCATATATACCATCGTTACCCATTATAGTTATTCGGACAAGAATGAAGAGAGTTTCACAAAGCACATGAACTTCATGACTGGCAGCTGATATTGGCAGCCACAATCAAGCAGAAAGCATGGAATTAGCTTGTTGTTTATCAATAAAAATACCTGATATCAGAAACATAGAAATAAGTATGATATGCAAAGGTGAATGTGAAAGCCTTTCCATCAGTGTTAGTATTGCGGATGCGGGATGTCAACATCAGGTCACCTCCTGGACCAAGAGTTACCCTGAGACGAAACTCGTAGCTGCACATAACAACAAGAGACCATATCAACTAAGAAAACTTAGGAAACTGCATCCAAATTATACTCTGAACTCCCTCCATTTAAATGTGTCTACCTACCTTCAAAAAAAATTCAAGAAACACAAATCTCTGGAGATTACATTAGTATTATGAAGAGGAGAAAAACTTTTCAAGAAACACAAATCTCTAGAGATTACATTAGTATTATGAAGAGGAACAGACTAAAATTTCAGTTCATATTTTTAGCAAGCACTCAATCTGAATCTGCATGCCATATGCCTATGAGATCCAGACAGTTGATGGATCATAAAATCATAGTGGATTAAAGATTGGGACTTCAGTGACCTTGTTCACCTAAGCCGTTCATTTTTAATCCTCCGAAGAACACCCAATCAGTAGCCTCCAGTATATAATTAGGGACATCTGATCAATTGTATTTTCGGTTATGCCAGCATTTACAATAGGACCTAGGAGACTAGTCTAATTTTTTACATGTTTACAGTGTACATGGAACATTACGCTTTATAACTTTCACATGATTAGGCAGTGACTCAAGTTTTTCTTATGAATGAAAAAAGGGCCAGTTTTCATTTCAATTTGTTGGTCTTTGTACCTGTGAGGCCATATCTTCATATCTTCTTCAGATGGCTTGAGGATTAAGTCAACACAAGCCTTATTGGAGCTATTTGTTGGAAATGGTGGAGGGTCTTTGTCAATGCTCCAAAGCCTGTTCCTTGCAAACCCATGTTGTTCAAGAGATCCAAAGTTTCCAAACTGCATGGTATAGTATTCTTAATTATTCATTATGTAGAAACAAAAGTCAATAGAGAGAGAGAGAGGCATGGATTACAGTTCATACTTGAGGAAAGCATATTGGGATCCCCCCACGTATGGCCTTTGGAGGCTTGAAAATAGCCTGCAAAAGCAAGTAAAAACCAAGTAATAATTATACAGTCAAAGAGTTAATGACAGACGCTACGATGATGAACATCTTATCCAACTTATCCTCTCTATTTGAAATAGGACGATAAACAACTTCCTACATGAGAAAATCGTGTTAATGGGATGATGCGCAAATTACTTCATGTGAAAATTGAGTTAATGTTCGCCAAAAAAAACTGATCTTGAGTTGTTGACGGCAGAATACAGTACCATTATGAAAATAGATAGCAGATCTATGGGATGGCATCCATCCAATAGAACAAAAGATGAATGGCATCCACGATTTAGTACTATTGCTGTAAACATCTAACCAGATACTTAGCTAGAACTTGCCAGAAGAAATAGAGGCTATATGTGCACGTTTGAGCATGTATGTGAATAGGGTGAACTGGTTGTGATTGGTTCCCCTGAGCCAAAATAACAATGGGAAGTGAGAGCAGTAGAAATGCATGGGAGCTCAGCATGCATGTGCACATGGGTGTGGAGGTGTGGATGGTTTTAAACAGTGACAGGACTTATCTTGAGCTGGAAATCATCAGAAAAACAAAATAGAAGCTAAATGTGCAAAGTTTGAGCATGTGTGAGCATGTGCAGATGAGGGTGGACTAGTTGTGATTGGTTCATCTGAGCTAGAACTGCATAGGAAGGGAAATGAATAGAAGATCAGCATGCATGTACACGTGTGTGGAGTGTGGATGGTTTTGATTGGCGCATTACAGTAAGTGGAACTATCTTGATGGCAGAGCATCACATCAACATGAAGATAAATATATAAAAGAAAAACATCGCATGGATCTTCCATATGGAAGACTTCTCTATTAACAAATCAACTCAGCAAAGAAGCCACCATTGTTAAGCATATCCTCAAAACAACAGGAGACCATGAAGCTTCCTCAATTACCTTACTGCTCACAAAAAGCAACTCTTCACCGTGGTCATTCTTCCAAGAGGTCACATGACCCCCATATAAATATACCTGCAAATGAATAAGAGATTATTGAATAAAAGATCTGCCTACAAAGTATTTTGTACCATCAATAAATAACTGACACATTATATTGTCCACAATAAGCAACATTTCATCCAGTTCAACAGAAACATATAGTGTGAAAGAAAATAAGCAAAATGTTACAAGGTGAACCAACAAAAAAACATAAGTGGACATATCTGTCCATCTAAAAGATGAGAATCAACTTAATTCAAATACCTTACTTCAAATGGCTGGCAAAGAGAATGGGGTTGAGTCATGGAGCCATCTAGAGTCAAATCCTGTTGTTGAATATTGTCATAAAAAACCACTTATCACATCTAAGGTTGGCACTCTTAATTGGATTTGGCAAGCTGACTCCATGAGCCAATTGCCTATCTGATGCCCATCTGATCTACAGCCTCTCTAGTTGCAAGCACTTGCAACTATGCTACAGGCTCATCTCTTCTATAAATAAAATCCTCACCTTAGACCAAAATTGTTGATGAGTCATAGTGTTGTAGTGGAGATAAAAGCATGTCCCTAGGTATGATGCAAGAAGAGCCAATTAGACTTCAATATAATGAGCTAGGAAGCGTACAGTCAAGTGGGTAGCGCCACCCCTAATGATCATATAAATTCAATGTGGATGGGGCAGCAAGGTGTAAACCGGGGCCAACTGGAATAGCAGAGGTGTTGCATGATGATAGGGTAGAATGCTTCTAGCTTTTTACGAGCCTTTAGGGATAATGGAGTCAAATGAGCAAAACTCAAAGCAATCAGGAGAGCACTCAAGGTTTGGTCTAGGTGAACCTAAAACGGAAATACATCTAGGCATCTAATCAATTACAATCAGTTACAAATCTACTGTGTTGACTTTTAATATACACTGTATCTAGACAAATCTACTGTGAGACCCACTACAGACGTATGGGTCCCACAACAGTAATCTCGTTATCGAAGGTGACTCGATTAATGCCGTCTCCTGGGCTAGTAATAGCTCTCCCCCCCCCCCCCCCCCCCCCCCCCCCCCCGGCTGGTGGAGGTTGATAAGTATTAAGGACATCAACAGGTTATGCAGGACACCTCAATCAACAAACAATGTAGCAGACTTCTTAGCAAAAGTGGGTGTACACAAGCAAAGACCGGCTATGGAACTGTTTGCATCATATGAGCCTTGCGAAATTGGGGAGTAGGGGACTCCTTATTGTACCTATTGCTGGGAGGAGCTTTTGATCATATAGTGTTGATTGTTCCTTTTCTTTGACCTCATGTTTTTGTTGTTTCTTCTCCTTTTCCTTTATCTTGGAACATGTTATAATTCTCCAATACTTGGTTCCCTCTCATGTATTCAATCTTTGTCTTTCTAATGAATGAAGTCGAAGTCGTCAATGTTTCAAAAAAAAGAACTAGTCCTATCTTGGACTAACAACATTGACCTAACCGTTTCTCACAATTTCCTCAGTACTCAACAACCTTAACTCCCAGCTGATTTCCATTATTTGGGTCTACACTTCACATTTTGCTGGCCACCCTACATCACTATCAAAATGTTGGTCATCTCGCTAGATGTGGGACCACCAACTTGAGAAGGAGATGATATTCAAAATTAGTGAAGACCTACATGAGGCTTTATATCGAAAGATCCTCCTGTTAAGTTCTTTCCACAGCCTCTACGCCCTGGCCAATGGAATCATATTCCATATTACTGAACCTTTCTTTGAGGAAGGCCCATGGCTCCATCTATCCATGAGAGATTGAAAAGAAACTAGTATCAGCCCTAAGACATTAAACATCCAAATGGGGTATGCAAAGGAACAATAGTAAGAACATGAACAAAAGTCTCTCTTTTTTGAAACAACAAGGAAAATAAACGTTATGAATGGGATACCTTTTTAGTGTAGGTTGTCCAAAATGAGAATCTTGTTGGAGGTTGTCCAACCAAAAGCCTTTACTCTAGGTTACTCTAAGTTGTGCTAAGTATTTCCAAAGTAATATAAATGGTAAATAAGAAGTAAGCATTAGATTTAATAATAGAGAAGACTCATTTGTACAAAAGGGTACCAATGGGATCTTTGCACCGAACTCTCATTGTCCTTATCCCTCAATGTCAAGAATACAATCTTTAATTAGGTTAATCATGATCCATCATTTTTTTCTAGAAATTAATACCTGTGTCAGTCTTCTTCAGGAATACCACACTATCCTTTATGAAAGCACCTAGTGGGTTTAGAAGCTATAAAACATGCTACATCTTCACGCTTGGAAGTGGTTCAATAGTTGAAATTTGATGCTACAGGTGACAATTTCTCTATCTACTACAAAAAAATAATATTTTGACAATATTTGTAAACTCGATAAATGCAAAAGAAATCACTTTGTTGAAAGGTTGGTGAACTTGATATGAGCAATTCATTTGGTAAAGAAATAGGTCTATTATGCGAGGTATAATTGTATTTGAAATATCACTATATTGACTTGTTATCTTTGAAAGTGTAATCTCGTTGAGAAAGACCCATAGGAAAAAAAAAACTAATACTTATGTTGATAAAACCAAATCACTGAGAAGTACAAGTATTTCTTGGAGTTGATCAATCTCCAACAAAGACACCCCTTGTCCAAAGGACTAGGGTTGCTAATTCAAAGTACTATGAAACGGGGGAGACCAATTGGGGCATGAAAGAAAGTAGTTAGAAGTAACATGTTACACTCCCAAATTTGAAAAATAAAATAGCCTAACATAGGATTAGTGGATAAATAGAATTCACAAAGTCGAACCCGAATAGATGGCATAAAGCTTCATTGTTGTTGTTGTTGTTGTTGTTGATGATGATGGTGATGGTGGTGGTGGTAGTGGTCTCTCATGTGGCTTGTGTTCCTAGTTGAAAAAAGTACCATCAGGTATTACACTTTAGTTTTGATATGAATTGTGTTTCTAGTTGAAAAAAGTACCATCAGGTATTACACTTTAGTTTTGATATGAAATATGGTTCTAAAAATAATCTCTCCTAACCTTCAAAAAAAAAAAAAAATCTCTCCTAAGTACAAACCTAGTATACAATTAAGGTTTTGCCTTGCACATAGAAGGTTTGGAACTGAAGAGGTAGCCTATGAGGATCTTGGCTTTTGTCTCTAAGGTTTTGTAAAGTACACTAAGATTGCTCTCTACTTCTTTTCTTCGACACATAGTGAAGCCATCTTCTCTTTCGTCTATGGACATAGACATCAACTCCCAACTACATAAAGCCCATCCCTCCTCCTTTAAATCGCATGTCGTCTTGTAACAGGTAATTTGGTGAATTTGTTTTGCAATTGCCAAAAATATTTGGTCCCTTTTCCCCACAATACAGCTGCTACTGCAACAAAACAAAGAAAGCCATGCCACTGATACATCTCATTCGTGTTGAAATATGGGCAGATCCACACAAAAAAAATGGGGATACCCATGTTATCCCAAAAAATAAATATGGGCAGATCCAAAACACACCATCCATCGGAAAGAAACACAGTTATAACAAAACAATCAATTCTCACATAAAATATTGACATGATCATAAAATGGGGATAACCCAAATCACAAGTGCTTACAGTATATGCTCAAAAAAACATTTGGGTGACGAAGAAATCCATAACAAACTAGAGAAGATATCATCGATTCTTCCAAATTAGATATTTCAAAGCTCATTATAATTTCAGGCACGTCCAAGCACACCTCTTTACTTCCATAAATACACTTAAAAAATACCAGAGAGGTGACATCTGATCCAATAAAGCCAAGCCAATAAATGAATCAAGCTTCATTAAGAAGGAACACAAATAAAATTGATAAATTTATTATTCATTTATTTTAGACGAAAAGAAAAAGAAGGACCCGGAAAGGAATGAAGGAATTGGGATTGAATAAATTGTGGAATTGGAAGATTTTGGGGGAAAATAAAGACGTTGATAATGAAGCAGTACCTCGGCAGAGCAACCTCGAACCTCTCTCAAGATGATTTTATCGAGCCCGTTAACGCCCTTACATAACTCTACTCCTACCCTTTCCTCCGACATCTCTCTCTATCTTTCTCGTTTTCTCCTCTCAGCGTCTCCAATTTGCAAAGCGAATGAGAGGAGAAGAAGAAGAATGGATCGGCTTTGAAGAAACCCAGAGAGGGTATGTTGGTATAAATACAAACGGAGAGAGGGAGAGAGGAAAAGAAGAAGGAAGATGAAGATGAAGAGGAAGAGAAGAGGAAGAAGGAAGCGGACGGAAGAAGCAGAGAGAACCGGATTCGCTTTCGAGGAGAGAGAGCCGTTACGATGCACTCGTCTAATGGATAAAAAGGGTGGGGCCTATTCGAGGAGATGTAAAATGGTGGGGGCCACTTTCGCTTTCTCACCAAAATCTTAAGTCTGATCTAGAAAAAATATCTTTAATTTAAAGATTATGATAATTTTAAAGTATAGGATTTTTGGTAAATGAAGATATCATAAAAAAAATAGTATACTAAGGAATCATCCGAGGTTGTAATTGTTATTTAAAATATATGGTTTTTTAAATTAATTTGTTCATTATTTTTTAAATATAAATTATTTATATATATTTTTTCTATATTTTATCAAATTATTGAATTTCACATTGGATGGATCAAATAATAAGTACTTGAAAATTAAAAATTGGGCTTTACATGTTCCAAGGGACATGATTTGAAATCATCCTTACTATTAAGATTACAAAATCAATTCTTTAATATATAGATATATATATTATGAAAAATACTAAATTTACTTATAAATTATACCTTATTAATACTCATTGACATATAACTCTTTTATCACATTAAAAAAGCAATATAAAAAAGTTATGATTTCATTTACATATGATATCTCCCTTTATATATCGGTGAGAAACACACACTTCCTTGATATTGGCCTAGCACATGAAAGTCTATCTACCACAAGTGGAGTTATGGCGACGGGATTGGAAGAGAACCGTCGTCTGAAGGAAGAGTCCGATAACAGAGCAAACTGACAGGGCATCCAGCGAGGAGCCCAGGGCAATCACAACGGCGGAGAATGGAGGAAAGCCTTAAGTGCTACTACGATCAAGAGTTAGAGTTGATTGCAAAAGGATGTTTTCATAGTAACTCATGAGAGTTGGTTTGACGGTTAAGAATCCCAATGAGATATGGGAGATTTTAGGTTCAAATCTCACTCTCAATATATAAAGGCTACTCCTTCTAGTTTTATCTGGTGTGTGTGGATAAAAAGATTTGCACATGCCAGAAGGATTTAATTAGGTGCTCTAAAAGGCCTGAATACCTTAGACTTAAAAAAATAAAAAAGAATGTTTTGACGGTGGAAAGTGATGAATGACATCTTCATCTCAAAAAAGGACATCTCCTTCAAAAAGAGATCTCTCAACTATTAATCGAAGATAATCATGAGACAATAGACATACAGATAGGGGTAGACAATCATAGTATTGAGGCATGTTCTCTCTCTCAAGATGATTTTGTGATATATGATAAATGGTTGTTCATCAAACCCTAGATCTCTCTCTCAAATGATTTTGTGCTAGTGGAAAAATGTTTATTGATGATTTACTAATATAATTGTTCATCAAAATCTAGATCTGATGAAGATTTAAGAACTTATACATGTTCTTGCCTGGTGGGTGAGGAGATCTGTAATCGTTTATTGATATGGTCAGAGACCATAAATGGACAAGAAAGGACTAATCAAGAAGATTGGAGTTGGACAATCTCAAGAAAACAATGGTTCTTTTACATGGGAAAAATGCTCTTTGATTGGATGGTTTGGATCATATAATTAAAAAACTTTCTACTAATTTTCCAATCAAAGGTGTAAAGTAGAAGGTAAAGTGAACAAAAATCTTCTATGCAGGATCAGTACCTTAAAATGGATCTCACAGTATATTTCATTTGGTCCATAAAAATGGATTTATTCAAAAGCGGCAGATATTATGATCCACATGCAGATATTATTTTTTACTTTTTAAATTTTAAATTAATTTTTTGTAATTTTTAATTTATCGATTAATCGTAATAGATTGAAATATTTATCTAAATGCTTCATTTTTAATCTTAAATAATTAAAGGGTAAATGATTTAATAAGTCTCATTTATGACAGTATAATTGTCACATAGTAATCTATCAAGCTATATAATTTATGTGATCATCAAATAAGACTCATCATTTAACAAATTCTATTAAAACAACTAAAATTTTCAGCCAGGACATCAATATCAATAGTAATATAACAGTGGAAAAGAGGGAAAAAGTAGGGTTGATGGAGAAGGGGCTCAAAACCGAATGCCTATTTAGACCCTTATTACTTTTTAGGATTTGAGCTAGATTTAAGGCCCATTTGGGCCTGATCTAAATTTGGACTGTAATTTCAACGAGGGCCTAACTCAAAATTTTAAATTGAGTAAAGGCCTGACCCACTCAACCTTTGCAATCAAGCATACGATTATTGGTCCATAGGCTGATTGACAATTACTGAATTCTTTTTCAAAGATAGGAATTCTAGTGGTTTTGGCCAAAAACCCTTTTAAGGCATTGATTTCCCAAATTATGGGTTTGGCCCTTTTAAAACTTTCCATTGATTTTTCAAGTCGAGTCATGCAGAGTTTCACCCCTAATTTCCTAACATCATATTTAAATAACTCAAAAGGGTCATAGTGATGGTTATGAATCTATGGGACTTCTGACTTTAATCTTGATTTTATTTGATGGAGTTTGGTTTTATTGACGAAGCTATCGACCCAACTTTATTCTAAGAAAGTGAAAATTTTAAGATAATGCATCCAAATATTATAAATGAAATGCTTCCTAACTTTAGTGGCACTCTAATTGCAAATTGCAGATTGCAGAATAGAGGTATTCATTATGAATAAAAAGCAAATGGAATTTGAAGCACATGGTAATGTTAGATAAACATGTAACATAAATCCAAAACATTGAGAGCAAAGTACAGCACAACAAATATCCTAAAACATTGCATAAAAACAAATTCCTAATATCTTATTACTACCTAATTTTTTATTTTAAAACTGTAGTTTGGAATTTTGAATATCTGAAAACTGGAAAATGATGGGAAAGGGTTAGCTGAGTGGAGCCGATGGGAACTTCAATCACTTTATTTGTTGCTGATCTATCGGAGGTGACGACTGAGAGCTAGTTGTAGAGACTTTTTGGGCAATGGAAATGGTGAGGGAATTGATAGACAAAGTTTTTGACTTTGATAAGGATCCCTAATAGTAGGGGTGAAATTTGGGGTGGATTTATTTTGACTCAATTGAATTTGAGAAATTAAGTGAGTTGAATTTTACATTTTTAAAATTAGAATCAGATTGGGCTGAAGAAAAAAAAAATATGAATTAAATTCAGATTGAATCAAGTCAAGCTTTTTTAAATTTGACATGACCCAACCCATTAAAAAATTTAATGGGGTTGAGTCGGGTCAGCAATTCGGGTCAAATCAAGTCAGATTCAATATTTTTTATAGATTGAGTTGGGTTTATTAAAACTCAGTCTAATCCACCTGAATTTCAGCCCTGGCTGATAGACTGTCGTGCAAAAGAAGGCCATTTTCGAGTTCAATGAGATAAATAGGATAATCACTTCTAACATAATGACGATAAATTATTGCATTTTTTTGGGATAAAGAAACTATGTCAATATCATTATTTATTAATATACTATGAGAGTATGAGGTTTCAGATCAAGATAACATGAACTCGAAATGTCACCATAAATAATTTTGTAACAGGGACCAAAATATATACGAGTTTTAGCTGTTCGAGGTTAAAATATTTACACACGAAAAAATTATAATACCATTCTTCATGTGCATAAAAAAATTATAATTTTAACAAATATAATACCGACACATGGATTTATTTAGAATTATATGTATATTTTAAATTATAATTATATGTATGTAAATATCTATAAACCAACAATCGATGAAAATGAGTTTTATCCGAAGAACAAATATTGGCTACTTTATAATTATTAAAAAAATGTCTAAAAATATTAAATATCAAGAAATTAATTAGTATTAAGATCTTTCAATAAGTCATCGAATAAAATGAAACTTAGGCCCTGCAACTTAGATTGGGCTTGATCCACACCATCAGGACCGGAAAAAAAAAAAATCAAGTTGGGCCTACCTAGTTTGTGCCCTAGAATCTGAGATCAATTCAGGCTAAAACAATAGGGCCAATTTAAAATTGAGTTGGTACTTAGTGTTGCATTAAAGGGTATGACCCTGAAATCTTATATTTTGATGAGCCCAATTTAAATCTGATGGCCCAACATATAAAATTTGTACTTTTATGTTATGTATTTATCTTAAATAATTTATTATGATATTTTAGATAAAAATTTTAACATAAAAATTAAATAATTCAAAATTCTGAACATCCAACTCTAAAGTCAACTGTTCTTAATATAAAACTCACTCAAATCAGCCTCTTCCTATCCACATATCTAAATAGATCTTGGAATTATACATATGCTTATGTAAATAAGCTTTTGTCACATTTGAACATTACCTATTAGTAATATTAGACAGTAATACAAAAGATTGTGAGAGAAAATAGATAAAGGGTCCCCAAAATTTTAAGGCGTATTTGAGACTTTATTTATTTTTTAAAACGCAGACCCATTTAAATTAGTAAGAGTCTTCTTGGGCTTGATCTAAATTTGGGTCCTATAATTCAAGTGATGCCCTAATCCAAATTAACTAAAGGCCGAACCTAGCGCATTTGCCGTGCATCCTTTCTCTTGATCTTTAGTAAAATGAAGCGTGGGCTGCATTTGGATTAGATAAAGTGGGTGATGGAGGTTACCCCATTACCCTTTTTTGATAATTGGAGGATAACGGGATAACACTCTTCTTTATCCTCTTTTTCTCACTTTTTGAATATCCCTTCCATACAAAATGAATACCCGGATGTACCCCTGAAAATTTACCCTCCATCCAAATGTAGCCACGTGAGAATTTCGGTCGTATCATAAATTCTAAAAACAAATTTCTATAACGTAGCAGTTTAAATATGTTTCAATCGTGATGAAGGGGTAAAACTCCTCCTACCAAACATCAATTTCAAGTGGGTTTTATAATTGGACTGAGATGAGTATTTAAGTCATATATTCAATTAAAATGTTGATAATGAATCCATCACACTAGATAAAAATAGATCAATTATTTAATAAATTAATGGTCACTATTTATTTGATGAATTCAAATACATTTTTTTCTAACCATCAAATTAAAAAAAAACACATGAAACTAAAAAACTAGACACATAACTTGACATTTTAATAGACTTTAAAAAACCAACAATGCTAGAAACAAAAGATTTATCATAGATTTCAAAACTGAAAGAAGTAAAATATCCCATAGATTTGGTAAGATGAAATTGAAAATATAGAGATCCAAAATGGAGGGAAAATGGAATGTAGCGCCCGTATAAGTGTAGTTCAAATGATAATCTCCCGCCTCATGAAGTGGAAGGTGTCAGGTGTCAGGTTTGAATCCCCATAGCTCATCAAGTGTACCATCACCCGTGGGGGTCTTACGTTAAGTTTTTTGTAGTTTTTGACATGTAAATTAAAAAGAAAATGGAGTGAAAATGTTTTTTTTTTTTTTTTATAATTACTTGAGAAAGACAACTAAAATTTATCAAATATCTTAATATAATTATATATAATCTTAAAATATTATATCAACCAGACCTTGTCTAGACCGGATACTTAAGTTCTTTATAAGAAAAAAACAAAATTAGAATTTGCCACAATATGATAACGGCATGGTCTCATGGGCATTCTATAGTCTATTGCATGTGATGAAGCTTAGCAGAGAGGGATTATTTTATATAATTTATTCTACAAAACTCTCTTTTTAAGATTAAAAAATTGAATAAAAGTATAGGAGTGTGGGAATAAAAATAATCACACTCCTTCAGACAAAGCATATACGTACAAAGATCTTATAATTATAAGAAGAATACCCATTGCATTGTGGTAGTTAGCAATAATGTGAAGAAGATAAGATTGCTTACTTCTCCATTGCCATTTCTTATGGGTGAGGCATGTGACTCATTGACTCCTCAATGTCCAATTCATGAACCTTCCAAAACACTGCTTTAGATGTTCTTAGGGATGCAAATTGGATTTGAGTCAATACGAATTTCATTAATTTTGCAAGAAATATGAGCATATTAATCTAATTTTTTTTTATACATGAGTTTAATCTAAATTAAAATAATTTGTTCTGATTCTAATTTGAACTAGGTTAAGGTCGAACTTTGTATAATCTGATTCACCCAATTGACTTAGATTATATTTATATAGTATATTCTATATTCTTTTATATGTTTATTTGATAAATTTTAGAGAGCTAACTTGTATAAGTGATTACATTTGTTTGGAGTAGCGATCCTCTCATTGGCATTTTCTGTAAGGAGACACAAGTTTTAGGGTATTGTTCATTTTACCCTTCCATTGCCATATAAAAGCATTTAAAAAAAATTCAGTGATCCGCTCAGTGATTCGATCAGTGAGCCGATTTGTTGTTTTTTTTATGAAAAAAACAGTTTCATTTAGATAAATTTCAATGATCTGATTTCAGTGAGCCGGTCAGTAATCCGGTCACTGAGCAGATTTATACCATAGTGGAAGGGTAAAATAGGCAATACCCTAAATCTCGTATCGAGTTACACAAAACACGGAAAAATTGGTTGTGTCAAAAAATATCTAACTCAAATATTATATGGGTAGGCTAGGGTTAAGCTCTTCTCTCATTGGCATATGTGAGAGGAAAAGGTGAATGCAGGTCACTTCCTCAACAAGGAAAACTTTCAAAGTCATTACATCAGCAATTGCAAATGCTGTAGCATATGAACACAAAATTCAGTAATACAAACAAATTCACTGATTGAAAAACTCCTCCCCAAGTTGAGTCTGAATGGAAGTCTCCATTTTTAAAGCCTCTTGCCCCATGTGCTGTTTACACATTTGAAGATTCTTGACAGATAAGAACAACCCATCTCTGTTTCTTTTCTTTCTTTGCATATAGATATATACAGAGGTATGTGTATATATATATATATATATTTGTTTCAAAATCAAAAAGCTATTCTCTAAGTGCAACAACAAGCACTGTCAACGGCTATGGAACATTTCCATGTAATTCTTCTTTCCATTCTTCTTCCTCTCTGTATTCTTCTACCCACAGCTTCTGCTCAACTGAGGCAGAATTACTACAGCAACATATGTCCCAATGTTGAATCCCTTGTGCGGTCTGCCGTCGAGCAGAAGTTTCAGCAGACATTTGTGACGGCCCCTGCAACTCTCAGGCTTTTCTTTCATGACTGTTTCGTCCGGGTTTGTGCAATTTTTTCCAATTTGATGTCATTGTCATTTTCCTGTAAAATCATATTTATCGAAATTTAAGTTTTTTTAAATGAAAATAGAAAACAATATACTAGTTTTACTCTAGACAAGCAACCCGCCCTCATGTGCCCCTTGTCCCTATGACTGCACGTAGAAACTTCAAACCCACCCTTACGTGCAGTTAGACTCTAAATATCATGTTAGAAAACCATGACTTCATAACATTTTTAAGGTAGAACTTGTTCTAAAAAACTAGCCATTTAGAGAATGATGCCTTAAAGTGTTAAATGGAATCATTCGTTTCTTAAATTAACTGATGTGAAACTTTTGTCTCTCTCACAAGATCATCTTGGAACCAATGTGAAAGGTACTAGAAGAGTCTACAAAGAATTTGTGAAGAAATGAGTATTCAACATGGGTGTATCACATGTTATGAATAGTTTGCAATGGTTCTTATAATCCTTTTCGGGTGGCAGGGGTGTGATGCATCGGTATTGCTTGCATTGCCCAATGGCAGAGCTGAGAAGGACAGCCCTGATGATATCTCACTTGCAGGAGATGGATTTGATACAGTGATCAAAGCAAAAGCTGCTGTTGACAGTGATCCGAAGTGCCGGAATAAGGTCTCCTGTGCTGATATATTAGCAATGGCAACTAGAGATGTGGTAGCTCTGGTAAACAGAACTCTTCACTTACTCCTTCCATTTTCCTTTATTTTTTGATTTCGTAGTTTGAAAACCCAAAAGAAAAAATCGCATCCATCAATGTTGATTCAACTTGAATACTTACACTCAAAAGAATTTTTCAAGACATAGATTTGACAATGTAGCAAAGCTGGGAAATAGGAAGGTAAACTTGGATCAAAGTAATCATACCTGTTGTCTAAGTCTCAGTTAAATTCAATTAGGAAGGTGAGCTCAAATCAAAATTTGACTGAGTTGAGTTGACTCTGCATTTTTGAGTTGACACAAATGAGTGCTAACAACATGTTTTTTGTAACCAAAGTTTTAGAATTATCATTGTATTTCCTTAGACTGATCTGTCATTAGATATGATAAAAAAAAACTTAACCCTTTAACCCAAAGATAGCTCAGTTTGTCTAAACCTCAAGATTAGATTATAGGTCTTCGGTTTGACTCCTCCCAGGCTTACCTAATACACGACGCTTGTAGGTGGCTTCATGTACTCACTTTCAATCTAAGATGGAGATATCCATGTTAATTAAAAAAAAACTCAATTTGTTTTTATCTTCATCCAATTTCATATTTTATGAAATTTAACATTTGTATGATATTGTAGTTTGATAATCTTTATAAAATTTACAGGCTGGTGGACCTTTTTACCCAGTTGAACTGGGGAGACTCGACGGTAGAATCTCTACAGTACCTATTGTTAAACACAGCCTTCCGAAGCCAACCTTCAATTTAGACCAGCTCAATGCCATGTTTGCATCTAATGGACTTACCCAAACAGATATGATTGCACTATCAGGTACTAAAATTTTATAGTAATTTAAAAATTACAAACAAGATTTTTGTTCTTCTAAAGATTCCTCATTACTGATGGATCTGTAGGTGGCCATACAATTGGATTCTCTCATTGTGGCAAGTTCTCTAAAAGAATTTACAGATTCAGCCCCGGTAGACCGATCGATCCAACACTCAGTCCTTCTTATGCAAGGCAGCTAAGGCAAATGTGCCCTCCAAACGTCGACCCAAGAATTGCCATTAATATGGACCCAACAACGCCAAAGACTTTTGACAATGCCTACTTCAAAAATCTTCAGCAAGGGATGGGACTGTTCACCTCTGATCAGTCCTTGTTCACAGATGCAAGATCACGTAACACAATAAATCTGTTTGCCGCAAACAATACAGCATTCCAGCAAGCATTCATCACTGCAATTACAAAACTTGGAAGGGTGGGAGTAAAGACTGGCAATAATGGAGAAATCCGGCGGGATTGCAGTGCTCTGAACTAGAAGAAAGACCATTATCAATGCGAAGCTTCTCTGCAATATTTAGTCGTATTGTGATATTTTGTCTATTTTTAAAAATTATCTTCCAGTAGCTTATTTGTATGTTAGTACAATTAATAAATGCTGATTAGGATTGTTTTCATATCTCCATATTAATGCCCGTATCGTCTATTGTCAGTAAAACGGTTTACCAGAGGCCGGATTGGAACCTTAGACAAAAAGGTTATCATTGAAAAAACATAGAGAACTAGTCACATGGCGTTTTTTGTCAGCTAGGTAAGTTAGAAAAAAAATTCTTGTTAGGATCTATGATTAGAATTGTGATTGATTCTCCCCTATCTCTTAACTTGGTATTCTTAATTTAGTTATATATATGTGTTGCATTTCCACTAGAATTACAACATACAGAATGACTACAACAGTTGTAGCTTCATAGATACAACCTAATCTGACAAATAACTGCCCGTGGGCTGTATGGCTGGCCTAACTCAACCATGGGTTAGTCAATATAATGTAATTGATAGTTACTGTTTGTAGATGATTAGGAAGATGTACATGTAATTGATGCGACGGAAGATGTTGATGAAGTAACAGAGTTATTCTTTTTTATTTCCTATTAGTATCTTAAAGCTAAGTATTATAGCTTAAAACCTTGCACTAGTTACTTAGCTCATCTCTATTACCTAAACTGACATGATAAGCTTTGTACTTGTATTTGAGTAGTAAAAGTTTAACTTTTGTTAGGTTGTGGGTTCCTGATTTACTGATCTGATATCTGTTTTAGGCACACATAGAATGAATGAATGAATCAATCAAGAATCTCATTTAGTTATATCACCAAAGTGTGCGAGAGGAAATGAATTGAGAGATCGAACGAATGAAAAAAGAATCCCACTAAATTATATGATGGAAGTGTACAAAATGAATGAAGAGTTGTTAGAACCAAAGGGCTACTCCCCATAGAGTTACCCTGTGTGGGTAGGGAGGTTTGCACATGCCCCGAGGATCAGTCGGGTGCTCTAAGAGGCCTGGACACCTCGGTCATAATAATAAAAAAAAAAAAAAAAGAATAAATGAATGAACGAATGAAGAATCCCACTAAATTATATCGCCCAAGTGTGCAAAGTGAAATGAATTTTTAGTTGTGAAGAATCACCACAACCAACCATAGGAACTTGAGTCAGTAGATTGACAAGATGTTCTGATACATGGAAAACATGAGAACATGATTTTCCTGCCTGGCATTGATGATATGCTACCTGAATGATCATGTCATAATTGCATAACATATACCAGAGACAAATTTACATCTGAATTAAATTTCATGTTCTGTTGAATCTTAGAGTTTTAGGAAGCCAATGTGGTATACTTCCTTGGTTGAAGCTTGCAGCAGTGGCGTCATTGCACTCTTCTTGGTCTGATCTAACTGACATGGATGTCATCAACTGCCTTGTTTCATTGGGAGGAGACTCAAAGCAGCCTAATTTAAGATTCAAACATGGATGTTTCTGTTTCTTCTTATCTGTGGTGTGCCCAATGCTTAATGTCAGTTCAATGTCACCCCCTTTATCACTGCAGAAATGTAGATCCTGAGGTCCGTAGTTTGCCATCTTATCTTTAGAAGCTTCCCTAAAGATTGAGGTTCTATCTCTCATTAAATTGAATTCAGGGAAATTGTCATCTTCATCAGGATATTCAAGATTGAAGCCTCTCTGCATTCTAAAACCATATCCAGAGTTGTTACTCACTTCATTTGAGTTTTGTTCAGACCTCACGTAAAAGCTCTGATAAAAATTGTGCTCAGAATTTGGATGGGTAGGGAGATGATGAATGTTACTGTAAGGGCAATGACTAGTTCGGGAACTTGTACCAGTTATCCAGTACTGAGTTTGAGTATCTAACTTAACATAGTCAGAACCAATGTGGATTGCACCAGGAACAGTACTAGCGAGTGATGCATGCGTTTGTTCCCTATTACCCCTAAGCTCAGACATCAGCATCTTTTGGATTCTGTATAGACGATGGAGTTCTTGCACCTGCATTCTCCAGCCATAAATAAATGCCTAAAATGTCAGAATTTGATTAAAGGATGTGATATTGAGCTAATATAACCTGCATCAGATTGCAAAATTTGGAGGCATTTGAGTGCATAT
This sequence comes from Chimonanthus salicifolius, assembly GCA_013350335.1. Classification (NCBI taxonomy): domain Eukaryota; kingdom Viridiplantae; phylum Streptophyta; class Magnoliopsida; order Laurales; family Calycanthaceae; genus Chimonanthus; species Chimonanthus salicifolius. The sequence goes on from CM023538.1 coordinate 2,646,865, forward strand.
TACATGTTTTAAAGAAATGGAAATCATTGTCTGTTCCACTTTGTGTTTTGGGCTGTAATCACCATCCAAAATTTTTTAGGGCATAAAGGGTATTTTTATAATTTTGTACCTAGTGCCGTCTATATATTGTACTTTTGAGGGATTTCTAGGGTTATGAGATTCATTTGTATTGAGAGGTGAGAGGAAGAGATTATTGAAATCATATTCTCTAAGATAGACGTAGGCACACTGCAAAACCATGCTAATCTCATGGATTTTTATGTGATTGCTTGTGTTCATTGCATCATGGTTTATTTGTTTTCAACACAAAGCACGTAGTTGAATGGATAATCATTTCTACTGCCAAAAGTTTCAAACAAATTGCGAGACGGTCGGGGTACATCCAAGTGTACCTAAGGCCTTAGAAGTAGAACTTTGTTTCATTTTTACCTGTTCTTTGAATATCCCTTCCTGTTTCAGCATCATCTCTCTTAAGGAGTCTCTGTTGTACTGTTCCAGCAACCTATCCATAGACTCCTGAAGCCAGTTGAAACTTGTCAGGTTCTCCCTCAAAAATCTCTTTTTGAGATAGGCCCAGGAATCTGCAGGGACACCAACTATGTTTAATGCATCGCCATTTCCTTTCTGCAGTGGGCCTAATGGATTCAACGTATTCTGCAGATCTGTTCCCATGCCTGGAACATTTGAGAAATGAGATCATGATATAACAGAAAATTGCAACTTGCAGAAAAAAAAAAGGTACTATAAATAAATCAGAAGTTCAGAATAGTTCAAGCTGACAGATACGTCATTATTTCCAGAAGTCAGAAACACAATTATGTAAGAAATGCAATCGACAAGCGATGGATGACTACAGGTCACCACATTTTGCAAGGAACATATTAAATAGTACCTGTGAAAGCAGATACAGATAACAAGTTGATAGCTCAAACAAATACCTTCATATATTCAAACAAATTAATGTGAAGCAGAAAATCCATGGCCAGTGGTATACTACAATTTGTTGATTTCTAAAGAACCACAGTTTACATTCTACAGTGACAAATTTTCTGTCAGTATTTTCCCCCATTTTAATATCTTGCTGCAGTAGGATCTTGATATGACACATAATAAAGCTTAGGAAATATGCTTGGACCATTCAGTAGTGAATGAATGTACATTCTATGAACACTTGCATTTTGTACATGTATGATGACTTCGATGATTGATGCTGTTAAAGATCCCAATTCTTCAATTGATGTGACCCAAAAATGGTTGATTAAGAATACAATACAGCAATATTCTAGAAGAGCTGGTAAGCATATATTAGGGATTTACCTTTTTTAATTAACACTACATGTCGGTAGAAGGTTGTGTCACAATTTATAGGTAATCATCACATTTCCTAGTGATTACAAATGATGTATTTCATTCTTTCCAAGTTCCACATGTTGTCATAAACTCAAGCATAGGAATTGTTTCATGAGTTCTACCACTCAAAATCTGTTTAATATCTGACCTTACATTGTCACTTGTCATGTGTAGTTTTGTTACAGATACCCAAGTGGTAGATCAAAAAAATGGATGAGATGAACCAGAAAAGACTTTGGTTCACAAACACACTATATCAATACATTGGTTGTTCTGTTCTAGTGTTGGAAACTTCAGCCATGTCATGTAAAAGTGAGAATCAGATGCTTCTCATTACCAGAAACAAGAACAGACACAGAAAAAATCATATATGAGAACAACCAGATTTATAATTAATAATACCCATAAACACAAAACAAATACATCAGTTACACATAACAAGGCTCACCCCACCAAGAAATTAACACAATTCAGCAATCACAAGATATTCCAACAAAAAATGGACATCATTCTTAACCACCCGATCCTGAAACTATTTCTAAATGCATAAAAGCTTCATGTCCGTAACACTAAGGTAAAAATCTATAGCAACAAAACCCTTTTTGTCAAGTTGCTTCTTGTCATGGAATTCAAGGTGAAACTCACGACAAAAGGAAGATTTTTTTTTTTTCCAATAAAATGTGGTTTGGAAAACAGGTAAAGAACCAGATAAGCCCTCATCACTTGAAACAATAATTACATCATTTACGTTCTCCATTATTCATATGATATGCAGTAAATATCATCTCAACCAAAAGCAAAAGCTGATGAAGAAAGTTCTTGCTCATGATTAAGCGATGCATTTCGAACAAGAAAGCTAATGCATCTTAAAAGCAGCAGCAACAACCTAGATTGGCTAGTGATGTTGAGGGCGAATTTGCTCATGAAGTAGTAGAAAAGGGCTTCTTTCTAAATAAAGGTGGCATTTGGAATAAGGATGGATTTAGTATTTAGCAGAGGGAGGATTGTAGCAGAGATGGTGATTGTAGATGGGCTTCTTCTGTAGTCCTGAAGAAGAGAAAATGACAGGTGTTCCTCAATCAATCAGAGGAGAACCAACCATGTGATGTCTCTTGATGCCATGAACTCATATAGTTGAAGAAAAGAAGGAAAAAAAATCACACCCCAATTTTTTTTAGCCTTAGTATTTGACATGGGACTAAAATCAGAAACACATCCTATTCCCACACATGTATAAAGAAATGCATGATTCCGTAAAATTGTGGTAGAAATTGCTTACATAACCGTGGAAGAAAGAATAGCAATAGAACTGAACCAAGAAACTAACACAAAAAACAAAAGAAAATATTAAAATGTTATTACCTTTGAGATATTACAGTGGAAAACACTATTTTTGGACTGCTTATGGAGCATCTTCCTCCTTACTACTCCTTTCATCCATCTTCCATTGCCTTGAATAAAACAAAAAAGAAATTTCCTCCCCCATCAACCCCCATGACTACTAGTTCCTCCTCAGAGGCTTAATCCATGGAGAAATCCAAGCAAGAGGTGATAGATTCAGAGATTTAGATATCCAATTACTGCAGACAGAACAAGCCACACTGCACTTGGAGAAACAACCAAGCAATCTTGACAGGATCTGAAGAAGAGACAAGAAAAGGTGGAGAAGCTTATGGTGGAAATCTACTCTGGTCAAGGAGGGGAACAAAACAGGCCAAAAGAAAACAAATCTCACTCGTCTGCATAAGCCCCAGACAGAACTTCAAGGGCATAAAGACATGAAGATGCTCTTCTTTTCAAACAAAAGCACTTCCTTTTATCTTTCTTTCTTTGAAAATTCAAAGATACCATGAGATTATTCTGACTGCTCTGCACAACAGACCTCCAGCTGAGCTACTTTCACTTAATGGATTTTCAGTATTCCAAGTTTCCATTAAAACCAAGCTCTAGATTTCATTAAGCATGCCTGAAACATGCATGAATTACAGTTTGAAGAAAGACCCATTTGATTTTTCTGTGTCTACTTCAGTAACCAGCTCTGTATTTTGATCCAATCCACTTTGGACCTTGGATTTTCTTCTCTTTGTGAAAGAAAGGGCCAGTACTTGCAACACACCCACGGGATTTTTTTAAACCTTAATGGGTTACTATACTGCTGCCAATCAGGTGACACCAACTGTCCAAAACCAACTTCCCGGTTCAGTGAAAATATTCTTTCTTGATAAGGAAAAGCTGCATTTAAAAGGGCAAAAAAAAAAAAAATCTTAGTCTTTCCATACCCACCTCTCCTCTAGATATCATTTAATAGAGCATAAAAGAATATTCAGCTGCGTCCTTCAATAGGTACATTATCAGTCTTGTAAACTAATTAGGTTATATTTTTGAATGGCAAACATACTCTTTTGAACTTTGCTTGGTCAAATAACAATGGCTGACAGGTTCAAAACAGGCTCAGAATGAAGCCATTTAATAAATATATTGAACTTTAAAACAAAACACATTTTCCAACGAGATCTTATAACTCTATTATTTTCATTTAGTAAACTACCATTTGTTTATGGTGGGAATCATGCTTTGTCTGGTGTGATGATTTTTATTTTATGCAAAAAATATTTATAGTTCAAATCTTTTTGATGCATTTTTGAATAATGATGAAATGACGGTTAAAACACCGGTCTTAATCTTAAGAAGAGGAGTCTTGAGTTCGATGTATGCTCAATTTTAACGAGCTATTTTCTTTAGTTGCATACTCCATTTGTAGAAAATTAGGAGGTCTTCATATACAGAGTCAAATTTAGTCTTCTACAAAATGAGACGGTTGGACACTTTAGTCATTAAAAATAATGATAATAATCAATCTGTTGAGTTGATTTGCAGTGGGAAAATGGTAGGTTTTGAATTAATAATTCTAATAAATAAATGAATTTGAACAAATGGGTAGGTTTAGAATTACTAATACTTGAAAGACTCACACTTTCGAAATTTAGATGGATTTGGGCTTGAAATTTAGACCCGACCTTACTATCTTTATGACTTTGAATTTTTTATTTTTTTTATGAAATAACCATTTTTAATTTACATACCCTAAACTTTACCCATGAGATTATTCTTTGGTCTAGGTTTCTTTGAAAGCAACTATAATTTTTTCTTTTTAATTTTTTATAGCAAGCTTTCAAGAAAAGTCATGGCCTCCAAGGCTCAACTCTTTATTTCTGATAAAGAAAATAACTTTCTATCTGACACTTTTAATTAATTAACAAATGTCATGACACCTGGCATTTCAATGAAATTCCTCTTTCACAATCTATGAAATGCTCCAACTTCCTAGAAAACAAACACCCATTTTCCTTGAAAGGCCATCTCTAGATCCTTGTTTAAAAATATAAGTGAATGACATCCGCAGCATTCCTTTTCTCCCAAATCTCATATAGATTCTATACAAAGAAAAAACAAAAGGCGTGAAGAAAAGATAGCTTCACATCCATCACCTTTCTTCCAAAAGCTACCACTTCAAACACATACCAATCCTTAATAATTTTGGATTCAGTACTGCCATGACTGTTTAACTATTAATTATGTTTAATATTATATGTTTTCTAGATTTACTTAAACATCAGAACTTGTTTCAGAACTGTGAATCAATGAAAATAAAAAGAGAACTTTAAGGTCTTTATTTTAATTCAAAAATTAAAGTTTTCACTTTTTGACATTTATTTATCTTGTGAATTTATTATAAAAAAAAAAAAAAAGCTAACAACACCAATCCAAATGCTGTCTCTAATTTGATTCTTCTGATTAAATCCAAGCCACTCACTTGCTGCAAACCCTTTCAGAATTGGATTTTATGTGGGCATACCTCCTTTTGTCTTATGCTTGATTACATCTGCTCTGAAATACCATCAGATTGCTTTTAGATAAACATGGGTTCTGCCTATTCAAGGTCAGAAATAGAAAAGCAAAAGCTTCTTTGCTATTTTCTCATTGTAATTTATTTTCTGTGGAGGAGAGGATTTTCAGATCCTTCCTTTGCTCTTGGAGGTGCTGTCATTTCCTATGTGATTTGGTGTGTAGGTCTTGTCTTTAAAGTCTTCTAGCCATTAGAGAATCTAGTCCTTTTCATTACCCACTTGTTTTTTTTCTCTTATACCCAAGAAAACCTTAGCCACATGTGGTTCATTCTTGAGGTAATTAAAGTAAGGCAGGAGTCTTATCTTATATCAGGTTCTTTAATGTAAGCACCGACAGATTCGTCTGATTATCAAGAATTTGTTTATAAAAGTAGAGGTCTTGCGTTTAATTTATGTTCAATTTTAAAGAGTCACTTTAGATCAAGAGGTTTATATTTAATTCTGAAATCACTTCTTAGAAGAAAAATAAAATCACAAAATCAAACATTCATACATACACACAAGATAATACCGATTTTACGTGGTTCGACAAGATTATCTATATCTACATAACGTGCTAAGATTTCAGTAAAAAAAGAAGTCAGATTATAAAGATTTCACTGATCTTATCTACAAGTAACAAGGATTATTATCCTACCCATCATTCCTATTAGTCTCTCTTTCTCCTCTCTGTTTCTCTCTTAGAGAAACTGTACAGCCTAGAAACCCCTAAGAAGAAAAAAAATAATATATATAGGCATACACAAAGTGGGCTTCGTGGGTGTGGACCCAACATATAATCCAAATCCAAAAGGACTTTGAGCCGTAAAACCCAACATATACATGTTTTTAGAATTAGTCAAACGAAACATCTGAATATCTTAGTTAAAAAATACCTCATTTAGAGGTGTCAGGACTATGGCTACTAGTTTGATTTGTAAAAACAAAGGTTGCACTCTATCAAAACCTTCATTCAGATTTAAAATATTAAGTATTTATTGAGATGAAAATTTGCCCTTTCTATTTTTATTAGAAAATTATAATAGAAAATGAATCACTTAAATTAAAATTTTATTAAAGAAATTAGAAAATAAGCAAAGTGCATCTTTATAGTGTTATCTTAAAGAAAATAATTTTCCTATTGTTTGTAAGTGCTTCGTTGAAAATTCTATTCTCCAAAGATCCAATGCTCTTATTTCTGTTCATTTATTTATAAATAAATTAAATGTTAAAAAATAAGGATGAACAGAAATTCAAAGATAAAGAGTAAGGTATTATTGTTTGTAACTAGTCCATCATCAACTCATCTAATTCTAAACACACCCATAATAATTGTAAAGTTGTAGGCTTCAATCTTTACAATCACAAGCATTGACTTTTTAATAGATGCATTTAGAATTTATTTTGATATCATGTTAGAAAATAATAACTTGATAATATTCTTAAATTAGAATTTACTTTTAAAAATTATTCATTTAGAGAATAGTACTTCAATTGTTATACGAAGTCATTAATTTTTTAAATAAATTGAGACAAAACTTTTCTCACTTTTACAGTGACGAAACTAAGTAAGTTTAGAGAACTATTAAGCTCCCCTTTCCTATAATTTAATTCATTATACCTTTACTTTTACTTTTTATTAACACTTACGAGACATGAGTTACATGAGATAAAGATTGTGAACAGAAGACGGAAAGGGCAAAATGGTAAAACCGTACAAAAGTTTGGGACAAATTAGGAAAGAGAAAGGACAAAACGCTGAATAACATGGAAATGAAAGAAGACAAACACGTCTGACGGCATTCTTCTGCACTTAGCACGCGCTGTTGCCTGCGCCACTAACAGCCGTACATTTGATGGGCTCCACCATCACCGTCGATAAAAAAAATCCCTTATCCCTCTGACGCTCATCCAACGGCTTTGATTCGTTTAATATCTGATGTTGGTGAGTTGATAAAATAAAAGATGTGCCATATAGATATTTTGATTTTCTGTCTCTAAACATTTTTTTTTTTTTTTTTTGAAATTATTATTTTATTATGTGTTTTAATTCATTCAAAGTTCATTCTTATTTTATTCGGATGAAAACAGTTATCTGAATAAATACTTCAGATATTATAAATTTGAAAATGAGTGTGTATAGTCAGAAATTTGACGTGTCTGGCCAAATAAAATAGTAGAAATGGAATTCACAATTGAAGCCTTTTCTTCTCTACGGGATGTTCTGAAAACCAAAGTCCACATTGCTACGAAAGAGATCCTGACCGTCCAATAGAAGAGAAGGGCCGATATCATCTTCGGGTATACGGCCTACAGGCAGCTGCGCCACCTCTCCGCGGCCATCGCTTTCTTTCACTGCTCCGAATACCTGCTTGCCTTTGCTATACACAGAAGACTCTGTGTATCTGTCAGCTGTAAAGCCCTCTCTCTCTCTCTCATCATTTCACACACTAATAATTTAACACGTGGCATGTTCAGTAGTCGAAGTAAGATATATTTTCTAAATCTATTAAATATTCAAAAAAAAAAATCTTAAAAATTGATATAAGAATACGCACAAGAGTATTCATTTATTTGACCTAATTTTAGATAAAATATTTTAAAAAATAACGTTTTATTTTTAAATAGATCAAATTTTTAAATAAAAACCTCTTTAAGCACCTGATACAAACTAGATTTTCACAATTTGGGTGAATGTTATGAGTTTCAGTATACAATAGAAGGTGGAGTCTTGAAAAAGGAACCTCTTACACAGTCGTCATTTCAATCTTGGAGCTGTGAGTTCTAGTCCTGCGAGTGTTAGATATACAGTGAGTTCATGGAAAAAAGAAGTACGCAGGATCCAATTGCAAATTCTAATTCCAAATTATGGGCTATGGAGTAAAAATCAAATAGATAAAATTAGAGTGCCAGATATGTACATAGTATGATGGATGAGCGGACTAACTCTAAGATATAGAGTTAAACATAGTTGCAAAACAATGTAAAAATAGCTCTAATAGAGGACAAATCGAAAGAAATGTGATGACCCTAGTAAATAGAGTGTAAAGTTATAAATTGTTTGCACTAGAAAATATAGAAGGAAAGGATAAGCGAAAACACGATATATAGTGGAGTGACTGATATAAAGTTTATAATCGAGGAAATGAATAAATAAAACTCAAAAAATTGATTTCAGATAAATGAGATTTTAGCTTATAATGATGGGTTCTTCTTTAGTGGGTATCTATTGACTCTTATTCGCCCCACATTTACTGGATCATTTGGGCTCTACATGAAATGGGTTGGACTTGGCTGGACCTTCTCCATTCCAAGTCTCATATGCTGAGTAGGCTTTTTGGGTTTTGGGCCTAAGTCTCGGCTATAGTTGTATATGGTTCAGACTCAGCCCAGACTTCTTGTGCCTTCTGCCTTGCTGACTGACTTTATGGCCTTTTGGGCTATCTATGAATCACTGTATACAAAAGGATCAACAATACATATTTGATAAGCAGGCTCCACAGAACCTAACATTAGTTTCTTGATTAGATTCCCATGTAGCTAAACTTTCAAGTTCTTTGTTTATTAATGGTTTGAGTTTCAAGTTCTTAAACAATGGTTTTTGATTAGTGAGACTATTTCCCTCTATACACAATTTAGAGGGATTGTGCCTTCTTTTGGTTTTAGTTTGGAATGGCATATCGTTGTATCTTTTCTTTTATTTCTTATTTTCCTATGTTTTTTATATTTCTTGTTCCTCTTCTTCGCTCTAAGTATATACCTTCTATACTCAGATCCTTCTTATGTACACTTTTCTCATATTAATAGAATCTAGCAGTTAATGTTAAAAAAAGAAGTCATTGTCTTCAATGTATAGCTGTTATTCTATTTATCTGAGATAATGATTGATGAAGTCTCCTTGTTTATGGAAAGAGGCACTCTGTTACAATTTAAACAGTGATGTGTCTAAAAAAACAATACATTACCTCTTTCTATCAAATTAGGGAGTATCTGATCAAAACCATTTATATTGTCCACCTTGCACTGAAAAAACCCCTTTTAACACCTATCACCCCTTCCCAAGATACCTGTTGAGGACCTTAAATTCTTTGCTACTAACATCTAATTCCATTGTTTAGGTCTTGTACCATTCCACAATGTTTTGAACCATGTGTGGAGAAGGTTTATTGGGGTGATGAGTTTTAAAAAAAAAAAAAATGATATTGGGTTAGAGTTAAAGATCATTTAAGGAAATGATATTGATGCTGAAATATTGATTTTGTAGGATAAACATTTTGAGGGCTACAATATTCTTGTTCTCTTGTTTGCTGTTTCCTTTTTCTGCATATTTTGATTCATTGAATTGGCTTTGTTGATCAGTCCATACCCATTTTCTGTTTTGTTTGAATTCATGTGTATGTTTGTATCCTTTTTTATACTTGTAGGAGCCATTTTTGGTGTTCCTTTTTACCTATTAAATTGTGACATGAATATAAAAGGCAAACCCAGCATCCCTTATTATCAATATTCTCAGTATCCATATCACTGGCCTCTTTTGAGTCCAAATATCCAAATATATGTGTGCACTTATGAAAAACACATTTACATGAATGCACACATGGACACAAGTATACAGGCATGCAAACGCACGTGATGGGTCCCGTATGATGGGCCCTTTGAAAAGGCTGATGCTTGAACATGGGGCCTGCAAAATCACTTAAATCAGATCAATCAAGCCATGCTTTTTAAACTTCCTAAATTTGATCACTTTTATAAAATTTTAGAATGCTTAAAATGCATGACGTCATTGATCTAATTAAAGTGATTTTTGGCGGGCTTTAAATTCAAGGACAAACCTTTCAGATGAACCTATCAGAGGGCAGAGTGATACTTGAATATGGGGCCTACAAAAATCACCTAAATCAGATCAATCAAGCCATGTTTTTCAAACTTCCTAAATTTGATCACTTTTATAAATTTTAGAAGGCTTAAAAAACATGACTTCATTGATCTGATTAAGATGATTTTTGGTGGGCTTTAAATTCAAGGACAAACCTTTCAGATGAACCCATCAGAGGGCAAAGTGATACAATGTGGGACCGCTTTGGAGTCCTTACGATTCCTAGACACATGTGGTGCACCGTGTGCTCACAACCATGTGCTTGTGCTTGCTTACATTATTGGAGTAAACAAGTCATACAGCAGTGAAATTGTTTTTTCTTTTTTTTGGGATTAACATGTGGAAAACTCGGACAAAGTCCTAATAAAACCCCCACGGATGAGCCCACTATCCTTAAAGCACACCAAGGTTAGGCCATGGGGGTTCGAACCAACAACCTCCCACTTCTTGAGGCGGGAGGCAACTAGTTGAGCTCACAATAAGTGACAGACCAATCCCTATTTTTTTTATGAACACCTAGATGTCTCCCTACTTATATTCGTCTTTGTCCTTTACAGAGGAAAGCTAAATGGGCAACTTATTGAGGAATCATCCAAGAAACAAACTTGCATTCTTTAACTTTTAACACATGCTCCCACAAAAGATCAAGCACCAACATTATATGGCCCCCCAAAATGCACACTTGCAAACATGCACAGACATGCAGATAAAGAGCAAGTATGTTCATGGCATACACGATCATGTACCATCAAGACTTGTATCATTTTTGTTTATTCACAAGTTGAGAATATTGTATGCTTATAGCAGTAAACTTTTGCAAGATCTTACTGTTGAAGTTGGGTATCTCATACTATTATCAATGAGAACTTGCTTTGTTATTTGGATATGAACTGTGTCCCATGAAAATTATCTAGTTATGTTCTTGCCAATTTTGTCATGTTGGTTGATTATGTAACTGGCATGCCTCATTAGGGGACTGGATTATCAAAGGGGTCTGCTACCATTTTTTTTTTTTTTGAGAGAAGGGAAATTTATTCCATCAAAAAAGGGGAAGACAGAGGAATGATTACAGAAGAGGTTTTGAGCAGACTACACAAAAAGAAAGAAAGAAAAAAAAAAAAAACAAGAAACATGAGCAGTACAGACAATCCAGCTATTATATGTTTGCCCGATCCCCTCTCAGAAGAATCTCCAAAACAATACCTGAAAACACCTTTGATGCCACTGCCCGTTGCACTCGAAAGGGATCTCCTACTTGCTAATGGATCTTTATATAGCAGTATGAATTGGAAGAATCTTGAACTATACTCATATGTTGACTACACTTGCAGTCTTGCAGTACTGGAAGGTGATCCTTGGGAAAAATCGATTTTACTGTTTGACTTGTCATAATCATGATTTACTTGCAGCACTTCTGATTAGCAAACACTATGTTATTGCAATTGTGTGTTCACTCCTGGAGTATATTTTAGAGACTGTTCTACTGCCTGGACTTAAGGGGCATTTGTGGATAAGCAACATTGGCCTTGTGATGGTCATATTTGGAGAGGGCATACGTAAAACTGCTATTCTAACAGCTCGCCGTGCTTTCACCCACAAAATCAGGGTTTGTCATGAAGATCACCATGAGTTGGTTACTCATGGAATCTATAGGTAAGTCCTTACAAATGAACGCCAGTATGAAAATTGTAATGCATGGCTTCTGCAAATTATTTGTCTTAAACAAGAAAAGGGTTTTATTTCAGGCAGAAACATGTTTTTTTTTTTTTTTCACCCTTGCTGTTTAGAATAAGTAACTAGTGAGAGTTTTTTTTTCTTGAAAAAAAGAGAAGACATTGAGTTTGCTTAGGGTGGTGGAACCATTAGCTTATCTAGTATCATCCATATTTATCAAAAAAGGGAGTGCAAATAGGTCAATGTCAAAGATTTTTTTCTGAGAGAGAATACTAGAACAGAAATGTTGTTTGAGCAAATAAACAAGTATAACAATAGCTAATCCAAAGAGGTTTTAGGTCACCAAAGCATCAAAATCGAATGCATTACAAAATTACAAAGCACCACATAAAGATGCCAAGGCTCACCTGATGATAGACGACTCAAACCAAAGAAGATCTGGAACAAGCCTTGTTAATCTACCCGTTATGCTCCCCCAATATGAGTCATACTATTTTTGAAGGCATCAATTTCTAAAGGGGTTGACTGTTTCCTCGAGAAGGGACCCCATCCCAACCCAAGATGCGATCCTCGAAGGAAAGAGGGAAGACCCACTTAACAGAAAATTAGGACATAAAGAAAGACCAAATAGAAAAGACAAAGGCACAATGAATCAAAATATGGTTAACCAATTCCTCATTCCAGCACAATAAGCACATGTTAGGAAGGGAAGTTTTCCTTTGTTTCAAATTATCTTGGGTAAGAATTCAATTTAAAAAGACCATCCAATCAAGAACTTTATGTCTTGTATGGAGCAAGGGATTTCCAAATAGCTTTATAAGGAAAAGATGCAACTGAAGAGGTCTTATAAGAGAAGAGAAATGATGTTTGCTTGAGAAAATCTTGTGACGATCCTTACACCAACTCCTAATTGTTTAGACCTGGGTATCCAACTCAAAAGACTAGTCTATTAGGTAGAGTGACCCAAGTCCTTTATAAATCCCTAAATCTCCCTCTATACTTTCAATGTGGGGCTTGTTCGCAGCTAGCCCCAACACCACTATCCTCTTCAATGAAGGATGGTGTAGAGTCCTGATTTAAAGAAGAGTGCCTTCTAAATTTGAGCATCAATGAGATCCAAGGTCCGATCTTAGTTGTGGAACCTTCCTTTTGAGTGTCACTCATTCATCTGATTCCTTGTTTTGCCAGATTCATCCGTCATCCAGGGTATTGTGGATTTTTCATTTGGGCACCTGGTACTCAGATAATGCTCTGCAATCCTATCTGTACAGTTGCTTTTACACTGGTCATTTGGCGCTTCTTCTCAGAACGGATACCGTATCCATTCCTTGCTTGCAAAGTTTAAGAAGTCCATTTTACATTTATTCATATTGTTTTGTTTTACCATCTTCTGTATGCCATGCCAAGAGCTTTTGATTTTTGACATTTTGATAGTTCCTTAGCTTCAGTTGCACCAACAGATATGAAGAGTTCTTTTTGAGCCAATTCTTTGGATCCCAGTATGAGGAATATGCAAGAAGGGTTCCTTCCGGTGTGCCTTTCGTGAAGACCTGAAACTTGTATTCTTATTGTATTCTTCCTTTTTGGTCCTTTCCTCAAGCATGGACTAAGAACTGTTTGAACTCCCAAAAAAGATGAAGATAAATTGCACTCTGATGGAGCCTAGTCATTGAATGCCTTCAATTACAATGAGTTTGGTCCCATCCTTACAAATGCCATTTGTCGGGAAAAAGCAATTTCTCTCCATCAAGAAATATAGTACCTTTGACAAGAGCCTGTAGCACAATCAGTAAGTGTTCACCTTGCAACCACGAAGATTGTTGGTTCAAGTCATGCCACCATTTAAGAGAGGAGTTTTTGGAAGGGAACACTTATTAATATCACTCTCATCCCTGTTGTAGCTGTTCTTGTTCATTATAAATCTGTCACTGATGGGTACCGAAACCCATCAGTGAATTCATTATAATATGATTGTGTAGATTTGGATTATCTCCAAATCTGTTTAGGTTTGAGTTATCTTATCTATTGGATCTCTCTTTTATGTACTTATATAAATATGAGAGTATTTAATGAATGAATCATCCAAGGTTTGTAACTTTAAAGATTAGTGTGACGTCTGAATTGAATCTACAATCTCCAAACATCTTAACCAAAGAGTTCAACCATGAAGATATTAAGGCTACTTCCACTTGGCAAGTTGCATGTTGAGTCTCCCACATTAATGCATTAATAGGCTGAGGGTTTTTTACTTTTCTTTAAGATCAAGGTGTTCAAGCCTCTTAGAGCACCCGACAAATCCTTAGGACATGAGAAAACGTTCCTACCAACACACACTAAGTAAATCTATGGAGAGTGACTCTTTGGAGTGGAATGGGAATTGAACTCAGGACTCTCATTTCCTGAGGCAGGTTCCTGACCATCACTCGGCATTGATATGGCAATGTGCCCCACGAACATAGAGGGGGTTTTGGATGTTCTTATGAATCAAAACAAACATTGTTGGCCATTCGTGGATTCTAGCTGCTGGAGAGTGTAGATAACCTAGAGTCCTTATATAAATTGCTAGCAAAGCTTAATAAAACTTTTTTTTTTTTTGAAAACTATTGGGTCCTATTACCCGACCAACACTTGAAATGGAGCTATAAGCAAAGTTTTAAATTTTGGCTGATATCTGAAAATATAGCCGATATTTTATGGATATCAACCAGGTCAAATGACTAATACTGCCTGATCTGTTGACCCATTTTTATTTTTTTACAACAAAAAAATTAATTTGTCAATATTTTTTCTTAGGCTGCGAGAGAAAATCATCTATCAATCTCTACGGAAAATCCTCTCTGGGTTCCAACCTCAACTATCTAATGCAGCCGACCGTACAGTGGAAGGTGCTCAGAGTTGCAACCTTGAGATTGCAGGTCTGAGACACCAACTTACCTTCTTTCTTAAGAGATAGAGGAGAATTGGTATTTAACATAAGATGAAAGCATCTATCTACCTTCATGTCTGTGCAAATTTACAAAGGTTCTTCCATACTTACAAGGGTTCTCTTGGTTGTGATTGAGGGAGGGATGGTAAGAGAAAACCTGTTCCATCTATCCATGACAAATGTGTCTTCCATTTGATAATATGCATTAAAAAAGAACACAAACTTAACTTTTGATTCATTTGCATCTCTGTACAACATGACGTTTGATGCTTGCATTGAGCTTGTCATGATGTACATATTAAGTAGGATCCATATTTCCCAACTTCCCCATTTCAAGAATCTTTTTTCCCTGTAATTTGTATCACAAATCATGACTGACTCTTGTAAGACTGAAATTGATAAATTAAAAAAAAAAATGTGGGTTACATCCATATGCACCCCAAATTACTTGGGTTTCTGAAATGGCTGCTGACCCTTCCTTATATTGGCAATGGAAACCAAAAAGCATTTTAAAGCATTCTATTAAAGATTAGGGTCCAGACACAGATTTATAGTAAATGGATTATAATTGCTCTACAAAATTACATTATCAGCAGCTCTGGAGAAAAACCCATGAAACAGGTTGTGTGTTCTCCATCTACAATAAACAATTTCAATGCAGTTTCTTTACTCTATCAGCTGGATGGCTGCAATAGAAGGTATTTTCTCCCTCAGTTTCTGTGTAAGTGCCACACGCACTGTCATGACCCCTGCTGCAGGTCCACTCAGACGAACCTTGACAACATATCCATTGATCTCAACAAGCTCAAGTACACCGCCTCCAGTGCCCGCAAGAAATGGTCTAATCTCGGCAAGAAGCTGAAATGTGAATCAAAGTGTGGATCCTTATGGTGAAGCCAAAGTTGTATTCGTCATGACAACAGTAATTTCTAATGTAACTAACACAGCACAAGAATCATGAATAACATGCACAATGGAGATGAAGTCCATAACTATTAATTGACAACTCAATCATTCAAAAATACAAAGCACTGAATTGATTGGTGATCAGTTTCAATATTTTGTCAAAGATGGTTGTTGGTTCCGCTCTCGAATTACACAATTTATACTTTTTTGGTAACTATGTGGTTTACTGGGTGCTATAGCCTATAACAATGTCAACGATTGGCATTGAATGTGGCAAGGAAAATGCAGTAAATGAAAGCAAAGTTAATGTGATTTTCAATTTTCTGGTTGCTAAAAATGTGTTGCAGAATAAATTATCATACTTGTTATCAAAAATACTAAAACTACTATAGATTTGGTAAACCTATACACATGCTAAGATTGTTATTGTCTGTGGAAACTAAATGCATCTCAGGAATGGAATGTCACAACGAATTTTGACAATAGATGTTAGTGAGTGGCTGTAGCTCCAAGTATATTAACAAATACCAAATCAACAGGAGCATTATCTCACCTTCTCAACATTTTCCTCATTAAGCTCCAGCCCCGTTTCTGTGTCAAGGATCTGTTCAACTGCCAGAATCTCAGGTATTTTATCCATCAATCGAGTTTCTATACCCATCTTCAATGTCATTGTTGAGCTTGGACATGACCCACATGCCCCTTGTAGCTTCAATACTACAACAAGACCATCGATTTCATGGAGAACAACATTCCCTCCATCGGCCATTAAGCTCGGGCGCACTTCATCCAGAACCAATTCAACACTCTCTTCAGTCAATGGTAGAAGACAACTGGGCAGAACTACACTTCCTACAATATCATGAAACAAGGTCAAACAACCAGAAAGTCAGTTTTAGTCAATTTGGAAACTTAACCTTGACCAGTTTAAACTGTTCTTTGTCATTCAGGTGAATGGATATGCCTTTTTTCTTCTCTAGAAGGTAAATAATGAATTAAACCCGCGACACCAATCGCAAAATAAGCACTCGGTTACAGGCTCTCGATGTATGAATAAATATGCTTGTTATTCACTGAGAATGAGCTAGGGTGCATTGATGACAAATCTCAGTAGATTTGAGATTTTGTGTAATGGATGAGCGCCATCTCAAGTTCTCAACATGCTTTGTAGCAGAACAGAAATTGGAAAACAGAAATGTGAGCTATGTTGTCTTTTGGCCTTCCCCAACCCCATTCCAAATCATTATCAAAGTCAATTGCTACTGCAGCTTCAGGGCAAAAGTGGGAAAAGCAATACCTCACCAGGTGATTACCAAACTTCTCAGCTGCTTCAAACACAAGGAAGAGAGTAATCTGGCCATATTCTTCCAATCAATTGTGAATTGGGATACTACTCAATCTATAAATTTCTCAAATAGTTAAATGGTACATTGGAGTGTCAGATGATGATTTTAAAGTAGACCTCACAAACAAACACAGACAGATAGGATAAGGTTTTAATGATAATGACAACCCAACTGGCAATGGGTAAGCATAAATTGTTTTAAAAAATTCAAGCTTCTAGGTCTGAATTGTTTGGTTTTGCATTTAGGTTTAAATTGTTCCAGTTTCGGATTCTAAGTCTTACGAGTTTCAATTAGTAGTATCGATTTTAAAAATTTGGGTTTAAGTTGTGCAATTTATGACCAAGGTGTCTAAGCCTCTTAGAGCACTTAACTAATCCTCAGGACATGTACAGGCCTCCCTACCCATACACACCGGATAACTCTACAAGAGTGGCCCTAATTAAAAGCATTTTGAATACAAAGGGAACATTTGGTTTCACAATCAAATACTTCCATACATATGTTTCTATGGGTTCAAAACCTTAGCTGAAACTGGACAGTATCACTATCTACATGAGTTTTGCCCATAAACAACAATTCTCAATGGTTTTGGTTAAAAAGGAAAAACCCGCATTGTTTTAGACCTTCATTTTTATCTTTATATTTTAATTTAATATTTCATTGACATTTGAAATATATTAAAAGTCACCACAATTGAAAGTTCACAAAAAAAAAAAAAAAAATTCCTTTGAAACACCTTACTATAAAAATAAACTTGGAAAAACCTCAGTCGACTAGCCCAAGTGAGCGTTACCAAATTTTCCCAATCAAGTTGAAAAACTTATCTGAGAATGAATTCCAAGTCGAGTCCCAAAATTTAAGTACCATAAAATAACATGAGAAGAAAATTTGTTTCAATTCAATTACCTGCTCGACTTCTTCTCCTTCGCCAACTCAAACCGATGCGATAAATTTTTCTGATACCAAATTGACCTTGGCAAAATGAACTGTGTTTGGATGAAATTCGGCCACAATCTGAAACTGAACTCTGGGCAAAAAAATAAAAAATGGGTTCAATAGATTAGTCCTCAAATTACATAAATGAATGCGGAAGGAAAAGGAAATAAAGAAAGAAGAACTAATTCTGTAATTGAAGGTAGCCAGTACTCTGAAAAAGGGAACTGGGCAATTGAGATTGATTCAGATGGAGTTGAGAAATGGGTATTTGTTGTAGTTCTTGCTGCTGCTTTTAGGCCTTGCATTTGGGTTGTACTCGCAGTCATCTTCTTCTCTAGGTATGGAATTCCATTGGAGAAACTCTCTCTCTCTCTCTCTCTCTCTCTCTCTCTCTCTCTCTCTCAAATCTACGGCTGTGAAAATATTATGATGATGATTATAGAAGGGAGGGAATTTGGAATTGAGTGATGCTAAAAATTGCAGGAGATAGTCTGTGGATAGAATCCTAGCTCAAATTGAGAAAGAGGTGTTGCCACGTCACAGTTCACTTGAGAGAAGGTCCACATACAGGCCAATCCAGACCATTGAAATTGTGGACTTAATCAGACAATGATCGGTCAGGTTAGGTTGGATTTGGATTATTGATTATAAGTGATAAACTTTTCTTATTTGATCTGCTCAATTTTTTATAAATAATTAAATCTAACTTGATTTTGATTTTTTTACTCAACTGAATCAAATTTGATAAAAAAATTATAAAAATTGAAAAATGAGATAATTTTTATTTTTTATTTCAAGTGGGGGAATTTAGATAAAAGAAATGAATAGGGCAAAATGGTAAATCTTTTTATCATTTAGAGTGGAGCATAGGATTCGGAGGGAAGAAGGAAACTTATATTATGGTTTCTAATTTGGGTTGGATTGGGTTTAGATTCAGGACTCTTCAACTCAACCCAATATAGATTAATTCAATTAGAATTGGGGTAGGTGAAATTAGATATTTTTAGAATATGTATGACTCGGACATAATTTTCTGGACAAGTTGGGTTGAGTGCGGTTTCCAAACGTAAATTCAAAAAAAAAAAAGTACTTAGTCAGAAATTGTCATCTATCAGAAATACTAATATACTGGGCTTGGTCGAAATTTCAGCTGGTATTTATGGAATTTCAACCAAAATTTATCTTTAACAAAAAGAAGCTCAAAACGAGCTGATATATCTGCCTATATTTATCAGCCCAGCCCTGGCCCAAAATATTGAATTACACCGATACTTCAAACACATTGTAAGATATATTCCTTTCCAGTTCTTTTACAAAATTAGGTCCAGATTCAGATAATTTCTGCCTACCCGTTCTTTTGGTGCCCCGCCATGAGATGTCAGGATTGTCTGGTTAATTTCAGAAATTAAGACCTTACGTAGGGAGAAACAGAATAGGCCTAAGCACATCCAAGTTAAGCCACATTTGATCAGTCGAAAGGACTGAGAACTAGGAGTCAATCATTCAACTATCAGGCCAGAAAAGCCCAAGCCCACAAGCCTTAAACTCCGATGAAATCACACTAGGCTTGAGTTCCCAAGAGCCCAAAATTCTAAGGAACCAATCACTGATTCACTGAGAAGGTATTATAATTGTCATTTGAGAAGTACAGATGTCATGTTATCTGAATACTGTCATCTTATGTTGAATCTCAATTCTGCTCTTTTTCTTTAAAAAAAAAAAAAAACCTTTGAAGGTAAGCTGGGGTCTCAGACCTGCAATATCAAGGTTGCAACCCAGAGCACTTTTCAGTGTACCACAGGCTCATCTGCACTAGTCTCTTGTCAATATGCACTAAAACCTCAAGTTGTCCAATTCCAATACTAATGGATAACCATTCTATATTTTAATAAGATGCCCTTGAGGTCTGAATCTGTTGTGCTAAAATCACGAAATCCAACCAACAAAAGCGAGAAACAAAATCAAAACAAGCATCCACGAAGAGAGAAGAAAATTTTAACGTGGTTCAGCGGAGGCCTACATCTGCAGGCAACAATCGAGTAAGTTCCACTAATATTAAAAGGAGATACAAATTACAAATTACTCTCAAAATTCGCTCCTCTCTCAAATACAAATCTTCACTCAAAAGGCCATCTCCAGATTACAAACAAAACCCCACAATTTTTCTCCTTAAAAAAAAAACTAGACTCTCTCTCAAACAGTGCCTGCCTCCCCAAGGGAGGCCACACAACCTACCAAAACACCAATGCCACGAGAGTCTGTTGTTTTTCTTTCTTCTTATAAAATCTTCACCAAACGAAGAAGGAAAGAGAGGAGAGAAGATTAGGAAACTTTCCAAAAAAGAACAATAATAAGATCCAAAAATTAAGGGGTAATTTTGGATCCTTCAAATTGACCCAATATTTCCAACAAATCTCCACATTGGTGAGACTTGCAGGTTACTTGTGATATCTTTACCTTAGCAGGAAATCTCATGCCAACCAAACGCAAGTGAACAAACAAAGCTACCTCCAAATGCGCCTAAAGACGCCACACACCTGAAGGTGTCCAAACATTCATAATGTTGACCAAATGGTGCTTGAAGCTTCAAAGCACCCAAGAAGATGAGATTGTTCTTCAAATCGATACACACCGAACATCCAACACTCTGACCTGCTCCATTATACAACTTTAAACGAATTTTACCCATCCAAATCGTTTTACAGGTATCATCATTACCTATCAAAAACGAATCAACTATCCAACTCCTGAAAGTTGGAAAAAAAAATCCATGTTGGGACACAAATTTGGATGCTCCTGCAAGACCACAATACTCTCTCCATTCAGTGCTCCACAGGATCACAACTTTGGCTACTTCCACAGGGCTACAGTTTCAGGTACTCCCCCTAGCAGACTTCAATTAAAAAAAATTGAAAAATTTCGAAGTCAATCGCAGCGCCAATTGTGACGGTCTTCGATCCATTAGTTTGTGAACTTTGAAAGTTGTTTTGTTGGTGATTCAGGCCTCGCTGGTTTCAAATTCTGAAAGAATTTGAATTGGAAATCCACTTATCTAAGGAAGAGATACAATTTCACTCACGTATTCTCTCTCACCCTCTCTTACTATATAGTCTTTTTTTTTTCATAGGATAAGTTCTTGAGAGAGTAAATAAAGGAGATCCTAAAATTAAACCAAATGGGGCCGGACCAAATCGAGCCAATATTGTCAATACCTTCTTATTCATGTTAAAGCATCAGACAACCCGAGAGCGTGCCCCTTTGATGGGGGCAGAACAATTTGTAATCTTTTCATCATCTGGTTGAGCTTCTGTAACTTCTCCATCTTACCTGCTCGAACTAAAAATCCCTCCAGTACTCGGAAACCTTCTACACACGGATGCCTCCCTCTCTCTACTACTTGTTTCAAACACTCGTATGCCTCCTCCAACTTCCCTCTGCAGCACAATGCCGTCACCAAGATATTCAGTGCATGCCCATGGGGGCAACAGCCTTTTCACCACCATATACTCCCATAGCTCCAAACCCAAATCTGACCTGCCATTCTCACAAAAGAATTTCATCAGCATCACCACCATTTGCATTTTTGGCACAAAATTCCTGTCAACAATCCTCCTATAAAGCTTACAAACACCCACTGGTCCATCAAACTTCTTCAATCCCAAAAAGATCGTTTTGTAAGTAACATTGTCATGCCGGACACTTTTTTTTTCCATTTCATCCATCAACTCAATTGCAGACTTCAAATCACCTATCTCTAACAAATGAGCACAAGAGAGCATTATATGCCCCAACGTCAGCCTGCAAATTCCTCTCAGAGATTTCATCAAACAGTCGGCGTGCAAGGATCGGGTTTCGAGCAATACCTGCCCCATGAATTAAAGTAGTCATTGTTTCAAGTGTAGGTGATATGTGTCTCATTTCCATCTCTTCCTTAACTCTCAAAGCATCATTTAAGCAGCCTTTTTTGCAATAAGCATCAATTCGAATATTGTACGTGACAACGCTGGGCTTAAATCCTCTTCTAACCATATCATGATAGAAAAGCTCCACCGCAGTGGTATTTCCACATTCCTTAAATCCCAACAGCAAGATGTTCAAGGTCTTGGTATTGGGAGAGAACTGTGAATGCAATCGGCGGAAGACTGCTCGTGCCTCCTTCATCTGCCTCTGGGTGCAGAATGCCCAAAGAAGGGCATTGAATTCATCGATCCCGAATTGCTTCCCAACAAGCACCCTCTGCATTTCTTCGAATATCTGGAGGGTATCATCGAAACTTCGAAATTTCGCAAAACTCGACAAAACTATGCATAACGCTTTGTGGGTTATCAATGACGGGCATTTTTTATTGGTTTCTCGGATCAATTCCAATGTTTTGTCGAATTCCCGCATACGGGTGAGGATCTGGAGGGTGATTTCAAATGCAGAGGGGGATACTGGGAGGCGGAGCTTGTTCGAGAGGGCGAATTTGAAGAGCTCAAGGGCCTTTAGGCCATTCGCATGGCCTGAGAAGAGGCGGCCGATGACGGAGTCAATGAAGGATGGGTTTTCGAGGAAATGGGGTTGAATGAGTTGATGGAAGAGAGGGAGAAGAGGAGTGGATGGAAATGGGTGATCGTTGATTGCTTTGGTGATTTTGTCAATTTCAAATGAGATGTAGCTTGATGGAAGAGAGGATTTTGGATTGATTTTTATTTTGGGGATTTTTGTGTTGATGGAAGTGAGAATTTTCAGGGTTCTTCCAAGTATCACCATTTCTTCTTCCTTGTTTTTACTTTGATTTTTGAAATATGGGAGGGAGAAGAGAAAGAAAGAGATGGTCGCCCCAATGGGCTCGGGCTCTTAGGGGAAAATGGATAAAATGCAGAACATCCGAGCTTCGAGGGGGTAAAACATAGCAAATGCTAAAATCCCATTGTCATCATTATAAATAAAATTTCATTTGAAAATATGTTATAAAATACCTTTAAAAAAATTTGATTCGATTAAATTGTACAATAATTTTCCTTTAAAGATAGTACACAATAAGAAAAAATGGTAGTGCAAAAATCACTATCCAATCATAAAACCATATCAATTAAACTTTTCAAAAAATTCTACTCTCATTTCCTTAGTTAAGAGCAGGAGTATAAATCTCGGATTTTTTAGGACCGAGATATCTCGGACGATATGCACAGTATCGGCTAGATAAAAAAAAAATCGGTCAATATGGGCGAGATTTCGGCTGATTTCTTCTCTTTTTAAAAAAAAAAAGAATATCGGTTGTGGGTCTAGTTGAATTTTTTTTTTTAAACAGTCTTTTTATTTTTTTAAAAAAAGCCACCTAGATTTAAAAAAAAAAGACTTGAGAAGAGAGAAAAAATCTCAGCCGATATCTCGGTTTCAACGATATTTGGACCCCCGGTTAAGAGTTGAGACTTACTCTCCGTCTTGTACATCGAAAACTCTAATCCGACGTAACTCCTTCAACCTCATTTTAATTTTAATAATATATTAACTATTTGAAAGAAACTCTCTGTTTAATAATTAAAAATATGAACATTACAATTTTAAATGAAAAGTTCATTCCTAAAATATTATATATTTCATGTACGCTCAACCAAAGTTAAAACCTTGGCTTATTGCTTTTATTTTTATAGATTGATGGTCCCAGGAAGTACATTTCACTTTTTTATTAAAAGTAATTTTTTTGAAGCATTTTCAGATTTTTATTTCAAATAATTTTTCTAACTTTTTTTTTTCCAAAACTTGTCTCTATTTATTTCAAATTCTGCCATTTGAAGGTGGGGAAGGAATGAAAATTATGTTTTTATTACTAAGTCACATTACTCAAATTAGATTAGATGACATTTGAGAATCATATTGGAAATTTTAGCCTTACAAAAATAAATAAATTGTTATCGATGTGAAAATTTATAAAATATGAGTCTCATCAAACATGTAGTCACTATCAGATTTAAAGTAAGTGAAATAAACAATTAATATAAAGCATTTTGTTAATTGTCAATTTATTTATTTAAATAAAATAAATAAATAAATAATTCATTTCAGATTGTAATATAATAATTTTAGTTAATTAATAATTTTAGTTATGATATTTTTCTAATAATATTAATATGTTGTAAAAGCTAAAATAGAATTGCGAGCAGTTAACAGAAGCAGAAGTAAGACCGAGAAGTGACGTTCAGAGAGTGTGACTGAGTGGTATGAGCCACGTGTCAGTTGCTAGTGCCAGTTAGGCCCGAGTCCGGCCTAACCGGTTATGCATAGGCGTTAACATCCAAACCTGCATAAATGAAAGGACAGCTGGCAGTGACAGTAACCACAGAGCAGAGTACGACCCACATGAGACTTCTTCTCTGACCACTTTTGAATTCTGATACCTGTACAAACCAGTGCCTCCTCACCTCCTTCCTTACTGGCCTGAACTAATGCTCGCAGGCTCTATGCCCCACTAAAAAGAAAATATTACTCTATCCCTTCTATTTTAATTATCTCATTTAAATATTTAAAATTTTAAAAAAACTTTTTATACAAGACTAAGTGATATTATCAATTTTCAACACATTTTATACTATTTCAATATAAATGAGACAACTAATTTGAGACAATTCCAAAATCCAAATAAAACAACTAATTTAGGAAAGGAGTATAAAACAAGCATCTGATATCGTTATCCTCTTGACACGTGGCATGTGAGTATGGTCCACCTCACCGATGGATGTTCTTCTTTGAAGGAAATTGTATAATTTAAATTTAATATTTTTTATATATTTTATGGGCAAAATGAAAGAACATAAAAAAATATTTTATGGGTCTCAGTGTCTCACAATCAAGAAATTTCATTTATGAAAAGAGGTATTGAATTTGATTGATCTAAATCATTCTTCGTGGAGTTACTCCTCATCGACTTAATCAGTATGTGTAGATTGTGAGATTTACACATACTTGTGTGATTATTCTCACATTCAATGTAGAGCCAGGATAATCATATTCTGAAAAAAAAAAAAAAATAGTGCATGAATCAAATCTTACCATGTTAGTAATTATAAAAGTACCCATTATGGGTGCCCATTCTCCCACGGGCATTTTCTTTTCTCTCACACGGATTTTAGCGGAATATTCACTTTACTCTTCCATTGTCCATACGAAATATTTTAAAAAATGAATGTTAAAAAACGGCAAGCCGAGACACTCCAAAATGGCGAGCCATTTTGGTTTTTTCCGGTGTTTACTTGGGTTTTCAAATAAGGTCTTTTTTCAATCGATTTCTACAAATAAAGGTATCAAAATTCATCTACTCTGAATTTTATGAACTTCCGAAACTGATTTTAAGTAAAAATGGTATAGTTTCTGAACTTTAAAAATCTTCACTATTATTGAAATTGAATTAGAGTTGCGCCATTGAGACTTTACACTGAAATTTGCTAGAAAGACTTCTCACAAAATAGATAGGTAGCTTTGTACAATTAGATGCATTGATAGATAATTATATAATTACAAATTTTACACAATTAATTAATAATTCAAATTATATGATCTTATATAATTTATATATAAGCTATTGATTTTTAAAAGTTCAAAATTATAAAATGGAGAGATGATTTTTTATATTATCTCCTTCTTGTATAGACATTTTACATCACACCTATATGGGCTCAGGATCCTTTTAAGGGGTCATAGAACTCTTGGTGGAGCTTTTCACTGAGTTATGAATAATGATCATTTAGTTTTAATAATATATTATTTTATTAGATACATTAATCTTATGAAAATAATTATTGATTTTTGATATATCAATAATACAAAATAAATCACATTTAAACATCTTTATTTATAATTTAAGCAATAGTTATTATGAAGCTTCAATTCAATCGCTATTTTACCTATTTAAATCCACTGGCTAAATATTTAATAAATCTATGTTTTTTAAATTATTATATCAACAATCATTTTTTTTTTTTAATTTTTAAGTTTATGAACTTTTTCTTTTTCATAATTTACATGTGGAAGCCGCGGAATACCTAACGTAAAACCCTCACGGGTGAACTCTCCTGATATGGGGTGATCCTTTACGGGATTTCTATAATCATGATTCTACTGATACTGAGTTTTTTTCTGTAAATAATTTTCTAAGGAAATAATAAATTTTAAAATTTTACTCATGTTTCTAAATTTTTTTTTTTACATCAGGCCTAGGAAATGAATAGTGCCACTCTTATCTCATCTCTTGTTTATTTTAGGCCAAACACAAAAAAGTACAGGAAAGTGGAAAAGGGTTTAGAAGAAAATACAAAAATGGAAGCCTTTAAAAACAGCTACTTTTACTTAAAAATAGAAAAGCATTCCAAGCATAAGGAAATGGAGATTAGAGTGGAAATAAAAAGATAGCGATATTCTCACAGGCATTTTGTGTAATTTAACATGTATTTCACTATATTCCTCATTTTACCTTTCGAATTAGCTCGCTAAACCTTTTACTGTAAGTGATTCAAAGGTTCGGTGAACTGATTCAAATGGCAAAATGGATAATACAGTAAAATCTGTATAGGATTACACAAAATGCTCGTGGGAGAATCTCTACCCTAAAAATAATTATATAAGTTTCATATCAATCAATTAATAATTTAAGAGGTGACAATAAATACGAGAGAAAAATGGTGCAATTATGTATATTAATTCAAGAGATAATTCTCGCTAAAAAAACATACAGTAAAGAAGCTCATTAAGAGGAAAATGAAAAATACATTAAGAGAAATTCAAGGATAAGATTTCATGAGAAATCATCTGAAGCAAGAGATCTAATCATATATTTATCATTTATTAAAAACTTATTATATCTTAAAAAAAAAAAAACTTTCTAAAAGTTTCTTATATTTTTTTTTTTCTAAAAATGTCTGCAAATCTATTTAAGTACAACCAAGAGTAGGTTATCCAAAGGGATATAAAGATTGTACACAAAATCACACTATCGACTCAATCATTCTATCTTAAATCAGAAAAAAAAAATCGTCTAAAACAACTATAATATTTATCAAATTCCTTATACACTATTTCATATATAAAATATAGTAGAAAAAAAAAAAAAACCACCGGGTATTCTACAGTTTTCCACGTGTAAAATTCAAAAAAAAAAAAAAAAGTCAGAAATATTCACCGATCAATTTCAGAATTTAAGACTGATATTTTGACTGTGGACCAATAATTAAAACATGACTCCAACTTGAATTTTGTTTTCTTTGGAATGATCACAAGATAGTTATTTCAATAAGTTAATTCTCACAATAAACGAGATTATTAGAAACAGAGACAAATTCTTCTACGCCATTACAACTTTCCTAAGAACCTCTTCCTCAGCATAGCCATTGATGTTTCCATTCACAGCAGCTCTACTTCAAACATGGCATGACCCAATTGCAGCAGATTTTGTAGCTCTTCTGGTTGCTGCTGATGGGTCTGATCCAATCCTCCGCCCGACGATTGTGAAGCATCACTGAACAGATTGCTTTGACAGCAATTGTTATAAATCATACACGACGGAGAAACTGATTTTCTAGCAGAGAAGGAAGGAGGAGAGGAAAATGGTTGATGGGTATATGTAATTTGAGTTCCTGAGTATCTCTGGGTAGCTCCGTCGCCGCCCAGAGACAGCGCCGGCCCTTTCTGAAGTTGGGTGACTGCTACTTTCTGGTCGAATTGAGTGTGCAACTCGTTTTGATCGCTGGATTTGCTGTCTTTTGTCATCAATGAAGATGCTGTAGGAGGAGAGAAGTGCAAAAAAAAAAAAGAAAAAGTGAACGACTTGGAATTGAAAATGAGAGAAAAAAACAGCTGCAAGTTACAAACCTCTAGTAAATTTTCCTAATTTTTGGGTCTTTATACCATTTTGTGCTTCATTTCCAGCTATTGATTCTGATGATGTTCCCGGTTGAGGTTTTCTTCTTCGCCTATTGTGATCGGCTAATCGCTTTCTACAGCTTCTCTTCATCTCATCAAACTCAGCCAAGACATGGAACCTATCCACATCGAAATTGAAATGAGAGAGAGATTCATGTTGGTTAAGGAGAAAGAGTTCATATCTATTTGGGACTCTTAATTGAATTGTAAATAAATAAGCATTGCTTTTATATTTTCTCACACTAACACAATAATAAAATATAAAAGCAAAGAAAACAAAGAAATGGACTGTTCTAGCAATTGCAGCAAAAGAAAACAAGATTTCTAATATGGTCTGGCCTGGATAAATGCAGAATATGAGACATCTTTTACAAGAGAAACATGGGTTTTAAAAGCCAAATTTCTAAAACATTAGGAAAAATAGAAATGAAAGACCTTTTAATTCTGCATTGCACCAAAACCCAAGTCTGGAAAAGTTACTATCTTAACATGATCTCACCAAAAAAGCCTTTGGCTCTACTAAATGATCTTGCCAGCACTTAAAACCCAAAAGAAAATAAATAAGGAAGAAGAAATAATGAGCTCTTCCAGTTTCAGACAGGAGAGAAATTAGACAGCCATAAATGCCCATGATAAAAGCAAGAACAGCACCTACTCCGAAAGTCCATACTCCAAATTCCATTTAAAAAACATACCTGCCACCCAAGTCCTTACAGATCTTCAAAACCAAGAGTTAGAAGGGGAAAAAAAAAAGTAATATTGCATCCTTAAATCTCACTTAAATCTGTCAAAAAGATTCAAATTTCTAACTTGTAACATATCTCGGCTGAAAAGGGGGAAAGGGAGAAAGAAAATAACACCGGTATTTTGTGTTTAGCGACACAGATTTTAGTGTACCCTTCACATAAACAATAAAATTTTGATGGATTGATTTTTACTGCTCAAGAATTTTGATGAGCTGGCTAGCAATTTCGACGAGTCGATTTGCACTGTTCATAAATTTTGGCGAGCCGATTGAAGTGTTCATAAATTTTGTATTCTTTTTTTCTTCAGCACAACAAGTGGAGAGCAAATTGGGTATTACACTAAACCTGTATCTCTGTGTACACAAAATGTGCGAGGACCCCTAGCCAAATAACACATCAAATCACAAACCTAGTGTTGGAATCTTGTATTGCTTTGAAGTTGTAAATCACATGTTTTGTGGAAAAGAGAAAACAAAATGTACTTTTCCACCGTAATTTCTTTTTCTTAACTTTTTTTTCACTGGGTTGAATTTCTTTCCCTTGCCACCCAAATTCTCAAAAGAAAAGAGAGGGGAAAAAGTAAGTTTAGGTACCAAAATCAGACTGCTCAAGCTTCTTCTTACATTGTCAATCCCGAAATCTTGTTTTCTCTCTCACATTTTCAAACAAAATTTAAACAAGCAAATGATAAGAAAAGATCAAGAAATGCCCATTTAAGATAATAAAAACCTACTTTGAGTATCCAGCTTCATCTCTTTGTTATTTGTTAAAAAGACAAACAAAGAAGAAAAAGCGAGGAAAACAAGGATCATATAGAATTGAAATGCTGATTTTTCGCAAGAGAAATTGCATTTTAAAATTTCTTCAACCCAGAGGGGTTAGCAAGAAAGCCTCTCTCGTGAAGGGAAGTCTTGAATTTGATTCAAGCTCAAATCCCTTGGATCACTCTCCACGAGGTGGTTACTCCTGATCGACTTAGTAAGTGTGCGGATTGGAAGGTTCACGCATACTCATGTGATTAGTCTTGTCTGGAATGTGGGGGTGGGGATATGGATGTTACAAAAAGTTTACATTTTACCTGCTGCATTGCTGGCAAAAACGCTGCTCTAGCCCTCCGGCAAGAAGAACCTTGGTGGCCTTGGAGTGAAATTCACAGACCTTATGCCGCCGGTGGTAGTGCTTGGCATTGCTGAGGTCCAACTTGCATCCTTCGGCCTGGCACCGGGGGACCTGATTCGCCTGATAAAACCCGCGAGACCGTTTAAAAAGGCGGTCGAACACGGCCGTCTCCCTCGATGCGAAGTAAGTCCTGTGGCCTAGATTCAACCCAATTCGACCGTTGCTGTAATTCCCCCCCTCCAATCCAAAACACCCATCTTCTCTTTTCAAGTACTCTGTTGCTGCCGCTGCCTGGTAATCTCCTGTTTGGCAGTAGGATGGATGGAAATTGTTGGGCAGAAAAGTGGAAGCAGAAGATGAAGAAGGATAAGAAGAGAAATCAGTAAAACTAGCTTGTACGAATTGGATTGATGAATGGCTGATGATTGTTGGTTTGAGTGTAAGTGGTGTCAAAATCCCAAAACTGCTTTTGGGTGTTGCTTTCTAAGCCCTACAAAGGACATGATGGAAGGAGAGGAGCTGTTCCAGTTCCCACAGACAGAAGCTTGGGAAGTGGTAGAAGAGCTGTTCATCTTCTGTCCATCTATGGCATAAAACAATCAAAAGAAAAATGGAAAGGGAAGATAGAAATGGAAGTTGGTTTTGATACTTTTTCTCCTCTCCCTCCTTTGATCCTTTTCCTTGCAATACAATAACAATACAATGAGAGTAGAGAGAGAGAGAGAGAGAGAGAGAGAGAGAAGGAGTATGAAATGGGAAAAAAGAGAAATTTGGGTTCTTTTTTTTTTTGGTACTCTTTCTTACTTTGTGGCAACTTTGTTACAAGTTACAGACCCAGTGTTTGCTCTAAATGGTGGGAAACAAGGAAGGGTGAAATCCATGCAAAGCCCAACTTTTTCCATTTCCGGCATCTTTAGAGAGGATTTGCATTTTGATTTCCTATTACAAGATGGTACAGATGCTTTAGAATCTATACTCTAGAGTCTAGACACTTGAATTTTGATTTTTAGATATAGAATTGAGCTGATAATTTCTCTTTTATATTTATCATTTACTTTAAAAATTATAATTTTATAATATTACAGTATACAAATGAGTAATGAAGACACAATGTTTGATGATATTATCATTTACATCTCTTGCACTTAGATCATTTCTCCTTGTAATTTATATGTTTTGATATTAAAGTGGAGAGTCTTGACTTCAATTTACTTTCAACACAAAATGGTCACTCTCCATAAGTAAATTTGTTACCACGTGTGTGTGGATAAGACGGTTTGCACATGTCTCAAACATTAGTCTAGTTCTCTAAGAGGTTTGGATACTTTGATCTTAAAAAAAAAAACAGACATTCAACTAAACAAAATTGTCATGATAAGACATAATGGAAACAAAAGATTCAATGAGTCAATTCTAGATAAATAAGACAGAGGGTTCTCGTGATAAGGACGATGATAATAATTCATGTAAAATTGTATAATTTGATTCAACCATTAAAATCCTATCACTACCATGTTACAAATTTCGAATGTGGTCGAAAATCTATAAGATTAACTTAAGTTGAAATATGTATTTTTTTTAAATATTAGATATTTTTTTTTTGAAATACCAAGTAAAATTTTGAATTATCACCAGAAAAATCTGTGACTCAGCCTTTTTTGTCTCACTTCCACACTTCCACAAAGGTACTGCGATGTTACTGCTGATGAGCCAATGTGGAGCTTCCATGTCTAGGTGCTGACTGTTTTAAAAGTTGGGTAAGAAGATAGAGGAACATAATTTGGGCTGGTCTAGAGGTATATCTGTACATCCTTCATCTCATTTACTTCTCTCCTTCCTTTTGTATTTTCTCACCTTCTACTTGGATTAAACTCGCACATAATTCTGTCAGACTGCTGATGCAGATGATTGTACGGATGAAAGAGACGGAGGAAAAAGCAAATTCATCTTTTCAGTTTCTAGGGTTTTGGTGGATGTTTCAGTGCCTTTCCAACTTACTCCTTTTACCATGTGGACTGAGTTGGAAAAGTAAAATTGATAGATGAAATTTTATTTTTTCATAATAATAATGCTGAGAATAGCCATTAAATAATTGAAACTATTTGCTGAAATTAACCCAAAGAGCGAAGATCTTAATCTCAAACATTTCCTTAAATTGTATAATTTGATAGAAGTTTGAATCAAAGATTTCGATAATAGAAGCTCTAAAAACAAACTCTCAATTCCCTTGAGCATTCTCAAAAAGGGAAAAAAAATATCCGCCATTGGATATCTTAGCTGATAGCCTCTCCTCTCAGTAAAGAAGAGGTCACAGGTTCGAATCCCAGTGGCTCATACCCTTAGACGTGGGTGTGACAGCACTCTCCCCAGGAGTTTTAGGAGGACTATTATTAAGGAGTAAATTGGAGTCGGTCTAAAGTTTCTCTTGGGTCTAAAAAAATCATTAATTTTATCAAGATAATTTTGATTGAGTCAAAATTCACAAAAAATATTATGTGTTCAATCTAAAGGATGACGAATAATTGAGATATAAAATTAAATACTTCCTCTGTCCTATTTTAGTTGTCTCATTTGAAATATTTATATTTTTTAAGGAACTCTCTATATAAGACTAACACTCCATGTGATCTCATCTATTTTCAATATATTTTATACTATTCCAATATAAATGAGACAATTATTTTGTGACAATTCCAAAATTCATACAGAACAACTAATTTGGGATATAGGGGGTACAATTTAAACAAATCATATGCATGTATGTAAATTAAATTCTACAGTACTTCAAATAGACATTCATTAACCTTCTTAACCCAATTTAGTTGCAGAAGAAAATTTATTAAATAATTGAAAAAAATGCAAGTACATGTCAAATGTTTGAATTTATTAATAATTGAAAAAAAAAAAAAAGCACTCAATTTCTTGCAAGACTTTGTTTGATATTTGTAGGAAAATTAGTATTAGAATGCCTTCTCAAATGTAAGTCAATGCCAAAAAGTTCTCTTTTCAAGATCAATAATAACTTGGTTTGATGTAGTAATCCTATATTACAAAATAAATTTTGATCCTATGCGTCCATGCCTCTGTCACATTCATTAGTCAACTTTGGAGGCATATAGTCATGGGTAATGATATGAAGTTATGAATCTTTAGTCTCTATTGTGTCATTAACGAGTCTTCATATTTACCAATTTAGTCACTTAAATTGTATCAATATGTTAATTAAAATTATTTATTGTGAAAATTTAAATGTTATAGTTAGAATATAGGAGCAAACCATTAAAGACTTAAATTGGTTAATATGGTAAGAAAAAACATGATAAATTGATGAGATAAAAAGGATAAATTGATAGGATACAAAATTCAATGGTTGAATGGAGAAATAATTTAGACGTCCGATTCCTATAATAAGACAAAAGAAGTGAAATTGATAGATAGAATTTTAATTTTGATAATAATAATGATGATGAGAAGAAAGGTAGAACTAAATTAGGCACATGTTCAGTTCAAATTAGATTAATATTTGAATAAAATTTAAATTCAAGCTCTTAAACTTTGATCACATTTAGAAGAGCACATTAACGACCGAGAATGAAGTGTTGAAAGAAAATATAAGCTAGATTAAATTCATAAATATTTTGTGAAGGTGATGAAAATATATATGAGATTGATGATCATGATTTATTCTTACACAGGAACATATATAGAGCCAGCCTCTATCATATTCTTCGTGATGAATGGTTTAGATTCATTTAATAAAAATTACTCTAAATAGATGGGTGAAACGATCAGTTTAATATTAAGACTTTGGCTTGGTTTAGTCTCTTAATGCAGGATTAATAAATTTAGGCCACTTATTTGATTGCCTACTATTGGTAGAAGTCTCATTACATGGTCAGGGACTTAGCCCTGATGTGGCCCACTGTATCAATGGTCTAGATCAAAACATTTAGAGTGCCACTTGTTAGGCTTAGAAATAAGTGCCAGAGTCATAAGAATGAGCTTAATTTCTTCAACTAGGTTTATTAGCAGTTGGTTGAGGCCCATATAGTGAACTAAAATAAACTTCCTTAGTTCATTTATCAGTCAAGCCCATAAAGAATTTGACTGGTCACTCTGGGCCCAGTACTCGCCCATTAATAACCTTACTTTCTTTTAATCATCATATACCAACTGTCAGGTTCCAATGTAGTGGGACCCACGAACCTTACAACAGCCGGTGCTGATTCATTTCAGTGGGTCCCACCATACATCAACCAATCATAGGGCATCTATTAGCTTTGAACCGTATAATTCCTAAAACCTGAACTATGTGCAATACTATCTTATAGGAATCATGGAATGGTGATGCTCAAAACGTGTATGGAAATTATCTCAAGTTCTCAACCATTCTTTAAAGTGGGCCCTAACAATCGACGGTCCAAACTGTTGTTGATGGCAAAGTTGCGGATGCTCCCGCAAACCCAAAAAAGAAAAAAAAAGAGCAAAAAGATATTCCAATTTGAAACCTAATATACATTCAATTGGCCTTATTTTTGTTGTTGCACCATTTTTATCTAAACCCCAAATCTGTATGCCAATATTTTCGGCTAAGATCTTTGGATAAAATGAGATCCACCGTCCAAATTAGAACCAATAAGATCAACCGTTTAGATCATCAAACCCTCGGGTGCTTGAGTACAAACTTTTGTACACACTCACACAGGGGTGCAAAATTCGACTTGGCCGAGGCGTATCGGCCAACCCTCTAATTGATCTTTTTCTATATAGAGAGGGAAAAAAAATGTAGCCAAACTCTCAAATTGAATTAGGTGGAGATATCTTGTAAAATAATCTTTTTCAAAAAACCTAATTTTCTAACAAGGTCAAAATTTCAACAGAAGTTATTATTTTTAAAGTGAATTAAAAAACCAGTCATGAATAACTTAATTGACTTAAGTTTTTAAGATTAAACTAGAAGTTCTAAGTGTTGGCATATGAGGGTGCTAGCAATCCAGAGCGGTTGGAGGGGATCCGTCAGTGTTATCTTTAGGCTTGTAGGGACTAACAATCCTGGTGGAGTGACTGCCACATCCTCACGCAAAAGGCCACTTGTTGGGGATAGGGTGAAAAGTCCCATGTCATCAAAGAAGTGCAAGGTTTAGTGCTTATTAGAGGGGTCACCTCCTTCACATACAACAAAGCATCTTAAAGCCGTAAGTCCGGTGTTCCCAACAAACCTTGCGAGACTGAGGGGACTCAGGTGTTAGGTTGGCAAAGCGGACAATATTAGTGTGTTCGAGGGAGGACCCACGATCCATACACTAAGTTTGACTCTTTTCAGACTAATTTGATATATGAGCCATACATGTGGTTTTATATATCTATAGAATTAATCTCATATTCAATGTGAGGTAAGGATATCCTTTTATTTTTTAAAAAAAATAATTGAAATATCAATTAAAATTTCTTACTTGAATTTCAAAATTATAAAATATCATAATTTGGTAAAATTCCAAAACGAGGTCACCTTCAAGCCTTGGAAGAGTAGATTCTTTTGGTGTTTTCTAATTGGCACTTTATGTGACAGGCATGAGTTAGTGTTTGAAGGAGGACACCTATGCTCCACTGACATTGTTAACATGTGCTAATTGATGTGGTTTGGAGACATTTCCAAGTTTATGTTCTGAGATGTGGGATCTCTGCTTTTCTAAAGATTTGGAAAGAGAGAGTGATAGAACATTATCTTCACTTTTTAGAGAGAGAGTGAGTCTCAAATTCTTTCACCATCCGTATCACATGGGAGAGTTGATTTCCAAGTCATGTCCACATTATAAGCTCTGTACAAAGGTTACCACCTTCTCAATGCAGAGAAACAATTAATTACATACATATGCCACCGACTAAGAAAGAGCCTTCTTGCTTGGTCAAGTAATAAGCCCGGATGGATTTTAATAAACTCAATATTGAATTCGATCTAACTTGATTTAAATTGTTGACTTAAATTACTCAGTTCGTTTTGATTTGGATTTTTGACCCAATTCAAGTCGAGTGTTATTTTATAATTTGGTGCACTCATGTTGAGTCGGATTGATTTTAAATTTCTTAATTCAATTTGACTTAAATTTCATGCAGAGTTTTTTTTTTATCCAATTTGACTCGATCCAAAATATACAAATACATAACCCAAACTCATTGATTTCTCAGGTTGGATCATGTGGCTCAGGTTAAAACACGACACAAGTTTAACTCCTCCCTTTCGGATTTGTACTGGGAAATTTAGTATTTTCTGATTCCTTTCCTTTATTATAAAGGGAGGCTTACTCTCGTTTTCACTCCTCTACCACTCATCGAAAAGAATCCTAGGTGTTTTGACTGTCGTGTCAGACATTGGATTTCACTTTACTGATAAAAATTAGATGGATGAATGGATTGTTATTGAGATTATCAAACTATCGAAGAAAAAATCTATTAAATTATTTTAGCCTTTGATCTTTTTTAGATAAAAGCAAATTATTTGATAAATATCTTTACATACGGATGATTAATTCATCCGTGACAATACAAAAAATAAAAGTCAAATAAAATTGAATTTAACTTTAAAGAAGAAAACAAATTTTTTTATTTTTTAAGTTATTATTATATTTGGTCATATGGGATCGAAGAGTCCAATCTGAGTGACATAAATATATGGTGGAAAGCCTCCAACATGACCGACCACTAAGCACCCAAAATGACATGATATATGGCAAGGCTAGGTGCGTGGCACCTTTTTTAGTAAAGCCAATCATGAAAACCTTTGAAGTTCTCGGTGACATACATCCAAACATGATATTACACAATTGCAACATGATATTACACAATTGCTGAGAGTAGTGTAAATTTTATGGGTAGCGATCTTTTATGAGTATTTTGTACAATGAGACACGAAATTTAGAGTATTGATCATTTTTCCCTTATGGTAAGTATTTAAAAAAATAATTAGTGATATGGTCAGTGATTTAATTTTAATGATCCGATTTGTTGTTATTTATAAAAAAATCAGTCTCATTTAGATAAATTTCATTGAGTTAGTCAATGAGTTGATTTATACCGCAGTGGAAGGGTCAGTGATCCTGTCGATGATCTGACGAGCTGGTAAGTGAGAGGATTTATATCGTAATGGAAGGGTAAAATGGACAATATTCTAAATCTCATGTCAGATTAAACAAAACACCGATCAGAATATCGCTACCCAAATTTTATTTGTGAGAATAATAAATGTTCATATGCTCAGAATGGGACTAATGAATTCTCTATTTTAGACACATTGAACAAGTCTAATCCTAAGCATCTAAAATTGGAATCCACGTTTGAAGCTGTAAATTGCAAATGGGTACCATTCACTTGCAATGACAATTTTTGAGAGATCTTAATTCACAAAATGACTTCACCTCATAAAATTGTCACATCAATAAAATGTCACAAATGTTTGCAAGTAGGAAGTATGGAAAAAAAAAAAAAAGGATGGTAAATTAAAAAGGATGCCATAATGAGCTTGTTTTTTACAATTTATAGGTCCTGTACTCCTATCCAACAGCAGCCAAGCAAGTCCATTTTCTACTCATTCCAACAAGATTCAAGAGCTGAGGATGCTTACATTAATTTGACAATTTTTTTTTTAAATGTCAATATTACATACTCTAGAAGAAGAAGTTTTGGCTTTTAAAGTAAGGAAATTTCTTCTTTTAAAAAACATAATTGAATTTGTTTTTTAAAGTCATATTGCAAATGTTATCTTCTTAAAATTGAGTTATAAGAGTCACATAACTTACTTATGTTTTTACTTTTGAAAATTTATTAGAGATGAAAGAGAACTCATGGTGATATCGCTGGACCTTTTATATCCATCATTCATTTTATATATTTTTACGATTAGTCTCACCTCTGATATGAAATAGAGATACCCATATTATATAAAAATAAAAAGAAAGAAAAAGAAAAGAAATGGGTCATTGTGATATGATGGAATTAGTTGATTATTCACCGCATTAGAAAAAATGTTAAATTTGTTTAAAAAAGAAAAACCATATTCATTAGATTTTAATCACTTCATTAAATTTTTTTACTTAAAAAAATATTCATAAAATATGTGAGTAAATGATATTGGAGAGAATTTTCATATATATATGGATAGATATTGTGATTGTATTCATGATAAGCCAACGTGAGAGAACTTATATATTAGACTTTGTTATCAGTTGTCAATGTTCCTACCTAATTATCTTTGACTACACTTTATTAATATGAGCCTTGAATGCCAACTGCGTTCAACTTTTTTTTTTCCTTATTTTCTTAATTAATTCGAAATTTAACATCTAAAGGCTTTGCTTCTTCTTTACCTAACTATTTGCCACTCTTTTTCAGTGTTTTAAATTCAATTAAAACTATCTCAAAATAAAAAAATTAAAGAGAAAATGGTGATACAAGAATCACTACCCTTATATTAAGTGAGTGGTTTTTTATATTTAAATAAATTAAATAGAAAATATAGTCTATTTGCAATAGTTAATAAAATTAAATAAATTTGTAACCACACCCACACCCACACAGAGGAAGGAAACAAAAAATAAGTGGTGGGCTAGACTTAGGTAGATCTGCAAGAATCACATCAAGGGTCTTGTCTTGATCAGTGGCATTATTGTACTGGGAAAAACAAAGCTAGAGAGAGCCAAAACTAGCTGGCTCTTGTGAGCCATAATATATGAATATTGTGGACTCTAGTTGCTGTTTGAAACATATGGAAAGCTACACTGACCAAACCTTTTTTGATTGATCCACAATAAAATGTGGAGGCCTTCTTTCGGCGTAATTGATTCTTGGATATTATGTCAAGGGTTTTTTATGAGGATACACTCCACCACTCATTACTTTTCATGTTTTGCAGGTAAAATTCAAGGGGATTTTATTTTGATGTTTATCTTATGTATCCTTGTAATATTAGAATCACTTTCAAATTCACGTGTAAAATATTGTGATTGATACGTTGCGTACTGACTGCAATATAATAGAAAATGAAGGTTGATACGTATCGACTACAACTCATCGAATCATTATTTTTTGAACTGTGTGAGGAGAAAACGTTGCAATTGATGTTCAATCCCAAAGAGAAGGAAGGGATCTTTGTAAAGAGAGCTTTTGATCCGATAAATAACCAACATATCAGCTGCAACATAACGAAAAAATGAAGGCCGATATGTATCAGCTGCAATTCTTCAGTAAGTTGTGGCCGTGGTCTGAACGAGTGCGAAAAGGTGACGAACGGAGGTGTATTGGCCTGTAACGACTGATAAGTATTGATTCGCCGATATAGACTAACGACTGTTCATATCGGCAAAATAAAAAAACCCATGTACTCCAAATTCTTAAAAAAAAAAAACTGAACTTATGCAAAATTGACTTTGTCCTTTTGAGTCCGATACTATGTTCAATATTTAAAACTTTGTGTATACATGCAAAAATATCAAATCAATAAATACTTCGCGAATTGAAATTCAAAAGGATCTCCATAATTGGCTCTGTACTCTAATAGATAAATGTTTTAAAAATCTAAAAAATATTATACGCTATGATGAATGAGAGAAGTCTTCAAAATTTAATATATATTTGATAATTCTAACTTTTAATGATAAAATTTAAAATCTGAACTGTATCATGACAAATATGTTAAATGTAGTGGTCAAAATTACTTAGATATATTAAAGGGTCTTTTAATTCAAGTGTCAAGAAATTGACAAATTTTGCACATATATTTGTATATATTTGAAAACTCTATTTAAAAGTTCATCAAGTTTTATGAGACAATAAGCAAAACTAATGTCTAACATCCAAATCAGATACGAATGACTAAGCCTACCCCACATGCATCTTACAAGCCTGATTTTA
This sequence comes from Chimonanthus salicifolius, assembly GCA_013350335.1. NCBI lineage: Eukaryota > Viridiplantae > Streptophyta > Magnoliopsida > Laurales > Calycanthaceae > Chimonanthus > Chimonanthus salicifolius. The sequence continues at coordinate 2,686,431 of CM023538.1, forward strand.
TATGTTGTGGGCAATAATTTTGGTCCAATAATGTTCCAGTGGCATTATTACATGGTAGAAGGTCGGTAACTCGGTACTGAGTTGGCCACTCACGTTGCTTGGACTGGTCATTGTGGGCAATTTTCTATTAGCAAACACAACAGGCAAGCCCTTTGCAGAGAATTGACAAGAAAAAATATATTGTAAGAATGTTTTGAATTTTTTAATGAATTGAGTTTTTGGACACAAGGTTATCACTGAAATTTATCAAATTATGGTTTATGCAAAAACTTTCGAAAAATTAATAAATCTATATAACACTTAAGGTACTATTGAAAGCTAACTTTTAAAAGTGAGTTTTACCTCAAGCATGTTAACATGGTTTTCTTTATGGTATTAAAACCGGTTTCTCAAATCTCTCAATGTGCAACAGCAGCATGTCGTTTAGAATGAAAAAAACCAACGTCTAATACTTGAGGTACTCTTCTCTCAATGACTAACTTTTGAGAATGGGTTCTACTTTAAGAATGTTAACATAGTTTTCTTCTATCTTACTCTAATATTATCGTGAAGATATTTTATATATTTTTTATATTACACACTAGTTTTAATTAGAGGTCTTTCTAATCAGGGTTTATATTGGGTATTGTCCCTCCTGGTCTGTAAATAGGACTCCTATTGAAAGAGTGGAGAAATCATTATTTAAAGAGTATGAGAAAATTAGTGAAAAGGAAAGAGAGAAAGGAGAAGAAAAGCAGAGAAAATGGATTTTCTTTAGCGCTTTATCCAAACAAATAAGCAGCTGTTTTAAGAATTTTTTTTTTCTGCCATTGCAACCGTTCAGATCTCTTTAATTATAGTACTTTCAAACAAATAAGTTGATATGAAAATATATAGTACTTTCTTTATAATCATTGGATACTTTTTTATTTGTCCTATGATGTTCTCTTTAATTAAAGGATTTTTTTTTTGAGTAAATCTCTTTTTGTAATAGTTTATTGGCTGGCTGTATTTGGTTTAATTATGAATTCTTCTGTGATTGTGATGTCCCCTTTCAACATGCAAGGGTGGATTTTGATTGATCTAAAAATGATAATCATGCCATCTTTTAAGCACGTGGTCGTAAGCAGCGAAAGGAATTTAAAGAGGTAACAAAGGTATTTTATACAGGGATGGACCCATCAAGGAGAGAGATGACTTTATTTTCTCCATTGATTTAATTGAATCATTTAATTTTGAATTGATTTAGATAGGTAAAATATCAAGAAAAGGGAGCATGAGAAAAAAGGAAATTGGAATAAGGGTCAATCCTTTTGAATATGGGTTATTAAAATTGACTTTCGAAGTTAAATGCTTTTATTAGAGCCCACTTGGACCCGTCTAAGACTCTAAGTTAAGGTCCGACCCGTCCGTCCGACTTGCATTTCAAATTGAAAAGATTCCGACGTATGTAAATCATTGGACATAAATACCCCTCGTAAATCCCGTAAAGCCGAAAATGGTTCTGTCTTCAACGCGGAGACATCGTCTGAAACCAAGATATTTTTTTGTACGGATGATCTCGGATGATGACGACCGCCCACTTGGAGAGATCTCGGCCGTTGATGACCACGAAAAAGTCTTTATAAGAAGAGAAGTTAGTTCCTCTCCTGCAAAAAGCTGCAGCGAAATCACTCCCTTCACCGGTCATGTCTCCTACTCTCCACACCCATTGGACGGTTCAGATTTGTCCTTGTGGGCCACGGACAGTTAAGATCTTTTGTGGTGGCCCACATCGTCCATGATTCAAATCAGAAAAGCGGTCCTTAAGAAGGAATCTTTCATCTGCCTTGTAAAGTCTATCTGAGAGGGTGATCATAAAGACTGTATTATCCGATGATGTTGATTTTTAAAGAAATTAATTTTGAGTTATTTTATTTTTTATTTTTTAAAAATAACTTATTCAATTTTAGATTTATTTTTAGTTTTTATCAATTTTGATAATTCTTTCGAGTTGAAACTCTAAAATAATCTTAAATTTTGAGATTTTTGAAATAATTTAATAAAATATTCTATGAAAATATGTTAATGTCATTCCTATAGTTTATGGGATATTTATACGACTTTTCAAAAAATTGGGACTTATGATTGAGGAGGTCTGGACTCTTACAATTTATGGGCCCATCCTGATTCAAAAGCCCGAGTTTAGACTGGTGGCAATCATATTGTATGATAGAAAGTTAGAAACTATATTAAATAATATATATGGTAAACTTTGCCTGAGGCCATTGTAAATGAGGGCTAGGGTCAGACTCATTTTTGAGCCTCCCCATTAAACAAGTGGGCTTGGGCGTTTATGTAAATCCATAAAAAACCATCAGGCTTTTTCGCTTATTTAGCTAATTATATATTAAATGGGATATTGTCTAATGATGATGATGATTGTAATTATATATTATCATTCATGTATTATTATACAATGCCCCATTTATATAATTTAATCCTCTCTCTCACTCAGAAACAAAATCATTTTATTGAAATTTGAAGTTGGGCCTTAAAGTAGGCATTAGACTCAATTTGTCCAATTATTTCAATCTACAACAGGCTCCAACAAATGAGCTCTGTGGGATTTTCGTCTATCCAAACGGGTGGACTTGGGATTTAGCCTAAAAATGCTCGATGGATTGTGGGCAGGCTTGGACTTTCAGTAGGCAAATGGGCTTCGGCTTGCGTAAAGGGAAGCCTATCCTGAACTCTAGACGACAGCCCTAATTGCAACAGGAGCAGACTAGAGGCCTGACCCAGGAGATGGTCCCAAATTGACCCTGTTGCTCTGATGGAACTTGGAAGTTTTTAGCTTGTATTTGTGTTGCCTAGCCGATGTAAGCCTAGGTTCAAATTTTGTTCCAAAATTTAAATGGACAGCATTTGGTTTAACTCTTGGGTAATTTGAGAAACCCCATTTTATAATTATGTGTTATATTATATTATCTTGGATTATATTTTATTATGTAAATATTATATCAAACATTCTTTTCTTCTACCCATTCATGGCGTAGAATGGGCTAACTGTGCTACATTATATTCATTGCTTTATATGATCCCACTTATACATTCAAGTTGGGATTGGATTGAAATATTGGAAATTTAAGCCAATGACTCATAGGAAATGAGTGCAACCAGGGCCTGATTATGCTCAAATTTAGGTTAGGCCCTTTCGACTTGGACTTTGAGATTAGCTTCTTCAGGCTTTCTTGGGCTTGGACTTGGACTTAGGGTCAGTCTCTCTTATATATGATGGGCCTTGACTTGGGCTCGCCCTTTGGACAATGGACTTAAATGTCATTTCTCATTCTCATGGCAATTGTCAAGAGGAACTCTTGGGCATTCAGTCTACAAGTGAGGCTCATCTCAAGGTTGGAAAACTCTTTAAGACTTTAGACTCAACTCGTCCAACCTACAAGAAGTCAATATAGTGACTCGGGTGAGTCATGCTTTGGTTAAATTATTAAAATATTTATGTCAAAACAATGAATACATACACATGTACGAAATTACTCAATATGAATTTGTTAAGGAAAAAGTACAAAATAGAACCACATAGGAAGGAATGGTAGCCGAGGATGCAAATCTCACAAGGGCTCTTTGTTTGCATTTGTATCTTTATGTAAATACTAGTAATTGATCTTTGCATAGCTTGGCAACTCGAGTTGGCTGAGTTATATAAACTCGGATGACTCACAAGTCTTCTCGACGAGATTCAAACCTTTCTCAATTCTCGTTAAGTTTGACCCAACACCTATCCATCTAATCATCATTAAGTTGAACAACAAAAAAGAATGTTAATTGCCATTTGTTTAGAAGTTGGAGCCCAAAGATGGAAGTTAGAATGATTTAATGCGACTTGCTTTCGTTGATTCTTAATCTCGAACATTTCATATTCATTTGACTCATCTACATGTCACAAAAAGACCGTTCAACAACGTAGAATGCCATTAAAAATTTAACTTAACCTCACCAAACTCAACACCACCAATAACTCATGCATGCAAATAAATACAAAGATAACAATTGAATCTTAATATTATTTGAAAAACTTTAGTTATTTAAATAAAAAGAAGTGCACGAAGTGGTTTTTTCCTTGATTTTCATGGGCATCAATTACAATAGCCTCTCTCTCCATTGTTCATAATAATTCAAACATTCCATGCTTCTTCCATTACAAGAGACAATGACCCTTAATTGTCTCAAGAAATTGATTTATTCATTGGTGAGGGCCTCAAGGATACTCACCTGCAACTCAAGGGAAATGACATAGCTCTCAACTTCACAGAGCAATTGAAGCATTCCCATCTCATCTCCTCCGGGCAAGATCCGTCGTAGATTTGTTAAACGGCTGCCCAACTCCTTGTCTTCTCCATTTTTACTTCTCTTACTTCTTCTTCGGCGACTAAATGTCCTTGCCCTATATATCGAATACTCGAAACTAGGATTAGGGTTAGGGTTTCCTTGAGAGCTAGTAGGAACCAAAGGCCTAGGAAGGGTTGGCAGTGGCAAATTTAGAATGTGGTTGTGTTTGTTGTGAGGAGATTTCATTTTCATGTCCCTCTCAAGGTTTTTCTTTAGTGCATGGCTCCACTTGAAACCCCTTGCTGATAGTGCCATTGCCATGTCAACTTCATACCTTATGATCTGCTCCTTTTCGCGATCTTCGTCGCCACAGTCGGAAATATCTCTGTTGATTCTTAATAGAGCTGGAAGAAGATAATTCATGTAGTTCTGCAAGAAGTTACCACGTAATGCTTCGTTCGGTTCGAATGAGTAAACCCGCTTTCGCTTCCTTTTCGGTGCCTCTTCCATCCATGCAAGGGAAAATGGTACTGAGCATGGAAGATGAAACAGAAAAAATGTGAAAATAAAACCTAAAAACACTGTATTACTACTAGAAGCAGCATTATAATGGTGGTGAAATAAAGGAAATTTCAAAATGCTTAGGCTGAAGGAATTTTTTTTGAAAGAGAAACTGAGTAGGAAGAAGAAAAGAAGATAATGGAAAGTAAGAGAAGCAAATAAGGATAACACTAACAACAAAGAAGGCAAAAGGAAAATGAAGGATAATGGAAGGACAGAAGATAGGAAAACAAAGAAAACAAAAACAAAAAGAATAGACAATTTTCTTTTTTGGGTACCTTTGGTAGCTGAGAGATTCACCATTGAAAGCTTAGATCCTGCATGAAAAATGGAAAATCCAAGCCCTTCACCTTATCATCCAATTGCCATTGAAGCACAGCCAATGAACACTGAGTGTGAAGAAGCTAGCCAATGAATAAGAAATAATAATTGGAGGCCACACTTATGGTGTTATTCTTCCACAGGGCACATTCTGTGGTAGTGATGGTGATTCACATAATGTATGTACACATGGTGTAAGAGAAGGCCAATCTATGCCATCTATGTTTTAGGCCCTTTAAGGCTGGTGAAGACAAAAAAAAAAAAGCATTTTTTTCCCTTACTTTCAACTGCCCTTTTGATGGAGTTGATAACATGATTCAAGTGAGCTGATTCATAAATTCTATATACATTGGCATGATCTTATGCAATAGGTATGGTCCCAATGTATCAATATAATTCTTGGTGTTAACCACCTACAATACAAATGAGAGAGGATATTATAAAAAATAAAAGGGAAGGATATGTCATAATTGTGGAGTCCATATCAAATAAAATCTCTTTAGGTTTACCCATATATTAGAAATTAATTTTAATTGATAAAAGGTTATGAAATGGATAATATTTTGTCATGTGAAGCTTTTAATTCGAACAATAAAGATTTATGAGAAGAGAGAAGAGATTTCAAACTATAGAAGAAAATAAAACCCTAGGGAATCACTAACCAAAAGCCATAGAGCTAGAGCAGTGAATCCCTAGGCTTCCCTACCATAATTTTTTTCTTCTAGGTGGCCATTGCATAACCTAAAGTGGTTGGAGTAATGACCGGGAACTCACCTCAAGAAACGAGAGTTCTCAATTCGGTTCTCACTTCATCCTAAAGGACTATATGCCCCGAAGATTTGTGGAGTTCTGTAAGAGGCATGGACACCTTGGTCATAGAAAAAAAAAAGGTGGCCATTGCAAGTAAATTTCGTGTAATGGTAGATTAGCGGCGATGTGGATGCAACTTTACCTCCAATCGTAACATTTTCCTACATACCCTGTAACAATCCTGACCCGAATACAGGGCTTAGGACTTGACTCAGTAAGATATTGTCCGCTTTGGGCCTCGCACACAGCTCAAAACCGTGCGGGTTTGAGCTGTGTGCGAGGCCTAAAGCGGACAATATCTTACTGAATCAAGCCCTAAGCCCTGTATTCGAGTCGGGTCGTTACATATCCACTTACCTTTGTAAATTAGCTCCTTCTCCAATTTAGCATGGATCATTGATTGAACCCTATAAAGTTTACGCCGGTGGATAAAGCTAAATTTTTGAAACCTAAAAAATATGGTTTTACTTATCTAACTAACTAGCTCTACCCTGCACAAGTGTCTTACTAATAGAAGCCATCGTCTTGCCATAATTTTTTTTTTTTTTAATTTTACCCTCCCACTAATAGACTGTGTGCAAAAATGGGGCGTTTATGTGTGTGAGAGGAAGCACATGGGATGCACATGCACCTCTCTCAATATTTTCTCCTCCCATGTGCACTAAACAACAAGCTACCCAACCCCACTATAAATGCACTCACATGACACCAAAACAAGTGCACCCTTTTGCTTTGCTTTCCTTTCCTTTCTTCTCCAACCACAAAACCCTACTTATTTATAAGAAAATTGATTCCACAATCTGAACCATTGATCTGCTTGGTCATCATATGGAATCAGCACCCTAGTTGAGATTGAGAACAAATTTTGGCTCATATTTGAAATGTCAGTAAAAAAAAATTCAAATTTAAAGAAGGGGCGATATGTTAATATTGTAAAATTTGGGTTTATCCAAAATTTACCCAAATGTTGATGGGGCCAATATTTTTGGGATTCTTTGATAGAAAAACTTGTAAAAAAAAAAAAGCAAACCTGCATTCACACACGTGTAAAGTTATACAGTTGGGTCACAATTCTAGGGTTTGCCCCACCATAGGGGTTTTGTCCAGTGCGGTACTATGACACCACGTGCGTGCGTAGACACACAGCAGGTACTCTTTATCACATTCCTTAAAGTGTCGCACTAGAGGTGTAAATGTGGAGTACTAACAAAATTATACCGAATTTCTGTGTTACCTAAGTCTCACACATTGACAATTGACTTTTGAGTCTCGAGATTTATAGGGTCGAATTTATCTTTATGATCTTGTGTAGAAAGGAGACTCGGACGCTGAAGAAAAGTGTTAGCAAAATCTCATATTATCAGTGAACTTTTGAATTTTGAAATTTATAAACATATCAATAATTTCTCTTTATAAATTGAGTTTTAAAGATTACTTCTATTCATAAATTTTAAAGTATATTGAGTGGATGATCCAAAAAGTTTGAACTCACAATATGAATTTATTTTATTTTATATGATGGACCCACAAAAACCCTAATTTGAGGGGCTAATGACGTGCATCATGAATAGGTAGACATGGAAGCAATGATTCCGGAATCATTGGGGGCCCAGAAATTTCAAGTCCACATGGAAATCTTCACAATATCATACCACTGCTTCACATTGAAATTGTCATAAAAAGGGGCCACCTTTGGTTAAATCCAACCACATGATGCAACTTAGGGCTGGTCATTTTTCATTCCACTCGTGAAATCCATGGACATGATTAGAAAGTATTTAGGTTCGAGTTAAACATTTTTTATAAAAAATAAGTTGAAAAAACTGTTTTACTTTAAAAACACTACCTCAATTTTTTTTTTTAAAACTACTATTTATTGAAAATCTTATTTTTAATTGAAACTCAAAGAATCACTCTCCCTGTACATATTCTGAAAATTAGTAAAGTGCTCTATTAATTACGTAGACCTTGATTATAAATAAATAAATGGCCAGACATGAATGCAATGGTTCAGAAATCATCGGGGTCAAGAAATCCTTAGTCCACATGCAAAACTTCACAAGATCCTAGCCACAGCTTGACATTGAAATCGCCATAAATGTGACCAACCTTTCATTAAAACCAATCACATGTGCTCAGAGATTTTAAATTATCTCTCATGCAAGTAAATAAAATCTTTACCCAAACTATGCTCAATGTCTCTCTGCAATCCCTATATGGATTTATTAGATTATAAATTCAATATGATTGAGTTAGACATACAAAAACTTTCATATAACTATAAGTTCTATGTGCTCAATCACATATAAGTATGAAACCCATTTTAAACAATGGTAGTGATCCTCTCACGGGTATTTTGTATAAGCCAACATGAGTTTTACTATATTGCCCTTTTTGTCCTTCGAATCGACTCGCTGAAACTTTTGGATCACTTGCAGCAAAAGGTTTCGATGAAGGCGATTCGAAAGACAAAATAAACAATATAATAAAATCTGTATTAGATTACACTAAGAGGATCGCTGTCATTCAAACAATATGACAAGGGTTGAGACTTCCGATCATAATTGGATGGGACACTGTACCATATGACAGTTTTAGTACACCTGACTATCCAGAGCCCAAAGGACATTACATGGAACTGGAAGATAGGCTCCTATCTTAAACAATAGGCCCATTTAAAATCAAGTCTCTATTTCGGATCATTGAGAAGAGGCCTTAATGAAAGGGAAAAAAACGAACAATTTGGCAAGTTTCACAAAAGCGACTGAGGTTGAGGAAATAGCCACGTGTCTTTTGGGATGTAATTTAAGTCAGGCTTAATTTAAGTCTACATGAAAAAGCTTAAAAAAATTAAATTTGAATTGGCTTCACAAAATATTAGGGGTCTGAATTTGAATTAAGATTGGGCCAAACCTAGTAAATGAAGGCCCGAGTTTTGTCAAAAGTCTGAATTTGAATCGAAAGTCATAACTCTAATTTTATTTAGTTAATATTGTACATAAATAAAAATTACATATTTTATAGAAGACACATAAAATCATTTTGACCCAAAATAGTCTGAGGCCATATAAGCCTGCATGTATATTTTGTATTTGAATTGGATTTGAGCCTTATAAATACAATTTGAACTAGACTTGTGTCTGATAAAATTGGGTCAACCTGGGCCTGGTTTAGCAAGCCCAAAACTTGGCCTGGACTGCATGAGTTGAAATCCTAGTGGGTAGGGCCCATGACACGATAGTTTCTAAAAGAGGCAGGAAAGAAAGTCCCTTGCTGAGCCATATGCACATGCACAGTTTAACAAATTTAATACTCGTGTTATAATTGTATAAAAAATATTCTTTTAAAGAAGTTTCAATTTCAAGTATTTTTTTAAATGAAAGATAACATATATATATATATATATTATACTTATTTTATAATCATGACTTATTCAATTACCTTTATTGTTTAAGTCAAATAAATAAAAGTATTAAATAATTTTTTTTTAATTTTAACATATCATACATTTTTAAATTAATTTCATAAGATTGATGTATACAATAGATTAGACTATATTGTTCAAATTAAAATTAAATTAAAAATGCTCATTGACTTAATTATTTCATACTAAATTTTTTTTGAACAAGTCTCCACGTCGTGGGCCTCACTTAAGCATAAGCCCTAGCTATTCCCCATTCTGTATCTCTTTGGAAAAGAAGTTTACTAACTTTTATTCAACTTTAATAATCAAAGATGCGTGGCAATTTTAGTGAGGCCACTGGTTTGCAAAATTCCTCATTTTGGGTCTCTCCTTGAAAATAAATAGTACCACTTTGATCTTATTAATTAGAGGCTTGTGACATTTTAGTGGGTGGGCCGCTACTTTTCCCAAAAAAAAAAGATTTTTAGTAGAGTTGTGTTCAGCACAAATTTTGACCAATATTTAGTTATTTTAGTATCTGTTTAAAAGATATATAAGAATGTTTCTAGTCTTAGTAAGGTCTTACAGACAACTCAAACAAATTTTCTAAGTTGTTGAACTCAAAGCACGAATCCATGAATGAATTGGAAAAGAAGGGGAAAACGATTAGATTTTTATGTCATTTGCTTTGACAATGTAGAAAAAAGAAACTAAACATAGCGACTCTCCCTCTTTCCTGCTTTGACTACTAAATTAATAAAAAACACTAAAAATAGCACATCAGTGCACCTAAGAAAAGCTATGCTAGTAAATAGAGCGAGCTTCCATCTTTCCTCCGCTTACTATTGTTTGATATTTCTCTGTACAAGCAAGCCTTCACCTCCCAAAGGGGTTGATCAAACTGTGTAATGCTGCTGGATGGTATCAATGTCGAGCCCCTTAAGCTTCACCACCGACTCCACATGCCCCTTGAGTGTGTGCAGTTCACGAAGCCTGTAAACACGAATCCAGTGATGAGAAAACACAAGATAAAAGCTAATCTTCCTGTAACATCTAAAAATGGGGTATTTCGCATGATTGGAGCACGTACCTTGCAACTTCAGCCCGTCTCTTTGCTTGCTCGGCGATTTCGGACAGCTCCCGGTAGCTGTTCTTGTCGTTGAAGAGGGATGAGCTCTCAGGGGGTTGAAGACCGTGCAACGTCCTTTGTGCAAGAGCCCATTGAGCTTCTCTTTCCCCTCGACCATAATCTGGCTTGCCGGTGAAAGCAGTCTATATATCAAAGGAAACAGAGAAACCACATCAGAAAAGCACACAGGTAGAAAGAAACTAGATTATGAAATATTAACACTAAATGAGAATGGAAACATGAAAATGATATATTACCCTCCTTTCTATCAAGTTGTCCCAGGCCTTCCCGCTCAGGGCGTAACGGACAGCGAATTTGATCAAGTCGAGGGGGAAATAGAATACCACACTGTAAAGCCAAATGACTCCAGCCCAACCCCACCCTACTCCTTTGATCCTAGCAAAACCCCAGTTGGCATAGACAGCTATGACGGTTGCGACCTGGCAAAAAAAAGATCGGTGAGTGCAAGAGCCACAACAATAAAGCATGTTTTACATCATGCTAAAGAATATAAATAATTGGATACAAAAGTCACAACATGTGAAATCTATCACCAAAATTGGATGGAGATGGTACATTCAAAGGTCCAATGCAAGTTGGACTTGGCACTTTTGTCATTGTGTGTGAAGGACCAAACGAGCAGATAGATAGTAGGTGTCTCTTACATAGCAGTGAGAAGTGGTTCCACTTGCATTGGATTTCTAGGCGTGGAATCGAGTAGCATCCCCATGAATCAAATCTTACCAGTCCAATTAAATTAAATGGTGATGATGATGTGTGGTTCTCCAAAAACTTCAAGGAAATGGACAAGGACTAATTCAATTTTCTATCTAATCACAATTAGAATAGAATAGGATTCACCAATGGTACAACTTTTACAATGGTGTTTTGCGCCCATCTTTCTCATACAAGTGTCTCACTATCATGTATGAGTGGTCAAGACAAAAAAAAATGTATGAATTCATGCACAACTAGGGTGTTCAAACACATGGCATTTAATTCATTGATTGAAATTAGCCATCTTACCAGCTGAGCAGCTATAAAGGCGCTAACCAAGAGGAGCCCAGGACGTTCTACGAAGGACCAGCTACGAGATCTTGTGACAAATATGAGTGCCTGGCTGACAATACTAACTTGTAGATACAAAGCAGCCATCATTTCATTGGGGTTATTGCTCAATGACCTGACACCAAACTTATCCTGCACAGAACAAATCATTGGACCCCATTAAATCAGAGATGATCAATTCCTCTAAGAAAGATCACACTAAAATTTCAGTACTTATACTAATTATGGTATCACTGTAATGAAGTCAATTAAATTCCATAGAAGTACCGTGAAGAAGTCAGTGTCCTTCATAGCCCAAAAGAAGATGACTGTCATCAATCCCAAATAACTTCCCAACACCACACCAGTTGCAAAGATTTCTTTCAACTTCCAACTATCCGGTTGAGGAGATGGCTTCACTCGATCTTTCGAGATTGTCATGATTGTTCCTAGAGTTGATCACATTAAAGGAAAACAGTGTCAGTGTCAGTTGAGTTTAGTAGCAAGAAATGACAAGAATCAATGTTGTTGCATGAATAACTTACCATCATTAAGAATGGCTATGATCAAAACCATAAATGGAGAGAAGTCGAATCTCCAGATCAGGGCAATAAGCATAAAACCAAGCTGAAAGGTTGGGATGAAAAGAATAGGTAAAAGGGAAATAAATACATACATAATAATAATAGATAAAATAAACAAAATGATGATGCTACCAACAATACTTACAACAATACGAATAGTGATGGAAACAGCATATATCTGCAAGTAACACCAATCAACAAGAAAAATATTGATTATACATAGGGAAAAGCTAGGGACATGTCTAAAGACCAATAATCTAAAAATAATTTAAATCTTACTGTGTAGTTTTTCATCCTCTGGAAAATGGCTCTACTTGTTAGAACAGCACTAATGATGACACTGAGTCCAGGTTCTGTAAGGACAATGTCAGAAGCACCTCTAGCAGCATCAGTGGCGTCTGCAACAGCAATGCCAATATCGGCCTTCTTCAAAGCAGGTGCATCATTTACTCCATCTCCAGTCATACCACAGATATGCTTTCTCTCCTGTAACTTCCTCACAATTTCATACTTGTGTTCTGTTTCACAAAAACGAAGCCTCATGTAAACAAAATAAATTTCTCCGATATGAGAAAGCTGAAAAAGAAAACAACGTTTCAAGTAATCTGAAATAGATAGATTAAGCAAACCTGGAAACACTCCAGCAAACCCATCAGCTTTCTCAATCAATTCATCAACAGGAAGGGAAGCAATAGATGCATCCTTGTCTTGTCCAAGGAGTGAAGACGAAGGATACATGTTTGTCCCCATCCCAAGCCTTCGGCCAGTCTCTTTAGCAATGGCTAGCTGATCCCCTGATGTTACAAAGAGTGCAGAAAACAAATACATGAGGAAATCAGTGGAATCATAAACAAGTTAGAACACTAGTATGAGAACCAAATTACCAGTAATCATCTTCACATTCACACCAAGGTTGAGAGCCCTTCGGATGGTCTCTGCACTATCATGCCTTGGAGGGTCAAAGAGAGGCAACAGACCAACAAACTGCCATGGTGTTCCTGGACTCTCCTTTGTTTTTTCAGGTACATCCTGTAAAACAACTTGTAATGAGGGCCATTCCATCACACAAATCCAAATGGTATAACCAACAAATAATGAGGACCAAACCATCAGACAAGTCTATGGTAATTTTCAAAGACAAATAAGAACCTGTCTTGCAACAGCCAATGATCGAAGTCCTCGTTCTGCAAACTTGTCAATTACCGCATGAACCTTTTTTCTAACATCTTCCTTGCAGTTGCAAAGGTTCAATATCTGCCAGGAACAAAAAAAATGCTTGTTAACACAGCTTTCAAGATTAAAAACTCCTTTCAATTCAGAATGAGAAAGTAGAAAAGCAATTCTACCTGCTCGGGGGCACCTTTGCTAGCACGATGCCAGTTGCCATCAGAGTCAATATATGTGAGAGCAGTTCTTTTGTCGACAGGATTGAAGGGAAGGAAGTGAACCTCCGTAGCACCTGCTCTAGCCTGTTCATAACAAAAAAGACAATTAAATAGTATTATTCAGAAATATTACGTTTCTTTTTCTTTGGTTGGTTACAATTAAAAAAAAAAAAAGTCATTACCTCTTTTCTTTGTTTACACACTTGTAGCATTTAGCTTGTAAATTGAATAATGTTTTTGTTGATTTCACTTTTTGATCAATTAGAAAAATGTTATAACAGAAAAAAGTTAAGGAAGATAGTCACTTCAACACAACCACCATTATGGTGATGTAGCTGCCATCTAAAATTTTGTGGATGAAGATGTTAGTAAGCAAGATAATTTTCAACCTACAAAGAGAAACTATAACAATCATTTTTTGTGTAGACATGCCTTGTATGCACTATAATGTCACTATATCATGTTAGCCATCTATTTTTTTTTTCCAACTGTGTATTTAGCGTCAGAAGGAATATTTAAATAAGGCAGCAAGAAATATGAATCATGTAGTACCTCCTTGGGGTCTGCCAGCATTCCAACAATGGCGGCATCAATGGCATCTTGGTTTTCAATCCTTGATGCTCTAGCTGCAAGTAAGACCACATGCTCTTTGTCCACAGCTTTCACAAACACCTCGATCAAGCTTTTGTCAACACTCAGCTTGTTAAGAGTTAGCGTCCCAGTTTTATCACTGCATAGTACATCCATTCCAGCCATCTCCTCAATGGCAGTCATTCTCTTGGTGATTGCACCTTGCTCAGATAGCCTATGGGATCCAATAGCCATTGTAACCGAGAGAACAGTAGGCATGGCAATTGGTATGCCTCCAATCAAGAGAACAAGAAGATTGTCAATTCCATCCCTGTACTTGCGGTGTTGGATTGGGTACATGACAATGACCTCAACAATCATTCCAATCGCGATTGAGCAAATACAGAAGTTACCAATAGCAGTGAGAACCATCTGGAAATGCCCAACATTGTTGGTGCTATCAACCAAATGGGCAGCTTTTCCAAAGAATGTGTGAACTCCAGTTGCAATGACAATTGCTTCAATCTCACCCTGTTTACAAGTAGAACCAGAGAACACCGCATCCCCAGGATTCTTTGTGACGGGTAAGGATTCTCCAGTCAATGCAGATTGGTCAATTTTCAATGGGTCACCCTCAAGAAGTCGTGCATCAGCAGGGACAATATCTCCCAATTTAATGCTTATTATGTCCCCAGGAACAAGCATTGCTGCCTCCTGCTCACTCCATCGACCATCTCTGAGAACCTACAAGCAGTACAAAATACATGTTTTTACAACAAAAAGGAAAACCTAGCAATTGTTTTTAAAGGAAAAAAAAAATATCTATCAATTATATAGAGTACAAGAAAGAGTGGAATGAGTGTTAAATTTCGTAATGACTTCAAGGTCCAAATCTCACCGTCACTATTTCTAAGTACCAGCTCATAAAGATTTTTAATTGAGTAGGTATCACAATTCATAAGGGTAATAATTGTGATGTTGTATTTCCAAGTTACAGCTCAAGGGCTTTTAGTTGAGCAGGTATTGCAATTCATAGGTGTAAAGTTCTATAAAAGGCACGCGTTGGAGCATGGCCAGTTTCATTGCCCAGAACAATAATATGTTCCTATTGCACCCACACCATACGTAAATTGATTTAATTCTTTTTTTACAGAAAGGACTAACAATTTTTTACAATATATAACTTTAAAGCAATCCAAGTGAATTTTCACCATTAAAAAAATTACTTGTGCAAATACAAGATTAGATCTTGAGACAGGATGAAATTTTAAAGGTGTCCCACGATTGATCCATCCATCAGTAAGTACAGCAATACTAGTATTGAGATTTTGCATAGAAAACATTCACGCAACTTTCACTTGAATAGAGAGGTTAAATCAAGAATTGGAAGACCATGCTCATAAAGGGCAGCAAGGAACCCTTCTAGGTTAGGGGTAAATGGGTAAAACATGGTCTGCTCTTAAGATTGGTCCGAGGTGGGTGCACTTTGATTTTTTTTTCCTTTTTAAACACACTTTACTTTTCTTAGCTCCATTTAAAAAAAAAAAAATCAAGAAAATTGGACGGATCTTAAAAGAAAAACATAAACCATCATGCAGTAAGGCATCACGAAATATAAAAATCATACCTTAGTTTTAGGAGCAAGACCTGCCATGAGAGCAGCTGCGGCATTGCCGGCATTGTTTTCTTCAATGAAACTGATTGTAGAGTTTATTACAAGCAACACAACAATTCCCACAAAGTCTTGCCAATCTGGGGGCTTTCCATCTCCATTTGCCAAGGCAATGGCCATTATAGCAGCCATTTCCATGACCCACGAAAGTGGATTCCACATGAAACCCAAAAACTTGAGAATTTTGCTCTCCTGTAATTAATTGATTTTTGGAATTACTAGCAGAACACATACTTCCAACTTTTAAGACACAAGACAACGATAGAAATAGAGAAGAACAAGAAGAAAAATAAGAAGAAGAAGAAGAAAGAAAGGTGGTGATAATGACCTTTTTCTCTTCTAGCTTGTTGGGTCCGAAGATCTGAAGCCGGTTGGCTCCTTCGGCCGACGGTAGACCGTCTTTTGTGCATTTCAGATGCTCAAACACTTCTTCGATTGGAATCCGTTCCTAAAGGCAATTCCAAAAACCAAAAGTCAGTATCGTTAAATTTAAATTGCCTGCAAATGAAATAACACTTAAACAGTATACATCTAGAAGATCAATTAATCACACTATACATCTACTTGGAACTGCAATTCTGTGTCGATTTGATCCAAAACAGTAAAAGCAAAACAGATCGAAGAAATCAAGCAGAGAAAGCTATGGATCTCCATATCAGCAGCCAAAGCAAAAAAAAAAAAAAAACAATCAACTCGCCCGTCTGAATGTGGAAAACATCTACTTATTTCACGAAAAAAGAAGCTCATAGAAAACCATGAAAAGGACTAAAATTGAGTAAAAAGGATTGAACTGGGAGATTCTGATCGCCAACCAGATCAGCAGACTCTTTTTTAATGTTTTAATCAGGAAAACATCTACTTGTTTCCACGGAAAGGAGAACTTCATCTCAGATTCAACGAAAAATTATAAACACGACTAAAATCAAGTGAAGAGGGACAGAAATAATCGATCTTGATCTCTTACCAAATCAACGGACTCGTTTCGTATGCTCTCGAAACCGTCGCCTCCCATCCCCTTCCCCTCAGAAGCCATCCCCGCCGCCGCACAAGGCTGGTAATGAAGGATGGAAACCCTAGAAAGCTCTCAAAACCCTAGAAAATCAATAGAGAGAAAGCATCGCTCTTTGCTATTTCTCTGAGAAAAAAACGAGAAGAGGAAGAAGAAGCGTTCCCGTCGTTCGCTTCTCAGTCCTCCTCTCTGGCTTTCGCCCGTTTGTATATATACACGCTGGTAAGCCGTGGGGCCGCGATCGGGGCCCACATAAAGGGCTCTTTCAGGCGTGAACGTGTGAGGGGTGTGGGGCCGGGCATACTGCCTCGAGAGGCTGACCCTTGATCGTTCCACGCCGTCCAAAATACGATGTCCGTGGTGGGGCCCACCACGGAAGTGCCTTGCAATCGTGGCAGGCACTGATTGGTCTGCTTGCAATCATGCAGAACCGGTGATGATTCTATTGGCTTTAGAAAATCTTTGAATTTTCGCTGCATTTTTTTCGGTAAAAATATAAAATAAATAAAAATGAAAAATAAACAACTGAGGAGAGACTGTCTCTGTTGATTCTCAATAGGATTATGAGTTGTAGAAGAGATCAAATTTGATTGAGAAACTATTATTCAAGTTATAAAGTTATGAGTTAATTTTAATTTTAGGATTTTAATCATGAAAAAAACTCCCGTAAGTTCTAATAAAATTTATATTTTTAAAAGTCTTCATAAGGAATATTATAAATAAATATATATAAACAAATTTTATTTTTCCTCAATGTATTTTTAAAACTCTAACCATTTTGGGCCAAATTTTTTTTAAGTTTGATTTATTTTTTTAATTAGAAATAAAAGTTCTCAACCAGTTTTAATCAAAATAAACTAAAACATAAAATATCAACCAAATTTTATGAACAATTAATTCATGATCTTAAGTTACGATAACCCACGTTTGCTATAAAAAGACAATGGCCCGACTGAAATCCCATGCGCCTCTAATTAATAAATTAAATAAAGATAGTAATATTCTTTTTTCAGTGAGATCTAAATGAGGAATTTTCTGAAATAGTGACTCCACTGCCTTCGATTTAAATTTAAGAGATAATATTATTCAATAAAACTATTTTTTAAATATGATAATCCACATAATAATTTATTAATCCATCCAAGTTTTAACACAAATTCGAATCATCTTTGGTTCTTTACCGTGCCTGCATCCTACCATAATTTCTAAAATTAAATATAAATATTAATTTTTTTCAAATTTAAATGTGAAAAATCGTAAAATATTTCTAAAATTAAATATAAATATTAATTTTTTTCAAACTTAAATGTAAAAAATCATAAAATATTATGTATAAATTTTTTACAGATGAACCTACTACTTCTAAAACACACAAATTAGATCATAAATGTTTAAAACTAAAAAAAGTTTAAGATAAAAAGAGAGGAATTCTTGTTATAGAAACTAACAGCAATAGGGCTCATAATAAATAAGTGGGGCCCACGAGTTGGACGCTTGTGATTTGTACTAATAGGACATGTACGGTCCTTGGTTGAAATTGATTATTTTTTTAATGAAGCGTGATTGATTCTAATTGCGGGGCCCGCATTTTGGTGAAGTCTTCTTTGACCATCGAGACGGCCATTAAAACAAAGGAAAACAACTGTTTTTCTTCCCTGCAATGAACTAGTGCGGGCCCACAAAGCTGCTGGCGTTAGTGTGAATTGTCCAGTGGATTCAGACCGTCAGATTGTCAAAAGGCAAGCTCCATAATTCATCCAAGGGGAGAAATAAAAAGGCAAATATTAATAATATAATAATCATGTGCCGACATTTCGCCACATAAATTGGAGGAAGAAAACCGAAGGATTTCAGTTTTTTATTCGTAATTAAGAGATATTGTCAATCATAACTATGAATGATATTATTGTAATAGTATTAGTAAAAGATAATACTAAAATATATTTAGCCCTTTCATGAGAGATTTATAAAATCACTATCTAATTTTAAGATTCTATTCATATATCAGTTTTTCCACGTATTTCTATATTATTGAGAAAAATTCATCGTGGTAAATATTTTGTTGAACATGAATTATAAATCAAATATATATTTAAATTTCAAATAAAATGCTAATATAAGTTTTTCCTTTCTAAATTAGAAATCACTCAAAATTTAGATAAAACTTTAGATATGTCAGATTGTTTGACTTAGTGTACTCTAAACGCAATAGGTATCACCCGTCAGAGCTTTTATACTAAATTTTTTTATGATTTTCTCACACAAAAATTAAAAAAAAAAAATTCTTACTTACAACTCTAATGGAAATCATTCATTGTTTTTTATTAGCATACCTCATTTGTTTTGGGTCTACCATCTGAATTCTGAAGTGGGTTTCACACCACACAATCTGAGATGGCCCACCATCTACCATCACATTACTTGTATGGAAATTGTCATAGATACCCAAAAGTCATAATGCTAGAAATTAGAAAGAAATCTCATTGGGATTGAAAATTGGAATTTTCCAACTTTGGATTCACAAAAGCAATGCTGATTTTCATTGACTTGGAAATATATAAATATAAATTTCCTATGAAGTTTGAAAGATATAAACAAATCTCACCAACTTCTTGGAGACTTCATTCCATTTAATTAAGTTTCAAATGTCACCACATGGGCAGGTCACAAAAGCAATAATATGTATTACTATAAACTTAGAATATATTAACAAAGAGTACAGAGTATTCTTTCATGATTAGTAGATTGGATATCTTGCAAGGAAGAAATTATTAATTTACTTTGATTTATTATTTCTAAACCCAAAAAAAAACTAGGAATCATGTCTCCCGCTTCTTCAGAAGGTGGGAGGTGCCACGTTCAAACTCCACGTACTAACCTTAGTGATGCCTTAAAAAGGTAGAGGTACCACCCGTGGGAATTTTAATAGAACTGTGTTGAAGTTTCTTACACGTAAATTCAAAACAAGTGAAATACATGGAATAATTCAATAAAAGCTAAAGGCTTGAAATTTTTTTTTTTTTTTCAAAATATAAAAGCCAATGACCTTGCTGTCATGGCCCATGAATGAAGTGTACAATGTTCCATTTTGCTATTGCTATTAAACAATGGCATCAATTTAGATGGTTCAAATTATGAGACCCTTCCCATTTAAGAGTCTTACCATACGTACGGACTTAAAACACCTAAAGCGCTTCAATTATATGATGTCACATAGTAGAATTTATTTAATAATTAAAAAGATTAAATTATTAAATCATGGCATCATATTTCTTAATTCTAATATCAAAGCAAAACCATTTAATATATGTTTTATAGTGTTTGATGGAATGATGAAAATAAACTCAAAGGGGTCAGAGTTATAATCTATAACCCATCTCAAAAAGTGAGAATTCTGAATTCGATACTCACTCTCCGTAGGAACAATTACATGAGATACGGTCAAGATTCACTTGGCCAAATAAATTAGACAAGTTCTATTGTAAATCATAAAATAAATCTATCCTTTTTTGCCTAATCGGCATAAGATTTGAAACATGTGAACTATTTTATAGGAAATAAACCTTCAAAAAGTATGCTTCCAATTAAGGTTTTCTCTATAAAAGTAATTGTCTCCTAAAATTGCTTAAAAATAAAGAATTGTATTATGTTGTGGTGGGTCATTTATGTGTATTAAAAAAGGAAGCAAAACTTTTGGTCGATGCTTATTCCGTTTTTAATGGATCCACATTAAGTTATAGAAACGATGTAGTCTAAAGTATCATAATATTTTTACATGCTATAGAAACTATGATATATCATTTAGTATATAAATTCACAGTATTATTCATGGGAGTTTTACGCTGGATTTCTGCAGTTTTTTACACGTAATTTCAAAAAAAATAATATCAGTATTTTGATCCAACAAGTGATGAAAAATTATTTGATTTATGATTTAGTTCGTAAAACATTCATTTTGATTTTTGAATATGTCAAAGTCATTTTATACTCGTTGCATGTTGGCCCTAATTTTAAAATTCATATCAAGATTTTGACCAATTCCAATCGATCTTGGACTAGATTCTAATTGACTAATACATTTGAAAAGTACATATCAACTGAATTTTGAATGTCAAAGATATTTTAAAACTTAGCATGGAAATTTCTCACAAATACATTAGACCTAATTTTTGGTGGCACAATGAGAAGTAGTAATCATTGACAAAATTGCTAATTTTTCATTCCTCACTAAGTTACAAAAGTACAAGGTACAACCCATTCGTACTTTAGGCTTAAATGACACCATTTTTTTTCCCATTATAGGACAAATTTGCATTCCAATGTATGCTCTTTTTCCAAGTAATTATGAAATAATATACTACTATCTACGAGAAGGAAGAATATTAAGCGTGACTAAGTATATGAGATATGTACAAATCTCTCTACCTACATTTACCGGATAAAATTAGAAGGAGTGATCCTTATTTATTGAGAATGAGAACCTTTTTCAGTTTATTAGAGTTCTTAACTGTCAAATCAATCATCACGAATTATTTATCTTGTCTATTTAAAGTTGGAAAATCTTAATTGGGTTTTATTTTTGTTGATCAAAATAAATAATTAAGTATAGAAGACTTGACAATTTATTAAAAAAACGTAAGATTACAAGTCTCAAAAATATTGGTGCATATTATCTTATTATAGACATGTGTCCTATACCTAAACATTTTATCATTAGCCATTTACCTATTTGAGACTTGTATTATTTGAATTTTCAATATCTAGGACCATATATTTAATTGAAAGTGAGTGCTTTCTTTTATTTAATTCCTTCTCTTACATCTTTTTCCAATGGAAGGCCAAATGGAATAGGATTGCTAAGGTCGTATTGAAATTTGAATAGTGGAGAGGGGCCATTTTCTCTTTAGCTATGTGTAGGGACAAAAATAAATTGAATTGTGAAGGTGCCATGTACCGGCCAGTAGAAGAAATGAGTGGTCCTTGTTCAAGACAAGGACCCTGTGACTTAGAAAAATCACAAATACTTATTGGACTATTAATTTTAGAATTTACTACTAATCTATTCTTTCCATGTCACATATGTTCTTTTGACTTTTTTTATATGGCTTTTTATTAGATAGAATTTTGGGTCCATTTCTTATATCGAAAGGGTAAGCTCCCTTTTATCTATTCCGTCAAGAAATGGAAGTCCAATGTCATGATTCATTGCAAGAAGGACGGTGCCAGTACAGTATCCTTGAATTGCAGGTCAACTATGGCATCCTCTTATCTCATTGAAGGGTGAAGGCACTTGCCCCTATTTCTTCATCTCTTTTACTTCTTCAGGAATGGGAATCACACTTGAGTTCTTGAATTCGACCGTTGTATAGTGTAGCCGAAGTCTAAACGAGTGCAGACAGATGCATATCAACCTGTAACGATCGAGATCGATGTGTATCGATTTGACTGATATGGACGCAAGGATTGCGTGTATTAGCAAATTGATTTTTCTATCGGTGACTCAGACAACAATATTTTTAGTCAATAGTTATTCAGTAATAAGTTGGATTTTTTATTTATTTTGCCTTTCATCTTATCAAAATAAATTAAAAGATTAGTTTAAAGTAAAAAAGCAAAATGAAAATTTTCAATTTATCATGAGATGGTGCTAGATATTAATAAAATTAATTGTGGAATGGAAAGTAAACTTGACTTGTAATACCCAACACAAGCAAACTTGACTTGTAAAGTTGTAATACCCAACACATCAGCTCGGCAGATTTGTCCCACATCACCCTAGGTGAGTTGGGTGTAAGGGGGGGTAAAAGAGTAGAGTCCCTCTCTAGGCCTTTTGGGTCTAGAAAAGTGGGTCAGGTTCAGAAACAAGATCCTGCGATTCAAATGAGTTGAAAACGGACAATATCATGTTGGGTTGGATCGAGTCGTTACATGACTACATAATCTAATCATGGGTTATAGTGGATGATTATCAGTCACACGTTGGCAAAATTTTATAAATCCAAATTTGGTCCAGATGATATAAATATCTATTAAGGGTCTAACTTTGAACTTTTTAAAAAAATAAGATTACTGTTTACTTTGATTAGTTATATATAAGAAGATTTTGTATATGATTATATCTGTCCTTTTATTTGTATATGTTGATGGACCATATACACAAATGGATAATGAGATCAGATTTGTGCTTCGATGGATCTAATTTGGACTGATTCATGCATGTAGTTTTTTCATTGAAGAATGCCACATGCATGTAAGAGAAGCATCCGACCAAATTATCGATGCATCACATGGGTTGCTCAACATAAAATAGACGGCCTACTATTCTTAACATGGATTTTAAGAATCTTGATAATATTAGAAAATAGAAATAAAAAATGGAGCAAAATAAGAGAAAGCTCAGTAATGTTTTTAATATTTTTAATTATGAAAAAAAGTTAGAAATTTTAAAACTTCTCTTATTTTTCACATAGTTTACAACTCACAAAATGAAAAGCTAATAAAAGATTTCGTACATATTGTAAATCTTGATTTTTTATAATAAAAAAAATCATACTTATCTTTTCATCTACTTATCATAATTTCAATGATAAAAAAAAAATTATATACCTTATTATTAGTTCAATTGGTAATCTTCCGTCTAAAAAATTAGAAGGTGCCACATTCGAGTCTCCATGGCCTTACTTGTTGTGCCCTAAGGACAATAGATATCACCTGTAAGAGTTTTTTTGTTGAATTTTCTCCAATTTTCCACATGTGAATTTAAAAAAAAAATACCAGAATTTCTGTCATTTTTTAACTCATGTGCTAATTTATAAAATACTTTAAAGGGTAAGGCCTGCCTCCCCTAACCGAAAAAAAAGAAGAAGAAGGAGAAGACCAATTTAAAGGTCAAAAACTTGACTAATATGGTTAGTTTCTATGCCGGCCGGTCTAATTGTCTAAAGTCTAAGTCTAAACTCTAAACACCTAACTATTTGTGTTGGTTCATACCATTTAATCATCTTTTAATCTAGTGTACGGTATGATTTGGATTGACTGGTGAAACATCCTAATCAATCTGGACTGAATACCTTAACCTTTTTAATGAAGTTACTTCTTCTTTTAATTTTCAACGTCACTGTACTAAAAACAAAAAGAAAGAACTTATGCATAAAAGAGTGAGTTTTGTACATTATTAAATCTTAATGAAGATTAGTAGGACCCTTTTGAGGATTTTTTTTCTTTTTAATATAATCAAGCTCTTCCTTCTTAATGAAAATTACTTTGGCCTAATTAAAAAAAAAAGGACTAATCTCTCTCTCTCCCCCCTCCTCTCTATTCACATGGGTTGGCTAAATTTATTGACTTTTCTACCAAACGTGTGGAAGACTCATCAGAATGCTAAGTGAGAAAGCAATCTAATGTCCTACACTGTTAAGTTAAAAATGGAAATAAAATAAATATCGCGCCTTTCATGGGCTAAAAGCCAAAATTTTTGCCATTTTAACCCAAATCATTTACATAGAATGATGGACTCTGCTTGTTGCTCGGGAGAATGAAATTATTGGATTGTCTGTGAGCATTGATTCATTTGCGTATCGTATCGTCTGATATTGATTTTTTAAATCTTTATATATCGGTTGATATGTGATATATATCGTCGATATCGGTCGATATCTTATGTTTTAATTAAAAAATTAGATGAGAAAAATTTCTCGACCGAAATTTGAACCCTTGGGTAAGAGTATGTTGGTTTGATAGATCTCTCCTTGAATAGATAATGTGAAAAAATTCAGTTTGGAAAACTATTTTAGGTATAATTTTAAAGCCTAAAAAATTGTAATCGTCTACAAGTATTGACACTTGAGCTTAATTCAAAAGGAAATATCTCAAAATGAATTTAAATTGGATACGGTTTCACCTTGTAAATATAAGGTCAATAAAATATAAATCATCTAAGTTTATTAAACTCATTCGCAATAGATAATTTCCCACAACTCATCCCCTTAACGGATGACACAAGAGGAAATATAGAAAATATT
This sequence comes from Chimonanthus salicifolius, assembly GCA_013350335.1. Lineage (NCBI taxonomy): Eukaryota > Viridiplantae > Streptophyta > Magnoliopsida > Laurales > Calycanthaceae > Chimonanthus > Chimonanthus salicifolius. The sequence continues at coordinate 2,711,251 of CM023538.1, forward strand.
GGCCCAAAACTGAAAGATATTATATTAATTGATTTTTATATATAGGTAGGTTAAAAATGTCTGAAAAATAAAATAAATTTACTTTATTGGGATTTAAATATAAATAAAAATCCTAATTTTTAATTTTTTTATAATTTCAAACAGATTTTGACATGGTATTTGAAAACACATAAAGAGAAAAACTATTAAATTTAATTGACACAACATATGTTGGCCTCATGCTCCACTTGCCATGTAAGTGGAGATGACTGTCGCACCATTTTGAAGTAGTGGTCTAACTTTCTAAGATTCAGGTTCATCCACTCACACCAGGTTAAGTCCCTGCATAGAAAGATAACAAGTGACACCAGAGACCTTATTGATTAAGAGATGATTATTCATAAATTAAACTTGAGGTATTATTAAGATTTTTTAATTAAAATGGTGATAGATCTATTGGAAAATTTATTATATAAATATATGATTTATCAAAAAATTATTTGATTGAATAGGTCATGTTTTTAAGAACTAGATAAAAAATAATTTAAAGTGATTAAATTTTAAAGATCTTAAAAATATGACTTGATTAATATTAAAGTAATTTTGTTGGACCACTAATTCAAATATAGACAATTTCAATAGACTCATCACTAGTTGAATTAGTGGATCCCAAAGAGATGCGTGAGTGAACATCTTGTCTTTCAAAATAATGGTTGAGAAAGGACTTTAATAATGGATGGACGGTCCAAATTCAATGAGTAAAATTACTTCAACTCTTTCAAACCATCATTGGTTTTGTTTATACTTCTTTAGATAAGATCTAAAATTTGCCCTTATTTGAATACAATTTGATTCTCTTCAAAACATTCCCCACATTGAAAAGAAACTAAAATCTACAATATAGACTCAGACAATTGACCTGTAGTTTGGTTTTACAATTGCTAGTTATTTATATTTTCTTCATTTAATATTAATTAATTAATATTATTTATAATATCATGCTGATGTTGTAATTCTATGAAAGAACTTCTATTGAATCATTCAACCCAACCTCCCAACGGACCACTCCTTCTAGTTGTTTACTCGGTGTGTGTGGGATTGAGAGCTTTTTATATGTCTGAAGGACTCGTCAGTTTAAAATTTCCATTTGTCTCAATACAGGTGAGACGTTTAGACACTTTGATTAAAAAGAAGAAAAGAGTAGTCACCATCAAAGTTTTCTATTATCAAGTCTAACATGAGAATATGTTCAATAATAATAATGAAAATAGGAAATTTGGGAATGATTATTTAGGTAGCAAACAGCTCAGTTGTGGTGTGGATGAGTTGCAGCTGCCAAATATTTTTGCACCAATGCTTTTTGCACTTGATTTATATGGTTGTTATATGTTGGCCATTGAAAAGATTCCTAGGGCATTATGATGTTCATGTATTTGAAACTTTCAAAAGGGGGCAATGATAGAAGAGTTTTAAAAGAGAAAATTCAACTCCTTGGCTGTTTTATTCTCTCTAGTGCAGGTGAGATCTAAGGAAGTAAGAATGAATTTGGAGACAGTAGACATAGCCCAATAGGTCTTTGTTTCATGTCTCTCTCATCTAAGTGGCACTTTACAAAGAAAACACTTCTACATCAAGTTTGAAAAAGGTCTAGACATTGATTGGGTCTAAAAGAATTATCTCAATTCTATTAATTAAATTCTATCTTAAAGATCACAAAAATTTAAACATTAGAATGTAAAATCTTATAAAACAATGCTTTATAAATAAATTAAGATGATCTTTGGTTGTCAAGTGAGCTTTCCAATGAATACCATTGCTAATTTTTTACTCGTCCTAATTTGAGCTGAAAAAACAGATTTGGGACATATATATTTTGAAAAAACAGAAGTTAAATTGTCCTGACCTAATCTGACCTGAAATAAATTTAATCGAGTTTGGTACAGAGGTACGAATGACCTGATTTGATTTATTTATTTTAAAAAAAAAAAGCTATTTAAGTACTTAATTTTTTTTATCCATTGATTTTAGCCCATGTATCCATTAAGTTCAAAAAACTTACTCAATTTTCTATAGCCTTATGGCCTCACATGGAAAGAAAGTTTTCTTCCATTTCATCTTCTATTCGAAATATTCTTCCTCTCATTTGAGTTGGTAGCTTGAGTTTAGTTCAATAAAATAAAATTTGAATCGAGTCAGGTCAAGTTGAACAAAATGATCAAATTAAATTGTTGAGATTCATCATTTACTTGTCACGTATGAGTCAACCAAATGTAAGATAAGATAAATAACTTGATTTTTCGTAATCCATCCACTCTAGAGCTTTCGACTTATTGACCATAAATCAGACATCATTTTCTATATTTAAATGACAGAGGCCAACACATTAGTTTGCACAAAGAGATGTATGCAGGTTATCATTTACCTTGATATAGTCCAATTCTTATATTCAATCATATAGAACTTCCATTGTCTCTGATTGTGCTACTTTAATCATTTTGAAGTCACTTGCATGAGTCACTCTCTTGGGACTGTAACCTGGTCAGACCCAATGAGATCAGATTTTTAGTGGGATCCTCGAGTCTGCACATTAGTTTTTTTTTAATTTACGTGTGGGAAACCACATACCAAGCATAAAATTTTTACAGGTGGACACCTACCCCTACGGTACATTAAGGTTAGGCCATGGGGGCTTGAATCCGTGACCTCCCATTTCTTGAGGCAGAAGATAACTAACTAAACTATACCCAACATAACCATTATGGATACAAATCTGAAACTAGATCAAATTGGATTGGATTAATCAGTAGATTCGTACCCTCCAACCCTAACCAGGTTCCATATTTTAGTATTTAGGATGAATTAATCCAATGCTGTCTTGTTTGGATCAACTTAGTGCCAGGAAAATCTGGGTCCAGTCGGATGATCCAACTCTATAACTGGGTCCAAACTTCAAACAACAACATCCCTTTGCTCAGGAAAAGTCTACAAAGTTGTAAATGTGAAAGTGGTGCAATCAAACGAATTCCAAGATTCCATTTAGAGTAATGGGCCGATATCCGACTTCACCTTTCTAGACCGAGGCTGCGATAAGATCTACGGTCAAGGTAACTGGGTTACATGCATTAATTACAGCCTTTCTCTAGAGGTTCACATGCATGGTATACACTATACAGATTAGGATCACCTCCCATGTGAAATTAGTGATCCAGCGCAGAAGACTCACCTACTGTCTAAGCTGTTTGGTCACGCCGAATCGAATCCGGTGACGGGTAAAATTTGTGGGCCTGCATTCTAAAGCCTTATAACAACTGCAATCTCCATTGCTTTTAAAAGCTTCACATGTTTGAAGCATCTAGCAATATCACAAGGAAGGGGAGACCTAAAGTACCCCCCTCATCTAGTGGTGGAGGTTTACTCTCATGTGACCTTTTGAGGAAAGTCTGAATGGGCTAAATTACAAGCCCATAAGAGATGGAATCTGTCAACTTGTGTAGAGATTAAAGAGTCATCAGAGGCATGATTTTTAAATGTGCCCACCACCACTCACTAGAGGAAAAAAGGCACCTTTCTCTTGGCCTTTTTCTTTAGTGGAGAATCTGAGATAATTGAGCTAGATCCTCTATATTTCTTTTTTTTACAGATTTTAAAAATGGGTCTCACAATTTATCATTTTGTCTATGAAAATGGGTTATTTTAGAAAGGTGTGTGTTTAAATATGAGACCCATAAAAAATTGCATTGATTGGAACAATAAAGTCATATCTTTTAAACTTTTTTCAAAATTTGACGCTTTTATTTATGTTTAAATTCCTATACGTTTTTCGAAATTTAAAAGATTTGAAAAAATATGACTTCATTAATTCAATGAATGTGATTTTCTGCAAGCAACGTGTTTAAATATAGATTTTTTGCTAAAGGGATAATTTCTCCAGACCCATTTGCAGATGATGCTGATCTGAAGTTCAAAAGGGTTGAAGTGATGGGGAGGAACCCGTCTTAGAAAGCAGTCAATTGAGAGTACTGTGTTTGATTAACACTTTATTCAAAAAGGTCACTCTTCGTAAAGTTATACAGTCTGTGTGGTGGGTAAAGAGGTTTGCACATGCCCTAAAAATTATTCAAGCGATTAAGAGATCTGGACACTTTGATCATTAAAAAAGATAAATGTTGATTTGAAATAACTGGGCCATTGTGTGGCAAAAGAAATGGATAGGGATAGGGGAAGGTGAAAACTCTGTGGCTATAGGAATTTGATTCTTTAATGGGAGAATAGTACTAGAGAGGGTGGGGAGCATCACGGGTTCCATGGCATGTGAGTTTGTATGGTTGTGGTCATGTGGGAAAGCAAATGAGTAGGTAGCTGTTGTCCTGTCACTCTCTCTTAAGGTGGACCTCTGGGCCCCCACATTTTAACTGGGCCCTAAATTTTTCAATGGGCCCCAAAAAATTTCAACGTCTATCTTCGATCACTCTTTCTGCACCGTCTTCACAAAATGCAGTTGGTGGTACTCAAGTGCTATAGTAAAGCCACACAATTGATGTGGACCATTAGCACGGAGTATTATCAAGTGCACGTCTATGTACCAGAGTCGGCGAGTCGGCGAAGTTCACGCATCAGCTCCAGTTGTGGGTCCAGAATATGACTAACTTTTTTTTTTAAGATTAACAGCTTATAATCTCACAATTAATTCTTAATTAGGGTTGAGGTATTACATCAACTTTTAGCCCAAATTATAGACTTCGACTTAATCTGATTAAAAAGTTGTCTCGATCTACTTTGGTCCAAAATAAATTGAATTGGATTGGGTAGAGAAGTGCAGACCCAAATTGAAAAAACACCATTTAAGAAGTTTATTTATTTTACCTTTTGGTTTTAACCCATGTAGGAGTTTAAAAAAAAAAAAAAAAAAATTAGCTCATTGTCTCAATTTTCTATAAGGAAGTCCTCTTTATCTTTATTTTTTATTAAAAATAAAATTTTCCTATCTTTTTCATTTTTTTAAATTTTTTTATATAAATTTGGATCAAATTGGATCCAGTCGAATAAAATCTAGTTGTAAAAATAACAAGTCAGATTGGATTAAACAAAAAATATGTTATTACCTATAATCAATCTAGATCAAATTAGTCTCAATACAACCAATTGCCACCCCAACCTCTCCAAAGAGTTCCATTTTGATTTATACAGACAGATTAATCAGAAAAGGTTTATTTTAAAAATAAAACCTATATATTTTCTTCATCTTTTTTTTTTTTTATCACTCTTTCTAACCTATCTTCATAAAGTGCAGTCAGTGACTCAGTGAGTCAGTGGTATGGTTCACAAGCGCCACGCCCTGAGATAAAAAAATTCGTTCTGGATAAAAATTTGATCCAAGTCTGAACTAAATAATTTTTATTGATATTTTCAAAAAATTACTGATATTTTCAAAAAAAAATATTTCGACCAAGTTGAGATCAATAAATTTTAGCTGAAATTTGTTACACATTTGATGTGGACTGTTGGCACAAGGTATTCATTTTGGGTGATGTTTGGTATTCAGTTGCAAAAGTCAAAATTTAAAATCGAACTTATAAAAAGAAACTCTACTTCAATTAAACTACAAAATTTAGATCATTTAAAATTAAATTTTAATTCCTATTGTGACTATAAAATCATATGACTTGACTTGATAAATCTTGATTAAAAGTTGTTTTTAATAGTCAAGCATATACTTTTTCAACCAATCGATTTCTAATCTGTCATCCATTTTAACATTACGATGTCATAGTCCTGTAGACCAAAAGAATACAGAAATAAAATCGAGAAAGACAAAGTGGGTTAGAACAGGAATTGCAATGTTTGGTCAGCTTGTCCTAGTTTGATCATTCAAATGAGAATGGAACAGAATTGACAACTATCATATCACTGAGAATCGAAAGATAAACTTGGGTTCTTGATTTAAAGGTTGGCTGTGGCCGCAGGTCTTGACCATATACATATAAAGGGTGCATCTTTATCACCTTCAAATGGTCCCCAAATCCTCATTTGCACGCTTGGTGACCACTGAAAAGTTCCAATGAATTGACAGGAGCATGAAACAAAAAAATTACAGAAACTTCTTTCCATTTTCTTGGGGACTTCTGATTAGAAAAGAATCAGAACCAAATTACAGGTAGCCAAACAATTCCTTGATTCATTTCAATCGCATACCATTCTCATAGCCCTCGGAATCATTTCATTTCTTGCCTTCTCAGGTTAGGCGATCCGAACCCGAATGGGTGGTAATGAACGAAGGAAAGGAGTGAGAAAATTTTTAGTTTTTTCTCCTCGGCACAAATTTGAAAACCCCTTGAATGCAAGAAATAATCACTTTACCTTTCTTTTACAATAAGTTTTTTTTTCCTCTTATACTTTTTTCACTATAATTACCAAATGAGACAAAGAAAACCTATATTTGTTGAAAGAAATTTCCTATCAGATGCTAAAATAGCCAGAACACCTATCAGTTTTGTTAGGGACATCCAAACGTACCCTCATGCAATAAAGTTGAAGAAATTAAGTTCTTGAATTTAAGCTGAATCTTCCAAAGAGATTATCTCTCACTTCATTAAGAAAGAAAGCAACCTCTCTTCTTTGTATGTGAATGTAATCGACGGCATCAAACATGATCGAATATTCGTGTGAAATATCGTATTTGTTGGGAGAAAATCACCTTCTCGACCATATAAATAGAAATACCGACTGTACATCTCTAATGATTAAGTTCTATAGAGCAGTAACAATTTGATACTAATCTTAATTACAATTGCTCAGTCTTTCTTTCAAATCTCCATCTACTAACAGAGAACAATTATTATCAATTAAATCGTGTATTATTTGTTAATTACTCGCGGGTCACATGCGAATAGATCAAGAGATCTTGAATTATTTCTTTGCTCTAGAGAACCATATGTTTCTCAAATATAATGTGTTCTTTCTTACTCTTGAAATGAAGATTGTTAGAGTTAGAAGATGACTGATCATTAGAATTAGATAAACGTTTATTTTGCTTATTGGTACTTAATTTATCTAAGAATTCCCTTTGGTTTTTTAACTCTGGAAATTAAATGGGCCTGGGCCTGACTTCAAAATGTGGGCTCGCCCATGCCTGCAAATTAGGCCGTATAAATGAATGGGCTGACTTAATTAAAAGTCCCTGATAGATCTAAAACATAGCAAATAAAATGAAAGATCTTACAAAAATGAATACAAAGAGGTCTAGAATGGAACAAATAAAATATACTTATATAATTGCACAAGAGAAACACCTAAAATTGATTAAATGACTTCACATAATAATGTATAAAACATTATATACCTATATTAAAATATTTCGGATTAGGTTTGAATCTGGATTTTTTTTTTTCCACTTAACGAAACTCAGTCCAAGAAAATCTCTAAGTCTTAAAAATTTGGAACTGACCCGACTCGAAATCAGGTCATCTTTGACCCAACCTTAGCTATTTGGGGTCGGATTCATGCAGGTCTGATTTTCACCAGGCCTATTTGCACCCAGTGTCATGGACCGCGGTTCGGGTCAGCTAATGATGGGCTCTAGCATAGACTTATGGGTCCTTATCGAGCTTTGACGGTCACATTCTCCTCATTCAACACTGAGAAGACTACTGGGACTTGAGGCCCATTACTATTTATTGATCAGGGCCGGTTTTAATTCAAGATTGACAGTCAGTTTGATTGAGTCATGTCAGACTGGTCCAAACCATGACAATAATAGTCTTGATTTCATATATAATTATTAAAGGAGAGCGATGCATGAGACTTGTTGCACTATCTTTCTTTCTCATTTGATTCTGAAAAAGATTTCGCTGCAGCTCTCCAAAAACATCTTCAATATTACTATCACTTATGGGGAATTTATATACACAGTTGAATATATTAGAATTAGTATTTAAATTAAGATGTAGTGTGTCTTAATCTCTTAGTAAGAGATACTTAGATTAGGTTTAGAATTTGTGTTTTAAAAAAAAAAAAAGTCCTAGAAGTCTGTTAGAAGCTATATATAATAATAGAGTAATAGACATTAATGAATTAAATTTATTCCATTCTAATATGATAAACCGCTTTTCCATAGAGAGTGAAGGAGAATTGATTCTCACTCAGCTTCTTATGTTTGAAGCAAGAGTACAAATCTCGGCAAGACCGATATATAGGTCGATATTTCGGCAGATAAAATTTTCTCTCCTCTTTTGTGTTTTTTTAAATATCGATATTTTTTATTATTTATCTTTCTGAACTAAAAAATAAATAAATAATCCAAAAGGAAGCTTAAAAAAAATTGAAAATGAGAATATCGGCCGTAATAAACTCGGGCCCACCACCATTTTGATATTTTTTTTTTAAAAAAAAAGATCGATATTATGGATATCGGCCGATATCGGACCGATATATCAACCATATCGGCTGATATCCATCGTGTACAGCCAATATGATAAAGTACTGAAAAATCATATCATATCGGCCGATATAAAATATATCGGCCGATATTTACAGCCATTGTTTGAAGACACACAAATGTACCCTTCGAAAAACAATGACAAGTTTTTCTTTACTTCTCTACCAAGACGAAGGCTCCTTTTATGGATAAATTAAATCAACCGTAGACACAAATTCCACTGTCAAATTTCCCATCTTTCCAACAAGATTTGGATTTCTAATCCAAGTTAATATAATAAATCTAATAGATCTAAGATTAACTAGAATAAATAATATCTTGTGAATTTAACCAGAAAAAGGATTAATACAAATTGAGGTGGCGTTTTGAACCATTATCACCTACATCATTACAATGCTCAACATGTAATTAATTGGTGCAAAATAACACAACTGCGTTTTCATGTCTGCATTTTAAGGGAAGGAATAGGAGAACGATACATGGATGCCAAAGATTTGAAAGGTTTGGAGTTTTCTAGCTTAATTGCAATTGCATTTGATGAAGAAAAAAGTAATGAAACTTTTGTTCATTTTTCTTTTTTAAATTTATGTGTTTGAAACCGTGGAAAATTCAGTATAAAACCTCCACGGGTGATACCCACTGTCCTTATGATACACCACGTTAAGTCATGGGAGTTCAAACTTGACACTTCCTACTTCCTGAGATGGAGGTTAACCGGTTGAGCTAGACCTATAGCAGCCATCAAAATTGAGGACAGCAATCCTCACACGGGTATTTTGTGTATACAGACACGGATTTTACCGTATGCCCAATTTTCCCTTCACCTGCCGTACCGAAGAAAAAAGAATGCATGAACAGTACAAATTGGCTCGCTAAAATTCATGAACAGTGCAATTTGGCTTTCTGAAATTGCAAGTCGGCTCATCGAAATTCATGAACCGTACAATTCAGCTCTTCGAAATTTTAAATTGGCTCGCCAAAATTCACATGAACAGTAAATATCAATCCATTGAAATTTTGGACATTCCTATATTCGACTCGCCAAGGGCCATTAAGGGATTCGGTTGGTGATCCGATTTTGGACATTCCTGTATTCGGGGAATTCGGCTCACCATGGACCATTAAGGGATCCGGTTGGTGATCCGATTCTTGACATTCTTATCTTCTTTTCTGAACTGCAGATGAAGGATAAAATGGAGATCCATTAAAATCCGTGTCTCTCTATACATAAAATACACGTAGGAAGATCGCTCGCCCAAAATTGAATATCAATTTTGAATGATATTTAGAATACATTCTATTGATGAAGTCCTCCATTATAATTTCTTTTTTATGAATGGTTGTTACTATCATTAACTTTTTTTCTTTTTGAGTTAGTTATACTTATTTGAGATTTTGAGTACGTGAAAAAGAGAGAAGAATGAGGAGAATGGCGTGGAAACCCTACCGGGGAGGCATGGACACAAATTCCAGTCCTACTCTAGGTTTACATCTTAACAACCAATGGAAAAAAATAATTACAACTAATAAAAAAGTCTTAATCTAACTCAAACACCACTAATCCATGTGTCCTTGCTCAGTTGCATATTCATGACTTTAATCTTGTTATTCCAACTAGGGTTCAAACCTTGGGAGGGAGCATAGATAATAATTTCGGTTTTTAAAATCTTAATATCTTGGTTGATACTATATGTATCGGTCGAGATTTACAATATCGACCGATATTGATGATATATATTGCCGATTTTTATAAAATAAAAATAAATGAGAGATAAATTTATCAGCGGAGATATCGGCTGATACCGAGATTTGTATTCCTGTTTAGGAATTTCGATGAAAGGTCACTTTTCATGGAATTTATTCTCTATCAAAGAACCCGGCATATGCAGGCAGGTGTACATACATCTCAAAAGATTAGTTGAGTGCGAGCTTTTACACCTTATGTCATAATAAAAATAAACGTTCATCAAAATGGAAAAATGCACATTCCAAAATCACAAGCTTTTTTTTCTCGAGTGATGAGTGGAAATATCCTGAATTTTCAACTTTAAGAATTGTATGCTCAAACGGACGGAGGTGTCAATTTCCATCCGATTTTCTTTTTAAATAATGATAAAGATAAAGAATGAAGGCAGTAATGGCAAAGACGTGATTTATCACTTGTGGAAAGCAATAAGGCTCATTGGCCACATCAGCTCCAAGTTTGACTCTAGATTAATTATATATCAAATTTCAATTTATCATTTTTTAAATTTATGTAAATATAATTTATAGCTCAATAAAATAATACAAAAGGTTCCCATTATAGATCCAAATAAGCCCCAATCTAGATAGACCCACACGTACATTTTGGGTTTAAAATTGAAAGTTGGGTCCTATAAATACAATTCAAGACGGGTTTCAAACTTTGAATTAGACCAATTTTGGTTAATTTTTTAACAGATAATTAAAATGTACTAATTTTCCCATTGCCAGCATTAAACAAAAAAGGGGCCTTTATAAGAAAGCCTTTTTAAATTATTTAAAAGTTCACAGTTAAAAAAAAGTCCCAGTTAAAAAATCTATTAGATTTCTCATGGAGAGAGTCTACTCTAATCCTAACTCTATCTTAATCTCAATATGCAGTCCATTTAAATCCATTTGCGTCAACATAAAGTCAAGAGTCTAAGACTCAAGAAACACAGTAACTTGAACTGATTTAAAATTATTTTAACTTTTAAATTATGACTTGATTAATATAATAGGTAATATTAGATTTATTGTCATTTTAAAAAATACACTAATATAGTAATATCTTACTAATTCAGTAAATAAGTTTATTTAAGATTTCTTTTTTAAAAAAGTGAATTTTACACTAAAAAATAAAAATATTGACTTATTCAGTTGATCATACTGAGACACTTAAATAGCACATTGAGAAAGGGAAAAAAAAAGGGGTTCTTAATGTGTATGTTGAGTTGTTAATGTATTGAACTAAAATGTTCATGAAAAATTACACATTCATGAAGTGGAGGAAAAAATCGTGATTTCTCTGGGTTTAAAATATATAAAAATTAGTGAAAGTTATTTAATATAAGCAACGTATGTATTTTCTAAACTTTGAAAATCTATAAAAATTACTATTTAATTTTGATAGTTTTTTTTAAGATAATATGAGTATATTCACGTAGAAGGTCATATTAATTTATATATATGAAATTATCTAAAATCTCGCATATTAGGTAAGTTGGGGAGCCAAACTCAAGAAAGTAGAGTTAAAAATTTAATTATAAAAAATAGAAAATTTATCAAAAATAAATCTCACATTCATCACGATGCGAAACTTTTACAATAATAATAAAAAATTGTTTAAAATTTTATATATTTGTGAGCATCCGGATTTCTGAGTTTTTAAACTTTGAATTTCAAAAACAAAATTTGAATATCGTCCGCACGACCAGAGGGCAGAGAGGCTCAGACGCATGCAGCTGTAGCTTTGCACTTTTGCAGTGATTCCTGCTCAGACGCATGGCAGGTGCATAAGCTCAGACGCATGCAGCTGCAACTTTTCACTCTCTACCTTTTGAAAATTTTCTCAATATATAACGGATGCTTCCACTCCACTGAAAAGATCACTCTCCAGTCTTTAACCTTTATGCTACAGTGCCGCCTTCTCTGTCTCCTCTCCTCCCGTCCTTTCCGCCGTTCGAGTTCGCCTGCTCCGGCCCTCTATCCGATCGATTGAAGCCGCCTCGTCCTTTTGCTGCCGGATTTGTGGATTTTCGCCCCTTCTGTCCTCTCGGCCGACTTCTGGTACATGTTTTCTCCCTCTTCTTCTTCTCCTTGACCTTCTTTCCTCTCTCTCTCTCTCCTTATCTCTTTCTAGTTTTCTCCTCATTTCCCCTCATTTCTCTCATTTTCCCCTTCTTTTCTCCATTTTCCTTTCCTTTTCCTCTTGTCTCTTCTTTTCTCCTTTTCCCCCGCCTTTTTCTGCCCTTTTCTCTGTTGGGTCGCTCTAAAGAAAAAAAAAAGAAAGAGGCCTCCGGGTGTAACGGTCGATTAAGAATCTTTGTTAAAATCTATATATCATTTATCTTTAACACCATTATTATGATTTAATATTTTTGGACCATATTAAAATTTATGTTATTACATATACGAGCTTTTCATTAAAAAAAAGTTTATGTATGTCCTCAACTTTACATCCTAGCTGTCATGGCACTTACATTATGCTTTTGGTCAAAAGGCCCATCAATGTCTCATCAAGCATGCAAAATTTTGGTGGAAAATGATATTTTATATTAAATAAAAAGATATTTTTCTAAATTAATCTTATATAAAGTCTAAACAATCTAAATGGCGAGAGTAATATATATTGCTTACTTTTTTCTGATAACATAATATATATTGCTTCCTTATATTACAACTATGCAAATCTAAGGCATTTGATTTGGTCATTCTTTTGTTATGTGAAGGAAGAGCCATATGAACTCTACGAGTGATGTTTGAGTATTTGATAGATGTTGAAATAAAAGTAATTCGTTATTATGGCTTGAGCTGTCTCGGAAATTATATTGAGGTAATATTGTTTATATCTAGATTCTTTTTTGAAGTTGTTTCATTTTGTTTTAGGTTTATCTTAAGATTATGATTGCAATATGTGTTCATTATGGTCTTTAACGCGTCTATCTTTCAAGATAATCTATGGTGCCACCAATCAATAACTGCCACATGAGTCCATTTAAAGATGGATTGGTCTCTTCTTTAATGTGAAGTTGTTAAATTTTTTAAAATGATGAATTCACTCTTGAATTGATCGGTCTATGTAGCAGTTGTTGATGGGTGAAACATGGTAAAGATGACGTCTAGTTCTGTAGCACTAGACCGGTTTTATCGGTTTATGTAGCATTCTCTACACTTATATGTGAACTCCTGTTGTTAAATGTGCTAGTATCATGTTGCATGATTTTCTTTAAAACTTTTTAACCCTCTTTACAACTTTACATGACTTTTTTTTAATGAATGAAGTTTCCAAACTTTTCGGACTGTACATGGGTTAAAGATAGATGTGATGATAACTAGATATTAGGTTCATCCCCTATGCGATAGGGTAGATCGAACTGGGTTCTTGGGTAACGCATAGATATCCTAGGTTTGTGTGATGTACCTAGTACGCATCCCTTGAGATAGTATATTTGAGATATATACTATTTTGGATTTCCACATGTTAAGGTGTCTGACCTTCAGTATCTTTATGAAACAAGCAATGTCGAAATACAACACCCGTTCGAATGGGGGAGGCTGTGGCAACGGCGATGCCGGTGCGACTAGGGTTCCTCCAGCAGGGGAGGGACCAGTGGGTCAGCATGGACTGGAGAGTTCCGCAGAGACGTTAGCTTTGAGACCCAGACCTGCGCAGGAGCTCATCAATCAGGGACAGCTGATGGAGATGTTGACTAACTTTGAGAGAGCCATGGAGAGGACAATGGAGAGGACTGTACAGACCTTGTTGGAGCGGCAGGCAGCACCTTCGCCTTAGCCTCCACCTCCACCTCCACCCCCTCCACCACCACCTCCACCTGGCGAGGTCTACCGCGAGACTAGGGAGATGGTTGCACTGAGGGAGTTTAAGCGTCATTACCCCCGTGTGTTCAGAGGAGGGCCTGACCCGATTGCAGCAGAGGATTGGATCGATGAGACCGGCAATCTCCAAGATACGCTGGCCGTCAGGGAAGGAGACCTGCGGATGACCTTGGCGGCACATCACCTCACGGGAGAGGCAGCCCAGTTGGTGGACCAAGGAGCCCCTCCGAGCCACAGCCTTGAGGGATTGGGACATCTTTCGTCAAGTGTTTTTGGCTAAGTATTTTCCATCAGTAGTCAAGGAAGCTAAGAGCATTGAGTTCGCCAACCTAATACAGGGTGATGACACAGTTATTCAATATGAGGCCAAGTTCTCTGAGTTGTGTCGCTTCGCGCCAGAGATGATTGAGACTGATCTGTTGAAAGCACGCCGTTTTGAGCAAAGCCTTCACCCAGTAGTGGCCCATGTGATGGTTACTGCGAGGAGCACTACTTATGCTGAAGTGGTGCAGAGGATAATCTTGGTAAAGAGCACCGCCCTTCGAAGCAGCCGTAAAACACATAGGCTTAGTCCAAGTCCAAGCACACAACAATTGGCAGACATTGTTGGGGCTTTCTATCAAGTTCAGGGACTAATATAGAAAAGGGTTCTCAGCCATGTTGCATATCATGCATTCATGCTTTCTAACTAGAAGGGAAGAAAAAGTATTGAGAGAATGAAATTCCATAATTTATTGCTGAATTCTCTTCAAGGTTCATAGAGTTTTTTCTATTTATTTCTTCTTTCTTTTTTAAAGAAATAAATCTAATGATTTCGATTTTCATTCAAATAGTCTGAATTGAAAGCTTTTTTTTTTTTAATCAAGAAATGGATAGAGCTCTTCCATTCATATTGGTAGAATTTGTCCTTGAAAGTTCGAGGGGAAATGCCATTGGAAAAACAAGAATTCCACACTCCAAACGCCCACAAGAAACATTAGAACAATGATAAAAGGTCCTCTCCAAACACCCAAAACTAGTGATTTATCAGTCCATTCCAAACACCAGTTCATCACTTATGCCTTTATGTTTTATAAAATTCATCTTTTGAACTTATCGACGAAAGCAATGCTCATCTCAAAACTAAATAAACAAAACAAGCTCAAGATTCCGTGAGTGATTGCATAAAACAACATGACAAACCCATGCCCATTCTCATCAGATCCTAAAAAATAGTTACTCTAGAAAACCCATAAATCCTCTTCATTCTCATCTCTCTGTTATTTTTTCTGTTTTCCAAATTTTGTTTGTTTTCCCAAATGGCATTTTCACAAGCATTATCCTTGGTGAGAAGGAGAATCCCATTACGCAGCTCACCGACTTCTCCAATTTCTTTCATACCAAACGTCTTGTACTCAAGGCATTCCACATTTTCTAAATGAGGGAATATCAGTAATTTACAATTTTTTAATTTGTGTGTTATTTTATATTTATTTTGCCTGTTATACACCCCTTTGTGATATACTTCCTTTTGTGTTCTATAGGTGGAGAAAAGATTAAATTCTACTCGTTTACATTTTGGGAAAACATGAAATACATCCAAGTCATTGTGAATTCAATACTTAGAATGTCCTCCTCAATGTACACAGGACATCGGTAGAAATGCAAAAGGTTTTACTTCCAGACGACATTATGAGAGAAATTTTGAAAGGAGATTCTTTTAAAGAAATTTTGAAAGAATTTGGATTATATGAATGATCTTGTAACATAATGATGCTGGAGAAGAATGTAGGTGATTGAGAAGACAGGGAAGGACAGAGAGTGACTATTCATGGATAATAGAGGAGAATGAAAGTGAGGGAGAAGGCCATGATTAAGTAATTTAGTTTTATTTTAATTATGAGTTGGTTATGAATTATGACTTTATGGAGGGTTGGCTATTTAGAATTGGTTTTATTTTTATTTTTGTAGAGAAAAAAAAAATCTCTAATTGAAATAGTATATCCAACTGTCTATTTTTTTGCTTATAGGATTATCTTGAAATTCCAAATATGATGGGTGTGGTGTAAAAATATTATACAAAATATTGGAGTTTGTTCTTTATACAGCTTTGCACACGATATATTTATTGTTATAAATATATAATTATAATATTTTTCATTTAAATTGGTGCTTTGTTGTATTTGAATTTTTGTAAACTCAAATTTACATATGAAAACAAATGATTACCATTTATATAAATGCAGATTTAAAGTTAATTTTAAATAAACGACTTTCAAATTTCCATTCAAATTCAAATTCAATCTGTCATTTATTCAGTCTATTTTTTAATTGCCCCAAATATCTTTTAAACTGCTATTTTGTGAGACTCTTTGATAATATGGAACATGAAAAAAAAAAAATCCAATTTAATTGGAATCAAAGAATTTATTGATATTTTTTTTGAATTTACGTGTGAAAAATCATGTTAAAATTAGGATAAAATCTCCTTCGATTTTATCCAATGTCCTTGAGGTATATCAGATGAGGAGATTACTAGTTGAGCTAAACTCATTGTGGGCTAGAATTTATAGATATTAAAGTTTCTGTTTTATTTGATTTGATTTGGCATTGACTTTGTGATTATAATTTGTTTGGAATGAAGAAAGTATCCACACTACCATTCAACCAATATTTATAAATACTATTCTCTCTGTCCTATTTTAGTTATCTCATTTGAAATATTTGTATATAAAGTTAGCACTCCATTTGATCTCATTCATTTTCAATACACTTATGTTATTCTAATATAAATGGGACAATTATTTCGAGGCAATTTCAAAATCTATGTAAGATAATTAAATTAGGACAGAGAGAGTATTAGTTATCGCTGATCGATCAAACAAGGATAATATGTGATGAGAACAAAGGAAAGTGAAATAAATAAATTTCTTGGTACCTCCAAATGTATATTTATGCACAAACAGACTTAGGTTTAGGGGTGTTCATTTGTCTCAACTTGGCTGGCACAAGTTCAACCTAAATAAATGGGGGCGCAGACAAAAACTGCATGATGACACCATGTGATCTTTCAAAAGGATTAGTTATAAAATTTTGACTTATGAGGGGTAAATTGCATTTCCATCAATTATCTAAACTTGAGCTCATCTGATGTTTGGCCCGGTGATTTGCATTGGGTTGGGATCCATGCTTTGATTAATTGATTCATGCTTCTGATGTGTTACACTCAGGGTCGAAAATTCGGCTCATCCGTATGTTCGGCTGAGATTTTTCTCTCAATTTTTTTTTTTTAAAATCTCCATGACTTTTATTTTGAAAAAAATTATTTAAAAAAATAAAGAAGGCTGTTTTTTAAAAAATATAAATATCGACCATTATTTAGGCCGATATTCACCTGTATCGAACGAATATCGGCCGATATATTGATCGGGCCCATGACCGATATTTTTTTTTAAAAAAAAAAAAAGCGGTCGATGTTAGGCCAATTTTTTTTTTCTCTGACCGATACTATATGTATCAACCTGGATATCTCAGTCCTAGAAATCTTGAGATTATCGGCCGAGATTTCGACCCCCACCCCCGGACTTACACTTGCACAATCGAATGGACGGGCTCAGTCTTCTTATTTATCCAAAATAAGTAGGCTTGGGCTTTAGCTTTGAAAGGTCTGATGGTCCCAGCCTGCACTTAGCCTATTAATCCGGCAGACTGGGCACTTTGAACTTGAAGACTTCAGTCCAATTTCTCACTCTATTGATGGAAAAAACACTGGGTTTCAGCTGGGCCTAGATTTGTACAAAACAATAGTACAGTAATACACTTTGTAGTTATTTTTCTTCTCATTACAACATGGTAACTTGGTGATTATAGTAAGTAATTGTTCTTCATACCATTGTTCAAAAACTCAAAATGTCTTGGATAAGTCGTCCTGACTTCTGAGTTAACTCAACTCAATAGTATTTCAAGTCAAACGAGTCTATTAATGTCTCTGGGTTTTTTTCGTAGCATTCAAAATTCTAAACTCTATGAGATTTTAAGGCGAATTCGAGTTTTAAGTTTTTAAAATAATGATGTAAACAAAAGGCTCTTGTCATGGTTATGATTATAATTATATTAAAAAATAGAGATTTTAAGATGGGTAACCCGCGATTTTCCACACGTAAATTTAAAAAAAAAAAAAATTAACAAAATGTAACAATCTGAAATTTTGATTTTAATTTCTCTTCCTGCATCCATTTATAACTCTGCACTTCTGCTCCACTATAATGATACACAGTAGAAAAAGATTCAAGGCAATCAGGTTATCCTAATTATCGCAGAGTAGTTTTGGGCTCAATGTAATTATACGAATGAGAATGTTTTTGCCAAATTGCATTTTAAATATCGGCCGATAAAAAATTATTTGCTTGAAATAATACAACAAATATGAATTGATTTTAGATATATTACTCAATATTTTAGTTTATTCAGTATCTACACCATATTTTAATATTTTGATAAACAGCTGATATATCAAGTTTTTAATGTCAATTAATGAAAAATCTAACTCCCGACATTTGTAATGTAAAATTGGCAGTAATGTTTACTTTAGGCGCTTATTATAACTCGAAGGAGCCCTTTGTTATATTTCAAGTTTCAACTATGAAAAATAAGGAACATTGAAAATGAGACAAATCTTTTTTCTTTCAAGAACTCTTTGCGAAGAACGTAATAAATATGGCATTTTTCTCTGGTTCTAATTTCTTGAGAAAAAAAGAGAGACTTTCCATCCTCACTAAGACGATACTACGTTCATTTTTAATTCAAGTAAAAATTTTGACACAAACAACTAAAACGGTGAGTTTTTCACATTCTAATACTTGGCTGAAGTTCGTAATATGAATAGATCTCTAATATAATTTTTCACAGAATTATTTTTCTTAAATAAATAGACAAATGGCCTTTAAGAGTAAGTTGGGAGCATAAGGCTAAAAGTACAGACAAATTAAAACCATTTTTATAATTTAAAGAAAAATATTTTTTTTATTTTACTCTTACCCCCACCCACTAGAAAGACAAGGTTAGGGCCACCCTTCAAATTTATGTGAATGATAATTTTTTCTTAAAAGTTTTTTCTTTTTTTTTAAAAAAAAAGTATTACTCATTAACGAGAACTCTGAACATTTTTACCAAATGTAACAATTGAAAAGGTGATAGTGACAGCACTTTTGCCTGTCTCTCTTTACAGTTCACAAATGTAAAACACTGTTAAGTAACTCAAATTATCTTAATTGCTGATGTTTCCCCCTTTTCACAGAACAAAAAAAACTTTTCATCTCTTACAGAAATTGGCCCACATCTAACACTTGCATTTCAATTTACATTATACAATTTCATGTGGGTGGCTCCCAAAAGCCCTTAAAAATGTTTTATAGATTTAACTTTGCCTTTGCTGATGTAATATTTTTTAAGTTTTGAATGATATATCAACTAATATAAGATTAGGTCATTCACGAGTCAGGTTTAGATCTGAGTTTGAGCCCATTTGTAATGTCATCAAATAGGTTCCGCAAGAATCTCGGACTCGTGTATACAATGCTCACGACTTTCTTAGTTTTATTTATGCCAGAGGTGTTCAAGTTTCTCAGAGTATCCGAATAAAGTTTGGAGCATGTGCAAGTCTTCTTACCTACATAATAGAGACTAAGTAATTTTATAGAGAGTTAACCTTCGAAATAGAGTGAGAATCGAATTAAAACGAGTTTCTCACCATCACTCGAACATCTTTGTGTTCCGGGCCTTTGTCAGTTTCTACTTGAAGATTATGGGCATTTATGTCATTGTGTATAGAAATGAGGAGGAGGCCCATTGCAACTACAAAAGGCACCAGGTCACATACTCCATTCAAATAGACATCATATCCCCTGCTTCTTTTACCAAAAAAAGGAGCAAATATCAGTTCCTCCTCATCCATGGCTAGATTACAAAGATTCAGAGGAGTGAGACAAAGGCATTGGGGCTCTTGGGTGTCAGAAATCCGACACCCGTTACTGTAATTTCCTTCTCTACGAATTCAGTTAGTGTTTGTCGTATCTTTCTTCAATTCATTTACTACTCATCTTAACTCAATTTCCATTTTTCTTTGCAACAGAAAGACTAGAATCTGGTTGGGAACATTTGAAACCGCCGAAGATGCTGCGAGAGCCTACGACGAAGCGGCATGGCTCATGTGCGGGCCGAGAGCGCGTACCAACTTCCCATTCAATCCCATCACATCGAACACTTCACGGGTTCTCTCCGAAACACTTGTAGCAAAGTTGGAAAAATGTTGCAGGGCTGCTCGACAAGTACCGAAACGGGCACCGAAGGAAGCAACACTAACAGAAGAAGAGCTGAAGCACGGCGACAATGAGTACATTCAAGAGATGATTGAGGAACTCATCTACACTGGTTCTGTGGAGATCACTTTCTGTTCGAATACTTCATCGTCTACTTAGTTCAAGTTAAAAAGTTTAGTTTAAGTAAATGCAGAGTAATGTACAGAAGAAAATGCAAGATCAACTCTGCTATTTTGAGGCTTTTGTAGTGCTTTGAATTATGAAAGAGAAGAAGGGCAATTCAGTGGAAATGAGCCCATTCTCTAAGAGTGTTTCTATTTTACTTGGTGAGGATATGGGAATATTTAGTGTTGAAAGTAGAAATTTGAAAGACTTCATGTCTTTCCCTAGCTGAAATTGGTCCCAATGTATCATGTTACAGAATAAGAAAAGGCAATGGATAAATCTAGAGAGAGAAATGTACCGTTGCTTTCAGTAGAAGTACCTTCCTTTTGAAGATATCAGAAAGGGGAAAAGAAAAGTAATATTTCTATTTAATAGCAGTTCAGTGTTACAATAATTTATGAGCCAAGTTGCATTAGCTCTTCAAAATGTGTGACATATTTGTGTCAATCTAGCACGTTAGCCGCTCAGCGGATAGGGTGGTGGACTTCTTTGAGAAGAATAGTGTATATGGAACTATAAGGGGAACTTTTCACATATCGAACTAATAGTTTTCGTAGGCTTGTGCTTTTATTTTACTTTGGGTTCTTTGGATGCTTGTAATTTGGTAATTTTTTTTTTGTCTATATCTCTTATACCCCTTTTGTACTTCTCTCTTTTTATCTTTTGTATTCTTGTTCTTTTAATGAAATTTTAACCTTTCAAAAAAATATTTGTATCAAATTGTTTAATAGGCACCTTCACATACAACTTTTTAATATTACTTTTCCAGATGATAAAAAAATTGTTAAAAATTAATTAAAATATTGATATTTGAAAAAGTCTTATACACTCCAATGTACTAAATCTAGCTCTCGCTTTTAGTGACAGTGAATGTGATGGGTTTCAAAAGCCGATTTTTTTTTTTTAACTTTTTTTAGTGACGTGACTGTCATTTCAGCATGACTTATAACCTAAGGTTTAAATATCGGCCGATACATATTGTATCGGTATTTTCATACAGAACGATATCGGCCGATACGATATGTATCGGCCGTATATACATATTATCGGCCGATATGGCCGATATTCAGTCTGAAATATCGGTTACAATATCGGCCGACATTCATAAATATCGGTTTTTAAATTTTTTTTTTTTAAAAAACACCGATACGATTTTTACACGGTTTTACACGGTTTTTTGCAGTTTTTAACTGTTTTTTGCGGTTCTCCATGGTTCATCACAGTCCGTCCGATACGGCTTTCACGGTTTTTTGGGGTTTTTTACAATTTTTTACGGTTCATCACGGTTTTTTGCAGTTTTTTCACGGTTCCAATATCGGAGGAGAGAGAAAATGCCGATATCGAGAGGAGAGATAAAATTATTGGCCTAGCCGATTTTGAAACCCCTGCTTATGACATCTTGAAAGATACATGTGTGACTCTTCGTAAATTTTTTAAATAAATCTACAACATAATTTTCAATCAATATTTCATACCTTATTTTCATTTAAAATTTTAAATATAATTTATTTAAATATTATGCTGAGTCTTTGAGTCCCACTTTTTCATTTGTTAAATCAACTAAAGTGTTAGACTCCGCCCATCACACGCGTACCCATGCAACTGAATTTGTAAATGCATTTATATTAGGAGTTCTAAATCTAAGTTCAAATATTCAGTTTCTTAATTCCTTTAAGAGAAATGATATTAACGAATTAAATCATTCATTGCATGGAAATTACTCTACATTGGGCTTGTAATTATACTGACCTCATATGTAGTCAATATTTTTTTATCATCATCATCATATTCAAAATTTCATCTATTTAGAGTCAATTTTTTTAGTTCTACTTCTCTATTTGATTTTATTATAAACCGCACAATCAGTCACTCTATTATCTGTCATGTCTTTCTTTGCGACTAATATTTTTTATACATCAACCAAATTTTCAAGATGTGAAAGTCGAAATATTAGTTTGTTATAATATTTAAAACTCAAAATATTTTTTTTTTTTATTTTGTCATGTTGATATTTTGTATTCTATTGTGATCCAAACCACATTAGTCACTAAGCCCAATCGAGAAGAGAGGGGAGGAGCAAATTTTTTTTAAGGGAGCAAGGATATTTCTATAATTTTGTATTTAGACCATTTATATATTGCATTTTGAGGGATTAGATTGGTGGAATTCATCAATACGGAAAGAAAGAGAGACAAAAGAAAGATTATCCTATTATCAAATAATAGTAAATGGTTCCCATTTAATATATATATTATCATACATATTATTCCCATTTAATATATATGATTTGCTTGTCCACTTATTTTTTATGAGAAAGAAATATAAGACCCCACTTTTTAGTGAGTACGAGCGCATTAGATAAGACTCTTGATACACGCAACCTTCACCAAGGCATGGGCATAGAGTGGCTATGAAATTCAAACCTGATACCTTTGGTTCATGAGCCAAAGGGACGGCTAATTGAACTGCCCCGTGTGAGCTGCTTGTCCATTTGTTTTATCATGATTTCTATGTTTTTCCAATCGATCAATGTCTCAATATGATGATGATTCCTCTTTATTTATATAGGAATCAGGGTTCTGTTTGGGATAGCAATGGTTTGCTTTGGATGGCCCCATCTTTCTGTCGATTCCATATCTTCTTCTGGAAGGAGGTCTCACTCTACTGCATCATTTCCACTTCTATAAAACTGTTGATAGCTCAGTAAGATCTACACTAGGGAAGATAGGACAACGATGGCTGCACAGTACACCTTAATTGAAAGTTTCCATTTCATTGGATTTGCATTAAGAGTTTTTTTCAGAGTGTCCAAGCCTCTTAGAATATCCGACTAATCCTCAGAACATATGCAAGTCTTCCGATCCAACATAAACTAGATAATTCTAACCAGAGTGACCCTTTGAAGTGGGATAGAAATCGAAATTTAATTGCAATGCAATATTTTCACATTTAGATATGAAGAGTACCAAAAGGGGATTCAAATCAAAATTCATTGGCAGAGACTTGCATTGGCCCACCAAATTGATTTTTTATTTTTAAAATATAAAAGTTGATATTTTGGCTGACTCAGTTGATCCTGACTCAACACATACATAGACCATCAGTCATCCACAATAATATACCGTACCGGCCATTTTTAAAACCTCGCTTCTCAGTCAAGGGAGAGACATTGAACAGACAAAACTTGAAACCACAATAATAATATTGCAAGAACATTATTACTCAATAGTAGAATCCATCTCTTTCTCTCATTTCATAGAATTCGATTGAATGATGCACGACCCAAATATTAGTAATTGAAATCCTGTTTGTCTGGACTAATAAGACAGTACCCGAAGAACCCTTTTTTTTCAGGAGAATCATGGAACTCTACTGTTTGGTGGGCAATTCAATTATTTGTGAATGAATCGCATAGTTGTTTGGATGGAATGAAATTAGAGTAAAAACAGTCTCAATAAGGACCATGTTTCTCCTCAAGGGAATCATGCAATGATAATCATTTCACACAAAAAATGTGATTGGAGCCCTACTTGATTGGATGGTTCTCCTAATTGTGTACAATCTCACACAAACAAGGCAAAAAAGGTAGTCAAAAGACTCATACCAAATCATGACAAGAGATCAAATTGCTTGGAAAGGATGAGGACATAATGATATTTCTGTGCCATGCATTTGCTTTCACTATGTACAGTAGATTGGAGAGTGATATGAAATTTCCAAATAATTTCACTTCCACTTTACTTTTTGTCATCTTGGCATTAAATTCAATGCTTTGCTTCATCATTTGGACAGTACTAGCAACAATGATGATCAATTCCTCTCTCTCTCTCACTCTCTTTATATTTCAATGAAGCACTTTAATTGCAACATTCATGATTTTGTTTAGCACCCAAGGAGCTCACACCAAACATCATCAACATACACGCTTGCGCTGCTTGACTTGGTGCAGCCACTGCTGAAAATTTATACAGAATGTCTTTGTCCACTGACATGTAATTGGATCCCCTTACTCATTCGAAAAAAAATGAAAACACTCTAAAGAGGGCAGATATTCTCTGAAAAAAAAAAAGTTTTTGAACCATATCTCAAACATCAGTCGAGTGGGGAGGAGAGGGGAGAGGTAAATATTATGAAATTTCAAGTTTTACTAGAAATTACCCAAATAATACCAATAGGGCCCATAGTTCAAGCCAGGCTGATATTTCATGATTTTGGTAATTACAAATATTAAAAAAGATGTGCCCAAGATAGGCCAAAATAGCCAATTCCAAAAATGGGTGTTTCAGACCTTGTAAAATTCTTATGCAAGTATAGTACCAATTCCATAAATGCAATTTAATTGTTTAATTATAACATAATCCTATTCAAGTCTGCTTTATGAATTCTACTTTTTCACTAAAAAAAAGCAAATTTAAATGCACAGTAGGGTGATAGACACTCACGTCTCCACATACTCTGAAATGCACTAGTACTGGTCATTGGATCACCCGCAACCTCTTTTTAACATTTATTCCTGAAATGCACCTGCAAGATATCAATTTTACTGGCTCATACCTTCTAAATTGAATGATCTTTGATCAAGATTTAGCATGAATGAATTCCAACTGTGGATTAGTATCGAACATTTGTTTGGATTTATGGAGGGCCACCAGGCTCCAAGCCATTTTAATTTTCAAATTTCAATTCACTTCCCACGCAAATTACTTGGGAAAAAGAATTCAAAATCAATAGATGTGATATAAATAGAAATCACAAGACTTGAATTTTGTCAATCCCTAAAAGAGAGGGAGGGGGAAGGATTTAAACTCGCCCGAATACTTTGACTGACATAAACAAGTGGAATCAACTATATGGTACAACAAATCCTGACATTTCAATTAATACCTGATAGTGTACACTAAATAGTTTTACAGCAAAGAGAGCAACTCCTTCACTTTCCCTTCCCCCTGCCTCTCCGGGGATACCCCACTTTCTTTCCCTTGTTCCTCGTATTCGGCTTCTTTTGAGGTTGGATATCTGGCTTCTCTTCTGTCATTTCAGCAGTACCATTTTGCAATTCATCTGAAACTGTGTTAGTTTCATTGGTCAAAGGAACTTCCATGGAGACCTCATCATGGAAATTTTCCTCAGGTTGGATATCTGGCTTCTCATCTATCATTTCAGCAGCACCATTTTGCAATTCATCTGAAACTGTGTTAGTTTCATTGGTCAAAGGAACTTCCATGGAGACCTCATCATCGAAATTTTCCTGCAGGAAGCCTGTTGCCAACTCGCCAAGGTGTGAACTGGTTGAATTCTGGGCCATGTCATCACGCCTCAGCACAGGGTCGGCATCCGATGCCTTCGACAAACTGAACAAGAGAAACATGAGTTGGAAAATTTAGTTGTGATGGAATGGGTGAAGCAAGTGACTGTTTTTTCAATGTTACAAGTAGCCAGGATTTACTAGGTTCACTATGTGGAGGAAAGTAGAGTTGCAAAGCAAATGCTCCCGGTTTTTCTCAACTGAAGAAGCTATCATGCATTATAGTGAGTTTTTTTCCTCCTTTTGATCATAAATAGAAATGAACATCCGTGCAAATAGTATATCGCCTATACGCTGTTAAGCAAAATCATTTGTACAAAATTTTTGTTTTCTTCCAATGACAGTAGATGTTTCTGCTGAAAAAAAGGGAGAAAGAGAGAATGAAAGAAAAGGGGAGAATAGGGTTAACTATGTTCAACACATAAAGATCAAGCCCATTTGCAACAATACTTGCTGGCAAAACATGATTACATGATTGAAGTCATCCATACGTCGTGCCCTATCTTTATGTGCCATAGCCCAAATAACAGGATGGTCCACTTGTCAGTTGGGCCATACACGCATTAAATAATGGATGATCAAGAAAACAATTTAAAGGTACATGCTTTTGGATTTAAGATGAGTGAATTCCCAAATTTTTGGGCCATAATTTTTAGACTTTAGAGGATGGATCTGTCAGTTGCTCAACCTAAGTACTGCATGTGTACCTAAGTATACCTTGGTTGTGAAGGGACACAAGCACCAGCATCGTTGCCATTCCCCAGACCATTCACTTCTTTCTTTTGATCCCCAGCCTGCAATTCTGTACCTGCAATGATATTTAGAGATTTGATGAGCTTTCAAATCCTTCGAATGAAGGGTTAAGATAATGGTATCACTGGAATTCATAATTCTTTTTTCTTTTTGAAAAGACAGCAATTTTATTCAAGAATGCATGTAAATGAGAAAGGCCAAAGAGGTCCAAAAGGAAAAACAACACCCAGTAAACAATTACAAAATAGAGCAAGGATAAGAAAGGAGTCACCCAGCCCAACTAGAGGGGCGTGTAATGCTATCCTGGAATATAATTTCTTGACCACAAACATTCTGGGTGGGTGATATTTTTTCTTTATAATTAACAACATTTATTGAAATAAAGTAGAAATACTGTACAGGAAATTGAACCCTGCAAGTCGGTAAGCTAACCATGAAAGCAAAACAAACATGAAAAGGTAATAAATATGCACATATCTACAGGTATGGTTTTTTATAGGGTCATGTAGAGAAGTAGAACTCAAAAAGCTTACCCCAGATAGATAGGATTGAAGATTTGATGATGATCATGACGATCATGATGTCTACAAGCATATCCTCTATTCTATAGATGCTAAACAAAACTTAGCATCTGAATGCCAAAATACTGAATAAAATGTCCAGTGCATGTTTAGATCCCTTGCCAAAATACAATAAAAAGCCCAATCTCAGACAGACCATTTATAATGTTTTCCACCACATGCTAAGATGAGACTTTGGCTTCAAATATTCTCATACTGAATTCATTCCAAATGCCCCAAGTATAAAGGTTATGGGTGTCAAATGGGCAGACCTATGGAAAAGAATTTGCCAAATCTATTATGAGTGCCAACTCCAAATAGATGGGATAAATAACTTTGATAATGAAATCAGTACATTCTAATAAACCTTGATTTCAAAGTTCTATCAACCTTCACAAACATCTTCCCAACATTGTATTCTTCTTCATTGCACCTAAGAAATCCTCTTTTTTATTCATTTTTTAAGTCACCAAAATCATCAGTAACATAGTTACAAGGACCTGAGTCAGGTTTCACAGGACAGAACAAGAATTCTCAGAATTATACTCACACATAGTTACAAGGACAAAAAGTGTGAGCCACACCCACTATGTTCAGCTAGACAATATGCAATTTCATTGGCCACACTCCAAACACGAACAAAGAATACAAGTGCAGCTAAAGCTGAGTAGCATGCCGATTATTTATTAATCAATAACATAAATAAATATTATTAATTGCAGTACCTGTAATGGCACTAGCAAACTCATACTACAAAGCGTTGTAACCAAAGAACATGCCTAAACCCCTTCTTTAGCCTGTATGCCTACTACAGTTTGCTTTCCTCTCAGATGGAATTTTTAACCACCTTCATCTTGCTTACCTCCCTCGTTTGTAAGATTAAAACAAAATCCCAAGGTTCTTTATGCCATGGCCTCGAAGAATCCCTACCTATCTTGTTTATCTCCTCATTTGTACATTTAAAGCAGCTGCCAAGGCTTTTCATGCTACAGCAAATTACCAAGGTTCTTCATGGTATGGCCTTTGAAGAATCTCTCACACATGCACAGAGCAAAAAGGCCCAAAAAAGCATGAATAATTGCTCAAGAAAATTGAATGAGGGGAAGAGAGGGGGGTCAAACAGATCAAAGGGGTGCACAGGAGAGGTAGAATTGCATGTGTCATGGGCAAATATAGAAAAGGAGATATAAAGGGAAGGATTTGATGGGTAATGCAAATGATCATAGCATAGGACACTTTGTTTGTGAATGCCATGACAAGAGAGCACGTGGCTAATTTCTGTTTCTAGTAGAGAAAATGAATGGGAGTTGCCATCAAAGCAGGGTTTCTAATAAGAGAGGAATGATGTGAAACTGCTTTTTTTTTTTTTTTTCTTAATTAGGAAAAAAAAAAAAAGCACCCCAAAAAAATTAAGTAGGTACATGCAAGAGTGGAAGGATTGAACTATTTTTTAGGCTTACAGATTTCATTCTAAGCCCAATCTATTGCAGGACCTTCAGGTTAGTTTCTACTATTCTGCTCAAATCTGAGTCCACGGACATGGGTACAGGAGAAAAGCTCTTAAGGCCACTGGATCACATGCCAAAATAGTGGAGGCCCATTGTGGATAGCATAGATCTTACCTCAGACGAGAAGAGCATTGGGCCTGCAAGGTTGGCAAACATTGGACAAAATAAGGATGACAGGTACGATTTTTCAACAGCGACTTGTTTAGTAAATCCAGTAAGATAAGGATGGACCTGTTACTGACACAGGCACAGGGAATCTCATTGGAGACGATAAGCTAGGGTTGAGCCACAAACCTAAATATTGGCCATAGCAGGCTATGGTTAGACAAGCATATGCTGAGGAACAAGCCCGTTTTTTTGGGCCTTGGCAAGAAAGTGGCTAATAGTTGTCCAGCATAATAGCATATAGATGGGCAAGGTTAAGTCAGTAGCAGGGCTTGATCTCAGGCCAAAATAAAATGCAAATGACAAAGATGGTGAGAGTATGGGTCAGTACCGACTTTTAGACCAAAGAAGATCTTGCACAAACAAGATCCTCATCTAGAGAGTTACACCAAGGGGAATTCTTCCTTGAATTTTCATCATCAACAGATCACAGGTCTGAAATAAGGATATCGTCCCAATGTTGACCAGATGTATCTAGGTACATGCTCCGACTGGAGATGTATGCTCCAATCATAATACCAAGTATTCATCAAATATTTCTGATGGATATTTGTAAGTGCAGGTGAATAATTGAATTATAAATGCTCAGCTCCCATGGCATGCCTTCAGAGTTCAGACAGCTTTTCGAACGCCAATACAATTGAGTTGGTGTGGAAAAACAAACAACAGCAACTCAACAGCCCACCACATGATGGTACCAATTGAAGAGTAACATACTAACATGCAAACAGGACAATGCAAATATGACTCTCCAGAACAAGATATTCTAGTAGCTGCAGAGATTTCTTCTTTTTTTTTTGAAAGTTGCAGAGATTTCTTACCTGGTAAAGAATTTCCAGTCTGAGAACTAATCTGTGAGCTAGATGCACGAGTGTTGTCAGGGTTGTTGATGCCATCCTTATCACTGGGATAATCAACTTGAATAAATTAAATCTCAATAGGTAACTAGCCTAGTACTTGTAGCATGCTAAAATGTAACAAACAGGAATACAGGATAACTGGATAATTATCAGAGCATTCTGTCAGAAGTTGCATGTGTTTGACTTCCCTAGTAAACCATATTTAACCAATGGACATCATATGCCAAACGCATTAGCAACTCAAGATAGACACCTATCTGCATCCCCATAGCAAGATCATCAACTTACCCAGAACCCATGTATAAATTATGCAGACCAGTCAGCCTATCCAATAGTGTTCTCCATTTACTAACAGTGGCAACCACTATAGATGAAAAGAGATTCACAAATTGCATTCTGGATGATCATAACCTCTTTTAAAAAAAAAAATGAGGATCCAAACCATCTGCCTTTTCCTTAAATATGAAATGCTGAGAATCTTCTTCATAACCATTCATTTGATCATCAGCATTCTCTCAGAAGTGTAATGTAAGAGATGTAGTTCTCCACAATGAGGCCCAAGATTTGGGCAGTTTAGATGGATATGTTGCTTTGTAGAAGATGCACATGGAAGTCAAGTCTAGAAGTTCGATGACAAGAAATCCATGGGCATTTGCTGTTTATAATTGTATTCAATTAATAGGAGACAAACTAACCTTGGGAGAACAAATATGACTCTTTCTGATGGCATGACTTCTAGTTCTTCAGAATTTATTATCTCCACAGAAATATCTGTATCTGAAACTGAAGAACCATCGTTAATGAATAAATTATATGTAGTCACAAACATCAAAGAACCAACAATATCAACTACCATTCAGAAAAAAGGAAGTTGTGTAATAAAATCTGATAGCTCCTAAAAAATTAGGAGACTGAGAAAAAATAAAATCATTCAGAAAAAGATAAAATTATTCCACTAGAATATTACCATTATGCTGTACTGGTACGGAATCTGGAACAAGAGACTCGTGAAACCAAGAGTCATTGCTTACTAATTCATGTGTCTGATGAGCCCCTTCCAAATCCTGAAAAGAGATGAAACATTTCCAGATTTATCAACAATTCTGGACTTGGAATACCTCTGATATAGATCCCCCATCAGAAACAAAGCAACCATTTTGGTAATTTGGCAGAAAAATGAGAAATTCTGTTCTCTAGAAAACAAGGAGTTGAGAGAAATGCCAAGGAATCAATCGAGACATCCACTTACGTCATTCTTTTCTGAAATGAATTTGGAGGCTGGCATAACTTTTTCTGGTATAGAATGTTTGTTTTCTGATAGAGAAGTGACTGAAGATGAGAGGTCATGCCTTGGATCTTCTGCAATCACTGTTTCTTCAGGTTCTGAAATACTTCTAATGGAAGTCAGGTTGTTTGTACTATCACCATGATTCGTCACTAAACGGTTTGCTTCATTACCTTTTTCATCACACAGGTGAAGAACCCCATTTTGACAAATACCATTTGTGGCGACTTCTGCAGTCAAGTTTGGCCAGTTTGAAGATGAATCTTGGATAACAATTTAAATTTTGTTTGTGAAAATGAAAGGGTTGTGATTGAGACAAAGTAGTTTTTCACTATTTAAGTGATGATATGTGAGCAAAAAGACAAGGCAAGTACCGCCTCCTATCAAAAAAGAAAGTGCCTCAATCACTACCAAAATGAAATACAATAGCACACGCCCAGAAATTCAGGATTAAAAAAAAAATGTTTGCAATTATACAATAAGAGTATTACCAGCATCTTGCATTGAAATGATATCTGGAATGGGAGGGCCATGACAAGCTGAGTCATTGCTTACTGCTTCCTGGGTTGGCTGAGCCTCTTCTGAATCCTGCAACGCAGTGAAGTGTTTCAATATTTAGTATATTACAAGTCTGGACTTTGAGAAACACCCTTTTCATGATCTCATATCAATCCATCAGCAACAAATATAGATAACTCCTTTAAAATATATATATATATATATATATATATATATATATATATATATAACTCGTTAATAATGAAGCGGAACAAACTTTGAACTTTTGTCCTTGAGAAACCAAAAACCATTGATTAAAGCCAAGGGAAACAATATAGACATCTCTATGGACCTTGCTTTTTTCTGAAATGAATGTGATTAAATTGGATGTTAGTCTGCCTTCTTCTGGCTTTGAATTTTTGGGTTCTGAAAGCAAAGTAGCTGATGATGAGATTCCATGCCTCAGATCTACCACCCTCAAAGTTTCTTCAGATTCTGAAATACTTCTAATGGACGTCACGTTGTCTGCACTATTGTCCACCATGTGGTTTGTCGCTGAAAGATTTATTTCAACAGCCTTTTCATGAAGTGGTTGAAGAGCCCCATTTCGACAACTCTCATCCGCCACTACTTCAGGGAATGTTGCAGTGTCTAAAGAATTCGCTGATGGCAAAAAATTTGAAGCAACAGCAACAACTTCACCCTTTTCTGTAGCTAACAAGGGTTGTGTAGGTACAACATCAAACATTCTTGCAGAGGAATCAAGCTCAAGTGCATGATGTTCTAATATATCATCTGTGGATTTATGACGAACCCTTCTGGTTTCTCCAATAGTATCCCACGACCCAATGGCAAGAGAGTTCCTCTTCAGTTCCTGAATGGATTTTACAAGGGAAAGCATAAAGGACAATAATGAAATCAGAACTAATGCAGAAACAGATATGCAAAATCCACATTCAGAAATATTTGCTAATGAACACATTTTCCAGCATTGTCCTGGTGGGTTTTTTTTTTTCCCTTTTTCTCTCTTTTTTTGTGAAACAGACCTAGCACCACCAATGTTACAACCCCCGACATGAATACCGCATTGTAAAAACATATTGCTTGCTACCTTTCAAGAAAAGAATGAACACAAATATTACTCTTTTAGAAGAGAAACACAGAATCCTCATCCATAGGATATGCATAGCATCCTTGGACATTGAGCTAATTGCATGGGTTTCATGATGGGGTGATCCATGAAATATCCAAAGGGAAAATCCCAATCACGCAAAACATCTTGCATAAATATTGGTGCTTGCCTGGCCTTTCAAAAACAAAACAAAAAAAGAATACTGGTATTTGCCTGGCCTTCTCTGGGCTACTTGTGCACCTTTGGCTTTTTCATTTTCTTAATAAATCATTCATTATCATTTCCAATACAAAAATATCTTCCATAAAACTAAATACAGAAATGCTCTCCCAAAATGTAAAACCACAAATATTGCCAGGATCTTCTAATCCAGCTCATATACAGGGCATTCTCTATCAACTGAGTAAATTAGATCAATGGTATGGATCTCTCACTCCGACCTATGGGCTTAACAGGAATAACCTCAATGTTTTAGAGTAACTTTTTTTCAGGAAAGAGAACAAAAGTTTTCATTGATGTCAAAACGTAGAAGGGACAAAGGAAAGATATTGGGCCAAATTCAAAAGAGTACAAGAAGCTATCTCAAAATGCTTTAAAATAATATTAGCCACATCCTGTAATGATCATTCAACTCCTCTCTAAGAGAATATAGAAAATGAATATCTCCATCCAAATTTTAGCTTGGAACAAGAATATAAGCATGAATCTTTCAAAAAAAAAAGAAAGAAAGAATATAAGCATGGTAAGCAGGCAATATTTAAAAAATACACATAATCCACATGTGCTTCGACCAAAAAAAAAAAAGAGAGAGAGAGAACTGCCATCCTTAAAACTGAGGAAGAAATGGCAATAGAAAATCCCTTTCAAGATAAAAATATATATAGAAGTCAAACATAAGCTTGACTTTGTCTACAAAACCAACAAGAGCATGAAGTGGAGCAACAATGGACAATCTTTTCTTGCCCATCAAGGTGGAGGCATTAAGTTTAAAACGAAAATGTATCATCTCTCAATAAAATCACCAATCTATCTCTTCTTTAGATAACCAGATTCAGCCAATGAATCCAATCATCAGCTCTTAACAGAGAACAAAACCATTGTCCTGAAGAGTTCCATTTATTCCATGCACTCATGTGTCAGTTACCAGAAGGCCTTCACAGCTTTGTGGAACCATTGGCCAGGCAATCACATTGTGAGTCTGCTTCAAGCAAGAGTGGGTCCAGAATACTTTGTGTACAGCATGAGGCCTTCAAATTTGGCTCCAGGTGCAACCCTTCACCAGAGGGCCCAGAGAATGTGTCTGCCTTCAAACTTGTTAGCATGTCTAGAATGCCGGGTCACCTCAAATTCCCCAAATAACCCCACAAACCTTTGTTCCCCTTTTTCCTCCAAACAACTGTGGAATCCATTTCGGCCTCACTTGTTCAGAATGGACCTTATTGCCATCTAGTGAAATTAACCAATCACAATGAAGATACAAGGGGGAGATGCCTCAAATTCCTCAGCTAAATGAACCAAGCTAGTAGGAGTGACTTGGTTTTGCCTTCATGAACCTTGCTGGGCATTGAATCTAGCAGAAATGACAAAGTAAAGAGCACTTAGTTGTTGCCTTAGTGGCTAAATTGTAGCCAAGGTAGGGTCCACATTTCTTCAGTTAGGAAGCACACCAGTGAGGTCATTTCTCTATGATTCTCCTTTTTTATTCTCTTTCTAAAGATGGACACGTAAACAACTTTGCAAGGATAGGTTTCCTATTTTAACACAAACTTTTTATCAGATATTAAAAGTGGAATTTCATTAAAGAAAACTATGTGAAAGATATGCAAACAATCGGAAATGCTATGATGATGTTGATGATTTACATGTATGGACAGGAACACGATATTATATAAATACCGTTCCCCTTTACAAAAAGAAAAAACTTACACCCCTCTACCCTTGTATTGTAATGGCATTCAGATCATTCCAACAATAACACCACACACAAATAATCCTCACAAATCCCATTCTTTGCAAAGAAATCTGCCACAACATTTTCAGACTGCATTGCATGAATGAATGAAACATCAAAAAAGCTAGTTAGATTCTAGACCTCCCTTGAAATTTATAAAAATCTCCATGGAACACTTTCCCTCCCCGCCACCCATTTCAAGGCATTCAATGAATCTCCTCAACAATAAACCCTTGAAGATGTTCTATAAGATCCTCAATGATTTCTTTATTGCTAGAAGCTCTACCTCGTTGGATTCTTCTCTTGGAAAGACCTGGAATAAAGAGCTTCACCTCCTTTCTAAGTCATGCAATATCCCCCAATCCTAGTTAGCCTGGCTTACCTCTTGTTGTCTCGTTAATATTAAATTTGACCCATCCCATTTGTGTTTTCTTCTATCGCTCATTTATCTTCTCCTTTTGCCTTCCACTTTTCAAACATGAACTCCAATCTCTTAACTCCTCAAAGAAATCCCTCAAAACTCCTGTCTTCCCTTAGCCTATTTCATTAATTTCATCATAGCCAATTCAAGGATTTAACATGATGAATTATCTTTCTACTCAAATACCCCACCATTCAACTCTTTTCAAACTGACCAAAAATTGTCACCAGGTTCATATTCCACATAACTTCACATGCATCCTTAAAGAACTCCACTCTCAACTCTCTTTCTTTCTCCCCAAATGGCCTTCGTTGACCCATAAAACACCAGACAAGGACCCTATCTTGCATTGTTGATGTATAGTCGCAAATGAAAAATAGATCGTTTGCTGATTCTTCCTTTAAGGCCACATAAGATCCATGTAATATCAATGTCTTACCACCACTGAACCAAATTGCATATAGTAAGGCCCTTCCTTGATATAGTTGACCAGCATAAAGCTTAAACCTATGGGAAGTGAAACCTTTCCAAGGGAGAGCAGTAGGTGGCAGAACAAAGAATGCACTAGCTCACATTTAACCCTAACACCATTTCCTAGCACTTGGGATCTGCATCCCATCCGTATCCATATCAATTGCATCACATAATAAAAGAGTGCTATATGCTACTAACAGACATGATATGGTTCTGTCCCCAATCAAATTTCTCTTGCTCCCATCATGAAGCCTTCCATCTCTTGGTCTCTTCAAAATGCATCTAAACCACCTTAAACAGATTTCCCTCATTTCCATCAAAGCTCTTGTCAAGGTTCCACTAATGTGTTCATTCCTAATTCTTTTAATGTTACTTTACTCATCCACCTTAGAAAACACATCTTTTTTATCATATCTTTGTCTACTTATCTTTCTTGATTGCACAACATTTAGCTCCATAAAACTTTTTTTTTGTTGAAAATTCTCCATAAAAGATTGTTGCCCTAATGATCATTTTTCAGAACCTCCCCTTTAATCTGCATGACATTATTTTATCACATAGCACCCAACTCTTATCCCACCCCACTCCCATCCTACTAGTCATATCTACTATGATTGTAAATTATGCATCACAACATGCACAAGAAACAAGCCATTCTTCTTTTAAAAACATAAAGATCTATTTCATAACTTTAAAGTACAAATATTGCACTATAGTAGATGAGGAAATGGATGACGGTGATGACAAATGCAATATAATATATCGACTTGAACAAGATTTGAGTGATAGATTACAACATCAAAGGAAAACAAATGGTCATTAGATCGACGCTAGACCATTTGGGGAAACAAATACCGAATACCACAAAAGGTGCCTATATTATATAGCTTAAGAGACATCCAAGTTTCCTCTATCCAGCTCAAGACAAATAACATTAGAAAAGCCACAATAAAGAAAAATAATAATCAATGAAAATAAATAAATGTTCATATTGGGAAAAAGAGAGCAATTCAAGATAGGAATTTCAAAAAACTACCTTTGCTGAGGGTGAAGAATAGCTGGCCAATGAATATGAACTTTGATTCGTGTAATGACGTGTTCCAATTGATGAAGGAGTTTTGAATAGAACACTTCCCAAAGAAGGAGATGCCCATGGTGGTCGGGCTCGCATATATGATTTGGCCATATCCACAGGGGAAGCCACATTACCTTCAACGACCTGCAGGTCATAATAAAACAAACAATGAGCAATCGAACTTAAAATCAAATAATATATTTTAAAGATGACAAATTTTTCCCTTCTTTATTTCTTTTGAAAAAGAAGAAGAAGAAGAAGAAGAAAAATGTACTATTAGGTAAACGCACAAATGAGTTCAAAATATACATTCTGCCACAAGTGCATCTCCACATGCTTGATGCTATTTATGAAACATTCAAATTGTTTTCTAATGATAAGTGACTTAAATTATTTAGGCCCATCTAATGTGCAGAGTCTTCATATTCCATATTGTAAAGTTCTATTTGAAACAGAAGCCACAGTTTAAATCTAGCATTACCGATTATATGTTTCAAGCTTGAGAAAAGCCAAACACAAGCTTGACAAAGAAAATGCCAGTACACCATTCGTCAATTAAATATTACCCCCTTTAACAAAATCAGACCTCACTGCCAAATATTGACATGGGCAATGACTATTTACCCCGAGAAATTCAATGTTCATTTGTCGTTTCATAACATCATTATCGCCACGTCTTAGATGGTGTTGCAGTTTTAATTGATGCAAATCCCAATATATCTAACTACTTTTGAAACAAAATTGCAATGTATCTAACCATTAACCAAGTCATTTCAGAATATCTACATGAAGCATGCAGCACTGTATCTTCAAGACAACTATCACGTAAGTACTAAATCCTTATAATTGAAATTGACAGTGGAAAAAAAGGAATAAGTAAATAAGGACAAACGAAAAGGCACCAACATTGGGCAGCAAACCAGAACTTGAAGGGCCAGGTCCACGGCCTTGCTCTGAATTTGAACTAGACTCCAATTTCTTCTCCTCGAGCCATTTCTTTGCCTCCATAATGGCTGTATTGCAGAGATCAGGTGTATGTGCTCGGAGGACAGAAGCTCCAGGAGAAAGAGTACTCAAAGTATTCATGGAATAAGGAAAGTCTTCCAGGGATTTCCTTGACAGTGACAATGATTGCCAAGCTCGTGGAAAAGAAACATCATTCCCCAGAGTTCTGCACTGTTCTTTTAGTGTTGCAACCTCACCCTCTTTCATGGTAGGACAGTCTACAACTCGTGATTGAATTAACTTCCTCAGTTCTTCATATTCATCCCTAGTGAAAACATGTAAAATTCCTATTCAGGACTTGAAATCATGAATCACGTAATATAAGCATATTAGAAACAAAATACGTACTTTAAACAAGAACAGAAATATAGATTTTGCCTCCTAATTATTGTTTCAGGCTCATGTCCACCATAGTCATTACAGTCGTTCATGAAAGAGAATGACACCAAGTTTAATGAGCTAGCACTTTAATGCGTACCAATTTAAAATATGCAAGATATGAAAAAAATTACAGAATTACAGATAATATACTTTTTTAGAAGTAAAGGTAAATTTTCATTAAAATAGTTTCATACTACAAGAGGAATACACTGAATTACAGATAAAAGATGAGAAACAGCTTTCAGTTATTTCAATGAAATCACCAAGGCCAATCCCTTCAACTTTCATGTGTTGACCAGGTTCTCCAAATTAATAATAAGATCTATCATTTCAGCACTAAAGAACCTTTAGCACAACTGGTAAGGATTTATGGTTGCAGCCTAGCGGTTGTGGCTTCAAGTCCCATGGGAATCATATATGTAGTTTGCCCAGAGATATAATTTGTCAAATCTAAATATAAAGGCCAACCTCAAATTGATGGGATAAATGGCTTAGACGACAATGATGATGATGATGATCCATCATTTAAGAACTTGTAATTCCTTTAGTCTTCAGATTTTTATTTGTATAATAAGGTACTTTTTTCTCCAAAAATGTCGCAACATCTCTCAAATTTCCTACATGAGAATAGTAGGGATCCCAAAAGGCAATGAGAAGCATACACATAAACCATTGCAAACGATGACGACAATAATGATAAGAACAAAAACTAAATTGTGGAAATAATAACTCAAACTATCAAAGGGAATTCAAAGATTTTAATAGCCTAAATGTAAGTAGGATATGGGAAAAGTTAAGACATGAAGGATGTTAGAGGATGTACTGTTCATACAAGAGACAACAGTTCAGCTATGACCTAAAAAAAAAGTCCAGTATTTTGTTCAATAAAGTTGGTCAGTAAAAATGTATACCGCAGAGTTCTACATTTGTAATTCATCAACATCATCAGAGCCTTTATACAATTTATCTGAGCTTGGCATTTATAATTGGATTCGGCACATTTTTTTTTTTTATGGGCTGACTGCCTACCTAATGCCTATAGGAACCTGATATATGAATTACTGTTACTGAGTCAAAAAGGTCAGTAAATTTTTGTTATTAGAAAAGGGCCCTATTTAGTCTAGTTTGAACAAAAACCTATATTTCACATATTTTCAAGAAAGCCCTTTAGCTGTCTAAAGTCTAAACCATTATAAGGAAGCCAGTACTGTGGAGATCTGTTTCACTCATCCATGCCTGTCATGAAGAATGGACATCCCACTATACATAGAGGAAATAGATTCATGAGGTGCACGGACTACAACGTGGTCACCAGCTCAGTACAAATACATCATCCACAGAGCATCAAAAAGGAAAAAAAAAAAAAGAGCCAATGAATAACAAAGGAATCAGACTGGAGAATAGAAACTAGCAAGACCAACGACAAACAGAAAAAAGACTCTTCAGATTCTCCAATACCTTGTAAATGTCTCCAGCAAAAGTAACCGTTCAATTTCAAGTTTGGCTTCACTCTTTTGAGCATTTGATTGTGCAACCGGTGTGGAGTCTTCATGTAATAGTGGTGAGGCCCCATTCTGCAAGTACTTATTAAGAGAGTAGAAAATATTAGTGAAGCTATGTCAAAAACCACTTTCTTTCTTTCTTCGTATTTTTTTCTTGGGTACATGTGTGTGTGTGTGTGTTTTTGGAAAAGAGGGAGGGGGCAATAACTACGAAAGCCAGCCCCAACCCCCAATAGATGGAACAAATGACTTTTGAGGAGAGATATGTTAAATGACTGAAACCTCGCAACCCTTATGGTTGCTTGCTAATGGTGCTCCAAGCTCTTCTGATGCCCTGAGATCATTCAGTGAACTATAATTATGCCAATTTGACAAACATCCTACAAAGTCAATGGCAATTGAAAGCTTTCTTGCAGCAGCGGACCCAGAAAATTTTCATTGTGGGGCCACAGCAAATTTTGGAATATGACAAGAATCATATAGATGAAGGGTGGGTGAAATTTCAATCATATCCATACATTGCAGCCATGTGATTCAATCCTCATAAATTAATTGATTATAATAGTTAAAACTATAAAACCATGATTTCATGGCTAGGATGGTTGCATGAGGGTGAAAGTTCACCCATGACCCATTCCATTCTATGAGATATGTTATATATAGCTCTCATTATTATGGGGCCCACTCTCTGTCTGGAGAGAGAGAGAGAGAGAGATGCCATGGGCTGTTGCTTTAAGACATAATAATTGAGTTTTCTCATAATCAACAAAGATTGTTTAAGAGCATGGTTTCCTCCTCCCTCCTCCCCCCCCCCCACCCCCCAACCCAACAAACAAAAAAAAAGGAATTCACTACAATGAAAACATTCATTTATGACACTACTTTTGAAAAATGATATTAATGATCAACCCCTGAAATTAGCAATGAAGTTATATTTGCTTGGGAACCATTCATAATTATTTGCATTGTTCAATGAGTGGCCAGCTGTAAAAATATTTGCAGAACCCCCCTAAAACCTTAAGAACATAAAGGATCTTCAAACTTGTCCCAGATCCACCCGTCATGCAGGTGCATGTTTATATATCAAGCATCAATGTGTCTGTCCCACGACCGCACAACTAAAATGGGAGCATTACTGTAAAAAGAAGAAAATCTGCTTGCATATTCAATATATCAACCTCTTTAGAAGAAATACTGTCATCACTGTCACTGTAGTCATCATCTGCACAAAGAAACCACTGGTTTAGACTCAAGAACTTCAAATAGCATCACATTCATGGTACATGTTTGATTGAACAGAAGCAATATGCTAGTTCAAACGGCAATCTGAGTGTTGAAGCTGCATAACCAAGCAACTTGTTTATGAAATCAAGGTAACAGACATTAAAAACATAAAGTATTCCTCTTTGAGAGAAATTGAAGATACAAACAAAAATATTTCAATACAAAAGAAAAAGAACATAACAGGTCATGCCATTAGAAGATCCAATAGATAGTACAAACGTGAATTTTAAAACACTTACAGCTATATCCTTATCAGGTACATATAATACAGATTTAAAGGACCAAATTATGGGCAGGGGACCCAATGGAAGCATTACTTTAAACTCAGAATTTAGCCTTTCTGGTCACGAACGGGTGATAAAGAATTTCTTGTTACAAAAAAAAAAAAAGGTTAGATAATCCTCAACAACCATAGAAAGTCCTCAACAACCATAGAAAGTCATATGAAATTCCCAACATGTGCAAGGAAGACACCCATGCCCACAGTTACCAAGAAACTCGTTTCCCCCATAAAAGCCTTATGTTTTTTGCTTCCAGATCATCAGATGCACTTGACATTTCTACATAAATGATATTCAAAATTTGGCAAAATGAAGCATTTCGTACATTTCTAGCCCCATTACTGCACGATTTATTGTGCTGATAACTGCACCCATGCCAGCTCATCCTAAGACTATGATGCTTATTCCCGCCTAAATATAAGTTGGTTACTTCTCCATTCTAATCTTGAATGGCATCCATGTAGCCCTAGTTGCACCGAAAATACATATTTCATGTTACCGTCGCCACAACCCAAGTACACACTCCATTCAGCCAGATTCCAAAATTCAGAATTGTGATACTAGTTACATCCAAACACACACTGTAAAAAGAGAAACTATCCATTTCGAACTGTTCGTTGTGAACCAAGGAACTGACGATTCATAGGGTTTATTTTGAATGATAAGGATAAGTTGGTTTAGGAGATCTGTAATTGTTCAGGGAGTATGCCAAAAAATCAAGTTGAAAAATTATTTTAAAAGTATTGTTTTAAAGCTAAAAAAATTTAACAATGCATTTGACTTGGCCTTAATCCAATGGTGGATGTAACTCAAAATAAGGTTTTTTTTTTTTTTTTTGTGTGTGGGAAACCGTAGGATACCAGCGAAAAACCCCCACAGGTGAGCCCATTACCCCTAGGGCACACCAAGGTTACGCCATAGTGGCTCGAACCCGCAACCTCCCGCTTCCTGAGACAGGAGGCAACCAGTTGAGCTACACCCATGTGGGTGTCAAAATGGAAATAATCCAATTCACACCGAGAGGGAGTCAAAATGCATGCTCCAACAAAAGTTAGTTCACAATATCACAGTGGATAACTTGTCCACCGTAAAATTCCATAACTTGCACATAATCCCCCAATTTGCTCTTCAGTCACCAAAACCTTGTGTGCACCCATGAACGACTGGTTAACACAGAAAATCAAATACATCATCGTCTCTGCCAGTTACCCCATTTGTCACTTAAAATAAAATTCAAACCAGACACCCAGAATTTTTTCTCTCTATTTTGTGCCTTTCTTACAACGGCAGAAGAGAATAAAATTGAGAAATAAGTAGCGGGAAATAACCGAATGTCACATAAAATCAAATTCAACATACAATTCTAACCCAACACCCCAATTTTTCTGGTCTCATTCAATTTAACAGCGAAAGAGAAGAAAATTGGGAAAACAGAAAATAACCGAATGCAACAGTAAACCAAACTTAGCATACAATTGGAACACGAAATGCTCCAAAATTTCTAAATTTTTTATCTTTCAGTTATTATGAAAGAGAGAGAGAAATTTGAGAAAGGGGTAACTCACCGGAACTCGAACTACTTTCGCTTGTCGAATTTGACGCGCCAAAGATCGAGGACAGCAGTTTCCCGGCTCCGCCAATGATACCGGAAATCCACCCGAGCTTTTCTTGTGGCGGTGGGGGTTCTGGTCGGAGATATGGATGGTATGCCCCGGAGGAGGCCCACCGCCTCCGACGGAGGAATTTACCTCCCGTGCCGGACGTTTCGGTTCGGGACGTCCCGCGTGCCCTGGAAACGGAATACATGGGCAGAAGAAAAGGAGAAGGATATGGAAAGAGGGAATTTGGTAGCGGAAATTGTGTCGGGAGAGAGAAGGGGAAGGGTAGGGGTACGGATCGTAACAGAAATTGAGAAAAGAAGGGTGGGCTCGGTTTTGGAAATAAAGAGAGAAAAGGGAAGATGAATTCCGACTGTGTCTGGATGTCGTGGGTGTCATCATGTGACGATGCCTTTTCATGCAGATGTGAATATAGCCACGGGTCGGATTCGGGTCGACCCTAAATGAGAAACTCAAATGGAACTATTTCCCTTTTAAGATGTTCATCATCGCCAAAATCTCATCTAATCCTATTTAATTTAAGATTAGCATTTCCATTTAGAGTTAACAACTTTCCTTTTTATTAGTCGATTGTCTATCCAATATCTATGGAATTTAACAATCCGATATCTATGGAATTTAACCTACAATATTAAAATTAAAAAATATATATATTTATATGTACCAATTGCACTAGAAGCTTTTCTTTAATTCTTTCTTAAAACTTTAACTAGATCATATAAGTAAAAATTGACTCAATCTCTTATCAATTTTAATTTTTGTGACTTTGAATGTTAATAAAAAAAAAAAACTGTATAATTCTTGATTTTTCTTGACCTATCTCACAAATCTATCATCATCAAATGCAGAAGCTTTCATTAAATTATATCATTCATAAAATCATATGTCTCCACTTAATCACGTGAAGATCAAACTATGATCTATAATTTGTTCGATTTTTTGTGAGTCATATATACAGTAAATTTTTGTTAACAGACACTAGTTGTAAATATTAAGATTCATCAGCGATCCAATCAAATGCATGATAGGCCCATTTAATTAAATGGATCTTTCTAAACTAGAATTAATTGTTTTTAGATCTATCTTAAATTAGAGATAGATCTTTTAGATAGGGGTAATGATTTTCACACCAACAACTTTGATAGTTACACACAATAATAAAAGGAAATCTCATTGTTACCCTTTGTTATTTAAGGTGTAACTTGCTTTGAAAGGAGGGGAAGAAAAAGGGTAATAATAAGATTTCCTTTTGTTATAGTGTGCAACTATCAAAGTTGCTGGTGTGAAAATCATTACCCTTTAGATAGTGCTAAATTAGATTTTAAATGTAACAGCCCGGCCCATAAAAAGGGTTTGCGGATCGGCCAACAAGATATTGTCCGCTTTGGGCCCACACGCGCACGCACGTGCACACGTGCGAGCCCACACGGTTTTTTTGGATCGGACCCGACCCAAGTTCGGGTCCAAAATGCGTCTTGTTGGTTTGAGGGAGCAAGGCTACTTATAAACCCCCTCTCAAACTCTTCAACTTCCGATGTGGGACTTTCCACAACTCCCACCCACTGCTGGGCTGTCGGATCCGACCGGCCCACTTTGCTGGCCCGTCCGACAGGGCCCAGTTTCACTTGGATTAGGGCCTGGCCTCTGGCTCATGGGTCAGGATATCACAATCCACCCCCCTAAAGCCCAGAGCCGCCCTCAGCTCGACCCAATGAACCCAGTGGAAGGCAGTAAACCCACACAGTCCGAGTGTAGAACCCGGAGCTCTGATACCATTTGTAACAGCCCGGCCCATAAAAAGGGCTTGGGGATCGGCCAACAAGATATTGTCCGCTTTGGGCCCACACGCACACACACGTGCACACGCGCGAGCCCGCACGGTTTTTTTGGATCGGACCCGGCCCAAGTCCGAGTCCAAAACGCGTCTTATTGGTTTGAGAGAACAAGGTTACTTATAAACCCCCTTTCAAACTCTTCAACTTCCGATGTGGGACTTTCCACAACTCCCACCCACTGCTGGGTTGTCGGATCCGACTGGCCCACTTTGGTAGCCCGTCCGACAGGGCCCAGCTTCACTTGGATCAGCCTATCTAGGGCCTGGCCTCTGGCTCATGGGTCAGGATATCACATTAAAAGTAGCTCTATATGGACCTCAGATTTTTTAGCTCCAAATTTAGATAGTTAAGATTTAAAATTATCTAATTAGATCAATTTGATTTAGCTTAAGTAAAACGTGTGAGAAACTTCATTGAATGAAACTCAAATCGTATGAACGCAAGTGAATTATGGCTGTAATTTAGGAAAGGCCAAAACTGCTTGTGCATGCATATCCATGCAACCATCACAATGCATGTCTTTTTTAATTAATTTCAATTGTTGATGAACGGTAGGTGATGAATTCAAACAACAGGTATACTCAACAATTTTTTTTTTTTTTTGTCTTTGATTGAATTAAAAATATAAATTTAAT
The DNA here is from genome assembly GCA_013350335.1 of Chimonanthus salicifolius. Classification (NCBI taxonomy): domain Eukaryota; kingdom Viridiplantae; phylum Streptophyta; class Magnoliopsida; order Laurales; family Calycanthaceae; genus Chimonanthus; species Chimonanthus salicifolius. The sequence goes on from CM023538.1 coordinate 2,756,216, forward strand.
TGTAAAATGTCCAATTACTGAATTTTTTTTTTTTTTAGAAATTAACTTCAATTGTAAGATATTGAAGTTGTATATAGACTTTAAAATTTTAAATAGTGGGTCAGAATTCTAAAATATCACTTTTAGTAATAATTTGATATCACAAACCTGACGAACTTCGATTTCCACTCTATTCCAAAATGACTACTCTCTATAGAGTTATTTAGTGTGTGTGGAACTTTAGATAAACAAATTTGCACGTGTTCTAAAAATTAGTTCGGTGCTCTAAGATGTCTCGACAATTTAATCATAAAAAAATAAATAGTTATATGTTATGAAAAATATATTCAAACAAGCATAATCTAGACTCAATTATCTTCAAATAAAAAAATGACATTGATGGAGTCTATGAATTTTACATGATTATATAGATTTTATTTGATTTAAAAATAAATATTCATAGACAGCTTTTAGTTTAACAGTAAATTTTTATCCCTTAAAATCTTTAAGTTTAAGAATTACTAATTAGAATAAACTATTTTTACCAAATGTGGCAAAATGAATCTTAAATATATGAACTCATAACTATCCAATATAATTTAACTTTTTCTAAATACAAAATTAGTGGTGTTCTTGTTTATGGTTGGATAGTGAATTTATGAGCGCCACCCTTAATGTTACTTATATATCTTGCACATAACAGTTAAAATTTTAAATTCTAAAGTCACAAAGTTAAATAATTAAGTATAATTATTAATTTTTATATATTATTCTTTGTCATTTATATATAAATATACAATTCACGTAAAAAAATTAAGAAACAACCCCTCTAAAAAATTTAGAAAATTAATTTAGTAAACTTGTAAAGTTAATATTATTAACTAAATGCCTAAACGGTGTTTCCGTCATTGCTGATTATCAATTGGACAGATCAAGAGAAGTGGGGCCCGGCGTACAGTGGGGCCCACCATAATACGCCTCGGGCCATCGGGTTAGGGAAAACACAATTATTCACTTGAGGTTAGAGCCTTACTTTAGACGATTTCATCTTAAGTCGGTCGGGGCTCTGGCTGGGTGAGAACAACGGTACTCCATAGGAGCACATTTCAGCTCCATTCCTGCCATGCCGGGTTTTGGGCCGACCCGTACCCGGACTCGTTTTGTAATTAACGGGCCCAAGCCAGTGCCAGTCTGAAGTTGGTCCATTTTGTTTAAAGCTAAGACTCTATTAATTTATTTTTAAATATTAGTTCAATTTCAAACTCAAAATGCACATGATGTTTTTCTAGACTCGTTCTTTTTGGGTCTATAATAGATTTATTTGCATTATCTACACTAAATATAAAATATATTATATAAATTTTAAGTTTGTACACAATGTTAATATTACATTTATTCAAGAAATTTAGTTTTACTTTTTTTCAGTTTTTCTCCATTTAAAAAAAAAAGAAAATAATTTATAAGGTGATTTTGGCTTAAATTTGGGATTTCAAGTTAAACTTGGCTACTCTTGCACCGTGGTTGGAGCTGAGAGTTGATATTTTGAGCACACAAATGAGTTTGATCGGAGCTTAGATAAATCCAACCTCTATTTTTTTTAAAAAAAAAATTCTATACAAACTCGGGTTAATTCAAATATTCAACCCAAATTGTATCTGTAGGTGCGATTGTGGGCTTGTAGTACCAGTGGCCATACTATTCAAACAAGGTCATATAGATGACTTAAGATTAATCTAAACATATTATCATTATTAAAGTTGTTTTATTTATTTTTCTAAAATGATCATTTTCTATTTAAAATGTGCATTTTCTGAATTATACATTTCACTAAAATTATTAAAATTATGTTCAATTAAATAACAATCTATAAATATATGAATGTGATGATGTATAATTCAAACATCAAACATATCAACAACATATTTATATTTAAATTGAGTTTATGCATTAAGAATTGTAAAGTTTAAGCAATTGGGTTTGAGTTTTAACATCTTATCGATATGAATTGAATAATAATGGGAGTTTAGATAAGGTTCACCTCATTGTAAATCGTGATAATATTAAATAAATTACATTGTACAATGTACTTTCGTATACTATACATTTAATTACTCCTCTATCCATCATTATTTTTATATATTCCCTTCATGTTTTTCAAGGGTCTAACCCCTTCCTAGTGCTTGCAACTAGTAATAGAGGATTTTTTTTTTTTTTTTTTAAATATAGACATTGGGCTAAAAAATAGAGATAACGACTTAGATTTTTTTTACTTAGTTGGATACATAGTTTGAACTCAGAAACCAATAGGAAAAAAAAAGTGCTTAAATAATGTTTTTAACTTTAGTTTGATTGAGTTCATATTTATCTCTCATTTACCAAACTTAGATTTGTTTTAATGAGGTTAATGGTTTCGATTCATTTTTTTAAGATATTCATAATCAAATTCGGAATTTTCGGGTCGGGTCGTGTCGGGTCAGACCCTCCAACAATCCAATGTTCGTTCTGGATCATCATTGTGTGCTCCCGCGGTTTACACTACTAGTTTGGGGGCGAACCTCAGGAGCTCTTATCACCCCTCTCCTTCCTTCGTTATCTCATTCCTCTCCCTCTCTCAACCGTAGAAAATATCAAAGCTGCGAAAACCCTAGAAAATTCAGATCCCTAACCATTCCATTCCACTTTGTTCCGAATCTTCGCCTGCCAATCCATTTCAGCTGTGAATTTGCGCTCTGTTCCGGATTAGTTCGGATTTTGGTTCTGATGGGTTGAATTTGGGGAAAGGAAAGAAGAAAGGAGTATTTGATGGAGTGGGATAGCGATTCGGAGTCTGTCGGTGGAGAAGAAGAGGCGTTCCTTCTCAACGATGGTGGGCCGCTTTCCTTCACCGTGGGGAGCCTACTTCAGTCGACGCCATGCGGGTTTGTTGTCACTGATGCGCTCGAGCCGGATCACCCAATCATATATGTCAACACCGGGTTTGAACTCGTAACGGGGTATCGAGCTGAGGAAGTGCTTGGACGGAATTGGTAGGTCTCTCATTCTTTTCTCTATCCCTCACTGTGAAAATAGGTTCCTCATTTCTCTCTACATTACTGAGTTTTTTTTAATGATGTTTTGACAATTTGCTTGATTTGGGTGTGTTTGGATTTGGTCCAATGGGCGCTCATCCAATTCACCTCATGTTTGGGCTTCAAGGAAATTGGACGAGGGAAGGGACTGTTCCCACCCCAAATGAGCACTTTTCATAAGGTGATCCATATCAAGGAAGAGGAGGTTACAGGAAAATGGATGCCCAAAATGGGCGTCAAGCTCGGAAAGTTAGAAAAATGAAGAATCACACAACATAACCACATTAACACCAGATTCCCTCCTCTTTCTCCTATCCAAATTATCTGCTAAATCATTTGAAGTTCTTTGAATGTGAGGTGATCTGGCGGTCGTCTTGTAATATTAAGTGCCTGATCTCATCAATGATCAATCTGTTTCCCAAACTTTCATCGGTTAGTAGTTCCTTTCATGGTCACTTGGCAGCACTCGAGGAGTCTCCAAAATAGTGTGCTGGGTAGGCTATGATACCTTGCTTGTTCAATCTCCAAAATAGTTTTGTTCATGGGTGCCTTTTACTCAAATTTGGATTTTGTGGACGTCTGACTTGGGAGGTGTGCATCGTGTACCATTGCCTGTAATAGCTGGTGTATGCGCCCAATTGGTTGATAACAGTTTCTTGTCAAAAGAAAATAAGCAGTTTCTGAAATGCCAGGTTAATATCGGCATTGTTTTCAGCTTGGTTGGAGCATATCCTATCTGTTGGGAACTATGGGAATGGCAGTAATGCTTGCAGATACATATGTACAGCTATCTATGTCAAGTTGGGCCAAGTTCATTAGATATATTACATATCCAAATTGAAGAATTATAAATGATTGTGCTGGATGTAACCCAAAGGTACCTAAATAGAAGAAAGATGAGGAAATGACATTTAACAGTTTGGGAACAAATGTGGGATCAGAGGACTGAAAGGTTACTAATAGAAGGGGAAGGCCAAGAGCTAAGTGGTAAGAAAGGTAGGCCGTGAGTCAAGTGGTAAGAAGGGTAGCCTTTGACGGATGGGATAAATGACTTTGATGATGTTGGTGTTGTGCTTAGGACTCATTTGTTTGGCATGGAATGCTCAAATTACAACAACTACAACATTTTGGATTAGCTGAGACTGACTTTTGATATCTTCTATAGGAATTTGAAGCCATTTGGATGTTTAATTTGGTAGGTCGCATCGCATTACCATCCCCACTGTACTAGCAGAAGATCGTCCTGATGTGCATTTGGTAATCATCCCTTGGATTTGTTCTTATCATGACAGGGAAAGACAAGATATTGTTACACGTGTCAAAATTGTTAATTTGGTGTACCATTTGGAAATCAATGGGCATTTCCTGCCTTGCAGTGAGGTGGTTGGATAAAGTCTTTTTATGGTCAAAGATATGACTTAATGATGCAGGATCGATAGACACCGGTAGAACGATCTAGCAAAAATGGGGATCCCTAGTCTTCACTGAGACATGGAAGGAAGAAGAAGAAGCCCAGATCACTGTCTCCGACTGGGGAGAGAGAAGAAGAGAATAAAGGAAGGAAAAAAATAACTTGTATTTCTTATTTCATGCCCATGAGTTGTGTTCTAAACACAATACATCTTCTCTTTATATGAAAAAAAATAAAGAACCTGATTTTGAAAGGGAATTCGGGTTTAACTAGGAAACTAACTAAAAACAAAATAAAATTTAATTATTAAATCAAACGAAATTGTTAAATAAAGTAAAAATAAAATAGAAAGAGAAGTGGGGTCCACGCGTGATTAGCGCATCCGTGTCCTACATTAGTCTCCTGGTTTTGTAAAGAACTCGTTCTCGAGTTGAATTTAGGCAAAACAACTGCATTGTTGCCATAGGAAGCGAAACTGTCACAAGGTATCAAATAGAGGTGAAGACCAATCCCGAATAGACGAATGACGATGCTGTTAACTGTGCAACTTGCAATGCACGTACGACAAGAGCGATATGTCTTTGGGACGAATAAACCAAGGACCACACACGGGCTCAAGCAAGGGAGAATTAATCTGTCCGCGAAGGGGCCTTCAAATTGTACTTGAGGGATGGCATAATCCTTGGAACTTAAGCAATAGTGTGGATGGGTGGGAAGGTTAGCATCAAGCACCAAAGACAGGACATGAGGAGTGACAAATATTGTATGAACAACCATAGAGAGGTTCTTGCTATTCGCATCGCTATATGTACTGTGAATGGGGGATGGCTGGGGAATGAGCGGTGGTATTGGTGGTGGGGATGGTCGTTTTTGAGTGGTAGGAGTCGGGTCGACCTAAGTTTAGTGCTAAGAGTGATCTTTCAACTTCTTCATGTCTCTGGCTCTCTCACCATGTGTCCTGTCTCGCAGAGATGTGAGTAGGGACCCTTGAAAATCGGCAAGCATTTGTTTAAAACTCAGATCTAAATGTGTTTAACTCAAATCTAGTAACATACTCATCATCATTGTTGGATGCCATCGAGTCCACTTGATGCAGTGGGTGGATGGGATTTGGGCGAGTGAATCGATTGCAGATCTGGTTGGTGTGCATGTGTATGTTTTTTTAAAGGGAGGAGGATGGGGATTGGGATGGAAAATGGGACGATGGAGACTAGTGAACATGGGTGTCCAAACAGCAGGCAACAACATCGTGCGGCGCAGCTGTGGACGGCGAGCGATGGATCTGCCAGCGGGGAAGGAGCTGCAACAGGTGGAGAAACCAGCAGAGTCTCGTTGCAAGGAGACTATGCTTCCTCTCTCTCTCTGTGCGCAGAAGCCACGAGAGAATCGATCTCAGGTTCGAAAGAGGCTCTGATACCACTTGATGCGGGATCGATGGAACCGGCAGAGTGAAGGAAGAAGAAGAAGCCGAGATCACCGTCTTCGGCTGGGAAGAAAATAAAGGAAGGAAAAAAGTAACTTGTATTTCTTATTTCATGATCATGAGTTGTGTTCTAAACACAATACATCTCTTTATATAGGAAAAATATAAGAACCCAATTTTGAAAGGGAATTCGGGTTTAAGTAGGAAACTAGCTAAAAACAAAATAAAATTTAATTAATAAATCAAACGAAATTGCTAAATAAAATAAAAAAATATAAATAGAAAGTGAAGTGGGGTCCATGCATGATTCGCGCATCCTTGTCCAACATCACTTAATATTTGTCAGCACCATTTTTTCCCTAATTGCTGATTGTTTCAAATAATGTCAAGGTTTACCTGGATTGTTTTGGAATGGATTTTTTGAGGGTGTTCTTGGCATGGGGTGCTTACTTGTGCATATATTTTCTTAGGAAACATCTTCTATGAAGCTTTGAGAAGAAGGTTGACTTGTTCGTCGGAATACGGATAGCCTTGATGTTTGGTGCTCAAAAATTTGTTAAGAAAGTGACTTGTTAAATGTTCTGGTGCAACCAATCCACACCCCCCCCACCCCACCAAAAAAAAAAGAGTTTGGTGCAATGAATTTTTTGAAGATGTTAGGAGAGATTATCTAGTCGAATCGATTCTCATTAAATGGTAGTCCAACACACCCTGTCATTACACTTTGGAACACCTATATTTTTGGTTGGTGGTTGATTGAGGTTAACACAAATGGTTAAAAAATCACCTTGGTTTGATGATCATAACTGTCTGATTTGAGGGCTCTAAAATAGCCAGATGGAACAATTTGGTTGAACTGTTGGAAGTATGTACTTTCATGAATTGCTTCAATGGTTGAAACTTGTGGCAAAAAGTCAAGAAAATGGAATTATGGTGTACTTTTTTTTTTCCTTTTTTTTTATATATTTATTTTGGGTGTATCATGAGTATCCCCAACCTGTTTTTGAGGTGAGACTAATTTGATGGATACTTGAAACCACTTGCAAGTCTCATGTATTAGGTAACTTCGGAGAGAGGCGACCTGAAACCTCTAGTCTATTCTTAGAAAGCTCAATCTCGCTAAGCTACAACCATGAAAAAATGGTGTTATGGTTATGGAGGTGCCTATGCTAGGATGAATGTGTCGTATTGTAGTGTAACTATGAAACATTGAATTAGAGATGACCACATTAGAGGAACTTTGCAAATAACCCCAATGGAAGAGTATTTGAGGGGGAGTTGTTTGGACATGTAAGTAGGTTAGGTCCCTATTTGATGATTTGAAAAATTACATGTTCCGAGGAGGAGAGGAGTAATCTTGGCTTATCAAAAGCTAGATTGGAAAATAGGGGACAATGGGTGCAACTTGAGTTAGTCCTAACTTGAGGCCTCATGAGAAAGCTTGAAAAATAAGCTCAAGTTAACTTAAGCTTGGATTGAGCTCTTTTTGGGGCCTAAGATTGCAAATCCCAAGTATGAAATCAAGCCAATATGGGCCATTCTACTAAAAAGCTCGATTTTGAGCTTGGATTTGCTACACACTAATCCTTTGTTGTTTGACTTTTTCCCCATATTCTTTATCCAGCAAAATGAGAATACAGGAACTATCTCGTTAGAAAACAAAGACGCATGAACTTGACTGCTAAGACAATGTTTTAGGGCATGGCCAGTTGTCACACCCAGCCAATATCAAAACACACAGGCCTCAAATATGTCGGACTGGGTGCAGAAGACAATAAATTATGTGGTCACCTGATGCCCGTGGCTTGCAGGGAGGATGTATGCATCCGGAGTTTACCCATTGCCCTTGTACTCGGGGAGAGGTGGGGTGATGCAGGACAACTAATAGGATGACCCTAAATGCCTAATGTGGTCCCTAAAAGTTAAAAAAAGAATGAAAATAATGCACTCTAAAATTAACATGGGCTGAAATTAAAATTTTAATTAACAAATACAACTAATGAATATAAAATTTACCACAAATAAATAAGATGTTAATGCAAGGCAAGTTCCAAAATTAAATGACTCACACGTGGGCTGTAACTTGTAACTTAGGCTGCGGCAACTGCAACTAAAGGATATGAATGGAATTACATAAAAGATGGCTTTAGGGCAACCACGAAGGAAATAGGAAAGGACTTGCTGCACTAACGAAGGGGCTGCAGGGTAACGAAAGTTCCAGCGAGTGAAAGATGGCTGCGGCAACCAAGGGGACAGATCTGGGTGGCTTAAAGGGGACGAAGGTGAAGAATGAGAAAAGAGAAGAAGACAAGAGAGGGGTAGAAGGGAAAGAGAAGTACCTGAAGAAGAAGAATGGCCTCACACCAAGCCTCACGCCAAGCCTCTTGCTTAAGGAATCACTCCCGAATCTGAAAATCGCACCTTATAAGATATTTTTGTGAAAATCTCAATATTTATTCCTTAAAATCTGTCTTTGCCTCATGGAGGCTACAACTTATATAAACATCACCTTACTAAAAATAAACCTATCTAAAAATAATAATAGAAAACGAAAATAGCCAAAATACGAAAATGGAAAGCAAAGTAAATGGAAAGTCCAGATCTGAAGAATCTGGAGAATGCTCCGCATCATGGGGGCCTTGGGTTTCTTTGTTATAAAAAAAGTTATGTGGGATCAGCACTTTATAAAAATGAGGCTGAACAAATTTTCTGGCCGTATTCAAAGCATGGACACTGGAAACCTGTGAACTCAACTTGACATTAGAAATCATTATGTTACTTGATGACCTATTGAGCTGATTGAATCTCTGAAACTTCAAATTATGTACATTAGCAATTGATGAAATTGATTACTTGATATGTTTTAATCAAATGGTTGTCAGTTGATATAGCAATTAACGATTAGTTTGCTTTCTTCATGCATTAAAATATCATTGCATGTACTTCTCTACTATTGCTTTGGTATCTGTAAAATGGAGCGGTTGGCTTCCTGCTATTTTTGCTAAAATCTACCTTGTTGGACGTTGTTGACATTAAATTACAGGGTCCTCCCATGCCATCTGGTGTCATAATTCTGTCTTTGCAGGTGTAGATATGGTGAACTTCTCCATGGATGGGGATGGTTTGAAAGTCTTCTAGTTCAGAAAAATCCTTAGTTTGTAATCACTGGTTTGCAAATAAACAGCCTAGAAAAATACTTGCTAATAGTGGACATTCAGAAGGGAAAAAATTACATAATGGACCTGGATAAAAAAGTTTGATGCATCACTAATAGTGGGACCCTTTGGCTGTTGTTCTTGACAACCTAAATCATGGGGGCACATTTACTGAATTGGAACTGCAACCCATCTGCCTGTCTGGGGCACAATACCCAATAATTCCTGTATATTGAGATGAGTTCATTTTGTTGTGGTCTTGTTCGAACCTTGAACATAAAATCTGTTACGTTTGTTATGGTAACAGATGTTATATGTGGCAACTGGCATGCAATGGGCGAGTGGGTCCCATCATCTTAAAAACATAAGTATGGATTATGGAGTATCATAGATTAAAAAATTGAGTTAAAAAATGATTGTTAGCTATTTGATCTAAATGCATTCATTTTTCATAGTTGATTTTGATGAATCTAAATCTAATGACTAACCATGACCTTTGGTCCTAAATTTTAATTGTAAAGTATTCTAATATCTTAAATAAAAAACTTCTCTGTTACTTTGCTAAAGTAACAGAATCTGTTACTTTTAGCATTTCTGGTCTTGTCCGCCTTTGATGCCACAAAGTCTCAAAGATTCAAAATAATGTTATATATAGTCTTATGTTACTACATGTTGAAGGTAATGAATTATTTACCCCAAGGTGAGTAGGTGACTCAGACCTGCAACCTTGTGGTTTCAGCACCGAGCAATCATCATATGTTCAGTATTGTCTTTCCTAGTTACCCATTGGAGGTCGAATTTGTGTTTATGCTTCCAAGTTTAGAATGCACAATGCTCATTAGGATCCCAAAATTTATTTGGTACGATATAATTTGATTCATACTAAGTTATGAGTTCTGTTTTTCAGCCGTTTTTTGCAGTGCAGAGGGCCATTTGCTCAAAGAAGGCATCCGTTAGTGGATTCTACAGTAGTTTTAGAAATACAGAGATGTCTTGAGGATGGTGTTGAGTTCCAAGGTGATTTGTTGAATTTCAGCAAAGATGGGACTCCTCTAATGAACAGATTACGGATAAGCCCAATTTATGGTGATGATGACATGATTACCCACTTTATTGGCATTCAGTTTTTCACAGAGGCAAATGTTGATTTGGGCCCACTCCCTAGTGCATGTGCCAAGGGATCTACAAAGTCATCTGATCGGTTTCTATCTGATCTCTCTGTTTCCTGTCCCATATTAACAGGCCGTGGAAATAACTACCGCGATTACTGTGGCTTGTTGCTACTGACTGATGAGGTGTTATCTCAGAAGGTCTTTTCAAGGCTGACGCCAAGGGATATTGCATCAGTTGGTTCTGTATGCAAGAGACTCTATCAGATAACAAAGAATGAAGATCTCTGGAGAATGGTTTGTCAGAATGCATGGGGCAGTGAAACAACCCGTGTGTTAGAGACTGTGCCTGGAGCAAAAAGACTGGGTTGGGGCCGTCTGGCTAGGGAGCTTACCACCCTTGAAGCAGCAGCATGGAGGAAGTTAACTGTTGGAGGTGCTGTTGAGCCTTCTCGTTGCAATTTCGGTGCTTGTGCTGTTGGAAATCGAGTTGTCCTGTTTGGAGGAGAAGGGGTCAATATGCAACCGATGAATGACACATTTGTATTGGATCTTAATGCCAGCAAGCCTGAGTGGCGTCATGTTAAGGTCAGCTCACCTCCTCCTGGCCGATGGGGTCACACACTGTCATGTCTGAATGGGTCATGGTTGGTACTCTTTGGAGGCTGTGGACGACAGGGTTTACTAAATGATGTTTTTATATTGGATTTGGATGCGCAGCATCCCACATGGCGTGAGGTCTCTAGTCTGGCCCCACCGCTCCCCAGATCATGGCACAGCTCTTGCACAGTTGATGGCACAAAATTGGTTGTCTCTGGTGGGTGTGCAGACTCGGGGGTACTTCTCAGTGATACATTCCTACTGGATCTGACCATGGAAAAACCTGTCTGGAGGGAGATACCAGTAACCTGGACCCCGCCTTCCAGGTTGGGACACACCCTTTCTGTTTATGGCGGTCGGAAGATACTGATGTTTGGTGGCCTTGCAAAGAGTGGGCCACTTCGACTTCGTTCTAGTGATGTGTTCACTTTGGATCTTAGTGAAGAAGAACCCTGTTGGAGGTGCATAACCGGGAGTGGAATGCCCGGTGCTGGAAATCCTGCTGGAATAGCTCCGCCTCCGCGACTTGATCATGTGGCTGTAAGTCTCCCTGGTGGGAGGATTCTCATCTTTGGTGGTTCTGTAGCAGGCCTTCATTCTGCATCGCAATTATATCTTTTGGACCCAACTGAGGAGAAGCCAACCTGGAGGATATTGAATGTACCAGGCAGACCCCCCAGATATGCTTGGGGGCACAGTACATGTGTTGTTGGTGGAACGCGAGCTATTGTCCTTGGGGGGCATACTGGGGAAGAGTGGATGCTGAGTGAATTGCATGAGTTGTCACTGGCAAGCTCCATTGTGTGATTCCAATGAAGAATGCTGCCCCAATACTGTGTTATTATGTGCATATATATCCTTGATGCAAGTGGAAGAATGTGCTGATTGTATGTTTTTTGGTTATGGTTAGGATGGTTGAGCTCAGTCATCATGGAGTACTTATTTGTTGGAAACTCAAGCTGATATAATAAATCTAGCCTTTGCTAGATTCTTAACATGTAAGTACATCTCCAGTTGGGGCTGATGTCATCTCTTTAAGGAGGTGTCTGCATGCTTTTTCTTCTAGCAGATAGCTCCGTTTGGCGCCGATCTATTCGTGGGTGATGGAGAATGAGCTTAATCTTTAGGGGCTTGGGTGAATCAACATTCTATAGGTAGGCACTTTGTAGTAGAATACATATATCAGATGCCATTTACATACTTTTAACTGTTTATTTCTTCACTTTTGTGCTGCATTGCTTTCTGGTCCTGTATTCTGTAAGGACTCTTGTCTGTATATAGTATGTACCGTATGCTAGTCTCTTGTATTTAGGTTATCGTCCAAAGGCCCCAAAAGAAAAAGGGAAAAAATGTTTAACTGACTCTTTTTCGTGTACCTTTTATTTGTTACCTTTCAAAAATAAACTTTTGTAGCAGCTGTTATGGAAGAATTGAAGATTGTATCTTTCTTGTCATTGTTTTTTTAAGATCACAATTGCCCCATTTCATTAGCTTCTGTATTATGTGTTTCAGTGTACTTCAAGTTAAACAGGGTTCGGTTTGAGCCTTTTTTCCAATTTTTTTTATATATATATATATATATATATATATATATATATTCTGTAGTGGGTATTCTCAACCCATATTGGAGGTATCCATGGGCCTGTATAACATATTAATATTGTCCTGATGGCCTGAATCATTCATTTATTCAAGCGGGGTATGGGCCTGTAAATAACCTGATGGTATCTATGTGCCTTATCTATTGGCTTGTATAATACTTTTATAGCATATCTGACCATCAATTGAGACACTATTATTTTTTATTGTTAAACACCATGTTTCTAAAATATAAGAAGTGCTTCTTTTATATGGTAAATTCGTAATCAATGCAATTTTGTCTTTCCATATAAATGTTATTTGAATTAAAAGAAAGGCTTTTTGTTTGTAATAGTAGAAATCTTCTGAAAGTCTCTATAATTATAAATATATTCATGTAGGTAAGAGGAAAGTCCACACACGGCAAGAAATTCGTCCGCACTCTTTCAGCTGGGAACTATCATGGATGTATCCATGATGCTGCCTGTTATGGTGATTTGGATTCATATGGGCTGGGCCGTGAGTGGGGCCATTTTGTTAACCCAGTCTATTTAGCTATTGTTCCAGATTATTGGCTGTACACTGCCCGCATGCCGCAACTAGGGAAATGGGCTCGGCACGACTTGGCAAGCTCCAATCTGTAGGGAAATTATCCATGAGATCTGTTAAAATGATCTCAAATTATTTTTAGAATGATTCTTTTCACCAAGCACACTTATTTTCTAAAAAATATTTTTATTTTTAATGGTTCTTTATCATTTTGGATACCAAATAAGACCTTAGAGAGATACTCTTCAGCCGAACTCAATAGAACTGAATGGACACACACCCAATAGCCACGCCAACAAGGGTTATTTTGTCGAAGAACATAGGCTGGGCCCAAATACCTTTGTTGGGTTTGGATCAAATAATGGGTCCATTTGTATAAGAATTTGATTAGCACTTTCATGAAAATATCATGAGAGATCTATGGAAGACACCTCTATGTGAGTACTCTGATTGTCAATTCAAATCATTCACACTCTTTTATTTCTTATGAATTGATATATATCTCAAATTGACATCCACCCACTTTTTATACATAATTAAACTTTTAAATAAAAATGCATTTATCTACAGTCTATAAATCCATTAAATTCAAAATTTGTTTAGATTTCTTTTTTCTCAAGAATTCATCATGATAGGATGATCTAATGATCTTCCTATTTATCTACTCTTTAATTATCAATATACATCTAAATAATTTTTATAATAAGATAGAAAGAAATCTCTATTTTATAATATATTATATAAAATAAAGACCGATCTTTTTAAATATTAAACATGCTTTCAAATCCTTTAATTCATTAGAAAAGATTAGTCTCTCTTTTAACTAATACTTTTTCTTATTCTGTTTTTAAATTTCCAAGGGCTCCTCCTATCGTCAAATGAAGGGACTGGACCATGTTAACCAATCTTTCCAAGATGAGTGGCGCCACTAAAGCCTTGATTGACTCCTATTTTCCCATTTTGATGCTATTGCTCATGTGTTGGTAGACCTCTTTGCATGTGACTTGACTAAGGAAGTCTCTTGTAATACTTTTCAACTTAACAATTATCCCTTGATATTATAACCTCCCAAGGTTTTTACTGTTCTCTTTTTGCATTTTTTTAATTTTTTATGAATTATATATTGAATCAATTTAATATTGATTTGATTTTTATAATATATTAATTTAATTTAATAACTTTTTATCATCAGATAAAATTGTTTTTTTTTTTTTTAAAATATGACTGTACTTCTCAATGAAATTTAAAATCAAACATTATCTTTCAAATACATTCATCTATTAGAATTTGAATAGAGCCCATTACCTTCTAATAATTATTTTTTGAAATTTTTATACAGAGTCGGGTCTAACTTTTCTGCCAATTTGTAAAAGCAAAAGTCTTCAGCTTTGACTAAGAGTTGCTGAAAGAGAGCTTTTGTAATACTTTTCAACTATTTGTAATGGGAGAAGAAGTTTGAAGAAAGTCTCTATTTATAGTTGATGCAGAGAGTTTAGAACTCTGCAACACTTGAAAACAGAGAAGAAATGTGTTCATTTAAGCTATTCACATTCTTCCTTGTGGCCGTGGCCGTGGCCGCGGCCAGTTTTGGTGGCACCCATGCTGTCGAATATGATGTCACCAATAATGCTCTCGGTACGCCGGGTGGGAACCGTTTTGAGAGCGAAGTTGGTGTTTCTTTCAGTAACCAGATAATGGGTAGTGCTTCAACATTTATTTGGCAGACTTTCCGGCAAGGCGAAGCTGACCGGAAGCCGGTGGACAGAGTTTCTTTGTTCATTTCTAACTTTGATGAGTTTGTTGCTTATGTTGTAGACAATAAGATAAATTATAGCGCCAATGCCATTGCTGGCGAGACCGGCGATGTGAAAATAGGATTTGCCGGGGTAATCTACCATGAAATGACACACATCTGGCAGTGGAATGTCAATGGTCAGGCTCCTGGATTGGTTGAAGGGATTGCTGATTTTGTGAGGTTGAAGGCTGGCTACATTCCTTCTCACTGGGTTCAAGCTGGCGGAGGAGATAGGTGGGATCAAGGATACGACGTCACCGCCCGCTTCTTGGACTACTGCAACAGTCTCAAGGATGGTTTCGTCGCTGATCTTAATGGCAAGATGAGGACTGGTTACAGCGCCGACTTCTTTGTTGAGCTGCTCGGAAAGTCCGTCGATCAGCTTTGGAGTGACTACAAGACCCAATTTGCCTGACGGTCAAGAAATCTCTCTCACCAGATAGAGAGGAGAGATCTTGAGTTCGATTCACTCTCATGCTCTTCTGAACCACTCTCCATATAGGATTACTTCTCATCATTTGGACCTAATATATACATATAAGGAGGTGTGCACATGTTCCGAAGAATTAATCGATTAAAATCACTTAGAGTTCGTCACGAATAAAAAAGAATTCCACATGCCTTATAATATTGATTATTCAGTGAATAAATAGAAATTCAGATAGTCAACCTCATATGCATAGAGTTGATGGCTGTAATTGAATAGAATATTTCCTATTTGCTTATCCAATGAATAAGTGAGATGCAATCTTTACACTTTTACAGTATCTTCGTGATATCAACATTTATAATCTATTTTAAAATGGATAAATTAGTTTATAATGGTAAAGAAATTGATAGAAATGCTCGTGTTTTTCATAATCAGAGTTGATGAAAATGTATACAAATATCTGTTCGTATGGAAAACACTAGTGTCCTTATTAACTTCCTGTATATATGTGAAGTTTAAAAACTTAAACTTCTGATAAATGAGGTTTACGGATAGATTCATATATCGGTGGAATTGGTTTTGTCTCAAATATATGCAAGAGATACTCATATTATCTGAAAAAAAAAAAAAAATCCTGATGGTCAATTTTTTTTCTTCAATAAATTGTCATTATCTTTTTCAATAAATTAATCATCAATATTATATTGACGTATGATGCTCCACGAGTAACAAAATCAGCTTACTTTCTACACTTGAAAACAACTCACTTCTGCATCGGGAAGCAACTCACTTCCATGTACAAGTTTAATGTGTCAAGGGCATACTATTCGTCAAATTAGAGGGTGGCTTCTATTGGAAAATAAATAAATCATGATGCATCAAACAAGCAAATAATATACAAACGCACACAAGTTTACATAGTTAAGTAATGTGCTTACATCCACAGTGTAATGGGATCATTTTCGGTGTCCTTGAGAATAAGATTACAATGCTCTTTTTTGTAACGGTCTTGTCCCACTTAGCATAATATTGTGTGATTTGTACATCACACCCCCTCATGGCTTTGTTTTGGAATGTGCATCCATACATACATCCCAAAAGACTTTATGCTGAGTGAAGGAATGGTGGTACTTAGATTCAGGATCTGGACTGTCATCCCAGACAATATGGGACAATTTCTCACTTTCTGATCACGCCACAGTGGAGTGTCCTCTTCGAACGTCACGCACCCTGATGGCTTTACTTTGGGATGTGCATCTATGCACATATCTCAAAATAGCTTATGCTGAGTGAAGAAGGGATATTACTTAAATCTAAGATCCAGAGTGCCATCCCAAGCAATGTGGGACAATTTCACGACACTCCCAACACGAACGGGCGAAATTCTCTCCTTTTGTCCATGCCATAGTGTAGTTTCCCCCATCCTCCGCCTAAGATCTTGTTTGTATCAATGCACTCACCTGGAGTTTCCCCCTCCATCTCGTATGGACCATCACACTTTTTCTCGTGTCTAATCTCAATACAAATTATTTTTTATAACTTTAAAAATTTCTCAACGAAACAATATTCATAATTAAAAAAATACTTTAATGATCTAAAATCCCATTTGAGGCTTAGTGTCTAGTAGACTAATATAACTTGGATCACCACAAAATACAAAACATCATCCTAATACCTTTTTCATTGTTGAAGCCCCATGATTGAGTTATATTGCAAAACAGTATATAAAAATGAAAGAAATTACACATATTTAGCAAAGTAGACACATGATAACACTTAACAAATTAATTATTATCAATTATTAATAAATAAAAATCAAATTTATATAGTTAAGATGAATATATGAAATATTAGATGCATATTATAATTTGACTTAATTCATTGATGCATAATTTGAATTCAAATACTTACATCCACATTTGTATCTACATATGATTTACGATCCATTTTTTTTTTTTTTTAACATTTTTATATGATTCTCTTTGTGATGAAGTGCATTTTTTATATCCTCTAACATTATATAATTTATAAATTATTATAGTTTTTGTTCTTCCTTTCCATTATTTTATAATATCTGAAACAAGCGAAAGTTTTAAACCTTTGACTTGAAAAAGATGGCTTTAGATGCAACTTTGATAGCTACTAGAATTTTTAATCATAATTTTAATTCATTTCTATCATCTATTTATTTAAATGTAGAGAATATATCCAAACTCAAATCCAATAATTCACTAACTTACAAATAAGAAATACAAGAAGAAAATCTTAATATTTACTCTTATATGTCTTTATTTAATTATTATAATAATATTTTATTGAAAAAATGTCAAATTTTTTAATTTGATAAAATATTTTAGTATGAATCTAAATTTAAAATTTGCATCTAAATATCTTATATAATTTAATTTTAAAATCGAAAACAACAATCTAATTGATGTGCAAATGCAAATCCTGTATAGATCAATCTAAATCTATTTACATTCTTATTTAACCTCATTGTACCTTCTATTTTAATTTTTATATAATTTTGTATTTTTGCATTCACCTATCTGTCATTTAAATATTGAAAAGTGAGTCCTACCCGTAGATCATCATTGACCGGCCAGATTAAATCCTCGGGCGTTTAAGATTAGCAGCCGTTTAATATTAATTAACTATTTCAAATCAAAACCAAAAAATAAAAGAAGTCGTAATTAAGGAAGTCTTCCTTTTGTCTTTCTTCATACTCCTTCTTCCAAGATAATTCAACGGCGACGACATACCGGAAAAATCCACACCAATTCTCGATAGGACAATTTAACAAAAAAAGCGCAGCAGAGATCGCAGCAGCACTCAATCGTCTTCGCCTTTCTCGGTCTTTACCATCGCCGCGACAGAGAGGTGAGGATCTTACAATTTCTTGAAAAAAGAAATGGAAAATCGAAACTCTTTGAAAAGAAAATCTTTTTTTTTTTCACATTAATTTTGAAAAGAGATTAAGAGATACCAATTCGTGATTCTTTGTTCATGGAAACATTTTGAGTTCTTTCGGTCCCATTGATTTTGACTTAGTTGTTGGATTCCATACAATTGTGGACGCCATCTGAATTTAATGTCTTTGTTGGGGGCGTCAGTAGATGTTGAAATTTATACAATCGATCAAATGCGGCAGAATTGTTGTCAGATCTAAATATCTAGAATTGCTCTATGTTGTTTCTATTTTTTTCTGCGACAGAAATAGGGGAATTTCTTTGGGAGGAATTGAAAGGAAGAAATGTGTAGCCTCCAGAGATTGAGGACCTATTTGCCTTTTTTTTTTTCTAAATTATTATGTTTTGAGGAGTTGGAAAACCCATTTGCTTGAAAATCCTCTCTCTCTCTCTCTCTCTCTCTCTCTCTCTCTCTCCTTCAGGAAGGGCGTAGCCGTTCAGAGACTGAAGACCCATTTTTTTTTCAATTGGATATTATTTTTTTACTTTTTTGAAGTGTTGGAAAAGACATTCGCTTGAAAATCCCCTCCCCCCCTCATTGATTTGAAATGAAATGATTCTTCGAATCCAATTTGGGTTTGACTTTATTAATATGATTGTTAAACATTAATGGATCATCATCATCAAAGCCAAAATCCTGTCCATCTAGGGTCAGCTTTCGAGTTCCACTTCTCTATCTTTTAGATATATATTGTGTTATTTCATATGTTTATATATCTCTTTAGGGGAAATTATGAACTTATGATTCTATTCATGTTTCATGATTCAAAATATAAAGCAACTTATGATGCAGTTCAATATCTTACACATTTTTTTATACTATTGAAACGTGCTATATAGAACTTGATATACATATGATTGAAAGGAGACATAAGAGCATGACTTGGGAGTTTGTATTTTGCTTTTGAGGATGCATAATAGCTTTCAGTATGCATGGCACAAAGAAGAACATGAGTCAAGAGACGTGCAATTTTGCCTTTGATATGTACGAATCAAGAGCACCACTAGATTATGGTAGCAAATAACCTCACCAGATTAGGGGCTGGTTTGAATGCTGGAGTTGATATCTTGACTTGTGATTTGATTTTTTTCCTCTTTTTGGGCTCTCCTTCATAGCCATTGAGCTCTCTCCATACAGCCTCATTCAATAATTATCACCATTTCAAAAATAAAATAAAATCTAATTATCCACTTAATAAGGAAAAAATTGAAATTATATGGTAGTGCGGTTCATTGTTGCACAGGTTTGAAATTAACTAGAAGCATCACTTATTGTAGTTTAGGGGTGCCATGATACCTGATATGTGGCATGTTTTCAACTTTTAATGATTTTGTGACACATGGGTCTTGTGATGGTGATGTCAGGTGTGGATATTCTAATTCAGGGCTGAAATTCATGCTGATTTACGAGTTACCATCTTTGCAATATCTCTGCTCTACATGATGTTTGATTGTGGCTACAAATCACAGTATATAGGTGGACAAAGGGAGAAATTTGTGAGGTAAGGGTAATTGTTTGATAGAATACTTCTTTTAATACATCATTTTTGTTTTGTTTTCTCCCTTCTTTTACACTTTTAAGCCTAGTATTATTTATGATAGAGTAGAACGGAAGAGTAGAACAAAACTAGATCCCGTACAGTTGAGAAAATGGCGATGACAATGATGATTATTTTTTTTTCTTCTTTCTCCCTTTGCAATGAAGAACTTTTCCACCCCCCTGCCTCCCACCCTTCTTACTGTTTATGGAAGGTGTCTTTGTAATTTACACAGAGTTTGTATAATTGTTGACATGCCGAGGCATTGTTGATATCCTAAGTGGCTTGTGCCTGGGCTAAATGTGTCGAAATCAGACCAAGTTTGAGGTGTCTGATTTGGGAAGTACCTATAGGTTTCTTGTAAATTTGACTAAGTTCATCCTCTACATTCCTCATGTTAATTCAGTCTACTCAGCTTGCTTAAGGTGTTTTTTCCTAACTTTTCAGGGGTTTTTTTTTTTGGTACTATCAGTAACTTGTTACTATGAGATATTCTGGTTTTCTTGACAATGACAAATTTTTTTTTTTCCCTTTTTTGGGAAAAAGGACCAATTTAAGTATGGATAAATGTTGGCAAAGCAAATGCAAGCTTACTCAACTGTTTCATTGTTCGTTAATGTGCTTCTGCAAAGTCTATTTGGAGTTTATGCATGTCATATCAACCATCAGCCTTTAACCTGTATTGCATAATAAATATAATGTTTATGATTGCTTCTAGGGTTGCTTGTGGATATCCAAAAATCCAAAAACTGGTGAGATCCATCTATAAAAACAAATTTTGGTTATGATTTATGAAACTGATTAATGGTTGAGTTGGATTAGGATAGTGTGGTTTCCAAACCTGCTAGCCTGATAACCCTGCCTAGTTTTGTAAAATCTTGGATGGTTATAGGTAGTTTCAGGGTGGGTAGAAGATATCTACCATTAGACTGCCCATGTAACCCTCAATCTAGAATTTTATATTCTTTCTTATATAATTATAATTAAGAAAAACATGTTGTGTAGGATTTGGGTTGAATATTCACTTGAATATCCATTCGATTCAGATAATGATATAATCCAAGGAATCCAATTGTGCTCAAATTTGGATACAAGTCTAAGCACTGCTTGTTGGATTCAAGTTCAGATATTTTTATCTGACCTGAAATGCGCCCCAATTGCAACATGATCTCTCCTCTCTCCCCACCCACCCACCCCATCTCTCCCTCCCTCTATCAATCTATATATCCATCTATCTTTTTGTAGTACCCTGCCGGGGGGGGGGGGGGGGGGGTGCGGCGCAGCTGAAAGACCAGGCGTCCCACAAGAGGAGAGAAAACCAGATCCCATACAGTTGAGAAAATGGCGATGACAATGATGATTATTTTTTTTTCTTCTTTCTCCCTTTGCAATGAAGAACTTTTCCACCCCCCCTGCCTCCCACCCTTCTTACTGTTTATGGAAGGTGTCTTTGTAATTTACACAGAATTTGTATAATTGTTGACATGCCGAGGCATTGTTGATATCCTAAGTGGCTTGTGCCTGGGCTAAATGTGTCAAAATGAGACCAAGTTTGAGGTGTCTGATTTGGGAAGTACCTATAGATTTCATGTAAATTTGACTAAGTTCATCCTCTACATTCCTCATGTTAATTCAGTCTACTCAGCTTGCTTAAGGTGTTTTTTCCTAACTTTTCAGGGGTTTTTTTTTTTTTGGTACTATCAGTAACTTGTTACTATGAGATATTCTGGTTTTCTTGACAATGACAAATTTTTTTTTTTCCCTTTTTTGGGAAAAAGGACCAATTTAAGTATGGATAAATGTTGGCAAAGCAAATGCAAGCTTACTCAACTGTTTCATTGTTCGTTAATGTGCTTCTGCAAAGTCTATTTGGAGTTTATGCATGTCATATCAACCATCAGCCTTTACCCTGTATTGCATAATAAATATAATGTTTATGATTGCTTCTAGGGTTGCTTGTGGATATCCAAAAATCCAAAAACTGGTGAGATCCATCTATAAAAACAAATTTTGGTTATGATTTATGAAACTGATTAATGGTTGAGTTGGATTAGGATAGTGTGGTTTCCAAACTTGCTAGCCTGATAACCCTGCCTAGTTTTGTAAAATCTTGGATGGTTATAGGTAGTTTCAGGGTGGGTAGAAGATATCTACCATTAGACTGCCCATGTAACCCTGAATCTTATATAATTATAATTAAGAAAAACATGTTGTGTAGGATTTGGGTTGAACATTCACTTGAATATCCATTCGATTCAGATAATGATATATTCCAAGGAATCCAATTGTGCTCAAATTTGGATACAAGTCTAAGCACTGCTTGTTGGATTCAAGTTCAGATATTTTTATCTGACCTGAAATGAGCCCCAATTGCAACATGATCTCTCCTCTCTCCCCACCCACCCACCCCATCTCTCCCTCCCTCTATCAATCTATATATCCATCTATCTTTTTGTAGTATCCCGCCCCAGAGGGGAGGGCCAGCTGAAAGACCAGGCGTCCCACAAGAGGAGAGAAAATCGCCAGTCTCCATGTTGGGGGTGCTGGGCGAGTTTTCTCAAAGTCCCACACTGGTTGGGTGTGTTTCCTTCCCTAATATATAACTGTGGAGCTCTCCTCCATCAAGCACAAGGCCTTTTGTGAGCAACAGTTGGTTGGCTTGCCAGAGATAAAGCCGTGCGGGCTCGGGTGCGGGCCCAAAACGGACAATATTGTGTTGGGTGGACTGGGGCGTTACACTTTTCCCTTGCTTTGTAGCTTCTTTTCTTTGAACATTATTGTTATGTGCTGTCTTTTGAAGTTCTTATAAAGTAGATGAAGATGAGAAGGGTTCCAAGCCAATGTATGTGTTAGAGAGAGAGAGAGGACAAGCAATCAATGTGACTCCTTTTTGTACATTGTAATCTTCTTTAAGCTAGGGGATTACTGGGCTGATCAAGCCTAAATAGGATTACGTAAAATGTACAAAGATAAGAATGAAAAATGGTGTTGTACTACTTCAAAATGAGAAAGAATTTTATCAATATTAGATGGAAAAGAAGTTCAAGTGTGATCTGATCACTTATTTCACAATGTTAATAAACTTGAGAGTCACTATGAACTAATCTTGTAAAACCCCCATTCAAGGATGGCCCAAATAGGATTGCAAAGTGATAGTTTTATTGAGTCATCAGCCTATGATGGATTTTCAGTAATGTATATGGAGTCTAACTAGTACATTTCATGTGAGTCATGTTCACCGCCATCATCTTCCCTGTCTAAAGGTCTTGTAATACAAAGTGAGAAGTGTTGGCACTTTTTTTTTTTTTGGGGCAAAATTGCCTTTTTATAACATAGCACTGTGAAAAATCTTACTTAATTCATGTTGTCATTTTTCACGCATGAATTTGATTTGGTTTAGTAATATGATATTTTTTTCATCAATTTTATTTTATTTTCTGTTATATGCTAACATTGTTTTTATATTTATGATTTAGGTTGGATGACTTGGATTCTAGGTCATCCTTGACTTCTGATACGGGTGGAATGAAAAGATGTGGATTCAGCATTGAGGGGCCTGCCACCTCTTCAAAATCCTTTAAGAGTGGAATGAAAAAGGGATCCGAAGGGCTTAAGTCAATTGGTCGATCACTTCGCTCTGGGGTTTCTAGGGCAGTTTTCCCGGAAGATTTGAAAGTGTCGACGAAGAAAGTATTTGACCCTCAAGATAAATCCCTTCTGATATGGAATAGGCTTTTTGTAATATCTTGTATCCTTGCAGTATCGGTGGATCCTCTATTCTTCTATCTTCCTGTTATAGATGGATCAGTAGATGGATCAGTAGATGGACCAAAGTGCATTGATATAGATAGAAAGCTAGCAATTACATCTACCACAGTGCGGACAATAATTGATGCTTTCTATCTTATTCACATGTTTTTGAAATTCCGGACAGCTTACATTGCTCCATCTTCTCGGGTTTTTGGTAGAGGTGAACTTGTTATAGACCCTGGACAGATTGCTAAGCGATACTTGAGGCGGTATTTTATCATAGACTTACTTGCAGTGCTACCCCTTCCACAGGTTTGAAGAAATGTATTCGTTTGAGTATGCTGCTTTCTTTACTTTGTTGAGGTCCACTCCTATATGGTTTCCAACCAGTCATTTTGATTAGGACTTCCATGTTTGCTTCTTTCATTTGCTGATGCTTCATTCTCTTGTTTGTGTTGGGGCTTGTTTTTTCTTTCTTTTCATTCATTTATGGTGAAAATTTGTTATTTTTGCTTTGTTGTTATTTAAGTGATTTTTGGTTTGTCGTTGGATGGTTTGACGGGGTTGTATTGGTATTTTGATGGGGATTTCTTTGTACTATATTCTCTATGGATCTGCTACACTGTTGCTGCTTTCTCTTTATAATAAAGTGGCATTACCATTTTAAAAATGGAAAAAAGCTGCTTCTCCTAAATGGAAATGACATTTGCAGGCTTTTAATGTTGCATGCAATAAGTGTGATGTGCATTAAAAAATGAAAAGAAATACTTATTTGATGTAATAAAATTGGAACCAAGGGAACCATGCTTAACCATATCTACTTATGGTAGATGTTGGTTGGCAGCTTTAGTTTGGTCATACTAAAATGATGTGTTACATGATCACTAACATGTTGACATGTTCAATGGATTGCCTTTTTCAGTACATGTTTCGTGATATTAAAATGTGTGAATACGAACCTAATTTGGCCAAGACTGACGAGTGTCGTTACCTTATGGTTTATATAGATACATTATCATGACCTCAAGTTTTTTGGGCTTTTCCAGTGGGCTTATGTTGGTAACTGGAGGTTATGAAGCTAGTGTAAGCTTGGATTCCAATAAATCAAAATCCAAAACATAAAATTCCAAGAGATTTATGCAAAATACAAGATTTTGCTCACCAAAGTCGAGCATGAAAGTAGAATAAGGCAATAAAAAAGGAGAAGTATTAAGAAACTTGCATGGAATGACAACTTCCATGGGTGATACTTGTCGTAATTTTTTTTTTCTATTCTACTGAAGCCAAATAACTATACAAGTTATCTACTTGTTGTATAACAGTCCGTAAGTCACCGTTTTTTTTTTTCTAGTGTTAATCAGAATTAAGCTCTTAAGGTTTTCGAAAAGTGGGGGAAAAGAAATGTCAAACAAGAGCCTAGTGGAGGAAAAATGTCAAACAAGAACCTGTTGCATGGTTGATAGGTGCTACTTTTATAACCTTTTTTTTTTTTGAAAGGTAACAATATTTATATATTAATAGAAAGAAAAAAAATAATTACATCAAATTTAGAAAGGGTTAGACTAACAAAAGCAGAAAACAAAAAAAATACAGTACATGGGAAGTGCTAAAATAACACGAAAACAAATACAACCATCAACATCTATACAAAAACCCAGCTCGGCCCCTAGTCTGACATGAAAAAGGCTCCTGAGAGTGAGTTGTTGATTCCATTTTTTGCGAAAAAGTTTGCCACGTTGTTTGCAGTTCGACTGACTTGAACAAAGGAGACATCGAGATCCGAAGCAAGATCCCTAATTTCCTTTACTATAGTCCTCAATCTCCAGGGGGGTCGCTTTAGTCCCTTAACCCACTTAATTGTATTTGCCAAATCCCCCTCACTAGTATACCCTGCCCATGGACTTTCCAAGTGGCCAAAACTCTCCTAATACTAAGGAGTTCTGCCTCATTCGATTCCTTAATCCTCACCGACTCTGTGAAAACAAAAAATGTGATACCATTAGGATTCTTAAGGACTCCACCTATCCCTGTGGGACCCAATTTTCCCCTAGAGGCTCCGTCTACGTTAAATTTCATGACACCTTGTTGAAGGGGGCTCCAAATGGCGCATGATTTTGATTTCCTACCCTTATCACTCAAACAACCTTCCCATGATGATTTGAAGTCAGTGGGTTTAGCCCGTTGAAGTCATTACTGGAGAGGAGCCACTCACACAAACTCCATTTGGCCTTTTGAAAATGTTTGCTAACCTCAGTTGATTTTCCTTCAAAGATTTTAGAGTTTTTTTCTTTCTAAAGGGTCCACATTACTGCCGTTGGGATTGTGTTCCATGCTGCCTTCAGTCTAGGTTTAAGTGTTGGAAGGAACCGAGACCCTACTACCCCCTTGCATGTTCTCTCAAAAACCCATGGAACATCTAAGAGGTTGGCATAACTTGTCCATAAGCTCCTTGCAACAGGGCAACCAATGAAGATATGATCTACATCTTCCTCCAGGTGGCCACAAAGGGAGCAACTCAAATCGTCCTTTGATCTCATCTATCCTCTCCTCTTAAGCCCTCCAATTTGGTGAGAATTTTTCCTTTAAGATCATACCACACAAAGTCTGAACCCTTGGTGGAGATAGACCTTTCCAGGCTGAGCTAGAGGTAGTCCAAATTACGATGTTGTTGCAGGAACACCTCTACCATCGACTTTACCAAGTAGGTATCCGATGAGTCCCCAATCCAAACTAGTTCATCCCCATCTCCTAAGAACAAAGGAAACTCCCCTAATTGGGTTAACAAGTTCTCCTTACTCTCATTCTCAAAGGATCTCAGTTCACGCCTAAAGTCAAAGAACTAGGTGATTTGATTGCCCTCAAATTTGTAGCAATCTTTAACTAAGGCCAACTTGTTTCTTAAAATTCTGAAAAGCCTAGGAAACACCTCCTTTAAAGGCCTCTCACCCATCCAAAGATCCTTCCAGAAGAAAGTCCTATCACCTTTACCAACCAATAGTCTTTTATAACCTTTAAAGGTTGTGAGTTCATGTCATGTTACCATTTTGGAATAAAAGAAAAGGGATGCCAAGGAGATGTAGGGATTACCAAGTTCCATAACGTTTGTTTCCATTTCCTTTTAATAAAATTGTCATGAACATTTAAGAGATAAAATTCAATTAAGGGTATTTTTGTTTTCAACTATATGAAGGATAACTCTTTTGTTAGGTGGTTTTGAGGTTTTTTTTTTTTTTCTATCTATTGATGATTTGTCTCATCTTCCTTTCTAATATGCATAATTTTGAATGAAATTATTGCATTTTTAGCTTTCCACGTGGGCCCATATCCTACTAAAGTTGTCTTGGCTTGGCTACCTACTAGATGATTGGTTTGGGTTTTGTAAAGTGATTAATTGACTTGTCCTTGTTATATGCAGGATTCGATTGAGTTATAGTCAAGGAACCAATTTGTTGGTTTGCTAGTCCAAGTCAATCATTGAACTTAAGAAATTGCTTGGTTGAGAGAGCCCTGTGGAACTTAAGAACACCTTGGTATCTATTGTATACCAATAAGAGCTAGAGCTCTATGAAACCTACCCATTAGAGACCCATTAATCTTGTAGGTAGTGTCTATGAAGTCCTTGCAAAAGTGTTTGCAAGTAGACATAATGTGGCTCTAAATCATGTCATAGGAGAAACCCAAGGAGCATTTATAGAAGGATAGCAAATTTTAGATGGGGTGATTTCTGCTAATGAGATTATTCCTGCTAGGGAGAAGGATAAGAAAGGGTGTCTTGTTGAATATTGATATGGAGAAGGCTTACAATCATATTGGTTAGGGTTTTGTTACTTACATCTTGAGTAGCATGGATTTGAGGATAAATGGAGGATATTGATGAGGGCTTGTATAACTCGTAGACCATACTCCGTTTAGTGAATGGCTGTGCAACACCTCTCGGTCTAGCCACATGGGTTCTTCGTTTGGGTGATCCTTTATCACCTCTCATCTCACTCATGATGGTGGTAGAAGGCTTTAGGTGATTGGTGTTAAAGGCTAGAGAGTTTGGATTCCTGTCCCCCACCCCCCCACAACCACACACACACACACCACCTCTCTCTTCTTTAGAGAAAAAAAAAAACATCCGTAGAAAGAGTGGGGATGGTTTTCGAGATGCATGACACCCTTTAGATAGTGGGGATGTTCTACGCTAGGTACAATAATCAGGAAATAGTATAGGCCTCCAAAGATCCTTAAAAGAAACATCTAGAGAGTCAAGAATATCTCAAATCTCCATATAAATGTGATGTCACCTCCATGGACCTTTCCATTTCCCCTGTGCCCCCACTTAAAGGATTAGACAAATCACCTTCAATGATTAGCTTTCCTCAAAATGATTCCTTGAAGATCTTTAGAGCTTTTTTAAACAAGGAATGCCACCTCATTTGACTCCTTTTTTCTTGAGGCCCAACAAAACTTTCCTTTCTAAGTCATGTAGCATCCTACCAATCCTTGTAAGCGTTGGTTTCCCTTTGGCTACACCATCCACATTAATCTTGAGTATCCCAATGGGAGGCTTTGATAATTTTTCCATCATTTTATCTTTTTCTAGAATGATCTTCCAACACTGATTGACTTCCAAACCCTGTCGAAGGTTGCACATGCGATGTACTTGAATTCCTTTGGAATTTTTACCTGGCTAAAAAGATGGTATTTAGCTAAGGTGAATACCTCCTACATTACTTTATCTCTACCTTTAAAATCTCTCGAGTTTCTTTCCTTTTAAATGGTGCAGAAAACTGCACTTGGCATGGACCTCCATAAAATTTTCCCCTTACCTCAAAAAAGACATCTTTCCTATTGTGCATATGGTTCCCTATGCCATTTTTGTGTGTTTTATTTTTAGAAAAGGATATTAATGTAATTTGTTTTTAGTTTCTTATTTGGGTTAAGGTCTTATTATATAAACCCCTCTCACTTGTAAACTCTTCTACTGATGAATTGAATGAATAAAAGTTTTGAGTTTTTCAAACCTTGTGTGGAGCGATTCCTTTAGCATGAGGCCCTTTTGGCGTGAAGCTTGGCGTGAGGCTACCTTCCCTTCTTCTTCAGGTATTCGTCCTTTATCTTCTCTTCTCTCTCCTCTCTTCCTTTGTTTTCCTTTCTCCTTTGATCAACCCCAGATCTCTTCCTTCCTGGATTTCCGTCTCCCATTCTTCGTCTTTCCCTTTTCTCACCTTCCACTCGAGCCCAGATATCTCTTCTTCCCCTTTTCCATTTTCTCCCCTTCACTGTTTTCCGCCATCACCATACCCTTCCCTTTCCGCCGCAAGTTGCTGGGAGAAATCCCCTCTTCCGCCTCTCTCAATTCCTTTCCTTTCCTTTTCGTTTTACCCTAAAGACACCCCACCATCCCACGTGAAACCTTAAATCATTTTAAACCTTAGCCCATTCCATTTATTACTACACGTGCCAGTCAAAGCCATTCTTCCTTTTCTTTTAGATTTGCTTACATTACATTTTAAGAATTTGCATCATTATTTGTGATAAATTTCGTATTAATTAATTGCATATATTAATTTTAGATTTTAATTTCAGCCCATGTTAGTTGTAGGGTGCATTATTTTCATCCCTTTTAATTTTAGGGACCATATTAGGCATTTAGGGTTACCCTATTAGTTGTCCTGCATCAGATGTCTTGTTAATTTTGTCTCCTCTTGGCATATGGGACATGACAAGTCTACATCTTGGGTGATGATTCAACGTCATTTGAGATTTTCCTCTAATAAGGATCCTTTTGAAAAGAGTTGTCCAATAAGAGGCCTCAACCTCGGGTGGTGGTGTGGGGTGGTTGGGGTTGGAAGAATTTGTCAAGCTGAAATAGAAATGGGCCAATACAAAGGTTTAGTTGGTAGGGCCCCAAAGAGGGATTTAAAGGAGAAATCCCTAGACGAGTGCTATCCAAACCCTAGAATCCCCTTATCCTTGCTAATTCAATTATGGGTGGGTAGAGATCCAATTCTTGGGTAGGTAAAGCATGTGGGATGGGAAAAGGGTACAAGTGGGGTCTAAGGTGGACCCCGCTTGAAGGATTCTCAGCATGAATAACCCTTGAGGGCTTCTCCCATACACCATGTCGTACTACATTTTCTAGCTCTTTTAGGGTTTTTTTTAGAAAGGAAGTTCTTTTAGGGTTTTGTCAGGCTAGAGGGCCAATTAAATGGCTCCTTTTGAAATTAAAACATCGAAGTACATACTGATGTAAGCTTGAATTGGTGGCTCAATTGACTTGAGCTTCTAGGAATAGACTAGAGGATTCGGCTTCGACTCCTCTTGGAGTAACGTGGTATACGAGGCTTGCTAAGCTGTTTTGTGTATCCGTGGGATTAGTCCCACCTCCACGTTGGTTGGTGATACACATGTGATGGTACACTCCATTTTTATACAACACAATAGGGCTCATCTAAACCCTAAAGGGGTTGGAGTGATGGCCAGGAACTCGCCTCAGGAAGCAGAAGTCTTGAGTTTGATTCCCATTCTACCCCAAAGGGCCACTCTCCGTAGTCTTACCCGGTGTGTGTAGACAAAGAGGCTTGCACATGCCCCGAGGATTAGTCGGGTGCTCTAAGAGGCCTGGACACCTTAGTCATCAAAAAAAGAAAAGAAAAACAGGGCTCGTCCATGATTAATCCACACCATCAAATACATTTTTTCTCCATGAATTATCATCTCTCCAAATTTGATGTTCACAGGAATAATATGCACCTTTGAATCAAGACATAAGAAATGTTGTCCCTCAAATGCTGTTGAATTTTGAGCCATTTAATTTATAGCTTAGGACCTCAAATGGGAATGGTTTTTTCTAGACTCATCCACATGAATACTTCCTACTTCCATTCTCTCTCATGATTAGAGTGTATCATGTGCATTCTACACTAGGGTGTACCGTTTTTATTGTCAACCTGGTTTGACTGAAGTGCAACCTTATATATGTGATTCTCAGTATATGTAGATGTATGTGCATCCTAATTTTTTACCAGTTGGTGACATCAGTTACACATGTTATTGTTAGAAAAAAATCATACTACTTTCACACAGGAACCAACCAATAGGAGAAGCTTTTGTCTAAGAACATTTAATGTTGATCTCACCAACTCACATTGGAAAATTTCTGATTGTTAGGTTCACTAGCCTCTCCAAGTCGTTGACTTACATTCCTTTGCTATTATGTGCAGGTTGTGATCTGGAAATACCTTCACGGATCAAAAGGTTCAGATGTATGGGCTACCAAAGATGCATTGCTATTCATTGTCTTGCTTCAATATATTCCCAGGTTTTTGCGTATTCTCCCCTTAAATTCGGAGCTGAAAAGAACTGCTGGTGTCTTTGCTGAAACTGCCTGGGCTGGTGCAGCATACTATTTGCTATGGTACATGCTTGCTAGTCATGTGAGTGTAATTTGGTACTAATATAACCCGAGTGTCTCATTTCAAATATCTATGTGTGTAATGTGCGTGTGTTGTATTTTCTAATATCCTTTATTTCATTGGGCAGGCAGTTATTACTTGTATCAGTTCTTGTCCTAGTGGACTAAATTTTTTTTGTGGTTTCATTGCATAGTTTCAATTAACAACTGCACAACTATCAGTTCATCCTATGATCAGGCACAATTGAAGGAGCAGTTCACAAGCAAACCAGAAGGGAGGGGGAAGGGGATGTTATGGGACACTCTAGAGGGAAAACAGCCTTAGACATTATATGACCCCCCACAAGAAACTTTTCAGCATTTTCAAGAAATTATTTTTGACAAGGAATTCGCTGTAAATCTTTTTCCTTTAATAGAAAGAAATACATGCTGTGTATTTCAACTGAATTCGCTCAAGCCTAGCGATCCCTGACATTGAGCATCTACCATTATTATTATTATGTAATGAATGATAGAGAAGAAAAAAAGGAATCCAATTTTTTTATATATCTTTTGTTGTATGGCCCTTGTCTCTTTCTCACATCTGGACATTGACATCTGCACAGATAGTTGGAGCTTTTTGGTACCTGTTAGCTGTAGAACGTGAAGATGCATGCTGGCATTGGGCCTGTGAACAAAATAATACATGTGATGGTAATTTCTTGTATTGTGGTAGCCAGCATCTAGATGGCTATGATAATTGGAAAAAAATAAGCAGTACAGTTCTTGATGGCTCCTGCAATACTGATGATAATGCACCCTTTGATTTTGGAATCTACTCCCAAGCTCTGTCATCTGGAATTATTGCAAGCAGGAAGTTTGTGTCTAAATATTGTTACTGTTTGTGGTGGGGTCTACAAAATTTGAGGTAAGCTACATTGTTTCTATTGATGTTTAGAACTTTCATTTACCTGCGAGTCTGTTGAGATCTACATAGATTCTCTCCTCTCAAATGGACTATGTACGTGAGTTGAGCATGATTCCTTTTGGATTCTTCTAGTACCTGCTTAACATTGTTTGCCTGGATATTAGCACACTTTTCCCTCTTTTGACATTTGTCTAAAGTTTTGAATGCTTCTCTCTTTATTGTTTTGAGTTTTTGTATTTCGATTTTTCTAATTGTAACTTTTACGTGTAATTTTTATTTTGAAATAAATACGAGCTTTTGATTCATATATGTTGTAGATTTATGGTCAAAACATCATTTCTATGCTTTATTTTCTCAACATCATTTCAAATACTCCTCTACAGTAGTAAAAAAGGGTGCGTCTTAGTGGTGTACCATAATGAATGGGATGTGATCTAATAACCATTTGCAAGTTGATCTTAGTGCTGCAATATTTACTATTTAGAAACCTTCACTTGATACTGAAAGAAGCTTAAAGATTCACTCATATTGTTACTTTTTAGATATCATTTATATTATTTCAGAATTTGTATATTGTTTTGGGGAAACATTATGGACCTTACAAAACGATTACCAAGTTACCTTGGATGAGACAATTGTCAAATGTACTAGGGAGTTAATGTCTATATGCACGCACTTGAAATCTGCCAATTTGGGACGACTATGTAGTTCTGCCAATGCTTTTGTAACATTTGGTTTTGCTACTTTCTACAGTACGCTTGGTCAGGGGCTCCAAACCAGTACATATGCTGGGGAGGTTATCTTCTCCATTGCACTTGCCATTCTTGGGCTCATCCTCTTTGCCCTCCTCATTGGCAACATGCAGGTACGATCAATCATTTTATGTTTTGCTTTTAATGTTTTCCCTGAAGATGAAGAAGAAGAAGAGTAAAAGGAAGGTTTTACAAGTGAATCAATGAAATAACATAGCTAATACGTAATAAACTGTAGCAATCTTTTTCATTTTTTTTTTTGAGCAGTAACGAAGAGAAATATACAAAAGAAAGAGAAGTACAAATACATGAGAAAAAGGTCTAACAGGATTAGACCAAAGCAAAAATAGGGAAAATAAAACAGAAAGTACAAGGAGAACAAAAGAACAACTCCTCTAAGCAAAAAGTAGGAAACACCTGAAAAAATTTCAGTGACTCCAAGCTTGGCAAAATAATCTGCCCCTCCATTCGCTCTCCGGCTGATCTTGGTAAAGGATGCATCCATCCCCAAAGCTAACAACCTAATCTCCCTAACCACAATGATCAATTTCTAGGGCGGTCTTCTTTGTCTCTTTGCCCACTTAATTGCATTTGCCGAATCCCCTTTAATAATGAGTTTTCCTTGACCATACAACTTCCAAATGTGCAAAGTTCTCCTACTAAGAATTTTTGCCTCATTGGAATCTTTGATTCCAACCGACTCGTTGAAAACAATAGATATGGTTCCCATATGATTTATAAGCACCCCTCCTATCCCAGCCGGCTCCG
This sequence comes from Chimonanthus salicifolius, assembly GCA_013350335.1. Classification (NCBI taxonomy): domain Eukaryota; kingdom Viridiplantae; phylum Streptophyta; class Magnoliopsida; order Laurales; family Calycanthaceae; genus Chimonanthus; species Chimonanthus salicifolius. The sequence continues at coordinate 2,789,399 of CM023538.1, forward strand.
GTTTCCCTTTTGTTGCCTTGTCTACATTGAACTTCATAACATTTTGTTCTGGAGGATTCCATTTATCTTTAGGTTTCATCTTCCTTCTAAAACCATTCATACATTCGTCCCAAGATGACATGAGGTCTGTAAGTCTAAGGCCGCTAAATTTTGTGCTCGAAAGAAGCCAAACACAAAGCCTCCAATTAACTAATTGGATAAGATTGTTGATATCTGTTGTTTTACCTTCAAAGACTTTTGAATTTCTTTATTCCAAATGGTCCATAAGATGGTTGCTGGGAGAGTATTCATTCAAATTTCCACCTTGGAGTAAGCCTTGAAATAAACCACAATTCCAATGCCCAGCACAAGTTTGATAAAAACCCAATATACCGTAAAAAGATTTGTAAAGTGAGACCAAAGACGACGAGCTAGTGGGCAACCTAAAAAAAAATTCTAAAAATTATGATAATCATTTTTGGATTAAAGGGAATTAATGGAAGAAGGTAGAAACTGTAATATTTATGAATTGGGGAGGACTGTTGACTTTCCATCATCATCACCATTCCTTTCTTTTGTTTACATCATGTGAAGAATGCATGTTACTGTGAGGATACATCTGTTTCATGTTCCCCAATTCCATATGGTGAGTTTCATGCATCATTGATCCCCCCAATGGTTGATATGGTGGGCTCCACTATCAAAGGAGGGTCATGCAAAAAAGTCCTAGATTGAGGACCATAGTTTTTTGTCCATTCTCTTTTAAAAAGGTAGGAAATTGATCAAGGGGTTAGAACCTCTAGTGTAGTTCTTCATAGAATCATCTTCCAACCATCACTTCTGATGGTTTCTATTTTTCTTTTTTAAAATCACTTGTCATATCAGTGGTACAGTATACTGATTAACATTGGAAATTGCATTGTTTGTAACATTCCTCGAGGCAAACTGCCATCTTATTTCTCTTTGGAGAGTATTTTTTCATGTTAAGGAGGAAAAAGCAATCAACACTCCTCTGGATTATCTTTTCTGTTGTATCATAGCATGTGGGATGAGTTAAAAGGCTTGATGGGCCCAGCATCTCTCATTCAGCTGTGTGAAGAGAGCCAGGCCCACCAGTATGTCACTTGAAAGGAAACTCAGGTCTTAATAGAATGGGAAGCATTATGAAAGGCAAATTTGTTGTCATTGCGACCCACTTTGGTCTGGAGGGTGTTGGAGATCCTAATAGAGAAGTGATCAGATGTGAAGGATGGTCACCAAATCATAGAGGTTAAATTACATGGAAATGGTGTTCAGGAACAGGCAAACTTTGTTGTCCAAGAGATGTGGGTTTTCTTCTACATGCAAGGATAATGTCATCCAAATAAGTAATGCTGTATTTCCATACTAAACATGGATAAGGAACTTGAGAATGAGTTGGCGATGGCCAGGTGTGAGGAGGACTTGATATTTGTTATGGAACTGTGGATCCACCTCATAGTTGAGATAGTTTTTCTTTGTTTCCATGCCTCTCTTTGATTGTGCCTTTTCTTTTTTATTATCCTTAGTCCCAATATGTTGTTATTAAAAAGGGTCGCAAAGGAATGTTGGTTGTTTTTACTGTTGCCCCTTTGCCATCTACAGACATATCTCCAGTCACTTACAATTCGGCTTGAAGAGATGAGAGTCAAAAGGCGTGATTCTGAGCAGTGGATGCATCATCGCTTGCTTCCACAGGAACTCAGGGAACGAGTGAGGCGATATGACCAATACAAGTGGCTAGAGACGCGGGGTGTGGATGAAGAAAGTCTGGTTCAGAGCCTGCCAAAAGATCTTAGGAGGGACATCAAGCGGCACCTTTGTTTGGCGTTGGTGAGAAGGGTGAGTGATTTATTTATTTATCTCTCTGTTTTTCCTTGCTCAGCTGTCTAAATTCTGAATATACCAAACTAGAGTGTCTCTTTTGAGGAATTATAAGGTTTTTGTTCACAAAATCATCAGTGATCTAATCCTCTTAGTCCTGTGTATGAAACCATTGCTAGGTGCTCCATACTTTTGATGTGATGATTCCTGAGACATTCAGACAATTGAATATCTGGCTGTCTTTTCTTTGGCATTATTTCTCCAAATGGCTATGTTATTAGGGACACATTCATGGTTCAAAAAACTGGAACCGGTCATTATACCAGTCCACACTGGTTAACAATACGAATTGGTCGATATTTTCAAATATCGATTGAACTGGTACGAACCGGTGTGAAATTTCAGAATCCCATAATAATTTATGAAAATATATAAAAAAAATCTAGAATATTGGAAAATATTGGATTGTAAAGTTTATTTTCATTCTAACTCGACATATGGGACAATATCGGTCCCCTTTAAGCCAAGTATATATTGTGTTGTTGTATGATCTTGAATTAAACTATGTTTTTATAAACTTAAATAATTTATATTTCTAATCATTCTAATATCTATTTTGGTCCTAATATATTTAATTAAAAACTAATAATTAATTACTAATCAAGTATTAAGCAAAGATGACTGATATTAGAAGTGGGAGACTGAAGAATATTGAAGTATTTCATTTATACAATCATACGCTCATGTAATAAAGAATTAGAGTCTAGAGACCTATAACTGAAATAGAGCTAATAGCTATTATAATTCATTTTGAAAAATAGCAAAATATATTAAAAATAAAAATAAAAATAAAAATCTAAAAAATAAATATAATAAAAATTTCTTCATGGATTTAAGTAAGAAATCTTGTTGGTAGCTGCTGACTAAATCTACATGCAAACTATGATCTTGTTGTATTTGAAAAAAAATGAAAAATGACAAAAATGTGAAAAACAGACAAAAAATGAAGAATAAGTGAAAAATACAAAAAGATTATATGTTTAGTCTCAAATTTTATTAGTATAATGTTTTACCTTCATTACAAATCAAATAATACTATTTTTTTGTGAAAAACTAAAAAAATGAAAATAAAACTTGCCTCAAAATATGGCTAATCTGTCTGGTGACTCTTGATATTGATGTTTTGCATCACTAAATTATGGGACCAGCTCACTCATATAAGAAGAACGCAAGTCTCCAGAAGTCAGTAATCTTGCCCTTTTCCAATAACTCAAAATCTTTTGTATGTTTGTGTCAATAGGTGCCCCTGTTTGAGAATATGGATGAGCGGCTGCTTGATGCCATATGTGAACGTTTAAAACCCAGTTTATACACAGAAAACACTTACATTGTCCGGGAAGGAGATCCTGTGGATGAGATGCTGTTCATCATACGTGGTCGTCTTGAGAGTGTGACTACAGATGGTGGGAGAACTGGATTCTTCAACCGTAGCTTGCTGAAAGAAGGGGATTTTTGTGGTGAGGAACTCCTAACCTGGGCACTGGATCCCAAATCTGCTGCTAACCTCCCATCATCGACTAGGACAGTCAAAGCTCTAAAAGAGGTGGAAGCTTTTGCACTTACAGCTGAGGAGTTGAAATTCGTTGCAAGCCAGTTTAGACGTCTACATAGCAGACAGGTTCAACACACGTTCCGCTTCTATTCACAACAGTGGAGGACATGGGCTGCCTGCTTTATCCAAGCAGCATGGCGGCGATACTCCAAGAGGAAGATTGTAGAGATGCGTCGCAGGGAAGAAGAAGAAATCGACGGAGGATATGAAGATGAAGCCTTGTTGGCTGTAGACAACAATGTCGTTGGAGGTACTTCAACCAGTCTAGGAGCAACCATGTATGCATCAAGGTTCGCAGCTAATGCTCTTAGAAGAGTCCATAAGTCCCGCGATAAGAGCGCGAGGGAGTTGGTGAAACTGCAGAAGCCTCCGGAGCCAGATTTCACTGCAGACGACGCAGACACATAGGAAAACTATTGAACTGGTTATTGTAATCCTGATTGTATTGTTACTTGTTTCTCGCATTGAACTAATGCATTTCTCTTGGGAATTTTCATTGCTTACTGACTTGTACAGATAGGGTGATAAATTGAATATGGAGAGGTTGATACTAGATGTGTCTGCCGTGTGTAGTAAGAAAAAAATTGTTACCAAAATGAACGAATGGTTCAGGCCATTTTAATTTTTCTTTTACTAATGTTTAGCAGCAGGGAGTAGCCATGAAATCTGAAATGCACCAGATCAAGATTCATTCAAGTGCAAAAGAATATGGACTGGCCCAAATTCTACGGTCCATTCATCAGGTGGCCCACTTGTATGAGTAAAATGGACAGGTGAATATGATGGATAAGGAACCAACATGTTTTTTTTCTTTTTAATATATATAAATGTTCTCAGCTGCTTAAGTGCACTCAGCAACAAGTATATGCTAATATTTAAATTTTGTTTAACTAAAATTTCGATTGTAAAAAATTGAAAAAATGCCGATATTTTAATATTGAATTATATGTGAAATACAAGAAAATTCTGTTCCAGATACTTGGAAAATGTACCCATTCTGGGAATATAGAATGCTTTAAGCAATCATGTTCCTTTTCTCTTGTTAAGATTGTGGACTCCTAGCGATTTTCTCTTTTTTTTTTAAAATAAAATAAAATAATCTTTTTGTGATCACATGAAGGTTTTACATAAAGGTTTTTGATGATGACGACGATATTGATAAGGCTAATTATTAATAAAAAAGAAAACTGAATATGCAATGGACTGCCCATACAGAAAGAAATGGTTACAAAATTGTTCTCCAGAGATAAAGTGGAGATGTTTGGGTTGCCTTGGTTCTAGTTAATATTCATATTGCTTAAGTCTGATTTAATTTTCGAAGTGCTCGTTATTATGAAACCATAGAAGTCATGGGTTATGGAAAAAATCTCACCTAGGTGACGTCCCCACTTGAGCTCCCATGTGGGGCCCACTAGAGTCTGCCTCACGCCAATCTACTTCCTAAAATTATGCCGTTGATATTCAATTTGAACCTATTTAGAATCTGTATACATTTTGCAAAATGATTGACCATACAAATTCAAAAAGAGAAAATAATACAAGGGTCATAAAAGAAGTAATATTCCAATGCCTGACAGAGTATAAACAATTAATTTTATTTTTTTCGTAGATAAACATCTGCACATTGCAATGCTACTGCAATGAATTTGCCAATTCTACTCATCCTTTCTCATGACACAGTTTGATTCTTTATGGGAAACTTCACAACTGCTTCCTGTTTCAATTGAATGAGTACTACTTTCATTCCACAAATTCAAACCTGTGCCACAAATTTCTGTGTGTTTGATCTGGGACAAAGACCTGATGCTAGGGCCCTGCTCCATTTTGGCTTCATGAGTTCGGATCTGGGTTTCAAATGTTGGCCCAAATCTGAAATTTTCGTCGATATTTGTCAAATACGTGCTTGGAATAATTATATCGCAATTTACTGGATTGTGTCAGTATTTCTGATATTTTAGGCCATGGCCAAACTTGGGTCCATATTATGACCCATTTTGGCTGAAATTGGTTTTTTAAAATTAAAAAGGGCCCAAAATATTCAAAAATGGGCAAATATCAGCCAAGTTTTTTGGCCCGTTAGGGGCCTGATATATAAAATTTTGATGATATTTCGAACTCATGAACGGAGTGCAAGTAGGGTCAGGTCCACCTCAACCTACCCAAAGTATTAATCCCATAGGTTAGGTAGATTTTATTTAGTTGGATTTTAGTAAAAACTATTGTGAAATAGAGAAAATTATGTAATTTATGAACGGACCTGTCTCAAGTCTCAACCAACCCAAAGTCTCAACCAACCCAAAGCATTAATCCAACTGAGCCGATCTGATTTTCAACTCTTAGGCTTTTCAACCTGAACCCAAAAAAGTGTAGACAAAGTCCCGTTGGGTCTGTTGCTAGTTCAAGTTCTAGCGGCGTAAACTAAGGGCTTCCTGTGTTGGTGTGGGGTGTTCTCCCTAGAGGTTTAGGGGGACCCTTGCCTCGTGGTTCTCTTCAGCTTCAAAAAAAAAAAAAGGTGTGGTTGGGTCTCTTGGGTGCGACTCCTCTCACATTTACTTGATACAGGAGGCTTTCGGATGGTTTTATATATATGTGAGATTAGTCTCACCTCTAATATGGGATGGTGATATTGATGTTATCCAAAAAAAAATAGTTTCACTGGATCAATTGGATTTGTGATGAATCTTACCTAAGTTACACTCTCTTTAAGATATATATATATATAGTGTTGATACTCTAAGAACAATTGTCTTATATTTCCACGTACACAATCAGGTAGGATCAATTTGAGCTCACATGAATGGATGAGTCTGAAAGGTCTTAGTTTATTTGTGGTGTCTATTAAATTTCATCTTGATCATATTAGTGAAGGCATATTTTAAGGTCTTTAAAATTTTAATTTTATATGGTGAAAATTGATTAGGTTAGATCATTACATCAGTCTTAAATTGGGTGTAGGTCTAATTCATTAGGGTAGGTGGTGAGTGTGAGGAAGTTAATGAATTCATTAGATCCACAAGGGCCCTGCAATGAGTTAGTACTACTTTATGGATGTTTACACTGTTGTAGGAACATTATTATGACCGTATCACATCCTTCCCCGTCTGACACCTACCATTTGGGAACTGTCCTTTATGGACTACTCCAAAACCACACGAACCCAACCGAGTAGCATATTTGTGGGTGAAATTTATCAGTTGCTGGGGTGAGAATCGGATAGGTTTTTCTCTTACAATATCATTAAGAAATTTCTCCATTGTTGCCGATTCAACTTTTGAGTCATTTATCACTGTAATTGCTGGTGACATTGAGATAACATCAGGGCCGGCTCTGGCTATAAGCGAAGTAGACGGTCGCCTAGGACCCTCAAATAAATAGAGCCCCCAAGTCCATAAACTCCTTTACTGTACGTTAAATAGTTAATAATGCATAATTAAAATATAAATTCATTTTTGTCTAGTCGGCTAGAATGGTTTCTTTATAAATATAGAACTCGGGTTCAAATCCATGCTGCGTATAATAATAATAACTATTTTTAATTTTATCGAGTTATTTAATAATAATAATGAAAAATAACTATGAATTAATAGTACTTGAAATCATTTGATTATTTTTAACTATTTCGAATTTAGAATACTCAAAATTAAAAATTTATATATTGATAATTTTTTACTCAATTTAAAGCGTAGGTTTTTAAAAAATTAAAATAATGATAGTAACAATCATAATAATAATTATTATAATCCTCATTTTATTGAGTTAATAATAATAATAAAAATAAAAAAAAATTTTAATTAATAAAGAATCTTTTAAAATATATCTATCATCTAAATAAAGAGAAAGAGAAATCTATACTGAGTTGATAATTTTGAATTAAAAATAATTTAAAGCTTTTAAAATTTGAAGAGATGAAAAAACATAACTTTATTCATTTGATCAATATAGATTTTATTAAAAGTAATATACAAGTATAAATCATTATAATTAAGATAATTTTTAATTTTTTAAAAAATACAGAAAAAATTGAAAAATTAAAATAATAATAATATCTTCGTTTCAAATGAGAATTTGCATTAGTGTCGCACTAGAATATGATAAAAGATGCAATACCAAAAGAATGAATTGCCAAATTATATAAAAAGAATGAATTGTTGTTTTCCAAATGTATGAATTGCTTATAGAATAATGTTGATTATACCAGTTACAGTTACCTATGCAGAAATAAGTTTTTCAAAGTTAAAACTGATAAAATCTTATCTTCGGTCTACAATGTCATAAGAAAGATTGAATGCATTAGCTATCTTATCTTTTGAAAAATAAATATTAAAAAAACTTGAATATATTAATTTAATTAGTAATTTTGCATATCAAAATAGGAATAAATTTTAAATAATACTTTGTTATAAATTTGATTATGATATTTTATTTAGTTTTACAAATTGTAAAAAAAAATTGTATAATTTTATTTTTTGTGAGTGTATAAAGGCTCCATCTTAAAAACTCGCCTAGGGTCCTGAAATCTCAGGGCCGGCCCTGATTGTTGCCAATTCAACTTGTGAGTCGTTGATCACTGGAATTGCCGGTGACAATGAGATAACATAGCGATTGGCACCGCCCTGGTTTACTTGAATTGCGCCACTTGTTTTTCTCAAACATTTGATGATAAAATACACTATCAAGACCAATGCCACCATACCCACGATGGAAGAAACTGCAAAAATGACAGATTTACTTCATTAAAATTTAGAGCTACAGAAATTGGTAACACATTGAATACAGAGTTAAGCTTGTTTCTTACTTATGGAAGCTGTGGTGATTCTGTTGATTGAGTTGTTGAAATCCGACGGAGGACTGTTGCCGAAGGAATCTGTGGATGACATTGTTTGTATAGGTTCATATGAAAAAGATTGTGAGGATGATGAAACTTATCAAGACCATTCTAATTGATATATAGTATTTGTAAGGTTGAAAAGCCAGTTGGGTATGCATTATTTTCTTTGAATTGGGAATGTTCTAAGGAAATTTCCTAAGGAAGATCCTGTGGAATGCAACTTCATGGATGTTTGTCCCCACCTTCATCACTGGATCTTCTGTGGATACAAAGAACTTCAGTCTATTGTTAGATAAAGAATAATTTCACTATATTTAAAAAACAGAGTTAATATATATATTCTACCCCTTATGATTATGATAGAATATCTTAATCTCTTAAGATTTGATCCTCTTTTTAAGTGAGGACATTATAGTATTTCAATCTATGAATAAAGATTACCTATATCTACAGTGACTTGTTGATATTGGTTAAGAAAAACTGATGCAGCCGGTAGGATCGGATGGAAAGAGATGGGTTCGAATCGGTTTAATTATGAATTTAAATGAATTAA